>OY747707.1:4895000-7295000 GCA_963556495.2 Valencia hispanica
TGGTGACACATAATTGGGTTTTTGCAGCGGCGTAAATGACACCAACACGAAATTCTAATTTGGGCAAATCCTCGCTCCAACTGAACAACCAGCCTTCATAATTCATTTAGGTAAAAAACGTAGCTGTTATTTATTGGAGGCTGGAAAACTGGCTGGCAGCTGGGTCTCTGCAGAGGAAAAAGGCTTTGGTAAAAGTTTCCGAGGGAGTCGCTGCAGATAAATGTGAGCTTTAAAAAAAAAAGGAAAAGTCAGGAAGTTGTGGGTCTCAAAGATTATAGAAGCTGAGTGAGAAACGGGGAGATAAGTTTCTTCTGATGGGAATTAGTTGTGTTAAAATACGCTGCTGTGCAAATGTTTCAAGTCCCCCTCGCTTGTTTTACCGCAGACAAACTTTGATGTAATTAATTACTCGCCGCGCTTTCTGCAGTTTTTATTTCGATTTTAGCCTCTTGTTCATCTTTTTTTAGGAAGATTTGTTTTTTGTTTGTGTATTAAGAATTTTAACTGTAGATTCTTTGAGACCAGCAGCCTCACAAAGACAATTTCTTCCTGTTTATTTTATTAAATCAGTGAAAGATCAGTGAAATGGATTAACAGAAGGATGAACAGATGAACAGAAGGATGAACAGATGAACAGAAGGATTAACAGATGAACAAATGGATGAACAGATGAACAAATGGATGAACAGATGAACAGAAGGATGAACAAATGGATGAACAGATGAACAAATGGATGAACAGATGAACAAATGGATGAACAGATGAACAGAAGGATGAACAGATGAACAAATGGATGAACAGATGAACAAATGGATGAACAGATGAACAGAAGGATGAACAGATGAACAGATGAACAGAAGGATGAACAGATGAACAAATGGATGAACAGATGAACAAATGGATGAACAGATGAACAAATGGATGAACAGATGAACAGAAGGATGAACAGATGAACAAATGGATGAACAGATGAACAGAAGGATGAACAGATGAACAGAAGGATGAACAGATGAACAAATGCATGAACAGATGAACAGAAGGATGAACAGATGAACAGAAAGATGAACAGATGAATGTATGGATGAACAGATGGATGTATGGATGAACAGATGGATGAACAGATGGATGAACAGATGGATGTATGGATGAACAGATGGACGAAGAGATGGATGTATGGATGAACAGATGGACGAAGAGATGGTTGTATGGATGAACAGATGGACGAACAGATGGATGTATGGATGAACAGATGGATGTATGGATGAACAGATGGATGTAGGGATGAACAGATGGATGTAGGGATGAACAGATGGACGAATAGATAGATGTATGTATGAACAGATGGATGTATGGATGAACAGATGGATGTATGGATGAACAGATGGATGAACAGATGGATGTATGGATGAACAGATGGATGTATGGATGAACAGATGGACGAACAGATGGATGTATGGATGAACAGATGGATGTAGGGATGAACAGATGGACGAATATATAGATGTATGTATGAACAGATGGATGTATGGATGAACAGATGGATGAACAAATGGATGTATGAATGAACAGATGGATGGATGGATGGATGAATGGATGAACAGATGGATGGATGGATGGATGAACAGATGGACGAATATACAGATGTATGTATGAACAGATGGATGTATGGATGAACAGATGGATGAACAAATGGATGTATGAATGAACAGATGGATGGATGGATGAATGGATGAACAGATGGATGGATGTATGGATGAACAGATGTATGGATGAACAGATGGACGAATAGATGGATGTATGGATGAACAGATGGATGAACAGATAGATGTATGCATGAACAGATGGATGAATAGATGGATGAACAGATGGATGGATGGATGAACAGATGTATGGATGAACAGATGGACGAATAGATAGATGTATGGATGAACAGATGGACGAAAAGATAGATGTATGGATGAACAGATGGATGAACAGATGGACGAATAGATAGATGTATGGATGAACAGATGGATGAATAGATTAAGAGATGGATGAACCGATGGATGGATGGATGGATGGATGGATGAATGGATGGATGGATGAACAGATGGATGGATGAACAGATGTATGAACAGACGGATAGATGAACAGATGTATGGATGGATATATTACCAGTCAGACCTGCAGAGGTTCTTGCTCTCCATCTCCTCTTGTTGCTCACACAGGTTAAAGTCTCGCTGCCCCTCATATTCAGTCATCTCTCCCCCTTTGCTGTGAACCCCAGAGGAAAACGCTCAGGTTTTCTGTCTGGCTCCCAGCGAAGGAAGCGTTTTACTCGTATGTGTGTTTGAATGATGACCTGCCGCAGACTGAAGCATCGATCCACCAGCAGAATGACATCTGCTCTGATGGAGAATGAGCCGCTTTAGCTGGTTTCTGTCTGACCTAATCGATCCGATTGTGTAACCACAAGCAGTGAAAGCAGAGGACACACAAAAATTCATGTCTGCAGAGGCTCTTTCATTGTTTGACAAACGACAGCTTCGTTAAAGGGTTAGGTAGAATAATGATGCAAAAACTGAGCTCTGCGCTAAGCAGCTACCAATCGAACAGGTTCCTGTTTTTTCTTCAGAGAGAAGATCCGGCCTCTCGGAGCAAACTGGTTGGAAAGTTTAGTGGAAGATGTCTGACTGCAGCTCTGTGCTCCAGAAGCTGCAGGATGAGCGTAAAATAGACCCGTCAAGGCCAATAACACTTACATCCCACCTCTGTGTCCTAAACTCCAGCGTCTTGTGCTCCAAACCTCGGGTGGCTGATAAAATTACACCTGAAGGACGGGCTGTGGTGAAAAAATCTGTTCCAGTCACGCTGGTTCTGCTCAGAAAAGACAATTTATTGAAACTGAGCACTTCCTGCATCATCATTCTGACTTTGAATTCCATGATTTATATTTTTAAAGCCAAATTTGCCCCGTTAAATTACATAATTATTCAATGTTTATAATGATTATAAAAGCCATACTTATGACTTTAAGTCCCTTACTCATGATTTAATTGTCATAATTTAACATTTTAACTTGTACTTTGATTCTCATAAATATAATAATATCAATCTGGTAAATGACTTTGCATCTAATAAATATGATTTTGGATAGTCAAGGTTATAATTTCGAAAGTCATATTTAATGATTATCTTTGCAATTTGCAGTTGTAATTTTAAAAGCCAAATTGTGATTAAAGTAACTAAATTATGTCTTTAGATTTTATAAAAATGAATTTAAACGTTTGGTTTACGATGAAAACAAAATCTAAAATATTACTTTGACTCTGAAATTAATCACATACCAAATGACTTTTTTTGTGTTTTTGGTTAAAAATACCCAGATCAGTCAAACTTTCCAGCAGAAACACCATCCATGGTTTAACTGCTTGACTGAACAGACATTATCATCCCTTTCACAGATTTCACCCCAGATTCTGACCCTGTAAAATATTCAGAAATCTTCTGATCTTTTTGATCTACATTCAAGTCCACAGTTAAACCTTTTCAGCCTTTTCATATTCATGTTTTTGTGCGGTTGATTATTGGGTGCCGTTTGTAAAGCTACGCTGTAAAAATTTACCAGCAATAATTTGAGTTATTTAGCCTGTCATAAGAGAAATTAATGTGAATTTGTTTTTCAGTCATAGGCAAGTCATATTTTCACCGTGTTATTCATTCAGAGTTAGATATTTTGCTAATATGCAAATTCACTTGCCCATCCATCCATCCATTTTTCAAAATCATATTTTCACTATATTTATGCATTCATAAATGTTACCGTTTATGGATCAATATTTAGCTTGCTAACTAAATATTTTGTTTGAATCTAAATATTTAGCTAGCCAGCTTAGTTTGTTAGCTAAATATTTAGCTTCAAACTAAATATTTAGTTAGCAAGATAAATATTTTGTTTGAATCTAAATATTAGGCTAGCCAGTTTACCTTGCTAGCTAAATATGTAGCTTCAAACTAAATATTTTGATAGGACGCTGGCTAGCTATATATTTAGATTCAAACTAAATATTCAGTTAGCAAGCTAAATAGTTGGCTCAGCAGTTTAGCTGGCTAGCTAAATATTTAGCTTCAAACTAAATATTCGGTTAGCAAGCTAAATATTTGGCTCAGCAGTTTAGCTGGCTAGCTAAATATTTAGCTTCAAACTAAATATTCGGTTAGCAAGCTAAATATTTGGCTCAGCAGTTTAGCTGGCTAGCTAAATATTTAGCTTCAAACTAAATATTCGGTTAGCAAGCTAAATATTTGGCTCAGCAGTTTAGCTGGCTAGCTAAATATTTAGCTTCAAACTAAATATTCGGTTAGCAAGCTAAATATTTGGCTCAGCAGTTTAGCTTGCTAGCTAAATATGTAGCTTCAATCTAAATATTTTGCTAGGAAGCTGGCTAGCTATATATTTAGCTTGAAGCTAACTATCTAGTTTGTAAACTCAATATTTAGCCATAAACTCTGACATTTAGAAATGCATAAACAACAAAAATGAATCCCCATTTTTTCTCATATGACAGGCTAAGGCCACATCCACACGTAGCCGGGTATCTCAAACAAATATATTTTTCTACGATTTGGCCTGTCATCCACATCAAAAATGCAGATTTACGGCATCAAAAACGATTCTAAAACCTCCAACCAAAGTGAAGATATGTCAATCCTCATGCTTATGCACATAAATACCCGGAGTTTTAGGTTTTGCAACGTCACTGCCTGGTTGTGACAAAAAATGCGTCGGCATCATATGTGCGACCTGCGTTTCCACTCAGAAACAGCATTTATGTCCTCAGAGATGTGTTGGCATCATCGATTGTCCAAGCGCTTTTTGCTTTCTTGTTTTTACAAGCTCTAAATGATCTGATTCTGCTCTATGACAGAAATTAGAAAGTTAGGATAGGATTTGGGGAACTGCTGCCCCCTACAGGTTTGGCATGTCTATGAATTTGTTTAACAATGCACTTATATCGTTAGGTAGGAATTTATTATTTATTTTTAAACAACATAGTGAGGACATTCGGTTTTCATAAAAACTCTGGCAACATGTGTACATGGCCTAAGTAACATAAATTATTGCTGAAAAATACTTTGACTGTGTAACTTTACAAACGGCACCCTATAGCTTAGATGATAAATGATGGAACCTTGTTGCATGATGGGAATCCCTGATAAAATGTGGCAACATTGTGCAAAAAACGTTCACTGTTAGATCAGCAGGTCCTCACAGTACTCCTTTAACGTTTTATTCGCGGTTTATGAAGTTGTTTAACCGCTGCTCTTCAGGCAGCTGTGTTATACTCGATCTCTTTGTGATGAGGGGCCTGTTTGGATCATCACCTTCATCGTTGCTCCTGCTGCTGTGATAAATAATTCACCGGGTGTTTCAGAAATAGGACTTCCTTCACTTTGACAGATGGTGCTGTTCCACTTTCTCCCCATGACGCCACGTTCAGCTTAAGGCAAACTTATGTCCACATCCTTGTTTTCCATATGGTCCTTTTGGTCAAGTTAAAAGGGGTCAGATAAAAGTTTTGACCCCTACGGATGGAGGGTTCGTGTTGAATGATGATTCTGAAACATAAATGGAAAGATTTTAATAAACAAAGACCTAAGTTTGAATTTTTTGTGGCGTTGAATAGTCTGGAGTAATATGAGTAATATGGCCTCAAATCTATATTACAATATCTATTGCAATATATTCTTTTCTTATATATGTCAAAAGTTTATTAACTTTCTCACTTTTCAGATACATTGCGGCCGACCAACAACTATAAAAAAGTTTAGAAGAAAGAAAATGTATTGTGCAAAATGCATTTATAAAATATAAAAAAATTTTTTTTATTTTAAATGCAACACAAAAACTCTAACATAGAGATGAAGATATTTTAAACAAATTAAAAGCTAAATGTTATTAAAACAAAACAAAACACAAAGTTCAAAATTGATGGATTGAGGCCTCAAATGCAGGACAAAGTCTCTTGCAGAGATTTTAATTGAAGGAAAAGATAACCAAAGACTTACAGCATTAACAGGAGGGCAAACACAGGAACCAGAAGATGGGGAGCAATGACGACGAACCAGCGAGTAGCTACTGACAGTGAAGGCCTTAAATATACAGGTCCTTCTCAAAAAATTAGCATATTGTGATAAAGTTCATTATTTTCCATAATGTATTGATAAAAATTAAACTTTCATATATTTTAGATGCATTGCACACCAACTGAAATATTTCAGGTCTTTTATTGTTTTAAAACTGATGATTTTGGCATACAGCTCATGAAAACCCGAAAATTGAATCTAAAATATATGAAAGTTTAATTTTTATCATTACATTATGGAAAATAATGAACTTTATCACAATATGCTAATTTTTTGAGAAGGACCTGTACTGAGGAGGTGTGCAAGTGGCAGGGAGAAGGCTGAGGACTAATTAGGGAGAAGCAGTTGCAGGTGAGAGCAGGTGGAAACAATCAGTAGCTGGGAAGGAATACAGAATGGCAAGGAAAACATAAGAAAGGACTAGAAAGAACTATATTAAAGAGGAATAAGGACTAACTATGAACCTAAGAGAAACTCAAGAGCGCTAGAGTTGAGAAAACTGAACTGAAGGAAATAAACCTACAAAGAAAGGATTCTTTAAAAGAAGACTGACTAATAAGAGAAATTAAGTATAACGGATTTAACGGGAACAAATAATGAAAAGAGGAAGAAAGGAAATAAGAGCTTAAACAAGAAAACAAAGGTGAGAACGCCCAAGGACAGGAAGTGAACATAAGAAAGGAAGTCAAAATAAGTAACACTAAGAACCTAAGTAAATAAATAAGGAATGAACCACAAAGACGAGAAACCTGAGCACCTGAAAATTTGGTGGAAGGAAAAACTCAAATAACACAAAACAAAACACCTAGAAATAAACTAAAATGTTAATGTAAACTGAATAAGGAAATGAATTAACTAAAACTCAAAACCCAAAACACCTAAGGAACCTAGGAACCTATTTCCTGGTTACTTATTTTTACATTTAATATTGCATAAAAATAAAGCTACACATATTTGAATTTAAAATGCTTCAAGTTAAAAAAATTTTTTTCCGTTAAATGGAAAACAACAAATTTTAAACTTGCAATATGTAGTGTAAAGACGAACACTGAACCCATCCATCCATCCATTTTCTTCCTATTATCCGGGGTCGGGTCGCGGGGGCAGCAGCCTAAGCAAAGAGACCCAGACTTCCCTCTCCCCAGCCACTTGTTCCAGCTGCTCGGGAGGAACCCCAAGGCGCTCCCAGGCCAGCCGAGAAACATAGTCCCTCCAGCGTGACCTGGGCCTTCCCCTGGGTCTCCTCCCAGTGAGACGTGCCTGAAACACCTCACCAGGGAGGCGTCCAGGAGGCATCCTGACCAGATGCCCGAGCCACCTCAACTGACTCCTCTCGATGTGGAGAAGCAGCGGCTCTACTCTGAGCCCCCTCCGGATGACTGAGCTTCTCACCCTATCTCCAAGGGAGAGCCCAGACACTCTGCGGAGGAAACTCATTTCAGCCGCTTGTATCCATGATCTCGTTCTTTCAGTCACCACCCAGAGTTCGTGACCATAGATGAGGGTAGGAACGTAGATCGACCGGTGAATCGAGAGCTTCGCCTTTCGGCTCAGCTCTCTCTTCACCACGACAGACCGGTAAAGCGCCCGCATAACTGCAGATGCCCCACCATTTCGGCTATCGATCTCCCGCTGCATTGTTCCCTTATTCGTGAACAAGACCCCCAGATACTTAAACTCCTCCACTTGGGGAAGGACCCCATCCACGACCTGGAGAAGGCACCCCACCCTTTTCCGGCTCAAGACCATGGCCTTGGATTTGGAGGTGCTGATTTTCATCCCAGCCGCTTCACACTCGGCTGCGAACCGCTCCAGCGAAAGCTGTAGATCACGTTCCGATGAAGCCAACAGGACCACGTCATCTGCAAAAAGCAGAGACCCGATCCTGAGGCCACCAAAACGGATCCCTTCAACACCTTGGCTGCGCCTAGAGATTCTGTCCATAAAAGTTAGGAACAGGATCGGTGACAAAGGGCAACCTTGGCGGAGACCAACTCTCACTGGAAACAAGCCCGACTTACTGCCGGCAATGCAAACCAAACTCTGGCACCGGTCGTACAGGGACCTAACAGCCCGTATCAAGGGGCCCCATACTCCCAGAGCACCTCCCACAGGGCCCCCCGAGGGACACGGTCGAACGCCTTCTCCAAGTCCACAAAACACATGTAGACCGGTTGGGCGAACTCCCACGCACCCTCCAGGACCCTGCTGAGGGTGTAGAGCTGGTCCAGTGTTCCACGGCCAGGACGAAAACCGCATTGTTCCTCCTGGATCCGAGGTTCGACTATCCGTCGGACCCTCCTCTCCAGAACCCCTTAATAGACCTTACCAGGGAGGCTCAGAAGTGTGATCTCCCTGTAGTTAGAACACACCCGGTGTTCCCCCTTTTTAAACAGGGGGACCACCACCACCCTGGTCTGCCAATCCAAGGGAACTGCCCCCGATGTCCACGCAATATTGCAGAGCCGCGTTAACCAACACAGCCCCACAACATCCAGAGCCTTGAGGAACTCCGGTCGAATCTCATCCACCCCCGGAGCCCTGCCACCGAGGAGCTTTTTAACGTCCTCGGTGACCTCAGCACCAGAGATTGGAGAGACCGACCCCAAGTCCCCAAACCCTGCTTCCAGATTGGAAGGCGTGCTGGTGGGATTGAGGAGGTCTTCGAAGTATTCCATCCACCGACCCAAAACGTCCCGCGTCGAGGTCAGCAGCACACCATCCCCACTATAAACAGTGTTGGTGGCAGACCGCTTCCCCCCCGAGACGCCGGATGGTGGACCAGAATCGCTTCGAAGCCGTACGGAAGTCGTTTTCCATGGTCTCTCCAAACTCCTCCCACGCCCGAGTTTTTGCCTCAGCAACCATCCGAGCCGCATCCCGCTTGGCCTGTCGGTACCTATCAGCTGCTTCAGGGGTCCCACAAGCCAAAAAGACCCGGTAGGACTCCTTCTTCAGCCTGACAGCATCCCTTACCGCCGGTGTCCACCAGCGGGTTCGGGGGTTGCCGCCGCAACAGGCACCGACCACCTTGCGGCCACAGCTTCGGTCAGCCGCCTCGGCAATGGAGGCACGGAACATGGTCCACTCGGACTCAATGTCCCCCGCCTCCCCCGGGACGTGTTCAAAGTTCTGCCGGAGGTGTGAGTTAAAGCTCCTTCTGACAGGAGACTCTTGCCAGACGTTCCCAGCGGACCCTCACAACATGTTTGGGCCTTCCAGGTCTGTCCGGCGTCCTCCCCCACCATCAGAGCCGACTCACCACCAGGTAGTGGTCAGTGGACAGCTCAGCCCCTCTCTTCACCCGAGTGTCCAAAACATGCGGCCGCAGATCAGATGAGACGACAACCAAGTCGATCATTGAGCTGCGGCCTAAGGTGTCCTGGTGCCAAGTGCACATATGGACACCTTTATGCTTGAACATGGTGTTTGTTATGGACAATCCATGACGAGCACAGAAGTCCAATAACAAGACACCACTCAGGTTCAGATCGGGGGGGCCATTCCGCCCAACCACACCCCTCCAGGTCTCACTGTCATTGCCCAGGTGAGCGTTGAAGTCCCCCAGCAGAACAAGGGAGTCCCCAGGAGGAGCACTCTCCAGCACCCCCTCCAAAGACTCCAAGAAGGGTGGGTAATCTTATCTGCTGTTTGGCGTGTAAGCACAAACAACAGTCAGGACCCGTCCCCCCACCTGAAGGCGGAGGGAGGCTACCCCCTCGTTCACCGGGGTAAACCCCAACGAACACTGAACATCGGCATTAATCCTGCGTGATGACAGCTTGATGACATCATCAAAATGTGCAATCACGTTAGGCCGGTCGAAATCTCTATTGTTGGCTAAATTTATATAATTTCTACCTTATACCTTTTATATCGCCCACCACCAGTACGGTTGGGAATCCTCCAATGCACCAGCACCAATACCCCACCGGAGAAACAGCCTCATACCTGTGATGCTACCGCCGCCGTGCTTCCCAGTGAATATTGTTGTAACTCATATCATCCAAGTATCTTCAAAGAGTTGTCGTAGATGGTGATGCTATAGAAAGGTCTCCAGTAGCAGTCACTTTTGCAATGAACCTGAAGCGCCCTCTGATTGATGACTGTCGCGGTTTGACACCTTTGTGACTGTGATGAAACGCTAACAGCTCGATTCCCAGGCAGCAGAGACGAGATTTCACAGCAGCATAGCATGCCCTAAATGACACAATCAGTTGTTGGCTAGCACTGCTAATCTGCCTCTTTTGCTTTTGCTGCTCCAATTTAAATCATGGAGTCAGAGATATTTGATTTCTTCCTTCTTGCTCTGCGTCCATCAACCCTCCTTTTTCACTCCTCTGGGATTTAGAGTCATATTATATATATCAGTAATATTTGAGCATTGGGATGCTAATTAGCTGTTCCCGGTAGTAAAAAAAAATCCCCATCAGAAGACACCTTGTTATGCATCATAACAACTGTCTGAAAGTAAAAAAAGTAGGCGCACCAACAGGAGAACATCCTTGTTTCTGGGCCTAAAAGTCGACGCTGAGATGAATATTAAATCTAGTTTGGTGCGGACAGACTGCTCTCTGCTAAAGTGGAGCAATAATTAATTAGCTCGTTTTATGTCTCCTCCCCAACCACCTGCCACACCGACACAGGCTCTGATTAAAAATGGATGCCTCTCTCCTAATTTCCCTGCAGCCTCACGGTCACAATCTGTCTGTAGGAGCAGCAGATAAAACCCAGCCTGGTGTAATCTGGAAAGCATCTCTCCTGACAGGACTCGGCGTGCATGCAGATGACCAACCCGCCCACTCCCGCGCTCCTGAGACGAGCCCGCAGTCTGTTTCCCCAACCCTCGCAGGGAGAGCCATGTTTCAAAGCTTGTATCGTTTTCCTGAATGTGCATGAATCTCGTGGGGGGGTTGCTTTAATCTGCTGGAGAAAGTGCTCCAGAACCTGCTGGAGGCTCTCTCTCTCTCTGTCGGTGCTGCAGGAACGATATGCACCACCCTGATCCTGCTACCTGCATCCTTCTATTAATAGGTTTCTCACACCAAACCTTTGCATTATACAGTGGGGCAACTTGTCCCACCTAAAAAAGACGTCACAGACCTGTAATTCTCATCATAGGTACACTTCAACTGTGAAAGACAGAAATCCCATTGTATGATTTTGAAAAAATAATTTATTTGTATAACTGTGCAGAAAATAAGTATTTAGCACCTACAAACGAGCAAGAATTCTGGCCCTTACAGACCTGTCACTGCTTTAAGAAGCTCTTCTATCCTCCACTCGTTACCTGTATTAATGGCACCTGTTTGAACTTGTTATCTGTATACAAGACACCTGGCCACAGCTTCAAACAGACTCCAACCTCCACCATGGCCAAGACCAGAGAGCTGTCCAATGACACCAGGGACAAGATTGTCCACCTGCACAAGACTGGGATGAACCAGTCTACAATAGACAAGCGAGCAATTATTAGAAAATTGAATAAACACAAGATCAATGACCATCTCTCTTGACCTGGGGCTCCATGCTAGATTTCACCTGGTGGGGAATACATGATCAAGAGAACGGTGAGGTAACAGCCCAGAACTACACGGGGGGAACTGGTCAATGACATGAAGAGAGCTGGGACCATAGTAACAAAGGTTACTATTAGTAACACACTAAGTCTTCATGGATTAAAATCCTGCTACGCCCCAAAGGTCCCCCTGCTTAAACCAGCACATGTCCAGGCCTGTCTAAAGTTTGCCAGAGAGCATCTGGATGATCCAGATAAAAACCAGTGAAACAGGTCGACAAAGAGTGTGGCCGCTGTGGGCGAAAGAATAAACACTCATGGAAAGACTGTCCAGCTAGAGACATACAGTGTAGGAAAAAGGGGCATTTCGCTCTAGTTTGTCGCAGTAGTGAAGCTGCAGGGGTACGACAAGTAACAGAAAACTGTAATGACACAGACAGTGAGGAATGTGTGTTCTTGGGAGAAATAGGCACAGAGAGGTCAGAGCCCTGGGTTGAACAGGTCAAACTAAATGGGGAAAATATCCAGTTTAAACTCGACACAGGGTCAGATGTTACGTCCATTCCAAAAACACTATACAAACCCGAAAGAGACGGTCAATTACAGAGACCCAAAAAGAAACGTCTAGGGCCAGGCAGTTACCAACTCAAAGTAATCGGCTGTTTTGGAGCAAAGATGGGTGTAAAAGGCAGCTGTATTTCACAGGATGTCTATCTAGTGTCAGGGCTAGTTCACCCACTGTTAAGCAGACCAGCATGTGAGGCATTGAGGTTAGTATATAGAGTGGACACAGTTACAGTTGCTGAGACAGATTTCAGAGCAGCGTATCCAGACGTGTTTCAAGGTTTAGGGAAATTGAAAGAGCCCTACCACATACAACTAGAAGAGGGAGCAATACCTGTCGCTCTTTCTGCCCCACGACGTGTTCCTCTCCCTCTCAGAAATGCAGTTAGGGAGGAGTTAAACAGAATGGGAGTCATTTCAAAAGTTACTGAGCCTACAGAGTGGTGTTCAGGCATTGTTGTTATTCCCAGACCAGCAAAAAAGCCACCTAGGATATGTGTAGATCTTAGACCTCTGAACACAGCAGTCACATTCTTCCAGCGGTGGACCAAACGCTCGCTATGATGAAAGACGCCAGAGTGTTTACTAAGTTGGATGAACGTTCGGGGTTTTGGCAAATCCCCCTCTCACCAGAGTCAAGGTCTCTAACAACCTTCATCACGCCTTTTGGTAGGTTCCTGTTCAATCGCCTTCCCTTTGGTATAGTGTCGGCGCCAGAACATTTTCAAAGGAGAATGTCACAGATGCTGGAGGACTTTGATGGAGTAATCTGTCATGCTGACAATGTGCTTGTGTATGGCAGCAACAGGCAGGAGCATGACCACAGACTGCATCTAGTGCTCCAAAGGTTCCAAAAAGAGGGTCTCACTCTTAACGAGAAGTGTGAGTTTGCCAAGAACGAGATCATGTTTGTTGGTCATAAAATCTCAGCAAAAGGCATAGAAGCTGACCCTAACAAGGTAAAAGCAATCCAGCAGTTGCCACAGCCAAAATGTGTGGAAGATGTCCGGCGTCTCATGGGCATAGCTAACTATCTAGCCAAGGTTATGCCACAGTTAGCCACACCGCTTAAGGAGCTACAAAAACAGAGAAACGAGTGGATATGGGAAGAGCCAGAGGAGGTTGCATTTCAGAGACTGAAGGAGATACTAAGCTCTCCTGAGGTGCTTGCCCAGTACTCCAACACGGCAGACACAAGAGTTGCTGCAGATGCATCGCCATACGGGATCGGAGCTGTACTCACACAGAAACAGTCAGACGGCCAGTGGCGACCCGTAAACTACATTTCTAGAGGACTAACTGACACGGAGAAACGCTACGCACAAATCGAGAAGGAGGCGCTCGGTGTCACATGGGCATGTGAAAGACTTTCCTCCTATCTTATGGGTCTGCAGTTCACACTGAGAACAGACCACAAACCCCTGGTCCCTCTTCTGAGCACAAGAGGTTTAGACGACCTTCCTCCGCGCATCCTAAGGTTCAGACTTAGGCTGCTCCGTTTCTCATTCAAGATTGTCCATGTTTCAGGAAAAAACCTTGTCACAGCTGACGCCCTATCACGCGCCACGGTGGGAGGCCGCCATCTCCCAGAGATCTACAGCTGGAGAGAGAGGTAGAGGTTTTTGTGGACACTGTTGTATCCTGCCTTCCTGCCACAGACAAAAGGCTGGAGGAGATAAAGTTAGCACAAGACAACAACGAACTGTGTAAGAAAGTGAAGGACTATTGTCTCACAGAGAAGTGCAAGCTGGATCCGGACGTGAAAGCACACTGGCAGCACAGGATGGACCTACATGTTGGCCATGGCCTTCTCATGAAAGGAGAAAGAGTTGTAATCACACCACCTCTGAGAGCAGACATGTCACAACGTCTGCATGAAGGCCATCAAGGGATTTCCGAATGCAGGGCCAGAGCTAAAGAATGCGTCTGGTGGCCCGGCATCTCTGCTCAAATAGGTCAAATTGTGGGCAATTGTGAAATATGTCAGAAATACAGGATACAGAACCGCGAACCGCTATTGCCTACTCCACTTCCAGAACGCCCATGGCAAAAAATGTTCTGTTTCCTTAAAGAAGACTTTTGATTTTAACATATTTCAGTATCCCTGCTCTATGTGGTTAAAAAGAAAAATTAAATAAACTTCAGATCAGCTCTTACAAGTCAAACATGTCATACAGGACAAAAACTTACACAAAATATTTGGAGAAAATACGTATTATGTTTCTATTCGAAGTAATAGAAAATAAAAAGCAGCATTCTCCTAAAGACACTTAAAGTTTATACTCCAGTCTTTGTTTTTTTCGCTGTCAGTTTAATACAGAACTGTAACTTTGCAGCGTTTTAATGGTTTTTGCTTATATTTGATCAATGGGATGTTTGCCACCTGTCATACACAGAAACTAATCTACCAGCTATGAGTACGCTGCTCTGCGCTACACATTAGTCGCCACAGGGATGGAATGAAGGACATTTCCTTCCTGTTTTAGACTTAAAGCTACACTTGGGCTGACGTCTGGTAAACATGAGCTGCAGCTCGGGGAGGACGCCTCGGACAGCACAGATAAAGTGGAACATGTCCACTGCTGCTAACATGATACCCAAAGACAAAGAGGCTTCTTTTACAACTAAAGTACAAAATAATTGCTGTATGTTGTAAATGTCGCGCTGCATGGCTGAAACACTATATTCAGTCATGATGTTTCCGCCGGTCCGTCCCCTAAAAATGTCCGTGCGGGATGCCGGACTTTTCTGATTTTCTCATTTAATTATTATGAAAAATTATCGCTTTCAGAACGCTTTTAAATTGCTATCGATTTGCATGTTTCACATGGCAATTAATTGATTTATGGTGAATCGGCACATCCCTAGCTTTTAAGTTGGAAAACCTGCACAGTCAGTGGCTGCCAAATACTTTTTTGCCCCCTTGTGTCACAGGAACGTTTGGTTATACTTGTTGTTCATTCATTTATAAATTAATATCTAAATAACAAACTCAGTATTTAGCTTCTAAGTTAATATTTAGTTCTTTTTTTAAAGGTTTTGTGGCAACAGTGGCCTTTTTTTGACAGTGGTGAGTACATAGAAGGGGGAGAGAAATGGGGGAAGACAATGCAGGAAATGTCCACCGAGACGGGACTCGAACCCGGGACTCCCGCGCTAACCACTGCGCTACGTGATGCCTCAATATTTACTTTGAAGCTAAATATTTGGCTAGAAAGCTAAACTGGCTAGATACATTTTGCTAATATGCATATTAATTTGCCCATCCATCCATCCATCCCAAAAAAATGGGTGTTTATTTTTCAAAATCATGTTTTCACCATGTTATCTTTGCATTTTTAACAGTCACAGTTTATGGCTAAATATATAGTTTACAAACTAAATATTCCGCTTAAAACTAAATATTTAGTTTACATCTAAATATTTAGCCAGCCAGTTTAGCAGCATGTGAATTTGCATATCATCAAAATATCTAGCTCTGAGTTAATTATTAATTTGATATTTAGCTTCAAAGTAAATATTTAGCTAGCAAGCTAAACTGGCTAGCTAAATATTTAGCTTCATGCTAAGGAGTCGGGTCAAAGGAGGCCTTCCCAGATGTTCTGTGTGTCAGGAAAAAACTGGTTCAGGGGCTTAATGTGACGTTTAGCTTAAAATATAGCTGTTGAAAGAACTGTATTTCTAAATAGGTAAATGACCCTGTTTCTGCTTTTCTATCCGCATTTCATATAATTATTACCAGAATTTTTACGTTTCAGTTTCTGCTTCTTTTATTGAGGGAGAGATATATCTGTCCAACGAGGCTCAGTTCTGCCGTGATCAGAATCAGTAAATTGTATTTTTACAGGCGTTTCAGTCCGAGCTCCAAGGATCCCAGATGAAATGACAGACCCAAATTACTTCTGGGCAGGATTTTTTTGTTTATTTTATATCAGTTTCTGCACCTATTTTAATCATATGCAATGAATAAATTACCTAAAAAGCTAAAAACAATTTGTTTTATTCAGTGTGATTCAGTTATTAAAATAATTGAATCCTCTTGGGTACAAATGGGTCAAAATTTTCTCTCATTATTCTGGCAGATAATATAAATAATTTAGTGAACGGACCTAAAACAGGAAAAGTTTACTTTGTGAGATGTATGAACCCTCGTGGGCGTGAGACCAGGATACTTCTCGATGTTTTTGGCTGTGATTCCGCCGCCGTGATCCCAAACCTGTTCTCACAGATGAACTGAAACAAAGCGAGATAATAAAATTCCTGGGACAAGCTGAGACCGGACCTCCAGCAGACGGGCCCACATCCAGAGGATGTTGAGCCGCTCCTTTATCATCTTCATCCAGACGTCTAATTCTTGGCCCGGCTGAAGCTGCCAGCTACGGTCAGCTTCCTCCGATTCACACGAGAAGAAGAAGTTCTCTGATTTCTAGGGTGGTTTCCAGACTGCAGCCCTGATGGGCATCACAGTGTTGGTGAAGGAAGCAGTAATGTTCTGTATCTGTGTGAAAAACATGCCTGATTGCTCACCTGACGGTCAGTGGATCGTTCCAGAAGGAGAACGCCGTCCTCCGCCGTGATTTGACCATCCTCGCGGTGCCGTGTGGGGTTAGCAGATTATTGAAGGACACGTCGCTTATTGGGCTTCGGCTCGGCTCAGACAGACGGAGCAGAAATCAATGCCTCCTGGTGTTTCCCCGTCCCCTCATCAGACAGAAAAATCCCGGCTTATTGAACGTTCCCGTCCGGAAATCTTTCACAAATACCAGTCTGCAGCATGTCTGGATTAAAGGGATATTCCAGTCTGATGCCATATTCCTCAGAGTTAAAAGCATTTTTGCAACCAGCCCAGTCATTCTCCTGCAGTCCGTTTGCTTTAGCTTAGCATAAACAATGTAGGTGAATGGTAACAGCTAGCATTTCATATACAAAAGCGATTAAAATTAATCTGTAATAATCCTAATCCTAATTATTCCTGGTGACCTCGATATTTAAATGAAAATAAGAAGTAACGCAAAGGAATTACAGGATCTGATTTAGACTTGGGACTACATTGGGACAAAGCACAGCTGTAAGCCGCCGCCGCAAGGCGCAAGGACATAACGCAGCGCCCGCAAAAGCCACATCTAAATCGGCTCCTGTAATTCCTTCGTGTTGCTTATTATTTTAATTTGCAATGTTAAACAATAATAAAGAAGTGACATTCAGGCTTGCCAGCAGTTTATATAGGAGGTTCGCAAGACCCAGCTTTTATTTTGGTGGTCCACTTCCGCTTAATTGGGAAGTAAATTTGGACGTTAGCTAAACTGTAAACTGAGACATTTATGATTAAATAATTAAATAACGTTGCAAATATGACAATGAAACCAATTTTTTTCTCTTATGAGAGGCTTAAATAACCCAAATTATTGCAGTTAATTTTTTACTGTGTGATTTAAGAAAACGTTGCTTTATGCCGTTTCACTGCGGGTCTCAAACAGAGAAAATGAGGCTTTCTGTTGAAAATTACAACACTACTAATAATCAGCGAAGTCACTGCATCTTCATCTCAGGCTGCTGATAACAAAGAGGCTGAGGATCCAATTTTACGCTGGTTTTTGGCCAACACAGAAGCCTTTTTTATTGTCCGAGTTCAAAAATATATCTGTTATTATTCAGGTAGGAGACTAAAACAAGAGAAAAAGCAGCAAGAAAAAACTTCCATCGGAAAGCCTGAACTATTAATCTAAACCACAACGAAAATAGAAAGACATGAATATGGGGAGCCTCTTTTATAAAGTTAAAAAGTCAAAAATCAACAGTAATAATTTGGGTTATTTAGCCTGTAAAAGAACAAATATGGGGGTTTATTTTTCGAAGTTATATTTGCATCCATGTTTATTTATTTATTCAGAAAGTTCAATTTCAAACTTAATATTTAGTTTGAAGTAAAATATTTGGTTTGTAGACTAAATATTCAAACTAAATACTAAGTTAGCAAGCTAAATATTTACTTTGTAAACTAAATATTTACTTTAAAACAGTGACATTTATAAATGAGTAAATATGAAAATTGAACGCCCATTTATTTATCCAATGACAGGCTAAATAACCCAAATTATGGCGGATCATTTTTGACTGTGTGAGTTAACAAACGTCACCTCATACAAGAAGGATGCATCTGTAGCTTAAGTTTCAGTTTCATCTTTGTAGAAAACCAGTTAAATCCACAGCTTTTAACCCGAGGAAGGCGTGAACTAATGTTTGAACGGATTCTTTTTTAACTATCTTTACCAAACGTTTCCAACCCAGCTCATGGCGGGTGTTGATGATGTCACACCTCTGGAAGAGGAGAAAGGGAAAAAAACAACCCGTCATGGGAAATATTATGTGCACCGTTAAACACCAACATGGCCCGTACATGAACGGTCGCTGAAGCTTTGATGATGTGCAGCCTTAGTGGCGAATCTACCGATTCTTCGGCTCAGCCGTGTCTCTGCAGGCTGCTTGCTGCGAGACTCCTGTTGATGCTCCAGTCTAGATGAGCAAACTAAGTAAACCCACAACCCGGTGGTCGCTGGGCTCCAAGGAAGCGAATTCCCTCTGCAGCTCTGAAGGAAAAAACACAGAAAGCTGAAGTCATTTGGAAATTAGATTCCAAGCGTGCAGCTTGACTTTATCTCACAGCCCGAGGTTAGACTCTGACATAATTTCTTCCACAGCAAAAATTATTATTAAAGCTGTTTTTTTGTTTTTTTTTAAAAAGGAGAGAATATAAAAAATCAACACTAGTCACACCTTAATCTTTTTTTTCTCATTTTGCTGCATAAGAACCACAAACTTTGACCTATATTATTAGGATTTGTGATTTTTTTTTTTTTTTTTTTTTATGAGCTAAAATTGGAAAGTAGAAGCACGTTTAGTTGGAGGTCCGGATCCAGGTTTTTGGGGGTCTGAAGGTCTACAGGCTGACATTTTAGTCCAGCTCAGTCAGATTGGATGGAGAGCTCCTGTGGACATCACTTTTCAGATCTGGTTGTAGATCAGGACTTTGACTAGGCCATTCTAACACATGAATCTGCTTTGATCTAAGCCATCCCATAATATCTCTGGCTGTGTGTTCACGGGGGAAGGTAAACCTCCAGCCCAGTCTCGGGTCTTATGCAGCCCTTCCAACAGGACTTCTTCCAGGATTGTCCTGGATTTAGCTCCACCCAACAGCTTCCCCGTTCCTGCTGAAGAAAAGCATCCCCACAGCATGATGCTCACACTACCATGCGTTACAGTGGAGACGCATAGGGGTTTTATGTGCTCCTTCATGGCTGGTTGACATCTGTGGACTACACAAAGGCTCTGGATCTCTGCAGCTCCTCCAGAGTTCCTGCTTCTCTGATTCATGTCTTGGTAGGTCTGCAGGTGGTCCATCCTGAACAGAGCTCTGGGAGGTGTTGTAGAACCCAACCCTGCTTAAAACTTCTCCCTGACCTGTTTTTGAAGAATACATTTGGCACTGCCCATCCTAACAGTTTTCAGGTAGCAAGCTTGAGGCGTTGTGATGTTTGAGGAATGAGGACCTAAACGCAAACTGATATTGATCTGAAATGATTTAATAAATTAAAGGGGCAACTTACAAATATTGCTCAGGCAGTACACGAAGGGAAGATGAGGACAAGGGGTAAAGAGGGATGAAAAGATTGAGAATCCAACGGAGAAGTGAAGTGATCCAGGCGCTTAAAGATCTCATTCACTCGATTTTTCCAAACAAATTTCAGGCCCTTCTTCTTTCAGGAGGTTGCAGTTTGTCAGAGGAGTGGGTTGGGGGAAAATGACAGGATTACAAGTCTAACTAATTATTATTCATGATATGCAACCTTCTCTCCTCTGATTGGCTAAAAGCAATGCAACTCTTATGCTGCATTCGAAAAAATAACTAACTTACCTTACTTCGCCGCTGGTGTTCAAAGACACACTCCAACCGTTTCTATATGAGGTAAAGAAATGCAACGCTGATGTGTTATCTCCACAAATTACACAAGCCTGAACGTGTTCTGCCATGTTGTGGAGTTGCTAACGGTTAGCTTCTACTATCAGAGTTGCTAACGGTTAGCTTTTACTAGCAGAGTTGCTAACGGTTAGCTTCTACTAGCAGAGTTGCTAACGGTTAGCTTTTACTAGCAGAGTTGCTAACGGTTAGCTTCTACCAGCAGAGGTGCTAACGGTTAGCTTCTACTAGCAGAGTTGCTAACGGTTAGCTTTTACTAGCAGAGTTGCTAACGGTTAGCTTCTACCAGCAGAGTTGCTAACGGTTAGCTTCTACCAGCAGAGTTGCTAACGGTTAGCTTTTACCAGCAGAGTTGCTAACGGTTAGCTTTTATCAGCAGAGTTGCTAAAGGTTAGCTTTTACTAGCAGAGTTGCTAACGGTTAGCTTCTACTGGCAGAGACACCTCTGCTCTCTCCTGGCCGCAAAATCAATACAGCCTTCCTGTGGGCGGTCCCAATCCAAGGTGGGCGGGGTCATGAATACTAATTTTCTCTGTGACGTAGAAGGGACGGGCTTTTTCTGTTCATGTGCAGCACACATATGCAGCTCAGAGAGACCGATCATATTTCCAAAAGAACAAGTATTACTTGAATACTTACTTGAGTTTCTCAGTGATCGGGAACTTTAAGTACGCTGGGTAGGAGTGAAGAATGGCACAGAAAGCAGAGGAGATAATAAAGGGTTAAACAGATGCAGGTGGGAGAGAGGGCCGGCAGAGGGAGATCGGAAATACGCTGCAGCTTGGATAGAAGGTAAACAGCAAAACAGAGTTAACAGAGGAAGGACAGGTAAACACACACAAGGAGAATGAAACTCAAAGAAATTATAATTCTAAATGCATAATGACAATAAGGCAGAAACTAACACAGAGGAATTAACTTCAAATGACAAGACCTAAGTAAAGAAATATAAAAACAGAGCCACAAATGAAAACTCAAAGTACGAACCTTGGGTAATGACAGTTTAGCAACTTGAAATAAGGTTTTACTTTAAAAGTTAAACGGTTTTTAAACTTCAGTGCATCTTCTTCCGGCAGGGCATGGAGGACATCCCGATCCGATCATCTTCAACGAGCTCTGCGCCCTGAAAGATGAGCCGGGGCCGTGCAAGGCCATCAAGGACCGATACTTCTTCAACGTCAACTCGGGGAGCTGCGAGCTCTTTGAGTACGGAGGCTGTGGAGGGAACACCAACAACTTTGAGACTTTTGAGGAATGCGAGGCAGCGTGCGTCGTCTCTGGTGGGTCCGGCCTAAATTACGACGACTTCTTATCACGTTTCTGGTTGATTAAAAGATACAAAAAGGCAATGATCTTCTTACGTCGAGGAGATATTCTAAATCTGTTTCATAACTTTCTTTGTTGCTCTCCATTAGACTTTATTACCACCTTGGGCAGAAAATGTGACGCAGAGCACTGCCAACTCTGATGTCTCAACAGTTTTGCTGAAGGCTTTAATATAAAACCTTCTTTCGAAAAGCAGTCACTAAGGTGATAATTATAGATGGCAAACACTAATCTGAAGATAAATTAAAGATGAATAATTATAATTTATGACCAGCTGCTTGGACATGTAGATTTCTCAGCTCACATTCATATGGTTTATTTTTTCGAAGCTTTCAAGAGAATGCGCTCCACTTACACCTGTGGATTTATTTGATTTTGGACAATTTAGTGGGAAGTAAAACCCTTTCCTGCTTGTTAACTTGACTTTTATAGGAACCAGGCAGAAAGTTATGCTTTCCAGGATGGAATATTGTACAACATATATGCCCAGAAAGAGGGCGTTTAAACTCAATTTAGATGTAGTTCACAGTTTTCATCACTCCCTCCACTTTCTATAAGTATACAGTCAGTAATTGGCCAGACGCCATTCAGGTATCGGGCCCGCCCATGTCAGATTACAACACCCATGTAAATTAAGCTGCAACCATGCAATGTATTGTCCCGAGACAACCAACAGAGGGTGCTGTAGGCTATTATTGAAGACTTTTGGAGACAGTAAAGAAGATACTTTGATACGGTGTATGCTAAAATGGACATTAGAGCTTGGTTTAATGAAATCAAGAGTGAAGCTAGCACAAGCGATGCTAATAGATCCCCAGACTTAGAGAGGCAAGCACAACCTTGAGTGACGTTCTCGTCCAGACTCCATACCAATAGCTGGCGGTGATGCACCAATTTGCTGTTTGCCAGCCGCCACTAAACATCACAAAGAAGAAGAAGAAGAAGGACGCTGCTATGTTATTTTTAGGCTATGTGAGCATGCTAACGGTAGTTCCGATAGTGAGAAATACGCGCAAGGAAGGAAATTACAAAGATTTTCAGTGACAGATTATGTTGGATTGTGGACGTAAGACTTGTTGTGTACTAGCTATTTTACTGGAGGACATTATTTGGACCCTTGTCGACTTAAAAAGACAGTTTTTGTTCGAGAAGGCTCTGTTCTGTCAATGATATGAATGCTTCGAACGGTGAGTTACACATTATCTTGTTTTCTGATTGGTTTGACAAAAGTGTTTGCTGTGCAAAAAGCATTTACTCTACAGTTATGATTGTATGCTAGATTGGCATACATTTTTGGAATCTCAAGAATATCAGCTTTCAAATAATGTATAATATGTATGTGTACTAAAAAAGGGTGTCGCAGAAAAAGGCAGAAGTACGTAACGTCGACGGTGCGTAAAAACGCTAAGGTGTTGATAGGGCTGGGCGATAAATCGATTTTATCGATTAATCGAATTTTCTGTTTATGAAGATTTCATTTTTGGATAAATCGACAAAATCTGGAAAAACTAAATTCACCAACGCACTCCAAGGGTTTTAGTATTTATTTATTTTTTTTAATTATTTTTTTTTTCTTTTTTTTTATTATTTTTTTCCGTATTTCAAAGTGATGTGAGCCCGTCCAAGGTTTACCTTCATGTTTTACAGTGTGCATTTATTTGGAGAAAGAAGGATTATGATAAAAGCAAGTTTTAAAAATATTTTCTGTCACTTTAAATTTCTTTTCAGGAATAGAAAGGAAGAAAAAAATATTAAAAAAAAAAAAATCGGAAATCGGATTTGGCATCACACAAACTATAGATTTTATTTTTAAGCCATATCGCCCAGCCCTAGCTGTTGAATAAAAAGAGTGTTGACTCCCCCCCCCCAAGGTATGTTCTTCTGGCGCAACAGCATGATGCTGCCACCACCAAACGTGACAGCTTTTAGCTCCTAAGCGGGGTGCTTAGATGGGAAATCCTCACCTTGACTCATCCTTCACATTAGAAACAGTTTAACAAGTTACTCAGTAGCTTACATGGCTCTGCCCAGACCAGTTGGGTGGCAAAATAGGGTCAAGCTCAGTTTTGAAGATGATGCAAATTTGGTTGCAGCTCCTGCATGGATCCATGCATGTGCTGTACTCCCTGGATCAGCTGCATCATCAGTACAGTGAACAAGTACAGCCACTGTTTTCACAATATTCTCAGAAATTGGAAGAAGGAGACAGAAGCAGTACGAGAGGTTCGTTATGTTTTTTTGTGCTCCAGATAGAAAGTTTTACTCACCTGCTCACCTCCCATTCATGCTGAAAGCCACAAGTCGGGGCATGCATCTGAGATATATCTGTCTTTCTGTGGTCTGGGATGGCGTGACTGAGCTCCATGGGTACACCAGGGCACAACAAAAGATACGGCTTGATTTCAACACTTTCTCCAGGCAGAAACAAAACACTGAAATGTGATGTTGTTGGAGCTGAAGGCGACTAAAGGTGACTAAAGGTCTGTGAGAAAGGCCTGTACTGTGCAAAGGGCTTTATGGTTTCCTTTCAAGCAGCTAGACATCCTTAGAATCTTTGAAAGCAGTCAGTGTCAGTTCTTGAGGCTTTCTGAGAGGCTTTGGTTTGGTTCAGCAAGTTGGTTTGAATTAGGAATTAGGTTTGTGTTATCTTAAGTCATTTTCATTCATTAGTTCCCTCATCTGTGGCAAATCAGTGTAATCAAACTCATCGTTCAATTCAGTTTTTTTCTATAGCGCCGATTCACAACAGATGTCATCTCAAGGCACTTAACAAGAAAAATCACTTCAATAGTTAGTTTAAAAGTTTTCTTTATAAGGAATCTCAGCTGATTGCGTCGAGTCATTGACTTGAGGTTGTGCCCCGTTGATGCAGACTCCAACCACAGCAATCCCTCATACTGAGCAAGCATGTAGCGACAGTGGAGAGGAAAAACTCCCCTTTAACAGGAAGAAACTTCCAGCAGAACCAGAACCACATCCTGGCTCAGTACGAACGGCCATCTGCCACGACCGACTGGGGGTTTGAGAAGACAGAGCAGAAACACAGAAGGAACTGATGTAAAACTACTCTTAAAATGGACTTTTAAGAGTAGTTTTGCTATGTTGTACTTTCTACTTTTACTTGAGTAATATTATTATGAAGTATTGCTACTCCTACTTGAGTAAAATTTCCAGATACTATACAAATTGTGAGTAAATTCACTGAATGAAGAGCAAATATATATTTTACCCAGAAATACACCAGGCTCAGATCTGTTGAATTGAGAAATCTGTTGAGCTTGTTGCATTTTGAGTCAAGTGACTGTATAGTAAACACCATACCTTGTTCTAAGATATTTTATTCAGTACCTACTGTAAGTATTGGTATTATATTGAATAAAATTACATAGAAATGTCTTTCTTCTGCTTAAAATAGATGTAATTACGTTATTTATTTGTATCTTTTTTATATAATTCTTTAAAATACCAGAATTTGCCCATAACTTTATGTTTTTGTCTGCATGATGACATTATTTTAAAAATGTTAGATCAGATGTTACTCAGTACACATGTAGCCTTTCTGGCAAAAACTTTTTTACTTTTACTCGAGTAAAAATATGTTGAAGTAGTGCTACTATTACTTGGGTACTCTCCTCACTCTCTGCTCACATGTGATTGGCTCTGGAACCAGGAAGCATGGAGGTGGGAAAGATTGTAAACAATGACTACGTCCCTCTGCTGCCTTTTTAAAATGATAAAAACTTGCAACCATCCAGGCGGCCGAGAAGGAAACCTGTTTCAGTGTAACCTTCCCTCAGACATGATTAGACTGCTTATTTCACTGTAAAAGTCTTACATATTGCACCTAGAACGGATAGAGTGCAATTAATAATAGTCCAGTCGGTCAGATTCACTTTAATATGCCTGTTTTCTATCTGAGGAAGACTTCTCACAGAGGCCTTTGACTGCAAAGCAGACTGGCGATGTTGAAGGGTTGTGTTAAAGTGAAATAATATTTGGCTTTCGAAACGCTTTAGTCTAGATTTAGTCTAGTAGATTAGAGAGACAAAGTTGCTAGTGAAGATTATCTCTTAATGGTAATAATTTGTGATCATATGAGTAAACTAAAAAGTTTACATTCATGAAGGCATTTTATGTTCTCACAGATAAATAACATCATTTAATTCTAGGAGAATCATAGAAATGATCCGGTTTTCATCTCCTTGCCTTATTGTGTGTATTAGAGTTGATATTTCGCCCCCCAGTGGCCAATGGTGATCTAACACCCCGACTTCATTGATGTTTCTTCGTTTTTGATATGCAGTGAGCAGCTCATGTTCACACGTGTACTGTAAATAAAATCCTTTCACAGGATGATGAAGCAGCAGGCAAAGAGCTTTCAGGAATGAGATGATCTCTTTGGGGATAATTTTATTCATCCTAAACCCTCTTCTGTCCTCGTTTTTCTGCAGATCATACTCCAAATGACCCAGAACAATCTGAGTATTAAGATTAAACCAATTGTTTTGTGTTATCACGGAAATAATCTGGATTTGTCCTCCATGCTGATTCGTTGTCAGACCGAGGTTCTCCCTGGTGAGCTGCCAAAGCTACCTGGACCGATGTCCTCTGTGTTTCACGCCCGGACGCCAGCGGAAAGCTGACAGATAATTCTTCCACCCTCACAGCCTAAACGGATAATAACAGTTTCTGAATTATTCATCAGTGCATTGCTCTGGAGAAAGAGCACAATGCTGCAGTCTTCTCACACATCTGTTGGCCCAGCGCTTCGAGCCAAAGTCACCTCACAAAAGGCATTTTGATTTCACAACCACGGCCTTTTAGTCGCGGCCGGCCCTCGGCGGAGTACGTCTGTTAATCAGATATGCAAACGGAAGGTGCACAGCTGGGATGTCGGCTAATGGAGAGTTTGGAAAGGAAAGCTTTGGCAGAAGGTGAATTCTTTTGTTGATGAATCACACTCTGTGTTACAGAAAGGAAGAAATGCCGGGCCTAAATCAGCAACAACATACAGCTGAAACCCAACACTAAGGTTTCTTTCTCTGAGCGCTTTAGGGAAGCCCAGATGATGGTGTCATGGTTTTGTAAGCTTCGGATAGGTTCATCCTCAACATTTGTGGATGTATTTTAAGGCAGCACCTCAAACACACTGTGTGACATCATGAAAAAAATCGGCCAAGACATCAGGAAGAGAGGCACAGACCGCCACATGTCTGGTTCATCTTTGGGTATAAGTTCCCGAGGTGCCACTTTCATCCGTCCAAAACATTGTATGCAAATATAAACAGGAAGGAGACGGGTCCCGTGTCCCAGAGACGAACGGGTTCTGTTGGGAAATGTGTGAATCGATATAAGAACAAAAGCTAAAGACCTTCTGAAGGTCCTCCCAGTAATCACCCTCTGTTGTATTTATACTCCCGGTTTGGTTTCAGTCACTGTCGGATCCGCCTGATTCCCTCCTCATATCTTACTGATTTATGTTTGCTTCTCCATCTCCGTCCTTTCTAGCTTCTCTGGCTCTACCTTTCTATTATGAACCATCTCCAGCAGGAGCTTGCCTGCCTCCTGCTCGCATTAGGCTCCACAAAAACAACAGCTTATGGTACTTTGAAAGTTTTACTTTGCAGAACGTCCAGAGATCTATTGATTTCCACCCAAGCAGCAAGAACTTCTTGCTGCTTGGGTGGAAAACCTTAAAAAATTAGGGCTGCTTTTAGACCTTTTCAAAGTCGTGCTTCAAAGTGAATAAGTACAAAAGCATCTAGAGGCTATGACTTATTTGTGCAGCCATGACACTCTAACAGTCTTGTAGCGATAGCATTACTGTCTGTCAGCTTTTCTTTAAAGACTAAATTATTAACAGTAAAGCTACAGCACAGACCTTCTGAAGATGCTGCTGAAGCTGGTAAGAAAGTCTTTCATTATCCACCGGGAAGCGAGTCCGGAACCAACATGAGCTGAAAGGCCGCTCAGACATGAAGAAGCCATTACATTCATTTGTACAAAAGATTTATTATGATTTCAGCAACCCAGATCAATGCCGACCACAGAAAAGATTATTCTCATAAAACATCACATTCACAGGTAACAGTTGAACTAAGCTGATATTGTGTTGTTAGGACTTTGCATTTGATGGGTGCAAATCCCTAAAAACAACAAAAATGTCTGACTTTATGGAGGAAACCGAGCGATGTAATTCTGACACGATTTGGTTTTGTTCTGAGAAAGATTTATGATTCAGATTCATTAAACCAAAAATCATCAGTCTGCTTAAATTCTTCACATTTAGTTGTAAATAATTTTAAATGTATCTAAAAATGTTAAGGATTTTTGACAAACCTACAATAAATTATTTGTCTAATTTTAATAATTTTTTGCTTTTGTATTTTTTTTCTCAATTTTTCATTGCCACAGACCACAGTAGTAAATAAATGATGAATGAAATGATGATTTGCAACGTTTTTTGTTCAACATATCCGGGCAGTCTGGACTTAATTCACAGCAGGAGACATTCTCTGTTTCTCTCCCTCTCATGCGTTTATCTTTGGTCGGATTGATTACTGCAACAGCGTCTTCACAGGTCTGCCTAAAAAGTCCATCAGACAGCTGCAGCTGATCCAGAACGCTGCTGCTCGTGTTCCTCACTAGAACCAGGAAGGTAGAGCACATCACCCCAGTTCTAAAGTCTTTACACTGGCTCCCTGTAGCTCAGAGAATAGACTTCAAAATAATCCTACTAGTTTATAAATCATTACATGGCTTAGCACCAAAGTATGTTGAAGATCTACTGTTACTATATCAACCACCAGACCACTCAGGTCCTCTAACTCCAGTCGACTCAACATACCAGGAATCAGAACCAAACATGGAGAAGCAGCTTTCAGTTTCTATGCTCCTCTAATCTGGAACAAACTTCCAGACGACTGCAAAGCTGCTGAAACACTGAGTTCTTTTAAATCAGAACTAAATACGTTTCTGTTTAGAGCTGCCTTTGAGTCATTCTTTTATGTATCATGTTTTGTTTATGCTTCTTGCTGTTTTTACTTTATATGCTTTGTCTGCGTTTTAATGCTATTTTTATTTTACCCCTTAATCATGTAAAGCACCTTGAATCACCTTGTTATTGAAAGTGTGATATACAAATAAAACTGCCTTGCCTCTCAGCGGTGCTACGTTAGCATGCTATTATCACGTTAACTTTGACAGGACTAATAGTGCACACACACACTCACGAATTACTAATGAAACATGATTAATATAAGGTTGGCGTACCATCAACTTGAGTCACATATAGCTTCAGTCGCAGTTTATATTTATGATTACCAGCCTGATAAGGCTGTTAATCAGCTCTGTGCCTCTGTGTCTATGAACTTATGCCATTAGGTGTGGACACTTTGCTGGACCTAAAATCCTTCTGTCTCTCTTACAGTTTGTGTTATCTTTAGGATTCTTCATGGATACGGTTGAAGAAATCAGAAGAAACTGAGTTTTCATGACAGGCTGCTGTTGACAACATTGCTTTGTGGTTTTTTCTTAGACGACAAAAACCCGTGTCATCTACCTGAGGCTCCGGGTCCCTGTCGAGGTCTGGTGAAACGCTTCTTCTTTGACGGCGAGACCCAGCAGTGCAAGCATTTCTACTACGGCGGCTGCTTTGGCAATGCCAACAACTTCAGGAGCATGGCTGAGTGCCAGACGAGATGTCAGAACTCAGGTAGGCCTGGGCCACAGCCAGCTGTCAACACAGCGTCATTAGGTCCCATTCAAAGCATCGGTTTAAGCCACAATATATTAGCCACATGTTCTCTACTCTACATCCCAGCTCTGCAAGAGGAGCTGCAGAATGGAAATTAAGGACTTTAGTTCTCTTCTTTCCCTAAAAACACATTGACAGCATTTCAGAGAGGCAGCGTAATCAAAACAGTTCAACCTCAGATAATTAACTTTGTGATGAATTTTCAACTGAGCATGAAATCGCTTTTCACTTTGATTTAGATTGTTTTAACTGACCGAAGCGGACTCAATTACGTTCAACTTAAAGGCATAAGGCAGAAGTAATTTGGAAACTGAAATTGTCAGGGAATAAAAGCAGCAAGTTTCCTGAACTGGAACTATTTCGCTCTGTGCAGCAAAATCAATTAGTCTTGGACATCTTCACTTTTTTTTAAAAGACAATAATTTCAGGCTCTCGGCTTCAGTGCTACAGTCTCACAGTGTTCTGAGTAGAAAACAAGCTAAAAGTTTCCCTTTTGCTTTTGTTTTGTTTTGTTTTTATAGACAATCCTACAGCTGCTACAGAAGCCCATCTGATGTCTGTGAGGAAACCCGTCATGGTCCATCCAACCATCATAACAGGTGACATGAAAGACCATTAAGACATACTGTATGTCCTAACTTCAACGCTAAGGCTACATGTAGATGTAAATAAATTAAGTTGGATAAGGTTAATTCAATTACTCGTGACCAATTAATGCACTTTATTTAAGTTGGAGCTGCATTCTCCTTTTACGGTGTATACGTAAACCATATTTAGACCTGCTGTACTTATGGGTGGATGTAAGTTGAAGGTAGTTTTTTGCTGACTCGTTAAAAGACAAGTCTTAACAAGCAGTGTAATCGTCGGTCATGAAGTCGGTCATTCTCTAGACCTGACTAAGGTGCATCTTACTTGGTAAAGTAGAGACCACAAGTACTTCTTATACCAGATTTATTTTATAACCAAATATTTTCCGTATTTGATGGAAAAATCTGAAGGCCGTCCGTAGTTTTGGCAGATTAGTATTCACACCTCTGACCACCAGACATTTTTAACTTTAAACACGGAGTTCAGGTAACTAAATCAATAAAAATGAAAAAAAGATTCCCATGAGAGCATCTGAGCATCATCTCAGACCTGGACACCGTACTCAATGCATCTCGCTAACCGGGAGCTGACAGCGCGATGAAGAGTTACTGAGGCCCGTTGTCGTGCCAACCACAGGTGCATGCTGAGGGATTTCCTCCCGCTGAAGCGATAGCTTGCGGGTCAGGAAACTTTCCAACTTCTGATCGCATTAATTGTAGAAACGTTCCCTGATTTCTAAACTTTGTCTGAAGTGGAGCTTAATTCCAGCCTACAATGTGGCAGCGGAGCGCGGATTCAGCCTCCACAACAACATCTAAACCCAAATGAGAAGTCGTCTGTCCGAGGCAAAAATCCAAAAACCTCTGCAGTGATCTCATTATTTGATTATGCACAAGTGGCTCCATGTGGAGCAGGAGGAAGATGAGAGACTGTGAATTCAGGCCACAGCAGGCAAACTGGTCATATTTTAAGTGCAATCGTTTAATTTCTATTTTTTATATGTTGTTCACTTTTCATCTTGTTCAGATTGAATATTCTTATTTTTTTTAAATACTATTCAATATGTTTTAATTTAAAAAATTGACGGGTAAAAATAGATTATGACTGGAATTTGTTTTTGGCCCCGTTAGTCAAAATGATGGACAACAAGCGCGACCTCTTGGCTTATGCAATCAAAATTGTCAATATTTTTTTGTTACTCATTTCAGACACGTCTCGCCCTGTGATTGGCTTGAGTCTTACCTGATCACCTGAGCCTGTTATGGTAAAAAAAAGTATCTCAGGGTTTCCATAATAAAGAAGACTTGAGTCCCAGAAGGCGTTTAAGTATTAAATACAAACATGTCTGGCCAGACCATGAAGGGGACAGAGTTACTCGTGCATCACCCTAACCAACCCTTCTAACTAACCGCTTCAATAGTATTCAGCAATCATTGTTTATCTCTGTAGATGTCTTATCCAACGTTCACGCCCCGCCTCCAGAGTAACCGCTTCACGCGAGTCATAGCTACGCATAAAGCAGCACATCCGAAGGTCAGACTGTTATCTTCCTGCCCCGGCGTCTGTCTCTCTGGTGACCTGATACATATATATCATAACATTAAGCTGGAACAATAAGCTTGCCCCTAACCTTGTCCTCTGGCTTAGATACATTCACTAAACAGAGAATATACACTTAATTGCTAATTACATAACAATTTTCCACCACAGGTTTATACTTCTCTGTCTGCAGAGACATGCAGCGCCGTTGTCCGTCGACGCAAGGGCTCTCCGTCACTCATGCAAGGACGGACGGAGTAGAGCCCAAATTTTTAACTATCCGTCGAACGCAACGGAGAGCGCTCGTCTGTGATTGGTCAGCCCAACATCAGACACAGATCATTTCACCAGAATGGTGCTCTGTAGTCAATGTAATTAGTAGTCAATGCAACTTTATGGCACTAGATGCTTTATATTGCAAGGCCAGTTTATCTAATCTGGTCTTTTGGTGATTTTGAACAACAGGAGGTGTAGAAAACAACAAAACAGACGCTGTGTTTGTTTTTTTGAGGATTGTATGAGCTGAACTTCTAGTAAAAAGCTTTCCAGCTCAGTCAAAACTCGGTCTCTGTCGGCCATTGCACCTTGAGTGGATGTGTGTTTACAAGATAAAGTCAATAAACTGTCGTCGACCAGAAACGTCACTGCAATGGTAGGCAGACCCGCCAGAAAAGGTCTACGCCCCCCTGGTGTCCTGGAGGGGAATTGCTTCGCCACAACGGAGAAGTATAAAAGGAAAACGTTTCCGTCAATACGTGTGGGTGCAAACTTGCTGATGGAGAAGTATAAACTCGGCTTTAGACAGACACTTCTTGATTATAGTACACCGAAAACGTTACGAACCGTGATCTTTCTGCATTTTCTGCACCATTACACCTCTACTCGTTAGTGTGATTAGTGATTTAGAGATTTCAGGGTATCTTTCAGATCCTCTGAAATAGGATTAGCACCTGATATCCTTTAAAAATTTGTTTTTATATAGTCCTCCAAAAGAATTTATACAACAGAAAAAACAGTCACCTTCACCCGTCTGTAATATCTGCCTCCTGCAGTTCCAAGCAGATAAACTGAAGGCCTACTTTCTAAGCCTGTAAATGAGGCCATAATTTGCAAAGAGCAACGTTTTGTAAATCAATTTGACTGATTAATTCTATGGCTTCCTTCATTAAATTTTAAAAAGCGTACCTCATAAAATACACATTGAATAGGGGGAAGTTTAAAAGTCCCATCTTTGCGTTTTATGATGTAACTTATCCCTGTGACTTAAATCTGTAAACTGTTGTCAGAAACGGTATTTTCAGCAGATGATGTTGACTCTTTCCCCACGTTAGACACACCGCTCTGTTCCCGGTGTGTGTGTCTGTGTGTTTGGAGATGCTCCAGCAGTACCATGAAGCGTACGCCGGATTTAGCATCTGCTGAATCACAGAACTATGTAACCTAAACATTTCAACATAACCCTTTGCATTCATTTATCATTTGCATCAAGGTTACCTATTGTATTATACCCAACAACTCATTTAAAGAGGCTACATGCAATTTTCTGAAATTTAAACTCGCGACTGACACCTGTGGCCAAAAAACGGAACTGCTCTTCCTTTCTGCTCGCTCTCGCAGCGCGCACTCGTACGTGCACACTTCACAAGTCATCCGCTGCAAACAAGTCAACATTATGTTTACAGAGGTAAGAACAGTCAAATACATATATTGTTTGAGAAACTGAGTTTGTGACATATGACACAACAAAAGGCTAATTGCTGACTAGCGGTGGTGGCAGAGTGATCTGAAACGTTTAACATGAACGCGCTTGACGTCACATCCGCAGACAGTACGCGAAAAATCCGACCCGACAGAAAATAGGAAAAATTGGATACAGGCTTATAGGTGCACCCACTGTGAGCTGACAAGGTGTCAGTATGCTCATCAGGAGATGTTTGGGTCATAAATGGTCAAATAAAAAGGCTATTCTTACGTTTATTTTGGGGGAAAAGTTGCACATAGCCTCTTTAAACTTTCAGTTCAGCAAATATTTGAGACCTATTTGAACATTCGCTTTTTAAACATCCATTTCTAGCAACAAACATAACTTATCCACAGGTCTCTTTGAACAAGTCCATTTGAATCTGGAACAGATAGCATATAAATCCTCCTTCTGAGACAATCCAAAAGACAATACTGGCTGGCATTTAAGAAGAAGAAGAAGAAGCAAATGGGTTGGTGTGAGTGCTTCTACATCATTTTGATCATCTGACACTATTGTTATTGGTCTGCTATTGACAATGGCCTCCACTTCACAAAACAATGTCTGCAAGCGCTCATCGTCAAGGGGATGTTGTTTCAGCATCCGGTGAAGAATTCTCCTTCTTACAGAACGAATCAGTCTTTCCCAAACTCCCCCCACAAACGTGAACCTGCCGGTGGCTTATGTTCTTCTGCAGGAGCACGTTCCAGGTGATTCCAGGCCTTTATTGCTTCACGCATCTCTCTTTCAGCTCCCACTATTATCTGATCTCATAACAGACCTCAGCGTGGAACAAATCTTCTCAATGCATTCATGCGTGAATCAGTCTCAAGTGAATGGGTGTCTTCAATGTGTATTGCTCTAACTGTGAGACATGTGAACGACATACCATATCGCTTGACCTTACTTCGTCCGCACTTTACATCAAGTGGTCCAAAATAATCAGGTAAGTTGGCCATTCCTTGCTCTCCAGGTTTTGCTGAGATTCTTTTGCACGTCACACACTTAGACAGTATTTTTCTCATGGCTGAATCTGCTTGTGCTCAATCTTGACAGTGTGCAATTTCTTCCACCGTGTCCAGTCTCTTAATGTATGCGTCTGAGAATAATTGTTGAAACATGGTGATTTTTTTTCGAAAGGATGCTTAAGATCTGTAGGCAAAACAGGCTGATGCAACCTTCCTCTAACTCGCAGAAAGGGATCAAGTTTGTACAATGTGACTGCATCTTTTCAGCTTGTCACCTTCACTGTTTGAAAGTTTAAACCTGTACAGTTTAAATCTTTTCAGCAAAACCTACCCTGAAATTCTCCACCTAGTCACATAAATAAAATAAAAAAAAAGTCTCTTTCATCTACAACAAGCCTTTAGTTTTTAGTACCTGCCTCCTGGGGCAACATTTACAGCATCGTCAAGCAATATAGTCTGAGACGTGCATTTTAAAGAGGTAAATAATGGCTTCATTTGCATAGGAATAAGCTGTGTGGTTAATTTAAAATCTTCATTCCCTGAATTTTAAATCTGTAGTTTCTATAAATATACTATCAACATGGTTTTTGCACCATTTAGGAGCTACTTTACAACTTTTTACTTTCAGAAAAAAATGGTTTTCAGGTTATCTTCCTGTTATAGACATGCCGTTTTTACAGATTAACTTCTTATAAATGTTTTCATAGCACCCTGTGAAGAAAAGGAAACTTGGATATTTGTTAATGGATTAATAAGTGTTTGTTTTGCAGAAGAGCTGACTGTGAATGAACCTCAGGTGCTACTGAATGTTTCCAGTCAACCCCAAAAGGGTAAGAAAATGTTTCTTTATGATTATTTTAACAGAATAACAGACACCGGTCAGTATTTATTTAAGATTTGATGTCTTTAAACATTCCTCAGGTCAGTCACCATCAGCCAGGAGTAATTTGTCTTGTTGTAATTTCTGGATCTGATTCTTCGATCATTAAAGGTTGTTATGGTAACTGCTACATCTTGGGGACTCGAGTCTTCTTCTGCAAGGTCTTGAGTCTCTCCCACAGTCTTCAAAACTAAAAACTTTAGCTCTTTTGAGAAATGATTAACATTAATTTCCATTGTTTTGCATAGTGGCTCAACTTAATGACGAGGGCACTTCAAAACAAAAACACTTTCTGTTTATCTCATGTTAGCAGAAGTGAAATTTGTTCATTTAGCACTTTTTACCATAAATAAATGCATATTTATATTTCCAGTGAGAAAAACATAAAGCCTCGTTAATTTTCAAAATTATCAACAACAGCTAAACCCTGTTTCTCCCTCTTTTTTGTGTTGAATGTTCTGAAGGAGATAAAAAATAAAGATTTCAAAGGGTTCATGTGGTTATTTAGGCCTGAGAATTTAAATTCATAACCTGCAGCCATGCAATATTACAAGCAGATTAGATGATATCCATCCAATGAGAACTGTACCTGCCATAGTAGTTCAACCCTGGGTATTCCCAGTTTTGTCTTGCAAAATAATCTCCTGCAGCATAGATGAGAATACATGTCTAAATCTGTTGATGGGCTGCCTGATTTAGCTGTTTCACCTTAGTAAAGTTATTAGTCTTCACACTATAGTCAATAGAGGGTCAATTCTTGGCATTTCAAATTCTCAAGACAGCATGTATCACTGGACTTCAGCTGTGGCCTGTATTCTTATCAACAGTGATGGTTAAAAATAGAAGAAAGAGGGGCGTCACGTGGCGTAGTGGTTAAGACAGGCGCCCCGAGTTCAGAGGCCTCGCTCCTCAAAGCGCTTGTCCCTGGGTTCAGTTCAACCCCGTGGACATTTGCCGAGAGTCTCCTCCCCCACTTCTCTCCCGTTTCTGCACTATCCACTGCTAATAAAGGCTGATGTGGCCACAAAACCTTTAAGAAAATAGAACAAAGCCAAGAAAGATAACATCTAGAGATGAACCAGTCTGGCTTTTTCGGGCCGGTACCTTTTCTCAGGACAGTTACAAAGAGAGAAAAATGTTTTCTAGGTAGAGGTGGCAGTTTCAAATCCAACAATAAATGTACAACGTACATTTTTCCCCAGTTATGCACCAAAGCAAACGTTCATAACATTTATCAGATTTGATGGATCTTTGAAAAGTACACGCTGTTAGTTTGCGCATTTATGAGCCAAAAATGGTGGGAGGTTAAAGGTTCTTTGTGCTGTTGATGAACTATGAAAAAAAAATCAGTTTTTTTTAATAGTTGATCTCTGAGTCAAAAGTCAAGACCAATGAGTAGCAATCTACTGGTTGTAATGATTAGAATGAACAACGAAACTGTTTTTCTTTTGTTTTTTGTTGACGCACTACATGACTCTAAATCTACTGTTAATCCACTTACACAAGCAGCACTGCATTTTGTTAAAATACTGAATGTTGGGGATAAAGACCAAAGAAATATCTTAAATCCAACAGGTTTTTTTCTTTTCGCAATTTGGCAGAAATACAGCTCACTGTAAGGCTAAAATACAGAAAATGGGTTTTGTTTAGTGTTTCCACTTAACAACAAATGAAATGCTGTTCTTGTACTTCCTTAACAGTCAAGACATGCATGAAAATGCCAGAAAAAATGACCAAAATTACCAAAAACATTGTTTTGGCAAACTTACACACCGAAGCAACACTCATTTTAGTGAACTCCGATTAGTGTAACCGGGTGTCATCACCGCCAGCGTGAAAAGCAATTGTACTGTATTTACACTTATCCTTAGCCAGCAGTTTCAGGTAGGATTGGATGTCGCCTGTTCTTGCCCCCTGGCAAACATTTGACTGTGGCCAATGGTGTCTCCAATGCCACGTTTTTTAATATGGAGCTGCCAATTACCAGGGTTGGCATCTCAGCGGGTGTGTTCTTGAAGAAATATTGCTAACACTAACATTAGCATGAAGCTAACATCCAACATTAGCATAATGTGAACACTAACATTAGCATATTGATAACGCTAACACTAGCATGATGCTAACACCAACACATTACCATAATGCAAAAACTAACATTAGCATATTGATAACAATAACATTAGCATGATGCTAACACCAACATTAGCACTAACATTAGCATGATGCTAAAATCCAACATTAGCATAATGCGAACACGAACATTAGCATATTGATAACACTAACATTACTATGATGCTAACATCCTACATTAGCATAATGCGAACACTAACAGCATATTGATAATGCCAACATTAGCATAATGCTAACACTAACGTTATCATATTGGAAACACTAACATTAGGATAATGCTAACATTAACATTAGCATATTGATAACACTAACATTAGCATGATGCTAACATCCAACATTAGCAGAATGCAAAAACTAACATTAGCATATTGATAACAATAACATTAGCATGATGCTAACACCAACATTAGCACTAACATTAGCATGATGCTAAAATCCAACATTAGCATAATGCGAACACGAACATTAGCATATTGATAACACTAACATTAGCATAATGCTAACACTAACGTTATCATATTGGAAACACTAACATTAGGATAATGCTAACATTAACATTAGCATAATGCTAACACTAACATTAGCATAATGCTAACACTAACATTAGTGTAATGCTAACACTAATGCTCCGTAGGTTATGGTCTATTTTAGTAGATATACAAACCCAAGCAAACGGTTACTGGACAACAGTGAAAGAAAACTGCAAAAACATGCAGCAGCTGATTTACTAAGCAGGCGCCGGGAGAACCGCACCTGTGAAACCTGCAGCAAGATGCGCGCAATCCATTTTGTGCCATGCCAATAGCCCCCGTGCAAACTTCTGTTGCACTGCATCCTTTTTCATCAAAAACATAGATTAAAATGAGAAACATTTACTGCTAATATTCAGGCCGTGCAGGAGACCAAGATCATTCAAATAAATGCTGTGAGATGGATTTATTATTTTCTCATCATAATAAATAATAAACTCAAACCTTACTCAAAGAGAGTTAGGTCATGAAAGCACCATGTGCTGCTGGAAAAAAAAGGAAGAAACGTCACGGTGCAGTGATGCATGGATGGTTGACAGCTTGTAGGACGGGGAGCAGAGTCAGAGGGCATCAACGTCTCCCTCAAACATCCCATTTTTCACAAAGAGCCACTTATTAATTTTCTTCATATTAGCTTTGGGGGAGCATATTTCCCTGCTCTCACCTTTCAAGGCTGTTTGGTGTCGCAGCTGGAGAGCACAGAGGAAACCAACTCCGGCTCCTTTACCACAGTGAGAGTTATTACTCAGAAAATTCAATTTCACCCTTGTCAAGAAATACAGTAAGGGAAATCCGGTGATTTGGAGTCCACAGTCTCGGCTCCAGGTTATCAAGTCAAGTTTATTAGTAGAGTACGTTTCAGCAACAAGGCAGTTCAAAGGGCGTTATATGATAAAAACATGAAAAAACATACATTACAGTGGCAAAATAAAGAGAAGTAATGAAAAGTTGCGATCCAGACTATATTTAATCTATGTTCCAGTTATTATTGATCAAATGCAGCTCTAAACAGATGCTTCTTAGCTTTGACTCAAAGGAACTCAGTGTTTCAGCAGCTTTGCAGTGGTCTGGAAGTTTGTTCCAGATTAGAGGAGCATAGAAACTGAAAGCTGCTTCTCCATGTTTGGTTCTGATTCTAGGGATGCTGAGTAGACTGGAGTTAGAGGACCTGAGTGGTCTGGGGAGGGGTTGGTATAGGAACAGTAGATCTTCAACATATTTTGGTGCTAAGCCATGTAATGATTTATAAACCAGTAGGAGTATTTAGAAGTCTATTCTCTGAGCTACAGGGAGCCAGTGTAAGGACTTTAGAACTGGGGTGATGTGCTCTACTTTCCTGGTTCTAGGGAGGAACACGAGCAGCAGCGTTCTGGATCAGCTGCAGCTGTCTGATTGACTTTTTAGGCAGACCTGTGAAGACGCTGTTGCAGTAATCAATCCGACTAAAGATAAACGCATGGATGAGTTTTTCTAGGTCCTGTTGCGACATCAGTCCTTTAATCCTAGAAATGTTCTTCAGGTGATAGAAAGCTGACCTTGTTATTGACCTTTATGTGACCCTGGAGGTTCAGGTCTGAGCCCATTACTGCACCTAGATTACGGGCCTGATCAGTAGTTTCTGGCTGTATTAACTGAAGCTGTGTGCTGACTGTTGATTGTTCCTCTTTAGGTTCAAAAGTAATTACTTCAGTTTTGTTTCTGTTCAGCTGGAGAAAGTTATGGCACATCCATCCATTGATTTGCCCAATACATTTACTTAGAGTTTGGATGGATTCAAAGTAGGCTGGAGACATCGTAATGTAGAGCTGAGTATCATCCGTATAGTTATGGTAGCTAATGTTTTTGGTTGTTATAATCTGGGCTAGTGGGAGCATGTAGATATTAAATAAGAGGGTGCCCAGGATGGAGCCCTGGGGCACCCCATATGTGATTTCCACATGTCTGTTTTGATGAAAGAGTTCCTGTTCTTTAGGTAAGACTCAAACCAGCTAAGTACTGTGCCAGAGAGTCCGACCCAGCTCTCCGGTCGTTTCAATAATACATCATGATCAACAGTGTTAAATGCAGCACTGAGGTCCAACAGAACCAGCACTGTGGTTCTACCACAGTCTGTATTTATGCGGATGTCACTGAAAACTTTGAAAAGGGCAGTCTGAAAAACATTAAAACTGTTGGTCATTGTTAGGAAGCTATTTAACTGCTGAAACTAATGAATGGAAGATTAAAGATCGGCCTGTAGTTCTGCATTAACGTGTTTTCCAGGTTATTCTTTTTTTAACAGTGGTTTAATAACTGCTGTTTTTAATGCCTGGGGGAAGACACCTGACAGGAGGGATGAGTTAAATATTTGAATCAGGTCAGCCCCAGTGACAGGGAAACATTTCTTAAGGAAAGGTGTGGGTGGAATATCAAGACAGCTGGAAAATTAGTTTTTATAGTTGAGTATAGTTTAATTCATGCTGAGATGTTTTTACTTCATAACAACATTGTTGTTAAATACTTGGCCCTAATTCAGATCTATAGGTAATGTTCATGGTTTAAAAATGTTATTTACAAAGACTGAATCAATAAGCAGGAGGGTATTTGCTATAGAGCAGGTAGATGCACATCCATCCATTCAGAAGTAAAAGAGTGACATCTTGTGGCTAAATGGAGTAACAGTTTTAATTGAAACCTTTAAATGATGATAGACAGACAGACAGACACCTTGCAGTCATTGAGTGGACCATGATCTCCTCTAACAGCTGACGCTTGGTCCAAACCGGGTCATCAACAGAACAATGATCCCAAACACAACAGCAACAACAACAGAATGGATATAAGAGAAAGACTGTAGGTGTTGGAGTGACCTAGTCAAAGTCCAGAGCTCATCCTGATTAAAAAGCTGTGGTGGGACATTCAGAGAGCACAAACAAACATCCGCCAACCTGAATGAACTGAAGCAGCGATGGAAAGAAGAGTGATCCCAAGACCCCCAAAACTTTTTAGGAGACCAACAAAGTCAGACAGGAAACAGTATTCAAACTTAAAGTTTGTGAAATTCAGAATAATGAAGTATAAAGGGTTATGCACTGCTTTTGACCTGAGGATTCACAGCCAAGTATAGACAAGATGAGTTTTAGTTGGTGATTACTCCTGTTTTCCAAGGTCTCCATCATTTGCACAGAAAGCCAAGTGATCGGTCCTAAAAAGCCCTTTGACAACTGATTCATGGTTCTGCTTCTCGTTCAGATGAAGGCTGCAGAGTTATAGGTATTTAAAAGTGTAATTTAGCCGCCTCTTCAATCAATCTACTAATAAGAAACAGAGACATACCCACTTCTTTTCTATGCGTCGATGCTTTAAATCAATATCTTCTGTTTTAGCGGGAACAAAATGAGCCACTTATTGCACCAAGTCTTACAAAAACAACTGCAGCAACCAGCAACAAAGAACGGGCAGCTCTCCAAAAAAGGTCAGGGATGAGGTGAAATACAGTCTTAGCACTGGTGATAAACCATATAAAGAACTCTGCATCCCATAGAGCAGAGCAGATATATTTTACCACAACAAAGCTGTCAGAGCAGACTTCCAAGAACCGAGACTCCTGGTCCAGGCAAAGGAACATCAATCAGAGAGGTAACAAAGAGGCCAGAAGTAGCCCTGGAGGGGGAAAGATTAACAGCCAACATTAGAGTCATCCCTGGATCACCTCACAATGGATTCGGGTCGGCAAGAAATGCATAAATAATGAACAAAGTTCTCTCTGGTAGTATGAGAGTAAATGTTTAGTGTTAAGCTAGCGAGGAACAAGTGAATGTAGCAGAAACCACAGGAAGGTGTGGTGGTGGCAGCAGCATTATAGTCTGAAGACGTCGTCCATCTAGATGGTTGGAAAAACTCGTCAGAAATGAAGCAAAGATGGTTGATTTTTAATTTTTGATTCTTTTCTATCAAAGAATCTGGGTCAGTGCTTAGCTATAAAGGGTCAAGCAGCCCACAGAACTTCATCTGAAGGTAGAAACGGTTTGTCTGCTCAGATGAAGACCATCAGCATGGTTTTCTGAGATACGACCGTCGGAAGTTGGAGTTTTCTCACCAAACCAATGACATCACAGGCTTTCATAAGCAGTGCAGCACAGCCGATGCTACGGGAAGTTAGAAAAGAAGCAGTTTGAAATGGGGGTGTAAAGGTGCAGAGATCACAGTTCGGTTCATCCGTGGTACAGCCAGGGAGCAACGTGTAATGACATTTAAAATCAAACTGTACTTGCATTAAACTTTCCAACAGATTGTTCTCGGACAAAAAATTATGTATACAGTAAAATATAAAATAAATAAACAACATACAGCAGTTTAAATATTTTCTTTTGAGGAAACTCCAACGTCAATACTTTGACTTTCTGCCAAAGTCAAGACAATCTGGGATATGAAATGAATATTTCAGACTGCCCTACTGATGTTACCTGAGCCAGCTGACAGGATGTTACCTGAGTTATACAGGTGAGGTGGGCGGGGCTACAGCCCACTGCTAGTCTGAATGGTTTAATCATTGCTGCAGAGTTCCACAGTTTCTAACCCCAGAGTTTCTCTTGGTTTCATGTTTTCTATTTTTATTTGGCCTTTTATACCCTTTTATATGCGTGAAAACAAAAGCTAATATTGAATAACTTTGGGACGCTGTGGTGGGGGCGGGGCTCCTTCTGTTCACTTTCCAGCTGCTGCTTCTGCAAAACAACGCAAACGTCACTGACTAATTCCTGAAAGAAACCATTTTAACACACATTATTACAATCAGACGTCCAGTCTGATTGTACTTTATTGCTGCGTTAAGACAACGGCACCAACGAGGGCAGCTAAGCGGAGTCCTTTGGCTCAGCAACATCCGATGCTAACAGAAGTTGGCAACCAGTTAACATGAAAACGTGTCGTTCTGTAACACCGTGATTTATATTTCACAGATAGGCTAATGTTGTCGGAGCAGCACAGCTAGCAGCGACAGGTAGTTAGAAAAGCAACTGTTTTAAACTTAGAGAGATGATCGTTTACGGCCTGTTTGTTGGTTTTTGCCATGTAGCGTTCATTCAGGCAGACAATCGTTGTAGAGAATGTGTTCTGTAGTTTTTTTTATGTATTTGCTGGAGAAGTTGGATTAAAGCTGGTGATTAATAGAAAAGCTCTTCCCTACATGTATCATATGCTGCTATCTTTGAAAAGTTCAAGCGGCTCCACTCAGGAATGCATTGGAAGCACTTTTTACTGGTGATATGGATATTATTTGTGCTACACCGGCCCACCGGTTCGTGAAGCTAGTCGTCCTTGTCCTGAGCTTCCAGGTGGGTGTTGTCTTCCTGTTTTGGGGATATTTTCCTCGACTACTTGTGGTTATTTTTCCCCCAGGTGATCTGATCAGGGATGGCAGGTTTCACAGCCTCGTGGGAAACAATTGTGCAACATATTGCTGTTAACGTCTGACAGCCTGCAGTAGACAGGACTAAATCTATTTCTGTCAGGCTCAAACACGGGGAGGAAACTTCTGGTGGAGTTAATAATTCATCAGTCGATAGCTTCATTCAGTTTAAGATTTAAGTTCTTCCACTTCTGCTGTGATACAAAATGCCCTCTATTAGAATTAGAACCATTAGTAAAGATTAATTTTAGTAAGAAACAACTCAGCTCAGCTTCTCTACTGGACTCAGATCTAGATGCAGCTGAGAAAGTTGATATTGTGTCTGCTGACTCAAGTGTTTTAAAACATTATCCTTTAGAAAGACCTATATGCAGCTGTTCAAATGCCCACAGCCTCATACATCCTCCACCGTACTTACCAGCAGGCACAAGGTGCTTTTCTACCTAGATATTTTTGACCAACGGGGTCAAAAGAATCTGGTCATAATCTATATTTACCCTACCTTTTTAAAATGATTACATTTTAAAAATCTGACTTCATTCCTTCTCCTTGTATGTTTTCCAGACTTCAGCACCTCAGAGATCTGCTTCAGTCCCATCGACGGTGGAACGTGCAGCGAAACCTTCAGGAGGTTCGCGTACAACCCAGAAACCAAGAGGTGCCAGATGTTTGCCTACAGCGGCTGTGGAGGAAACCAGAACAACTTCAAGCTCCGCAAACACTGCTACCACAAGTGCATTAGAAGCCAAAAGGGTAGAGAGCTTTAATCACAGGATGCTAGACACACATACTGGCTCTGTTTCCCCTGTTCTTCTTCATCACATCGTCTCATTTGGTTCTGCTGCAGGCAACAGGAGGGGGATGATCCGGATAAGGAAGAAAAACATCGACAGCATTGTGAACCCCTCAGTCTGAACACTCTGCCCTGCGGAGCTCCGGCAGTGGGCAGGAATATGTATTTATCTCTGTATTATAGTTTCAGCTTCACGTGTTTCTCTTTAGAAATGTTTACAAGTATATTGATTAGTTGTGATGGACTGCATTGGACAATGCTGTGCAAAAGTCTTGAGTCATCCCTCTTTTTTTCCTCCAAGCATCATCCTTGAACTTATCCTGATCAAATTCTCTCCAGGGTTCCTGGAGCTCTTTTTTTTTTGGGACTTTGGCTCCTTTTTTAAAACTCTTTTTCAAACGGCAAACAAACAAACAGCAACTATAAACGAGTCTGACAGAGAGAAAATAAGATTTTAGCTCCCAAAAAAAAAAAAAAAGGTGACTCCCATAGAGCTGTGTGCTTGAAGCCCTGGCATACAGGAAGGTTAATGCATCTCCAGGTTGCTCCTGGATGACGTTTACTCCGTTTAAGCTCTAACGGCACATTATGCTTATATGACCAGGGACAAGGATTGGACTGGAAGGTAATAAAAAGCAGTCGAGATCCAAGGAAAAGACTGCAGGGCTGCTGGTGAAAGACCTCTCCAGTAGATTAGAGCAGAGTCTGTCTACCTAGGAGGAGAAATAAAAAAATAAGAGAAGGTTTAAAACTTTTGCACAGACGCAAAACAGAAATATGCAAATGGGAATAAAAGTCTTACTTCTTTGTAACCTTGAGATCATTGTGAACACGAAAACACTTCTGGCTTCATGTTTTAGCCTTTTCTCTTTTTATCAGCAGAGCTTCTTTATTTTCACCACAGCTGAAACAAAAACAGCTTTAAGACGCAATTTGGTTCGGATTCTGATCTCATTTTTCATCTTTAAAATCTGCAAAACATGCAGAGTTTTCAATATTAGCTCAGAAAAGTTTAAAATGATGAAGGGAAATATGTTTATGAAGCTGATGAACAAAGAAAGACCCCAAAACATCTTCAGTAGTAAAGACAACCAACAATACTCCAATAAAAATTCGTCACTTCTAGTTTTTATGTTTATCTGCAACAATACTAAAACAAAACAGTGTAATAAATATTGTTGGGTACCTGAACCTTAATCAGTAAAAACACAAAATGGTTTATTTCTGTTTGGTAAAACATTCAGCAGGTGTTCAGCAGCAGGTTGCAACCAGAAGGCGGATGAGAAATCTGAGCAGTCTGCTCTCAGTGGACGAAGTTCATAAGGACACAGAAAACCTGTTGTTTGCATATTTCAGCTTTGAATCACGAAAAAAAACAACTGAAAGATGAATTTGTCCTGATTTTAAATGTGTATAGAACAATATTGCTGTTTCTCTACCTTCATAGCGCATGAAGTTATTCATATTTCAGTTTCTGTGGGTTTTGTTTGATCTTTTTTCGCTCTGCAGATTTTGGTACAAAACTTTAAAACTGCAGCAGATATTCGTTCCTTTATTTTTTTTATATATATTCTGCTCTGCTTCATATTTACTGTCTATGAATATCAGCCGGTGACTGTTTCTTGTCTTCAGTTACTGCTCACTGTAAATGACGTCATTTACTGAATAAACTAAACTAGAAATCTTTTCAGACTGTTTTTTTTTTTAATCATCGTTCGGTAGTTTGATCAGTCACCACAAGGGGGAGGTGTTGCATCGAGTGTTGCATTCAAGGCAGCCAGACTGGATCTCTTCAAGGAGCATATCTTATCATACCACATGCTTCCACATCAGAATACCAGCCTTTGTTTCTACACAAATTTCATTTCAGCATTTTAAAACTTCATGTTTCTTTTAAGATAACTTTCATTTTCCATCCATCCATCCAGAAAGCAACTCCAGACTCTCCACCTCATTCTGGGGGGGAGGGGGTATTTAGTTCCTTCAGTTAGTTCTGGTTCTGGGTCCGTTCTCTGTGGGACAAAATACATTTTTTAAAGCGATTATAACTGATTTATTAATCCCTTTATGGTGTTATAATCACCTCCTCCATCTCAGTTTTTATCATTATGAGGTGCCTTTTGTAAAGCTACAGTCAAAAGTTAACATCAATAATTTGGATTATTTAGTCTGTCATAGGATACATAAATGGTGGTTAATTTGTCATATTTGCATTCATGGTATTTATTCATCTGTAAATGTCACAGTTTAAACCTAAATATTTACTTCAAAGCTATATATTTAGCTAGCCTATTTAGCTTGGTAACTAAATATTTAGTGTAAAGCTAAATATTTAGCTAGCCAGTTTAGCTTGGTAACTAAATATTTAGTTTAAAGCTAAACATTTAGCTAGCCAGTTTAGCTTGGTAACTAAATATTTACTTCAAAGCTATATATTTAGCAAGCCAATTTAGCTTGGTAACTAAATATTTAGTTTAAAGCTAAACATTTAGCTAGCCAATTTAGCTTGGTAACTAAATATTTAGTGTAAAGCTAAATATTTAGCTAGCCAGTTATGTGTGGTAACTAAATATTTAGTTTAAAGCTAAACATTTAGCTACCCAGTTTAGCTTGGTAACTAAATATTTAGTGTGAAGCTAAATATTTAGCTAGCCAGTTTAGTGTGGTAACTAAATATTTAGTGTAAAGCTAAATATTTAGCTAGCCAGTTTAGCTTGGTAACTAAATATTTAGTGTAAAGCTAAATATTTAGCTAGCCAGTTATGTGTGGTAACTAAATATTTAGTTTAAAGCTAAACATTTAGCTACCCAGTTTAGCTTGGTAACTAAATATTTAGTTTAAAGCTAAATATTTAGCTAGCCAGTTTAGCTTGGTAACTAAATATTTAGTTTAAAGCTAAATATTTAGTGTAAAGCTAAATATTTAGCTTGGTAACTAAATATTTAGTGTAAAGCTAAATATTTAGCTTGGTAACTAAATATTTAGTGTAAAGCTAAAAATTTAGCTAGCCAGTTTAGCTTGGTAGCTAAATATTTAGTTTAAAGCTAAACATTTAGCTAGCCAGTTTAGCTTGGTAACTAAATATTTAGTGTGAAGCTAAATATTTAGCTAGCCAGTTTAGTGTGGTAACTAAATATTTAGTGTAAAGCTAAATATTTAGCTAGCCAGTTTAGCTTGGTAACTAAATATTTAGTGTAAAGCTAAACATTTAGCTAGCCAGTTTAGCTTGGTAACTAAATATTTAGTGTAAAGCTAAATATTTAGCTAGCCAGTTTAGTGTGGTAACTAAATATTTAGCTAGCCAGTTTAGCTTGGTAACTAAATATTTAGTTTAAAGCTAAATATTTAGCTAGCCAGTTTAGCTTGGTAACTAAATATTTACTTCAAAGCTATATATTTAGCTAGCCAGTTTAGCTTGGTAACTAAATATTTACTTCAAAGCTATATATTTAGCAAGCCAATTTAGCTTGGTAACTAAATATTTAGTGTAAAGCTAAACATTTAGCTAGCCAGTTTAGCTTGGTAGCTAAATATTTAGTTTAAAGCTAAACATTTAGCTAGCCAGTTTAGCTTGGTAACTAAATATTTAGTTTAAAGCTAAATATTTAGCTAGCCAGTTTAGCTTTTTAGCTAACTTATTTAGTTTGGACCTAAATAATAAATTTCTAAACTAAATATTTACTTCAAAGCTATATATTAAGCTGGCTTGCTAGTAAAGTATTTAGTTCAAAGCTAAAAAAAAATGTTTGCAAGCTAACTATGTAGTTTGGACCTAAATGTTTATTTCTAAACTAAATATTTCGTTTGGAACTGACATTTATAAATAAATAAATAAATAAATAAATAACATGGACGCAAATAAGACTGAAAAATGAACCCGCATTTGTTTATTTTATGGCTAAATAACCCAAATTATTGCTATTTTATTCCCAATTTAATTTATTCTGTTGTGTGTGTTTTTTAAAAATGTATCCTGACCACTGAAACCAGACTGGATTCCTGACTTTTCGAGACCCCTCTGGTCGCTCTCTGCAGGGCTCATCTCAGCCCTTCAGCTGGATTCTCCCCTCCGCCCCTGGTAAATACGTGCAATTCAGAATCTGTTGCTCTGGTTTTATTAGTCCTTTATGGATATATTCTGCCATATTGTGTCACTAAGTCAGGCGGCAAAATGGGTTGAAAATGGGTGCAAGTCACAATAAACTACAGATCAATGGCGATTTAAAACGTTGCAGGGAACGTCTGGATCATAGAAATCGGGGCTGGTCGCCCAGAACTTTCCCCTTTGGATCAGAACCGAACATCAGTCCTGAGCGGCTCAAACTGGCACTCTATCACTAAAATCCGCCCAGAATAGGTCCTGTGTGCGGAGCGTGGGAGTGGGTGGGTCAAAGTGTCCACTCGGTTCTGTGGGCTCTCCACTCCACTCCACGGTGATGTAACAGGAAGCAGTGGGCTGGCTTCCAACGTCAAGCCGAACTGAGCTGCTGCCTGCGCGCACAGAGCCGCCGGAGGTCCGCTGTGGTCGGAGCTAGGAACCAACCGAACCGAACCGAACCCCGAGCAGAGCCGCCGCCGGATCCCCCGTGTCTGGTAAGGAAGCTGGAACGGAGCTGCTTTGTTTGTTCCCCGTTGTTGTTTTTCCCTGACAGCGGGATCTGCTGACAGGGGTCCGTTTGGACCAGAACCTCTGCTCATTAACAGGGGAAAGGTTCGGATCGGTGTGTGTGAAGAGGGGGGGGGGGGTTATTCTGCGCGCATCTGGATTTGGAGGCGTGAACGTGGAGGAGAATCCGCGGAAACCGAACCGAGAGCTTTCCTGCCTCATCATCATCTTCCCAAGAGATGTTACAGGATGTCCCTTTAAAGGCCGCTCAGGACGCTGTCTGCAGGCAGGTTGAGGGTTGAATGCCTATAAAGCCAGGCAGCAGAATCTCGACTCCCACCCAGGCGTCTTCCACGCTGTGATGCGTTCAGTTCCCAGAAAATCCTCTGCACGGTTACATAACCAGCAGCAGCTGCAGAGCTGGAGGTCTGTGGGCTGGACAGTAGAGATGAGGATGGGTGGTGATGGATATGGGCGACCTGGGCGGTTTCCCAGGGCAGCATTAGGAGGGGGAAGGTGGGGGCAAAGATGGGTTAAATAAAGTTTTAAAAAAGAATTATCTATTTATTTTTGGGAAAGAAAGTCACCGATTGGTTTTCTGTCCCCCCCCATTTATGCAGGTTGGGGAACGAAACCGCATCTAACCAGCTCGCGGAATAACACAACAAACAAAATCACCAAGTCAGTATATAACATAAACATTTTGTAATTTGCACCGATGCATTTTCTAAATTATAACATCTGTTTATAACAGCTATTTGCGCCCTCGGTGCTGCTGCCAGCTGTGCCTGTCGCAGGGTTGCGCTGAGGAGGGGATTTAAACGTAGGATGAGCTGTTTTAACGGCGCTACAGACATTTACAGATGGATTTACAGCAATGGTGACTGCAGGACCCAGCTTTTATTTTAATAGTCCACTTTGCATACCAGCTAAATATTTAGCTCTGAGTTAAAAATGTAATTCAAAGCTATATATTTAGTGACCCAGGTTAGTTTGCTAGCTAAATATTTAGTTTGAAGCTAAACATTGCTAGCTAAATATTTAGCTTAGACCTAAATGTTTAATTTCTAAACTAAATATTTACTTCAAAGCTATATATTTAGCGAGCAGCTCGCTAAATATTTAGTTTAAAGCTAAATATTTACTTCAAAGCTATATATGTATCTAGCCAGCTTAGCTTGCTAAATATCTAGCTTGCTCGCTAAATATTTAGCTTAGACCTAAATGTTAAATTTCTAAACTAAATATTTACTTCAAAGCTATATATTTAGCGAGCCAGTTTAGCTTGCTAGCTAAATATTTAGTTTAAAGTTAATTACTTACTTCAAAGCTATATATGTATCTAGCCAGCTTAGCTTGCTAAATATTTAGTTTGAAGCTGAATATTTACTTCAAAGCTATATATTTAGCTAACCAGTTAAGCTTGCTAGCTAAATATTTAGTTTAAAGTTAATTATTTACTTCAAAGCTATATATGTATCTAGCCAGTTTAGCTTGCTCGCTAAATATTTAGTTTAAAGCTAAATATTTACTTCAAAGCTATATATGTATCTAGCCAGTTTAGCTTGCTCGCTAAATATTTAGTTTAAAGCTAAATATTTACTTCAAAGCTATATATGTATCTTGCCAGTTTAACTTGCTAGCTAAATATTTAGTTTAAAGCGAAATATTTACTTCAAAGCTATATATTTAGCTAACCAGTTAAGCTTTCTAGCTAAATATTTAGTTTAAAGCTAAATATTTACTTCAAAGCTATATATGTATCTAGCCAGTTTAGCTTGCTCGCTAAATATTTAGTTTAAAGCTAAATATTTACTTCAAAGCTATATATGTATCTTGCCAGTCTAGCTTGCTAGCTAAATATTTAGTTTGATGCTAAATATTTACTTCAAATCTATGTAGCTAGCTAGTTTGGCTTGCTAGCTAAATATTTAGTTTGAAGCTAAATATTTACTACAAATCTATATAAACTCAGCAAAAAAAGAAACCTCCCATTTTCAGGACTGTGTATTTCAACAACAATGTTGTAAAAATCCAAATAACTTTAAACCCTTTACAATGAAGATCTGTAAACAATGTTTTCCATGCATGTTCAATTAACCATAATCAATTAATTAACATGCACCTGTGGAATGGTCGTTAAGACCTTAACAGCTTACAGAAAGTAGGCATTTAAGGTCACAGTTCTAAAAACGCAGGACACTAAAGAGACTTGTCTACCGACTGTGAAAAACACCCAAAGAAAGATGCCCAGGGTCCCTGCTCATCTGCGTAAATGTGCATTAGGCATGCTGCGGGGAGGCATGAGGACTGCTGATCATCCTCGCAGTGTAAGACCACGTGTAACAACACCTGCACAGGATCGGTACATCCGAATATCACACCTGCGTGACAGGTACAGGATGGCCACAACAACTGCCCGAGTCACACCAGGAACACACAATCCCTCCATCAGTGCTCAGACTGTCCGCAATAGGCTGAGAGAGGCTGGACTGAGGGCTTGTAGGCCTGTTGTAAGGCAGGTCCTTACCAGACATCACCAGCAACAACGCCGCCTATGGGCACAAACCCACCTTTGCTGGACCAGACAGGAGTGGCAAAAAGTGCTCTTCACTGATGAGTCACGGTTTTGTCTCACCAGGGGTGATGGACGGATTCGTGTTTATCGTGGAAGGAATGAGCGTTACACTGAGGCCTGTACCCTGGAGCGGGATCGATTTGGAGGTGGGGGGTCCGTCATGGTCTGGGGCGGTATATCACATCACCATCGGACTGAGCTTGTTGTCATTGCAGGCAATCTCAATGCCTCGCGGTACAGGGAAGACATCCTCCTCCCTCATGTGGTACCCTTTATGCACGCTCATCCAGACATGATCCTCCAGTAGGACAATGCCACCAGCCATACTGCTCGTTCTGTGCGTGAGTTTCTGCTTGACAGCAATGTCAGTGTTCTGCCATGGCCAGCGAAGAGCCCGGATCTCAATCCCATTGAGCACGTCTGGGACCTGTTGGATCGCAGGGTGAGGGCTAGGGCCATTCCCCCCAGAAATGTCCAGGAACTTGCAAGTGCCTTGGTGGAAGAGTGGGGTAACATCTCACAGCAAGAACTGGCACATCTGGTCCAGTCATGAGGAGGAGATGCACTGCAGTACTTCAAGCAGCTGGTGGCCACACCAGATACTGACTGGTACTTTTGATTTTGAGCCTCCCTTCATTCAAGGACACATTATTCTACTTCTGTTAGTCTCATGTCTGTGAAACATTTTGAGTTTATGTCTTATGGTGTTGACTCTTTTAGTGTTCATACAAATATTTACACACATTAAGTTTACTGAAAGTAAAAACAGTTGAAAGTCAGAGGACGTTTCTTTTTTTGCTGAGTTTATGTAGCTAGGCAGTTCAGCTTGCTAGCTAAATATTTAGTTTGAAGCAAAATATTTACTTCAAAGCTATTTAACGCTTAGCTCTTCAGACTTGTCTGTTTAACTTGTTACCAGCTTGTCAGATATATTGGACTAGTGGGATTTGGTGGATGTTCTGCTTCCATACAAGTTTGGGTTTAGCTAAGTGTTGTGCCAGCGCTCCTAGCTGGAAAAGTTAGGTGAACCAGTGCAACCATTTTATCTGGTTAGCATCCTAATAAGCTGCTAGCAGTAGATCCCCTGTCTCGTTAGCATCCCTATTTCCTGTGGGCAGGACCAGGCTTTCTATGTACATAAACATATTATACATATTTGGAAAGCTAAGATTCTTGTGATTTCAACGATGTAAGGTAATCAAGGATACGATCGTAAGTGTAGACATAAAAAAACGCTTTTGTCCAACCACCCGGAATAGCTAAAGAATGTCCAACTCACCGTTCTAAGCCTCACTTCAGTGACAGAATAGAGCAAAAAAAAATTGACTTTTTACATCAGCATGTTTACGATGTGTGTCCTCCAATAAAATAGTTAGTCCATAACAAAACCTATATACAAAATCCAACATATTCTGCCGCTGAAAACCTTTTATCACAAAGTTTTCATCGTAACTTTATCGTGTTCATTAAAAAATAAAAATAAAGGGGTTATGATGGTAGCAATGTTTCTCATTCGGTTTGATTGGACTTGGTCTCCATCCTCTTTGGTCTTCGCTTTGACTCAATCTCAGGTTAGGTGCGCATGATTTTTGTAGATGAACAAATTGGAGTGGGGTTGGGGGGGTCCTAGTAACAGACATGGATGGAGGACTTGAGGACTTGAGACACATTTAAGGGAATTGGGACTCGAGGCACACGCAGATGACTTGCATCTTGGACTCGGACATGTGAAATTGCGATTTTTGGAATCAGCATGTAGCCGACGCTAATGTTAGCTTTTTATATAAGGTCAGATTACTGGACAAATTTATTAAACAAAGTCGTAAAACCTGTAAGCATACTTTATTAATTTGCACATGCTACTGTGTTAGCTTGGTGATAGAGCTGGAGCAATAAGTACAACTTGTTTTTTTCTTTTAACATACAAAGTAAACCATGTATTTCTGCCATTATTGTACTCCTAAAATCTACACTCTTATTTTTGACTTGCTCTCAGTTGATTATGACTTGACTTGGACTCGAACACTAAGGACTCAAGTGTTACTTGTACTTAAGATATGGTGACTTGACTACAACATCTGGGAACAGATGTTGGGAACCAATAACTCGTTCAAAACCGTAATATTAGCTATAACCCGGTTACGCACGGCCATGTATACACCGGCAAAACCCAAATATTGCGATTGCATATTACCCCTGGGGTACCCCCTTCTCTGACCCGAATATTTGGTCATGTAAACGCGTATCGGCATATCCCCATAAAATGGAACATTGATTTGTGTTCTGCGCATGTTCTATTCGCAAAGGAATCTCTGTCTTTTGAGTAGAGGAACTTCTTGAATGCGCATAGAAAAAAACCCGCGTGCAGTATACGGAAGTCAACAAGAAGTGGAGGTAAACATGGCAGCACCACACTTTTTGGAGCGAGGAGGAAACCAATTTCTTTCTTAGTGTGGTGAAAAAACCATGAATGTAATGTCTTTTGGTGACGGCAGAAAGTACAGAGATAGTGAGATTTACAAGAAGGTGACCGAAAAGTTAGATAAGGTTGCCCCTACGTCCTGACGCTAACCGTGTGTCGCTGTTTACATCGGGACACGCCAATTGATTACAAATTCCATGTATACAGGAGTAACTCCCTCTGCTCACGCATGTAAACGAGTTATTCCGAATGTTTCAGAAACCCGAATGGTGACCTTAACCCGACCATAACCCGCATATTGGCTGCATGTAAATGTAACTGATACGCCATTCGGACCTTACAGAGTGGGCAGGACAGACTTTCTAGAACCAAAGGCGCTCCCCCAGGTGCTGCTGGGCATAGTCTCACATCTTCCTGTCGCCATTGCATACTAGTTTCACGACTTAATAAGGAAACATGTCCGGGTTGCGACATTGGAAGACTACACGTTAGTTATGTTTGAAGAGTACAAGAGGTCTATAGACGAGCTTTGTTCTACGGCCTAAAGCCCAGTTTGTGCTTCTCCGTCTGCGGAGGCGTGGAGACACGCAGGGCCATTATCCGTCGACACAAGGGCTCTCCGACAGGCACGCAAGGACGGACGGAGTAGATCCCAATTTTTTAACTATCCGTCAACGGAGAGCGCACGTCTGTGATTGGTCAGCCCAACATAATTTCACCAGAACGGTGCTCTATATTTCTACGAGCTGCACTAAAAAGCTTTCCGGCTCAATCGAAACTCGCTCTCTGTCGGGCCATTGCTCCTCGATGTGGATGTGCGTTTACAAGCTGAAGTGAATAAACCGTCGTCGACCAGAGACGTCAGAAAAGGAAGACGTCTCTGTCAATTCGTGTGCGTTTGGGTGCAAACTTGCTGACGGAGGAGCTCTGCACCACAACCATCAGGGTACGGTACCCGCCCAATGGGTCCCCTGATTGAACAGGGTGACGTTATCGTGTTGCACAAAAAGCTCCAACAACAATCATATGCATCATGGCCTGCGGTCGGTTGTGGATTCAGTTTCACGGATGCAAAACCTTTTTTGCGAAACCGTCGATGTTCTCCTGGTTCTGGGTTGAGGGAATGCTTTGAAGTGGCGGTGCTGCTTTTAAAGGCTTTATGACTTGTTGAGCAGAGCAAACTCTCTGAGAAACCTTTTTTTTTATGACATCTTTTTATCTTCAAGAGCTGAATATGAGTGTTTTTTTCCTTCTTGAACTCTTCAGAGACATTTGACTATAAGATTCATGTAGTTTATGTTCCAACGTGTTCAACTTCTGCTCCGGATCCTTCTTCCGCTCCATGGTTTTCTGCATCAGCCGTTTCGTCTAGGCAACTTACTCTGCTGTGTATATATGACTTATTATCGTAAGGCTCCGGCAGCTGCAAGCTGTGCTGTAACCTCACCAAATATGACTGCAGTTAATTGGTTTCGATGGTTTATAAAATGTTCAGATTACTTGAAAATTATGTGCTAATACGGAATTTCAGGGGTGAGCTCCTTCAGATGCTTTGGAGCGATATGAGCCACAGCTTTCATGGTTTTCCATTTTTTCTTTTGGGAAGTTTTGATTGTGATTTTAATCCTCTTTTGAACCCCTTGGCAGCTTTAAACTTGTGTAACTTAGTCGTGGGCGATATAAAAGATATAAGGTAGAAATGATTTAAATCTAGCACAAAGGTAGAGATTTTGACTATACCGGCCTACCGCGGCAGCGCATTTTGATGATGTCATCAAGGAGGATAAATACTGATGTTCCGTGTTAGTGTTTATGCTACATATTGCAAGTTTAAAATTAGTTTTCCATTTAATGGAATAAAAAAAATGTAATCATTTTTAAGTCAGTAATTTTTTTCTCCGTTTATTTTTGTGCGATATTATATTTATAAATAAGTATCCAGGAAAGCGGACTTTTTCGAACTTTATGTTTCTTTTATTATATTTAGCTTTTACTTGCACTCTTTGTAAAAAAAGATTAAAATATTTTTTTTCAATGCATTTCTTATTGTTTTTGTTGTAAATGTAAATGGCATTCTAAACTTTTTTTTGAAGTTGTTCTGCTGCAATCTGAAAAGTGAGAATCTTAATAAACTGACACACACACATATTTCTTTCTCTCTCTTTCTCTCTCTCTCTCTCTCTCTCAGTTTGGAAAAATCCCGTTTGATTGATTGATTGACTTGAATAGTGAACTGAAAGATTCAGCAGAATGTACCAGTATGAATGTTTGAATTGAAAGGACTTTTCTTGTAAAGTGCCTTGAGATGACATGCGCTGTGAATTTGCGCTATATAAATAAACTGAATTGAATTTGTTTAACCCTTCATCAGTTACACCACAGACACCCATAACACACTGGTGGCTTCTAAAGGAGCAACTGCAGGAAATGTTGAGACGTCTCCTTTCTTCGTGCCGAACATCTGAGATTCTCAGTTTCTTTCTCCCGGCGGGGTATGGACAGTATCGATAATTTTTCAATGAGCTGACGGAAAATTAAATATCACCTGTCGAGTTCGTTCGATGAACTGATTAGCTCTGTTTTAAAAGACGTCTGGTTTCTGCTGCAGCTTCTGTTCAGAACAGCAGATCTGAAGGTTTCTCTCTTTTGTTCTCTAAACTGAGATCGTCGGAGGCTGCGGAGAAAATATTCGCACTTCTCATCATATTCATAAGAAATGAATGACTACGTCATGAATGAATGGAGAAATGCTGTATTGAGTTGGATTAAATGTTGGTGCCTTTTAAGACGTTTTGTAACCGAGTTTGCAGCCATGGCGTCAGTAAAAGAGAGAACACCCTCTCCTCTTTTAACTGTAAAGCTTCACATATCAGGATGTGATAAAATGATCTGGTGCCATTACTCAAATCTAACAAAAAAACCCACAACTGGTTACTCACTGCCGATTTAACAGAGATGTGGAATGACCGTTTGTGAGGTAAATAAGTACACCCCAGCTGCTTCCAAAAACCAGCGGCCAGGTTCTGCTGATCAGATGCATTAGATCATCAGTGTGAGCCCCTCTACAACACAATGCCAGGGCGGAAAGACATCAGCAATGACAGTAGGAATGTCCGATGTTATCGGCCGATATTGTAACATGGGAAATGATCTGTATCGGTTTTAAATTTTATACCTTACTTTCGTACCGTGCACATATTATACGCCAAACTCTTCAGCTCCTCCTCCTCTCACTCATAAAATCAAATTAGGACAAATCTGAGGTACAGTTTTAGAGATATTTTTTTGTTTGTGTTTGTGCTTTCTGCATTTCTGAGCCAATCTTGATCGTTTAGGTAGACGGTTGTTCGAAAATGAAGACTATATCGGCATATCGTTAAAAAGGCCGATATCGAACATCCCTAGTTGCTGCTCATCAATCTGGGATTGGTTCAAAGGTGATCTCCAAAACTGTCTGAAGTCCATCCTCCTCCAGAGGGGAAAACAACTCAGCCAGCTGCCAACCTTTCCAGGAATGGAGGTCTGGGCAGATTCGGCCCAAGGTCAGAGCGTGAAGACTCTACAGGCCTCAGTTAGCAGGTTCAAGGTCAAAGGTCATGACTCTGAACCAGCATGGCTGCTTGGAAGGGTTGAAGGAGAAAGCCTATTCTCTCCGGAAACAAGATGGCAGCATCTGGATGAGGAGCAGGACTTCTGGAACAAAAAGCGCGCCACGTTTGGAGGTAAACCAAACCCAGGAGATCAGCACAAACACCTCGTACCTTTGGACACGGTGGTGGAGGGATGATGATTTGGGCTCGATTTGCAGCCACACGTTGCGGTCATTGAGTGGGCCGAAGTTTTGAGGTGTCTGATGCAAGCACAAACATGGGTCATCAACAGAACAGCTATCCCCCCCCCCCCCCCCCCCCCAAAAAAAAAAGCTGATTGCAATACTTTCTGGTATTTATTGCGATAATGATTACCGTGGTAATAAATACTATTTAAAAATCCATACCGCTCTTTTTTTTTTTTTTTTGGCAATAGATAGGATGACTGTGACTGCAGTCAAAGTCCCACAAACACAAATACTCCTCTGATATCTGTCGCTACTAGTAAAAGCAACAACCCAAACGATAGTTTTTAGTTTTTTTGGGGTTCGTAAACATGATCACGATAAGTCAAAATCCATCCAACGATAACGGCTGATGGTCGGATAGCTGCCCATCCCTTTCACCCAAACACAGGGGCGAACTTCTAGGAAAAAAAGACAAGAACGGAGGTGTTGTCTTAACAGTAAATCAGCTTGTACGTGTCAGGCTTCACAGTCGGATATTCGGCTTCCTGTCGGACAGTTTGTCTCCGCTCCAGAGTTATTTTTGTCCCGCCCCGCAGGGAATCGAGGAGTTCACAGCCGACAGAGTTATGTGATGCAGAGAAAGGAGTGAATAATGCAGCGGTGAGACGTTCGTCTACCTGCCGCTTCCTGAACTCTCTCGGGGAGGGGAAAGAATAAAAGAAAGGAAAAAGAAAAGAGGATAGCCTGCAGAAAGTGTGAGGTGAAGCTCTGAAAATGTTTTGATGGACTGACGGAGACAGAACCTGGAAGGACTTCAGTCGTTCTGTGTGGGCCTGAGTGGTGTCCACAGTGAGAAGGGAAACGTCCGATCAAAAATCCACAGGTGCACCAACACACCAACACGGAAAACATTAATTTGGGTTATTTAGGGCCTGTTTACACGACAACGTTGCCGTTTTTGTTTGAATACGCGGGTGAAAACGCGCTGTGTTTACACGACAGGGCGCGCGAAGGAAAACAATGTAGTACATATGCCCGGCCTTTAGATGGCAGTGTGCCCCGTGTATGCAGTGTTCCAAGGTTTCCCCCTCACAACCTGGAAAAGAAACATTTCATGATAACTAACAATGGCGGTCTTCTTGTAGTTTGCTTAAATAAAGGCGTATTAATTTTTTGACGCACGTACTTTATGCGTTTCCGTTGGCGATCGCATAGAACCTGATTATCTCTTAAGTTTTGCTTACAGAGACTAAATAACTTCAGAAGCTGCATCAGCAGTAACAGCATACCTGGATCCGCCATTGTTGTTGTTTTTCTCTAGAAAGGCGGAGTGCGCAAGTGCAACACGTCCGTAGGCTGCTGGCAGTGACGTCATCGTTTTCAAACCTCTCCGGCTTGCGTTTACACGACAACGAATCACCCAGCGTTTTCAAAACTCTCCACTCTGGAAGCCATTTCCCAAAAGATGCGATAAGCAGAAGTGGACTACCAGAATAAAGTCTGTGTTTTGGGAAACTCTATGTATGAATCATTGTTTATTTTTGTCCCAACATGTCCAACATTTCAGCTTAAAACGTAGGATGAGCTGTTTTAACGGCAATACAGACGTTTACTGATGGATTTACAGCAACAGTGATGCACCAGCAGCAGGAGTTTATATGGAGGTTCGCAAGACCAGGCTTTTATTTTGATAGTCCACTTCTGCTTAACGGCAAGTGATTTAGTATATTATTTAGCTTGGCAGTTTAGCTGGCGGCTAAATGCAGATAAACTAAATATTTAGTTTGAAACTACGTATTTAGTTGATCTTCATTTAGCTCTCGGCTAAATTAATATTTAGCTAACAAGCTAAATATTTAGCTACCAAACTAAACTGGCTAGCTAAATATATAGCTTCGAAGTAAATATTTAACTCAGAGCTAACGATTTAGCTAATATGTAAATTCACTTGCCGATAAGCAAAAGGGGACTTTCAAAATAAAGTTCAGCCTCGTCAGCAGTTTATACAGAGGTTTGCAAGACCCAGCTTTTATTTTGGTAGTCCACTTCCGTTTATAGGAAGTAAATTTGAATTATATATTCAGTTCGAAGCTAAATATTTAGCTAGCCGGTTTAGCTTGCTAGCTAAATATTTAGCTTGCAAACTAACTATTTAGTTTTTTTTACCTAAATATTTAGTTCGAAACTGAGACATTTATGAATGAATAAATAACATGGATGCAAATTTGAAAAATTAACTCCCATTTTTGTTCTCTTATGACTGGATAAATAACCCAAATTATTGCTATGAACTAGGGCTGGGCGATACGGCCTCAAATCTATATTGCGATATAATCTGAAGCATTTGCGGTAACGATATTTATTGCGATATATTCTTTTCTTCTGTTTATATATGTCAAAATGACTGTTTGCTCACATTCCAGATACATTGCAGCAGAACAACTTCAAAAAAGTATAGAATCCCATTCAAGGAACATTCAAATCTTTTTCCAAAAACTGCAACACAAAAATTCTCTTTACATGAAGAAAGATGAAGATATTTTAAATAAAATAAAAGCAATAGGTTATGAGAACACAAAGTTAAAAGTTGTGCAAAATGTAAAAAGGGGAATAACATTTCTTTCTGCTTTCCTGATGACTTATTTGTAAAATAAATGTTGCGCAAAAATAAACCGCTTTAAGTTCAAGAGGTTTTATTTCCGTTAAATACAAAATAACACATTTTTAACTTGCAATATCAAGTGTAAATATGTACATCAGTATTTGTACCTGGTACAAAGTATTCATATCATTTCTACCTTATATCGTTTATATTTCCCACTACTACTATTAACATTCGACTGTGTAACTTTACAAACGGCACTTCATAAATCCATCCTGCGAGTGCAGAGCACAGTGCAGCGTGTTTTATTTTTAACCAAGTATTTGTGCTATTCTTTCCTTTGCGTAGAGCAGAGGATCATCTTTCTGTGGGAAGACCCTCTTGTAACCCCAGGACAACCATCCCTCTCTCCAGGTTCACTCAACACTTCAGATCGACGTGTAATAATCAAACTTATCTCAGGGTTTAAAACAGTGAAAATATTTGACATGTTTTAGTCTCTCATTAGCGGAGACGTGACATGTGTCCATTCTTCTTCTGTCCATCCATCATCTCTGATCTGCTGGACCAAAGCAGGAGCCACGTGTCTTGCATATTCACCCACACATACTGTAACTGCTGCCACTGAGGAGCAAGCTCTGCAGAGGTGGACCATTCTGACGCTTTCCTCTCTGCAACTAAACCCTCTCAACTTGAAGTTCTTGATGATCCAGAAATCGCGTCGTGTCGCTGCAGGAACCAAATTACTTCAGCTTTACCTGGGCTGATGGTATTAGTGTTTGCAACAGGAGAGGCAGCTAATGATTATCGTAGTAGATCCATCCAGATTTTTCTCTGAGGGTACATTGGCTTTTCTCAGAAGCAGTACATATTTATCTGCGTCTCTTCAGGGCTGGTGTTGAAATTCAGCCCTGTAGATTGGTTCGCAGAGGTCTTTTATCTGATCGCTCAAAGGATGCAAGTGGAAACATACTTTTAACAAAAAAAAGTCTGTTCTCATGTTGGTATAATACCAAAAACATCAAAAGCATGTAGGGGTTGTCAAATCATTGCGTTAATTGCAGTTAATTGAATAAAGCCATATTTAGCGCGTTATGTTTTTTAAATTGCATTAATCTACTTTTTAATCTTTTAACTTTCCGGTTTCTGCATGCGAGTTGCCTGTATAGAAAATCTGTTTTTACGCTTTTTTGTTTTATTTATATATATATATATATATATATATATATATATATATATATATATATATATATATATATATATATATATATATATATATATATATAGACCGGTTGCCAGAAAGAAGCGTCTTTGTTGCTGTGTATCATGTTAGCAGCAGCAGACATGTTCCACTTTATCGGTGCTGTCCGGGGCGTCCTCCCCGAGCTGCAGCTCATGTTTACTAGACGTCAGCCCAAGTGGAGCTTTAAGTCTGAAACAGGAAGGAAATGTCCTTCATTCCATCCTGGTGGCGACTAATTGTAGCAAAGAGCAGCATTACTCATAGCTGGTAGATTAGTTTCTGTGTATGACAGGTGGCAAACATCCCATTGGTCAAAAACTATTAGAACGCAGCAAAGTTAGAGTTCTGTCTTAAATTGACAGCGAAAGAAAAAACAAAGACTGGAGTATAAACTTGCTCTGCGATGGACTGGCGACCTCTCCAGGGTGGACCCCGCCTCTCGCCCCTTGACCGCTGGAGATAGGCACCAGCCCCCCCCCCCCCCCCCCCCCCCCCCGCAACCCTGCATTAGGATGGACGGGTATAGAAAATGGATGGATGGAGTATAAACTTTGTGTCTTTAGGAGAATGCTGCTTTTTATTTTCTGTTACTTTAAACAGAAAAATAATACATATTTTCTTAGAATATCATTTCAGATTTTTGTGAAATGTTTGTCCTGTATGACTTAAAAATATTCTAATATAGGAGATTAATTATTTCTATTTAGATTTTAAAGTCATTTCTATAATGTTTGACTTGTAAAAGCTGATGTGAAGTTTATTTAATTTGTCTTTCCAACCACATAGAGCAGGAATACTTTAAATATGTTATAATCAAAAGTCTTCTTTAAGTTAACAGAAAATGATTGATGTGTTTAAGGATTGGACCAAATTTCCTCTTTTAAGGGAATCAAAATAGGGTCACCCTGTATTATATTTAAATTTGACCTTGATGATTATGAAACATATTTTGGACGTGTGATGGTTTTATTTATCAATTGGTTTGAATACTTTAATTAATGGAAACGGGATGGATTTAAGAGTAGAAATTAGCCATGGAAGGAATGAAGGAAAAAACCCTAAATGGGGGAACAAATATGCAACAAAAATAATCATTTTATAACCGAATCGAATCGAAATTGTGAGGCACCCAAGATGGGAACACCCCTATTGAAGATTGATTGAAAACGTGATGAGAACTTCTGCAGAAGCACCGTGTGTCCTTCGGCCTACCTGCACATCAACATTTAATTCCTTGCCTGGTGTCAAAATGAACCCGTGGTCTGTTCTGGACACCGGATGAAGATTTGGAGTGACAGGTTCTTTCAATATTCATATATTACCCTGGGATTCCTGGCTCCCTCATTCCTCGGGCTTCAGGGACCAAGTGAGGATCCAAAGGAACGTCTGGAAGCCTCCAGCTGCAACGGACTGCGTTAGAACGTAGAGTTTTTCCAGGCCCGGCGTCGTGGTAGTAAACAGCTCCATGTGCCGGCCCTGAGGACCCTGGCATGCCGCGGAGGGTGTGAGTGTGATGACATAAATACTTTGGTATCTTTTTTATTGTCTGCCTTTTAAAGCTAAAAAACAAACGCCTCCCGCTGGTTGGAGAATCAGGGGTTCTTGTCACGTATTCCCACAGAGTAACTTTTTTTAATTTATGCTTCCCAGACATCTGCCGGTGCCCTCAGTGGTCGGTTCTCAAGCCCCTGGGCATGTTAAACAGCAGTTCATAAGTTTAAAGTCATTTTCTGGAATGCTTTAAATGCAAATTGTGGGAAATGTGGACGAGCTAGAAGCAGCCCTGCTCTCAGAGGAGCCATGTGATCAATCTTAAATGCGTCTGTCCACTTAACCAGCCTCTCCTAAATTTTTTCCGTTTTCCTCCGGCTGGAACCCTGCTAACAGAAGGTCAGAGCAGAGGGGCAGGACGCTAAGCTCACAGGAACTTCTTCCTTCCTTCCAGGCAACAGAAATAACTATTTACTTTGTTGTTTTTGTAAAATGAAGTAGAAGGAAATATCAAATTCCAACTAAATTGAGCTGAAATGGGTATCTAAAGTTCAGTTCAACCCTAATGACAAATTAATTACAAATGTGATCCAGGGGATTTCTGTTAGAACAGAAAAGTAATCATTTTACTTACTGCTGCTGATTTTATGCATTGATATTTACAGTTATAATACTGTATTTATTTGTTCTGATGCATAGAAATACAGAATAAACACCTCATAATAAATGTAGGATTATATTTGAAGTGCTTGCTGTGCAGAAACATATCTGCTCTCGTCAGAATAACATGAGTGTAACAAGCTGATGGTAGCTGGTTGATTAGTCAGGCTATATGCTCTGGTAGGGCCTGTAGTCAGCTGTTTGAAGTTTACCAGCTGTAGTTTTAAAGCAGCTTTAACAGAATTATGGGTGCACTTTATCTAAAAAGCTAAATATTTAGTTTACAATTTAAATACTTAGCTAACGAGCAAACTATTTAGCGCTAAACAAAATATTTAGATAAAAGGCTAAATATTTAGTTTACTACTTAAATACTTAGCTTACATGTTAAATATTTAGCTCCAAACTAAATATTTAGGTAACAAGCAAAATATTTAGATGACTAATTAAATACTTAGCTAACAAGCGAACTATTTAGGTAAAAAGCTAAATATTTAGTTTATTAATTTAATACTTAGCTTACATGTTAAATATTTAGCTCCAAACTAAATATTTAGGTAACAAGCAAAATATTTAGATGACTAATTAAATACTTAGCTAACAAGCGAACTATTTAGGTAAAAAGCTAAATATTTAGTTTACTAATTAAATACTTAGTTTCCAACTAAATATTTAGCTCCAAACTATATATCTAGGTAACAAGCTAAATATTTAGATGACTAATTAAACACTTAGTTAACAAGCTAAATATTTAGCTCCAAACAAATTTCTAAACGTAAAAATGTAGCCAAAATTTTGCTAAAAATATAAATATTTAGTTTACTAATTAAATACTTAGCTTCCAACTAAATATTTAGCTCCAAACTAAATATTTAGCTGAAAATATAAATATTTAGTTTACTACTGAAATACTTAGCTAACAAGCTAACTATTTAGCTCTAAACAAAATATTTAGCTGAAAAGCTAAGTATTTAGTTCACTAATTAAATACTTAGCTCACAAGCTAAATATTTAGATTACTAATTAAATACTTAGCTAACAAGTTAACTAGTTAGCTCTAAACGAAATATTTAACTAAAAAGCTAAATATTTAGTTCACTAATTAAATACTTAGCTTACAAGCTAAATATTTAGCTCCAAACTAAATATTTAGGTAACAAGCTAAATATTTAGATTACTAATTTAATGCTTAGCTAATAAGCTAACTATTTAGTTCTAAATTAAATATTTAGTTTACTAATTAAATACTTAGCCAACAAGCTAAATATTTAGATTACTAATTAAATACGTAGCTAACAAGTTAACTAGTTAGCTCTAAACGAAATATTTAGCTAAAAAGCTAAATATTTAGATTACTAATTAAACACTTAGCTAACAAGCTAACTATTCAGCTCCAAACAAAATATTTAGCTAAAAAGCTAAATATTTTGGCTAAATTTCCAAACGTAAAAATGTAGCCAAAATATTGCTAAAAATATAAATATTTAGTTTACTAATTAAACACTTAGCTTCCAACTAAATATTTAGCTCCAAACTAAATATTTAAGTAACAAGCTAAATATTTAGATTACTAATTAAATACTTAGCTAACAAGCTAACTATTTAGCTCTAAAGAAAATATTTAGCTAAAAAGCTAAGTATTTAGTTTACTAATTAAATACTTAGCTAACAAGCTAACTATTTAGCTCCAAACTAAAATATTTAGCTAAAAAGCTAAATATTTAGTTTACTAATTAAATACTTAGCTGACAAGCTAAATATTTAGCTCCAAACTAAATATTTAAGTAACAAGCTAAATATTTAGATTACTAATTCAATACTTAGCTAACAAGCTAACTATTTAGCTCTAAACAAAATATTAAGCTAAAAAGCTAAATATTTAGCCCCAAACTAAATATTTAGGTAACAAGCTAAATATTTATTTTACTAATTAAATACTTAGCTAACAAGCTATCTATGGAGTATTTTGCAGAAGATGAGAGAGATCAGAAGCAACCTGGTCTTCCAGAACCTTAGGCTGATCTCCTCCATGCAACCCTGCACTGATGCAGTAAATCATGCAAACGGAGCCCAGAGCAATTATCGAGAGCACAGAGATGAAGATAGTTTTCAGACGAATCACATTTCTGTGAAATAAACTTAATTTTCTGAGACTAAATTTTGGGGTTTAATTTCTCTGTGAGCCAGAATCATAAAAATAATGAGAAATAAAGGCTTGAAACATTTGATGTATGTGTGACAAATCTATGTAATAGAGATGTGTATTGGCAAAAATCTGGCGAAACGATATGTATCGTGATACAGGGGAGACGATACGATATATCGTGATAAATCACAATACTATGAGTAAGACGATATATTGTGATATTTAAAACTCAATTGACCAGTAGGAAAACTATCACAGCATTCTAAACGCTCCAACCTGTTTCATACTTTAACACATAAAGTTTTATTAGTAGCTCTAGGTACTGAAACGAAGAAGGTGAAAACCGCCACAAACTACCAGTCATGCTTTTAATTTTACTACAAAAATTACCGTCATCATTAATGGTTCCATTCAAATCCCCCCCAAAAAATAATCGATATTTTAATTTTGAAAATCGATACAATATTGGGAAATAAAATATCACGATATATCGGTGTATCGATATTTTCTTACATCCCTACTATGTAATTTATGAGTTTCGCTTTCTGAAATGAGGGACATAAATATTTTTACTTTTTTACAATAATCTATAGTTTTAAATGTACCTGTGTCTCTCATATCAACCCGTTAAGGGATGGAGGCTTAAAACCTTGAAATTATTGATACTGTTTCACAAAACATGCCCCAAATAAATAAATATATATATATATATATATTTATTATTTTAATTTTTTTTATACATAACAAAGCTACCTTCTGGTTAGTGTAGTCATAACTGCTGCTGTTTATTGACACACTGCTGATGGCTGCAGGCCGTATTAAATGAAACCTGCAGGGCTCAGCTGTGCAGCTTCTTTTGCACGCACCATGTTTACACAGCAGGCAGAAAGAAATGAGCCGCTTCGCTCCGCTCCTCTCCAGCTCCCAGTTCTCTTTTTATAATTTCAAACCTTTTTAACAACGAACGCTTCACGCTGCCGACGGACAAGCTGCCATCCCTCCACACCAGTCTTCATTCGACTTTTTTTCTTCTAGGTAAACCATTTGCTTATTCGCTTTTATCCATTGGCACTAAACTGAAGCTTTCGGGGCATTATAATGCGTCCGTTTTTCAAAATGTCTCATAATCTTAATTTATTTCTTTTTTTATCTTTATTAGATTATTTGGAGGGAAAATTGCACATAAATGAACACTGCAGAGTTAGCCTTGGGCTACTTTCCATCTGTAGTTCTCATACATTTAAAGTGCGGGTTTCAAGTTAGAGCCCCCCGCTTAATTCACTGTTTAGAGAAATATATTAAGAACCGTTTCTGAATAAATATTTACTCATACATTAATTATTTTAGCTTATGGAATCATTTTTGTGAGGAGATTTAACCTCCACCAGAACGGAAGGGACGTAGCAGAAGGGAAAGAGATAGAAAGAGAGATGGACCCCAGAGAGCAGAGAGAGACCAGAGGGAGAATTAATGACCAACAAATTGTTAAGCGAAGCTTAAGTTATTAGCCTGGGTGCTGCAAGCTAGCTCTACTGTTTCTTTAGCAACCCACATATAACCTGGATTCTAATGTTTGATATCCTTCTATCAACAAAGTTGGTAATTAGCGTTATCAATCGCGAAAGCATTCCACCCAGCTGGTCCCGGAAGATCACGAAATCACAGGAGAATTGCAATTGCATAACTTAGTAGTATACAGGGGGGGAAATGTAATTCTATTTTAGTAAGTAGCATAAACTCACCATCCACTCCCAGAATTTCAGATATTTCTGTCCATGCCTTCTCCTTCTTCATGTTGTCCTTGTAAAAAATTATTGGTATCATATAAACTGGCTGATTCTCCACTGCAAGGATTAAATTCTAGTCGTCCATGATAAAAAAACAACAAATTATACCCACAGACCGACTGATTTCAATTCAATTCAATTCAATTCAAAATTACTTTATTAATCCCAAAGGGAAATTAAATGTTGTTGTAACTCATTATGCAAGTTCCTTCAAAGATTTGTTGTAGATGCTGATGGCTGTGGGTTGGGATGATCTTCTGTAGCAGTCTGCAGATCTGAAGAAGCCTCTGACTGAAGACGCTCTGTAGTTGTATGACAGTCTGATGTAGAGGATGCTCTGGATCTATGGCATCTTCTTTTCAACTCATCAGGGTTTTGTGGCTGTAGTTGAGGTATTATTTGAGCTTTTGTGATGTTAATCAGCTGCTGCCAGTTGTAAACCACCTTGTTGCCATGGTTATGCATCATAACAAATGTCCAAAAATAAAAAGTATCAGCAAAAATCCTTCCAGCTGCACAGCATTCAAAACCAGAGAGAACAGTTGTCCACAAAAACAATGTTTCTACCAGAAATGGAAGAATAAAAGTTTAAAAAAAGAAAAATATATGAACCAAAGTAACAGAGCTACTCCAACATGCTGCCACCTTGAGCGGCGCAATTCCGGAATATAACCCCGGTGTCACGGGTAATGATGTTTGCTTGTTAAGCAATCGGAAATCTGCACCTGTCTATTATTTTGAAAGTTGCCACATGCTTTTTACTGTTTCTGCGTCTTATTTCCTGCCTGGTTCTATCTAAAATGCTGAGCTTTACTTGATTTTAGAAGCGTGGAGCGTAAAAAATTGACATTACATTGAAATAAAGGTCAATTAAATACCGCGATACAACATTTCTGGGACGCGTCCGATTCTCCCGGTGGAAACGGTCCCATTGACTAAAATGGCGGCTATCGGCTGCGTATTACGCCTCGCAGACTATATGCTCCATCACATTGCTGGGATTTTAATCCTCCGGTCTGAAGTGAGCAACACTCGTACTGAGCCAGGTTCTGGTTCTGGTTCTGCTGGAGGTTTCTTGCTGTTAAAGGGGAGTTTTTCCTCTCCACTGTCGCTACATGCTTGCTCAGTATGAGGGATTGCTGTGGTTGGAGTCTACATGAACGGAGCACAACTGCCAGTCAATGACTCGATGCGATCTGCTGGGATTCCTTAAAGTGTAACTGAACCCCATGAAAAATCATAACAATTCATGCGAGTCCTGCGGGATTCCGGTGAGATGGGAGTTTGGCTATTTATAATCACGTTACTGGGACAAAGCAGGAATAACAACCAGCAGGAGTGGGAATAAAAGTGTAACACTCCCATCGGTGGTTATGGAAAACGATTCTGCAAATGTTATTTTGAAAAGGGGTTTCCCCTCTCCTACAGTTTAATACAATGACATGCACATTATACAAATGAGGTGAACACGCCATTTAGCGACTTTTAGTGACAGCCGAGAGCTTCTTTTCCATGCTGAGGAGTTGGCAATGCTGGGCATGAAGAAAGATGAGTTGGAGCGGCGAATTACACAGATAAAGATGGCCGCTTCAACTCGACAAAGCTGTCCGGGAAGAATGAAATTCCACACAATTTTCTGAATGTTGTCCCAGGTTTATACAGGAATCCTTGAGTTGAATTTACTACCTCTAAAATGTGTTTTACTACTAACACGATATGTCCAAGACAAGCCGGGACCCCCCAACCCCAACTCTGAACCCATCCAAACCCTAAGTAATGCATCGAGCAAATCAATAGATGGATGTGCCATAACTTTTTCCTGCGGGACAGAAAGAAAACTGAAGTAATTACTTTTGGACGATCAAGAGTCAGCACATAGCTTCAGTTAATCCAGCTAGAAACGACTGATCAGGCCTGAAATCGAGGTGTAGTGATGGACTCAGACCTGAACCTCCAGGGTCACATAAATGTCAATAACAAGGTCAGCCTTCTATCACCTGAATAACATTTCTAGGATTAAAGGACTGATGTTGCAACAGGACCTAGAAAAACTCATCCATGCATTTATCTTTAGTCAGTAGTCAGATTGATTACTGCAACAGCGTCTTCACAGGTCTGCCTAAAAAGTCAATCAGACAGCTGTAGCTGATCCAGAACGCTGCTGCTCGTGTTCCTCACTAGAACCAGGAAAGTAGAGCACATCACCCCAGTTCTAAAGTCCTTACACTGGCTCCCTGTAGCTCAGAGAATAGACTTCTAAATACTTTTACTAGTTTATAAATCATTACATGGCTTAGCACCAAAATATGTTGAAGATCTACTGTTACTATAGCAACCCACCAGACCACTCAGGTCCTCTAATTCCAGTCTACTCAGCATCCCTAGAATCAGAACCAAACATGGAGAAGCAGCTTTCAGTTTCTATGCTCCTCTAATCTGGAACAAACTTCCAGAAAACTGCAAAGCTGCTGAAACACTGAGTTCTTTTAAATCACAACTATAAACTCATCTGTTTAGAGGTGCCTTTGAGTCATGCTTTAATGTATCATATGTTTTGTGTGTTTCTTGCTCCATTGCTGTTTTTACATTATATGCTTTGTCTGTTTTACTGCTATTTTTATTTTACCCCTTTATTACGTAGAGCACCTTGAATCACCTTGTTGTTGAAAGTGTTGTTATACAAATAAAATAGCCTTGGCTTGCTTTGCCTTGCTGGTAGCCATGTTGGACGTCAGCTGGTTTTTCTCTAGTATCAGTGATGTCTCCATTCAGGCTACTCATTCAGTTCAGTGCAGAGCGTGTTGTGGACCTTATTGCTGTTGAAAGATGCGTTCGTACTCAATGTTGTGGTCACATAAAATCCTGGCTGAAACACATTGGAGTTTGATTTAAACATGATAGAACGTGGAAAGGTTCAACCTACGAAGAAGTTGAAGTGTTGGGAAAGCGTTCTCTGACGTCTGTCCTCTGCTGCCGTCATCCTCTGTGTCACGTATGAAATCCAGGCCTGGCCAAGAACCAGCTGGGGAACTTGGCCGAGTGGGCGCTGTGTGTTGGTGAACATTTTTTTGGTTTTGTTTTGTGTGTGTGTGTGTGTATTTCCATTCATGCATGACGGAGCAGCTGACCTTCTAATGGCTGTTTCTAATTTGCAGATCACTGTTATGTTTTACGGTCCTCCTCTCACTGAATCCCCCCCACACACGCCGAGCAGCGACTCTGATGGGAGAACTGAGCATCGCATATGAATCTAGCTACGTGCTAGATTCATATGCGATGCATTGTTGTGCAATTTTTTACATTTTGGTGTAAACTTGTTTATTCTACACTTTTTGGTCTAAAAACGTCTTAGTGCTGCCCTCTTAGGGTTGAACGGTGGCTACTGCATTTGAATTTTGTGATTGGTTGAGAGCGGTACATCTTTACGTTACAGGCATTGACTGTGAAAGATTGCATTGGTAAAGACCCATTTATACAGTTTAGAAGCAAAAAAAAGTTGTTTTGGGGTTTATTTACTCTTTAAAATCCGGTACTGTTAGATGCTAAGGTCAAATAACACTTGTGTAAGGGGATATGGTAGAAAAACAAAAAAGCAGATATGTTTTCTCTTCGCAGATACCCTGCAGGTAAACAGTATCACTGCTCCGGAGTAGTGTTTGAAATGAAAACCAGCTGGCTATACACTGAACATGATATGGTGAGTGAGTGAACAAGGGCTCAGTTATAAAACCCAGCAGCAGATGTTCATCAGGTCACTGTGTTAAGATAGCAACAACTAACAATATCAATGGGAATGGTTGGGAAAACAAACCAAAACACTCATGCTGGCCTTCGATTCTTATGCTGTGTTTATATGGGATCAGAACAGTATTACCTTGAAATGAAACTGAAAATAAAAATTGGCATTGAAAAATATGATTATAACTGAAAATATTAATTTTGAATCTGAAATAAATCTAGTAAAAAAGTTTGTATTGAAAGTGAAAAAAAATTGAAAGTAAATTTTTTTTCTATGAAACTCATGTATATGCATTGAAACAAATAACTCACAATCAAGTTTTCAAACTTTCTCTATTTTTTTTTCAATGCCATCATTTTTTTCAGCTTCATTCAGGTGATACTGTTTTGACGCTTGTGTGTGCACGCGCATGAGGGGCGGGGCTTCAGCCCTCCATATGTTTGCATGAATGAGGCAGGAGGGAAACTCCGACTGTCCGAGGCGAGACGCAAGAGACAGCAGGACATTTACATTGCTAATAATGTGGTTTGTGGAAGAAAAAAAGACATAAACGGTTTCTTCTCAGTTTCTTCTACTGCCTAGTAGACTAGAAGTCTTGTGATAAAGTTTTATGCTTGTGTAGCCTGTCTTTGTTGGAGGCTCTCCTCATTACAGACAGTGTGGTATGAAGGGATTTAAATACACACTATATATACCATATTAAATAACTGTATTTATTTCAGATCCACAATATATATTACCAATACATGTGAATAATGTTAACAAATCAATTAAGACTGGTGTAAGCAAAGCTAACAACACTGACAACTCGTTTTTTTTATTAGATTGCAAAACGTAATTGTGACACACACTCTAAACCAGAAGGTGGCGCTAATGCGCGCCAACTACCATGGCAAACTGAGAAGAAACCGTTTATATCTTATTTTTTAATTATTATTATTATTCCACAAACCACATTATGCTTTCTGTACACCTAGAGACTGAAACGATTTAGAAAAGACTCTTAAAGATGATCAGCTCACATCTAAAGACTTGGGTTAACAGTTTTTTAGTCTCAGACTAAAGATTTTATAAACACTGAATCTGGTTGGGACACTATTTAAGACTACATCTAGGCTATTTTAGCTTCCCGCAAAATTCCTCCCATTATGCTCAGCATTATACAGTTTGTTCATGTGCGAATGTTGTAGCATTCTTTGCCAAGATTAATGTTATGTCAAAAAAAGACTTGCATTCAAAGTGGGTACTGTATCATCAAGTAACTGGTTAACTCATATCTTTTTAATGCAAGGTGTTTATGCTGTACCACCTGCTCCATGCAGATGCATGGTCGGAGTCGGAGTTTCACTCCTGCTGCCTCGTTCATGTAAACATATGGGGGGCTGAAGCCCCGCCCCTCATGCGCGTGCACACACAAGCCTCAAAACAGTGTCACCTGAATGATGGCATTGAAAAAATGATTGGTATTGAAAAAAAGATTGACATTGTAAAAAAAAGATTGCCATTTTAAAAATGGATTGGCATTGTAGAAAAAAGATTGGCATTGTAAAAATGGATTGGCATTGTAAAAAAAAATGAAAGTTTGAAAACTTGATTGTAAGTGAGTTATTTGTTTCAATGCATATACATGAGTTTTTTTCATTTTCAATACAAACATTTTCACTAGATTTATTTCAGATTCAAAATTAATATTTTCAGTCACAATCATATTTTTCAATGCCAATTTTTATTTTCAGTGCCAATATTTATTTTCAGTTTCATTTCAAGGTGGTACTGTTCTGATCCCATATGTTTACTGGAAGCTCTTTTTAACTTTCTTAATGACTACTTTGTGCAGCGTTGTTTCACCTGTACGATGTGCCTGCGCCTTCCTTTCACCAATATGTTGGAAGATCTCCATTGTGGGTTTAGTGTATCTCGATCGATCGGTTGGGAGAAATAATACTCTCTCCCATTTAAAAGTGTGCAGATGGCTTTTGTTTGGTTTGCTTAATTGCTAGTAATGTTTTGAGTTTTTTTTTTTTTTAGACTGAGGAAATTGTTTTTCACTTACCTGTTTTCTTGCTTCTGACTAGCTTTTAGTTTGAATAGCTATTAGCATGACCCATATTTGCTCTTATCTTGTCTCTGATTAGCTTAGCTTGACTTGATTACCTGTTGGCTTGTCTCTAGGTAGCTGTGAGTTTGACTAATTAGTAGTTGACAAATTGGCTTTCAATTGTTGTATTTTGTCTTTGATTAACTGTTGTCTTGAGTCTAATTAGCAGTTAGCTTGTCTGTTATTTGCGCTTATCTCGAAGTAGCTCTGATCTCAACCCCCTTCAGTGGTTAGCTTGTCTCTGAGTAGCTGTTAGTTTGTCTCTTAGTAGCTATTAGCTTTACCCCTATTAGCTGTTAATGGGGCTGATTAACTGGTAGCTTGGCTCTGAATGGAGGTATTGTGGCTCTGAGTTGCTACTTTCTTGAGTCTGAATATCTGTTAGCTTGTCTATAAGTTTGTATTAGTTTGTATCTCAGAGTAGCTGTTATTTTGAACCCCATTAGCTGCTAACTTATCTCCAGTTGGCTGTTAGCTTGTCCCTGAGTAGCTGTTTTCTTGATTCTGATTAGCTGTTAGCTTGTCTGTTGTTTGCACTTAGCTCGAAGAAGCTCAGATCTCAACCCCCTTCAGTGGTTAGCTTGTCTCTGAGTAGCTGTTAGTTTGTCTCTTAGTAGCTATTAGCTTTACCCCTATTAGCTGTTAATGGGGCTGATTAGCTGGTAACTTGGCTCTGAATGGGTGTATTGTGGCACCGAGAAGCTATTTTCTTGAGTTTGATTAGCTGTTAGCTTGTCTTTAAGTTGCTATTAGTTTGTATCTCTGAGTTGCTGTTATCTTGAACCCCATTAGCTGCTATCTTATCTCCAATTGGCTGTTAGCTTGTCCCTGAGTAGCTGTTTTCTTGATTCTGATTAGCTGTTAGCTTGTCTGTTATTTGCGCTTATCTCGAAGTAGCTCTGATCTCAACCCCCTTCAGTGGTTAGCTTGTCTCTGAGTAGCTGTTAGTTTGTCTCTTAGTAGCTATTAGCTTTACCCCTATTAGCTGTTAATGGGGCTGATTAACTGGTAGCTTGGCTCTGAATGGAGGTATTGTGGCTCTGAGTTGCTACTTTCTTGAGTCTGAATATCTGTTAGCTTGTCTATAAGTTTGTATTAGTTTGTATCTCAGAGTAGCTGTTATTTTGAACCCCATTAGCTGCTAACTTATCTCCAGTTGGCTGTTAGCTTGTCCCTGAGTAGCTGTTTTCTTGATTCTGATTAGCTGTTAGCTTGTCTGTTGTTTGCACTTAGCTCGAAGAAGCTCAGATCTCAACCCCCTTCAGTGGTTAGCTTGTCTCTGAGTAGCTGTTAGTTTGTCTCTTAGTAGCTATTAGCTTTACCCCTATTAGCTGTTAATGGGGCTGATTAGCTGGTAACTTGGCTCTGAATGGGTGTATTGTGGCACCGAGAAGCTATTTTCTTGAGTTTGATTAGCTGTTAGCTTGTCTTTAAGTTGCTATTAGTTTGTATCTCTGAGTTGCTGTTATCTTGAACCCCATTAGCTGCTATCTTATCTCCAATTGGCTGTTAGCTTGTCCCTGAGTAGCTGTTTTCTTGATTCTGATTAGCTGTTAGCTTGTCTGTTGTTTGCACTTAGCTCGAAGAAGCTCAGATCTCAACCCCCTTCAGTGGTTAGCTTGTCTCTGAGTAGCTGTTAGTTTGTCTCTTAGTAGCTATTAGCTTTACCCCTATTAGCTGTTAATGGGGCTGATTAGCTGGTAACTTGGCTCTGAATGGGTGTATTGTGGCACCGAGAAGCTATTTTCTTGAGTTTGATTAGCTGTTAGCTTGTCTTTAAGTTGCTATTAGTTTGTATCTCTGAGTTGCTGTTATCTTGAACCCCATTAGCTGCTATCTTATCTCCAATTGGCTGTTAGCTTGTCCCTGAGTAGCTGTTTTCTTGATTCTGATTAGCTGCTAGCTTTATTTGTTTACCTCTTGGCTTGTTTCTAAATAGCTGGTAGCATATCCCTTATTAGCTGTCAGCTTGTCTCTAATTAGCTGCTACCTTTATTTTTTTACCTGTTGGCTTGTTTCTAAATAGCTGTTAGCATGTCTCTGGGTAGCTGTTAGTTTGTCGGTTAGTAGTTATCAGCTTGACCCCTATTAGCTGTTAGCTTGCCTCTGATTAGCTGTTAGCTTTATTTGCTTACCTGTTGGCTTGTTTCTAAATAGCTGTTCGCATATCCCCTATTAGCTGTTAGCATGTCTTTGGGTAGCTATCAGCTTGACCCCTATTAGCTGTTAACTTGTCTCTGATTAGCTGCTAGCTTTATTTGCTTACCTGTTGGGTTGTTTCTAAATAGCTGTTCGCATATCCCCAATTAGCTGTTAGCTTCTCTCTGATTAGCTGCTAGGGTTATTTTTTTACCTGTTGGCTTGTTTCTAAACAGCTGTTAGCTTGTCTCCAGTTGGCTGTTAGCTTGTCCCCGAGTAACTGTTTTCTTGATTCTGATTAGGTGTTAGCTTGTCTCTGATTAGCTGCTAGCTTTATTTGTTTACCTGTTGGCTTGTTTCTAAATAGCTGTTAGCATATCCCCTATTAGCTGTTAGCTTGTCTCTGATTAGCTACTACCTTTATTTTTTTACCTGTTGGCTTGTTTCTAAATAGCTGTTAGCATATCCCCTATTAGCTGTTAACTTGACTCTGATTAGCTGTTAGCTAGCAATAGAAGATGCTTTTTCGTTTCGAAGATGGGTTAAAATGTTTGATGGTTCTGTTTGGCGTACCGTTGAGATTCCATTTAAATTTGTTGAAGATTGTAGAGGAGTGGTTCTCACTGACTTATCAATCTACTATCGGTGTTCTTTTGAATCCGTATTATTTAGTCTAATTTAAATGGAGTGATGCTATTAAAGTTACCATGACCCACTATTTTTGGTGTTGTGAAACACTTTTAAGTTCTTTTACTTTTTTTTTTCTATCGAACCATTTTACTAGTGAAACTGACATAATCTTATTTCAAATTTACTGTGTAAATATTTTTATCTGTTGCAGGAAGCATAACTTGTCATGTTTGCAACAAACTGTAAGCAGCCGAGATAGAATTAAGTTCAGTGGTATTATTTCTCCAAATATCAATAAGATTTCTAATTCTCCAGTGACAGTGACAGCTGTTTTGTTTTATTTTCCTTCTGACTGAGATTAAATTAAATCCTTCTCTAGTTTATCCAGAGTTCAGGTTCTCTGTCTGTTGCTTTATTCCAGTTGATTGTTAGTGAAAGAAGCACAATTTAAAACCTAATTTGTATGACGTACACAATTAAATAATAAATGTGTAAATCAATATTTATAACTTGAAATTCATAAGCTGCTGCAAAACATATATCTTTAGTAATTAATTACCTTTTTAACTACCAAAATATTGAATTAGTTATACCATGTTTTTGTCTTAATTTTATTTATTTGACATATTATATATATATATATATATATATATATATATATATATATATATATATATTTGTCAGATTGTGACACAGTTGGCTGGGGATTTACAGGAACATTGAATAGGAATTTTAATTAACAGTAATCTGTTTTTGGTTTCTTTAAATGTCAGCAAGAAACTCGTGACTGATGAATAAATAAATAAATAAATTTGAAAACTGTTGCCACGGAGCAAAACTCTTACCTGTATAAACAGATTAGCTGTTTCTGTTTGAGCTCTGGCTCATCTGCCCTGTGTCGGCCTCCGGCCTCAGTCGATATGAACCGTTTTCAGGAAGCATCCGTCGTTTTTTCTTCATCCCCGGCCTTCTTTTGGTTTCTCAAACCAATTCGGTGTGGGAGCTTCTCATTCTGAGTGACCCACATGATGCCTGCAGTTATTGTTCTCTCCTAATCTATCACTTGGTTCCCTCAGTATTAAACTGCAATCCTGTTCCTGCTGTTTAAATTACAATACATTTTGTTTGGTTTTGATCCTGAAAGTATGAATTTGCATTGTTTTTCCAAAAAATCTTAATTCTTCCCGGTTTAAGTGACATAAAGCGGTGGTTAATATAGGGAGGAGATAAACGAAGCAGCTTTTCTGGGTTTCAGGTATTTTATTTTCTGTTTTCAGACCTGAAGCTGGTGAATCATTACCTGACATGGCTGAGAGGAAGCTGGAGGGCTTCAGGTGGAGCCGGATGGTCGCACTCCTGCTCCTGTGCAATTTAACAACAGTAGGTCAACACACACACACACACGTACATTTTTGTCTTGCTAGTAGTAATGCGGACCTTCATTGACTTCCACTCATTTTAGTGAACGCATTATGCCTAACCCACTTTTCCTAACCTCAACTTTAACAAAAACTTATTTCAATCATACATGCATGAAACCAATCTGTAGAGCTCAGTAACGTTGTCCGAAAGTGAGGACCAGGCAAAATGTCCTCTGGTCAAGTCAAAAGGCAGACATTTGCACACGGTCTATGTTATATGTACAGTCGGAAGTGTATCCAGTGGCTGGGGTGAAGTAAAATAACTTTGAGGTGTTGTTCCTTCTTTTCAGTTCCTGGTGAGCGCCAGCATGGAGGTTAATGAGAGCCAGCAGCAGCATCCGAACAACGTCTACCACGACATCGGAATCACCAGGAACAAAATCGTCACGGCCCAGTTTGAGTGCTACCAGAAGCTAACGAAGGACAACGCAAACGGCAGACAAGGTAGCCTTGATGTTTGGTCTTTCTGCGGCTAGCTTCGGAAGCAGCTAGCAAATCGCAAGCAGACGTCAGAGAGGGAGGAAATATTAACTTTGTGCACCAAAATATTAAAAGTTTCAGGGTTGGAAAATTAGGAAGCAGGAAAGTTGATGGGGTAGAATCAGGAAGAATGGGCAGCATATAAATCTGACCCTTTTTTTCTTTTTTCTTTTTTTTAAACCTGGTTTCTGAGTTTTCACACATAAATTAAGAAAATAACACAATCTGAGCGAGTTAACGACGTTCTCAGTCTGCGGGGGTCAGAAACTATCAAAAGTGGTCCACGGAAAGTCCGAGTCCTGGGGGGAGGGGCCAAGGCTAATTGATGCCTGGGAAACATTAGGTCTAGGGATGTCTATTGGCAAAAATCTGGCGATACGATATGTATCGCGATACAGGGGAGACAATACCATATATCGCGATACTGTAAGTAAGACGACATATTGTGATTTTTAAAACTGAATTTAACTGTAGAAAAACTGTCACAGCATTCACGCTCCAACCTGTTTCATACTTTAACACATCCAGTTTTATTACTAGATCTAGTTGATCCACTGGAACGAAGAAGGTGAAAACAGCCACAAACTACCAGTCATGCTTTTAATTTTAAAACAAAAATTACTGTCAGCTTAATGGTTCCATTCAAATCCTTAAAAAAAAAAAAAAGAAAGGAAAGAAAGTCGATAATTTTGTTTTGAATATCGATACAATATCGGGAAATAAAATATCGCGATATATCGATATCGATATTTTCTTACATCCCTAATTAGCTCCTTCCTAAAGTATGTTGAAGATCTACTGTTACAATACCAACCCCCCCAACTGCTGAAACACTGAGTTATTTTAAATCACAACTAAAAACGTATCTGTTTAGAGCTGCCTTTGAGTAATTGTATCATGTATCATGTGTTTTGTGTGTGCTTCTTGCTTTATTGCTGTTTTTACTTTATATCTTTTGTCTGTGTTTTACTGGTATTTTTATTTTACCCCTTAATCATGTAAAGCACCTTGAATTACCTTGTTGTTGAAAGTGTGCTGTACAAATAAAATTACCTTACCTTCCATCCATGTGGATGTTACTTTGACATCTATGACGTACCAAGCATTATTGGAGACTAAGGATGTAAGAAAATATCTATACGCCATTATATAGCGATGTTTTATTTCATGATGCTGTATCGATATTTAAAAGCAAAAAAAGAAAAAAATCTAATGGAACCATTAATGAGGACAGTAATTTCTGAAGTAAATATAAAAGTATAACTGGTAGTTTGTGGCTGTTTTCACCTTCTTCGTTCCAGTGGATCAACTAGATCTATTAAATAAGCTGGATGTGTTAAAGCATGAAACAGGTTGGAGGGCATAGAATGCTGTGACAGTTTTTCTACGGTTAAATTCAGTTTAAAAAAATCACAATATATAGTCTTATTCATAGTATCCCAATATATCGTATCCCCCCCCCGTATTGTGATACATATTGTATCACCAGTTTTACCAATACACAACCCTATTGGAGACGTTTGACTTTTTTCATCAGGATAGTATCTTTTGCCACAGACCTGAAATGGTTTAAGGAGGATATAAACAAGTCTGACATGATGAGTCCTCTATCCCATAAGATAAGGCAGGGGTCCCCAACCCCGAGGCCACAGACCACACAGAAAGAATAAATAACTTCCAGTATTTCCGTTTTATTCATTATCTGAGTGTGACCGCCGTTTTATTTTGAAAAATGACCGGATATCGCCGTTACATAGCTCAGTCTTGACATGTCAAGAGGCTCGTATTGGTCACCTGATAGTTACCGCTAATATTAATCCCACAAGCGAGCAAGATGGATAGAAAACAAACGTCTCTCGATCGTTTCTTTGGAAAGGGGAAAGGGCCCGAGGCTCTCACTGATTCAGCGTTGTCCTGAGTTAGATTTTTCATGCACTTTGTATTTCTTTTTGTGGTAAATCTTGAATTATTAAAGTTATGTTTAAATGTTACCATGGCGACCAGGGAGCGTTAGGGGTCTGAGGTAGGGCTGTGCGATATGGCCTGAAAATAAAATAAAAATTTTTTTTTTAACACCAAATCCGATTTCCGATTTTAATCGATTTCTTTCTTCCTCCCTTTACTTTTTTAAACAGAAATAACAAATGATAGAATCTATTTTTTAAACTCTTATTTAAATATCTCCTTTGGGAGTCTACCTCAATTCAAAGTTGTGTGAAAAATCTCGATTTTCCCAAAAATAAATCTTCTTAAATGGCAAGTTCGAATTAATCGATAAAATCGATTTATCGCCCAGCCCTAGGCTGAGGGTATGTTGTGTTGTCTGCTCGATGTTAGAAGGACGCTGTTAATAAAGCTGCGAATACACACTGGATTTACGTCCATTGTTACAATTTTAAAAATACCGTTATCATTTATCCGCCACACCTTAAAGGCCGATCCGTGAAAATATTAAACCGGTCCGTGGCGAAAAAAAGGTTGGGGACCACTGCCATAAGGCATCTGTGGAAGTTCAACTTCCAGTACTTTAAAGGATCTACTGCTAACATCTTGGTCAGGGATCGCGTTAGCCGAATGTTTTGAGCATTTAAATGGCCTTCCATCATTTTTGACAGATTGCATTTCCCACCCCCTGACCACTTGGTGGAGACACAGACATTTTCAACTTTACGCACAGAAAAGATTCCCATGAAAGCATCATCTCAGGCCTGGACACCGTACTCAATGCATCTCGCTAACTGGGGCTTTGGAGCTCGTTTACTGCACCGGACGCAGACCGGCGGTGAGAGATCGCTGCTGCAGGACTTTCTCCTGCTGAAACGATGAGGAAAGCCGTCCTTCAGGCAGTCTTGCCGAATCCCGATCACTTCAAATTGGAGAAACGTTCCTTTGGCCGAAGTGGCACTTGTGATTCCAGTCTCCAGTGTTGCAGCAGAGCGCGGATTCAGCCTCCATTAATCACAAGCGAGAGGGGAAGTTCAGCTCCATGCGAACCGTTCAGGCCACAGCAGGTGTAAATGTTCATAATTTAATACATGTAGCCTATTAATCTGCTCAATGTGTGATGGGATGATGTGGATTCTCTGTTCAGTTTGTGTGAATTTGATTTTAAATACAATGAATGAAAATGAAATACTGCTGAATATGTCATTATTATCATTTTAAAAAGTTGCCAATAAAAATAGATTTTGACCGGATTATTTTTTTTCTTTCGTCAGCCAAAAAAAATAAAACAATTGTACAGCGACCTCTGCTCTTGGTGCAGAGTCCCTGCCTTGATGGGTCACAGTTGTATTGGCACCAAAAGGTGGAGCAACCCACTATTAGGCAGCTGGTCATAATGTTATGTCTGATTGATGGATTGTGCTGAAGAAAACTAGCCCATTACAGCTGCTTTACCGAATCTGCAGAACAAGCTAGCTTTTCAACATAAACACAGTCTTTTGTTTTAAGGTTTTGTGGCCACAGTGGCCTTTATTGAAAGTGGGCAGGCTTACAGAAAGGGGAGAGACATTTGGCAAATGTCCCTGGGCCGGGGATTGAACCCATGAACAACCGCATCGAAGGCCTCTGAACATGGGGCACCGTCTTAACCCACTGCGCCACGTGATGCCCCAACATAAACACGGTCGCCGAACTATCGAAAGCCAAGAGGGCCAAAAACGCGTGAAATTTCGTGTGTCTTTCACACGTAAACAACGTGCAAACAACGCGTTCATTGCGTGTGAAGATAATCAACGCGAAAACAACACGTAAACAACGTGTTAATGACGCGCAAACAACGCGTACTTTACGTGTAAGGTTATGTCGCTGCTGATTGGCTTCCAAGACGTGGGATGAACCACTATAACAATCAGAAAAGGGGGGGAGCTCAGCAGATAACAGCAGGCTGCAGATAATGCTATTTTTGTCATCTCCTTGAATCTCCTGTAGGCGATATTAAGAAGATACTCCATCCCGATCATTTTAATTATTTTAACGCAAATAATACTTTCAAATAATGGATTGACTTTTACTAAATAGTTATTTGTAAATCAAACGATACCTGAACGCAAGTAGCCATGTGAGACCAGAGTCCACTGAGGCCAACACTGATACCGGAACACACACAATCATAGATGTCCCCAGACTGTAAACTCGAGCGCAGCAGGAGTAAATCATCAAGCAGCGCAAGAGAAAGTGATGAAACACGGACAGAACACATTAATATGAGGCTGATCTGCAGAGTCAAATAAGGCAGCTTGACTAACATGCAAGCTCCAGCGAGCGGTCAGCTCATATGTGCAGATTCTGGGGCAGCGTCCACACAGAAGACTCATATCAGCTGTGGATGCACTTCTGATAAGACTAACATATGATGAAAAGTAACGGAGGTTTTGACAAATAACAGGATAACGCAATCTCCCTTTAATACCCATTGTATTTCCCTCATTATTTCAAGCAAAACGTCTAATATTGTTCTGCTGCTTCATATACCACCTCGTCCTCTCTCGCCCCGCAGGAGAGGCAGACTCTGTAGGTCCGTTCTGGGCTCAGAGTTCGGACTTATTGTCCTGCTGTAAACATGACAATATGTTGCAAAGAACCATTTAATTTGCTGTTATTCACTTCTGTGGCAACACTTAACTACTCTGAACAAATTAAACATTAAGTCGGTTACTTTTCTTCGGATTGAAAAATGATTACATTTTATTGGATCACACAGGTGCGCCTCCTCATCCGTCTCCCTGTTCCGCATCTTGCAGCAGCAGTCCTGGGTCCTTTCACCACCCTGAGGAACCGGACTAAGCTTGTTCAAAGGAGGTCCGACAGTATTGAGAAAGAGCAGGACAATATGTATAGTAGCTTGGTTTGTGGAGCTCAGCAGATCACAGCAGGCTGCAGATAACGCTATTTTTGTGGAGAAGATACTTCGTCCTGATCATTTTCAATATATTTTTAATTATTGCAACACAAATAATACATTCAAATAATGAATAATATACTATGACATTTTTTACTAAATAGATATTCCTTCCTGCCACTCCCTCTTACCACTTTCTAAATTACTTTTTCATAAATGTTGTTTTACTTCATGTTGACAAAAACATGCCCTTTGCATTAAACAGCAAAATTTCAATATTGAAAACATAACTTATGTGCAGCAAATAGTTGATGCATCTGTCATATATCATACCAGCATGTCCGAAAGTCTTTTGACAGGACTCTAGTTATTTTGGAGTACAGCAGAAGGTGTAATTACAGGGTTGAAAAGGTACCAAAAAATAGAAATTAGTATTAACAGGCTAGGCCACCTCCGTTACCTTCACTCCACTCCACTCCACTCCACTCCACTCCACTCCACCATCTTCAGTCCCTGGCTGATGTAAGAAGGTCCCATTCATTCTGTCCTTTACATGAAACAGTCGTCCTGGTCCCTTTGCAGAAAAACAGGTCCAAAGCATGATGCTCCCATCCAAATCTTTGCTTCATGAATGGTGGAGGGGTCACATAATATGATAGGAGCATCTACCGTCACAAACGGTGACCTATGGAGGAGTTAACGAAACAGCGCCACTCAGAGTCACAGAATCTGATGGTCACAGAAAATGGTGTAACACATGTATCAGTGTTGGCCTCAGTGGACTCTGGTCTCACATGGCTACTTGCGTTCAGGTATCGTTTGATTTACAAATAACTATTTAGTAAAAGTCAATCCATTATTTGAAAGTATTATTTGCGTTAAAATAATTAAAATGATCGGGATGGAGTATCTTCTTAATATCGCCTACAGGAGATTCAAGGAAATGACAAAAATAGCATTATCTGCAGCCTGCTGTTATCTGCTGAGCTCCCCCCCTTTTCTGATTTTTGTAGTGGTTCATCCCACGTCTTGGAAGCCAATCAGCAGCGACATAACCTTACACGTAAAGTACGCGTTGTTTGCGCGTCATTAACATGCTGTTTACGTGTAGTTTTCGTGTTGTTTTCGCGTTGATTATCTTCACACGCAAAGAACGCGTTGTTTGCGCGTTGTTTACATGTTGTTTACATGTTGTTTACATGTTGTTGTTGTTTACGTGTGAAAGACACATGAAATTTCGCGCGTTTGGTCCAATCGTTGGTTCCGCACCGAGCCGCGTTACTGGCTGAGGTTTTTAGAAAAATGCGACAAAGCCCCTTCATTATTTTTTTATTTTTTTATTTTTATCTCCACAAAATATTTATAGCTATCCAATGTTGGAACGAAGCTAGCTTGTTTAGCAGATTTGCCATAGCAGCTTTAAAGCATGTCCAACATCCAAATGTTTCTGCGGTTTCAGATCCCATGTGTAATCGGACCTGGGATGGATGGCTGTGTTGGGATGACACTCAGCCCGGAGTGACGTCGGAGCAGCACTGCCCGGACTACTTCCAGGATTTTGATCCTTCTGGTGAGATTTGCTGCCTCAAGCCGAGTATAAACAACAAACTCTAAAGTTTGGACAACCTAGACTAAAATACCATTTTTTCCTTCCATTTTATTTCTATAGCGCTTTAAAAAAACAACAACAACGTGATAGCTGATCAAAGTGCTGTACAGTAAAGTAAATGAAGACAGCACGATTAACAAAGTCGACAACACAAGACAAAAGAACAATTTAAAACACAGATGAAAACTCACTGTGGGTTGAAAGCAGAGGAGAAAAAGTGTGCATTCAAACGAGTTTTAAAAACGGCAAGAGAAAGGGCAGCAACGGTAGCTCGTTCCAGATTTTAGGAGCGAAAACTGAGAAAGCTCCATCTCCTCGGGATTTATAAACAAGTGTTTGGAACAGCTGAAAGCATCTGGTCGGCTGATCTAGGAGAACGTGAAGGCATGTAGGGGACAAGCAGCTCAGCCAAATAAAAAGGAGCAAGGCCATTCAGAGACTTAAAAAAAACAACAACAAATAAAATCATCTTAAAATGGATTCGAAACTGAACGGGAAGCCAATGAAGGGAAGCCAAAATTGGACTCGTTTTGATCTGGTTTTCTAGTACCACTTAAAAATCGCGTTGCAGCTGTAAGTATGTGAGAGAGAAGCCTGGCTGATGCCAAAAGAAAAAACAGAGTTACATTAATCCATGCATGAGGTAATAAAAGCGTGGATCGTTGTCTCTATAAGTGGCCTAATACGTGAAAGTCGCCTCCGCTGAAAGAAACAAGATTTTAACCCCAGCGTTGTCTTGGCAGTCCAGTTTCAGGCTAGTTCGGAAACCACAGAACTGCAGTACACGTCGTCCAGCATGCTGAATATTGGTTTGAAATTATTCACATTGGGCGGGTGTGAAACCCCTAAAACTGGCCCTCCAATCGATTTGAGGTTCCTCCCGTGATTTGATTCAGAGTCTTTAGTCACCGATCTCAGGAAGCCAGAGCGATCCCTTCTTTCCTTTATCCTGGAAAGTAACCACTCTCCTTAAACAGGAAAAAAATCCCCTGATTTAAAAAAAATATTTATTTGTATTTTTTTTTTATATTTCAGAGATGGTGACAAAGATTTGCACCGACAGCGGTCAGTGGTTTGTGCATCCTGAGAGCAACCGGACGTGGACCAACTACACGCGCTGCATTGAGCACACCAATGAAGGCATGGTGGTATGTGACTTCACCAGAGAGGCCATCTTGGCACAAAGCCTCGAACAACTCACCTTTTCTGAGGCGATAAGATGACAAAGATTAGGCTAAAAAGGTTACAAAGTGTTTGTGACGTGGCATTTTGAATGAATGTACGAATTTTTCCATGTCAAAAGATTAAGAAATATAGGGGGAACGTTAAACAACAACAACAACAAAAAAAGCGAGTACAAGGCAGGAGAAAGTTGCAGAAGAGTGATGCCGTTACGTTTGGAACGCCAAATATCCCGATGAATACCACAATCTCCACTGAGACTAGTGGTAGCAGAGTTTGCAGAAGAGTTGAGGGATTTATCCAGTGAGGAGGACCTGGGAGACTTAACAAACCAGCAAACTAACCAGGGATTTAAAAGCACTCTGTGCTGAGCCCCGTCTACCTGTAATCCATCACAGTAAGGATGGAGCGCTTGTGGCTAAAACTGTTATTTGAAGCACAAAGTCTGGCAGCAATTCGCATTGATGTAATTTCTGTTCCAATTCAGACCAGCATTTTTACTCTAATGCCCACCTGTGTCAGCACTTTCCCAAACAGTATCTTCAGAATAGAGGGAGTTGTGCAGCTGTTCATAAATTCTTGACGTCATAACTTTAAAAATTCGATGACAACCTATGATTCTTTTTAATTTCTTTAATTTCTTGACAAATGCTCTAACAGTGTCTCACCAAATGGCGATTCCCTTCCCTGCAGTACTTTTGTGTCTCAGGGGTCGCGTTAACCGAATATCTTCCGTATTTGCCTGAGTTTTTGTTTTTTGTATTTGACAGCGACGGAAAAATCTGAAGGCCGTCCATCATTTTGACAGATTGCGGTTCGCACCCCTGACCACTAGGTGTAGACGCGTTGTTATTTTTTCAACTTTACGCATTGAGTTCAGGTAACTGAATCGATCATGAAAGCATCTGAGCATCGTCTCAGACCTGGACACCGAGCTGACAGCGCGTTGAAGGCTTTGGAGCGCGTCTTTAATGGTGTAAGATCGCCACAGCTTAACCACCAATCCAGGAAAAGGAGTGCATGCTGCAGGATTTCCTCCCGCTGAAGCGATTAGAGAAGACCTCGTTCAGAGAGTCTTGCCAAATTCTGATCACTTCAGTTGGAGAAATGTTCCCTGATTTTCAAAACTTTGTGGCGCGAATAATGTTGCAAAAAATGTTGCTGCTGCAGGGTTTTGTCGCCTCCCATGATGAAGAGTTTTTGGCACATAGATAATAGGACCAAATTTGTCCTCTGCTTTGTTCCAGACCGCGATGAATCATTTCTACTTGACCCTCATAGGACATGGACTCTCACTGGTCTCCCTCTTCATCTCCCTGGCTATATTCTTCCATTTCAGGTGAGGCCTTAAAATCAGTCTGCTTCAAGTTCAGGTCTTTTTTCATTGATTCTCGTCTGAGTGAATAAAAACATTGGGCTTTTCCTGCAGAAGCCTGAGTTGCCAGAGGATTACCCTCCACAAGAACCTCTTCTTCTCTTTTGTTCTGAACTCTGTGATCACGATTATTTGGCTGACTGCTGTGGCAAACAACCGGGAGCTGGTGCAAAGAAATCCAGTAAGATCATCATTTGCTTCTAATTTCTCTGTTATTTCAGCTCGCACTGTTGTATAAATCTATAACAAAAAAAAGCAATAGATAATTACCATAGTTTAAATGACCTTTGAAAACACATTTGCTGTCATTAAATGTCATTAAATGTGGTGGGTAGTGATGCCACACACTTTACCGCAGAGTAAATCTGAGACAGGTTTTGTTTGGGGTTTGTTATGTTTCTTTATATTTAAGAAAATTGCTCTGAAGAGCCAAGGTTTAGCAACAAAAACAGAGACCAAATTTAGGGAAGCTGCAACACAAAGCTCTAGAACAAAAAGGCCTCAGCTCATGGGCTGGAACTACAATTCAATTCAATAGATGCTCACATACTTGATTAGCAACTATTTTTTCAAGGATTTTGGATAAGAAAGGAAGGTTAGATATAGGTCTGTAATTCACTAAGTCATCTTGATCGAGGGAAGGTTTCCTAAGTAAAGGTTTAATTACAACCTTAAATTCCTGTGGTACGTATCCGTTTACTAAGGATAGATTCATCATATCTAAAATGGAGCCAGTAGCCAATGGAAACACTTCCTTAAATAATTTGGTTGGGATTGGGTCCAACATACAAGTTGAAGGTTTAGATGAGGCTATTATTTTTGATAATTCCGAAAGCTCGACTGAATCAAAACAGTCCAAACACAAATGAGGTTCTGCAGTTCTCTCCGATGCTGCCTCACTTACTGAGAGAGAGGTAATAATAACAGAGCTACGACTGTAAGTTTGGCAACTGTACTAAAAAGAAACCTAGGATTGTTCTTATTCGTCTCTATTAATGATGAAAAATGTGCTGTTCTAGCTTGTCAAATGGTCTTTATGTTGAAATAGGAATCCTCTTGGTGTGTAGAGCGCCACTTTCTCTCTAATTTCCAAGCATTCGGCTTTAAAGTATGCAATTCTGAATTAAACCAGGGAGCCAATGGCTAATTATGGCTAATTACCTTCTTTTTTTTAGGGGGGGGGGGGGGGGGGGCTACATGGTTTAATGCCAGATGGAATAAGGAAGCAACGCTTTGAACCAAACCATAATATGGGTTAAAGATTAAATTGCTCCCCCCCAATGTGTTTCTCTGATACACTGAGGAAATTAAGAATGGAACAGATTCTTTAAACCTTGTTACAGCATGGTCTGATAAAGCTCTATTGTAATGAATTTTTATTTTAGGTTTGGGCTATTCAGTTAAAATAAATTCAAAAGTTATTAAAAATGGTCAGACAGAACAGGGTTATGTTGAAGGACTGTTATTTCTTCAGACTCAATACCATATTTCAGCACAAGGTCCAAAGTATGATGTGGGTGGGTGGGCTTCTGTACTTTTTAAGTAAAGCCAATTAAGTCTAAGATATCTTTAAAGGCTGGATTTAGGCACTACAGAGGCTGGTGTCAAGTTCAGCAAAGTTAAACCTGTTAGCGAAACTAACTGTGCTAACCATGCTGAACGCGGTAAGCTTGGGAACTACTGTATGCTATCTGTGCTAACTACACTAATGTTGTTTAATATGCTAACTGCATCGTATATGCTGAGTAACCTAGTTACTAACCATGCTAACATTGTTTGATGCTAACTGCGTCAACCACACTTACAATGCTAGCTGCACTAATCATACTAACTCTGCCTAATATGCTAACTGTATGCTATCTGTGCTGACTACACTAATGTTGTTTAATATGCTAACTGCATCATAAATGCTAAGTAACCTAGTTACTAACCATGCTAACATTGTTTGATGCTAACTGTGTCAACCACACTTACAATGCTAGCTGCACTAATCATACTAACTGTGGCTAATATGCTAACTGTATGCTATCTGTGCTAACTACACTAATGTTGTTTAATATGCTAACTGCATCATAAATGCTAAGTAACCTAGTTACTAACCATGCTAACATTGTTTGATGCTAACTGCGTCAACCACACTTACAATGCTAGCTGCACTAATCATACTAACTGTGGCTAATATGCTAACTGTATGCTATCTGTGCTAACTACACTAATGTTGTTTAATATGCTAACTGCATCATATATGCTGAGTAACCTAGTTACTAACCATGCTAACATTGTTTGATGCTAACTCTGTCAACCACACTTACAATGCTCGCTGCACTAATCATACTAACTGTGGCTAATAGGCTAACTGTATGCCCATGCTGTTTGTCCAATCGGACACGATAAGAGCGCAAAACTGATGTTCAGGAGGAAATTATTCAGTTTTCTAACCCTAAACATCTTGTTATGAACAGGGTGGTAAAACTTGAATGCTGATAAATATACTTTAAGTCTTAGAGAGAAATAAGATTACGTAAAAATCTGTCCAAACAATAAGGAAACAGAATTTATTTATTTTCTGTTTAGTTTTAAAACATGTCAACAGTAGGGGTGTAACAGTACATATATTTGTATTTTTCAGTACTGCCCTGTCGGTTCGGTATGCATGTGTACCAGACGAATCCAGCTGTTCTCTACCTGAACACATGCAGAATTTTTATGTGTGGAATTCAGAGCGCAGTGCAAGTTTCCGCAGCGCAACGTTTCCGCAGCGCAACGTTTCCGCAGCGCAACGTTTCCGCAGCGCAACGTTTCCGCAGCGCAACTTTAAAAAGTGACACCAAAACAAAACAGAAAGGACTCCCAGCTATCAGTAAACTCGTTAATGGTTTCTCATGCAGCTACAGTAGAAAAAGAAAGATGGACGGAACCAGAATTTGTGAACTGAACGACTCACCTGAAACAACGTCAAGCTGAGTAAACATTCACTGATACTAGAGAAAAACCAGCTAACGTCAACAGTAGCATCCAATCAGCCCAAACTACTTATTTTGGATAAAACTCAAGTCAGGGGAATCCCCGTTGATGAGAAGGGATTTTCCCAACAGCTGCCCATGCTGCATTCAAGTACAGTTGGGGAAACTAGGCTGTCAAAATATGAAATCAACTCCAAAGTGATTTAAGAATGTTTTATTCTCAAATATGGGCAATGTATTATTTAAAGATTTCTAAACATGAACACCGACTGTTTTCATGTAGTTATATTGTTTTGTTTTTTACTCTGGCTATGTCTGCTTGTACTATTTTATATATTTTAAGAAAAGTCCAATCAAATCTCCAGTCTCTAATATAGTTTCAACTTTTTTTAAGCTATAGACCATAACAAAATCAAGTAAACTTCAGGAATCGAAAGGAAGGAATTCAGGAAAAACATTTCTTTGTCTAATGCTGATCAATTAAATTCAAAAATACTTTATGGATCCCAGAGGGAAATTAAGTGTTGGTATAATTAATTCTTTAAGGAGTTGTTTTCGAAATATGAAAACAACTCTACAGTGATTTAAGCATGTTTTATTCTCAAATATGGGCAATATATTAACAACTAGCTACTTTTTTAAAATTGAATTGAATTGATCAATTCAATTGATCCCTTCTCATCAACGGGGATTCCTCTGACTTGAGTTTTATCAAAATTAATTGGACGTTTTTACTTCTTTTTCTTGATTAAAGTGTACTGAAAACATACAGAACCGTGACTTTAAAACCCCAAATATGTACCGAACTGTGATTTTTTGTGTACTGTTACATCCCTAGTAAACAGTAAACACCTTTACAGAACAGAGATTATTTTCTTCAACAAGCTTGTATGATGTTCATATGTGTGCGTTTTGTGTTTTCCCCAGATGAGCTGTAAAGTGTCCCAGTTTATTCACCTCTACCTGTTTGGCTGTAACTACTTCTGGATGCTGTGTGAGGGGATTTATCTGCACACGCTCATCGTCGTGGCCGTGTTTGCTGAGAAGCAGCACCTGATGTGGTATTATCTGCTCGGCTGGGGTGAGTTAGGGGAACAAACTGATCGGTTAAAATAGCAGAATAACAATAATAATTACAGCTCTGTAAACAATTTTTTCTAGGCTTTCCTCTTATTCCTGCTTCCATACACGCTATTGCTCGGAGTTACTACTACAACGACAAGTAAGTAACTGCGAGTATGAGATATGTCCTGCGTGACAAATCTTTGTGCTGAGCTGCTGTAAATAATCATCCCCCATAACGAGTCCCCGTGTCCCGTGATGTGCCGATGTTGTTACATAAACTTCTCTCCTCTTTACTCCCCTGCAGCTGTTGGATCAGCTCCAAAACATCGCTCCTCTACATCATCCACGGTCCCATATGCGCAGCTCTCCTGGTAAGACGGCTCGGATGTAATCAGCATGTTGGCTCGCTCGAGTTAAAACTGATCCGTTCCATGTTTTCTCTGGGCACGCAGGTTTTTATTGCACAATGAGCTGAGCAATCCGGTTCTGGCCTCTTCTGAGCGAACACTGTGTGTGTTTGGGTCGTGGGGGGTGGGGGGTTAATTGTGTTTGTCTTGTGAAATCAATTCATCTGCCCTCTGAGGATCCACCCACTGCTCCCCCACTCAGGCCTGTTCTGTTTTCTAAGAGTTCACCCAATCAGAACAACGGCACATATTTCAGGGGGAGACGGGTCACTCAGGTCTTTGTCTGACCAACAAAAATTTTTTTTTTCTTCAGCTTTTGCCTCTAAACCGCCAGACTTTCCTGTAAAATGTTAAAAGTGTCTTTATCATTAAGGTTTGAAGGTCTTAGAGTGGTGTTTTCTAGACTTTAGCTGCTTGTTAGCTTGTTTTTCTGTGGTCGTCTCTGTCAGAACTTAAAAGTATGTTTGTCACTTTCAGTGTGCACCCTTTCTAAATACAGCGTGTGTTTACAGTGTTCTGCTGCATCACGGTGAGTTTATTTGTATAGCACCGTTCATACACAAGGCAATCCAAAGTGCTTTACAGGACATTAAAGGAGCGACAGCAAGACAATCAAGCCTAAAAGAAAAGGTGTTAAAATACAGATAATAAATGTTTCAAACGATTCATCAGTCAGATTAATTGATCAAAAGCTTCTGTAAACAGAGATGTTTTGAGTACGGACTTAAAGGAACCAACAGTGTCGGAACATCTCAGGTTTTCAGGCGGTTGGTTCCAGAGCTGAGGACCGTAGAAACTAAAAGCCTCCTCACCTTGTTTGGTTCTGGTTCTGGGAACAATGAGTAAGCAGGTCTCTGAAGACCTCAGCGGTCTACATGGTTGCTACCTGAACCAGCAGCTCAGGATTCTGTTTCAGCCCAAGACCATTTGGGCCTTTTTTCCATTCAACTGGTTCCAGTGCTGATCCGGTGCCAGAGCCTGACTCGGAACCAGTTCTTTGGTTTTCCACTGCCAAAGCAACCGTTTCTTGTTTCCAAACGAGTGCTTAACCTAGAACCAACTCCTTGGCTGGGCCAGAGCTGGTGCTAGTTAAGAACCGCTTTCTCCCTCGCCTGCATCGTGACGCAAGGTGTTGGGGGCGGGATCACAAAAGCTTAGCTTAGCAAGGCGAAACACACAACCGCTATTTTCATTCATGACAAAGGACCAGGAGTCGCCTTAACAGAGTATTTTTCCGTATTTGACTGTAGTTTTTTTTTAAATCTGAAGGTCGTCGGTCATGTTGACAGATTGGTATTCACTCCTCTGACCACTTGGTGTAAATGCACAGACATTTTCAACTTTACGCACGGAGTACAGGTAACTAAATCAATCCCAGAAAAATAAGATTCCCATGAGAGCATATGAGCATCATCTCAGACCTGGACACCGTTCCCAATGCATCTCATTAACTGGAAGCTGAGAGCGCGATGAAGAGTTACTGAGGCTTTGGAGCGCATCGGTGCATGCTGGGGGATTTCCTCCCGCCGAAGCGATAGCTTGCGGGTCAGGAAACGGCTCGTTCAGAGTCTTTCTGACTTCTGATCACTTTAACTGGAGAATTGTTCCCTGGTTTTCAAAATTTGCGCTGAAGCTGCGCTTAATTCCAGTCTCCAGTGTGGCAGCGGAGCACGGATTCATCCTCCAGAACAACATCTAAACCCCCATGAGAAGTCGTCTGTCCGAGGCAAATATCCAAAAACCTCTGCAGCGATCCCACTACTTGATTACGCACAAGCAGGCGATCATTTCAGCTCCATGCGGAGCAGGAGGAAGATATGAGACTGAGTTCAGCCCACAGCAGGTGAACTGATCGTATTTTAGGTGCAATCGTTTCAAATCTTATCATTTTAAAATTGATGGGTAAAACTAGATAATGACCTGATTTTTTATTTTTTTTACCCTGTCGGTCAAAATGACGGACAACAAAAATGTCTCTGCAATGGACATAAGCAGGAACAAAATATGTACACAAATCCAGCAAAGTCCGGAAGCACAACAGCAGTACTTCTAAGGGAACAATGAACCACACGGTTGTTACAATCTCTGTCTCTTCACATGCTTCCTGTTTTCTTCTCCCTATATGAGCGTTGCAGTGATCCAACCTGCTGAAAAGCACTGGGTCTGCTTCTTTTGCTTTTATGTTTCATGTCGAAGGATCAACCCACTGGTGTAGGAATTACATTTGAATGGTGGAAGGACCTCCAGACGAGGAACTGAGTCAATGAATTGTGGATTGCATAGAACAATTCAGTCCAGGTTTTGGTTTTTGTTTAATTCTGAAATGGTTCCGATACTAAACCACCTCAGCAACCAGTGACTCACCACTTTACAAGTCTCTGATGCTGAAGTTCCTCAGCAGGGTGGTCCTTTTATATTATTCTGCCATTGAGTAAATCCCACCTACATAACATGGCTCACCTGTTCTTCAGACTTTCTGCAGAGATGATCTCAATAAATAGGCAATATTCCTTGTTTTGAGTCAGTTCTTAATCCATAAAATTAGAGTTAGAGGTTCCGGATTGGACGCTGATGATTGAATTCCTTGTCTCTTTGGTTGGGAGAAGCGTTTAGTTTGATCGCACCAAGATCTAAAGGGATTATTTAAAGCCTACGACAATAAAAAAGTTTTATAGTGTGGCTAGAGATTTTTTAAGAGGCGATGTACTTTTTAAAAACACTCTGAGCTTGTTTCGGACAGACGTTCTGTCCTTTCGGCTGTAGCGAACAAATCTAGGTCAGTCTGTTCTAAAAGCAAAAAGCTGCGCTTTGCCAACGAGCAACAGAGTCAACCAACAACCTTGTAATACGAGGTATATTTTCCCGTTTGCTTTGTTTCCTTCAGGTCAACTTGTTCTTTCTGCTGAACATCGTCCGGGTTCTTATCACCAAGCTGAAGGTGACGCACCAGGCCGAGTCCAGCCTGTACATGAAGGCGGTCAGAGCCACACTCATCCTGGTTCCTCTTCTGGGAATCGAGTTTGTCCTGCTTCCCTACAAGCCCGAAGGACGGGTCTCCTCTGAAATCTACGACTACATCATGCACATACTGATGCATTACCAGGTGAGCTACCGGCTGGTTTTACAGACTGATTGTCTCTAACTAGAGGAACTGGAAGCAATCATCAACCTGGTTTTCTTTATATGACATGTACAGAACAATTCATTTTATTCATTATTAAATAAATCTCATTACATAATCTCTCTTTTCTTTCCTAAAAGAGGATGTTATTTCACCAAAGTAAAGCATGGCCTGGTTTCCAGACTAATATCACCATAAGACGGTGGTTCCCAACTTTTTTTTTTCTGTATACAAATACAAGCCTGGATTCCCCAACCTCAAATGTCATGGTGCAAAGTAGTTAGGCGCCTAATGCAGATACTCTTGTAGTGAAGAATTTAATAAAACAGGTTGCGCAGAGGTTAATTTAGAGCAATGAGAGAGACATGACTGTAGGAAAAAGAAAGTCGGAGAAACCATCAAGGTGTGACTGAACTGCTTAACTACTGAGGGTGATTGAGGAATGACGAAGGAACTAGAGTGAAGCTTAATCAGATGCAGGTGGGTGAATGAGCAGACAGGATAAACAGAATTTATAAGGAAAACAAAGATTGAAATGTAAAACGGAAGGTCTAATCAAAGGTGAATCCAGAAAGCATAAATACAAATACTGACAGGGAAGGAACTAATGCCGGGCGTACACCAAAGGATATTCACAGTCTCAGACTAAAGACTGGTAGTCTTTAGAAATCTTGCTGAAGTCTCGGCGCACTCCCGTCGTCTTGATCGTTAAATGTAAGGTGATAATCTGCAGTTGGCGACCCGATTTATGCCAGTCTTTCTCTAGTCTTTTGAATCAAACGTGTTTGATAACATCACAAGTCCTAGTGTAGTCGTAGTGACGTAAAACAACCAACAACCAATAAAGCCGTTCTCACACAAGCGGAAGCACGAAGCTACAGAGCCCGGCAGGGGTCAGGTGCGGGAATAATGTTTGAGGGGTAAGAATCTGTACCTTCGGTTTATTAAACCGAGGGTACCGAGTCTTAATCTGTACCCTCGGTTTATTCAACTATGTGACCATGTGGGGGTCCTATCTGCTTCATATGGGGTCATACCTAGCTGCTATAGCTCAATGGTTAATAAGCAGGATTACATCCGCGTTGATGGTGGGTTCGAGTCCCGTTCATGATAATGTCTTGCACCTTGCCACACATACATTTTTTGGGGGTTCCTGCGGGAAAGTAGGCTATAAACATTGGTGTCATATTTATAAATAACAGTTTTGTAACCACCTATGGAGCCTGCCAGGGTCTATAAACAACAAATACAATGTTTGTGTTGCATGACTGAAAAATGGCCTAGAAATGGGCCATAAATTACAAAGTGTATGCCAACCTTGCCCCCTGGAATACAGGCACAAACCAGCGCTATCTGTGCATCTGCATGGAGCAAGTGGTACAGCATAAACACCTTGCATTAAAAAAATATGAGTTAACCAGTTACTTGTTGATACAGTATCCACTTTGACATAACATCAATCTTTGCAAAGAATGCTACAACATTCGCACATAAAGAAACTGTATAATGCTGAGCATAATGGGAGGAATTTTGCGGGAAGCTAAAATAGCCTAGGTGTAGTCTTTTAAATAGTGTCCCAACAAGATTCAGTGTTTATAAAATCTTTAGTCTGAGACTAAAAACTGTTAACCCAAGTCTTTAGATGTGAGCTGGTAAGCTTTAAGAGTCTTTTCTAAATCTTTTAAAAGTCTCTAGGTGAACAGAAAGCATAAGAATAATAAAATCAGTAAATAAATGACAATATAGAAACTCAAAATTCAAACACTAATGGATAAAACGGGAAGGGAGGAAAAAAAGAACAGATGGAAAACATAAGCATAAACACTAAATAGAAAGAAAGTCAAATTAGAGAACGATAATCTTAACGAGAGAAATAAATTAAAGCAGAACTAACACAGAGGGGAAATGATGAGATAAAACAAATTATTATTATTATTAAAAAGATGAAAACAACCCAAACACAATGGGACAAAAGTAAAAATATCTAACGATTGTAACGTAAACAAAAACAAAACCCCAGCAATTCTAGGTTTTTGTTCTTGTTCTTCTTGTTTTACACGGTCCGTTATATAGACAATTTTCTTTTTGTCTTTTGGATTTTGTAAATGTAATATTGACAAACATAATTTGGGTAACCTCAGCACAGACAAAATGGTGCGGACGCCCTGCGATCTCTAGGGAAGCCCCAGGTTGGGAACCACCGCCATGAGAGACGTTTGTTTATGTTGTAGCCCAGGGAGGAACAGCAGGAAGGAAGGCACGACTTTATCTGAGCTGAAAACAGTTGGATGTTGACGAGGTGTTATCTGATCCGTCCTCCCGGCCTGGCCAGCGCAGGAAAATATCTTCTGCAATAGGAAGAAGGAGTTCCCAGAATGCATCTGTTTCAAATCCCAAGTGTATCTGCTTTGTAGCAGCTTGAACTGTTGACATGTCTTTTCATTCCAGGGTCTGCTTGTGGCAACCATCTTCTGCTTCTTCAACGGAGAAGTAAGTAGGACTTTTGACCTTTGTGCTCCACATGAGTATCTCCACATGCATCAACTTTACCTTTAACTTCAGTAAAAAAAACAGTTTTTTTTTTAAAATAAATGAAAGCAGACATAGCCAGAGTAGAAAACAATTTAACCACTTGAAATCAGTCAGTGTTAATATTTATAAATGTTTAAATCATACTTTGCCCATATTTGAGAATAAAACATGCTTAAATCACTTTGGAGTTGTTTGGGTATTTAAACAGCCTAGTCTCCCAGCTGTACTTGAATGCAGCATGGGCAGCTGTTGGGAAAAGCCCTTCTCATCAACGGGGATTCAGCCGACTTGTGTTTTAAACAAAAAAAATAAGGAGTTTGGGCTGATTGGATGCTACTGGTAGCCATGTTGGACGTCAGCTGGTTTTTCTCTAGTATCAGTGATGTTAACATTGTTTCAGGTGAGTCATTCAGTTCAGTGCAGAGCGTGTTATGGACCTTAATGCTGTTGAAAGATGCGTTCGCTGACAAAGTTCTGGTTCGGTCCATCTTTCTTTTTCTACTGTAGCTGCATGAGAAGCCATTAATGAGTTTAGTGATAGCTGGGAGTCCTTTCTGTTTTGTTTTGGTGTCACTTTTTAAAGTTGCGCTGGGGAACGTTGCACTGCACTCTGAGTTCCTCACATAAACGTTCTGCATGTGTTCAGGTACACGTGCGTACTGAACATACAGGGACGTAACGAAAAACCAGAATATGAATACACGTACCGTTACGCCTTTAGTTTGCACTATTGTCAATAAAAACACTGAAATTGTGGTGATGATAAATAGTGCAGCCATTAATTAGAAGTTTGTGTTGTGACAGCAATCTCCTTCAAAACAAAAGGTTATTTATATTGCAAGGTATATCCAGGGATCTTGAAATAAATTTTTATAAATTTTCACGACTTTTTTAAGACCTTCTAAAATAAAATTAAGACGTTATCGTAATGCAGTAATAAACTAGTGTATAAGAAGTAATAAAAAGTTGTATAATGGGACTCAAACAGAAAGTTTGAAAATAAAAATAAAAATCAATTTTGCAAATAAAACTTCATAAAATAAAAATACAGAACAGTAGGACTGGGGGAGGCAGTCGGTTAGTCAACCAGCCAGTCTGATGACATTTTTGTTTTCTAATGTTCTTTGTGTTTTGCATATATGTTTCCCAGTGCCGTGGGTGACGATGGACACGTACATTTTACACCAAAACAGCTTAGTCCACTGTGTTGGTGTGCCCACTAGCGCCACTCTTAGGTCAAATGCGGTAGACGACGGGCCGAAGTCATTGCTGTGGAGGTGGTCACATTGAAGAGTCTTGTACTCACAGGTGTCAAAGGAGCCACAGTTGCTCCCGCTGTCACAGTAGCAGCTTTACAACAAAAACTGACGATTGATTCCTCCGGATGTTCACGGCGGCGGTTTTGTGGCTAGCTACATCCATCTTGATGCCCATTGAGGCAACACTGATCTACTGATCTTTTACAAAGCGCACAGTAAGCCTCCCTGTTGTTTTCCACCACTGTTTAAAATATTCAACTTCTAGCCAATGATCAGCAAATATACACTTCCCTATTTTCAGTAGTACTGCATCACTTTGCTGCACTTCACTATAAAATAGCAATAGTATGTAAAGTCACATGGCACGGCAATGCAAGCAAACAGCATAAAAGAACAACATTTTATTTTATAGGTTTACCTCCGTCTATTTTTGATAGAACACCTTAATTCATGTAAATACTGACCAAATTTAAGATTTTATATAAATCGATTTAAGACTTTTTAATACTTTTTAAGGGTCCTAATTTTCCTTAGATCAATTTATTAACTTTTAATACTTTTCAAGATCCCATGGATACCCTGATATGTATGTGCAATAACTGATACCTTATGAATGTTTAATTTTTGGCGAGTCAGTGGGGCACAACTAAAAGCTAAAATGCCTTTAATCAATCAATCAATCCACCAATCATTGCATCAACCAATCAGTTATACAATCAACCCACCAACCAATAAATCAATCAACCCACCAACCAACCAGTCATCCGCCCAATCAATCAATCAATCAATCAAACAAACAAACAAACAACCAATCAATCAACCCACCAACCAGCTAGTCATCCAACCAAACAATCAACTAAACAACCAACCAAACAACCAATCAACCCACCAACCAGCTAGTCATCCACCCAAACAATCAATCAATCAATCAATCAATCAATCAAACAACCAATCAATCAACCCACCAACCAGCTAGTCATCCAACCAAACAATCAACTAACCAACCAACCAAACAACCAATCAACCCACCAACCAGCTAGTCATCCACCCAAACAATCAATCAAACAAACAAATAAGCAAAAAACCAATCAATCAACCCACCAACCAGCTAGTCATCCAACCAAACAATCAACTAACCAACCAAACATCCAACCAACCCATCAACCAACCAATCATTTAACCAAACAATCATCCAACCAACCAACCAACGATTTATACAATCAAAGTTTTTCCTTAAAGAAGCTATATGCAACTTTCCCCCGAAAATAAACGTAACAATAGCCTTTTTATTTGACCATTTATGACTCAAACATCTCCTGATGATCATACTGACACCTTGTCAGCTCACAGTGGGTGCACCTATAAGCCTGTATCCAATTTTTCCTATTTTCTGTCGGGTCAGATTTTCCCGCTATGTCTGCGGATGTGACGTCAAGCGCGTTCATGTTAAATGTTTCAGATCACTCTGCCACCACCGCTAGTCAGCACTCGCAAGCAGTTCAATGGATTGTGCGAATACACAGAAGAGACCAAGGACAACTCTGACACCAACAGTAACTCCACAAAAGACTAAAAAAGTTAAACCTCTGACAAGTGCCTGAAAAAGATCGAAGATTGAGAGCGACCGGCGTACGAGCGTGCGCTGCGAGAGCGAGCAGAAAGGATGAGCAGTTCCGTTTTTTGGCCACATGGGGTCAGTCGCGAGTTTAAATTTCAGAGAATTGCATATAGCCCCTTAGACAAGGCAAGACAATTGTATTTTTGGATAGCATACATTCAACAGCAAGGCAATCCAAGGTGCTTTACATAAAAACAGCAATAAAGCATAAAACACACACAAAACATATGACACATCAAAACATTACTCAAAGGCAGCTATAAGCAGATGGTTTTTTAGCCTTGATTTAAAACAGCTCAGTGTTTCAGGAGCTTTGCAGTCGTCTGGAAGTTTGTTTCAGATTAGGGGAGCATAGAAACTGAAAGCTGCTTCTCCATGTTTGGTTCTAATTCTAGAACCAAAGGGCTTTACAAAGAGGAACATGTCAACCCATATTAATATCAAACCAATAAAATGTATTTAATAATAAAACAATCGCAATCAGAAAATGGCCCATGGCCACTAATACCCACCCCACACTGAAAAAGATTAACTCTCCATTATCTAAAATGTGTTTTTTTCTACCCAGGTCCAAGCGGTTCTGAGGCGGCACTGGAACCAGCACCACATCCAGTTTGGCAGCAGCATCGGAAACCACTCAGACGCCCTGCGCTCCGCCTCCTACACGGCTTCGTCCATCATCGAGGTGCAGGGCTGCTACACCATCGACGGTCACACAGAACAAATGAATGGGAAGGGCTTTCACGACACGGACGTCTCCATCCTGAAGTCGGACAGCACCTTCGCCTGACACCCGCGCCCTTTCTTGACTCGAGCCGTCCCTCCGCTTTCCTAACATGGCGCGCCGTCCGTGGAGACGAGAAACGATGTCAGCGAGTGTGTTAGGAAAAGGATTCAGACTCTCACCACGTTAAGGAAATGCTCACCTGCGTGAGCGAGGTACAGCTTCTCTTCCACTGCTCTGATGACGGTTTCTGCCGTTCCACTTGGACTCCGTCACGTTCTAAGAATCTGAATGCGTAATGACTGCTGCTTTATGCCTTTGGCACCATGTTGTGGACAAAAGCTCTTCGGTTACACTGTAAAATACCTTTTATACACATTGAGTGCCAAACCAGATTCTCCATTAAATCTGTTGCGTCCATGGAAGAATGGAGATATAACATTTAGATTATAATATATGAAAGCTACACCATATTGTCTCACGATTTTATCTACAAATTCTGTTTTTTAAATTTTTTCTGTACAGTATTATTTACAGACCTGCTACGCTTTGTTTGAAATCAGAACGGTGACAGTAAATGTGCTTTAAAATCTTCTCATTATGACTGAGAGTAAAAGTCACATTACCTTTTTATGCCTTCAAAGCTGCAGGTTGTTGGGTGATCGAGGGTTCAGAGCAGGGTGGAACAGCGAAATTAAGGACATTTTCTCCTTTTATCTGGGTCTAAAGATCCATAAATTTTACCTCAGGTCTACAAAACAAACAGCAGATTCCACGATCTTGGTATTTATTGATGATGTTTGAAGGCAAAATTGACGGGCTATGTTTGGCACATCCCTTGATTTAATATCAGCTCTAGGTCAGTTTCACCATTTGCAAATTCATACCTCCATTTTGTACCTGCAACCAAATGTTTTATATCAGTTTTTTTTCTCGTTAACTTTTTCAGAATCATGGAGATAAACGATCACAAAAAAACTTCATTTTAATTCCCAATAATTCTGTTACTCTGTTCCCGTTGATTGTGGTTCTGATTCCGGTTTGAACCAGTCGACTCTGATAAAGCGTGACAGACTAAGGCCCCTGATCAAACCACAATAACCAGAATGACCTCAAACTTCGACTCAAAGCGCAATTAAGTCATTAAAACAAAGACTTCAGACTTGACTTGGACTCGTAGTTTGGGACTTGAGTCTCAGGAACCATTTCAATGTCCTGTAATCAGGAGTGAAAGCGAGGCAGCTGGTAGCTTCATACCAACGACATTCATAGACTGTATATAAAGATGGACGGAGCCTCCGTGACGTCACCCGTAGGTTTCTGAAGAGCTGAATTGAAGCTTAGTGGGCGGTTCCCACCACCGCCATCTTGGCGGATGATTGACACTCTGAGCTAGTGTAGCTACGAGCTAACCGAAGTTAATGGAGGTTAGCAGGCGCTTTTAGCCAGAAAACCGCGGCTTTATCGACTCTGCTACCCCTCTGCCTTCTAGGCGGATTTAATAATTTTGTCAAATAAAAGCATGAATCCTTGTTGGTCCATAACTTTCACTAAAACTATGTGAATTTTAATTAAAACACATCTTAATTATCAATATGTAAAGAAGAAATGTGATAATTTCAACCCATTTCAACATCATTTCTGCACAGGCTTCACTTTTGTGCCGGCGGAGTTTGACATCGCACAGATGTTTCTCCGACTGAACACCAAATTAAAGGAAATTATCATGAAGACACTTCCTGCTTCCCCTTCGGTTCTGTGCACCAAACCTTTGCAGCTGAAGACATGTCGAATGTTTATGCGCAGGACTAAGTGCACAGATCTATGGCCTGTTGTGCAACTTTAAAACAAGACGGCAAAGCAAAAGCGTGAGAACTACCAGCCGTCTACTACTTAGCAAAAGCTACGGTTTCTTATCCAGCTACAGTGTTGATGGAGAAAGAGAGAAGGACCAAAACCAAACGTTTCCAGCACTGTTCAACACATCACTTAATTACCGACCTGAAACGACTTCAAGCCGAACGTAAACACCACTAGTTCTGGGAAAAAAGGTAGCTAAGGTCCAAATCCTGCTTCCTGTTGTAGCATTCAGCCTAAAATGCTGCACAGCAGGAGACATGTGGGGAGGGGATCTCCCAACAGCTCGTACAAATGCCTTACCACACTGCCTCTGCCACACCGAAGGCGTTTAAACCGTCAAGGGTGTCAGGTTTACATGTAGAGTCAATGCAAAAGCGCGCTGACACGCGTCAGGGTTTCTGCATCGCGTCACGCGCATTTTTGCATCGCGAAAACGCATTTCTGCCTCATTTGCACATCAAATTCGCACGAATGAAGCATTTGAGGCGCGTCAGAAAATACGCGTTTTTCATTCAACATGGAGGAAATGCTGATAACGGCCGTGGCTAATCACCCCAAGCTATACGACACCAGCTGCTTTCTCTACAGAGACAGGAACAAAAAGGACTTCGCTTGGAGGAATATAAGTGAGGAGATACGGCAACCTGGTAAGTTCATTTCACTTTTGAACGTTTTCACGCTACTGACCCCACAAACCTGCGCAGGGTACTCTCCACACTAAATAGAGAATGGAGACTCTCTCTTCCAGTGCTAGATTGACAGCTGCCATCTTGCAAAAACACCGCCTGGCACTAGCTCCTCCCACAATTTGTGTATTTCTGGCTTGACGCGCGTTAAAATAGTATGTTTTGACCCGCGTCGAGTTGCTTAATGTTCAAGCGTCAAACTTAAGTGTACGGCGCGTTTTTGACACTTTGGTGTGAACGCAACGTTAGGAACAACCGAAGAACAACGCATGACAGTCGGGGATTATTTAGAGTCTGGAGACCATTCAGAATCTGATATTTATACGGTGGCCACATGAAGTTGTTCTTGGGGGGCCTTTACAGTGTTCCTATAAGGAAGATACTTCCTATATACTTACATAATATATAATTATGTAATTATACTTATATAATTACAGTCATGTAATTACAGTCATGTAATTAAGCTAACAGCTCTTAAAACGTTTTTAATAGCACTGACCCCATATCAATATCGAATTGGAATGGATTGTATTGGATCGGATCGTGATAATCGATTCTAACTCTTGAGAATCGGAATCAAATCAATTTTTGAATTTTGAATTGATACCCAGCTCTAGTTCCAAGGCACCCTTACGAAGAACATACAATCTTTACGGCCTGCATGAGCAGAAAATCACCTAATTTTCTCAACAATGCCTCAAATTGCTTTCGGGAGTTGAACGGCAGCCGTACCAACTTCCTAGAAAGGCCGCAGGAAACTATGTCTACGAACTCCAGATTTCATACCAGCCCACCATTCGTTGGAACCTTTGTGACTTTAGCTTAATCAGGCTATTACCTGATTATCCTTAATTAGGAATACTAAAACCAAATCTCCAGTCAGTTCTTTTTTTTCCGCTCTTTGAAGCTGTAAAACGCAATAAAATCAAACTATTTTCAAAAATCTGAAATAAATTGTTTTCTGCTGAATAAAGTTTAAAAAAAGTATCTCGATCGAAGCATACCGAACTGTGACGTTAAAACTTTAAAAGTTTTAATAGCTTTTAATAGTAAAAGTTTCGCAGTGGGATATTATTGTACCTCCCTGCCCCTATGATTTACTCAAAACCCTGCTCCTGACTTGTGTAGTAATTTACAGAGTAAAATAGGCTTAGACTTAACTAAGGTTTAAAATGGAGATTCGTGAAACCCTGATGGCGTCATATATAATGAAAGAGGGGACAATATGAAGGTATATTAAAAAAATATAAGCCTTTTATTTCAACCAGAAATTCCACATTAACTGGTTTGAATCCCCAACTGACACGACCGCATATTTATATCACCCATGGATAAAATATTATTCTTTACAAGTTTTCCAAATAATTTGAAGCAGCAACTTATAACGGTGTCATAGGAAGACTCCTTTGATTAAAAAAGTTTTTTTTTCTGTCATTAGAGATTAGAGACTTGTCGTGTGAACGGATCTGACTGGTATTATGCACCCACTTCCTCTCAGAGGACTCTAGATACAAATTTTCATTGATTTTCAAAGCAGGTATGAAGCGTGTCGGTAATGAATCGATGCATGGTCCGTCGGAACGGTCCGTCGGAACGGCCCGACCTTCGAAAAACATCGCACACTGCGATGTACGAAATGGTGAAGGGATGAAATTGACCAGCAACCTTCCACAGAACTTTTATCGCTCTACTTAAACTAAATATTTCAGCTTTGACATCAAAAATGGCCCCAGAATAAATGGAGAAATGTGCAGGAACCCTGTCCTGGAGGTTGATTGTTTGAACTGCTACTTTTCTAAAAGGGTTATTTTAAGACCAGTATGGATTAATCATTACAGTAGAAATATATATAATTTTAATGTTTTTTTTTTTTCACATAAAGCACTGTTCAAAGAAGTATGGAAAGTGCGAGTATTTGAGGCATTTGAATCACACCAAAGAGATTAAATATTCAAGGAGGGAAAACATGCACAATGTTAAATATATTTTTCATCTGAAAATAACTATTATTTTGAAGTTATTCATATAATGTCCTACCATGCAAATGAAAGTGAAGCCATTGCTATATTTTAGTTTTAATTAATTTCTTTTAACTGTCAGTCATCTTTCTGACTGCAGATCAGACGTTTCAGGTGGATGGTTCTCGATGTTCTCGATGAAGAATGCACTTTGTTTTCCACAGATCACTCACTTCCCACACACCCTGTTTCCCCTTGGATTTTATCGGCCTTTTTTAGGATCTGATCTGTAATGCTGGGAAACAGTTTTTTTTTTCAGCTGATGTAAATATTTTTGTACATCTAACCAGTTTTATCGGAAAATGCAAGAGGAATGCCAGCATGATTTCTATATAGAGCACAGAGAGGGGGGTGGCTGGGCTCGTTCGTGCTACTGTATCCGCCTACCGCTCCGACCGACCTGTCACCTCTCCATTGTGCCTGTGTCAGAAAGCATGACGCTGATGAGCTCCAGTCGTCTCACACACCTTTCAGATCCTTCAACAGAATCGTTGCTGGTTATTTGTTCAGTAATTGAATGTCTCTAATTGAGCCGTGATGACTCACAGGATTCAACGCAGACCAGGAAAACGATACTTTGACTCATGAGAAAATCGTTTTGGTTTGTCACAAACAGACTTGGTGAAAAGAAAGTACACCCTTGTTCAATTCTGCTGTTTTACATATAAGGACAGGATGACACCAATCTGGTTTTAAGCAGGTGGGAAACTTATTTATGTATAACCACAGTGTGAGTGTTGATAGGTCAACCCCTATGATCCAGCAGCCGTAGAAACACCATTAGGCAAGGAAATTTTATTTGTATAGCGCACTTTCAACAACAAGGTAATTCAAGGTGCTTCACATGATTAGGGGATAAAGTAAAAACAGCAATAAAGCATAAAACACACAAAACATATGATATATGAAAACATTACTCAAAGGCAGCTCTAAACAGATACGTTTTTAGTTCTGATTTAAAAGAACTCTGTTTCAGCAGCTTGTCTGGAAGTTTCTTCAGATTGGAGGAGCAGAAAAACTGAAACCTGCTTCTCCATGTTTGGTTCTGATTCTAGTCATGTTGAGTAGAATGGAATTAGAGGACCTGAGTGGTCTGGTGGGGGTTGCTATAGTAACAGTAGATCTTTAATATACTTTGGTGCTAAGCCATGTAATGATTTATAAACCAGTAGGAGTATTTAGAAGTCTATTCTCTGAGCTACAGGGAGCCAGTGTAAGGACTTTAGAACTGGGGTGATGTGCTCTACTTTCCTGGTTCTAGTGAGGAACACGAGCAGCAGCGTTCTGGATCAGCTGCAGCTGTCTGATTGACTTTTAAGGTAGACCTGTGAAGACGCTGTTGTAGTAATCAATCCGACTAAAGATAAACGCATAGATGAGTTTTTCTAGGTCCTGTTGCGACATCAGTCCTTTAATTCTAGAAATGTTCTTCAGGTGATAGAAGGCTGACCTTGTTATTGCCTTTATGTGACCCTGGAGGTTCAGGTCTGAGTCCATTACTACACCTAGATTTCGTGCCTGATCAGTAGTTTCTAGCTGTATTAACTGAAGCTGTGTGCTGACTGTTGATCGTTCCTCTTTAGGTCCAAAAATAATTACTCCAGGTGTGTTTCTATTTAGCTGGAGAAAGTTATGGCACATCCAACCATTTATTTGGTCAATGCATTTGCTTAGGGTTTGGATGGGTTCAAAGTCATCCGGTGACATTGTAATGTAGAGCTGAGTATCATCTGCATAGTTATGGTAGCTAATCTTATTGGTTGTTATAATCTGGGCTCGTAGGAGTGTTGTCTTTCTTGAAAGAATCATGAGCTGATAAATGGTTGGAGAAAGAAGATATCTGGATACTCTCAGACAGCTCGTGTGTCATATTGACGCACAAACCAGTTATAAAAGTTTGTGTACTAATGATAGAAGAGGGTCTTGATGGGTTTATTGAAGACAACAGAACTGAATGTCATAAATGCTTTCTTCTGCTCAAAGAAGGTATGTAAACCAATAAACCGGCAGGGGCTGTATTCCAAAAGCTGTGTTGACTGTTTTTTAACACTACTCAAAATGTCAAACCGGATTTACAGGAGCATGTAGATATTAAATAAGAGGGGCCCCAGGATGGAGCCCTAGGGCACCCCACATGTGATTTCTGTCTTCTGATGAAAAATTGCCTAGTGGCACAAAGACGTTCCTGTTCTTAAGGTAGGACTCACACCATCCAAGTAGTGTACCAGAGTCCAACTAGCATTAGCAGCTAGAACCACCGTAACTCGGTGTAGAAACACCATCAGCATCTGTAGAACCACCATTAGCGTCTGTAGAACCACCGTGAGGGTTTAGAAAAACCAGCTGCTGTAAAACCATCATCAGCGGCTGTAGAACCATCATCAGCGGCTGTAGAACCACTGTTTGCGGCTAGAACCAGCATCAGCAGATGTAGAACCCCCATTAGCGGCTGTAGAACCACCATCAGCAGGTATAGAACCACCATTAGTGGCTGTAGAAATACCATTATTGGCTATAACCTCCACCAGTGGCTGTATAACTACCATTGGTTGCTAGAACCACCATCAACAGATGTAGAACCACCATTAGCGGCTGTAGAACCACCATAAGCAGGTGTAGTACCACCATCAACAGGTGTAGAACCATCATCAGCGGCTAGAACCACCATCAGTGGCTGTAAAACCACCATTAGTGGCTGTAGAACCACCATCAGCAGGTGTAGAACCACCATTAGTGGCTGTAGAAATACCATTATTGGTTATAACCACCATCAGCGTCTGCAGAACCACTATTTGCGGCTAGAACCACCATCTGCAGCAGTTGAACCACCATTTGCTGCTTGATCCACCATGAACAGGCGTGGAACCACCATTAGCAGCTGTAGAACCACCATTTACTGCTAGATCCACCATCAGTAGATGTAGAACCACCATTAGCAGATGTAGAACCACCATTTACTGCTAGATCCACCATCAGCAGCTGTAGAACCACAATTTGCTGCTTGAACCACCATCAACAGGCGTAGAACCACCATTAGCAGCTGTAGAACCACCATCAGCGGCTGCAGAACTGCCATTTGAGGCTAGAACCAGCATCAGCAGATGTAGAACGAGCATCAGCAGCTGTAGAACCAGGATCAGCAGATGCAGAACCATGGCTAGAACTGTTCTACTGCTACTGATAGTGTGGCGTATACGGTGTAAATTAAACCATGGATTATAATGGCTTCTATTAGCTGCCGTAAAGCGCCTCCGACGCAACCGGTGTAAATTGGGGTTAGGCATACGCTCACTTTTTCTCATGCAGCGTCCCAGTTTTGTTCGATGAACAAAGATAATCTGGGATCTGTTGTGTGTTTTTGTTCCTCGCCTACCTTAGAAACCCCAGATGATTGTACTTATGTCTGCATATGTAAAACCGTAGAGTGTAAGGAGGGTGTACTTTCTTTTCACCTCGACTGTGATCTGTTTATTATATATATATATAAACTGTGCAGGATTATCTTTCTAAACCTTGACATTACTGTTAAGAGTGGTAATCCGCAAGTCAGAGATGGACGTTTTTGATTCTTAGTCTTTTGTAGAGCAGTAGTAAACTCATTCAAACTGTGGTAAAGCCAAAGCTTCTTGGCAAAGTGTTGTAAGTTTTGTGTATTTATGTGTGAAATGTTCTCATACCACTCTCCAAAGAGTTTGTGAAGTCCCCAGTGACACTTTGGTAAACTATTGTAAAGGATGACAAAAGCATTGAGGACGTCTGTAGTTCTTGTTTCTAATGTACTGTATCCAGCTCTAATTGTGTCGACACATTGACTCCACACTGCTGTCTGAATGTTATGTTTATATTCCTTGGATGTGAAGAACATATACTTATATATATATATATATATATATATATATATATATATATATATATATATATATATATATATATATATATATATATATATATATATATATATATATATATATATATATATATATATATATTTACATATCAATGTTTCTCTTTTTATTATGTCGGTGATTTAGACAATGTTGCTATCTTGTGTGTATCTGCATACTAAAACAACATGGCACAGCTCAAGCCCTTGAGTTTGTTTGGGTTTGTGTTTTTTTTTGTCGGCATTTCCTGGAAAGACAACAAAGTTCTGGCATCACGATCATGACGGCAGTCAGGAAGTTTTAACTGGGGGGATTTAAGAGGAGAGACGCTGTTAAAGGAGTAGCGGACACATAAGAAGCCTAAACAGGCGTTGTTTCCTTAGACTACTCAGAGAAACGATGGCGGCCTGCTAAACATCCACAAATGACACAAAGCGACCCTGATGTTCACATAGAGGCACTCGAACTGACATATCAGCTATAATATGAAACATCTGTCACGTTTCATGAAGTGAAAGTCCATCACCACGTTTAACACAAAAACAAAAGTCGTATTTTTTTAGATTGAGAATGACATACGATTGAGCAACGGTGTTTGTGGCGAATAATTTAAAAAACACCTCTAAAAACGCTTTTAACTGCCTATTTTAATTGTTCAAACACCAAATATACCTACATATAGAGGCTACATATAAAATTTAAAAAGGCTAAACAACCTGATAAAGAAGGTTCTGGTTCTGTTCTTGGGTCGACTGTGGAACCTCTGGAGATGATGATGCAAAGAAGGATTCTTCATAAAATCAAAAAAGAGCGTCTTCAGTCAGAGGCTTCTTCAGTTTCGCTGCAATACAGACCGCTACAGGAAATCCTTCCTGCCCACAGCCATCATTATCTACAACAACTCCTTAAAGAATTAATTATTTGAGCTACAACACCACTTAATTTCCCTCTGGGATCAATAAAATAGTTTTGAATTGAATTGAATTGAATATACATTAATACATATACATTTTTAAATAACTTTATTGTTTGTTTTACCATAAAAACAGAAATTTGTCTTTGACACAGCTTCATTAAAATAAAATAAAGTGTATAAAAGATCCTTAAGGGTGTGGAAACAGTCTTATCACTACCACAAAAGCTAATTTCTAAAGTCTTCCTTACCTCTGCTCTTAGGGATTACAGCCAATCAGCGCCAAACAAAATGAATGTCGCTCCTGGACTGGCTGCTTTGCAAACGCCAGCCAATAGCGTGACAAGTCGCATTGGACAAAGAGATCTCTGCTTCCCAAGCTGCATTTTCTCCTAAATATATTTTTTTTAATTTTTTTTTTTTTTTTTTTACGTGTCCTGTTTGGCAGTGTGGAGCTCAGAATTGGTGTCTGAGTACCAAGTAGAAGCCCAACAGATTTACTTTCACAAGCGGAGCAGTACAGCTTTTGCTATAGTCCTCCCCTTGATATATGTGTGAAAAATCTTTATTATGAATTGCGGGGGGTTTTATTTCCTGATGTTATGGACACGGAGACGGAAAATTAAGGGGAAGAAAGAAAGAAGATGAAGAAGAGAGGTATGAAACAAAATGTCATGAGAGAGGGTGAGTTGAAAATACAAGAGAGGAAAGGGAACAAAGAAAACACAGGAAGACATTGAAGTCTGCCTCCATACCCACAGGACGGCAGAGAGAGGGGAAAAACAAAACAAAACACGAAAAAGGAACATTGACAAAACAAACCTAACATCACGAACTAAGAACTACACAACCACATCACACAAGAATGGATATAAAAATACAACAACAATGTCACAGAAAAACTCATGGTACCGATTAATCAAGCTCTAGTAATGATAACCTCAGCCCAAGAATATATCCTTAAACACCAGAGACCCCACATCTATGTGTGTGTGTTAGCATGCTGGTGCATATAAGGTTTCTCCATAAGAGTGTTCGATAGCTGGTGTGAGCAGACATCAATCCGTCTCCCACCCCCAGGGATCCCCCCCAGACGCCTCCAACCCCAAAAACCCCCACATCAGCAACAATATCCTAAACGACAAAACCAAGTGCCCCCCACCCCTACTAGGTGATGGAGCCGATCAAAGGAGCCCAGAGAGATTGATCAGATATGGAGCCAGAGGCCGTCTCAAGACCAATATGGTCCAACAAGAGATCTCTATACTGATTAATATTAAGAGCCTTTTTATTTTTCCATTTCAGGAGGATAGTTTTCTTAGCGATGCATAAGGCAATGTGAACCATTAGAACTGACTTTATGTCCATGGTGACATCATTTAAATTTCCTAACAGGCAAATTGAGGGAGATGGTGAAATGTTACATTTCAGACACTTTGATAAGTCCTCACATATCTGGCACCAAAATTTCTTAACAGGTGGACAGAACCAAAGCGCATGAATATAAGTATCTGGTATATTGCTTGTGCATTGTAAGCAGGTATTAGACGATGTAAAACCCATCCTAAACATTAGTTGACCTGTATAGTGTACTCTATGAAGGATTTTGTATTGTATTAATTGCAAATGAGGATTTTTTGTTATTTTAAAGGTTCTTAAACATATCTGAGACCAGACGTTTTGGTCAAAGCTGGCTGATAAATCCACCTCCCATTTTGAAATAGGGATGGCTATTGATTCATCTAATGTAGATAAAGTTTTGTATATTTTAGACAGCAATTTGGGGGGGGCTGAGATTAAGAAAATCTAAAACTGTATTGAGCCTAAATTTACCTTTAATAATAGATTTAATTTGTTGATATTCTAAGAATTTGTTTTTATCAATTCCATATTGTGTAATTAATGTATTAAATGGGATAAAGTCTGTTCCTTCAAATATATCTTCCAGGTATTCAATTCCATTACACCTCCAGTCTGGAAAACTTATCATACTTTTTTTTTGCAAGATGTCGGGGTTATTCCAGATGGGTGTACGTCTGCATGGGATTATTGTGGATATCGGTCATTTTTAGAAACTCCCACCATGCTGTCAGAGAGGAGCTGATATTTATGCTTTTAAAGCATTCATGTCGTTTTATATTTGAGCTAATAAATGGTAGGTCTGAAAGTTTTATCTTATTGCATAGTGTCTGTTCTACGTCTATCCAGGAATCATCTAGGTAGCTATGTTTTAACCATCTTGAGATGTATTGGAGCCTGTTGGCTAAGAAATAATGATGGAAGTTTGGTAGATCTAGACCTCCTTTTTCTTTGGTCTTCTGCAGATTTTTTAAGCTGATACGTGGGGGTTTATCTTTCCAAAGAAATTTAGAGACAGAGGAGTCCAGAGATCTAAACCAGTCTAGTGATGGTTTACTTGGGATCATTGAGAATAAGTAGTTGATTCTGGGCAAAACCATCATTTTTATTGAAGCAACCCTTCCCATAAGTGATATGGGTAGAGATTTCCATCTAGCAAGATCATCTTCCACTTAAAAAAAAGTGGGATGTAGTTTAGCGTTATTAAATCTGCCAGTCTTGGTGAGACATTGATACCTAAATAAGAAATATTCCCTGACTGCAGTTGTGTATTAGTTGGATTTTGGACAGAACAATTGATTGGAAGAACTGTAGATTTTAACCAATTTATAGAATAATCTGAAACGTTTGAGTAAGAGTTTATCAACCCGATTACCTGAGAGAAAGAGGTTTGTGAATGCTGGAGAAAAAGTAATACATAATCTGCATAAAGACTGATTTTATGTTCTAGGTTATTGCATTTTATGCCTTTAATATTGTGAGTTTGCCTGATTGCTGTGGCTAGTGGTTCAATAAAAATAGCAAACAGGGAGGAAGAGAGAGGACATCCCTGCCTGGTACCTCTCTGAAGATAAAACCTAGATGATGTTTGGTTATTAGTCCTGATACATGCTGTTGGTGAACTGTGTAATATTTTCAACCAGTTTATAAAAGAATTTCCAAAGCCAAATTTATGTAAGGTTACAAATAAGAATTTCCAGTTAACTCTATCAAATGCTTTTTCTGCATCTAGAGATAATATATTAGTTTTAATGTTTTTACAGTAAGAAAAATCTATTAAATCTATTAATCTACGTGAATTTGTGGATGAATGTCTCCCTTTAATAAAACCAGTTTGATCAGGATGTATTATAAGAGGGGTTACTTTCTCAATCCTTTTTGCGAGGGCTTTGCAGATTATTTTAAGATCAACATTAATAAGGGATATGGGACGATAGCTGGAAGGAAACAAAGGGTCTTTACCTGATTTTAGTAAAAGACTAATGTAGGCAGAATTCATATTTGGTGGAAGTCGGCCATTTTCCTTGGTTTCCTGCAGCATTCTTTGGAATGTTGGTGCCAGAATATTCCAGAATTCTTTATAGAACTCTGCTGGAAATCCATCTGGGCCTGGAGCCTTTTTATTGGGCATGCTTTGGAGGGCCTCCTGGAGTTCAGCCGCTGTTAGTGGTGAATCCAGGGCCATCGCTTGACTTTCAGATAATTTAGGTAGTGTTATGTTATCCAAAAAATTTTCACTTTCATGATCTGATGGGTTTATCTCTGGTGAGTATAAACCCTTGATAAATTCATTAAAGGTGTTGTTTATTCTTCCGGGATCATATACTGTATTCCCGGTCTGATCTTTAATAGCAGATATAGTTTTTTATTTTTTTTTATTTTAAGATGGTTAGCCAAAAATCTACCTGATTTATTACCTTGTTCAAAGTTTTCTATCCTAAGTCTTTGAATTAAGAACTGGGTCTGTTTATTAATAATTTGATTTAATTCTAGCTTTGCCTTTTGGATTTTGCCTAGTCTCTCCTCATCTAGAGAAGCTTCTAATGAATTAATAGTTTCTTCTAATTCCTGAATACGTTTTTTTTCTATTTTCTTTTTATTTGATGAGAATGAGATTATTTTACCTCTAATCACAGATTTCCCTGCCTCCCAAAGAATGGATGGTGACGTACCATGTATATCATTATATTCCAAATAAGAAGCCCACTCTTTGTCAAAATATTTAATAAATTCTTTATCCTTAAGTAATGACATATTAAATCTCCAATTTTTGCTTTGAGGCGTTTCTGTTTTATTTACTAAAGTTAGAGAAACAGGAGCATGATCGCTAACAGCTATAGGGTGATCTCAGTGTCTGAAATGTCAGTCAACAGTGAACTGCTGACTAACAAATGATCCAGTCGAGAATACGAATGGTGGACATTTGAGAAGAAAGTATATTTTTTGTCATTGGGGTGAAGAGATCGCCATGCATCGCAAAGTCCATAATCGCTCATGTACTGTTTGACTATATCTATAGATTTCCAGCTGCGCTGAGTCCCTGCTGTGCTGAGCCTGTCTATTTCTTCATTTAAACCAAAGTTGAGGTCGCCCCCAAGAAGAAGCGAGCAATCCATGTGTTCAAGGAGCACAGAGAAGAAGGAATGAAAGAATGAGGGGTCATCAACATTTGGACCATATATACTGACAATTCATAACTTTTGGTTATGTATAGATAGTTTTACTATAATAAATCTACCCTCTGGATCTGTAACTGTATCTATTACTGTAAAATTAACATTTTTATTTATTAATATTGCTACTCCCCTTTGTCTAGAGTTATAGCATGCAGAAAACACATTAGGAAACTCAGGGGATTTAAGATCAACTGCAGCTGAGGTAGATTTATGGGTTTCTTGTAATAAGACGACATCTGCCTTCAATTTTTTAAGCTGGTTAAGAATCTTAAATCTTTTCTCTCTGGTGCCAGCTCCATGAATATTCCACGTGACAAACCTTAGAGTAGTCATAGTTTTGAGACAAAAGTTGTAAAGTCCATATCACCATAGAAACAGATAAACACAGGTGCATTATTAGTTTGTGCCTGGGGTTGCCTGATTGAAAATCCAAATGCCGAGATATAAGAAAGAGAGAAATAGAAGAAAGTTGTGAAGGTGTTAAGGGTGAGGGTGAGAGAGAAAGGAATAGTTATATTATGAAAAAATTCTGTGTGTGTGTGTGAGTGATAAAAGAAGGAAAAAGGAGTGACAAAGACATTTGGTGATAGACATGTGAAGATGAGAAAAGAAAAAAGAGCCAGTAACCCAGTGCTTAGCCCTGGCCCCGCCCACATTGAGTGAAGTAAACAACTTTACAGAGCTGTGCTAACATTAGATTATAGTTGACTGATAAAACAACTCTTATCTAGCCAGTGTTACATGACTAATAAAGCCAAGGAGTAAGCTGCGGGTCTCTGAACAGCTGCCCATTAACATATAGTTTATCTACCGGTACTGTAGCTCTGGTGCCTTCACTGATATATTTCTTCCTGATTGGGAACAAAACGCGCCTTCTATCTAGGATTTCCTTCGGATATTGATCGTTAACGCTGTCATTCGTTCCCCGCAGCTCTCTGCCCCGGCCTCTGACCTGCTCTTTTTGCTTGTAATGCTCGAATTTAGCAACAATTGGTCGCAGCCGGCTTTTGTTGGGCTTCTTACCTTCGAGCCGGTGGACGCGGTGAAAAGTGATGTTTTTTACCGGGTCGCTTGGGAGCTTTAACTGATGTTGGAGAAAATCTCGGACGGTGGATTCAGCGTCGTCCTCAGCCTGTTCTGGGATCCCGGAAAAAACAAGATTGTCCCGCATTCCCCTGGCCTGTATATCCAAGATAGTTTCTTTCATCCTCTTACTTTCTCCGGACAGCTGCGTCATCCCCTCGGTGAGTTTCTTTACACCATCTCTCAGCGTTTGGTTTTCTACAGCCAGCAATGCTACCTGTTGTTGGCTGAACTCCAGGGATTCCCTTAGAGCTTGAAACTCTTTGTGGAGAACCTCAACCAGGCCCAGACGGGCGTCTAGGCTGGTTAGCTTCTTATCTATTGAGTCCAGGACATCGCTGTAGCTTTTCTCTGGAGAGATGGTGGAGGTGCTGGCCTCAGAACGAGTGCGTTTTTGTTATGGTGTGCTTATCGGCTTAGCAGAGGTGGATTTCTGTGGCTTGCCCATAACAATGTTGTCAAAGCACTCGTCCAAGTAGCTTTCCAGGCTGTGCAAGGTTTCCTCGTCCAGTTTGTTTATGGAGAAATACAAAATAATGGTTATTATTATTAAACGTTTGCTATATTTGGCTCGAATGTTATGGTCTGTTTTTACCTGAGTTTGTTTGTTTTACCAGTTTACCTCCATATTACTTACGCACAGCTCTCGCGAGATCTCAGCAGCAGTTCATCTCAGAGGGCGGTCACAATAGTGGGAGTAAGAGAAAACCCAGCCCCCCTCCTCCTGAATCCTAAATATTTTAGATATGCTCTCAGCAGGGCTCCAGTGTACTTGGGTGTACCTGAAGATACAAAAACGGACTGATTACAGGCTCATTTCCACTATCGTAACTTCATCTAGCGGGGTAAATCAGCCATTGTGTCTCCATACAAAAGTGGCCCTTTGAGGGATTTCCTAAGACATCCGCATAACAAGTGATCGACAATGGAAGAAGCAGGGATGGTTGCCACGTTTCTCTTTGTAACGTCGCTATAAACTGCAACTCTTCCAATTTTACAAATGCCGGTTGCTTGGCGACGTTACAACCAATCAGCATGAGTTAACCACAGCTCCTCCCCTTTAACTCATTTTGCCCAATCTCTCTCTCCTATTGTTGAATCATGATCCATTCCTAACCCTAGTCTCGGTCCATTTGGGATCTCAGGGATGAGTCGTCGATGCTTTTCTGGAGTCGTTTGTTTTCGGCCCGCCTTTCTTGGAAAATAGTGCTGTGTTGAAAAAAATCAATTCTCCAATTCTAAATCGATTGTTTAAAAAATTCCTAAAGATTGATTATTCATACATCCAAAGATCGATTTAACTGTTTAGTACTGTACCAGAGAGTCCGACCCATCATGTCGGCAGATGGGTTCCGTTTAAATTATTTATGGTGCGTTCACATCGCACACTTTGTCTGCGTCAGGCAACGCTCCCAACGCATCTAGTTGGACGCATGTACGTTGAGCAAAAAAGATTTGATAACTTACCCGACATCCCGATCTCTTCAGCGATCTTCGTCCAAGCAAGTTCCTTCACATTCCTGTCTTTATACAAAAACGAGGACGGATCATACAATTTTCTGCGACTGCAGACGGCTACAAAGAGCTTGTCTTCCATTGTTGAAAATGTTTTTTTTTTCCTGCTCCCGCTTCATTTAAGATACATATGGTGACGTCGCTACAGTGAGACGCTCTGATTGGTTGGCGCACTGCGTCAAGTCCGTCAAAAGTTCAGCTAGCTGAAGTTCTGCGTTGCTTGCGTTTGCTACGTTGCCGCTTGAAACGCAGGTAACGCTTGAAAAGTTGGCGGAGCCAACGCACACAACGCACCGCAGAGACTCTGACGGACTCAGCCGTAGACTTTACATGTAATCTTGCCGCAACTGACGCTGACGTTTGGGGCGGTGTGAACGCACCATTACTGATTTTACAGTTCTGGCAGTAATCCGGTCTGTGTATGGCTACTGAAAAGCAAAGTTAAAAAGGCGGGGCGCTTAGTTTTCCACTCAGGTAGGTGAGGATACTTTTTTCCCCTTTAATAAAAGAACTTATCATTTGAAAACAGTTTTTTTGTATTTTATCTTTTGTTGGATATTAACATTGGTTTGATGATCTGAGACATTTAGCTGTGACATAAAACTGAGAACAGAAGTAATGTGTGGGTAAACTCTAGAAAATCATATCAGGTCACCCCAGTCTCACCCTGGACTCTTCATGAACCACTTCTAGACGCTTTTTTGTTGCCAAATTAACCAGAAATCTCTTATTGCCGTGTTTCACAGGGTGAACCGCATGTTATAAGAGTTTGATCAAGCAGGTGGTACGTTAAAGCCGTGACCTTAAGCTCCACGGTGGTCTGTTGTAATGAGAAACAGTCCTCACGGTATTTCTTAGAAAGAACAAACGGGATCTTCAGTCCCTGGATCCCTGCTGTTGTGAGTAGCTGAGGAAAAGCTTGTTACAAAACACGATATCATGTTATTAGAAATGATCCAAAACAACCCCGGCTTTGAACAAGTTACTGGGTCAACCCAGCTTCAGAGGCGGAGCTGCTTTTTCCTGAAAGGGAAGGCTATGAAGAGTCTATGAGCCAGGAATTTTACCGATGGGTAAGTTTATTGAGACCAGGAACAACGCTGACTTAAACGGAAGGGACATAGCTCTTCTTTGGTTATTCACTTCTGCTCTATCTGACATGCAAAATCCCAACTGAATCTAAGTGAATTAACCCCCCAAAAATGGTTTAGTTTCATGGAAGTGAGCTTGAACATCATTACGCACATGAAGAATGCGTCACCTAGTTTTGTGAAATTGTCTCTTGGGAAAAAATTGCATCATTTTAACATGCAAAACATTCCACATGTGGAGGCAGGAGCTGGAGAAAGGACACACATGCATCTATCAACTTTTGTGGCTGTTCTGTTGCCAAACCATGATCCTTTAATGCAGGTTTTTTACGATACGATAAAACATATTTGGTTGCATTAAAAATACTCTGTAATAACTAAGGGTGTAACGGTACATATTCAGATTTTGGTACAGAACGTTCCGTACAGCACAGAGGACTTGCACTTTAGCCAGAAACACATCCAACTCTGTAAACAAACATACTGCGGCCCAGCCTCCTGCTAGCAGAAGTTATGACCAGTCACAATTTAAACTGAGGGCCAGCAGCTTGAATGCCACCTTTCCGTTATGAAAACCCTCAGTTTGGGAAGACTTCAGCTTCCCGGTGTTACAGAACAACCAGCGTTTCCACGTTAACTGGTTACCAACGTCCGGTAGCAGCGGTGGTTGCTGTTAGCTACCACAGATGTTGCCCTTGATGAGGCCGTTCTCCTGACGTGGCAATAAAGCACAAGCAGACCGGACATATGACTGTAATATTGTGTTAAAAATGTTTCTTCCAGGAATTAGTCAGTGACGTCTGCGTTGTTTTGCAGCAGCTGGAAGCTGAACGAAAGGAGAACCGCCCCCACCACAGTGTCCCTCATAAATACTAAAATAAAGTTATTTATTTGTGTTGTCCCTTTTTCTAACTCCATCAGCTTCCTGTTAGTTTTACAGCCATTTTTGTTTGCTTCTTTAATAATTCAATGAGTCTGTTTTCATTTTAGGCAACTAATAAATACAATTCTACAATTACTGGAGCAAAAATAATTCTTGTGATTTTAGTTCTATTTTAATTATTAATTAGGTTGAGCCATTCGAGATAAGCAAATAGAAAACGACATATTTCTTGTCAAATGTTTCTGAAATTCTTAATTTGGCATGAAATTAGGGGTCCTGAAGGCCTGTGCAGAGCAGCTCTGTGGGATTCTGCAGCACATCTTCAACCTTAGCTTAACTCAGGAGAAGGTCCCAGTGTTGTGGAAGACATCCTGCCTTGTTCCAGTACCCAAAAGAACTCACCCATCAGTCATCAATGACTATAGACCCGTTGCCCTGACATCCCACATCATGAAGGTCCTGGAGAGACTCCTGTTGGCCCCCCTGAGTAAGCAAACAAGAACATATCAGGACCCACTGCAGTTTGCTTATCGTTGTGGAGTTGGAGTTGAAGATGCCATCATCCACCTACTTCAACCAACCCACTGTCATCTGGACAAAGCAGGCAGCACTGTGAGGATCATGTTCTTTGATTTCTCTAGTGCATTTAACACAATTCAGCCTGATTTGCTTTGTCAGAAACTCCTGAAGACACAGGTGGAGCCCTCAACAATCGCCTGGATCAATGACTACCTGACAAACAGACCACAGTTTGTGAGACTGAAGAATTGTGTGTCAAACCAGGTGGTCAGTAGCACAGGAGCACCACAAGGGACCGTACTCTCACCATTCCTTTTCACTCTGTACACCTCAGACTTCCAGTACAAATCAGAGACGTGTCATCTGCAGAAATACTCAGATGACTCTGCAATTGTCGGGTGTATCAGAGATGGACAAGAAGCTGAATACAGAGAGCTGGTGGGCCGCTTTGTGACATGGTGTGGAAACAATCGTCTCACCTTGAATGTGAACAAAACAAAGGAGATGATTGTAGATTTCAGAAGAAACAGGGATAAGTCAAACACTGTTTCCATCATGGGAGAAGAAGTGGAGGTGGTTGAGGAATATAAATACCTCGGAGTTCACCTTGACAACAGACTGGACTGGAGGCGCAACAGTGAAGCCGTCTACAAGAAGGGACAGAGCAGACTGTACTTCTTGAGGAAGCTTAGGTCCTTCAAGGTTTGCAGCAAGATGCTGCAAATCTTCTACAAGTCTGTTGTGGAGAGTGTAATCTCTTCAGCCGTCATCTGTTGGGGTAGCAGCATCAGAGCCAGGGATTTAAAAAGGCTAAACAACCTGATAAAGAAGGCTGGTTCTGTTCTTGGGACAACTGTGGAAAATCTAGAGATGATAATGCAAAGAAGGATTCTTCATAAAATCAAAAAAATTATGGACAACCCTGAGCATCCTCTTCATGAGACAGTCATACAACAACAGAGCGTCTTCAGTCGGAGGCTTCTTCAGTTTCGCTGCAATACAGACCGCTACAGGAAATCCTTCCTGCCCACAGCCATTATCATCTACAACAACTCCTTAAAGAATTAATTATATGAGCTATACCAACACTTAATTTCCCTCTGGGATCAATAAAGTATTTTTGAATTGAATTTTTGAATTGAATTGAAAACATCCGGATGGGATTAGTTTTGTTTGTGAGACAGAAGCCCATCGGAGCTGCTGCTACTTTTCAGCGCTGAGCCGTTTCCCCCAACAAGAATGCATTCATAATGTCATTTCAAAAGCTGCTCGCTAATGAGTTCAAGAGTTCATTCAGCTCAGTGTAGCTGTGCACCACCAAGAACACGTTCGAGCAGACAAAATAAAGCAGCCTGACCTCACATCATTGCACAATGTCTACAAATATAACTTCTTTCCCAGGTAAATAGTAGCAGTTTCTATCCTGTTGAGTGAGTAAAGCTGCACTGCTGGAGAGAGAGGCAGCTGCCACTTGCTTTTAGCCACAGATGGAGCGATAGAGTCAGGCTGGACCCATCAATATTCATGCATCCACACCATGATCCAAAAGAGAAGTGAGTATTTGGAAGAAGGTGCTTTGCTTTTCAAATGTGGATTTCAACAACCTAAATTAGTTGCATAATAGGTATTCAGCTTGTGATTCAGGCGGTGCACACAGTTATGGTTCGCCAGAGACGTCATCGGCTTCTACACCGTATGGACTCATCCTGATATCCTTTTATATCTATATATAGATATCTAAATAATGTAAAATATATATCTATGTATGTGTGTATATATATATATATATATATATGTGTATATATATATATATATATATATATATATATATAGATATATTAGGGCTCTCAAAATTAATGCATTAATGCGGGTCGATTAATTTGTGGAATTAATGCCATTAATTTTTTTTTACGCAATTAACGCATGCACAGAATGACCTGCCCTGTTTACCCCACAATTAAACCCGCGCTGCTTTCAGTGCTCGCTTGTCATGTAAACAGCATGACAACTGTTTGATAACTGCAAATAATAACAGCGGGAACCAGGGAGTAATGTAAAGGTTCGGTGTTGATAAACAAATAATCCCTCTATTAGTCAGAAAATTTCAATTAAAAAATACTTAATTCCTCCCAGGGAGAAATTAAGTGTTATTGTAGCTCATATTATTAAATTTTTCAAGGAGCTATTGTAGATCCTGATGGCTGTAAGCAGGAATGATCTCCTGTAGCAGTCTGTGATTCAGCAAAACTGAAGAAGCCTCTGACCGAAGACACCGTTGTTGTATGATAGTCCCATGAAGAGGATGCTCAGGGTTGTCCAAAATTGAATAGGAAACTGTCAGCTTTACATTCAGAAAATGTTAGTTTGTCTTAGCAACTGGCTAAAAGATTAATAGGTAAAAAGCTCCACGTGTAAGTGTGATTGTGGAATTCAAAACAAAAGTTCCATGCATCTCTCCTGTATTTCCTTAAAAAAAAAGAGCAACAGCTTCCGGTTTCGTCCTTTATTAACACCAAAAATGTTACCTTTTCTGTCATATTTGGGAATGTTAACTAATCGTGATTAATTTACAGCTACCCTGTGATTAATTAGATTAACATTTTTAATCGTTTGACAGCCCTAATATATATATATATATAATGTGTGTGTGTGAAAAAATAAGTGATTGAGAAGAATTAATAAAAAATTGGCTTAATTCATTAAAAAGAAAACAGTTTTTTAACAGACTATTGTTGTTTTACGACCACAGACTGGATGACTCTTTGCCAAGCACATGGAGAGGACATCAATGCCATGACTGAGTGTGTGACTGACTATATAAACTTCTGTGTGGACAACATCATCCCCACCAGAACAGTGAGATGCTTCCCTAATAACAAACCCTGGATCACCAGTGACCTGAAGGAACTGCTAAACAAGAAAAAAAGGAGGAGGAGACAGGGAATTACTGAGGAGTATACAGAAGCAACTTAAAGTCAAGATCAGAGACAGCAAGGAGGCATACAGGAAGAAGCTGGAGAAAAAACTACAGAGGAACAATATCAGAGATGTCTGGTTAGGAATGAGAAAGATCACAGGTTTTAAGGACAGGAAGGATTGGATAGATGGAAGTCTGGACAGAGCCAATGAACCGAACATATTCTTCAACAGGTTCAGTTCAGGAACTAGCTCAGCATCCTCCTCTCCTGTTCCCAGCCAAACAGACATCCCACTCTCCTCTGATCAACAGCTTTCCTGTTACACCTCGGATGTTTTATCCTTCACCTCAGCCATGGACTCTTCTGATTCCACAAGTTTGACTTCAACCAAGTCAGGAAATGCTGCTACCCCCTTTGCCTCCCCCTCCCACTTGTCTGTCTCCAAAAGTCAGGTGAAGAGGCAGCTGGAGAAACTGAACTGGAACATAGTCCAGATGGTGTCAGCCCCAGAGTCCTGAAGGCCTGTGCAGAGCAGCTCTGTGGGATTCTGCAGCACCTCTTCAACCTTAGCCTAACTCAGGAGAAGGTTCCAGTGTTGTGGAAGACATCCTGCCTTGTTCCAGTACCCAAAAGAACTCACCCATCAGTCATGAATGACTATAGACCTGTTGCCCTGACATCCCACATCATGAAGGTCCTGGAGAGACTCCTGTTGGCCCCCCTGAGTAAGCAAACAAGAACGTATCAGGACCCGCTGCAGTTTGCTTATCGCCGTGGAGTTGGAGTTGAAGATGTCATCATCCACCTGCTTCAACCAACCCACTGTCATCTGGACAAAGCAGGCAACACTGTGAGGATCATGTTGTTTGATTTCTCCAGTCCATTTAACACAACTCAGCCTGATTTGCTTTGTCAGAAACTCCTGAAGACACAGGTGGAGCCCTCAACAATCGCCTGGATCAATGACTACCTGACCAACAGACCACAATTTGTGAGACTGAAGAATTGTGTGTCAAACCAGGTGGTCAGCAGCACAGGAGCACCACAGGGGACCGTACTCTCACCATTCCTTTTCACACTGTACACCTCAGACTTCCAGTACAAATCAGAGACCTGTAATCTGCAGAAAAACTCAGATGACTCTGCAATTGTCGGGTGTATCAGAGATGGACAAGAAGCTGAATACAGAGAGCTGGTGGACCGCTTTGTGACATGGTGTGGAAACAATCGTCTCACCTTGAATGTGAACAAAACAAAGGAGATGATTGTAGATTTCAGAAGAAACAGGGATAAGTCAAAAACTTTCCATCATGGGAAAAGAAGTGGAGGTGGTTGAGGACAGACTGGACTGGAGGCTGAACAGTGAAGCCGTCTACAAGAAGGGACAGAGCAGACTGTACTTCTTGAGGAAGCTTAGGTCCTTCAAGGTTTGCAGCAAGATGTGGCAGATCTTCTACAAGTCTGTTGTGGAGAGTGTAATCTCTTCAGCCGTCATCTGTTGGGGTAGCAGCATCAGAACCAGGGACTTAAAAAGGCTCAACAACCTGATAAAGAAGGTTCTGGTTCTGTTCTTGGGACAACTGTGGAACATCTGGAGATGATGATGTAAAGAAGGATTCTTCATAAAATCCCAAAAATTATGGACAACCCTGAGCATCCTCTTCATGAGACAGTCATACAACAACAGAGCGTCTTCAGTCGGAGGCTTCTTCCGCTTCGCTGCAATACAGACCGCTACAGGAAATCCTTCCTGACCACAGCCATCATCATCTACAACAACTCCTTAAAGAATTAATTATATGAGCTATACCAACACTTAATTTCCCTCTGGGATCAATAAAGTATTTATGAATTTGAATTGAATTGAACTAAAATGCTGCATTCCCGTCAGAAAAAAAACATAACTGCCATTGGCACCAAACATCAGATATCACAAATGGTTCTTACAGTAAATCAACAACTTATGGGCGGAGGCCTAGCAAGCATTTCGGAAGTGGGGAGGATGTGAGTTGGCTGGGATGGGATCACATCACATGTAGTCTACATGTGATGTGGGGCTTTTCTACCAAAAAAGAACCGGTGTTAGTCCGGCGCTGGTGCCAGAGCCGGTTCTTTCAAAGAACTGGTTGCTTTTCCGCTGCCCCCGTCGGTGCTGCATCATAACGTCGTCCTAAAGTGTCCTAAACACCCACATGGGGAAAAGAAAACAAGAAGTGTGCAACCAGAGAGAAAGATTTTAACAACGAAGGAGTTTATCGTGGTCTTGCAAGTGCTGGTGTTGTGCTTCCGCACTTTCCTGGATTTGCAAAGATGTGTCCATAACATGTTCTTGGTGCACCGTCAACAGTTGATTACATTTGCAGAGAAAGGTAAATATGCAACATCACCGCAACCAGGGGTTACGTGAACCGAATATTTTCCGTATTTGACCTCTTTTTTGTTTGTTTTAACAATGCAGGAAAAATCTGAAGGCCATCCGTCATTTTGACAGATTGCAATTCACACCTCCGACCAATTGATGCAGACGCTCAGACATTTTCAACTTTACGCACGGATTACGGGTAACTAAATCAATCAAACATAAAGATTCCCATGAGAGCATGTGAGCATCATCTCATCTCAGACCTTGGACACCGTACTCAATAAATCTCGCTATAGGCATGGAGCGCATCTGTGACTGCACCGTACACAGACCGGTGGTGACAGATCGCTGCAGCTTAACTACAGATGCAGAAGGAGTGCATGCAGGGGGATTTCCTGCTGCTGAAGCGATCAGAAAAGCCCTCGTTCAGGGAGTTTTGCCAAATTCTGATCAATGCAATTGTGGAAATATTCCCTGAATTTAAAACTTTGGATGAAGTAGTATTTTTAATTCCCGTCTCCAGTGTGGCAACAAAGCGCAGATTCAGCCTCCATTATACACAAGAGGGAGCGCAGTTCAGGCCACAGCAGGTGAAATGTTCATAAATAATACATGTGGCTTAGTAATCTGCTCAGTGTGTGATGGGACAGTGTGCATTCACTGTTTAGTTTGAATATCATTGAAATCAGTTTGTCATGATTATCATTTAAAATTTGGACATGTAAAATAGATTATAATTGAATTTTTTAGACCTTGTCAATCTAAATGACCCACAACAAAAAATTCTTGCACGACCTTTGACTGCAACGTCATCCTGCGAACAGTTTAGCTCGCCAGCTAAATATTTAGTTAAAGCTAAATATTGGAAAATTAAACGTTTATTTGCATATTAAATGTTTATCTCCAAGCTAAATATTTAGTTAACAAGCGAAACATTTGGTTTACATATTTGGCTACATATTTAGCTCCGAACTAAATACTAAATTAGCAATCTAAATATTTAGTTTGATTCACTGCAGACTCAGTTTGGTGGCTCAGATTTAGTGCCACAGAAGTATCGTTTTGGAGCAAAACTGCTTGAAAAGTGAAGGTCTTAAAACATCCACATCCATTCTTCAGGGTTCCATCAATTCAAAGCAATTCATCAAGGTTTCTGAGGCAGCGAAGCAGCACCCTGGTTTCAGTATACCTCCCCCTCTCTCCTTAGACCCCATTCTTCCCTCTTTACACCTCCACCTATCTCTTTTTAAACCCCACCCTGCTTTATTTATGCTCTCAGCCCTCGTTTTCTACCCCCACCATTCTGTCTATACCCCTTCCTCTCTCTTTGCACCCCCCCCCTCTCCACTCTTTATACCTCCACACTTTGACAGGTGCAGATATCTGAGAATCGCTCCACTGTGGGACTATGTCTAGGGTTGGGGGTGCCCACTCTTCACATTCTTGGGAAACACTCTGGGGGCTTTGCCGTGGCTCATGTGAAACTTTGTCCGCGTTGAATAAATGGAAAGAATGAAGAATTTTATTTGAAGTAATCCAAAACTTCCTCTTGTGTTCGGGGCGCAGAGAGTGAGAGATAAAGTTTACCCTGCAGGTCGGGTCGCGCTGTTTCGGGTAAGGTGACGCTGTAGGCGGACACGGTCTGAAAGCATGTTCCGCTGAGAGCTGAAACTTTGCTTGGGAGTAAACTGAACTGAGTTGTTTTGCAAGACGACGACTTAAATGAGACTAAGAGCACTGGATCGGTCAGTGGAGATATTTCAATGTGTTTATTAGAGTTATTCAGCAAATTTGGATGCAAACATTTCCTTCTGGTTCAGGGACTTCATTTCGGAGAAGATCATCGTGACTTTCTGGAGCTCTTGAGTTCGTTCCAACTCTAACGGAGGTAGGCTACTGTTTTGCTCTGTGAAAGTCTGCATCAGCAGCTTTCTGCTTCAGTTGCTGACCACTAAAACTGGTCTACATCTGTCAATCTAAATGCGGCTCTCAGAGCTTCTGGGAATCCCTAATGCTCAGCATCCTGAAGGCTGTTTGGCAGCGGAAGCCGGGCGGTGTGACGACGACAGGTGTACGGTAACAGCGGCGCGGACGCTGCAGAAAGGCGAGAAAAGAACGAGGACCCGTGCACACGTCGTCATGTTGCTCCACGTTTCTGTTATTCAGTGAGTAGAGCATTATTAGACTTGCATGTTGTAAATAGTGTGCATGTTTAAGGTTTAAAACGTTTTGCAGCTTGTGCATCCATGGCGACGTAAACAGACTCGCCGTGACAGCCGTACTTCCTTTGCCCTTGGATTTGACACCAGTGGTTTGTGGACTTAGCTTTATGCTAAATCTGTCACTTGGACCCTGGAAGAGTCCAGCTGGTTAGGACGATCTCATTTGCTCGTCCGATTCAGGGTTTGGTTTGTTTGTCTCATTGTAAACTGAAGAAAAGACCTTTTAAAAAGGTGCTGTAAGATGTAATAAAAAAGTGATATCTGGTGAGGAAGAAATTAGGACAGCCCTACTTTTATTCATTCATTCACTTAAAAATTTAGTTTGGTGCTTCTGACTGCTAAAATAAGAGTGAACACCATAGTGAGATCCAAAATGCTGTCTGAGGCCTTCAGAAGACTGTAGCAGCTTATGTGTCAAGTAAGCAATCTAAAGAACTCTCTAAATATTTTAATTTCACCCAACAAAAAATATTCAGAAGAACTGCCAACAAGCAGGTCTGCCTGTCCAAGTAAGTTTACCCTGAGAGCAGACAGCAAGATGCTAAAACCTCTTTAGATTCTTTACCTTCCCACGGCCAAGATGACTTAATAAAGTACAGACCTATATCTAACCTTCCTTTCTTATCCAAAGTCCTTGAGAAAATAGTTGCTAATCAAGTTTGTGAGCATCTAAACAGTAATGAGCTGTTTGAAGAGTTTCAGTCAGAGTTTTAGAGCTCATCATAGCACTGAAACAGCACCGGTGAAGGTTACTAATGATATTCTCATAGCCTCAGATAATGGACATGTGATCCAGGTGAACTTTTTCGGTACCGGTAGTGGATGCTGACTTGTTGCTGGAGCTACAGTTCTGATGAATATTAAACAGAGAGATCACATTTCCCCTGTTTCATCTTTCCCTCATCAATAATAATGCCTTGCATTTATATAGCGCTTTTGGAGACCTTCAAAGCACTTTACAACTCCATCATTCATTCACTCTCACATTGGTGGAAGCAAGCCACATACTGACTGAAGCGAGGCTGCCGTTTTGCGGCAGAAGTGTCTTGCTCAAGGCATGTAGCAGGCAGAAGCAGGAATTGAACCCACGATTTCTGGGTTGCATGCCAACAGCTCTACCACTGAGCCATAGCCGCTTCATTGGCTCCCTGTTAAATCCAGAATAGAATCGAAGATCCTCCTTCTTCCATATAAAGCCCTTAATAATCAGCTCCATCATACATCAAAGATCTAATTGTTCCTTATGTTCCTAACAGAGCCCTTTGCTCTCAGACTGCAGGTTTACTTGTAGTTCCTAGGATTTCTAAAAGTAGAATGGGAGGCAGATCTTTTAGTTATCATTGGATATGATTGGAATGTTTGTGTGATTGTTTTGAAATGACATGTCTTGTAAAGTGCCTTGATATTGCGTCTGTTGTGAATCAGCGGTATATAAATAAACTGAATTGAATTAAAATTTCAAAGAAGTCTCCCGGAATCATTCAATCTCATCCTGGCCCTACAGATGTGCAGCTTAGGTTGAGGTTGGAATCTCTTAGTCTAGATTTTATTGAAAACTTATAGAGGTTTTAGTCACCAACTGTAAAATTTAAAAGTCTCAAATTTGAAAAGTTTTATGAAATTTCTGTTTCGCTGTTTCATGTCTTGTGATAATAGTGAATAATGCATTGTTTTACGTTGTATTTGTTGGCTTGTTTTGCACTTTGCACACTGTGCTGTATCTCATCTTGGCCAGGACATCCTTGCAAAAGAGATTTTCTAATCTCAATCGATATTCCTTCTGAATAAATAAGCAGGACAATCAGAAAGAGACTGCACAAATTACGATTTTTATTTTATTACTGGCTAAATAGCCTAACTGAAATTATTGCGGTTAGGGAGTCATTTGCAGCCATTGGAATATTTCTGTTTGGCCTGACGATGCAAATTTGGCCCTTTTGTTTTTATATTATAACAAGTAGGGCCTGAAACATGCAGCAACTTTTTATTCTTAAAAACAATAAAAAGAACAGCAGGGAAAAGAAAGTTGTCATTTTTGTTTCCGGGAATAAACGAAAAATATTTTTTAGACCAACAAAATTGAAAACATTCGACCCAAAAAGTTTGGAAACTTTACACCTTTCTGGTTTTAAGGCAAATGTCTGAGATCCTTTTTGGTTCAACAATAATTCCCTCTTTTCTATTTTGCTTCATAACATATTGAATTCTTAATTTTTTTGTTGAGCAGATAAAAAAAAAAAGTATTAACATACAAATTATTGTTGCATTTTTAATATTAATAAAAAAGGCCCTAACTTACTGAGTTTGGACCCCCTGGCTCTATTTAGACAAAAAAAAGCTCTGCTACTTTTTTATATTTAGCTTTCACAATGCTAGTCATTTTCATTTTAACAGTAGTTTTTAGCCATCTTTACATCTACTTGAAAACACTGAAAGGAACATTTCCCAACAGATGTACAGAAAATTTATGGCGTGATTCAAAACGTCCAGGTTTCAGCAGGATTATCTCATTTTATTGTATAATAGTTTGTTGCTCTTGCCTCTTGGAGACAAAAGCGGGTTTTCCTGTCAGGTCTGTCACTCAGCTCCACGAACTGGAATGCTTAACGATACGGCCACTTCCTCCCTGTTCAGCAGGCGAGGCGGGAAGACGGAGGCCTGCTTGTGGAGCCGGCTGTCTAGGACGGCTCCTAACAAGACGAACTGCAGCGTGCGTCTCTTCAATCACACACGGGAAAAGTTTGTCTCAGCTGCTGGGCGCTGACAGGACCAGAGTCTTCCTGCGATTGTGCACAAACTCTGTGGTAAAATGTATGTTTTTGCTGCTTGTAGCTGCAGAGATAACAGTTATTTACCCCTTAAAACATCAGGGAAAATAAACCGCAAGCATGTGAGTGCTGGTTTAAAAACACTTGTTATGAATCTGATCTTCAAAGCCCTAAAACAGCTTAAAGAAAGAGTTTAGACTCCTTTTTTTCTTTTTTATTTAACCCCCAAAATCAGCTGTAATAATCTGGATTACTTTCAAAATAACTCCCTTTTATTCCCATTTTGATTTAATGTTCACCCTTATAAATCTCTAATAAAGCTTTTGATGAACTCACCAGTAAAGCATCATGTGAGACTAAAGTGTAAAATCACTTCTGATGTGCATTTTAACAGGATACAAAAAGAGACTTTCAGCCTGTTAAAGGTTAAACCCCCAGGAAACAGATATCAAGGCCTGTTAGATAAACATCCTTTCCGGTGTTACAGAGTCCTGTCTCTCGTGTGCAGCCTGTGGAAACTGGATGATGGTCTAAAATATCTCATTAGAGGCTACAGACACAGAAGAGAAGAAAGTCCTGCGGCCTCGAAATCAATCAATCAAATTTATTTATGAAGGACTTAAAAACATTGCGATGAACAAAAGTGTTGTACAGTAAGCAAAGTAAAAGATTGCGATGGCAGGAATGAAAACAATGTTAGAAACATAAAGCAAAGATTAGCATTAGAATAGACACCAATAAAACAAAGTTATTGATGGAGGCTGCTTGATTTGTAGAGGTGAACTGTTCCACAGTCAGTGGATTAACTTGCAGCAAGATAAAACTGAATTATTGCCTTCAGTTGTTGGGTGTTACATTACGGATATCAGTTACGCAGTCATGTAATGCATTACTTTGGCAACCTGGCAGAGGCGAAGAGGAGCACAAGGTGACATTTTACAGATGGGCGTATGCACATTACTTTGTTGCGAGAAAGGACAAAAACATGACAGCTGTGTTCAAGCCATGCCCGGGCCATAATCAACTGTCTACAGCTGCAAACTCAACATCAAATCTTTCCAAAACACTTACAAAGACAACACACAAGCGCCAAGGTAGTTGCTTCAGTTAAATAGCTTCCTAACAATGACCAACCACTTTCATGTTTCCGTGCTCACCACAGCACTGAGACTGCCCTCGTAAAAATGTTCAATGACATCCCCATAAATACAGGCCACAGTGCTGCTACTTTTGGACCTCAGTGCAGCATTTGACACTGTTGATCATGATATACTATTGAAACGACTGGAGAGCTGGGTCGGACTTTTTAGGTCCAAATATAATTACTTCAGTTTTGTTTCTGTTCAGCTGGAGAAAGTTATGGCACATCCATCCATTGATTTGCTCGATGCATTCACTTTGGCCTGAATGGGTTCAAAGTCCCCTGGTAACATTGTAATATAAAGCTGAGTGTCATCTGCGTAGTTATGGTAGCTAAACTTATTGGTTGTTATAATCTGGGTAAGTGGAAGCATGTATATATTAAATAGGAAGGGGCCCCAGGATGGAGCCCTGGGGGACCCCACATGTGATTTCTGTCTGTTTCGATGAAAAGTTGTCCCTGTTCTTTAAGACGTATTCTCCAGATTAGGATGTCATGTATCGGAACAACACAGAGGTTTAAAATGACATTTTGTCTGGTTTTTGGTAACATTTTGTCATGTTAGAACCACAAATTCAGTATTTTCAGAATTTTACTGGGATTCAATACTGCAAACAAATGTAATGCAGAACTGAAATGAAGTGGGAGGAAAATGATGCATAGTGTACAATGTCCATATGGGGAAAGTATCTACTAGAAATTGCAGATAAGAGGATGATAATATGAGCAAGGAAACAATAAAAGACATGACTTAAAAACATGCTCTTCTGAAACTTGATTTTGTCCTTCTTCTGATTGTTATCCCCAGATGTTCCTTTACTTGCTACAACCACAATAATGTTCATGTTTAATCCATCTGATAAGAGCTTCTAGTAAACAGGGAAGGGATTGTTTACAGAAACCCCGGATCCCTCGTTCGTCCTTCGCTCACACTTGAACGTAATAAAGGAAACGATATTGAATTGAGCTCGGCTGCGGTGTGGGAGTGCTGCTGGGATTCTGTGTCAGAGAACAGGATGTGTTTAAACCTCAGATGAGAAGAAATAAAGATGCTGACTCAAAACATCAATTTATATTCATGCACTCACACCGAATCTGACGGAGCAGAAGAGAGAAGGAGGCGTTTCAAGATGCACATATGTTCTTTAAGGCAGTTCAGACTGAATGTAAGACTTAAAAACATCATGAATACATAATAAAAGAACAGAATTATTTTCTCATGAAACCATATTGTTGCAGAAACTTATCGAAGACCTTTCTGAAGAAAATGAAGTAAAAAAGTCTGTTTTTAACCCCTGACCCCATATATAAAGCACCTGAACTCATTTACTCACATCGTGAACAGTTTCCCCTAATATGACCAACCAGCAGCTAAGCTTCACACTTACCTCTTTTAACAACAGTGTGTGACTCAAAAACTACTTCTGGAGAGATCCTGAAAAACTAATAAAAGAGTCTGTTTTTCACTCTGGACGTTTTGCTTGTTGAAACCCGCAACGTTTCACCCAAACCCCAGGGTTCCAGCAGAAGCGGTGTGGCGTTCCTCCTGGCGGTGGTTAGGATCAGTCACAGAGAGCGAGGAAAATCACAGGAATTTGACTCCACTTTGGTTTCTGGACTTTAGAAATACACACTGTGTCCTTTTGGTGAGCCTAACTGATTTTAAAGAGAAAGATTGGTTTAAGGTAAGGACAGTAATTCAATTCAGAAATATTTAATTTATCCCAAATGAAAATTAAGTGTTGTCATACTGGTATCATCTAAATATCTTCAAAGAGTCGTTGTGGACGGTGATGCTTTGGGCAGGAAGGATCTCTGGTAGCATCCAGCCTCACAGAAAATCTGAAGCCCAAGTCACACACTGTAGGATTAGTCCAAGTAGAGTCCAAGTCCCAAAAGTAATTTTCCAGTCCAAGTCATCATTATCACCTGAGTGCAAGTCAAAGATAACAGAGCAGGGTGTAGATTTTAAAACTAGAATAATGGCAGCCATACATGGTTTACTCATGTCACCAAGCTAACACAGTAGCATGTGCAAAATAATAAAACATGCTTAGTAAATTTGAAAACAAATCATCAACACGTCACCCATACGATTCTAAAGGTTTTGGGAAGTTGTTATTAAATTTCTCCAGTAATCTAATCTAATATAAGAAGCTAACATTAGCATCGGCTACATGCTAATTCCAAGAATAGCAATTTTACATGTATGAGTCCAAGTCCTAACGTCGCAGGTCCGAATCCAAGTGCAAGTCATCAGTATGCTGCTCAAGTCAAGTCCCAAGTCCCTCAAAAGTGACTCGAGTCCAGGATTCGAGTCCTCCTTCCCTGCCATCATGACACACTAACAGCTCAACATCCAGCAGGAGAGACCATATTCCACAGTAACATGTCCTGGACGACCCCTTCAGCTTTTGGTAAGCACTGCTAATCCACCTCATTTTCTTTTGACGCTCCTCTTTAAAGGTGCGATATGTAAGAATAAAATATTGTGCTCAAATGTGAGTACTGCAGTCCATGTAAAAAAACAAAAGAGTCTACTCGCAGCCACTCGCCCCCCTCCCCTTCGTGAGTTTCACGCAGGGTTGCCAGTTACGGATGAGCGGCAGAAGATTCAAGATGACGAGCCAAAACGAGTCGTACAGAGTAAGATGATGAGTAGACAAATACATTTCACTCCAATATCGAGTTGTTGGTTATTGAAAAAAAGTAGCTTGAGATATTTATATAGCCGACTCAGGGCCGCTTGTGTTACTGGCTTCGATTATGTCCACAGCGCTGATGCTCTCTGCCGATTGGTGTCAAATTACAAATGCTGGCCGAGTGTTTGTGTTGAAGACCTGGCAACCTTGCAGGCTCACATGTGTTTGGCTCCGGAACCAGGAAGTACAGAGGCGGGACAGATTTTTTCAACTCGTCTGGGTTTTGGGGATGTAGTTTAGGTATAATTATGTATTATCAATGTATTATTAGATTTATGTCCCTTTTTATACACTAAATGTAAATATCAGGTTTGATGCACAGATAAAATTATCTTAATTTGCTCAAAACTAAACTTCAAACGGTAACTGAAGCTCGAACTATGAGAGAAAGCTGCTGAATATCTTCACTGATTGCTGAATGTTGTTGATGATGACATGAAAAGAGTTCAGTCGTGTTTGTCCGACACAGAAATCTCTTCTTCTGGTGCCGATGCTGCATGGATGACTCATCACAACAATGACTAACAGAACATGACCCGCGAGCTCCCTTCAAGTGACAGTTAACTCTGAATATAATCAGCTTTCATACTGTTGCATGATGAGAAAAAAAAGCCCACCCACACAGCTCAGGAATAGTTTCAGGGACAGACCTCCAAGTGTTCATCATTTACAGATCTTCTGAAGGCCCGGAGAACTTTATTTTAACATGGTGGTAACAAAAACTTGTGGACCTCACAGGATAAAGGTGTTAAAAGACATTTTCTCTCACTGGATGAGATTCACGCCTGAATCGAAAGGCTGGATTCCCTCCTTGGCACATCCAGGCCTGGTCATCAACCATTCATTTGATTCAGCTGTGGTGCAGCAGGGATGGGATTCAAAGACCGGAGTCCCTACCCCTGATAAGGACTGGAGAAACACTTTCTGACTCATCTATTGTCACCAACTACCTCATCTTATCTCTGACAGCAAATGTAATCTGTGATCTCATTAGTAATCACTTCTAAGATGGAAATACTTCAGCTGTAAAATGTAGGTGTGGAGTCACTGTTTTTGGTGGCACCATGTTTTGATTTGATTCTGATTTGTTTTGTTCATCATCTTTCTGGTTTAGGGGTTGCTTTTTTGCTCATACTATTTATTTCTTTTTACTTTTTGATAGTTGTTTTGATGTGTAACCATGGCCACAAGTTCCTGATTCTACTACCTGAACTACAGTAAAAGAAATCCAAGATGAGTTGAAAAGGAGGCTTCATGGATGCAGAGCGGAGACAGAAGGAGGTAGTTCAAACCATCAACGATCATATCCCCTACTCCAACGTCTCTCTAACCATACGGCCAGATGGAGATTTAAAGAGGAGGGGCAAAAGCAAAGGAGCTGGATTAGCAATACTTGCCAACAACTGACTGTGTCATCCAGGATATATACACTGCTCAAAAAAAATAAAGGGAACGCTAAAATAGCAGATCCTAGATCTGAATGAATGAAATATTCTTATTCAATACTTTGCTCTTTACTCTTTCCAAAGTGCAGACAACAAAATCACACAGAAATTATCAATGGAAATCAACTTTATTGGTCTGGAGACAAGGAGGAGCTGAGAGCTGTGCAGAAGAGACTAACATGGAAAACAAGGCGAGGGAAGAACATCTACAGGAAGAAGATGGAGGACCAGCTGCAGCAGGACATGTATCATATGTTTTGTGTGTGCTTCATGCTGTTTTTACCTTATCCCAAATTCATGTCTGCTTTTGAGTAATGTTTTTATATGTCATATGCTCTGTGTATGTTATTCCTGAAAGTGCGCTGTACAAATAAAATTGCCTTGCCTTGCCTTGCAGGAGACTTAGGGCGGGTGAACGACCTGAACTTGTAGTTTAACACATTTGACTGCCGCAACTCCCCACATCTTTGAGGACTGCCTACTTTTTTTCTCAGGACTTCACACCTCTCAGCTCCAAACCGTGAAATTGAAACCAAGGTCCGCACTGAACAGGCGTTTCTGGCATACCATTACACCCCTACTTAACATGTATATTGCTTGAAGCAGATTAACGATCTACTGAATATGAGGGGGCTTCACAATCTTTGTGTCCACCTGTAATGTATTGTTACTGTCATACTATACTTTCAAGGCACATATAGCTATAATTCATCAGAATTAAGGATTCCTAGATTTTCTGAGTTGTATTTTGTGGCAAACACCTAAAGTTGGACAGAAGAAATCAAATTACTGAGAAGGTGAGTTCTGAAGGTTCAGGAACTACCTTACAGGAAATCTCAGTTTTATAGTCCAGATCAGCAGTTTCTGCAGAACTCCACATGAACAGGTGCATCCACTCTCTCCAAAAACACTTGCCAGTGGGAGGATTTAGGAGCACAAAAAAAAGGGAAGTCCTGAAATATTCTTCCTCCGTCCAAAAGGGAAACTTGGCTGGAAGCAGAGGAAGTCATAATTCTGGCTCGGTTCACTCGTTCCTGGTTGCAGGATCGGGTTTGGCACTGTTTTCTGGAACCTGGAAGTATTCGTATCATCTTGCATCAAAACTTCCTGTTCAGATTGACTTAGTCAATGCAGTCATCTTAATTAAGGATTTAGTATTAACAGCCTGTTTCCATGGAAACTAGCAGCTCTGCAGCCCGGCACATTATACACCGGTGCACGGTGTAGTCTGACTGCTTTCCCTCAGAGCCAGCACCTCGTCTGTTGGATCACACCTCACGGGCTTCACTCCACTTCTAATCACTGCAGACCGGACACAGCATGTAAGCGCTGCTTATGTTCTGACCAGGTTTCCTGCCATGATTTGGTCCTTGCCCGACGCGCTCAAAGCCCAACCCTGCTCATTTTTCCTCCTTCATCAACTCTGAGAATAACATGTTCGCAGATGCATCTGTGAACATGCAGATGACACAGTGGCTGCGTTTACATGTGCAAAATGTCTTTAATCGGATCATAGTTCGGATTAGAATTTGACTGTGTACATGGGCCCTGAAAAAATTAATCCGATTATAACGAGCGTTTACATTCGCCACACGTTCGATCTGAATAAATCCTTTTGACGTGCGCAGAACGATCTAAAATACCGGAAACGGCCGTAGAAGAAGAAGTAGCAGACTTCCGCTGTAAACAAACATGGCTGCGAGTGTTTAAAATGGAGCGATACGATGTTCATCGTAGCGTGCTTTTATTTTTTCTGGTCACGGTTTGACATCTACAAGCCTTTATTGTTTGTACACAGTCAAATTCTAATCCGAATCCTTTTATTGTTTTACGCCAACGTAAGGTACGGCTATGCATGACGTACCAGACATGCGCAGTAATGACCGACATTCGGAATAAGTGTTTTTACATGAACAGCGATCGGATTAACAACCGACATAACCCAGCCGTCTCAATCGGAATTAAATCTCAATACGAATGAGTGTGATCGGATCAGAGTATTCAGAATGGCGTGTTTACATTAAGCATTGTCACTAAATACAAATACTTGGGAACTGCCATCAAAATTGGTTGAACTTTCATCAAAATGTATCCCAGATTACTAAAAAAAGGTGGTTGTATTTCTTGTGGAGATTGAACAGCTTCGATGTGGTCAAAACACTGTTTGTTTAATTTTATAGACACATAATTGAATCAGTGCTGTCCTTTTGTTTGATTTCATACTATGGGAACTTGTCAGTATAACACAAAAATCGCATGAACAGAATTGTGTCGGAAGCCAGTAAAATTACTGGCCAACAACAAATGGCCCTTATGAGTATTTATCAGAAACAGGTTCTAAAGAAGGCTCTCTCTCGGTTCTGGCCTGCTCTAACCACCCTGTGGGGACCCAGTTTGATCTTCTCCCATCAGGTAGGCGATCCAGGCTCCCAAAAATTAAGAGCAACAGATTTAACTTTTCCTTTGTGCCCTTTGCTGTTTAACATGCTGAATTTGCACAGTTGCTGAAAGATTCAGCTGTTAGATTTGTTTCATGAAATTGGTAGTGATCTGCTTGATTGTTTGCTATTTAGAGAATCAGCGTTAATGGGGTACACAAACATGTTATGTTCCAGTGGAAGGAATGTGTGGGTTTGTTTGTCTGTAAGGCCAGGATAGGCTGAAAGGCTGCAGGAACGTAGGCTTGCTACAAGGAGCTTCCAATGGCAAGTGACGAGTCCTACACAATACGTTTTTTTTCTGATAATTATGTTTAATTATAATGACAGAGAAACGGGCTCTGATAATGCATCGCTAATGTTAGCAATGACGACTAGCCGTTTTTATTTCCCCAAACAATTCCTTACCTTTGTTCGACTGTCATGAATATTTGAAATGTCCATTTACATGAAGTACAAGTTAGCCAAACATGGATGAATCTTACCTGTTCAGGAGAAAATTAGCAACGTTGGCGTCTGTCTTCAAATTTTTCTGTTTTCACCCGTCTCCATCTTGTAAAGGCATCTCCTGAACAAATCCTTGTTTTATTTCAGATTTTGTCACGACCTATTTCTGAATGATAACGAGGTCTTTTAGGTGTAGTAACGTTAGACATCTTTTATCCGAAACACTTTTGTAGCTGCAGCTGTAGTAATTAGAGCAGAGCTGGCAAACCAAAACACTACTGACTTGGTGATTGGTAGATAGGTGGAGGGCGGAGCTTCAGGCCAAAACACAAGATGACATCATCAGGTGAGGGCTGCAACTTCACTTTTTAAATGACAATATCCTGGCTGTACTACTGTTGTCAGTGCTATAAGCATTGGAAAAGAAAATGATTTCTTAATGTCTAGTGACATATGAGGGCCATTTTATAATTAATTGAAATACATTTCTTACATACAGCTACTTTAATAGTTTAAATAACAAATATACCTTAATATGCTTTAATACACACAGTGTATTAATGCATTAGCACTAGCAGAAGCTAACATCTACAGTTTTCCATATCTATGCTCTTGGAGGTAAAGCCAAACCAGCCCATAGCATGTCATGCAGCATTGCTCCTAGGTATTCAAGCTTCTCAATTTACTTTTCATTTAGAATATTTTGGATTAACTGTAAAAAAACAACAAAAAAACTCTGCAAATTGGTGGAGTTACGTTCCACTGTAAAATCCACAATTACTGAACCACGAAAAGGCGGGGATGCAATGTACTCATAATAACCTATGACTGTGGTCCCCAACCTTTTTTTTTTTCTTTTTGCCACGGACCGGTTTAATTTCAGTCAATATTCTCATGGGCTGGCGGATAAATGCAAGAAAAAAATAAGATACAACTAGGATAAAAAAAAAAACGGGGTTATTTTAAAATATAATAAATGTAAATCCAATGTGTGCTTGTAACTTTATTAGTAGCATCCTCGTATCATCGCACCATCAACATAACATGAAAGATATTCTATCTGCCATCTAACCCGCTCTGGTCCCTATGGTAACATTTAAATATACCACAAAAAGAAATATAAAGTGCATGAAAATTACAACTAACCACAATGCTGAATCAGTAGGAGCCCAGTGGCTGTTTCTCTGTAACGAGACAGTTCGTCTGTGGCAGTTTTAAAGGTTTCATTGCCTTATTAGAAATTCGGTTGCCACATATTAAGCAGAGCAGTGGCTCAGTGCGTGGAAATCGCCTGCCGTGATAAATCCATATTATAAGTATGACTCCTGTATTGTCTATTAAATGTACCTTTCTTTTTCTTGGAAGTCGTAGGCTCTTCCTTTGTCTCCTCTGACCTTTTCCTTTTCTTTAATGTACTTTTCAGAGACCTGTTTTTTGTTTTATTTTACAATTTTGCTTGTGGGTTTGTTTTTAGCGGTGACGTAATCATGTGACCAACTCAAGCGTCTTGGCAGAGTGAGTGAGTGAGTTATAGCTGTAGATGTAATGAAGGGAATCTGGTCATTTTTCCAAAAAAAGCATAGTTTAGGCTCAGATGATAAATAAAAATAAAAAAGTAATTTAAATGATTTATCTGCAGACTGGTACAGGTCCGGGGCCCAGGGGTTTCTGTGGAGAGTTGTACCAGGTTCTGTTTCCTCCAGTAAGTCCAGAAACATTGAGTTTGGGTTACTGCAAGTTGATTTTAGAGTTTATGCTGAGCTTTAATGTAACACACTTCAAAATTATATCCAACAGTTTATTTCATAAAAATCCTTAAAAAAAAACAAACAAATTTCACAGTTGTTAAAAATAATTTCGTTTTATGGGCCTAGTTCAGGTTCTGTGTCACATCTTATTGCAAGATCTTAATTTATTTGTGTTGATAAATGTTTGCCTTCAGCTGAGATGAACTTTGACCCCTCAGCTGTATCTGGGTATTCTCGGGCAGCAGACTGAGGTTGAGGTTTGCGTTCTGAATAATCAACATTGACCCCGAGTGACCGCAGCGAAAAGCAGGGCAGAACAATGGCAAACGAAACTGTTTAAAGTGGAAGTTCCTGTTTCTCTGCTGTTCTCGAGTTAAAGAGCGTGCAAGGCTGCCCGCTGGGTGTGTGCGCGTCTCAAAGTTGGGAAACAGGGTTCGGGGGGGTGGGGTGGGGGGGGGGGGGGGTGGAAGGGGTTGGGGGGTTGGACGCTGAAGACCCAATCTCTGGAGAATGCAGGAAACTGAAGAGCAAAGGAAGGAAATGGTCGCAGACGCAGATTTTTGTGGGATTGCACCAGACTCTGCTCCGACGGGTTGTTACTTAAAAGACAGAGAAAACAAATCCGACTCAGTTAATGCATGTGGCAGACAGTATCAGTCCTAAGAATATAAAAAAAGGGAAGGTGAAGATTGACGAAGGAGGGTTTAATGGCTGCTATCTGGAAGGCAATGAGTGTCATGAGTTTAACATAAACTTCCTCAAGGTATGACCCGAGGTCAAGAAAAAGGAGGAAACAAATAACTGGGAGAAATGTATTAATTCTTAGTGCCTAATGGGCTGAAAAGTTCATTTATTAAAGTGTTGTTCAATGTCAAAGAACTGCGACTGGAGAGTCTCAATCTGAAGGAGATAAGGAAGAATTAAAGCCTAAAAACATCCAGCTCCTATCGGAGTGTCCACCTTTGTGCTTTCAGCTCTTTTCACGCATTCAGGAGGAAAAATAAAAACAGTTCAGCCCCAACCTCCCCACAGGCTGCGAGATTAATTTCCTAGAATCGGTTTGAGTGTGTGTGAATCCACGCCCCTGTTTCTCCCTCGATCAATCAGAACATGAAGTCTGCCTGCTGACACCTCCCAAAATGTAGCTCAACATCTACATTTTTGGAGGTGTCAGCAGGCAGACTTCATGTTCCCCTGGAGCCAGAACTTGGACTGAGCTAATCAAGTGGTTGCCGGGTGTGATCAAGTATAGCACGATAAAATATTTGCAAATACAGAATTAAATACATGAAGCAGCTCAATAATCACGAAAAGTACGCCAAAGTTAAAGCTTGGCAAGGCGGTTTCTAATCACAACTTTCAGAATTATTTTCCTTTTCTTGTCGGGTTACAACCAGATATGTCAAGGAATTCTATTCACTTATTATGTAGTGCAAAGTGCATGGATGAGAATTTGGGCATGTATTTATATGCAAGCTTTGTTTGCTGTTATTTCAAAGAAAATGTTTTTTTTGTTAGTTTTTTTTGGTTATAAAAGAAAAATGACATAATTACAAATATGTCATGATTTCCCTGTTTCTCATGTTTCCTGCCTTAACAGACCAAGGCGCCATGGGGGATTTAGCTGGGGGGGGACGCAACTTATTCTGGGGGGTAACCAGTTTTACGTCCAGTTGGCGATATGTTACCTTTTTTTTTGACAACCTTTGTATGTACATATCCAGATTATTGTCACGTTTGGTTTACTTAAAGAGATACTCTAATTACAAGCAGCAAACCCAGACGACAGGAGATTAGTTCTTTTAAAGGTTTATTTGGAACTAATGCAGGAAACGAGTGAAAGCCAAGGAGATTGTGCCGCATGGAGGGAATCCGGGAAACGGGAACTGAAGGGGAACAGGTAGGTGATTAATTTAAGGTAATGAAAATTAAACAGGAAAGGACTAGGGTGGTGGATGAGGTCTTACTTGGTTGTCGGCTTCGTGAGGACTCGAAGGAGGTATGCTGGAAACGCGAACTGAGTCCGGCTGGGGAGTGGGTGGTTTGTATTGAAGCGTCTTTTGCTCTTGCAGGTGGAGGCGTTGGAGGGCGGACAGGCAGGCGTCTGAGAGCAGTGGTGTCCAGGTGAGTACCTTGTGTGATTTCATGTGGAGAGGAATGGAGACTGACCAGGGAGGAATCCGGAGTTCGCTGGAAGGAATCTTTGTCGAGGAGAAAATCCAGAACTGTATCAATGAAGGAGATCAAGAGAGGTAAATAGCTTTAAGCATAAGTTTTTCTAGAGAGATTCTTAACAAGAGGTTCAAAAGACAAGATCTGGCCTGTGTACCAAGCATAGAGCGAGAACCATCTGGCGTCAATCTCCAGGATCCCCTCCGCCTTAAGACAGGTAAAGGTCACGAGGTCTGATGGAGAGCACCTGCTGCAGAACCTGCCAGTCACGGCCACTGCAGAAACAAGGTAGGAAACAAACAGACATCCCACTCACCCAGCACATAGTTCCAGAGACCTAACAATTATGCATCATCTAAAGGCTGTGATTCTTTCAGGAGCGGGCTGGCCAGAGGGAGGTTCAGGAGTTTTCCCAAACGGCCGGTCTGTTCTACGCCGGTGGCCGGAACGTTTGTTTTTGTACTCCAAAAGCAGTTGCAGCTCTGCCACTGTCTTGATCCTGCTTTGTGTCTGGTTGTGTACGTGAGTGAGGGATCTTCATTTATAAAAGATATTTGTAAGCGCTACTGGTGCTGCTTCATCTGCAGCTGATCAGCACCATCGCTGCTGCACTCAATTCTACAAAGTTTGGCCATAATCTGGAATCTTGTCAACTATTCTGATATTGTTTGCTAGCTGCTACTAGACGTCAGTAGCTCTCTTCTGCTCTGAAAGGAGGTTCGCCTAACCTTGCAGGGCCTCCAAATATGGGTTGCCTCGGTGCCAGAAAGTAAGAGATATTCATATTAATACTAATAATTTTCTCATCCACAACCCACCCGAAGTGAAGAAACTTCCAAGCTCCCGAGCTGAATTTCAACACCAGCTGATCTATGCCAAACAATGATACAATCATAACTGTAGACACAGTTGACGGTTTTGGTAAAGAACTCAGAAAGCAAATAATAGGCAACTTACCGTTCGAAGCCAGATATCAAAACCAAGGAAAGAGCGTCTTTTTACATCCACAACGGTCCAGTTAATGTCCTCCAGTAAAATAGATAGTCCATAACACGTCTTATGTTCAAAACCCAACATCATCTGCCGCTCAAAACTTTGATAATTCCCTTCCTTGTGTGGATTTCTCACAAAGTTTTAATCAGAACTACCGTCAGCATGCAAATTAGCCTACACTGTAAAAATAAAATCTTTAATAAACGGTAAATTACTGGCAGCTACGGCTGCCAAACAAATACTGTAAAATTAAGGTAAAATACTGTAATTCAAGTAACGTGCAAAAACAATTAATTTACAGTAAATTCCTGTCAGGTTTTTAGATGAAATAGTGTTATTTTACAGTTTTACCCTGTGTTATCATGGTCAAACACTGAAAATGTAAGAAAAATGTAAAAAAATAAATAAATGACAATAGCATTAATTTACTGATTGTTTACTGTAAAATTACCGTCAAACACTTTACAAATACTGCCTATGATTATATTTCTACAGGAAAATAGCTTCATTTCACAGATTGTTTACTTTGAAATTACTGTCAAACACCTCACAGTTAGTGAAGATACCTACATTTCTATAAGGCAAGGCAAGGCAATTTTATTTGTATAGCCCACTTTCAACAGCAGGGTAATTCAAGGTGCTTTACATGATTTGGTGATAAAAAAAACACATAAAAGAAACACACATTACACATGATACACAATATAGTAAGAGAAAGATAAAAAAAGCAAGAGAGCATGAACACATTTCATACATATAACATCAAGCATTTACTCGAAGGCAATTCTAAACAGATGAGTTTTTAGTCTCGATTTAAAGCAGTTCAGAGTTTCAGCAACTCTACACTCGTCAGGAAGTCTGTTCCAGATAAGGGGAGCATAGAAACTGAAAGCTGCTTCTCCATGTTTAGTTCTGAGTCTAGGGATGTTTAGTAGGCTAGAGTTGGAGGACCTGAGTGGTCTTGGTGGTTGGTACTGTGACAACAGGTCTTCAACATACTCTGGTGCAAAGCCATGTAATGATTTATAAACTAGTTAAAGTATTTAGAAGTCTATTCTCTGAGCTACAGGGAGCCAGTGTAAGGACTTTAGAACTGGGGTGATGTGCTCTACTTTCCTGGTTCTAGTGAGGAACATGAGCAGCAGCGTTCTGGATCAGCTGCAGCTGTCTGATTGACTTTTTAGGCAGACCTGTGAAGACGCTGTTGCAGTAAGCAATCCGACTAAAGATAAACGCATGGATGAGTTTTTCTAGGTCCTGTTGTGACATCAGTCCTTTAATCCTAGAAATGTTCTTCAGGTGATAGAAGGCTGACCTTGTTATTGACCTTTATGTGACCCTGGAGGTTCAGGTCTGAGTCCATTACTACACCTAGGTTACGAACCTGATCAGTAGTTTCTAGCTGTATTAACTGAAGCTGTGTGCTGACTCTTGATCGTCCTCCTTGGGTCCAAAACTAATCACTTCAGTTTTGTTTCTATTTAGCTGGAGAAAGTTATGACACATCCAACCATTTTTTTTGGTCAATGCATTGATTTAGGGTTTGAATGGGTTCAGAGTCACCTGGTGACATTGTAATGTAGAGCTGAGTGTCATCCGCGTAGTTATGGTAGCTAATGTTATTGGTTGCTATAATCTTGCCTAGTGGGAGCATGTAGATATTAAATAAGAGGGACACCAGGATGGAGCCCTGGGGCACCCTACATGTGATTTCTGTTGTTCTGATGAAAAGTTTCCTGTTGAAACATAAAAGTCCCTGTTCTTTAGGTAAGACTCAAACCAGCCAAGTACTGTACCAGAGAGTCAGACCCAGCTCTCCAGTCGTTTCAATAATATATCATGATCAACAGTGTCAAATGCTGCACTGAGGTCCAACAGAATCAGCACTGTGGTTCTTCCACAGTCTGTATTTATGCGGATGTCATTGAATACTTTCACGAGGGCAGTCTCGGTGCTGTGGTGAGCATGGAAACCAGACTGAAAAACATCAAAACGGTTTGTCATTGTTATGAAACTATTTAACTGCTGAAACAGCTTTTTCAATAATCTTACTGATGAATGGGAGATTAGAGATTGGCCTGTAGTTCTGCATTAACGTCGTGTCTAGATTTTTCTTCTTTAGTAGTGGTTTAATAACTGCTGTTTTTAAAGCCTGAGGGAAGACACCTGATAATAGGGATGAGTTCACTATTTGAACAAGATCAGACCCAATAACAGGAAGAACTTTAGACCAGACGATGATGAGAGTCCATGTTACTCTCACCGAGCTACATTATATTACTTATCAAATAACTTTTAAAAAATATGTCCGTTTTACAAGGAGGGCCATCATAACTTACCTTCCTTTTCACAGCTTCCAGACACCCGTTCACTCTGTCTGGCTCAACAACCTTTTGCAGAAGATATTTTCAAAATAACCGCGTGCACAGCTGTCATTGGTCAGCTCTCTGAGTGACAGCCTCGCCCCCTGCTTCTTTAAAGTGTAACTGAACCCCCTGAAAAATCATAACCCCGCCCCCAGACAACATTTGAAAAATTCTACAAAGTGGGCGGTGCCAGGAAGAACGGAGGGGCGTGGCCAAGTGTGGGGGAAAATCGGAGGGGGGAACGTGGGGGTGTGTTCAGGAGGGCAATGACAGCTCGCTTACGGTAATACTGAAACATGGACTGTGACCGTTGGCAGTTTTGCGACTGATCGATCTGATCAACATTCATCTGTTTTGAACGTTAGCCTATGTTAGCATCACCATTCAGAGACCGGACTCATCCTGTCTCCCTCTGCCTCAGCATCACCGAGCTCGGGCGGCACTGGCTCGGCGCCCTGAGCCAGGGGATCTCCTCCACCGATATCGGAGATAGAGGGGTAGAAGGAGGCTTTATGGAGCTCAGCGGCCGCGAGCCGTATCAATTAGACCGCTGGCTCGGGGCGCTGAGTCAGCGCTGCCCGAGGCTGGCGCTGCTGCTGAGGGAGAGAGAGACAGGATGGGTCCAGTCCCGTAGGGTAATGTTCAAAACAGTATGTTAGCTAACTAAGTGCTAATGTGATAATAATGGTAACCTGAAAAAACCAATCCAACTCCAAACTTGCCACGGGTCCGGCCCGGTATGTTTTATACCCAAACCCACGGGGCGTGTCTGTGAGACCATGGCTGCTGTGACACAGTCAATGCCTGTGACGTAAAGATGTACCGCTCTCCACCAATCACAAAATTCAAATGCAGTAGCCACCGTTCAACCCTACGTTTTTAGACCAAAAGGTGTAGAATTAGACAAGTTTACACCAAAATGTAAGAAAATCCCCAGAAACTGAAAGACTGCATTGGTAAAGACCCATTTATACAGTTTAGAAGCAAAAAAAAAGTTGTTTTGGGGTTTAGTTACTTTTTAAACACAAATGCACGAGCTGCACGGAGTTTTTACTGCCGCAGTTTGAGTTACACGCCTAATCCAAGAAAATGGTTCTTGCTTGTGTAGTAAATGGTTGTGAAAACAAGCCAAAGACATACAGCAACACGATGTTTCACAGAATTCTGTTTGTTCTTCTTCTTCTTCTGATTTTTATTGGCGGTTGGCAAACAACAAACGGTGCATTACCGCCACCGACTAGTGTGGAGTGTGGACTGGAACGACTCTCACAAAAAAAAACAACAAAAAACTCAAATCCTCCCAAACAATCTACTTTCTTTTAAAAACTGAAATAAAACCTGATAGCCTCCAGCTCTTGAATCCCCTCTCAACAAATCAATAAGGTCTAATTTAATATTTATCTTACTGAGGTTTTGAATTAATTTCCTTTTCTCTACCTGATATTTATGACAGTATAATATGACATGTTCTAAAGTTTCCTTTTCTCCACAGTAATCACATTTCCCTGTATCATGCTTTCTTATCATGAATAGTGTTCAAAGCAGTGTGCCCGAATCTTAATCTAGTTATAATCAGCTCCTCTCTTCTATTCCTTCCTGTGCTTCTCATTTCTCCAACTCTCCTTTGAATTTTATACAACCATCGTCCCCTCCTTTCTTCTTCCCACTGCTTTTGCCATCTTTTCTTCATTTCTTGCCTTATCTCCGTCTGACTGAAATTAATATTTAAGTTCACTGATGCATTTATTTTGGCTTCCTTTGCAACCATATCAACCATTTCATTCCCCCTGACTCCATAGTGAGCTGGAATCCATGAAGAAGTTATTGTAAGTCCCATCATGTTTATTCTATAAAGTGTTTGCTGAATCTCTAATAGGATGTCTGGTCTGCTTTCTGATTGGCTGCACTGTAAACTAGTCAATGAAGAGCTTGAGTCTGAACAAATGACTGATTGTAACGGTCTCATATCTTCTACCCATTCAACAGCTAACAGTATTGCGAGCATTTCTCCTATGTATACTGACAGCCCATTATTGATTCTTTTCTTTACTTTAACTTTAAATTCAGGAACTTTAAATGCTACACCGATTTGATTGGCTGTATTCTTTGATGCATCTGTATATATTTGTAGATAATTATAATACTGATCTATATAATTCTGTACCGTATGTGAGTTTAAAGTAAATCCCTTATCCTTGTTCTTCTTTTCCAATAAAGTGAAATCTACTATTGCCTCAGGAAGTATCCATGGTGGTATTGTTGATAATGGTACTCATTGACTAATAATAAACTGATCCAGTTTGAGATGTATTGCTCTTTGTTTCACGCCTTTCTTTCTCCCAGCAAGGTTTGATTAGGTCTTGTGTTGGGTGATCCTGCTCATGTCCCTGCAAATTTGCCCAGTAATTAAATATTAATTAATTCATTGGGGCTACTTCTTACTTTTCATTTGCAGTCGATATCATTATTGAGTTCACCAGTAAAAATTACAATCATCATTTATTAATTTTAATCACTTGTACACAAAATGCTCGTTCCATTCACTTACATTGCTTTATGCTAAGGTAAAGCAAACGGACTTCTGCCAGAAAAGCTTCTTTTTTTAAATCATAGTCATTATTATAATTGTATATACGTACATTTAATGTTTTATATTACAGATATTAAATGTTGAAAATACACATTTGTATAAGATAACTTCCCCCTAAAGAGTAAAATGTTACATTGTTGTATAGAAACCTATATACGACATACCACAGTTGAAATGTATAAGTGCACAAAATATGAAATTATTCAGATGTAGCCGATCCTAAATTGACATAAAAAGTAAAATATTTAGTATAGACAAGAAGCTTTATTTAATGTGTAGCACACTTGATTAGGCTACATTCAATCATAAATATGAAACTTTGAAATTATGCAGAAAAGTGAAATGTTTAATATGCACAACAAAACCTTACATAATGTATAACATTATTTAATTACAGGTGATCATTTTAATTTTGCATTAATTTTATGTAAAATAAAAAAACAGCCTCAAACTTCAAATAAAAAAAATTGAAAATGATTGTCAAAAAACGAGGAATAACAGTTTTTCCTTTATTTTGGATTAATCCGTGAAATAACATACTGTTTGTTAATTTACTTATACTTATAGTTATTTTACAGTAAATGTTTGTCAAAAAACAAAAATTATTTGTTTTTTGTAATCATTGGATAAACACTTAAAATAAAATGCTGTTTGTAAATTTACACAAAATGTTCAGTAATTTTTACAGTTTTATACACTATTTTGAAAAAACAGAAAAATGCCGTAAAAAATACAGTTATTTACGGTAAAAAAAAACATTTTTACAATGTAAAAATAACACATAACACTTCTTCTTTGTGTTTATTGCCAGCTGGTAAACAACAAATTGGTGCATTACCGCCACCGACTGGTATGGAGTGTGGAGCAGAATGTCACTCAAGGTTGTATTTGCTGGTTATCTTGGGTCAATGCATTACATGGTTGCAACGTAATTTACATCGCCCTCTTGTGCCGGGCCTCTGCCACGATTCCTGCTGCTCCTCTGATTATAGTCCCTTCTTACCTGCTGATGACCTTGATTGTCTCTCCAAATAGTTCCTGGTTTCCAGCTGGTTTTCCTCTCTATATGGTCCTGCGGGTGAAACAATCCCCAGTAACGGGACACAATCATTTTCTCTACTGGTACATCTCCATGGATTAAGTTTACTGAGGTCTGAGTCTCCAAACAGAATCTCTCCCACCACCTCTCCAGTAGAGTCTATACCTGAAAGACGTACCTAAGAAGAAGCCGTCGACCATCTTGCACATTGAAACCGTTGTCAATAAATGTTGAGCAACCTTTGCCGTGTGTTGTTCTGGGTCCCAACCACACTTAATACATTATGAAATAAGCAGACATGCGCATGCTTTACATTAGAGCTCAGTCATATCAAGAATACAAATGAAAGAGTCGAAACTTATGAATCCTACACAAGTGATTTTCAGTCAAAACTGACCCTGATTGTGCCCTATTTTATCATTCATAATGCATTAGTTTAACATTGCGGTTGTAACTTAACTGTAGCATAATGCTACAGTTTACACCCAAACACACATATTTTAAACTACATGTTATTGAATTGGTAGTTAATTGGAATTTTTCTTGTGGTAAAATAAAATTTTTGATAAATAATTTCTCTGTGCATACTACCTGTGTTCAGAGAGGTGTTGTTATGGAAATGATAAATATCTCCTTCCTTAAGCAACGATGAGGCTCCAGTCCATCGATGTTTTTGATATTTTAATAAATGAATCGGCCAGAATCATGATACAGGCGTTCGGCTGGGACTCAACCGCACCACTAGTTGCTTAAGGTGGAAGGTCTCCTGCCTCCGTCCATACACTCAGCTTCCAAACATAAAGCAATTTAATATTATATCCTTACTCCCTCCTACGCTGTCTTGATGTCTCGTCTATCCTCCAAGGTTATGTAAGCAAAAACACTCTGAGGATCTCTAAATGACATATTCCCTAAACGCGTTTACTATCATGTAAATAATCAATTCATTCACATGAACTTGAGATGTTTCCGTAACAGTGTATGGGCTGGTCTAGCCCGGCGCTTCCTGTTCAAAAGGTTCATGATGTCATTGATTGCACTCCCGCTACTGGTGCATCACCGTTGCTGTGAATCCATCAGTGAACGTCTGTATTGCTGTTAAAACGGCTCATCCTGCGTTTTAAGCTGAAATGTTGGACATGTCAGGAGGAAAATAAAAAATGATGTGTGACATTCAGTCTCGCCAGCAGTTTATATAGAGGTTCGCTAGACCCAGCTTTTATTTTGGTAGTCCACTTCCGTTTATCGGCAAGTAAATTTGCATATCAGCCATATAGTTTAAGCTAAATATTTAGCTTCAAATTAAATGTTCAGCTTGCTAACTAAGTATTTAGTTTCGGGTGACCACCAGTCCTCTTTTCCCCAGACGTGTCCCTTTTTCACGTGCTGTCCGGGGCGTCCGGGGGATTTCATAGATTGATGAAAAATATCTGGGTTTTCATTGTTTCTAAGGGGACCAATAAGCATACCTAAACTGACTGGTGCGATGCATCCAATTCTCTCGTCTGACATCCTCGCCGAGCTGCTGCCTAGTGGATGGTTTGATCCGTTCATATACGGAATAGACAGGGGGCCGCGTTGCCCTGCATGCACCGCATTGCGTCTGTTTAGAAGATATCAAAGCACAAGTGTTTCTTTACAGATGAACGGAGCTTGTATATTTGTTTTTGTGTGACAAAAGTGGCAAAGATCCAATAGGTTCACATGGTCACAAAAACGATATTAATGCTGTGCAAAGTGAGAGTTCGTCTCTAAATTGACAAAGGAGGATGAAGATGAAAACCAAAGACTGGAGTATACACTTTATTATTGTCTTTTTGAGACTGCTGGTCTTTTTTTTTTTTATTATATCGAAAAGTTTTCCCAGAATATAATTTCAGATTTTTGTTTAATTTTTGGCAATTATAATTTAAAAAGGGAACTATTATTGTTACTGGTAAAATTTTTTATTTCGAAAGAGTAATTATTTCTATTATTTATTAATTTCAAGAGATTTTAAAGTCATTTTTCTACTTGTGAAAGTCTATTTGAAGTTTATTTAACTGTTCATTCTAGCCACATGGAGAATGCACGATTTTAATATGTTAAAATCAAAAGTGTCCTCTTTTTAGGAAATCAAAATATGGTCACCTTAATTCAGTTCAAAGTTAAATATTCAGTTAATAGACTAAATATTTAGTTGAACAGCTAAATATTTAATTTGTAAGCTAAATCATTAATTTGTAAACTAAAGATTTAGTTTGAAACTGTGACATTTACAAATGAATAAATAACATGGATGCAAATATGACTTTGAAAAATGAACCCCCATTTGTTAATCATATGACCGGCTAGATAACCCAAATTACTGCTGTTCACTTTTGTAAACAGTAAAAAGATCTCCAAAGCACTCTGCAGACAAGAGGGGGATGTTGGGTTCATCGCGCCTCCAGGACCATCAGACGCTGTCTGCATGCAAACTGGTTGTTTGGGAGGCATGTCAGGAAAAAACATTTTCTGTCCCACCATAAAAAACATGAAGATGTGGAGTTACTGAGAACTTTGGTCAGATGAGACTCCAGGTGGATGTCGTGTTTACCGTGCAGGAGGTGTGCAGGGAGATGTTCCCATGGTTTCCCAGTTTCACAGCTTAAGGTGAGATTCAGCCATCAAAAAGTACTTTTTTTTAAATCTCTCTGTGGATTTCATTGCAAGTCTGCTGACGCTCCACAAGCTCCTAAACAACAACAAAAAATTGTTTCCGTGTTTAAGGATTTCATCTCTCACCAGAGACTTATCTCTTCATCTCTGCCTCTTCAACAAAGTGCAGCAGGTCCAGCTTTGTGAACCCAGCTCCACGAAATGAAATCCAGATGTTGGAGCAGAAAACTCAACAGAAAGCAGAAGTGAAATGCATGTGCGTGCATCTCTTTAACCCTATAGGAAATACCAGATAACAAATAGCAGACAAGAACTACATAAAAGGGACTGCATTGTGTAAAGGGAAGGTTTTTCTTAGCTTATACTGAGCTAACAGAAAATATGGGAGGGGGAAAAAAGCCTCCGGTTCAACATCGCCGCATTTAGAAGTAAAAAATCATTGCAAAGCAGTTTCTAAAAATGTATGAAATGTGCTGTCAGCACTTGAAACATTGGCATCCGTAGAGACTCTGCCTCGTGGGTTACCAGGACAACTAGTGACCTGCTCACATGTGTTAGCTGCACCCTCACCATGCTGCTTCCTTTGAGAGCACGGCAAGCAGAAAAGGCCATTTAAAGCTCAACAATAAAAGAATCTGGCTGAAAAGACGGTTTGCATCGGTTTGCTTTAGACTGCTCTTTGTTTAAAAATTATTTCAGGTTTTGTTTTAATTGGTTTAGAAAATCTTAGAATTTCTTTGGATTTACCCGATTGGCTGCAGGGGAGTTTCTGGCGTTTATGCTCCTTACTGATGATCTGACAGATACACACTGCATTCGAACATTTGCGCTCTTAAAGGCCAAACCACCGCAGCAAGTTTAACTCAAACTCTGCCTCCTGATTTCAAAGCTGCCTGAATATCGTCTTTAAATAAACGCTGGGGATCTGAACAACAAATGTAAACAAAAACGTGTTCATCTGGTGAAATAGACCAGTCATGTGCAAAAAACAACTGTCAAAGGTTGAGTTGCTATGATCTGAATAATGATTTATCAGGAAGAGAAATTGGGTTAAAAGTTTGTCCAAGAGCAGTTTTTCTAACAAATCTAACAAACCGGCACCCAACCCTGGGATTTTAAACCCCCTTGGGGTGAGCCCATACTGCCTGTAATGCCCCACAGCGGGGGGTGACACCTTGTGGCATAAACCAGGATTTAAAAAACATTTACGTCTATGTTGTAAGTTTTGCTCCAGTTCTGACTGGCATTGTTACTATGGTGTGTACCAGCATAAGCCTTCCCGTTTCTCCTAAACGCTGTCTCAGCAGAACACCTTTTGTGGTCGATTCATGTAAGTCTTACTTTTCTCCACATAATCAGGCCGTCGTTGACTTGGATTTAATAACAGCACTGCAACAATGGAGTCAACATGTTCTTTTGAGGAGATCTTCTGTCACACCACTCCAACTCTGAGTCCGTCTGCAGTTGCTTTGTGGTTTTGGTCTCAAAAGTCGCTTTACTCTGCTGCTACACATGTTGGTTATCCATAGCCACGTCTCCTTGAAGTGTCAAAGGGGGGCTGCTCCCTATATCCAGCAGTCCTTGGGTGAGAGGTGGGGTCAACCCCCGACAGAGACACACAGGACAAACAATCATGCACACATTATCACCTTAGGCTCACCAGTTAACCTAACTGTCAGGTTTTTGGACAGTGGGAGGAAGCAGGAGGACTCAAACCCTGGACAAGGCAACAGTATCAACTGTTCCACGATGACGCCCATCCATGTTGGATTATTGATTTATATAATAAAGTGATCTGCGAACGTCAACCAGGGGTTGCGTTAACCCAATATTTTCCGTATTTGGCCGTTTTTTTTTTGTTTTTTTTTTACGGTGACGGAAAGATCTAAAGGCCGTCCGTCATTTTGACAGATTGCAATTCACACCCCTGACCACTTGGTGCAGACGCTTAAACATTTTCAACTTTAAGCATAGAGTTCAGGCATTCAGATGGCTCCAGCTCAACCACTGATGCAGAGGGAGCACATGCTGCTGGGTTTCCTCCCTCTGAAGCGATCAGGAAAGCCCTCGTTCAGAGAGACTTGCCGAAATCTGATGTTACTTAACTCCAAAACTTGGACTGAAGTTTCACTCATAATTTCAGTCTCCAGTGAGGGAACAGAGCGCAGATTCACCGTCCATTACGCACAAGCAGGAGCCCGGTTCAGCTCCATGCGGAGCGTTTAGGCCACAGCAGGTGAAATCATGGGCGTAAGGATTGCTGGGTGTGCGTAGGACATGTCCCCGTCACTTCCCGTGTCGGTGCCCGCTGTTCCCCTCACTTTTTTCAGCTGTTACTACCGTTTAATGCTACACAACGCTTCTGAGACGTGTCTAATTTGCGCTGCATCGCGCCTGGTGGAAACAGTCCCTTTGATTGTGATGGCGGCTATCGGCTGCGTGTTACGCTTCGCAGGCGTTACGCGCTGCTTACGCAACCGGTGGGAAAGTAGGGGAGAGCCAGCTGACACAGAAAAGGTGGAAAAAGATGATAGCCAAGACAGCCGGACTGATCGCACTCCCTTATGGAAAAAAACACATGGGAAAAAATTATATGTGATCACATGTGAAACATCTTTGACTCAAGTGTAATCCACATGTTAAAACATGTGAAAAACATGTGACAACCTGTGTTTTGCCAACATGTTGGAACATTTTCGCGGTAATGATAAACTGTGGAACCCATGGACATTCACATGTGAAGGCCATAGGATAACACCTAAACAACATGTGAAACATGTTATTTTCCACATAAAACCTACATGTGGAAAAAAATATATATAACCCATGTGGGAATGACATGTGAAGACCAGGTGAAGTCTATGTGATTACATGTGAAAAATATGTAAAAGCATACATGTGAAGTCCATGTGTGCTTCACATGTGGTTTACCAGGTACCACATGGCATAACATGTGATCCTATGTGACTTTTCAGTAAGGGACTGGATGACCAGCCATTGTTTGTGGTTGCAAACGTCGGATTTTGCAGTATCTCAGAGTCTTTTTTCTTTTTCCTATTTTAATGCATTGCGGAAGGATCAGGTCGGGACTCAGATCGGCAGATACTCAGAATTAAATGACTCAGGGGCAAAAACATGTGATCTGGACATGCTGTGGTCACCTGGGTGGTCTGGCTGTTAACTCTACTGCAGCTATCTGTTGTAGCTTCAGCTTCACTGATTACAGTTGTCGCGTGATCCTGGAGCAAAAAAAAGTGTTTCCAGTGGAAAACTTCCACAGAGCTGAGATGATCTCTGGAGCAAAGATGCTCACTCCTCCCTGTTTCTGTCACCTACGAGCAGGCGCGCATCCATCTGACGTATTCCTGTCAAAATCGCCCTTTTTTCAGAGGAAACAATCAGTTCAGTGATTACCGTTGGAGAGCGTGCAGCTTCAGCATCATTTATGATAATAAAAATCATAATACATTTTATTTGAGGGCGCCTTTCCAAAACCCAAGGTCACCTGCTGGTTACCTAGAGGCAAAGAAAGTGTCTCACAACGAACTGAGGAAAATGAAATAAAGGCTGAATTTTAAAAACTCCTAAATTAAGTTGTCACACTTTAGTTTTACTGATATACAGTTGACCCCATCTATTCGTTGATTATTCCGTGGAACGTAAATTCAAAGTGGATTTTTTTGCAGAATCTTCCTAAAACATTCAAAAGAAAATGCAGCTCTGGAAGCAGAAATACCGATGCGCATCATCTCTTGAAACGCGTGGATTGAAGAGGTTATTCTGCCTTTAGGGCAGTATCTCAAAAGGTACTTGGAGAAGTGTTTTTGGAAATAACTCATTCGCATTGGAAACATATGAAAAACAGGTTCCAGTTTTCCTCTTTTTAAGATTTGCAAGGCAAGGCAATTTTATTTGTACAGCACACTTTCAACAACAAGGTAATTCAAGGTGCTTTACATGATTAAGGGGTAAAATAAAAACAGCAATAAAACACAGACAAAGCATAAAAAGTAAAAACAGCAAGAAGCATAAACAAAACATGATACATCGAAGCAGGACTCAAAGGCAGCTCTAAACAGATGTTTTTAGCTGTGACTGAAAAGAACTCAGTGTTTCAGCGGGTTTGTTCCAGATTAGAGGAGCATAGAAACTGAAAGCTGCTTCTCCATGTTTGGTTCTGATTCTAGGAATGTTGAGTAGACTGGAATTAGAGGGTTTTTGTGGCTCTAAAAGATGAGGAAATTGAGAAATTGAAATTTATGGTGGGAGATTAATAGCTTGGGGATGTCATGAGATTAGGGTTATGGTTTTCATATCTGCCCTTCGTGTGACCAAGCTAAATGTCCCATCATCATCATCATCATCATAATGCTGAGTCCAAATCCACAGGCCTGCTGCAAGACGGTTCCGGTTATTCCACAAGAAATCCACTTTGGCAGGGAAAAACAGAGCCAAAGGCCAGCGACATGCTCAGCTTGGAGTTTGCTCGCAATCAGTTCGACTTTTCTTCTTTTTCTCCTCTTCTTTTCCTCAAGCAGCCCCCTGCTGCATGGAGATAAAAAGGGTATAGTTCAGACACGGGGGGGTGGGGTGGAAATGTCAGGATTACGAAGTGTTCCCGAGACGCCGTGACCAGGGATGACAACCTGGGGTTGCAACATTTTCTCCAGTCCTCCTGAAAAATCAGCTGCAGTTTTTTCCCGTTTTTTTTTTTTTTTTTTTTTTTACAGAGGCTAGGAGCATTTTTTGTATTTGATCTGAAGGTTGCACATGAACCTTTATCTTACTGTTTATTCAGACCAGTTTCTTAAGATGTGACTGAATGGGCTCACACGAAGTCAGAAATGTTTTATGACCATTAGTGAATCATGGAGTTACATCAGAACAAGTGTTTCCACACCAAGAGTTACACAGATAATACGAGACGCTCATTATGAAACCCAGAGCAGCCGGAGCAAAGCAACAAATCAACTCTGAATCGTTACAAGTGCAGTCTGCTTCCACCGGTTAAGAAAAGTGACTAGAATTAAATACATCTTTTCTTGCGGCCGGTCGCGTGATATCACATTTAGAAGTCACTCTGACGTGGTTAAACCACAAGAGGTGAATTGCTAAAGAAGGCTGCTGTCTACAGAGGGCTGTGTCCAAGCATGTGAATGTAAAAAGTTGAGTGGAAGGAAAAAACAGCCGTCTACCAGGACATCTTGGAGCGCGTCATCCTTCTTTCCGTCGACAGACTTTATGGAGAAGCTGATTGGAGTTTCCTGCAGGACTTGGTACCGGCCCACGCTGCCAAAGGGCCCAATACCTGCTTTAATTGCCGCGGTAACACCTGCAAACTGGCCAAACCTGAACGCCACAGAGAATCTTTGCCAGAGGTCACGCTAGTCATTTTGACCGACTGGTTCCAAAAAATCCAGTTATAGCCCTAATCTGTTTTTACTGGTCAATCTTTAAAATCATATCATATTCAATAGTATTTATTTATTTTTATTCATTTTAATTAATATTTAATCCAAACAAGCTGAACAGAGAACTACATATGAACAATGAAATTAAACAATTGCGCTTTGAATATGAACAGTTTACCTGCTGTGGCCTGAACACCCAGTCTCACGTCTTCTTCCTGCTCCGCGTGGAAGTGAAATTATTATCATCAAGCTTTGATTTCCGGACAAAATTAATTATCCATATCTATGATGATCACCTGACTGTGTGTAATCAAATAGTGGGATTGTTGCAGAGGTTTCTGTCACGAGGTTTTGGTTTAAAATGGTAAATGTCTGCGAGTCTGCAACAACTGGTCAGCGGTGTGATCACTAATCTGTCGGACGGCCTTCAGATTTTTCCATCACGTTCTAAAAAAAAAAAACTGTCAAATACGGAAAATATTCGGTCAACGTGACCCCTGATGTGGAAAGGAAGTTGAGAAACACCAGAACCAAGAATGCAGACGAGATGAAGGCAACTAAAGCAACCTGGGCTTCATGAAAAGAGAGCCTCAGCAGAACCACTGGCTAATCGCCTTGATGCCACGCTGCTTCAATTCAGTTACTGATGTAAAAGGAGCCCAGACCATGGCCTGAGTGCAGTAAACGGAGATAATGTTTAGTAAAACCATATTTATCAATTCAATTCAATTCAAAATTCAAAATTACTTTATTAATCCCAAAGGGAAATTAAATGTTGTTGTAACTCATTATGCAAGTTCCTTCAAAGTTGTTGTTGTAGATGCTGATGGCTGTGGGTAGGGATGATCTCCTGTAGCAGTCTGCAGATCTGAAGAAGCCTCTGACTGAAGACGCTCTGTAGTTGTATGACAGTCTGATGTAGAGGATGCTCTGGATCTATGGCGTCTTCTTTTCAACTCATCAGGGGTTTGTGGCTGCAGTTGAGGTATTATTTGAGCTTTTGTGATGTTAATCAGCTGCTGCCAGTTGTAAACCACCTTGTTGCCATGGTTATGCATCATAACAAATGTCCAAAAATAAAAAGTATCAGCAAAAATCCTTCCAGCTGCACAGCATTCAAAACCAGAGAGAACAGTTGTCCACAAAAACAATGTTTCTACCAGAAATGGAAGAATTAAAGTTTAAAAAAAGAAACAGAGCTACTCCAACATGCTGCCACCTTGAGCGGCGCAATTATAAACATTTAGAATCTAAATAAACTTTAATAAACACGTATAATGCTTCCCTCTTTTAGTTTTCAATGTACATTTCTGAAATAAATGTATTTTTAAGTTACATCCTAGTTTATGAATATGCATGCACTCAACGGAGGGGGAACTCTTTGCACAACGTCTCCAAATCATCAAGGTTCCCAGAGCGTCTCAAACAGAAACGAACCCGCAGCATCACACCTCCTCCGTCATATCCCACAGTGGACATGATGAGCTTTTGCCACCCGACAGTGAGGCGCTACGCATTAAAAAGCCTTTTTTTGTTTGAAGCCTCTAAGGCCTAGCTAACTCTGTGGAAACAACAGAATGTCTGGATTCATGTCAGGATGTGTCAGTTTTCTGACATCAACATCAACATATCGGCCTGGAAATCCGCTTGTTCTCCAATGAACAACCCGCCGGCCGATTCCACAGCCTGAAATTACACCTGCAGTTTAAAGGATTAGTCTGCATTATAAACTGAAGGGTCTGCCTCACAAAAGGGACAACACGAGGTTATCAAACCATGTTTTTCTTATCTCATCGACCACATGGCCACGCTGCTATAGATAGCCTCATCCTCTGGACCTCCAAGTGGAACCGCTAACAGCATTATTCGACTCAATTAAACTGACATTTGAAACTTCGCCCCAGTCTCGTGTTATCTCATTTTGAGCCACGGCTGCACGTACACAACGTCGACGGTCTGCTGCCTGCGTCTCCGTAATAGCTGGGAGGAAGGATTTATTTCCATTATTTTTCAAAGCCAGACGCAGCCCGTCTGCTTATTGTTTGGCAGATTAAACCGGAGCTGGCTCGCCCTCAAAAAGCCCATTCAAGGTTTGAGAGATTTTGTGGGGTTTTTTTGCTTTCAGCTTTTCCCGCCTTTGTTAGGCAGATGTGTGCAGAGCTCGCGTCCCAGAACCGAGCCCAGTTAATGCAAAGTAATCAGATCCCTTATCTGAGGCCTTGCAGGTGTCGGGCCGCAAACATGGCAACTCAAACACATTATCCCAGCATGCAGCCTGTTTCCTTTTATTTGCGCAGCTGAAGCCCCCGTCGCCGTGGCTGAAAGGCATTAGCGAGGTTGCTGCATCACCGAAACAGACGAAGGACCTTTGCAGCCGCCAGGCCATGAGAAAGTCAACTAGAATAAGCACAGCCGTCCTCCATGGGACTCTTATTCTGTAGCAGCTCTCATGCTTTGCAGATTGTGCTTCAAATTCAGCTGCTGATTCTTACAGTTTTCTCGTTTTTTCGGGCAGAGCTGAAGAAATCTGCTCATACTGGAGGTCCAGCTGCCCTCTGGTGAGTTTACTCAATATTTATCGATATCTCATCGTTTTAAAAAGACACTTTCCCAGTATTCTCTCTTACTAACTCTTAATGATAATACAATTATTGATAGGGGTGTAGTGGTTCACAAAAATCATGGTTCGGTTTGTATTTGGTATGTTTTAAGCGAGACTAATTAAATACAAATGTGGATATTCATTTTTTTTATTTTATCAGCATTAAACAATTTTTTTTTTTGCTGAATTCCTTCTTTTTATTTCCTAAAATCAATTTGGTTTTATTATGTTCTATGACTAGAGACTTGATTGGATAAAAAAATAATAATGCCGTAAATAAAATAGTACGAGTACACATAGCCAGAGTAGAGTAGAAAACAATAAAACCACTTGAAAACTAACCCTTACCCCTTATTCAAATTTATTTGAAGCCTCTATTCTCCTCCACTTCTAGTATAAAGCCATTATACTATAACCTCTTCTGATTAATTATAATTATGTCCAAATTTAACCAAAAACCCATTTAAACCCAAATATTCAATTAGAGAACCCAATTACTCCTAATTGGCTATCCAACCCCCTCTTTTTCTTCAAAATATTGATCCCCTGGCTCAAGATTGCAATGACCCCGTGTGAAAACAAGAGATTCGTGTTTGAGGAGAGCTGCGGTGATAAAAAGTTAATACACCATAAAGGAAATCTCAGTGGTTAAATTTGATTCACCTGCTTCTCCTGTAACTGGTGGGAAAAAAATTCACCAAAGTCAAAGTTTATGAACGTAGCTTGAAAAGCTCCCATTAATCATTGTGGGATTCCACTTTTGACACCAACTGTTATGGAAAGGAAATATCTTCTTCCTTTAAATAAAGATAAGGCTGGAGTCTGAATTGGCGTTTTCTTATATTTTATTACAGCCAGTCTTATACATGAGCCCGTCTGGGCCAACGCTCGAACTCCCGATCATGTCTGCCTCGTCTCTAAGGAGCTTCTGCCTTCAGTCCCCACATTATTACTCTATATCTTCATTGCAAGGTTAACCAAAAACACTCCTCACTGCAGCAAGAGAAGACTAGATGAAAGGCTTCCTCATTGACTCTAATGATCTTTAACTAATGCCATATTCCCTAGTTGCCTCTACTAATATGTAACCAATCAGTTAATTCACATAACCTTAAAATATGCCTGCAATAGCGAGCAGTTGTGGTCCCTAACTCCCACAAATACATGGGGTCCAATGTACCTCAACAGGGTAAGGCACAACGAAAACATCTGGACAGTTTTCCCCAAATAAATCTTTATACCAGTTGTGTTCTATCACCTCTAGACCAGCCATTAACGACGCTGGACGTTTCCAAACATGGAGGAACAACAAGACAAAAATCTTGCAGGAACATTACTCTAGTTTAGACAAAGCTAGCAAAGCATACGATTCAATTAAAACCATTTGCCACAGCAGGATCTCAATGAGATCTGGGCTCTGACTCAGCCAGGAAAGACTTCTTACTGGGTTCTCTGGTTCTGCGTTCCACGCCTCCCCTAAACACAATCCAGTTTCTCTCCAGCCCAAGGTTTCTGGGAGAGGAGACACCAAGACGTACGGATCTACCAATCAGAGATGGGCTTGGGACAATGTGTGGAAAATGGAAAATTACACAGCCAAGGAGGCGTAGATTCTGCCGTTTCTCTAAATAGATTAACAAGAATAGACAAACAAGCTTTGTAGGCATCCATCTGTCCGTCTGTCCCTCCATCCATCCATCCAAGCAGCTCCAGCTCCAACTCTGTATGCAACCCATGCGATACATCTGTGTTTGTTTGTAATTAAGTCAGCTGTGAAAAGTCTGACTTGAAAGTCCACCATCATAAATCACCCCCCTCCCCTCCCCTCCCTTTTTTTTTTTTTAGTTCAGAAAGCTTTGGTTGACTTTCTTTGATCCACCCCGTCTGTAACGCACATGTTCCGTCCTCTATTGCTCACAGACCCTCCGAACGCCTTTGTCTTCAAAAAAGCAAGATGTTGAGATTAGCGCCAACGCCAGTTTGGGTTGTTTTATTCCATAATTATCTAATTTATTATAATTGTGCTGTCATGTTGTACAAGTTTTTCGCCACGCTACCTGCTCCTTTCCATCACTCCACAGCTTTGATCCTAAAAGGGAAAGGATTGTTCCTGAGAAGAGATCTGAACTCATGTGAATGAGAAAAACACATCTGGACCACGACGACTTTATAATGACTTTGTTTTGACAAAGAGGTTTGTATAAATCCTTAGAGAAAGGCCCATTCATCCAAACGTGATTTGCTTGGATGGGAACAACTTTTCCTCCTTCAGTACATTACATTTTGACTAAATGTTTAACAAATAAATTGGCCACAGTAATTTGAAGACGCTATAATAAAACTGTGAAATGTTACTTTCCCTCTGCCATAAACGTAATCGTCAACCAAGTTTTACGATTTCTTTTCAGCGTCACCATAATGAGCAATATTGAGGTTGTGGTCTGCACAGTTTTGATTTAAGACACTTTTTTTTCTTGCTGGGTTGAAATTATGATTGGAAACGAGGAGATTTAGTGTTTAGCTAACTCTACAGGGTTATTATTACACATTTCCCATTCCAGAATTTTTCCCATCAGTTTTTATTACAATTCAACAACCAGTACAAAACAATAGCATTTTGTTATGTGTTTTCTCTTGTATGTCCATCCATGCATCCATGTGGCAGCAGGGATCTAAAACAAGCAGGAAAGGACCAGAACTGAGAACCACTGCTGTAGGAGACATTGATGTTACAGAGTATCCACAACAGGTTCACGTTTCGGCCTGTCCAGACCACCTGAGCTCGATCAGACGGATTCTGAGGAGTTTGGTGTCTCTGGGTTTTCTATGCAAACGTGTTGCCTGGTAGAGTCAGACCAAAAACGGAACATTTCCCTACAGAACTTTATGGGGTTTTTTCTGGATGATTAAGGTTCTTCTTCAGTCAGAGGCTCCAGGCTTGTTTTTTGTGTTTTTAGCTAAACAGATTGACCCAAACATGCACAGAATAGTATGGGGAGCTGTTTGTAAAGTTACACAGCCAAAAATTAAGAGCAATAATTTGGGTTATTTAGCCTGTCACAAGAGAAAAAAAATTGGGGTTCATTTTTCATATCATATAATTTCATATTTGCATCCATGTTATTTATTCTTTTATAAATACCACAATTCCAAACTAAGTATTTAGTCTACAAACTAAATACTTAGTTAGCAAGCTAAATATTTAGTTTGAAACTCAAATTTAGCTAGCAGGCTAAACTGACAAGTTTAGCTAAATATTTAGCTAACAGGCTAAACTGGCAAGCTAAATATTTAGTTTAAAGCTAAATATTTAGCTAGCAAGCTAAACTGGCACTACATATTTAGTTAGAAGGTAGAATTTAGCTAGCAGGCTAAACTGGCAAGCTAAATATTTAGTTTGAAGCTAAATATTTAGCAAGCAAGCTAAACTGGCAAGCTAAATATTTAGCTAGCAGGCTAAACTGGCAAGCTAAAGATTTAGTTTGAAGTTAAATATTTAGCTAGCAGGCTAAACTGGCAAGCTAAATATTTAGTTTAAAGCTAAATATTTAGCTAGCAAGCTAAACTGGCACTAAATATTTAGTTCGAAGGTAGAATTTAGCTAGCAGGCTAAACTGGCAAGCTAAATATTTAGCTAGCAGGCTAAACTGGCAAGCTAAATATTTAGTTTGAAGTTAAATATTTAGCTAGCAGGCTAAACTGGCAAGCTAAATATTTAGTTTGAAGCTAAATATTTAGCTAGCAAGCTAAACTGCAACTACTTTAGCTCAGAGCTAAATATTTAGCTAATATGCAAATTTACTTGCCGATAAGCGGATGTGGACTACATAAATAAAAGCGGGATCTTGTGAACCTCTATATAAACCGCTGGCGAGACTGAATGTCACCTTTACCGTTATTTTCCTCCACCCATGTCCAACATTTTAGCTTAAAATGCAGGATTTTAATGGCAACACAGACATTTACTGATGGATTTACAGCAACAGTGATGCACCAGCAGCAGAAGTTTATATGGAGGTACCCAAGACCCAGCTTTCCTTTTGATAGTTCACTTCCACTTCTCCGTTAGTGAATTCGCATATCAGCTAAAAATTTAGCTCTGAGCTAAACATTTACTTACAAGCTATATATTTCACTAGGCAGTTTAGCTTGCTAGCTAAATGTTTAATTTTTAAACTAAATAGGCAATGTACCTTTCTAACAACATATTTAGTTATGAACTGTGACATATATGTTTGAATAACATGGATGCAAATGTGAGTTTGAAAAATTAATCCCTATTTGTTTATCTTATGCTAAAAAACCTAAATGATTGGTGTTAATTTTCGATTGTGTAACTTTACAAACGGCACCCCATAAAACAGCACAGTCAACATGACGAGTGTTGACAAGACAAACCTCTCCGTCATCATTCCCACTTTGTCGCAAAGCTTTGCGTTGGAGGAAAACTCACATTTAAGACCCTTCAGTCTCTCAGGGTATCCATGTCAGTCCTTGTTCTGCTTCAGGCTATTTCTAAACCCATTTACAGCAAGCTGTGTTATTTTGAGTGAATGGGAGCACAGGTGGGCATGCAGTGGAAGGAGGACTGTGTCATAATAACCCCAAGAGACGTCGCTCAACCGCTGCAGAGTGAAAAAGAATCTGAGAACTGCAGGGAAGCTGTCAGCCCAGCTTTTTATCTCACATCCAGCAGAATCCACTGCAGTGTTTCCCAGAACGGATCTGAACTCTGAACCCAACAAGTCCTTATCGCTTCGGTATACTAAGTCAAGATTTAGCTCTTTTTATTAGTAAAACTACAGCTTCACAATAAAAACACATCAGATGATTTTTAGAAGACACCACCTGGAAATTTTGTTCCACTTTAATTTGAATAACTTTTCATTCTGGATGTCTTGGTTAATACATCTCCACATGTTACATTAAAATCTGCCTGTATGATCCGTATATTTGTTTAAAATAACTTAAATAAATGTATTTTATATGCATGCACTCATGCAGAGCTGAACGATAGACTGATGAGGAAATTCAGCCAGCTTATTCAGGTGTGTTGGAGCAGGAATGCTTTTACAAGTTGCAGAATAGTGGATCTCCAGTGCCAGCCATGATGTAGTCAAACAGCTTTCACCATTTATGTCTACTTTAAGAAGATAAGACGTTGACCTTTTTCATGTGGCTTTATTGTGCATCCATAAGAAGAATATTTTCTGGTCCTCCGTATCAGATATTTTCACAGAAAATCTGCATGTTCCTACAATTAAGTTTATTTCTCACAGCCACTCAACTAAAACCATTAATTACCACATCTTGGTATGAAAGCATGGAGCATAGGGCACTGGTGATAACTGCCACTGCCTTTATTTCAAGTTTAATAAACTGGGATTTTCTGGATATCATCACAAACACATTAAATGGTAAAAAAAAAATGTTTTTCCTTTCATAAAAAGAGGTTAAATGTTTTAGCTTTTTTAATAGAACCGAGACAAATCCACTGAAAATGATCAAACTGCCTAAAACAATCTGCTGTTCAGGCTTACTGAAACCTACCAGCTGCAGTTTAGGCTCTCAGATTCATTTCCACTTGATTAAGTTCCTTACGTCATGAAAAGATACAAGTGTTTATATTTCTAAATAACCAAGAAACAAAGGTGGCGTGTCTGTATCACCCAGGCTGGACTCTGGCTCTGGAAGTAGAGTGAAAGGGGATCTTTGCATTCCGGATGAACTGAAAACGAAACCCTTTTTCCATGCTGCTGATTTCTGACGCGGCTGGTAACCAAACATTAGAGACGAGCCGCTGCAGAAACAATCCGCTGCTCTGTTGCCCGTGTAACGGATCCGTCCTGCCCCGGTGCCAGTGCGTTCGCTGTCTGGCCCGACGGGGACGGGGGTTCATGTTTCCAAAGCTTTGCAGAGCAGCGGCCTGTGGGAAATGTCCCACGTCGGGTCAGCGGGTCAGAACAGCAGAGTACGCCGGGTCGTCTTCTACTCTGCTTGCTTGTGCTTCCTGAATAAATGCCGATCTCCTGGTTTTGTCCTTGGTTTCTTTGGACCTTTTTTTTTTTTACGTCCGTGACGCTTGTTTGTATTTGTTCAGTTGGTAAAGAGACGTTTTCTGCTCCAATAAGCTGAAAACTTGACATACTGCAGACAATCAGCTAAGGGATGATCTATCTCTCAGGTCCTGTGTCTGGTCTGTTTCCTAAAACCACATGGCTTTCAGATACAGTTAGTCTGTTGGAAATATGTGGTTATCACCTAAGAATTGGGTGAAGAAGCAGCAGAAGTCCAAAGACAGCCGCAGGAAGACGACAGGACTTTTGAACGAGGCCTCCTTCAAAGATTGTAAGAAAATCTATTTTTTTGGAAGGAATCATAGAGAAATTAGAGATGCATCAAACGTTTACCAACTACGCTATAAGTTTTATTAATTGAGGGAAGGAAAGCTTGTCTGATAAGTGAAAGATTAGCGATTGAAAAACAAAGAATTATTGATTAATGAACTTTAAATTGGCACTCTTATAAGTCCAAATGATGTTGATCTTGAACACATCCATGCGTTTATCTTTAGTCGGATTGATTACTGCAACAACGTCTTCACAGGTCTGCCTAAAAAGTCAATCAGACAGCTGCAGCTGATCCAGAACGCTGCTGCTTGTGTTCCTCACTAGAACCAGGAAAGTAGAGCACATCACCCCAGTTCTAAAGTCCTTACACTGGCTCCCTGTAGCTCAGAGAATAGACTTCTAAATACTCCTACTGGTTTATAAATCATTACATGGCTTAGCACCAAAATATGTTGAAGATCTACTGTTCCTATACCAACCCCTCCCCAGACCACTCAGGTCCTCTAACTCCAGTCTACTCAACATCCCTAGAATCAGAACCAAACATGCAGAAGCAGCTTTCAGTTTCTATGCTCCTCTAATTTGAAACAAACTTCCCAACTGCAAAGCTGCTGAAACACTGAGTTCTTTTAAATCACAACTAAAAACATCTGTTTAGAGCTGCCTTTGAGTAATGCTTTCATGTATCACGTGTTTTGTGTGTGATTCTTGCTTTATTGCTGTTTTTACTTTATATGCTTTGTCTGTGTTTTACTGCTGTTTTTACTTTGTCCCATAATCATGTAAAGCACCTTGAATTACCTTGTTGTTGAAAGTGTGCCACACAAATAAAATTGCCTCGGCCTTGAGTGCTGAGGTTTCAGAGGAAGTTCTACGTCTGTTCAGTTGCTTCTAGGGTTACCAGAGCCTGCATCGACTAGCAACGAGGACAGGAAGAAGAAGGATGAAGATTAACTTCGAGTGAGCGCAGCTGTTAGAAACGAGTGAGCGCCCAGCATCATGTTTGATGGCTTTCCGTCTCTGCTGGAGGTGAACGGCTGCAGCAACAACATTAGCAACAGACTCTAATTAGCTGATGTGCAGCTCAGAGCAAACAGACTGGAATAAACGCTGGTTCTCAGCATCATTTTCTCAGTCGGTTACCAACTCAATGCAAGCAAAATGCAGCCACTTAACTGCTGTTTAACTAACTAACTTTAACTAACTAACTGCTGTTTGTAAAGTTACATAAAAGAATGTATAGCAATAATATGGGTTATGTAGCCTGTCTGAGGAGAAAGTCATATTTGCGTCCATGTTATTTATTAATTTATAAATGTTACAGCTTCAAGCTAAATAATTAGTTCATAAATATTTAACTTCATCTAAATATTTAGCTAGCAAGCAAAACTGGCTAACTATATATATATATAGGTTTGAAGTAAAAATTAAACTTAGAGCTAAATATTTAGCTAATATGTAAATTCACTTGCCGAAAAGCAGAAGTGGACTATCAAAAAAAAAAGAAAAAAAAATATATATATATATATATATATATATATATATATATATATATATATATATATATATATATATTTAGCTTTAAACTGAATACTTAGCTTGCTGACTAATTATTCTAATTTAAATATCTAGTTGACAAGCGAGATGTGTAGTTTGGAGCTAAATATTTAGTTTGTAAACTAAATATTTAATTTGTATACATGAATAAATATTATAGGCTCATATAGGACTTTGAAAACTGAACCTCCATTTATGTGTTTATCCTATGACAGGCTAAACAACCCAAATAACTGCTGTCAACTTTTAACTGTAGAAAACTTTAGAAACAACACAACACACAGCTGGTGGAGGTGTTTACTGGGAGAGCAGTTCATTCTCCACCAAATCCGGGACATGTGGGCGTTTTTATCTCGAAAGAAAGAAAAGAAAGAAAAAAAAAGACGCTCTAAAAACGTCAGAGAGAGAGAGATATGGTGGTGAGGCAAGCAGCCGATTCACAAGAGGCGTGAGATTGTTGTCCTCCTGATGCAGTTTTACGATCCACCAACTGCGTCAGGCTGTTTCCATTCCAAGCGCATCTTCCCTCCAGCCACCGACTTGTTCTGCTCCTCGGTCTGCAGCAGGAAACCCGAGAGATCCTACAACCCACACCGGAGAGGTGCATGTGTGACTCCGGACAATATTTACCCATGTCCGTTTCATTCAAAAGGATTTATCCGAGAGAGCCGCCAGACTCGGTTCGTTCAACATGTCCCCTAAAAAGCGGAATTAGTTTGATGTGTTATTAATGAATGAGAAGGAACACCTGTGAAAAGCACCCAGTCACGGTACCGCCAAGAAAAGGCCGGACTCCAAAAAAAACCCAAAACCTGAGCAATGGTGACCTCTTGTGGTTGAACTTTTAAACGGCAGCAGCCTTACTTTCCTTGCAAGATGTGAATTAATATAAATCATCTTCATAAATCATTTCACATTAATGAAGGAGAAGTAGACGCATACATCTATTAACAAGTCCACGTTGTAATATTACCAGCTGGGTTTGGGGCGGTCGTTTGTAAAGTTACACCGTCAAAAATTAACACCAATAATTTGTTTTTGTTTTTTGGGCTGTCACAAAAGAGGGAAGTCTTATTTGCGTCATGTCACAGTTTCAAGCTAAATATTTAGTTAAGATGCTAATTGTTTAGCTTGGAAGCTAAATATGTCGCTTATAAATTAAATATTGAACCTATAAATTAAAATATTTGGTTTATAAATTAAATATTTAGCATATAATTTAAAAAATATTTAGCTTATAAATTAAATATGTAGCTTATAAATTAAATATTTAGCCTATAAATTAAATATTTAGTTAGGAAGGTAAATATTTAGTTAGGAAGCTAAGTGTTTAGCTTGGAAGCTACATATATAGTGTATAAATTAAATATTTAGCTTATAAATGAAATATTTAGCTTATAAATGAAATATTTAGCCCATAGATTAAATATTTAGCGTATAAATTAAATATTTAGCCTATAAATTAAATATTTAGTTAGGAAGCTAATTGTTTAGCTTGGAAGCTACATATATAGCGTATAAATTAAATATTTAGCTTATAAATTAAATATTTAGCCTATAAATTAAATATTTAGCATATAATTTAAAAAGTATTTAGCTTATAAATTAAATATTTAGCCTATAAATTAAATATTTAGTTAGAAAGGTAAATATTTAGTTAGGAAGCTAATTGTTTAGCTTGGAAGCTACATGTATAGCGTATAAATTAAATATTTAGCTTATAAATTAAATATTTAGCCTATAAATTAAATATTTAGCTAATAAATTAAATATTTAGCCTATAAATTAAATATTTAGTTAGGAAGGTAAATATTTAGTTAGGAAGCTAAGTGTTTAGCTTGGAAGCTACATATATAGCGTATAAATTAAATATTTAGCTTATAAATGAAATATTTAGCTTATAAATGAAATATTTAGCCCATAGATTAAATATTTAGCGTATAAATTAAATATTTAGCCTATAAATTAAATATTTAGTCTATAAATTAAATATTTAGCTAGGAAGCTAATTGTTTAGCTTGGAAGCTACATATATAGCGTATAAATTAAATATTTAGCTTATAAATTAAATATTTAGCCTATAAATTAAATATTTAGCTAATAAATTAAATATTTAGCCTATAAATTAAATATTTAGTTAGGAAGGTAAATATTTAGTTAGGAAGCTAAGTGTTTAGCTTGGAAGCTACATATATAGCGTATAAATTAAATATTTAGCTTATAAATGAAATATTTAGCTTATAAATTAAATATTTAGCCCATAGATTAAATATTTAGCGTATAAATTAAATATTTAGCCTATAAATTAAATATTTAGCCTATAAGTTAAATATTTAGTTAGGAAGCTAATTGTTTAGCTTGGAAGCTACATATATAGCGTATAAATTAAATATTTAGCTTATAAATTAAACATTTAGCCTATAAATTAAATATTTAGCTAATAAATTAAATATTTAGCCTATAAATTAAATATTTAGTTAGAAAGGTAAATATTTAGTTAGGAAGCTAATTGTTTAGCTTGGAAGCTACATATATAGCGTATAAATTAAATATTTAGCTTATAAATTAAATATTTAGCCTATAAATTAAATATTTAGCTAATAAATTAAATATTTAGCCTATAAATTAAATATTTAGCCTATAAATTAAATATTTAGTTAGGAAGGTAAATATTTAGTTAGGAAGCTAATTGTTTAGCTTGGAAGCTTCATATGTAGCGTATAAATTAAATATTTAGCTTATAAATGTAATATTTAGCCTATAGATTAAATATTTAGCGTATAAATTAAATATTTAGCCTATAAATTAAATATTTAGCCTATAAATTAAATATTTAGTTAGGAAGCTAATTGTTTAGCTTGGAAGCTACATATTTAGCTAATAAATTAAATATTTAGTTAGAAAGGTAAATATTTAGCAAGGAAGCTAATTGTTTAGCTTCCTTGCTAAATATTTAGCTCCAAACTAAATATTTTGTTAAGAAGCTAAATATTTAATTAGGAAGCTAAATATTTGGTTTAAGAACTAATATTTAAATGTAAACTGTGACATTTATAAATGAATGAATAACATGGTTAAAATATAAACTCCCATTTTCTTTCTCACTCAAATTATTGGTGTTAATCTTTGACTGTGTAAGTTTACAATTGGGACCCCATACCTGGGATGTACCAGTATGAGATTCTGGCCACATGATAACCAAAAACACTGTAATTTACTTTTTACAGTGCTACAGAATCTAAATTTAAACAAAAGTATGCAAATATACCATAACATACCATGTTTATTTATATAACACATTTAAAAACAGCATTAGGGCTGGACAAAGTGCTGTACAAAATAAAAAAGTATAAAAACATCAGAAAAGACACAAAGGTAAAGACAAGAGGTAAAGAAGTAAAAATAAAAACCAGCTAAAGGTTGAGCCAACATAGAGGAGAGTCAAGGGGGATTAAAAGCCAGTGAATAAAAATGTGTTTTCAGACGAGACTTAAAAGTGGTGAGCGATGGGGCCAACCTAATCTGTAGAGTTTAGGTGCGCAAACTGAAAAAGCATTATATTAAAAATATATTCATATTTTCATGTCTCATGCTTTATTCTTACTTGTGCAATCATTTATATTATTTTAATAAACATTTTAATTTTAATGTGCAAGTACAAATATACAGAAAGTGTGGCTGTGTTGATGATAAATGTTTAAAAAATGTGCAAAATTTTGAATATTTCTTAAATCATGAATTAAACAGAATGAACATTTCTTTTGAATTTCAAATCAGATGATTCATTAAAATTTTTCGGATCGAATTAGAGCTTTTTGAGTCATGCCTCCGAAAATAAAACATTGCTAACGACACTGACGAAAACATATTGTTTCCTTGACATAGAGCCCCTTTATAATCATAACAGGTGCTATAGATGTGTGGTCGCTGATTGGAAACATAAAAAGGATGGAGTGAGCGCTCTTACTTTCCCCAGCTTCGATAAAGAAGGGTGTGATTAGTGATATGGTAACCAGGTCAGCACAATCAGGGTAAAAGTGAACATCTGAGGGGAGATGAAAATATGAACCCAGAGGAACTAAAACAGGACCTTCATAGGAAATAAGAGTCTAAGTCACAAATCAGAGAGAACAGAAACTACAAAGTAATTAATACCATTTTTCAGGTTTTATTCTCTTCTCTGTAAGGTGACTGTGGGTTTTTGAAAAGCACCTTTAAATAAATTGTATTATTATTCTGTAGTTTATATGTTATGTCGTAATTTAATAAATATGCTTTAACCAAATATCCCCACCAGCCACCGATGGAGAGATGGTGACTTGAGTGGCACTTTAGTTACAAAATAAAAGACATCAGACTTGATAAAAAAAAATACTTCTGAACATCTCTGGTTCACAGATCTTAAAGTTTGGATTTTGTGTGTTTCACATGTAGAATCATTTCCATTTCAAGTTGGCTTTTACACTTGTTTTTCTTAAATAATGTTTTCCTATGATGATGCTTGAATTACTGGGTTCTAACTACATAGCTGTAAAAAAAAAGGTATTTGCATCCTCACATCTTAATGTTTCAGATCATAAAAAAAAGGCTTGTCTCATATTTTTTGCCAGATTGTGTTCTTCTGGGTCAGCAGTGGTTCTGGCTTTGTTGCACAGTCTCTCTAGACACGTGAAGAGCTTCAGATGTAGTTCTGGCTTCTTCAAGGAGCTCCTGGAGTGATTTTGTTCTACCGGCCACTCCTGAGAAGGTTCTCCACTGTTCCATGTTTCCTCCATCTGTGGATGATGGTTCTCACTGTGGTTCCCTTTCCTTTCCAAACTGATAGATACCAATGAGTTTATTTATCATCTGTTAATTAATATCTTTAAATCGGGCAGAATGTGTTGCTGTTTAAGATCTTTTAGCCTGCTTCCTGTTGCCAGACAGGTTCTTCTTGAGTCATTACTTGGTTCTGCAGGTCTGACAGTAGATCAGACATGCATCTTTGTCTCATTTCAAATCTGTTTGAAGATCTGAAACGTTTAAGTGTAACTGAAAAGCGACAACAGAAGAAGAAATCAGGAATGGTGCAAATACTGGATGTGAACTGAACAAAGGTGTCTTGATAAATGTTAAAGCTAAAACATATATAGTTGCAGCTGCTGCAGGACCCAAATAATCTGAAACTCAAGCTTCTACAAGTCTGCCCTCTAGTGGCTCAATTTTTACAAAGTGCTGCTTTAAATTTCAGGCTGAGACCAGAAGTTTGATACCGTCAGGGCTGGCCCAAGGTTGTACGGGGCCTTCAGCAGCATAAGATATGGGGCCCATCGGATAAAATCTGTTTTCACGGGATAGTAAAAGGTAGTAAATTAAATGAGCTAAAATTAAGGTTATTTATAGGTGGTACGTAACAAACACCGTTTGACTTGGTAGTAAATTTGTCGTCACCAATTCATTATATTGTAACTTATCCATTTACGCTGATTTTTCATTATTATATATATTTTTTAAGTTTAACACAAAAAAAAAACCCTTTCTATGTGTGGACAGGACGGCATGACACGGTCCACCGTTGGTAGCCTCGCTTGGTTCCGCTGTTTGATCTGCTGTGAGCATGTGTGGTGTCGGGACAATATATTGACATTAGCAAGCGACTGGTAAAGTTTTCCCAACTTTGTCTCACTGACCCGCATTTAAAGACCGGGAAGCCTTTGGTAAAGTGTGTGCATTAAAACCATAAATGTGACCTGGAACGATGTTACGGTGATCAAATCGTGACCAGCAGCAGCGGATTCGGCGATTTGCGCACGGTGGGAGCATCTCCATTGTGGCTTTTTTTGGTGCTACACAGAGCAGTGCACCTGCAAACACAAGCTCAGTTACGAGCACAAGTATTGTGGTCACACCTCAGCGGTAAACTAGTACCACCAGCCCCGCGGCGGCTGCAGCAGACCCGGCGCTCAGGCCCGTCTCCTCCTCCCCTGTCCATTCGTCTCTTGTCTCCTATCCAGTGGTGGGTAGTAACTAGTTACGTCTACTCACATTTACTTGAGTAACTTTTGAAAAATACTTTTAGTAGTTATACTACACTGTGGTTTTTACTTTTACTTGAGTAATATTTCTATGAAGTATTGCTATTCTTACTTAATTTCAATTAAAAAATACTTAATTCCTCCCAGAGAGAAATTAAGTGTTGTTGTAGCTCATATTTAATTTTCTAAGGAGCTATTGTAGATCCTGATGGCTGTAAGCAGGAATGATCTCCTGTAGTCTGTGTCACACCAAAACTGAAGCAGCCTCTGACCGAAGACACCGTTGTTGTAGGATAGTCCCATTAAGAGGATGCTCAGGGTTGTCCAAAATCTTATTATGTAATATTTTATCTTCTCAGAGTCACATGGTTTTAGACAAGTCTGAATGTGTGTCTCTACCAGAAGAAACGCTGGACAGTTTTGTCCTGGTAGAAGCTGGGACTCTTGATAAAGTTTTCTCCTCAGTGAGGCCCACCACATGTGTTTTGGACTCGATTCTCACTTCATTTTTTAAGCCATTTTATGAATCTTTTAGGGATGAGATTTTAACCTTGATGAATTGCTCCCTTCAGACGGGGGTCTTTCCTGCCGCCTTTAAAGGGGCGAAGTGAAGCCTCTGCTGAAGAAGAGCAATTTAGATTTGAATGATTTTAATAATTTTAGACCGCTTTCTAACTTAACATTTTTAAGCAAGGTTTTAGAAAAGCTGGTTTAAATTCAACGTAATGATTTTATTAACGCTCATAATGTCCTGGAGAAATTTCAATCTGGTTTTAGGGTGAACCACAGCACAGAGACGGCCCTTCTGAAGGTTTTAAATGATTTTAGATTCAACTATGATGCCCAGAGGGTGACAGTGTTGGTTCTACTGGATCTAAGCGCTGCCTTCGATACAGTGGATCACACTATTCTTTTAACTCGTTTAAAACAGATCGGCCTCTCTGGTGATGTTCACAAATGGTTCACATCCTATCTCACAGACAGGACTTTTATGGTAAGTTTAGATACCTGCTCCTCTAGGGTTCACAGGATTACATGTGGTGTGCCCCAGGGTTCAATTTTAGGCCCAGTGCTTTTTAACCTCTACATGCTCCCTCTTGGCAGCGTCATCAGGAGACATGGAGTCAACTTTCACAGTTATGCTGATGATACACAGCTGCACATCTCCATGTCTCCCGATGACACACAGCCAATGGATGCACTTTCTAACTGCATTTTAGACATCAAATCCTGGATGGCAGAAAACTTTCTCCAGCTCAACCAGGACAAAACTGAAGTTTTAGTCATCGGTCCTGAGGCTCAGAGAGAGAAACTTTTACCAAAACTACAATCACTGTCTTTTAATCCTTCTTTACACGTAAAGAACCTGGGCGTGATTTTTGACTCTGAGCTGACTTTTATCCCTCACATTAAAAATATTACTAAAATAGGTTTTTATCACATTAAGAACATCGCCAGAGTCCGCCCCATTCTCTCTCGGGCCAACATGGAGACACTGATGCTTTAATCTCCAGTAGGATTGATTACTGTAATGCCCTGCTTTCTGGTCTTCCCAAAAAGAGTATATCAGGTTTACAACTCCTACAAAATTCAACAGGACGTGTCCTGATGAAGACCAGGAGACGGGAGAACATTACACCTGTCTTAGACTCACTGCAGTGGCTCCCTGTGTGTCTTAGGGTCGATTTTAAGGTTCTTTTAATGGTTTTTAAGTGTCTTAATGGTCTTGGGCCTTCTTATCTTTCAGAACTGCTTTTACCATATGAACCTTGGCGGTCTCTGCGCTCCTCTGGCAACCGTCTCCTTGTCATCCCTAAAGTCAGGACACACACTCATGACTCACCTTTTTAGCCTAGCTTTTAATTAATTGATTACTATTTACTGCCTGTTATTTGCTTTTCATGCTTTTATTGATCAGTGTTTTACTACTTGGTCTTGTACTTATCTCGTTAATTTAATTTATTTATTAATTTACCTACCTATCGATCTATTTATTTATGTATTTTAACATGTTAGCCTGTTTTACACGGATAAAAAAAAAACCCAGCCCTCTGCCCTGGGAGCGGTGGTCAGCTGCAGCTGCCTGGGTGCTCTCCTGGGGGTGCTTGGGTGGAGGTCACAGTCCTGGCCTCCCCTCCTCTGGACGCCCTAGGTTGGTGCCTCGGCTGCTGCCTCGGCTGCTGCTGTTGACTCGCTGTTGCTGGGGTAGATGGCTCCCTTAATGGCGTTTCCTTACCCAACCTGGCTCATCTGTACTCGGCCCAGTGTCCATCCTACTTTCTATTTTAATCTCCTTTTAATGTTGCGCTTTAATGTGTCCGCACATGGGGATAGGATTGGGGGGAGGGTATTTGTGTGTGTGTGTGTGTGTGTGGGGGATTTTTATTCTGTAAAGCACTTTGAATTGCATTTTTTGAATGAAAAGCGCTTTATAAATAAAGTTTATTATTATTATTATTATTATTATTAATGCTCAGTAGTCCACATATGGTCCTGTAATGTACAGTGGCTTGCAAAGATATTCAGCCCCCTTGAACCTTTCTGCATTTTGTCACATTACAGCCACAAACACGAATCAATTTTATTGGAATTCCACGTGAAAGACCAAAACAAAGTGGTGTACACGTGAGAAGTGGAACGAAAATCATACATGATTCCGAACATTTTTTACAAATAAATAACTGAAAAGAGGGGTGTGGGTAATTATTCAGCCCCCTGAGTCAATACTTTGTAGAACCACCTTTTGCTGCCAGTCTTTTAGGGTATGTCTCTACCAGCTTTGCACATCTAGAGATTGAAATTCTTGCTCATTCTTCTTTGGAAAACAGAATCCCACAGAGCTGCTCTGCACAGGCCTTCAGGACTCTGGGGCTGACACCATCTGGACCTGCAGCCTTGTTCCGGTTCAGTTTCTCCAGCTGCCTCTTCACCTGACTTTTGGAGACAGACAAGTGGGAGGCAAAGGGAGTAGCAGCATTTCCTGACTTGGTTGAAGTCAAACTTGTGGAATTAGAAGAGTCCATGGCTGAGGTGAAGGATAAAACATCCGAGGTGTTCGGTTCATTGGCTCTGTCCAGACTTCCATCTATACAATCTTTCCTGTCCTTAAAACCTGTGATCTTTCTCATTCCTGACCAGACATCTCTGATATTGTTCCTCTGTAGTTTGTTGTCCAGCTTCTTCCTGTATGCCTCATTGCTGTCTCTGATCTTGACCTTAAGTTGCTTCTGTAAACTCCTCAGTAATTCCCTGTCCTCTCCATGTGCTTTGCAAAGAGCCATCCAGTCTGTGGTTGCAAAACAACCCTGCAGGGCTTCTTCAGCTTCCTGTGACCATTTTCTCACAGTTTTCTTTGTAACAGGTTGCCTCTGAACAAGTGGTTTATATCACATTTACATTTTAATGGGCATATATGCAGATGAAAAAGGTAGCCTAGTGTGTCCCAAATGTTGAATGAAAATTAACATTTTTATATAACATTATAATAATTATGGTCTTTCTTTTGGGTGGGGGGTGGCTTAACCTTTATTCTTTAATGTCATTTTTAAAAATACATTACTTTTACTTTTATACTTTAAGTAGTTTTGAATCCAGTACTTTTTTACTTTTACTTGAGTAAAAAACTTGACTTGATACTTCAACTTCTACAGCAGTCTTTTTAAACCCTAGTATCTACTTGAGTATTGAATGTGAATACTTTTGACACCTCTGGTATTTACACCATAAATGTTAATTGTGTTTTTAAACAGTTGCTCTTTTCTACACGAATACATGAAAATAAGAATAAATGAGAATAAGAATAGAAAATAACTTTTAAAAAGTGTATCTCTTTGGCATATTCTATTTTAATATTTTAATTTATTCTAATTTTAAGAAACTTACACTTTGACTCCTAAAGAAGTCACTTATATCCAGTTTTCTTTTCTTTGACATCCTTCAAATCCTACAGCACACACACACACACGCACGCACGCAAACAGACACAAACACAAAATGTAAATAACACCAGTAAAATACATCTAGCCGACGTGACACGGGCAGAACAAATGCCAAACGTATTTGGGTTAGAGGCGGGATTTCTACCAGAGACCAGCGACATTTAACCTTTTGAGTGCCATAATCATTGACTAAACACTACGGATAGCGGTTGTACTGATAGTGACGACACAGTAGCGGCTGAATATTGGTAGGGACGTGTCCCTACCGTCTCTGCCAAATTCTACGCCCTAGTGGAGTGTGGACAAGAACGTCACTCAAGGTTGCACTTGCCTCTCTAATGCCTTGTCCACACGTAGCTGGGTATCTCACAAAACGAAAATATTTGTCTACGGTTTGACCCGTCATCCACACGAAAACCCAGATTTACTGCACCGAAAACAAATCTTTTTAAAAACTCTGGCCAAAGTGAAGATTTGCGTTTTCTCCGTTTTAAGCGTTTGCGTGTGGACAGAAATAACCGGAGTTGTTGTCTCCGCAACGTCACTTTCCCCGACAAAAATGCTCCGATTGTCATGTTTTGAGGTTAAGGAGGACCCAAATGCAGCGAATTACAAAATAAGGAGGATTTAATGAAAACAAGGAGCATGAACTTACAGAACTCAGGCAGGTATATAATGCAGCAAACGGGGAAACAGGAACCAGACGGGCAACAAGGAAGACAGGGACCAAACAGGAAAGGATGACGACGAACCAGCGAGTTGTGACTGAATGAGAACCGAATATATACGGAGGAGGAGAGTGAAGAGTGAACATGGAAGGAGCAGGACACCAATTAGTAAAAGCGGTTGCAGCTGAGGGGGATTGAGCAGGTGGAACTGATTAGCAGCTGGGATGGAAGGTAGAATGGCTAGGAGACAGAATACTCTAAAGAAATTAGAAAGGATTCTTAAGAAACTATCTAAGGGAAACGTAAGGACACACTGGAGAACAGAAGGAGGAAAATAAAGAGATAAAGGAAACACAAATGGGAAGGTGGACATAGACAAAGGTGAAAAACATCTACAGAACCCAGCGTGCCAGAAAACAAAAATATAATTACACTGAATAAGGAAAACTACTAACTTAAGACACAAACAGGAGGAGCAAAACAAGAGGGCACATTGGGGTAAAAAGGGGAAGAAAACCAAGTGGAAGGAAAAACTCAAACTTGCCAAACAAAAATCCAAAGACCATGACACCGAAATCATTTGTGTGACCTGTGTTTACACTCAGAAACAGCATTAAGGCCTAAAAGATGTATCGGCTGTCAAAGTGCTTTTTGTTTTCTTGTTTTTACAAGCTCAATTACTGCTCTATGTAGAAGTTAGAACATAGAAAGTTACTCTGAGTGGATAGGATTTGGGGGAACTACTGCCCCCTACAGGTTTGGCATGTCTATGAATGTGCTTAACAATGCACTTATGTGGTTAGGTGTCGACTGAGATTTTATTGTAAACGAGGTGGTGAGAAGATTCGTTTTTAAAAACCACATGTGTACATGGCCTATGACTGGTGATGTACAAGCATCATCCCTTCTTGTGCTAGCTTTCCTCTTATTTTTATTAGGCCAAACTCTAATGTTCATTTTGGCATACAACCGTATCAAAGTATCTTCTTTACTGCCTCCAAAAGTCCCAATTAATAGCCTAGAGCACCTTCTGCTGGTTGTCTTGGGTCAATACATTGCATGGTGGGAACTTATCTTACATGGGCCTTGTAATCCGTCTTGGGTGGGCCGATACCTGAATGCGCGGACCCAGCCCCCCTATTGGCACTCTGGAACAGTATTCAACGAGACTGAAGGTGTCTATAAACAGCCTGGGTCACGTTAAAGCTCTCTTTTGACCCGCTATGTTCCCAGGTGTCTCTTCAGTTCAACATGTGTGGGATCAGTTCGAAGAATCAACTTCAAACCTGGATCTTCGTCGACTTGAATCAGGAGAGGATGTAACACCTTATTTCCAGTCATCACCAGTCATAGGCCATGTACACATGTGGTTTTTAATCAGTTATCAGATTAGGTGCCATACAGGTGATACACAGCTCTACATTATAATGTCACCAGGTGACTATCAAACCATCCATATGCTATGTGGATGTGCCAAAACGTTCTCCAAATGAATAGAAACAAAACTGAAGTAATTATCTTTGGAGCGAAAGAGTTACGATCAAGAGTCAGCACACAGCTTCTGTGAATCCAGCTAGAAACTACTGATCAGGCATGAAATCTAGGTGTAGTAATGGACTCAGACCTGAACCTCCAGGGTCACATGAATCTGGTTCTAGTCTACTCTGCATCTTTAGAATCAGAACCAAACATGCAGAAGCAGCTTTCAGTTTTTATGCTCCTTTAATCTGGAACAAACTTCCAGAACACTGCAAAAATGCTGAAACACTGAGTTCCCTTTAAATCAAGGCTAAAGACCCATCTGTTTAGAGCTGCTTTTCACCAATAATCACTGGAACATCATTAATGCTAGTCTGGATTTCAATTTTTCATTACTTCTCTTTATTTCGCAACTGTAATGTATGGTTTCCTTTTTTTGTTTGCTTATTGTTTCATGTTTTTATCATGTAAACCATTTTGAACTTCCTTGTTGCTGGAGTGTGTTACACAAATAAACTTGACCAATAATTATATATATAATCAATAACAAATTGGTGACGAGTGTCTATAAGTATTGATGGTATGTGGATGCCTGGCTTTGGCCCAATCATTTTAAAGAATTCAGGCAACACACAGTGTTTAGATCTTTAAAAACCAGAAAGGAAAAATAGTATAACCAATATCAAACTACATACAGTAAATATGTGATGCTGTTATTACTATTAATGTTATTACCTCAAAACTGGCAGCTGTATACTTGAGTCGCAGTTATTGATGTAGATGCATTTTAAGAATTCTCTTCCATTCAAATGATAGAATATTGTGTTTTGAACTCTTAATTGGTGTAAATATGGTCCTCATTTAGAATAATGTGAAATGCATTAATGTTAACTACATTGAATATGGGTTAGGTGCACATAAGCTTTCTTTCTTCAGCCTTCTCCTTACCATGTAATGATGTGAATTTGTAAACAAGATTGCATAAATGCTCTAATTGATCAAATCTTCTACATATTTGGGCATTAATCTTCTTACTTTATAGCTCTAAATACAATTATAACTAATTACTTATGAAAATAATACAGTGCCGACAAGTCTGATGTCCAACAATCAATTATGATGTGGCAACTGGTAAAAACTGTGGGCTCACTCCTCCATCCAAGCATAACTAGATGTGCCGGCATCACCTGTGGAGACACCTATATGCTGGCTGATGTGCCTAACCACCTTCACCAGGGGTGAATTATATCATCACAAAAATAAACTGATGGCTTCTGCAAAGCAGACAGATGTTTACGGACCGTTAGAGGTGAAAAACTGCTGCAGCTGATGGTAACGTCCCTGATTCTTCCTCAGGATCTCCGTGAAGGTCTCACAGGTTTCAGCTCCTTTGTTAATGATTGTTCTCAAAAGGAAGCTCATCTTTTGCTCTTCACCTGACTGCTTCTTTATATTTTTATATTCGTTAAAACATAAAATGTCCCCACACTCATTGAGGATGTGATCGGTATCTGCTGAAAGCCACCGGCTCAGTTTGTCCTGATGGGACTGCAGTCTCTCCATGTCATGTAGGGAAGGACAGAGAGGAGAGGGGATAGTAACATTCTGCCTCATTAAACAAGTTTAAACGGTTCTGGAGGAAAATAAAGCTTTCCAGGCTCCGTTGTTCTGTGTGTTGGTTACTAAAAACTTCTGACAGCATATATTTCTCTATTTTCCTAGGTTTTTTTGTTGTTCTGCTCAGATCAAAGCTCCAAGAAAGCTGAACTGATCTTGAACCCTGTCTGTCTGCAATAGAACCTGCAGTTCTTCATTAACCAGATCATTTCTCACAGCTCATCTGAGAACTTTTCCCTCACATTAGAACACATAGAAACGGAGTGATCATCGTTAAAATGAGTTCGTACCTTTCCAGCGGGAGAATCCAGCAGTGAAAGAAGAAGAGAGTGAATGTGAAGAAGAGAGGAAGTTTCTGTTTCAAGGAAACAGAGCTGCACTGCTTCCTATCTGGGTTCCTTCTTGTTTTTTTCTCTCGCAAAAGCTTTATTAACAACATAACAAAATACAGAACGATATACAGAAATACAAACGCTCGTGGGGGATGTAGGAACTTTAAAGAATAAGCTAGGGGGCGATCAACAGAAAAAAAAAAAAATCAATAAATACATAACAGGGGAGCATGATTCATAAGGGGAACTTAAAACAATACATTTTAATTGAGCTGGTGTGAGACGATTCTAGCACTTATCCAGTTTTTAAATCTACTTAATGAAGAATAGTATAATTTAAATTTGTTGAAGAAGCAGGGGAAAGAAGGCATGTTACCCCTCCATTTACTACAATGAATGGGGTATTTAGATAATAGTACAACAATAACAGTGGCATCGGAGAAAGCAGAAGGTTTTCCACATTAAAAAAACAATGAGACCAACATCAAAGAAAGGAATATTAAGCTTCAGATTAATCCATTCACTAATGTGCGTCCAAAAACTTTGTGAATATTGGCAAGAAAGAAACAAATACTGCAGGGATTCATCTTCTTCTGACTTATAAATTAAAAAAGTAAGCAGTCTTGTCTATATAAATAAAAGTGTCCAAAACAAATCATTTAATTTAAGAATTTAAGAATGCAATGATAATAGACTACAGTATATAAATAAAAATATCAAAATTAATGAGTTAAATGCATGGCCTAAAAAAAGAAAAAATGTTTACAAAAAGAAATCTTTGTTAAATAAAAATAATAAATACATAGCATATACAAGTAAATTAATAAAAGCATCTAAATAAAAAAACATCAATTTGTCTATCCATCCATCCATTAATCATCTATGCTGTCTATCCTTTGCAGGGTAAATTAAAGAAAGTTAAAAATAAGCTTGAATTAAAATGTTAAAAATAAATAATTATGTCTGTATAAATAAAAACGTGTAAAACAGATAAACATGCAATATTAATAACAACACTAAAAATGATAACAAATAGGCTAAAGTATATAAATAAAAGTATTTAAATAATTAGTTAAGTAAAACATCTAAAAATATTTAAATTGTTTTACTAAATAAACAAATAAAAGCAACTGAATGAAAACAAATAAAGAAAATAATAAATAATATCCTCTATATAATTAAAAGTGTTTAAAAAAACAGCACAAAAAAAACAGTACATTTATTAACAATCCAGTATGGAGAACTGAGATGTACTTTAATGGCGTCATAATTGAAACATTAACGTAGCCTACTTATAATAATAACGCTAAAAATATCTAAATAAATACATAAATAAAACTAAAAAAATTAATTTGTAGGAGCCATGAATTAAATGAAGGCAAGATATCGGATGTTTCTTTGAGTTTCGAAAAGTTTTTCCTTTTTTTCCCCCCTCAGCTTGTTTATCAGTCACTACGCAGGTGAAGAAAAGGTGGGCGGAGCTTTCATAATTAGGCTCTTAATTAACTCACCTGCTGCTGCCTGGTAATGGAGCAGAGTGGGCTGAACGTTTGGAGATCGCTGTTTAATTTACTTACTGACCACACACACACACACACACACACAGAGAGAGAAGAAACACATAAAATGCGTTAAAATCAACAGCCTTTAAGTGAAGCAGAATGTGACTGAGGAGCTGGCTGGACGCGTCATGGTGAGTTACATCTCTGACACGTTATTCTAAGATGCACATTTTGTTTCTCCCCCTGATGGACCTTTTCTAATTCCTCTCTGCAGCAGCCCGACCTCGGCCTCTCAGCTGCGGCTCGTTCGCCTCCTGGAAGAAAGATCACTTCACATCTCGCTTTTATCAAACAACTCCTGCAGCAGGCGGCGGCGGCGGACCGCGGTGACGTCACCAGGTAGGCGCTTGCTGCGGTTGGTTGTTGCTTTAAAGCCTAAACGCTTTGGCTTGTGCTGTGCTCTGCTGGCTGCTTGGTTTGAGCTCTGAGGGATCCTTCAGTGTTAATCGATGTCTGCTGCTGCTGCTGCTGTGGTTTTGGTGCTCTGCGGATGATCTGACGCAACGAGAAGCATGCTGGGAGTTTGGAAATGTGTATTTATTTATTTTTTTTATGCTGCCCTGGAAGGCTCTTTTGGTAAATGCAGTTTAAAAAAGAGGTTTGATCTGTCTGTGTATATTAATCTTGATTAAATCAATAAAAGGCTTGTAAGAAGTTGTGCTGAAAAGTTTGAGAAATTACATCTGAAGGAGATTTAGACTGTTTTTGGCTGAAGATGATGGATTTCGGACTATTTTATTGGGGCCTTGTTGATATAAAATGGTATCTGTTCTTCCTGGCTTGGTCTTGTCACTAATGAGGCTTTTTACTGAGTTTGGCATTATCTAAAGTTTCCTAGTGGTTTGTCTACACATATGGTTGTAGTCTAGATTGTTGGAATCAAAAATCTTGACTTTCCATTGATGAATAATCTGTATGTTATTAAAGAGGAGATTGAACAAATAGCTTATGGGTGAAGTGATTGAGCCTGCTATTGGCATGGGTGTTAAAATTGAGCTTATGGTTCTTTAGTTAATTGAAGGTCTTGTATTTGCATTTAAGTTTTATTTTTTTTCATAATACCTCTTTTTTTTTTATTTTTATATCTACTTAATATTGGGTTTAAAATATTCCCTTCAATTTCAAACCTCCTGTACTTGGTGTAGCATTTACTCCTAAATCGATACACTGTTTAAGTCTGAAACATGAGAATTTTCTGCGCGGGGGGAACGCACTGCCCCACGAAATTTAATTTAAAATTTTCTGAATTTTAAAGGACATTTAAAGAATGGAAGGAAACACAGGGGAGCCATCTGTTCAACCCTGCAGGACCGTGACCACAGAGCAGATGGTAATGTCAATGTTTTTACTCCTTTATAGCAGTTTGTAGTATCCAAACTTTTATTCTTAAGCGTCGCTTTCATTACATGGCTTCTTTAGATAAATAAAAAAACACTTAGAAAATGTTCTCTGCTAAGGATAATGGAAAAAGCTACCTCAATTCCCCTATAAATGACCTCAGTTGGCTTAGGAATCTATATTTATTACTAATTTCATTACGTTTAAGATGAATAGTAGAAAACATAATGGTGGAAAGTTAGTCTGGCATGTTAAATATTGATTTGTTTAGTCAGTACTTGTTGAAGATTGTGAAATCAAGCTATGAACATGGGGGGGGGGGAGGTAATGTTAAGCAAATATTTGATGTTGGTTGGTTTGCTTTCTTTTAGGAACTCAATCGGATATGAACTCATGATGAGGACGATTCTATTAATCTAAAGGTCAATGGCTTTAGCTGAAGGAACCATTTTATTGATGAAGACCTCATTACTCTGCACAGAAGCTACACCTGGTTTGGCCTTGAACTAATAGCATCCTGGAGGATGCGTATTGGCTAAGCTACTACTGCAGAAAACCTCATGTTCGCTTTCTATGGATAATTCATCAGATCTTTTGTTTGAGTGTTTAACCCCGTTTCTCTCCCAGCTGAAGCAAATGAGGAGCTTCTGTTACCAATAGTTTTGATTCCATAGATGACACTTTTGGCCCTGTCTTTGTTTAACCATGTTTCTCTTCTTGACAAAGGTTCTGGCTGAACTTGTTGCAGCTAACTGTTCCATGGCTTGGAGTTGATGTTTAGCTTTGTTTCTGTCTAGATGAAGCTACCACAGTAGCCACTACTGCTAATAACGTTTTCCTTCTACAGGTGATCCACCTGGCTGTTTTTCTTTAGTGTTTTTCTTTTCTTTTTTTTTTTCAGTGTTTTGATGGTGTTCATTTTTTCTAGCCACTGGCTGAGTTCTGGATCAGCATCACATATCTGCTTCAGGAGGAAAATCCCCTGCTTCTTCTACAACTTTTCCTCCTTGACACTAAAGATTATTTGGAAGCTTTGAATGTGAAACCAAAGCTGTTGAAGGAAAAACGTCAAAAGGAAAGAACAACTTAATCTGAAATCACTGAGCTCTATAGATGGAACAAGTCCTTCAAGAAGACTACAGATGATGTAGCAGGAACAATTGAAGAATCTTCTCTTTCAGGTAACTCAAAGTTCTCTTGCGCCACATATGGCAACAACTGAATGACCTGGAAAAATGTTGCCTCGTAATGAGCAAAGGAAAACACATGGTCGACATGAAAGCTTTTAAAATATGAATTCCTGCTCTGGAAAGGAGGATCATAACAATTCACTGGACATGATGACGAAACGGGACACTAATGGTCAGCCAAAGAATTGTTTCGGAGTTGCAAGCATCTACAACCTGAAAGAGGAACCCTTAAACCAAACAAAAGTCAAGGAAGCAATCTGGGAACGAGCGTGAAGGTTGCACATGCTTACATGGAACAGTTTTTGGAGGCTGTAGCTGTAAATATTGAATGGCAGCAGTGAGTAAGACTTGTCTATGGTGATGGATGAAGATATGAGCACAAGTTCACGTCTTCAACAGGCATAAAAGGAACCACACATCGGCGTTGGAAGTTGATGACAAAGCTCTGTGCACACCGCAGGAAAACCACTAAATGTGTTCTGATCTGTGATTCAGCTACCAGGAGGGATCCTAAAGACGCTCTGGTTTCTAATCCATGATGGTGCAAGTAAAAAGCTTTCTCACCTTGAGAAAGCAAAGTACCAAGACTCAGGGACTCCGGTCTCATTGGAAGTTTGGGTGCTAACGTTTATTTAATTTTTTGGGTATTTGCTTGATGGTAATTTGCTTCAGGATGATCATGAGTCTGATTGGAAGTTGAGGTGATTAAAACACAAGGTAAGTAATATTGGAAATTTTGGTTTCAGAGTTTGATGCAGCAAAGCTGTGGATTGCATCAACTGTCCTGTCAGAGTGGGTCAGATAGAACCCCATTTATTATCAGAGTTCTCCTCCACAAGGGGGGGGGGGGGGGTGTTATCACCCTTATTTTTTCATCGTACAAAATGTTGGAGGTATGAAAACGGGGCCATGACTAAATGCACTGATGACTCTATTGTTAGCTTGCTCAAAGTGTGAAACGAGTCACGGTCCAGTTCTTGATGCCTTTGTTCAGTGGTGTGAAGTCTTACCTTCGAGTGAACATATCAAAAACAAAAGGGCTGGTAATCGATCTTTGGGAAAACAAAATGGGCACCGAGTCACTTGGAGTGAGAAAATAATGCAAGTGCAAAGATTAAAAATATATTTTGGGGACCATAATCAATGGAGAACTTTGAGAACTGCAAATCTGTTTGCAAAAAGGGTCACATGTGCCTTTTATTGTATAAGGGAACTTGCTGATTTCCACATTGAGGGAACAATTTTAATTTTGTCTTTATCTATCTTTTGAGTCTGGTTTTGCTCCTTTTTTGTTTGGCATGGATCGGCCAGACCTCCGGTCAAAGACAAAAACTCACTGATTCAGTGAGATGGTCCAGTCTTCTGAGTTACTGCCCTCTCTAGCCTCCCTGTTCTCTAAACGGGTCCAGAGGGATGGCTTAATCAAATTAACAATGACTCCCATCTTCTATAGGGTTAATTTTAAATTCTGTCCGGATGGAGTTGTTTTTTTTTTTTTAAGATGTAGGACAACGAGTTTATACAAACGGTGTTGTCCCTGCGGCTGTCAATGAACTCTAAGGGTTTTATTTAATTTTATCACTTGTAAACACTTTAATGGGTGAGTTTTGTGAGAAGATGCCAAATGCTTTCATTTTGCTGAAAACAAAATTTACCTTTTTTAATGGGTATTAAAAAGTGACCTTGACCTAAGGTTTGGTGCTTGGATATCTAGTTTGTATCCATGAAGGATTTTTAATTACTCCAACTTGCTTGAGGTTTTATCAGGCAGGGACTCGGCCTCACAATCATCTGGTATTTATGAAGTCATCTAGTACGCCTGTTTAAAAATAAGGTATTTGTTTTTTTTTAAATCTACAATGTTACTGCCAAAACCTAATCTGAATATGTAGAAAGAGTTCATATGGGGGGGGGGACCCTACTCGGTGTGTTTTTTTTTTTTTTTTTTTTTTTTTTTTATTATTGAAGGGCTTCAAAAGGGAAGAAGCTGGTGTTTGGAACAAAATTTTTGTAAAAAATAAACAAATTAACGTCCGGTTGCTTTTTAAAGGGGAAAATGTTTGTGTTAAACAGCAAAACCTGGAGAAATTGCAATGTGGTTCAAGTAACAGGGGCTTTTTTTTTTTTTCAATGCAATATTGTAAATGTTCAGACAGTTGATTGTGATGGTCCAAATGAAAATGCGACTCCATATTAATCCTGATGTGTATCAAAGTAAAAGGCAAAAGATGGAGAAGTTGATCTGGTACTGCATGAGTTGCTGTTATTTCAAACGAAATGAGAAATTGACTCTTGCTTTAAGGGGGAATGGCCATGCTGTACAGCAAAGTCGGGAATTTCAATATGGTTAAGGTAACATTCATCTGAATGTAACAAAATGCCTTTTTTTTAAATTTATCTTTTATACATGTTCAATGCCATGATATTAATCCTGACGTCAAACAAAGCAAAAGATAAAGAAGGATTTTACATGTTTTCAAAGTGTCTTCCTCTCTATAGAAGCTACACCTGGTTTAGTGTCCTGTAAGTCTGTGATGCCTTCTGGCGGGGGGACAATTCTCCATACAACTAAATGTTCTCCTGCTACTAACTTTTTACAAACACTCTTCCATCAATTTGTTTCTGTTCTGTCTTCTCAAACCCCCAGACGGTCGTGGCAGATGGCCGCTCCTACTGAGCCTGGTTCTGTTGGAGGTTTCTTCCTGTTAAAGGGGAGTTTTTCCTCTCCACCGTCGCTACATGCTTGCTCAGTACGAGGGATGGCTGCAAGTCAACGACTCGCTGCAATCTGCTGGGTTTCCTTAGATGCAATGAAGTGGAAGCGCTGCATAATTTATTGAAATGATTTTTAAATAAATGAATTGAATTACTTTTGTTTCCAGTATTTCTCTTATAAATTGTGAATGAAGGCAAAAGCAGAGAGCCTTACTGTACAAAGCTCAAGTTGGAAGCTGTTCAGTCTAAATTTAAATTAGCAGTCTGTGTATATAATTGATCAATTCATCCCCTGTTGTAAAATTGTTCTGTTACAAGGCCTGGAAATGAGTTGCAAGATGACTTTGCTGCACTTGAGCCAGCATTAAAAGATCACCACTTGCTCCTAATTTTGGGGGTACATGGAAGAGGGAAATTAAATCTGTATAAACTTCCCTTCAAGTGGTCCTAAAAGATTAAGTAAATATTAACCTAGAACAGAATGAGGAAAGGCACAACATCTGTATAATTTGAGAAGACTTCACAAGGGGGATGAAAGACATCAAGCTTGCTCAGTCCTTACTCCCGAGTTCACTCTCCCAAAAGCTTTGATTACAAAAAGGGGTTTAGAACAGGTAATAAACCACACCCACATTAGGCCTGTGGGTGTTGAAATGGAATAACAAAATACATGTGAATTAGGCCTTCCAGACAACCCACTCAAGCAACTCTTAGATGATTTATCTCCTATATATGGAATTTGCACAAACCTTTCCCTTTAGCTCTGATGTGTGTAAACCATACAAATGGTCTCATTTAAACTTTACACACCCAAAATACAGTAACATACACAGTATTCCACTTATCAATGATACCATTTTTCTAAAAGATCGAGTTCTCCTAGAGGAGGTCCTCATGACATTCCTCATTGAATTGAAGAAATCCTTAACTCAAAACCGCTTATGCCACATCAGACATAGCTGATCCAGACCCCATTACACCAAATTTACTGCTCATGGGGTGGCGGGATGCATCACTACCACAAGTTATTTACCACAATAGTGATGTATTGGGAGGTCGTCGCTGGAGACGCAGCCAAATGCTGGCAGACCACGTCTGGATACAGTTAGCCAAAATTACCTCCCTAATCTAAAACATCGAAGAAAGTGGCAGAGCTCTACTCCTGACCTTGCCCCAGACCAAGTGGTCATGATTCTCGACCCGCAATTGCCAAGTGCTCTCTGGCCAGTTGGACGAGTCCCTTAAGTGATCCCCACCCCAGTCATGATGGGCGAGTACACTCGGCTGAGGTGGACATCAAAGGATCTACATACCTGAGGCCTGTGGCTAAACTCATCCCTTTACCAGAGATGTCAGATTGATGCTGTTTCTGAAGCCGGCCAGGGGACGGTTGTCACATTCCAAATTCCCCAGGTGAATTTGGGGGCGGCTGTGCAAACTTCCCTGCTTTGCCATGATGGGAGGTGCCAAGTGCCAGCGTAAGAGGAAATGCGCTCCCAAAATAAACTGAACTGCCTGATTCCTTGACGAGATGTTAGAACAGACTGCATATGTCAGTTTGCTACAGTTCAGCAGCAGCTAGTTACCCTCCTTGTTATCCTGTGTTTGCTGTGTGTAAATGCAGAGTAAGTTTCATGTCGTATTATTGCTCTGTTCATTATGTTCATCCAATTGCGGGTTGCCATGCCAACTGCTACTACTGCTGCATATGGTGTTTGTTTACATCATATAGACCTTAATATCCGCTAATGTATATTTATTTTTATCTTTTAGTGGGTTTAACATATATTTATATTGTGAAAGGTTAATTACCGCGGATGGGCTTTATATCCACCGCCATTTACTTTTGAAAAGTGACTTAGTTTCCCACATGGTGCTGACTCCCTAAATATATGGTCTAGTGGCGCCATCGTGTGACCGATTCCAGTAATTACTTTATTTTCAAATTTCGAGTCCCTCTGCTTGAATATATATATCTGCTGAGTTCATAGCACATATTGCTCACATCAATTATGTATATTTTTGTTTGTATTTGATAAACAGAAATGCCACACTCGCACAACTTTAATGAGGAAATTACCTGTATCTGTTAAAACGTGGGTAAACAACTTAGGTCAAACCAGTCACTGGAGTAGCTGCAGTCTTTCTGAAGACTTAGGCCAGACTATTTACAGCCAGCATTCAGTAATATTTCACACAATTATTCCTGCCCAACCCTTCTACTACAAACAGTTAAATAGTATTTAGCAATCAATGTTTATCTTTTATTGGCATGAGCTCAGTCTCGCTGTCCGTTCTTATGTCAGCCCCGGTTCTTATTAGTGAAAGTCAGCACGTTTACTTCGACCAGAGTATTTTCTCCCTGCTAGCATGTAGCCCACCACCTCTGACATTGTGATGATGAACCAAGTACCAAACTCACAAGAACCGAACGTACTGTTGACATTCTGGTCCTTACGGACAAAATATAGTGCTTATCAAAACATTACAAATGGAAGGCTTTTGTTTTCTCTACATGACTTAACGTCCTAGATGCATGTTCTGAGAATGTAACTAATTAAATTCGAATCACACAAATATTCCCTAACCGAGGAAAAGACTAGTGTTGAACATGGATAAAAAATAAAACTCCAAAAGATGTGAAAGTGGAAATGGATGCAAAGTAATTTCTACATTATGGAAAAACTCGAATGATTCAACCGCTGCGCATCTAAAATATCAGCTGTATAACAATCTGAACAAAATTAAATACCTTCTATGCCTTAAAAACCCTCCTGTTACCTGGTTGGTTATTAAAGCTGAGGATGCTCAAGGACACAGGATGTCTGTTTTCTACAAATATGTTGCAATGAAGACATGGTATATATGCAAAAAGGACTCCAGCAAATCTGAGAACACCAAGAAAAGTCCATAGATGGTGCGATAAAGAGATGCAGCTTGTGACATAAAGGGGTGACTGGTTAAGGAGCCATGTGTCCTGAAATTGTCGATTTTATTGAGAACCAAGTCAGAACCTATGATGGCAAAATAATTTTATCCAGAAGAGATCTCCAAATCTCAGATCTAAGGGATATCCATCAACTAATGGGACATGGTGAGCATAATTGCATGCTATCAAAGTTATGGGAGTAGCACTGGATCAGTGGTTGTTCTGCAACCAGAAGGATTTTACCACCATTCTCCTCTGTGTTCTTCAGAGAGGAATCAAGTGGACATTTAACCCTCCTGCTTGCTCACATATAAACAAGCTTTTTATTAGGTCCTCAACTCCACCTTTAAATGTAATGTGCAACATCTAGATGAAGACCTTCACGTTGTTCTTTGATGTGGAAGCTGTATTTAAAATCCATCAAATCACCAAAGCCGCCACAGATTCTGTTGATCTTGAAGCAATGATGCCCAGTCACAGGAAAATAAGAAAAATCTGCAGAGGATTATAAAGACTGCCCAAAACATAATACGCTTCCCGCTGGCCTCCCTGGAAGACATTGCCAGCAAGCAGTGTCTCAAAAGGGCAAGAAGTATACTTTCCGACTCCTCACATCCAGGGCAACATCTGTTTTTAACCTCCTGCCTTCAGGAAGAAGATGCAGGTCTTTAAAAACCGCTTTATACAGAATTTTAAACGCACTCATGGTGCCCTAAATGAATGTTTACTGTCTTCTTAGATCTTGTTCATTTTTTACTTGTATTCATTTAAATTGTGTTTATTGCACCGTTCAGAGAGGCAATCCAATTTCATTGTACACAGGTTTGTGCAATGAATTCTATTCTATTCATCTGCTACTCCTGGAGATCCAACCATCTTTAACCCGTGGAACCTTGCAGCAGGTGGATGTTCATGCTCAAAGGCGATGGAGACAAGTTCAGTACAGCTTGGTTAAAAAAATACTTTGAGTGTTGATGGTTTTGAGTGAAAGCACAATGGTGTCCCTGGAGAGACTGTGCTCATAATGGACGGGACGGCACCACGTAATCGCACATCCCTGAAAACTTTACTGAATTAACCACAACGTACAACTTGTTTATAACTTTAAAAACCTAACTTTCAACTTGATGCTAGGTGACATTAGTTTAAGATCCACTTATTTTCATTGGCTTTTAACACTGAGATATGTGATCACTTATGTGGTGTTTACAAGCTTATAAAAACAATGTGAATATTTCTATGCTTTACTTTTTGCTGTTACGCCGTCAGACCCGAGATGCCGCTGTAGGACATTGTGCGAAGGAGAAAAAAGTGGGACGAAGTCTGTGTAAGACGGATGTAAGCTACAAATGAAGTGCTAAACTTGGACCATCCTCTTCAACACGAACGCTTCAGTACCAACTCTATCGCCTTTCCTACAACAGTACTGTAACATGGCGAATATTTCTCAACAACATGCTAGCGATAAATACCACGGGAGAAAGATGGCCTGATGCTAGACAAGCCGTTTTGCTGTATTCCTTGGGACCAGAGGGACAATGGCTCTTTTACACGTTGCAGAATCGATGTACGTTTGCTGAAGCCTTGGCTGAGCTTGAAAACCCATTTGGCACTAAAGTGAATGTGGTGGCAGGCACACATCTGTGGAGGTGAGGAGTGCCGGTCTTCGGGGGGGAAAAGGGAGCGCAACCAACTCAAGCCTGTGCACCTACTTCTCAGGGATGCCGTTAAAGGCAAGCGATTAAGAGCAACAACATTGTTTAAGAAGTGGATCTGAGAAACACTTCAGTCAGCTCATGCTGTAGTCAGAAAAGTATCGGTTTTGTGTTGATCCCAAACTGGTGGCTGGAGCATGTGATTACAATTGCCTGCAAAATGGACACTGAAACTCTCAGGTACTGGAATTACTATAGATGATTGTCTTAAACCTACAGAAAAACAGAAGTAAAAAAAAAAGGTTCTCTGAATCTGATGATGCAGCCCTCGGGAGGTCCATTTAATGCTTGAATAACTTCACTGGACAGTACTTTATTGTAGTCTTATAGTCTTAGTTATAATATTATAGTCTCAAGCAACCTCAGTCTTCTCTCCCTCAGTCTCCCTGCCCCTAGCCTTTCATAGACTTTAATGACGTAAAGAATCGCCAACAGAGCAGATATTACCTGTGTAATTTCTATCTAAAACAACAACAAAACTGTTCTCAGCTCAATCTTGGCAGAATATCGCAATGTTCCTGCTGACCTCAGACACACTTCTTTCTGGCTTTCTTGAACTCGTTATCTAACATACATTTTCCCTCCAACATACCCCCCCGATGGAGCTAACAAGCTCCAAAAAGTGAGTTGGGGCTTCATACTTCCAGAAAGCATCTACAAAGAACACGTCACTTGAGCAAAAGGAGACTTGCCTGTCATTGGCTGTCTAAAGGTTTCAGTGAGAGAAAAAGGGGGTGAAGATAATTCTACAAAGTTAAAGATGGATCACCTTTGCTGGGTCTGTACCTGATTAAAGCACTTTAGATCAGCGTTAAAGATGGACAAGTGACATACAAAAACTCTCAAAGGGATCACCAATCAATAACATGCATGTTGAATAACATTGATTCTGCTTCTGCCCACCATCTTGGATGTGTTAAGCGGGTTTGACCACACAGTAGAAGTGAACAAGGCAGTACATCAAACTGCAGCATCTTGTGTAAAGAGGTGCCATCAGAACTTAAACTTCTACTCCAATCAGCCCTCATTGGAACAGTGGCTGCATCTGAATGGGTGAGTCCTCTTGTGGTGGCAAGCGAAAGAAAAGGAGGCTTGAGACTTTGTGTGGCTCTGTGTGAACCTAACAAGTATGATAATGGACTGTTATCCTCTTCCTCACATGGAGGGTTTATTACCACAACTGGCTGGTACTACACGTTTCAGCTGAGCTTATGGTCAACTGCCTCTTCACCCTGATAGTTGAAGCATTAACGCTTTTATAACCCACGATGAACTTTTGAGTTCACCAGACTTGCTTCAGCACCATCTGCCTTCCAGAAAGACCTGACAGGAGCAGATGACAGTGAATGGACCTTCCAAAGAAGAACATGAAACCTACAGGCTGTTCTCAAACACCTCCAGGATTTTGGTCTGTACATCAATTTCAGTATTCCTGGGACATGTTATTTCCAGACATGGCCTGCGTCCTAGCCCAGACCACCTGACTGTCATCACTAATGCTCCCACACCCAAAGACATGGCTGCTTTTCGCTCCTTCTTTTGTTCTTCATTGTTCAGCAAATTTCTACAGAATTATGCAACAGTAGTTGAGGGACTGCGAGAGCTACTTTGGACAAATACCACAGCTGAAAAGCCCAGCAATCTAAAACCCAAACCTGCCAACCGTAATCCCAACAGATGCCTCAGATTATGGACTAGGAGCTGTTCTGGCTCAGTACACTTGGATAATGAGTCACTAATTGCTTTTGGTTTCCGCAGCCTGTCTCCCGCTGAGGGAAAATATTCGACAATAGAAAGGGGCCCTTGCCTGTAGGACGTACATATGGGGACCCAGATTTTCCCTCAGAAGAAATTACCAAGATCTCACCACTCTGCAAAGCACCAAAAGAATGAACAAAACTAGCATAAGGATTGCAGCAAGACTCATATTTCCAGAATGACATGGATTACCATCCCCTGCACACCACAAAGGGATGAGTGCTCTGAACAGGATTTGGTCATAGAGATGGCGAAAATGTATTCTCTCCTAAAATTATTCCTATTTGTTGATTTCAAAGCAGTTCATGAAGATTGTCCTGAACTAACAAAACGGAGACTGACTCGTCTGTCAGGGTGCTTCAGAGTGAAGAAGTCCCTACCATAGCATACTTTACTTTTTTTTGGCACTTTAAAAAGCAGGGACATGGCAACAAAATGATTTAAAACATAATACACCAATACAAAAACAATGAAAGATGGCGAGCAAATGTCAGCCACTCACTGATTTAAGAGCCAGCAAATAAGAGTTTACTGGCGCGATTTTTAAAAACATTAGGATCAGCTGGTCAACTGATTGGACAGGAGAGGGGACATAAGCCTGAAGAAGTTTGGATGAAAATACAGGCCAAATGTACTCTAAACTGTATTGGCGGCCAGTGCAAGGATGCCAGGACTGGAGTGATGTTCTCATGTCGGTTAAAGATCCAACTGCTACATTTTAAGCCAATTGTTCCGACCCAACCCAAAATAAGTGTTGCAATTATGTAGTCGTGAGGTTATGAAAACATGGATAACTGTTTCCAAATTGTGTCCAGAGGAAAGGCTTTACTTCTGTGTTGATTCTAGAACCAAGAAATGGTAGATTAATTAATATGTGGATTAATATTCAAGTAATTTGTGATTGAAAGTTTTGTATTTGAAAGTTTGTGTTTTCTAACATGGGTGTATTTGGATGTTTAAGAGTAATGCAATGTATAGTAAAATATTAAGTGATAAATGATTGTATGAAATACTGAAAAGCTCATTTAAGATTCTATGTTTGCTTGTTTGAAGGTTGTTTTTTTTTTATCCATCTACCTACCTGACATGCTGAACATAACTTTACAAGCAAGAAGTAAAGCATTGTGTAGTGACTGAGTTGAATTCCAGTTTGATTCCAGCAGGTCCTGGATGGTGAAAGATCCTCTGCAGCATCAACCTGCAGACCAGCCCCCCACCACGCTCATCATCGGAGATTCTATTATCAGCAATGTAAGGGTGAGAGGAGTCCTCACTCTGTTTTTTCCTGAAGCCACGGTAAAGGAGATAGCTGAACAGATCCTGGACCACATCCAACGTTAAACAACTGTGAGTAGAGTTATAATTCACCCTGGAACCAACAACATTCGTAAACAGGAGTCTGAGCTTCTGAAGCCGGATTTTATTCATTTGTTTAATCTTTTAAAATACACACGTATGTTTTTATTTCTTGCCCCACCCCCACCGTCGGCAGAGGAATTGGTAAATTTAGCAAGCTTTTATCTCTGAACACTTGGCTTTCCTCTGCCACTGTGATGCGCAAAACCGGGTTATATAGACAATTTTAACATTTACTGGGGCAGGAGTCAATTGTTTAGGCCGGATGGATTATATCTCAACAGACAAGGTACCCGAATGCTGGCAATGAACCTGGCATGCCCATGTCGCATTGTTTGTTTTTTAGGTAGATTACAGGCATGTCTGGAAGACATAACAACATGGATGACTCTAAACTTTTTGCTCTTAAATTCTGACAAGACAGAAGTTGCTGTCTTTGGACCAGAAGTTCTAAAAAAGAAACTGCTTAGTCAATGACTTCATCTGGATGGCATTAAATTGGCCCCCAGTAAAAACGTAAAGAACCTCGGCGTTATTTTTGACCAAGACTTAACACACGGCCAATGGATGCACTTTTTAACTGCATTTTAGACATCAAATCCTGGATGGCAGAAAACTTTCTCCAGCTCAACCAGGACAAAACTGAAGTTTTAGTCATCGGTCCTGAGGCTCAGAGAGAGAAACTATAACCAAAACTACAATCACTGCCTTTTAATTCTTCTTTACAAGTGAAGAACCTGGGCTTGCTTTTTTATTCTGAGCTGACTTGTATCCCTCACATTAAAAACATTACTCAAATAGGTTTTTATCATCTAAAGAACATCGCCAGAGTCCGCCCCATTCTCTCTCTGGGCCCAACACGGAGACACTGATGCTTTTATCTCCAGTAGGCTTGATTACTGTAATGCCCTGCTTTCTGGTCTTCCCAAAAAGAGTATCTCAGGTTTACAACTTCTACAAAATTCAGCAGCAGGTGTTCTTCGTGGGAGCACATTACAGCTGTCATAAAATCACTGCATTGGCTCCTCGTATGTTTTAGGATCAATTTTAAGGTTCTTTTAATGGTTTTTAAGTGTCTTAATGGTCTTGGGCCTTCTTAACTTTCAGAACTGTTTTTACCATATGAACCATGGCGGTTTCTGTGCTCCTCTCGTCATCCCAAAAGTCAGGACAGACACTCATTGTGAGGCTGAGGCGTCTTTCCAGTCTTATGGCCCTCACCTCTGGAACAGGCTGCCGGAGGACTTCAGAGCTGCAGAGAACGTTCATGTTCTTAAGAGCAGGCTCAAGACTGTCCTTTTTAGCCAGCTTTTCATTGATTTATTATTTATTAATATCTGCTTAATTGCTCTGCATGTTTTACTTGATTAAATTTGATCAATGTTTTACACTAAATAATTCAAAGATTTATCATTGTTAAAATTCTATCAGTGTTTTATGATTTAATCTAAATTTAATCTACTCTTTATTTTAATATTTTAACCTGTTACTTTAATCTACCTTCCAGTGTTTCCTCTGTGGGAGCCCTCTGCAAGAGTCGTTAACGGTGAAACGACCCCGATAACTATGTAACTATGCGCTGTTTTGTTCGCATGCCTCAATGTGAGTTTTGGTGAATCTTCTTGGGTAGACAACTCAAGGCTGCTTTGCTTTGAAAAGGGGTGTAACCCACGTGACCTGGAGCTCATTAGCTGCACTCTTAGTTTCACAGGTTGTCCCTTGAAACGTCCAGCTCCCTTGTTGATTGACAGCTGCTGCTCCTTCAGCGTCTTGCTGCTGTCCCATCATTTAGCCACTGTTGGTTTCATTCAGAACACGCTGTCGCTCATTGTCGCGCATGGGTTAGACTGTTTTTTTTTAGTACTCTGTATTTATTTTATCACTTTACTATTGGAGCCGAATGGTTTGCAACCTAGTTTACTTTCAGTAATCCTTTGTTTTGTGATCTTTAACCAATCCGGCTGCTAGTGGTAAAATAGTTAGACCACACTACCCATCTGGCAATGGGAGTGTTGTATTGATTCGGCTTACAGCCTCATTACTTTGTTGCGCAACATTTGCTTTATTTTACCATTTTGAATATGGATTGTTTAAATCTCTTAGCTTTATGCTAATGAGATTAATTTAGGTATATTCAGTATACTTTTGAATTGCTGAAGCTTCATCCTTTCTTTGTTTCATGCATATTTTTTTAATGTATGTATTTCCTCTAGTTACATTTCAACTACTATATCAACTACTTTGAAATTATTTCATTGTTTAGTTTAACTGTTAAAGTAAGATTGATTTGTTATGATTAACTAATTATTGTTTTCTTTCTTTTGCCTTATTTTAGGTCCAGTTTTTGTTCCTCTGTTTTTTTTCTCTCCCAAGTTTTTTTTTTTTCAGTTGTGTTCCCCTGTGTGGACTCATCCCATGTTGGATTCCATCCAGTTCATCTTTGGATGGCGAGCTACCCACCTTTAACTACGATTGCAGTAGGAAATGGATGAATTTGGTTAATAGGAGAACTGAACCTTTGGAACTTTGAAAGTGGTGAACTGTTGATCTGAGTCCTGAAGTGGAGATCCTTGTGTATGTATGTGTGTCTGTATTTTGTGTGTAGTCTTATCGTTTTTTTTTTGTATTGTGCGTTTATTGAATTTTTGTTTGGTTGTAAAGTTCTTCATGCTTTTGTATGTCAACCTACCTTAAATTTTTAATACACCTTTTGAAACCATATCTTTTGTTGTTGTTGGCTTATTCACACACTTGGGCTCTGTGGCTGAACCTGGTTCTGAGCTCCATCATTCCACCTATTGGGCAGAGGTCAGATAGCGGTCCTGGCCTTAAACAACGCGCGCTACAAATGGAGAGCTAGCCAGGAGCCCAGCTGTGTGAATATAGTCGAACTTAGGAGCTCTGAACTATTGAACAGTCATGGACTTTGTTTTACAGTTGGGTATCAATATAGCCCATTCTGTTTTGATTTCTGGTGTAACCAATACTGGTGCAGATGAGGAGATCCGCAACAGACTGCGACAGTATGGTGCACTAAAAAACATTTTGAACATGACTGATCCAACTAGTACTTTCCAAGATTGTCGAGTTCGAAAAAACTAAGTGCGTTTCTAGTTTTTGAACCCAATTTACCATATACTCATACTTGCAGTTCAGCTGCTGAACGTTTATTTCACGTCACTACCCTTGCGAGCGAGTTTAGTGCCTCAGCAGGGAGCAGAAATCCAATTCCTAATTTTATCACTAAACTCAAAGAAATGGTTGACCACAGCAATATGAGCGTAGAAGCTGTCTTTAACAGTGATGGGCCAAATTCACCATAATTTGGAAATAAGTGAAGCAACTTAACAGGAAACTGGAAGTGGAACTGAGGATGAAGATGACAAAAAGGTTAAACCAACTGTAACATTACTGGCATCTTGGTCTCAAACCTCTTCAATACCCCCCCCCATACGACCAATACAAAGACATCAAACTGACCCAACAGGAACTGGTTCTACAAGTAGAGTTCCTGTGTCTCAGAGTGATTTGAACCCCTCAAAAATACAGAGAGTCGTTGTGGAGCATGTGGTTCGAATCGCCGATTTGAGTGTTCCTGGTTTACTCCATCTCCGCTCATTTTCTGGTTGTGTTCCCAAGGCGGGAAATGAAGTGGACTATGAATGATGAAGGTCACAGATTGATTCACTGCTTGGTGATTCCAACCTGTCTGCCTTAAATGGCACCAGATGGATTATGGAGAGCTTGCTGACACCTGCTGCTGACCTGATATAAGGTTTAGGTCCCAGCATGCCGCCTGCAGTTTTGCTGCGTGTACTGGATACAGAGAGAAGGAATTACGACTGCTGAGACGGACAAGCATCTACTGATGCAGTTCATGCGTGGATGCCGGGACAACGCTCTGAAGTTACAGCTATAACAATGGAAAGCAACTCCACCGCTCTTCTCAGAACTTCTGCTGCTGCCATGCACAGAGGAGGACAGACAGCATGTTAACGAGACTCTGATGCGGAAACACATCAGCTCCAGTTCCTCTAAGCAGAAGGTGACCATGCAGTCACAGGGTTCCTGTTCCTGTGGTTGCTCATGCGGCTCGAAAACCAAACTTCAGGAACTGAGGAAGCAGATGCAACACCTCCAGAGTCAGATGTCGACCTTCCTGTCTGTGCAGAAGATTCCAGAGCTTGAGTCAGCACCCCGTCAGCCCAGCCGCCGCTCAACCCAGTTTGCAGCAAAGCCCAAGGAGGGGTACTGTTTCAACTGCGGTGAAGATGGCCATCTCTCTTCCGCTTGCACCAGCACAGCCAACCCCAGCCTGGTTGGGCAGAAGAGGAGGCATCATCGGCAGAAGCAGCAAACCTGGAACTCCAAAAACAAAGCGTCAAACTAGAAGCAGCCCCTGAGGTGGGACACTCCGGAGCTGCGACCACTACTAGTCCCAAGAAGATGTGCAGAACACAAGGTCTTCCCAAGGGCCTTGTGGGAACAAAGAGCACTGGTCAGATTCGTCTGAAGGGAGCCCTTTTGAACTGTCTTTTTGATATGGGTTCCCAGGTCACCACAGTGCCTTACTCCATGTATGCCTCTTATCTCACAGATCATTAGATTAAACCATTGAACGATCTGTTAGAGATAGAAGGGGCTAATGGACAACTAGAACCCTATCTGGGGTATTTTGAATTTAGGGTGACATTTCCACTTTTCCACACTCTTGATACAGCTTACCAGGAATATTGTGACTCTCACCCTGACCACCTCCTTTGACCATCTGCCTATGGTTATGAAGCCGTTATCAAAACTCCCAAACATCGCCACAAGCAGAGCCATGAAGACCCACAAGCCACCCTGGAGCTAAACCAACCCTGTACCGTCTTCGCTGGCCAGACTACAGTCCTCGAGGGGTTATTGGCCACAAGGATGCTGCAAGGTGAAAAAGTAGTCGTAATTGAGCATCTTATCTCTCACCTTATGCCTGGGGGTCTCCTGGTGAACTCCTGTCTCGCCGACCTGCCACCTCGTCAGCCATGCCAGCTGCCGGTGGTGATGTCAAATGAGTTCAACCATGGCATCACTATCCTGTCACGGACAGTGATTGGAGAAGTGAGTTACTTTAAGAGCATTCACTCTAAAGAACAGAGCATCCACCGTCGGGATCAACTTGCCAACACCTCATCCTCGCTACACTAAGACTTTGGAGATTCTCCATTATCACCGACATGGAAAGAGCGTCTGATTAACAGACCGAACAGCATCCCTGAACTCTTCACTAGACACGACCTGGATTTTGGTCAAACAGACAAGGTGACGCACCAGATTAAACTGTCCGATCCCAGTCCGTTTAAACAGGAGACCTAGACCTATCCAGCCTCACGATGTTGAGGCAGTGAGACAACATCTGTTGCAGTCCGGTGTCCTACGAGAATCAGGATCAGCATTTGCATCCCCAATTGTCGTCGTGCGCAAGAAAAATGGAAGTGTGCGACTGTGCATTGACTACCGCAAGTTGAATCTGCAGACAATCAAGGACGCTTACCCACTTCCCAAGCTGGATGACACTTTCTCTCCCCTATCGGATCAAAATGGTTCTCAGTGTTGGACTTAAAATCTGGTTATTACCCAATTGAAATGGATGAAGCGGACAAGGCAAAGACAGCATTCGTATGCCCCTTAGGGTTCTACGAATTTGATAGAATGCCACAAGGGGTAACTGATGCACCAAGTACCTTCCATCGGCTAATGGAGAGATGTATGGGGAAGCTACATCTCAAGGGGGTGCTCGTCTTCATTGACGACCTCATTGTTTTCGCACCTACTCTTGAGGAACACTAAGAGCGATTTAATGAAAGTCTTAAATCGAATAAAAGAGTTTGGATTAAAACTGTCTTTGGATAAGTGCATGTTCTTTTAAACTTCAGTTAAATACCTGGGACATGTGGTTTCCCAAAATGGCATTTAGACAGATCCAGACAAGATCAACACACTCACCTTTTGGCCAGTTCCCCAGAATCTCAGAGTTGAGATTCTTTCTCGGATTCGCTGGCTACTACCGGAAGTTTGTTCAAGGATACTCTGCTATTGTGAGACCACTGAATGACCCTTACATCTGATCAAGATGTACTATTGGAATGACTGGAGAGCTGGGTTGGACTCTCTGGTACAGTACTTGGCTGGTTTGAGTCTTGCCTAAAGAACAGGGACTTCTTTGTTTCAATAGGAAACTTTTCATCAGAATGAACAGAAATCACATGTGGGGTGCCCCAGGGGTCCATCCTGGGCCCCCTCTTATTTAATATCTACATGTTCCCATTAGCCCAGATTATAACAACCAAGCTACCATAACAATGCAGATGATACTCGGCTCTACATTACGATGTCACCAGGTGACTTTAAACCCATCCAAACCCTAAGTAAATGCATCGAGTGAATCAATGGATGGATGTGCCATAACTTTCTCCAGCTGAACAGAAACAAAACAGAAGTAATTACTTTTGAACCTAAAGAGGAACAATCAACAGTCAGCACACAACTTCAGTTAATACAGCTAGAAACTACTTATCAGGCCCGAAATGTATGTGTAGTAATGGACTCAGACCTGAACCTCCAGGGTCACATAAAGGGAATAACAAGGTCAGCCTTTCTATCACCTGAAGAACATTTCTAGGATTAAAGGACTGATGTCGAAACAGGACCTAGAAAAACTCATCAATGCGTTTATCTTTAGTTTCTGGTCCAAACAACATGCTACAGGGGGAAACTCAAACCACCTCCTCTGTTCAAGGTTGGTTTCATATGTTTTACATAGATGGCTTCTTTCACTCCTCTCGCAAACAGTTTGTCTTCTTTATCTAAAATGTGTCATTATTTTCTTTAAAAGAGTGACATTTGTCCTTTAGATGTAGATGAACTGCTGAGTCTTGGCCTGATGAGTTTGCTCTTCTGTGTTGAGCAGTCTTTGTGTAGTTGCTGTTTCTTTTCTCCAATGTACACCTCTGAACATCCCTCACTGCACTTGACTGGACTGCATATACCATGCCACTGAGCTCGTGTTCTTCATTTAAACTCCAGAATATCATGTCCTGGATGACTGAGAATCTACACCAAAGTATGATAAAACAAGTTTCACATGCACCTTTACATACCCATCAGATTTCCAAAGGTTCCATTGTTGGTCCATTTGAACATGGAACCCAGGTTAGCTCTTGTCCTAGTTGACTATTTTATTAAGTGGCCTGAAGTTGCATTCACCCCACATGCCACAACAGCGACTGTAATTGTATTTTTAACTTCTGCTTTTGCCCTTGAAGGAGACCCCTGCGCCCCGATGACTGATAAAAGACCACATTTCACATCATCTACCTTTGCTGAGTTTCTGACTGAACATGGCCTCAACCACGAAAGGATGTGTGTAGCTCTTTAATGCAGGACTAAAGAACTCTAATCAGAAAGCGCAAGCTACTCGGCGACCCTGGAAAACTGGTTACAGAAATGCTGAATAGCTATTGGACTACCTCCATGCTACAACTGGTGAGTCCCCATTGCTCCTCCTCGGGAGGAAGACTAAATGGGACATCCAGCCTCAACTGAGGGATGATTGACGGTATGACTACATCAGAACTTAAGTGGCACTGAAACAGGAAAAAGTGTGCTTTATACAAGCAAAAAGAGGTGCTAGACCTACTAAAGTGACCGTTGGTTCTTCAGTTAGCATATGCAACGTTTTCCACATGGGGAAAAAGAGAGGCACAGTACAACAATCCATTGTTGGTATAGCAGCAGATGGGTGAGAAGGTAATCCTGCAGCAAACGCTCTTTCTGTAATTTTGTTAAAGCTGCAGCAATCTGTCATCGCTGGTCTTACCTTTAAAAAAGGGGGTCGGCTGCATTAGAAGTAAACTTTGGCCCCAGAAGGCACATCTCTCTAAAGACAGGTTTCTAAATAAGCAACAGAAACGTACACGGATTAACACATTCACATGTATATTATCCAGAGGGCGGCAGGTCATAACGACAGGTTCATTTTACTATGCAACCTGTGTACTTTGACTGGGGCAACCCCGATAAAGTCAATCATACAATGTGGATACCAACTGTCCCCAGGTATCCTTTGTGTAAAGCAAAATATGCCCAGGCACATGTAGGCAACCATCTGCTTCATATGGTGTGCCTGGACTGCCGAGGCATGACACTTGTAAAAAATACATAAAGTTGAATACAGTTAGAATTAAGTTGTTTTAGTAAGTGTGTTTCCAGTATAGGACTATTAACAGCTTTTACTTAAAATAAGAATTTTTAGCTAAAGTAGGAAAGCTAAATTCACGAATCAGAAATTAAGTGCAAATATATGAAATATTATATTTTTATTACTAAAATGGTTAAATACTGTAATCTATAAACATTTTTTCTATAAGCAGAAAAAAACAAGATTGTGCCTATTCATGCAGGCTCGCGAGGGGGCTGGTACCCATCTCCAATGGTGATTTGGCGAGGGGGGGGGGGGGGGGGTACTCTCTGCATAAATCTCCGGTCCATCACAAGGCAATCTACTATACACACACTCAAACCTAAATGCAATTTATAGGCAGCAATTAACATTAGTCTTATTTGGAACAAATTTCCAGACGACTGCAAAGCTGCTGAAACATAGTTTCTTTAAATCAAAGCTAAAAACCCATCTGTTTAGAGATGCCTTTGATTAATTGGTAACTGGAATGTCATAGCAGTATGTTTTAATGTTCTTTATATTTCTGATGTTCTGTTTTTAATAGCTGTTTATATTTTTTCCCCCAAATCATGTAAAGTACGTTGCTGAAAATGTGCTCTACTAATAAATTTGCCTTGCCATGCTAATGTGTTCGGATGCCGGAGTACCCAGAGAAAACCCACACTCGCACAGAGAAGATGCAAACTTCAAACAAAGTCCTGCGCCAGGATTCAGCATTTAATACAGATATGAACAGACATGACAAACGCATAAAGTGTTTAAAGTGAGTTATGCCATCCTTTTTTTCCCCTCACAGTAAGGATGATCGTTAAACAGCAACACCACGCATGGTTCTGTTAATGGTTAAAGGGATAGTTCGCAGTTTTAGACATGAAGTTGTATCCCATCCTCACAATCATCATAGTGGATACACACTGACCCATATTGTGGTCACCTCCTGGTCGGAGCTCTGGCCGTTAGAAGTCTTTCAAGAAAGTAGTCCCGGATAGTTTCGGGGGCCAACAAACTGTGCCGTTTTGCTTCAGAAAACTATATGCGTTTGAAAACATGATTCATTTGCATCACAAAAAAATGCCGGCCAAAATTTGCAACTCATTATTACTCTGCACTATTTTCTTTCCATTCCAATCAATCCGCGCTGCGGCCAGCATCAACTGTTGCGCTCGTCCCGTCAGCTGTTCCACTGTTAAATGCTGACATGTCTGATTACAAAGCATCTGATGATGAAACTCATTTTAGCGCAATGCCAGATGGATTGGATGAAGAAACTTTTGGCGATCATAAAGGTATCCCTTACAACAAAAAGTCAGGCAGCGTAACTGCAAACACTGCAGCAAGAGCCAAGCTCTGATCAGCAAGAATAAAACAGAGGAAACTGATAACAAAAAATACATACTGTCAAACATAAAAAAGACAAAGACTTTATACTTTTGCTCTAAGAAATTGATTGTAGTGAGTGCTCAATAAGGTGTCAAAGGACTCGTCACATTGGACGACCACAGACCTGTGAATCATGCTCACGCCTCATGTCACAACTCTATTTACAACAAAAGATTTGTGTACGAAAACATGATTGCATTATCTCCAACTGCTGCAGAAGCCTGTTAAACACTCATTAATTTGAGGCAGGTGTGGAGCAGGAGGGAAACTACCAGACAGTGGTCTGTGGACCAGGGTTGGGGACCTCTGCTCTAACGGAATGAAATTTGACTTTGAATTGGTTTCTAATGGCTTGAGATATGACTTTGACTTATGCTCTAAAGCAGAGATACCCAATCCCCAGACTGGTACTGAACCGTGGGTCAATTGGTATCGGGCAGTGTGCTCGGTCTGTTGGTCTAATGTTTCTCCGTGTATTGCCCTGCTTATATACAGGTAATTTCGTTTTTTGCAAATAAAGCAAAAAGACCACTCCTTTTTGAAAAATTATTACCTCTTCACCGATGCAAAATTAGGCCACGGTGGCATGGAGGTAAAAGAATAACTCCAGTTACACACCTTATGCTTAGAGGACTCTTAAGCCTCAAAAACTACAGAACCTGTGATCTCAGTACGTGATCTCTTGTGTTTATTAACTAATTAAAACAGTTGCCATGTTCCGCATCTTAACTTATTTTCTATTTATTTCATGAGGACAATTCTGGAGGGGAATGTCACCTTTTGTTGGTCAAAACAAATGAGATTTTATTTTTATGAAACACATAATTTATTACTGAACATGTTAATAAATATAGATCTAACTAAAAGTTTTTGCGTTGCTCTTTTTATAAACTGTTTTTTTTAATTTATGGTTTAGGACGTGAAGCAGCAAATGGAGGCTGAGGAGAGGAGGGACCGGATGGATTGACTGTGTTCAGTTTGTCAATTATGTTTTTGTCACATTAGTTATTTAGTTGTTCTATGGCTGTTATAAATTGATTAAAACAAATAGTAAATATCAAGTCATTTTATTAACTGTTACATTGTTATTACAATAAAAAAAATATGAACATAAAGATTACTTTGAACAATTTAAAGTGACTATTGAAAAAGAAATAACAAAAATTGACATTATTATTGTCTAGTTATTTAGAGTTGTTCATGCAGGATTAACCGGAATGACCTCTTCTTGGACCATTCTTTAAGCTTTATTGGCTAAAAAAAGATCAGATGGAGTCCTCCAGCTGAGACCTTTGGCTGGTCTTTTCTGGTTGATGAGGGAAACATGCAGGTTGTCTGCAGAGAGGGCTTAGGGTAGCTTCTTCGTACTGTCCACTGCACCGTCCAGGGCTGACTCAATCGACGGCTGCCAAATCACTAAGACGTGTTCAGAAGAAAGCTTGTCCCACCAGAGAGCATCACTGATTTCTCCAAACCAGCCTCATCCTCTGCTACATCATCTTCAGGCTCATCCCCAGGGGCCACAATGTTACCAGCACTGTGGCAGATGTTGTGGAGAAGAACTTATGATGTTATGGTGTTAAAAACATAAACATTTTATGAGTTATTATTGCAGGGGTTGGTTAAAAAAAATCAATTCAGTTTTTATTCAGAAAGTGCCGATTAGCAAGACATCACCAGGTAAAAAAAAAACTTTATGTTCAAAAATACTTCCTTGATCCCAAAAGGAAATTAGTTTGTGTGTGTGTATATATGTGTTGACATTGTATTGACTTCCATTGATTTTACTATGCCTAACCCAGACACTTTCCCTAAACCTAACCATTACTGATACATGCCTAACCTAAACCTAATTCACTCCATACCTCTAAACCTAACTAGTAGAGTTTAATAGCTTGTTAAACATTGTGGGGACCTGGCAAAATGTCCTCACAACTACAAATGTCCACACAAGGGTGGTGGGCTGTCAAAGGTTGGTCCTCACAAGTATAGCTATACATGTACAAGGATAGCAAGATGTGCGCGTGTGTGTGTGCAACAAAATTTAAAGTTCTGGGAAAAAAATACGTTTGCTGAGATATCTCAAGAAGACGAAATAATAGAGAGAATATAGTTTGTTTTTTAGTATTTTGTAAATATAAGTAGATCATATTTAGCATGCATCAAATCTTTATTGCTTATGGTATTTTCAGTGTTTTTTTGTTTTTTTTTGGTCATAAGTTTGAAATGTCTTACGTTTTTGAACTCACCAAACATTTCGAACGTTCCTTGAATGCACCACAGGTGTGCGATGCAGTGTAGTACAGACAAGCTTCTGCCTTAATTCCCGTTGAAAGATCGGTCTTATATACATCCATATTTATTTTTTACTTTTGAATTAACATTAAGTACAAAACAACTTCGTTTGTTAGTGAATGAAATGAACCGAAAAAGGTTTATGATTGATCAGTGGACATAGTTTGATCAAGCAGCATACACATGCGCAGATCATCCCCTTTGCGAAGGAGCAAGATGGGTCTCTAAACTGCAGGAAATATCGGCGACAAAGTTTCACAGAAAGTAGCTAAGGGTGGTCAGAAATGTCGCTAGATTTGTCGCTAGGCAATTTTTTTTTAAAAAAGTCATTAAGGGGGTCTGAAAAGTCGTTAGAAACAGCGACAAAGTCGCTAAGTTGGCAACACTGCTTTGAATGCTGAACCCTCCAAGAGAGGACTGCCCATCGTGGGCCAATGTCTTTTTTTTTTTTTTCTTCTGTAACAGTATAAACTATGCAAGGTGGTGGATTGGCCTATTGGTCATGATCGACTTTGGGCTGGAACAGTTAGAGCCGAGAAGGTCTGATTCACCCTCCCCCTTTGCACACAGACAAACTGAATAAAATGGAGAAGAAAAACGGAAAGGAGGCGCAGAAATAATTAGGGCCAAAAGGAATAAGCCCTTCAGGCAGATGCTGCCAAATATGTAAAAATAACACAATTGTTTGGTGGTGGCGGCTATCGCGGAGCTTCCACAGACTCCACTTCAGTAACATTAAATGGTGGACAGGTGGAGGCCAGCAGGGGAAAGGTGAGGTAGTAGGAGAGGAGACCAGACCGCCATCAAGCCAGCCGCCGCTAATAAACATTAGCTTCGCGCATACATGGTGGATTATGGTAATAGAGCACTGGGGCGCCCTTTCAGGCGAAAACAATGAAAGAGGAATTAAAAGGATAAACCATAATAAGAAATGCTTTTTTTATTAACGACATATCACTTTTCTATACTATATCCCAAGTACATTGTTAGGTAATTGTTGTGGTTTACCCAAAAACAAGTCACACACAAAAGTCGGAGATAATTTAGACAATAAGCTCTGCAGAGGTAGATGTGGTTCAATCAGTTCTGCAGAGGGAGACCAGCAAAATACGGTAAGGAATGAGCCAACCGTCTGTCTGTTATCAGCTCCTGTCACTCGTCTCCCACTGATCTCATCACTGGTCTCAAAGGGTTTCACCTCTGCAGGCTCTCTTTATTTAGTCACACTTCATTAACATATTAAAAGAACAGGATGTCATGCACAAGAGCATGTGACTGAAACCAAAATGACATTTAAAAAGTACATTAGAACTATGTGATAAAAACACCCTAAGAAAATAATACACCATTATTATTTTTCCTAACATTTCCCCCCTGAAATGTGGTTTTTAAATGTGATCACGAACAACAAAAAGTTGTAAAATAGGTAACAACTCTAATGATATAAAAATATAAGAATTATAAAAACCAGACAACAAAAGGTTGCAAAATAAGTAGCATCCCAAATTCAAAAAAAGGTATTTATGCGAGCTTCACCTAGACATCATCCAATTAATCGCTACCTGAACAGTAGTTTAGATTAAAGGAATCATAAAAGGTTTTTACACATGTTAATTACACTTCATCTTCTTCTTTATTTCTGTCTTCATCTTCAAGCCTCTGATTAAGAAGAGAGTATTGGACCATTGTGTTATCATCTTATTCATCATTTGTTTTATACATGAAAGAACACAACTAACAAAAACGCAGAAAAGTATCAAAATTACAATGAATGGCATAGCTATTTTTAAAAGAACCTGATACCACCTGCCAGTTGTCAGCCACGCCATGAGATCCCATTGTCCATTACTGCTTTCCTGTGATTCTAAAAAGTCAGCTAATCCCTGCACCCGGTCACCAATTACAGTACAAAGTCCACCTTCAGAAGCAAAAAGAGTGTCCAGAGCTACCCGATGTTGCATCAGCATGGTCTACATCGGCAGTTTTTCAGGATCGTTGGCCAGCAGGTTGGACATTTCAGCAAGGATGTCTGTGATGTTTTCCAAAGTCCACCAAACCTCGTTCATCCGTTTTGTCAGACTTGCAACTCCAACAGGTGGGAACATGGTGTGGAAGATTCCTTTTGCATCACTGTAGAGAGGTTTTTGTCCACCATTGTCAGAGAACGGGTTGAACACTTGTGGAGGGTTGAATTCCCGTTTATTCAGCTCTGTAGGTTTAGAAGGTGCTCCATTTTCTGTTATGATGTATGAGGAGGGTTGCAGTCGAGCCAAACTACACGTGCCACACCAATCCTTAGGTAGGTAGAGGTAGAAAGTGTGACCACACTTCCAGATGTATCCGTCAGGAGTTCCCAGGCCAAATTGGGATTATTTAAGGTGGTTGGGACAGCAGTCATCGATGAGACTTCTTCAGAATGGTGTGGGATCCATGAACAGACATAACAGCTGGTATTGAAACCTAAACGTTTTGCAGTCAAATTAGCTATTTGGTACCAGGTGTTCTGGAACGCATGGTGGGTTAGAATTTTAGCTCTTCTTTCCTTTGATGTCTGGGCGTCATTAGGTGTGAGGAAAAAGCAGTGGAATAGAGGCAGGCAAACTGCCAGACAGGAGGGGAGCCAAACTAGTTTCATGTTGGCTAGAGGCAAATAAGAGGACTAGCCCTCCAAAACAGAGGTTTGACCACTAAGGGGACAGGGATGCTGTTCTGCTGGGTTTGAGACCAGAGGCCCTATTGGTCACTCTGTCCTTTGTAGCCCAGACTTCCCCACTGTCCCGTGTCTAGTCCCCTAATTGCCTTTGCAATTTGCAGTGTGAGATGTGTATCCACGAGGGTCTCTCAGCGATTTTCACAGCCGTGGGTGTGGTCAGCAGGACTTCAAAAGGTCCTTCCCAGCGGGGACTCGTCCAGTTCTTTTTAATCACTTTGATGAATACCCAGTCTCCAGGTTTGATTGGCTTTTCAGGATCCTGCAAAACAGAAGGAGAGATAGGCAGATTGTGTGCGCTTTGCACTTCTTTGGCTAGGATAATTATCTTCATGTAATCAGCTAATGTGATTTCTTATACATGTTAGGCATGTTTTGAAGAAATGTTTTAAGTATGTTTCCAGGTTGTATGTTGTAAAGTTTTGCTGTATTATTGATACCATCCCCCCTGTGGAGGCATGGCAAGGCCCATGGCTCACAAACGCAGCAGCTTTAAACAGTGATTTGGGTAGGATGGGTTTATTACAAACTTCATAAAGTCCATTTTCGTTTAGAATGGCACCTGTTGTTAATAATTCCTCAATTACTGGTTGAATTCCTAACTCTGCTTCCACAGAGAGGGGATATTCACTTACTCTGGGTCTAAAATGTGATTTAGCAGTTATTTGAACGGGAGCAATGGATGAGAGTAGGCCCACATCAGTGGGGCTTTTAGACCATAATGTGTCAGGGACTTCTTTGAGTTGCTTTTCTTCCTCTTCAGTCAATAAGAGGGTTTCTGCTTCTGGTCATTCTAATGTTGCAATTTTGGTTGTGCAGTGGAGTGGCATGATAAGGGGCAGTCTATATAAACCTGTGGATTCACTGTATTGCCAACTATCTTCTTTATTTTCTTGCAAAGTTTTAAAATCTGTGGTATTATTTGCTTTTCGCACCATATATCCCAAATCTTTCCAACGTGATGTACTGCTTTTTGTCAGGGATATATGCGGATCTGTAGGCAAATCAAAGAATGGTTTAAGGCTGGTAGACAGTGTTACTGAGGCAGCTGAATCAGATTTTCCATCAGTAATGATGTATGAGGTGAACACTACAGCAGGTGAGAGTTGCATAAAATAGTCTTGGAACTTGGGATCAGGTTCAGGCCTCAGAGCCATAGTCACATGTAACTGTGATGTAGGCATGATTTGTTTGTCGGGTCCAGGAACTACCTGCAAAACTGTGTCCATCATTGTTGTTGTATCTTTAAGGTTTTCTTTAGGTTCAACTCGTAAAGAGTAGTACAGACCGAGCCCCTGTGGTCTATGAATTGTATTTAGGTAAATGTCATCATTTCCTGTTCTCACAGCTCTCATGCCGTCTCCCACTGGGATAATTGAGATTTTTAGGGCTGACATTAAGTCTCTGCCTAACAAATTGAGTGGACATTGTGGTGAAATGACTATTGAGTTTTTAGAACTTAACCTAGTTTTTGGATCTGTTATTAACACTGGTTTAGATAAAAATGAGCGAGTAGTGGCACCATCTGCTGATTTTACCAAAATGCTTTCTTTAGATTCTGGCAGATTAACGCCAGAAGAGATCACTGTTCTGCAAGCTCCAGTATCACAAAGGAGCTCTACTGTTTGTTCGTTAACTTTAAGTGTTATATAAGGCTTCTCTTTCAGAACATTAAGTAATTCCCAGGCGCCACAGCAGTCCACCACCTCATTAGAGGCGGTAAAAGTATCTAGTCGTTGCTGTGTGAACCGCGAGTGATCTGGGGCAGTTGAACCCTGTGTATGGATCTGATCTCGCCCTATGCCCCCTCCTCGGCCTCTGCCTCTGCTAAATGGATGTGAAATGTGGCCTACTTTCCCGCAGATCCAACACGTGGGGGCAGTGTGACCACCTTGATATCTCCAAGACCCCTGTGGTGTCTTATGATGTGTATTCCTTTGTGGTCTAAACCCCCTTCCTTTGTTGTGGTTATCACTTTGATAATAAACTTCCCCCTCATCGTCTTCAACCTGAGTGTGAAATACCTGTGTGTCGGAGTCTGGAGGTTTTGGTTTTTTCCCCTTTCTTTCAATGACACCTTCTGCAAAACGTGCATTGGCCATAAGGGTAGTAAGGTTGCATGTTTCCCATGTCAGAAGGTGATTTTTAATCCAATTAGTGATAGTGGGGTGGAAACTATGTAGCAGACCATTACAGAAATGCCGCATATATGGAGTTTCATCACCATTCTCTTTAGTTAGGCCACTATGGGTATCATGTTCCTTTTGGTATCTGTATTTAAAATCATCTACAGTTTCCCCAGGCTTCTGTTTTATGGAGGCCATATGCCCATAATCTGGTTTCTTTTTAAACTGTGTACGAACTTTATCCGCTACTGCATCGAATTGTTGCTTTAGTGCCCCCTGGAAATCATTCTGAAATTGTAACACAACTCCGGCATCATCTCTTCCTGTGTAATTTCCAGCTACATGGTGCCAGTCTTTCCCCAGCGATGCAGCCATAGCCTGTCCTAATTCATGACCGTTTAACCGGTAGGATTTGACCACATCAACCATATCCTCTGTCCATTTTTCTGGATCCTCCTTATGGCTAGTGATTTGTTCTACAACCTCTTTAACGTCTTTAAGTGACCATGGTCTAAAAACATATCTCGGAGTACCATCGGCAGATGGTACTTGAATCATAGGGTTGATATTTATTGAGTCCTCTGGTTCACTCTCATAAGATTTATCCTCAGATTTTTTTGGACCTGACTTTGTAATTCTAAGTCTTTGTTTTATTGTGGTACCATTTGTTTTTTCTTCAATTGCAAATTGATCTCTTGGAACAGGAGGATATAGACCTTCCCCTAAAGCCCCCGGCTGGTCTGATGGGGGTGTTGGTGGAGGTGCATAAGGTTCTCCTCCAACAGCCCCAGGGGGGTCTGTCTGAGCTGTAGGTGGAGATGCATAAGGAGGAGGGCGCAGTGTGAGCTCGTCACCTAGCTTTTTCATAAGAAGAGCCTCATCTTTAGCACCTTTGCTCTTTTTTCTGTTTTTTATATTTTGCTTCCTTTTCTCTGTTTCATCAGCCCACACACGTGCTATTTTTAACTGTGTCTGTTTAAGTTTTTTCTTTTTACCTTTAGCGATAAGTGTTTTTGCTTCAAGAACACATACAAGTTCTCTCCATTGGCTTCCTTTAAGCTTCCCATCTACTTTATACTTTTTGCGCCATTTTGTTAGAAACTGAAGATTTTCGGGGTTCTTTTTATACATATATTTTGAATCGCCTTCTAATTTGTCGGTGGAAACATCGTTTCCCATCTTTGCGTTGTTTTTATATAAGTCTTAATGGGTTCTATTAATTGGTCTGGTAAAGTCTGTTGTTAGAATACCAAATAGTTCTATGGGAATAACAACAGTAATAATATTAAGGTTAAGGTGAATGAAAAAGCAAGAACTATGAAATTAGTCTGTTGATGAGTTAAAGTTAGCGATTTATTCTTTAATTAATTAAAGTAATCTTTTTTTGTTTTTGGTCATTTATTTGAGATTTTTTTTTTTTTTTGTACTCAATTTCTGCTAAAACTGGATCGTATAGTTTTTACTCTAAGTGTCTCTCTTGTGCAAGTACATTGAGCCGTCTTATGGCTTTCCTAATCTAAGGATGTGTTGTGTAACCTATAAATCCACACAGAATGTCTCTTGTAGTGCCCGATCAAACCGTACGTTAACACCGTTAGGTTTCAGGTTGGACTGGCATACATAAAGATTATGTCCTGTGTCTAATCTTTCTTATACCCACTTAGGGTGCGGTATTTCGTTTTGATTCTGCTGTTTGTGTTTTTATTTCCATACACTGGCGTGCTTTATTTCCCAGCGAGGTGGATTGGTTCGCAAACCTAACCCGTTACAACCGTATATTTTTCAAGGTGGTCAGGTTCGCAGACCAGGTCCGTTACACCCTTTTTTTTTTTTTTTGTTCAAATTTTATTTTTGAAGGTGGTCAGGTTCGCAGACCTGTCCCGTTACACCCCTTTTTCAAGGTGGACCGGTTCGCAAACCAGGTCCGTTACACCCTTCTTTTGTCACTAAACAGTTACGGATCAACACCTGATATTTTATCAGAGAGGCTAAAGCGTTCTTTAGGCCCAAACAGCAGAATATACCCTGACTATCTTAGAATTTGTTTTGTTAAATGTAAAGGTGCACAAAAAAGACGTACTCACAATGTTTGCCCTATGCGAGTGACTCAAACCGAATCGATCGCACGGGAGCACGCGCAGGGGGTCCTCGTGGAAGTTATGCAGCCGGCCAGTGCAGCAATTCAGCGATCTGGATGTCAAAAACAGCCCTTCGACGAAAACCACCTGCGGGAGTGCTCCGTACGTCGGGTCTCGGCACCAAGATGTTAGGTAATTGTTGTGGTTTACCCAAAAACAAGTCACACACAAAAGTCGGAGATAATTTAGACAATAAGCTCTGCAGAGGTAGATGTGGTTCAATCAGTTCTGCAGAGGGAGACCAGCAAAATACGGTAAGGAATGAGCCAACCGTCTGTCTGTTATCAGCTCCTGTCACTCGTCTCCCACTGATCTCATCACTGGTCTCAAAGGGTTTCACCTCTGCAGGCTCTCTTTATTTAGTCACACTTCATTAACATATTAAAAGAACAGGATGTCATGCACAAGAGCATGTGACTGAAACCAAAATGACATTTAAAAAGTACATTAGAACTATGTGATAAAAACACCCTAAGAAAATAATAATACACCATTATTATTTTTCCTAACATACATATTTTATAATTTTACAGCAAGTTTTTGAGAAATGCCAAGTCAAAGTACAGTATAATGCCTTTCCAGAAAAGGCTTTTGTCATTTTTAACAATTTATTTTCCAAAATACTAAGAGGTGACAAGATGACTATTTAGATTATAGTAAAGGGTGTCCAAAAGTATTACCAGAATAAATATTACTGTAAAATCTTGGAGAAATGCAAAGTCAAAGCACAGTGTAACTGATTTCATGGATATAAAAATATAAAAAGATCACAGGCTTTAAGGGCAGGAAGGATTGGATAGATGGAAGTCTGGACAGAGCTCATGAACGGAACACATTGTTCAACAGGTTTAGTTCAGGAACTAGCTCAGCATCCTCCTCTCCTGTTCCCAGCCAAACAGACATCTCACTCTCCTCTGATCAACAGCTTTCCTGTTACACCTCAGATGTTTTATCTTTCACCTCCAACATTAAAACACATGATCAGCATGGCTTACAAAGTTTTTTTTAGTGCTTGACATTTATTTTATCACTTTAATATTAGAGCCGAATGGTTTGTAACCTAGTTTACTTTAAGTAATCCTTTGTTTTGTGATTTTTAACCATTCTGGCTGCTAGTGGTAGAATAATTAGACCACACTACCCATCTGGCAATGGGAGTGTTGTATTGATTCGGCTTACGGCCTCATTACTTTGTTGTGACGCCAGAGTACCCAGAGAAAACCCACACTTGCACAGGGAGAAGATGCAAACTTCAAACAAAAAGACCTGCAGCCAGGATTCAACATGTAATACAGATATGAACAGACAGAAACGCATAAATAAGGGTTTAAAGTGAGTTGTGCCATCCCTTTTTTATTCTCACTGTAAGGATGACAGTTGAACAGTAACACCACACATGGTTCTGTTAATGGTTAATACACATTCCGAAACCAAAGATACCCAAAAATAAGTTAGTCTGTTTTATTAGAAGTGCAGAAATAATGCATGTTAAACTCTTAACTCTTAGAAGAGTGGTCCAAGACCATCTCTCTGGTTAGTCGCTGAACAATACCAGGTTTTACGGCTGAGGTGTTTGTTTGTTACTAGACGGGCTTTTAATGAACGTGGCATTTCTCTCCAGAGTCACGGGCCTCCTCCCATTCGTCTGATTCAGTTCGCTCAAGTCCACCCCGGAGTCCAAGCTGGTTTCTCGACTCTCCGTGGGCCTCAGTCTCCTCTGCTGCTCCGACACGGCGTACCGGATCTCTGCGGCGGGTTTTCCCTCCAGGGAGACGAACCAGGCGCGAGGAGGTTGTGGGGAGGGTATTTTAGATAAACCTGTGACGGCATGGACAGAATGTCTGCTTCCAGCTAGTTTATTCAACGTTCCTGGTACCGATGCTGACTCCGGGAGGCTGAAGGGTATCCTGGACGCCGGTCCTGGAGAGTCCTCAGATGTTCGGAGCAGCTCCTCGGTGTGGAGAGTCTGGGTGAAGCTTTCTTTCCTCTGAGGCTCTGCAGCGGCTCCATTTGAAGCTCCGACTCGCGGCAGCGTGGCGGACCTGCTCCACTCGGATTGCTCCGGAAGTTCCTCCAGGTGGAAAAACGCTGGAGCAGGAAGGATGGCCACGGGTTGGTTGTAGAAGAACAGACCGTCCGGGAGAGACGCAGGAGCTCGGCTTTGTTGTTCTGAGGTCACATCGATGAACTCCAGCTCGTTGCCGTCCAATGAAACCACCACAGCCCTTGGGTTGGCGATCACCTCACTACTCTTAAGTGTAACAAGGTTTCGTCCGTCAGTCTGATGTAAAGATGTTTCGGACTCCTCGTCGTCTGTGGAGGTGGTTTGGTCTCTTCTCACCACTGCTGACGTCTGTCTGGATTTAGTCTCATTGAAATTGCTCCTGTAAACAAAGCACACAAATATGCATACTTAATACAGTTTGCTTTTGTAATTAGTTGCTTTTATTGTCCATTTAAAGAAGTGACCTTGTTTACGGAATAGAAATGAACCTATATCACTGTCCAAAACTCTTAATTCCTCCTTTATTTCTTTGCATTCTCCACCAACACGCCTCATACCCGTTCAGGTCTTCCTCCTCCATTAACCTCACCACGCTAACCACTAGTATGAACACCAGGACCCCGCCTTTGGACTTCTCTTCCACCACATATCCATCATACCATCTACTCAAATATGTTCAGACCACCTTTAAACCCCTTTTGTTTAAGGTTTTTGTGATTAGCATTTTTATTTTGCCCTCCGTGGCTGCCAACTTTGTCGTGGTGAAGGGGTTTGAGTGTCTCAATGATTCTTGGAGGTTAGTTGTCGGGTTTTATGCCCCCTGGTTGGGTCACTTCTGACAAGAAATATCGATTTTCCGCTGATCCTCTTAAAGGGATCTTGATCAACAAGGATTTTAAAGTTTTTTGAAGCTCTTTAAGTTGTTTCAGGTGCTTTCTTACTCAGTTTTAACTCTGACCCATCCATCCATCTATCCATCTTTTTCCGCTTATCCGGGGTCGGGTCGAGGCGGCAGCAGCTTAAGCAGAGAGACCCATACTTCCTTCTCTCCAGCCACTTTGTCCAGCTCCTCGGGAGGAGTCCCAAGGCATTCCCAGGCCAGCAGAGAAACATAGTCCCTCCAACGTGTCCTGGGTCTTCTCTCCAGGGAGGCGTCCAGGAGGCATCCTGACCAGATGCCTGAGCCACCTCAACTGGCTACTCTCGATGTGGAGGAGCAGCGGCTCTACAATGAGCCCCCTCCGGATGACTGAGCTTCTCACCCTATCTCTAAGGGAGAGCCCAGACACCCTTCTGAGGAAAATAATTTTGTATCCGTGATCTCGTTCTTTCAGTCACTACCCAGAGCTCGTGACCATAGATGACGGTAGGAACGTAAATTGACCAGTAAATTGGCAGCGGATGGGTGAGCCTTTCGGCTCAGCTCTCTCTTCACCACGACAGTCCAGTTCAGCGCCGTCATCACTGCAGACGCCTTACCAATCCGCCTATTGATCTCCCACTCCATTTTTCCCTTATTCGTGACACTTAGGGACTGAGGGGAAAAATGGCAATTTAGGCTAAAATTGTTGGTCCAGGAGGAATGAATGCTGCAAGTCAATGACTCAATGCAATCTGCTGGGTTTCCTTAGATATCTTTTTTTTTTTACTGATTGGAAGAATGAACTGATTTATTTGGAATGTATGCATGATTGTATTGAAATGACTTTTCTTGTAAAGTGCCTTGAGATAATGTGTTGTGAATTGAATAACGGCCTCCTAACTCAAGGGATGAAACTGTTGCGTCACACATAAAAAGAAAACTTAGGATAACATTATGAGTTTTTATTTTTTTAGTCATTCAATAAATTCCAATATTAATTCCAGGAAAGAACGATATATCGGCATAGATATCGGCCGATAAGTAAAACTGGGCTGATATAAAAACCGGCGTTGATGAAGGGGATTAGTCATGTGACATTGATAACAATGTAGGATTGTGGAATGTTGTGGCCCCAATTTTCATATGATTGCACCCCTAAATATTTTTCATTCGCTTAGTGAAACACATTACATAGTTAATCACAGATTGATGTTTTCAAGCGTTTATTTTTGTTAATTAAGTCTACAGCCAATGAAAACCCATTTAATATTTTTAATATAGAAATTTAGGCTTAATGAAAAGTGTCTGACAAAAAAATCTCGCAATTCAGTTTATTAAAGTTAAACTGAATTGAAACTAAAATAACTTAACATGTCTCCAGAAGAATGCAATTGTTTTTCTTTCTAAAAAATGAAAGGCAAGACGAAGAAAGATAAAAACGGTAGATATGCAACTTGGCTGGTTTATCAGTTGATTTTCATGCTGTTATTCCTATCAGGACTCATGCCCCAAAACAGTCATATATCCCCTGACGTATGGAATTTGAATGTACCTTGAATCTGTTCTAAATGCAGAATAAATAATAAACCTGAACTTGCGGTGTTATTCTCAGCAACAGTTTCAGATAACCACAATAAACAAACATGAAACTAAAATATTTGTTTTACCTGCAGTAACAGAAAAGTCCAATCAGAAGACAGATGATAAAAGCAAGTGTTCCCCCAGCAAGAGCCATCAGGAAAAATGAATGTTGGGAGATGAGGTCAACAAGGCTGGGGAGTCCAAAGAAACCTATAGATAATCGAAAAATATAATTAAACCTATAAAAAAGCTATGGATCAAATAAATTACAAGGTTTCAAATAAATGCTGTTCATGAACTAGATTAGACTAAATTATTTTTCCTCTGTTTGAATCTAAAGTAAAAAAAAACTACATCTGAAAAATCTCAGTGTAAATGCAGGTAGCTGCTTTTGTTGCAGTGTGATCAGTTTTCCCACATTCAGATGCCTTAAGATTGATTTATTTCACGGATGTTGAAGGACAAATATGTTTTTGGGAAAAACTAAAAATGTGATCTTCTATGACACACCCCTCAGCTAGTTTTATACCAGTCTCTGGCCTCATTCATAGCTAAAGCTATACATTAGATATCGTCTTTTAAATTAGCAATATTGCTGTCTGTATATTTTCAATTTGAGCCTTAATTGCTTAAGGATTTCCTCGAGGCCCACCTATCTTCCTCTCTAACTCTTACATGTTGGCTCACCACAAACTTGCTTAAATTAAACTTTGGTCAAACACCAACACTTCAACCTATGCTACACAGACCATCTCCACTTCATCTCTCACTCAGCATTAGGGGTGTAACTGTACGCCCTGTACTGTATGCCCTACTGTCTGTGTCGACAATGGTAACAAGTTAATCGGGGGTGAAACTGTTACCTGAGCCAGCTGACAGGATGCTGCATGAGTTATACAGGTGAGGTGGGCGGGGCTACAGCGCGCTGCTAGTCTGATGGTTTAATTAGCGCTGGAGAGGAGGAGGGATTTCTAACCGCAGAGTTTCTCTTGTTTTCATGTTAGTTTTTTTGGCCATTTATATGCGTAAAACCAAAGATATTAGATAAATATATGCTTTTGGTATTTATGGGGGACACTGTGATGGGGGCGGTGCTCCTTCTGTTAAGCTTCTAGCTGCTGCAAAACAATCCAGACGTCACTAATTCCTGAAAGAAACCTTTTTAATGTTGTCCAGTCTGCTTATACTTGATTGCCACAGTAGGAGAACGACACAAATGAGGGCGGCTCAGTAACATCTGTGGTAGCTAACGGCAAACACCGCCGCTACCGGAAGTTGGTAACCAGCTGACATGAAAATGTGGTGTTCTGCAGCGCCAGGAATCCGACATGTTCTCAAAAGGGGGGCTTTGACAACAGAAGCGGGCATTCAAGCTCCTGCTCTAAATTAAGAGCAGTTATGCTTCCGTGTGGAAACGCTGCACGCCTCTGTGCCGTACCGAAAAATCAGAATACGTACACATGTAGCGTTTGACCTACTTGGTGACTTCCTTTTAATCGATATTTACAACTTGCTTGTCTTTGGTCTTCCTCTCAGGTCCCTTTTAAAAAAAATAAAAAAAAGGCAACTGTCTGTGGTTTAGAACTGCTGAGTCCATCTAACCTGGCAAAAGCCAAATCTGTGTGTAGCCCCGCCCTGTGTCTACACATCGATCTGGAACTGCTCCCACAGAAAGCGTCTGAAAAAGGGAGGGCCATCTTGTATAATATCTTTAGCTGATTGGAGGACGTGCCAGCAAGTGTCCGCCTACCATGACTTGTCTTTAGCCAATCACAGTAAGGACTCATATGACGTGTACCATGTGTGCCAGGTAAACCACAAATCGCCCAAGCAAACCCCCCCCCCCCCCCAAAAAAAACAGAGTGATTCCTGCCGGTTTTGCACGGAGAATATGGACATAAAGGGTGTTTTTGAAAAACACCTTTCCTTTTTTTAACGAAGAAATCGTCTCTAGTTCTCCTAAAACCGATTCAATAGCCGCTTCTACACGTACGTCCACCGGCGCGGCCATGTTTGTTTTCCTTTGCCTGGGCACTTGCTACTGTCGTCATACCTGAACACCGGCCCATGCGCCCGCCCCAAAGTAACCAATGATTGGTCCAAGCAGTACAAGATGAATTTTCGTGGGTTTGGAAAAATCCAAATCTCGCAAGAATCCAGCTTGCAGCGCAAGGTTGGCGTCCATCATTACCAGAACGTCTTCTGCTGATCATATTAATCTTCTTTGGTTTCCATTGTAAAGTGGATAGTTTCAAAATATTGCAACTTACTTTTAAAACAATTATTTTACTTTTCCACCCCTTTTTAAACTCAACAATTAAATTCAGTTCTATTTATAGCGGTAATTCACAACAAAGGCCATCTAAAGGTGTGTTACAAGAAAAGCGAGTTCAATTCATTTTAAATAATGCAGAAATACACATTTGATCAACTTAATACCAATAAAATCCATTCATATAGACGCACTAGGTTCGTCTACACTGTCCTGACTCTAAATGTAATAAAAGTCTAACTCAGATAGTACAATGCCAGTCAGTCAAATGTTTAAGGAGACCCAGCCAGTTGCATAGAGTTGATTCCTGAGCAGAAAATGTGGCAACAACGAAAAGGAACAACTCCCTTTTTAAGATGAAGAAACCTACAGCAGAACCAGAACCAAGCTCCTTGCACGTTTTCTACACTTTAAGGTCTTCCTCCTCCATCAGCCTCACCACCTGCACCCCATCTCTGGACCTCTCTTCCACTGCACATCCATAATCCCACCTCCCCAGATATCTTCAGCTCACACTCTAAAGTGCTTTTCTTCAATGATAACCGTCTGTTTGTGATGTTTAGCATTTAGGGTTTAAAAATGATTTGATGATTTGAATCTGGTTTTATTTGTGTGCTAATTTTGAGAAGTGACCTTGGAAGACGCTTCATAAAATGTCTTCTTCTGTCCATTTTCTATTGGCAGGACTTTAACGCGTTTGAAGTGAGAACCTGCCTCTGGTGGGGGTCAAAGGTGCTGCGATCCAGTATCCCAGGTGAGGAGCATTAAAAGTCCACATCAGCTTTCCATCTACCAGCGTCATCTTTCCGAGTCCTTTCCTCATCCATCCACCTGCAGAAACATTAAAGCAGTTGATGTGCAGCTGGCCAGGTAGGTGGTTAGAGGGCTGAAGTAGCTGTACCGACCAGTGGTCCTGTTAAAGAACCAGGCTGGAACAACATCTGCATCCTGGAGCCCACGGTTCTCTGGAACGTTGAGGCTGATCTGGATCGGCCCGCTGACGTTCAGCTCCACGTCTTCAGAGAAAAGCTCCACGCTGACGGCTGCCACTGGACTTAACTCCACGCTCACGTATCCTGGAGAACACCGGAAACTAATTCAGGAAGATGGATTTCCACAACATGAGTCAGAACACCCGATTCGAATGTTATCAACCTTTAAATGGCCGTTATTAGCGATCATCACTCCCATACAATAGCTTCAGAATGTGCCTCCTCTAGCAGGCTAGAAGGTACGCATCTACCATTCTTATCTGTGATAATATGCATTAGAATTTTTTTCAGCATCGCCCACGTCTAAAAGCTTAAGTTTCGTTTTTGTTAACTTTATTTAAAACCTGTGTTTACAATTTAGGTAACGATGGATATTTACTTGTAACCTTACCCCATCCCCCCAACCCTCATCCTAAAAACTCGAGGACAAGTTCCTAAACATAAAGTCACAAGATAACGACCTACCGAGCGGGAGGTAGAGGAGGAACATTCTGGAGCTATTGTATGGGAGTGATGACCGCTAATAACGGCCATTTAATGGGATGATAACATTTGAAACAGGTGGTCAGAATGTAACAAATGATTTCATTTTAGCCGACTTTGGGGCGTTGTTTACTCATTTGATTTCTTAGAAAGTTATCAGTAGTCGTATTTTAGGTTTTGGATTTGTAGTTTGGCTTCTTCCTTATCCTTTAGAAGGTAATCCTGACACAGTGCTTCTCCAATTAGCTTTTGAATGATCCACTGATGGAGTTGCTGCTGATATTGACTCGATTTTTTTGTAGTTCTTTCATAGAAAGTAGTCCTTGCCCAGTGCTTCAGTGATTCTGTCGACTTTCTGTCCTCTCAGCCCCCAGCTAAAAGCAGCAGATGAACCTGGTTGGTAAGCTTCTTTTCAAAAGCGAATGGAAAACCTGTTTAAAAACATCCAGAGTAGCTCAGTTGGGGCTTTTTTCTAGTACTTGTACTTCCTCAGTTTTTAGAAGAATACAGTTTCTGCTCATTCATCTGCTTAAATCTGAATTTGAAAGCATTCAGACTTGAGAAAGGCTCCTAAGCGAAACAGATGTATGGGGTTTTGTTTGTAAAGTCAAAAATGAACAATTGGAGCTATTTAACCTGTCATAAGAGGGAAATAACTGGGGTTCATTCACTGTGGGTCATATTTTTATCATGTAGTTAATTTATAAATGTCGAAGTTTATGAATAAATAATTGGGAAGCTAAAGATTTAGTTTGGAACAAAATATTTGGCTACTTTGCAAATTCACTTGCAGATAATCAGAAGTGGACAATCAAAAAACAAGCTGGATCTTGACAATCTCTGAACTCCTCTTGCGGCTGCATTCACTGTTGCTGCGTCTGTTTCTAGTAAAACGGCTTATCGTATGTTTTAAACTGAAATGTACGTGTCAAGAGGGGAGAAAACAATTATAAAGAACAGACGAGCAACTCGCCAGGAGTTTATGTAGAGGTTCGCAAGACCCAGCTTTTATTCTGGTAGTCCACTTTGGCTTAATGGTAAGTAAACTTGCACATCAACTAAATATATAATTTGAAACTTTGCCTTTTATAAATGAATAAATAACATTGTGAAAGTATGATTTTGATTTTCTGACTTAGTAGAAACCCAAATTGTTGCTGCTAAATTTTGACTTTAACTCCAGAAGCAGGACCCCAAAAGGAAGAACCAGAGGTGTGTCGACACCTAGCGGCCATATTTAGGAGTTGCTTCTAACAGGGTTGGACCATGATCATGGAACAGTTTAATCTGCGTCATTAGGTTTGTGATCTGTAGCTCATTGTTAAAAGACAAAATAAAACGACATAAAAGATGTGATGAAGACCTGCTGATGTTTTCTTTTTGCTACGACTGTTAAATATGGATAATGACTATTGGATAAAGATATTACCTGATTGGCTGCTGACGAGTCCCAGAGTGTTCAGAGATCCGTCCTGTTTAGAGGTCAGGTTGGGAACGGTCAGGTAGCATCTAACAGAGGTGATATTCCTGCTGTGTGTCAGGTTCAGGAGCCTCTGAGGAAACCTGACTGTGGGCTGAGAGGTGGCAACTTAAAAAAGAAGGAAGATTGATGAACTTATTGTTCTAATTCGCAGGGAAGCAGTAGAAAAATAAATATTTCCAATACCTGCAGTTCTACCGGTGATCAGAACCGAATCCTCAAAGAGCCAGATGTTTCCTTGATTCAGACCCAGCAGGAACATAGATACTGATGAAAAGACTGCGGAAATAATAAAATGGCTTCAGAGTTATTTGAGAGCCAGATTACAATATGTAGCAGTTCATTATACAGATTCGCAGCTTGAAAAAGTAATTTGTGGAGTGCCACAAGGCCTGTGTTTTGTTTTTGTTTTGTTTGTTTGTTACAGGAAAAGATTAGTGAATTACTGCAAGTGGTAGAAAAAGAATTGGTCTTAATTAAAGTGTGGTTTGACTATAATAAATGAAAATTAAATTACAATAAACAAAATCAGATATTTTCAGGAAATTAAAAATATGAGATAATGCTCAACTATATTTAAATGGAGTTGAAATTGAACGAAACGAATTTCTGGGTTTGAATACAGACGGTAAACTAAGTTGGAAACCACATGTTGAAAATGTCAAGTGTTTACGTCTATTGCTATACTCTACAAAATAAGTGATGTATTAAACAAAAAGGCTTTGTATTTGCTGTTCTGTTCTTTAGTTCTGGCTTATTTTTAATTTTGTGCAGAGATGTGGGGAAAAATATGTATAGAGTCTGTACTTAAATTGCAAAAAAAGGCCAATAGAATTGTCAAAGTGGGATATTTTGCACCAACAAACAATTTATACAAATTAAAACTTTAAAATTAAGCGATATTGTAAAAGTCAAAATGTTAGATTCTTCATAGAACGACTAATAATATCCCAAACTGTATAGAAGATTAACTAAGGTAAAACTGTTATAATCTTAGAGGTCTCTATTTTTGAGTGTGCTAAAGCAAGAACTAATGTGAAATGAACATGTGTCTGTTCTTGGTGTGAAAGTATGCAATGGAAGAAATGTACTTTAATAAAATAAACATATCTTGGGTATTAAATATTTAACGAATATGAAAAGTGTGTGTAAAACATTATTGGACTTCATTTGCTTGATAAAAGTGAGATGTTGACTATGCATATAGCAAATAATGTGCTTATAAGTTGGTTATTAAAGGTGGAGAATAAGAGGCTAAAATAACCACTGCTTCTGCTTTTTTTTTTGTAATTCATGATATTGTGTGTGCGCATAATACACTGTATTGGGTTGGAGGGGGGGGGGGGGTATAGCTGACCATGCTTTTATATCTGTGGGGGAGGGATGTGAATGTAGTTTGATGTGGGGTCATTTTAATCTGTAAAGCACTGTGATGCAATTTGGTGAATGAAAAGCGCTTTATAAATAGTTTGATTTGATATGTACGAACCTTTTTTTCCCCCCCCACTTTTTGTGAAAACCCTAAACGGGAGGGGAGGTAGAGATGAACTAATATGCATAGTTTGTGTTTCTCCACTAGATGGCGGTGTGGTATCTAGCTACAGAACAGGGACTGGACAATGGGCTTATGCAACATTCATGACTAAATCTCAGTTTAAAATCTAACGTAGAGCAATGAGGAACAATCTCCTGGATGCAGAATTAGAACCAAGATTTGGTTCAGAACTGATTCTGACATCCTAAACTGCATGAAAGCTGTTTACTGATTGAAACTCACTCGGTGTTCTGCTGGTTTTACACGGCAGCAGGGCAGAAAGAAAGCCCTGCTTGGTGGCCACAACTGTGACGGGCAGCCCTGACTGGAATGGTACGTGAAGCCGCACACTGCCGTCGCCGCCGCTGAAAGCGGTGCTGTTCAACGAGTGGTTGACGAAGAGCTCCACCGCTGCCTGGCTCAGGGGCTGCCACCTCAGCATGTCGCTCACCTGGACCCTCAGGTTAAAGGTGGAGCCTAGAGAGAGAAGGAACATAGTGATTGGGTTTTGAATCGCACTGTAACAATTCAAGCTATGTGGTAACTAGTTAGAGGTAGGTTTGGGAAAGAGTTCCTTCTTCACCATGACTGTGGTTACATTTCCAATTAACCTAGATGAGACCTTATAACACAGAACATAAACTCATTTGGAGATTCCCTCAAGGATACGGGAAAATTAATTGCAGCAGATTAACAAAAAAACTAACAAATCCCTAAAATACAGCAACAAGAAACTGGCCGCATTGTTGGGGGCATCTGTGCAATTGCTTCTTAACACAGATAGTGAATCAGCCAATCACATGGTAGAAATGTAATGCGTCTAGAGGTAAGTGGGCAACAGAGGACAATCGGCAGACTGGTTCCAACCAAGGTATGAAGATCATCTCTGAACACCTGGAACCTTGAAGCAGATGGGCCACGACAGCAGACGACCAGGCTAGATGACACAATTCGGATTCATTTTTCAGATTCATTTTATTAGCCATTTGCAGTAAAACCACATTTGAAAAAAAAAGTGTGCAAGAAACTCAAAGTGCGGCATCAACACAGAAAAGGACACAATATAAAACTATATAAAAACAAATGTCACAAAAAACTATAATACGATAAAAAGTCCATGATAAAAGGTGCCTTATTAAAAAAGTACTTTGTTTAAAGTGATCACAGCTTGAGGAAAGAAACTGTGCAAATGGTGGTCAGTAGAACATTTTACAGAGCGATACCTTCTCACTGAGGGAAGCATCTCAAAAAAGGCCCTTGCAGGGTGGCCCGAGGCATCATTAGCCAGATGTAGAGCACAATTTAAGAGTCTGGCTTCATGAACTCAGCAAAAAAAGAAACGTCCTCTGACTTTCAACTGTTTTTACTTTCAGTAAACTTAATGTGTGTAAATATTTGTATGAACACTAAAAGAGTCAACGCCATAAGACATAAATTAAAAATGTTTCACAGACATGAGACTAACAGAAGTAGAATAATGTGTCCTTGAATGAAGGGAGGCTCAAAATCAAAAGTACCAGTCAGTATCTGGTGTGGCCACCAGCTGCTTGAAGTACTGCAGTGCATCTCCTCCTCGTGGACTGGACTAGATTTGTCAGTTCTTGCTGTGAGATGTTACCCCACTCTTCCATCAAGGCACTTGCAAGTTCCTGGACATTTCTGGGGGGAATGGCCCTAGCCCTCACCCTGCGATCCAACAGGTCTCAGACGTGCTCAATGGGATTGAGATCCGGGCTCTTCGCTGGCCATGGCAGAACACTGACATTGCTGTCAAGCAGAAACTCACGCACAGAACGAGCAGCATGGCTGGTGGCATTGTCCTGCTGGAGGATCATGTCTGGATGAGCATGCATAAAGGGTACCACATGAGGGAGGAGGATGTCTTCCCTGTACCGCAAGGCATTGAGATTGTCTGCAATGACAACAAGCTCAGTCCGATGGTGATGTGATATACCGCCCCAGACCATGACGAACCCCCCACCTCCAAATCCATCCCGCTCCAGGGTACAGGCCTCGTTGTAACGCTCATTCCTTCCACGATAAACACAAATCCGTCCTTCACCCCTGGTGAGCCAAAAAACGTGACTCATCAGTGAAGAGCACTTTTTGCCACTCCTGTCTGGTCCAGCGAAGGTGGGTTTGTGCCCATAGGTGGTGTTGTTACTGGTGATGTCTGGTAGGGACCTGCCTTACAACAGGCCTACAAGCGCTCAGTCCAGCCTCTCTCAGCCTATTGCGGACAGTCTGAGCACTGATGGAGGGATTGTGTGTTCCTGGTGTAAATCGGGCAGTTGTTGTGGCCATCCTGTACCTGTCACGCAGCTGTGATATTCTGATGTACCGATCCTGTGCAGGTGTTGTTACACGTGGTCTTCCACTGCGAGGATGATCAGCTGTCCTTCCTGTCTCCCTGTAGCTCTGTCTTAGGCGTCTCACAGTGCGGACATGAGCCACATCAGCAGTCCTCATGCCTCCCTGCAGCATGCCTAATGCACGTTCACGCAGATGAGCAGGGACCCTGGCCATCTTTCTTTGGGTGTTTTTCAGTCGGTAGACAAGTCTCTTTAGTGTCCTGCGTTTTTAGAACTGTGACCTTAAAAGCCTACTTTCTGTAAGCTGTTAAGGTCTTAACGACCATTCCACAGGTGCATGTTAATTAATTGATTATGATTAATTGAACATGCATGGAAAACATTGTTTAAACCCTTTACAATGAAGATCTGTAAAGTTATTTGGATTTTTACATTATTGTTGAAATACACAGTCCTGAAAAAGGGACGTTTCTTTTTTTGCTGAGTTTATGTAGCTTCCAGGAGCGGCAGAGTGCAGCCAATGGTCCTGCTAGCTGAGCGAACCACTTTGTTCAAAGCTTCCTCTCTTTCAGAGTGAGATTACCAAACCACACAGTGATACAACTGGTTAGGACACTCTCAATTACACCAAAATAAAAGTTTAAAAGAATCTTAGTATTTTGACTAAACTCTCGAAGCCTATGTAAAAAGAAGAGGCGCTGTCTCGCATTCTTAGCAATGTTAATCATATTAGAGCTCCAATTGAAGTCATTAGAAAGGGTCACACCCAAGAATTTAGATTTCTCAACAATTTGCACATCAGAATCATGGAGAGTAATAGGTGACTGATTCCTATGGTGACAAAAATCAATAAGTTCACACGTTTTTGAAGTGTTCAAAAGTAAGTTGTTTCTTTATAAATCACCAAATCATGTAAAGCACCTTGAATTGGCCTGCTGTTGAAAGTGTGCTATACAAATAAAATTGCCTGGCCTTGCCTTGCCTTTACTCCATTGAACAACATTTCCACCTCCTCACGGTAATGAGATTCGTCATTTGAACTGATCAGCCCAATGATGGTTGTATCATCGGCATATTTGATTGTCTCAATATTATCATGAGACGCTACAAGACCGTAAGTATACAATGTGTACAGCAGGGGGCTCAAAATACACCCCTGTGGAGAACCAGTGCTAACATTTAGCTCATCAGAAACACAACCATTGATTTTGACCCTTTGTGGTCGACAAGTCAGAAAATTAAAAATCCATTTGCAAATGGCATCATCAAGTCCCAGGCATTTTAGTTTTTCAATAAGCTTTGTTGGGACCATTGAGTTAAATGTTAAACTGTAGTCTATAAATAGCATTCTAGCATATGATTTACCTTCATCAAGATGCTTGTAGACAGAGTTCAAAGCAAAGGAAATGGGGTCCTCAACATATATATATATATATAAATATATATATATATATATATATATATGCAAATTGTGGTGGTTCCACAGACACAGGGATTTGGTCTCTCTGGCTGTGAGCCAAGAACAGGAAACCAAGGGTACAACTCATAGACTAAGCAAACTGGACAGGAACTGATTGGAATAAAACGTGTCCTAGTCCGAGGAATCTTGATGTTGGCTGCAGAAGTTCTGATGGACGGGTCAGAATTTGGTGCAAGCATGAAAGCACTGATCCATCCTGCCTTGAATCAACAGTTAAGACTGATGGAGGTGGTATAATGCTGTGGGCCGCTTTCTTAACTCAAATAATCTCAAAGTTGTTTCTTGAACATCGGGGTTGTTAACTGAAAATTGTCGGATTTTGGGCTTTAAAAAAAAAAATGGTGACAGAAAAATCAGAAGATCATTTGTCATTTTGACAAATTACAGTTCACTTGGTGCCGACGCGCGGACAGTTTCAACTTTACGCACAGAGTACAGGTTAACTGAATCAAAAAGAATACTATGAGAACAAATGAGCATCATCTCAGACTCTGGGCACTGTGCTGAATGCATCTCGCTATCTAGTTTGCTAATTAAAATTTTCGTTTGTGACATACAGAGGTGCAGGCCCGGAGTGGCTCATCGGGAGGACTGGGACAATTCCCAGTGGACCGGTCTGATGTTTGGGCTGTTCTCTCTGCATACGCACCCCGACCTGAACACGTTAGTGCATTCGGTCAGTTGTGTTTAAAACAAGAAGAAACTTTGTCTGAAAACCACCGTAATTATCAGTTCAATTAATTGTGTGGCGTTATAATTTAACTAATACTAATATGCAACGCCACATAACTGGGCAACCGTCTTCCAGTCCCTCGTCAGAAGCAAGATCCAGCACCAAGCAGCAACCATGAGCCCAAAGGTCCAGAGTGGGCAGGTAGTACTTCTCATAGAATAAATGTTAATATAATGAAAAATATGGTCTAGACCTGCTGTATATTAAGTGTCCTGAGATGCTAGATGATTTAGTACTACATTATTGAAACTGACTGGAATTGATTCAGAACACTTTATACAAAAGGGAATTAGAACCATTTTTACAATGTGATTTAGTGTTGAAGCCAGGAGGCAGTACTGATGAGAGGATTGCTCCTGTCAGTATGGGAAGAACAGGCGAGCTGTTGTGAACAAGCATTAGTTCCAATATAACCAGTCAATATGCCCAAAAGAGGGTTGGACATGTTTCTTTTTTTTCTATGAAACTTCTGTTTCAGAGGAAAAACAAGATAAGGGCATCATTAGAAGAAGGTTGTTTTACATTGAATAAAAAATTTGCAGACTGCAGTGCAATTTTTTTTTCTTTATTCATAATAATTGGATAATTCCTAATATCTGAGACTGCAGAAAAGGATATTCTTATGTCGAAAAATGTTGTGGATTTGCTCTTTAACTCAAATCCTCATATTTGAGAAATCAAACTTGTGATGGAACGGTTTCCTTTCAAAAGAAAAAAAAGTGTTAAGTGCAACACTATTACACTATATTATCTATTTAATTTAATAGGATTCGGATGTCTGTAAACGCTTATTTGATGAAAATATAAAGGATGTCATATCAAGGATGGGTTGTAAAGAACAATGTTGAAATGAATATATATTGTGAAGCAAGCCTTATTTACAAGGAATTGGATACATTTTAGAAAATAGACTAAATTCACTTTACAGAAGAGCGGGATATTGTTGAATTTACAATTAGACTGAAGTTATAATTACATGATTTAAAAAAATAATAGATTGTGATTTAAACTGGGCCGGTCTAAAGGCCTGTTTATACTTCTGCATCGTGTCCCTCGCGTAGGGTACGCCGTAACCGCCGTAGCCTCTGCGTAGGTCCGCAGAGGCTTGACGTGCACTTCCTCGGACCTGACGTGCAGCCCGGCGACGCGACGTAGAGACGCAGAATCACTTCCTTGTGATTGGTCAGTGAGATTGCGTACGCACGTACCATCTTCTACGTCTCCGTCTTCTCATTTGCTTGTGTTGCAAAGTGTTGAAATCAAGGATAATTTGTTCGTCTGCTTCCACAATCTCCTTGAGACACTGCACCAAGTCGGCCGCCATCGTTGTTCTAAAACAGGAAATACTTGCCGGAACTGAAGCAAACCATCAGAAAAACTCCGCCCTGTGGAGTTTGCCGACCGATACCAGCCTACTGCCACCTGCAGGTCTGGAAATGAAACAGCAACACGACGCTATCAGCCCTACGCAGAAGTATAAACACAGCAGTGGGTACGGCGGTTACGGCGTAACCTACGCGACGCAGAAGTATAAACCAAGCTTTAGGCATGAAATTCCAGGGCCGAAAATCAGTCCCACTCCTGCCCTGCAGAGGGGGGTAGAGATAGGCTACTAAAAATTGTACTCAAGAGTAGCGCTACTTTAACATATTTCTACTCAAGTAAAAGTATAAAGTAGCTGTCACAGAAATTACTCAAGAGTAAAAAAGTAAAACGTAAAAAGGCTATTGGAGTATTGGCACTTTTTTTATTTTTAAATGATGTCGTCAGACACAAATATAAAGCTGTGCAAATGCTGGTATTTTTAAATGTAGAATGAAAGAATTGACAGATATATCATCATTGCCAACAACAAATGTGAAGCAGAATAAACAATTTTTCAAATCAGATTTTTCAAAGTACATTCTTTGAAACAAATCTTACAACAGGTAATGTATATATGTTAGAACAGGGTAAAGTGTTTACTGTATATTCAATAAATCTCCCAATGGCTCAGCAGATAGAAAATCACATTAGAACAACAAAGCTTGTGTATAAACGAGAGGTCTCACTTTAACATAAATTGCAAGTTTGTGTCCTTTCCGGGTGCATTTTTGGTTCAAATGTGCTTCTTTTGATTCAGTGAAGTTACAGGTTATCCAGAAATGTTACTCAAGTAAGAGAAGGGATACTTCATAATACTATTACTCAAGTACAAGTAAAAAGTATGGTGTGGAAAAACTACTATATTTTTTTCTTCCAAAAAAAACTCTCAAGTAAATGTAACTAGTTACTACCCACCTTTCGTGACATACATAAATGAATAAATAATATGGTGAAAATATGACTTGAAAAATTAACCCCTTTTCTTTTGTTACGACAGGCTAAATAACCTAATTGATTTTTGACTGTGGAACTTTACAAACAGCTTCGTTCACAGACTCTCAGTGAGCACCTGGCTGCCACAGAGGACATTTTCATCTTAACTGCAAGCAATGAATTCTTTGCTGCTAAAACTGGAATTTAAGTTTCTTAGAAGCAACCTGCAAATTTCACAGCAATTTTTCAAACTAAAGCGACGAGGAAGCCGTTTTCCATCATTTCTCTGTTTGTGCCCTGATCGCTAATACCACAAACATCTTTCTGTAGTGGCTGATTGATGCTGCTCGGAGTTTCTCCTAATCCTGCTGCTCAAAGATTTGCCAAAGGTTGTCAGCCACAATCATGATGCCATGCTTCGTGTCTCCTAATGCTACCAGCTTCCAGCATAGGCCAAACTCAGACAGCCAGATCCACCCATATCATCACCCCCAACTGTTTCGTTTGAACAGAGCAGAGCAATAGCTTGGAGCTGCCTGGATTGCATCCATTTTCAGCCACCAGTGTGAACCAAACAAGTACAGATGGACGGTTGTTTTGGGAGAGGAAGCCTCCTTTTTAAGTGTGTTTTCCTGCTTCAGTGGCCAAACACAACAGAAGGGGTGGGTCACTAAGTCTGAAATTGACTTTTTTTGGGTGCCAGATTACTATAATCCCTCGATTTGGCAAATTGACCTACAGCACACAGAGAGGGTTTATGAAGCGAAGCAAAAAAAAAAAAAAAAAATGGTCTGCAGATTAGAAAAGGACCCTGTAGGGACTGTGATGTGGGTTATTATCAAGAACTGAACAGCACTAACATCCTCCCACAGAAAGAAATAACATGTTGTGGTTATTGAAAACAAAGAGCTGCTGCCTGAATGAGCAGCTGAGAGGGGAGGAGGTTTGACATCCATCGCTATATTCAAACGTGATAAAAATGACGACGCACATGCAGGAGGGCACAAACGTGTTGACTAATCGATCCTGTGAGACCACCAGTAGCATAGACAGATGGTCCAACAGGGATTTATCTTTAAATTCCCCCCTCCACCCTGCATGTGATTCTGGAATCAGGCCATTGTTTCAGCTGACGGATGGGAACATGAGAGCCTCCCTCTGAGATGTTTAGGAGACAAAAGAATCCTTTGGGTGAAGCTGGATGTGAATGATCACGTCTGTATATCTGTCGCTCAGCTCATTAAACAACAACACAACCACCCTCCGTGAATGTTTTTTACATTTCAGGTTTTCATCTCGCACAAACCGAGTGGACCCAGACCCGTTTCCCCTGAGCGCGAACTCTGAGGAGGAAACCTGGCAGCACTGAGCTCATCGCCAGCCGGGCCGGAGGAGTGGGCCGCTGTTTGTGCCGGAGATAACGGCACGCTCGGCTACGTGTCCAAGTAACACAGTCTCCCTCGGCACACGGCTACAGCCCGGATCATGTGATGATGGATGCCAATGTCCTCCTACATCAGCATGAATTAGTCATGAATCGCTTGATAAGCAAACAGGGTCACATATCCTCTCTCTGTCAGCTCTTCGGCTGTGAGCAAAAAGCCTGAGCGGGGAAGTTCAAGATGACGGGCAGGCTTTCACTCCACTTTCTGTAAATACAAAAATAAACAGAACATTAAGTGGTGAATTTGTTTATCACGTGAACGTGTGGTTTGAAGGAACTCAAAGTGCAAACTGAGTCTTTCAGTTTTTCCCTTTTAAGCATCTTTTCAATCTTCCAGTAACGTTTTAAATGCTAAGAAACTCGAATCACACAGCAAATTATCTGTGGAACAGATTAAGTAAAACAGCTTGATGGTGTGTACTTAGACAGATGGAGAAACCATTACTTATCATGTCCTATGGCAAGTAGTATTAGCATTTATTCAAACCACACGTCAGTCTTTTTTTGTTTTCTTAGAAAGCTAAAAAGAAAATCCTTTCTGGAAATATTCAATAGGAACCATGGGGTTTTATGGTTTGCAGAGTGCATATGGTAGGTGTGGCATCAACACCCTTGCAGTAAATAGTGCTTGTTGTTCTCGAATAGCAAAGGAATACTTTATCTTATTTCCATGAAATCTGGCTGTTTTCAATCAATCAATCAATCAATTTATTTATAAAGCGCTTTAACATGGCAAGGAGTCAAAACAAGGCGCTGTACAATTTAAAACCAAGCCAAACCACATAATATCAATAAATAACCATTTAAAAGATTTAAACAGAAGAACTAAAAACAGAATTAAAAATAAATAAAATAACCCAAACAAAGCAGAGTCTCAAACCATGTCAAATGCCTGACGATAAAAATGTGTTTTGAGGAGGGATTTAAATAATGGCAGCGAAGTCGCCTGACGCACTCTCAATTGTAGAGCGTTACACAGCGTAGGATCTTGCATATGGAAAATGCTCGTTCCCCCCTGAGCTTCGTCCTCGATCTCAGGACCTTCAACTGTAGCCGGTCCACTGACCTGAGGCTCCGGGCCGGATTATAATAGGAAAGAAGCTCAGCAAGATACGGTGGAGGTTTTGGTCAAGCTAAAATAAAATTTCCCCAACTGTTTAAAATTCCTGTTAAAGGCCAACCTCTGATATTTTTAAAGACAGTTTTATTTTCATTCATCTTCAACTTATTACCCACATAATCCTGTTAACTTCAAAAGAAAGTTACAAACTTAAGTGATAGAACATGTCACTGGTCGTCAAGTTTGAATAGTTTTATCAGTTTTTTGTTGTTGTTAAATGTGTCCTGTTTGGCAGTGTGGAGCTCAGAATTGGTGTCTGAGTACCAAGTAGAAGCCCAACAGATTTAATTTCACAAGCGGAGCAGTACAGCTTTTGCTATAGTCCTCCACTTGATATATGTGTTAAAAATCTTTATTATGAATTGTTGGGGTTTTTATTTCCTGGTGTTATGGACACGGAGACGGAAAATTAAGGAGAAGGAAGATGAAGAAGAGAGGTAGCAAACAAAAAGTCATGAGAGAGGGTGAGTTGAAAATAAGAGAGGAAGGGGAACAAAGAAAACACAGGAAGACATTGAAGTCTGCCTCCATACCCACAGGACGGCAGAGAGAGGGGAAAAACAAAACAAAACACGAAAAAGGAACATCGACAAAACAAACCAAACATTGTGAACTAAGAATTACACAACCACATCACACAAAAATAGATATAAAAATACAACAACAATGTCACAGAAAAACTCATGGTACCGATTAATCAAGCTCTAGTAATGATGACCTCAGCCCAAGAATATATCCTTAAACACCAGAGACCCCACATCTATGTGTGTGTTAGCATGCTGGTGCATATAAGGTTTCTCCATAAGAGTGTTCGATAGCTGGTGTGAGCAGACATCAATCCGTCTCCCAGGAATCGATGCAGACATGAAGGAGATCGGAGCAAAGACGTCCAAAGGACCGCCAGAGCCCCAGTTTTATCAGTTTTGCTGGATAGAACAGTTTAGAAAAGGATCGATAGGAACCACCAGTAGGAGCACTGGCCATCGATCGGACACTGCTGGTATCGGTTAATAGTGAATAGAGTAATTCTTTTGGCATGTTTCTGTTGCTGCCGATTTGAGTTGGTCTTTAGAATCGAGTCACACATAACCTCAAAGAATGACTCGAGACGTGACATTGTTTTGTCCGTCGCAAGGGACTGCTTCATGTTACACTGTGCGAGCTTTAGAGAGGTGGCACACTCTACGCCCCAAGATTTTAGTGAGTCAAACTGCACGACGACTCGCTCTAACAGGACACACCTACGAGCATACGTTGCAGAAACGTGGACAGATACCCAAGATGGCAACGATAAAATGTTACATACGCTCTGTGCAGCCAAATCTCAATAAATTTGTTGCTCCACATGTTCTTGCGTGTAGCCTACATTATTGCTAACGTTGATACTGCTACTGTCGCATTGTTCTCTCGTCTCTAGTTTTCTGCATCACTCCCTGGGTGAATTTTAATTGGTCAATTGCAGACCGCAGTAGTAGAGTCTTTGAAACCGTTTGAAGACCGTCAGAGGCTGGGTTTGGTAGTGAGAGTGCTCAATAAGGTGTCCAAGGACTCGTCACAATGGACGGCCACAGCCCTGCGAATCATGCTTACGCGCAGCGTTTTTGTCACAACTCTATTCACGACGAAAGATTTGTGTTCAAAAACATGATTGCATTACCTCCAACTACTGAAGAAGCCTGTTAATTACTCATTAATTTGAGCCAGGTGTGGAGCAGGAGGGAAACCCCTAAAAAATACCGGACAGTGGTCTGTGGACCAGGGTTGGGTACCTCTGCTCTAAAGGATTGAAACTAGACTTTGAATTGGGTTCTAATGGCTTGAGATATGACTTTGACTTATGCTCTAAAGCAGAGGACCCCAATCCCCGGACTGGTACTGAACTGTGGGTCATTTGGTACCAGCCTGTTGGCTGCACAGAAAGAATAAATAACTTGCAGTATTTCCGTTTGATTAATTATCACAGTCTAAACAATGGTTTATTTTGAAAATTGACCCGATTCTCTCCTTTACATCCGGCTAAAACTAAATCGTGACGCATGTCAATACTCTTGCCTCGGTCACGTGATACATCACTGCTAAAAACAAAGCCACAAGCTAGCAAAATGAATAAAAACAGAGGTCTGAAAAGTTCCTTTGCTCAAAAGAAAAGCTTCAGTGAAGAGACAGAAGAGCAAACAAAATCCAAGAAAAAGAAAGCTACATTTAACAGACAATGCCAGGAGTCCCACTAAAAACATGGATTTATCATGGCATGCGCTTTTTAAGCAGCAAGCCTCCTCTCTGAATAATGTGGCTTTCTAACGAGGCAATGGAGTCTTTAAAACTGCCCCATCTTGTTATAGTGACTGCTGGGCAGCCAATGGGCTGCCACTGATTAGGCATTGTAGTAAGTTGTATTTTTTTCTGCGGTTTGTTTTTTGGGTAAATCTTAAATCTTTAAAAGTATGCTTAAAGGTTACCATAGTGATCAGAGAGTGTTGGGGGGGGCAAAAAGAGGATGTTACTTATGTTGTTGGCAAGATAACTGTATGCTGCTAATAAAGTCACGAGCACATACCAGATTTATATTTATCTAAAAATTACCTCTATTTTTATGCTGGTCATATCTTTTTATGTTGTCGCATTTGTCTGCTGGTCCGTATAAATATTATTAAAACGGCCTGTGGCGAAAAAAATGAATGGCGACAACTGTTCTAAAGGATTGAGACTTGACTTAGAACAGTGCTTCTAAGACTTGGGATCTGACTTTAATGTAGTGCTATGTTGAAAAAATGTATTCTCTGATTCCAAATTGGTTCATTAAAAAATTCCTAAAGATTGATTCGTACAGCCAAATGTTGTTTGCCTATTTTTTTTTTCTTTTTTACAGAAATGTGTGTTGACCGCAGGTCAGGTGATCCTGGAACCGGTAGGTTGCTGGTTCGAATCCCCACTCCGGTCGTTGTGTCTTTGAGCAAGACACTTCACTTGCCTTGTCTACAGTTTCCCCCGGTGAACTTTAACCTTTAACTTGTCGCATCATTAAATTCAGACATGTGCGCTAGGTGTGAAGAAATGTGAACAACATGGTGTTAAACACAACTGAGCTAGGCTGGCCCTATTTCTGGTTCCGAACTGACAAACAGAAAGATGAGCTTGACAGAAGGAAAGCGATTTGCAAGGCCTGCCAAATGGAGGTGAAGTATTGCGGAAATACGACCAATTTCAGGAGTCACATGTTGGGACATCATCAAGATCTTGTATCCGAGCCATGCACCAGGTCACAACAGGTGAAAATTAAGCCAACACCACAACCACCAGCCAATTCTGCACGTTCTCTCAAAATAACTGAAGCGATTGCAGGCTTCATTCCCAAGGACATGCGCCTGTATTCTGTTTTCAACAACAGAATACAGGCGCTACTTCCAGTAGCGGAACCGCACTACATTATGGTTTCTCACAACTGTTTTTCTAAAAGAAACTCAGACCTGTGTTCTAAATGATTTTAACTTGACTTAGACCTAAAGGTTCAAGACATGACTTAGACTTGACCTCGAAAGACTCTAGACTTAACTTAACTAGACCAGGGTCCTAATGATTTCAGTCTTGACTTTGACCAATGTTCTAAAGTCTCAAGCGTTGACTTAGACCTCCCCCATTAAAGTCACTGGGAGGGACTAAAGCCTAGTTTATAGTTCTTCGTCAGCAAGTTTGCACCCACACGCACATGTATTGACGGAGACGTTTTCCTTTTATACTTCTCCGCGAAGCTTTTTACTTTGTAAGTGCAGCTCAGAATACTCTAAAAACACATGTAAAGGGGGCTTCGCTTAGTAGAGTGGTAAAGACCAATGTTCAGAGGCCTAAGTCCTCAATGCGGTTGTCCCAGAGTTCAATTCGACCACACAGACATTTGCCAAATGTCTCTTCCAGGACTTCTCTCCCGTTTCTAGACACTATCCATTGATAATAAAGGCCGCTGTTGCCACAAAACCTTTAAAAAAATCAAACAACAAACATAGCGGCCGGTTTTGTTGTTCTCTACACCTCCCGGTATTCATAATCGGCAAAAGACCAGATTAGATAAAATAACATCTAACCTTGCAATATAAATATATATTGGTCTTGGAATATGAAGCATCTAGTGCCCAAAAGCTGCATTGACTACTTATTACATCGACTACAGAGCACCGTTCTGGTGAAAGATCTGGGTCTGATGTTGGGCTGAACTATCACAGACGTGAGCCTTCCGTTGCATTTGACAGATGGTTAAAAAACTGGGCTCTACTGTGTCCTAGTGTGAGTGACAGAGAGCCCTTGCGTCGACGGATAATGGCGCTGCATGTCTCGCACGTCAGCAGATGTAGAAGTATAAACTAGTCTTAAGGCTCGACTTGCAGAGCTGGGATGCAGAGTAAAGAACATGTGGCTAATATTGTGGCTTAAACCGATGCTTTGAATGGGACCTAATGACGCTGTGTTGACAGCTGGCTGTGGCCCAGGCCTACCTGAGTTCTGACATCTCGTCTGGCACTCAGCCATGCTCCTGAAGTTGTTGGCATTGCCAAAGCAGCCGCTGTAGTAGAAATGCCTGCACTGCTGGGTCTCGCTGTCAAAGAAGAAGCGTTTCACCTTCATCAGACCTTCACAGGGACCCGGAGCCTCCAATAGATGACACGGGTTCTTGTCGTCTAAGAAAAAAGCACAAAGCAATGTTGTCAACTGCAACCTGTCATGAAAACCCAGTTTCTTCTGATTTCGTTACCCAGATCCATGAAAAATCCTAACGATAACACAAACTGACAGAGAGACGGACGGATTTTAGGTCCAGCAAAGTGAAAACTGCATACAATAGATGAGTGATCAATGATGCATCTCTCAGCTGCTGTGTCAGCAGTAGACAGTATAGGCAAATGGGGAGGCTCAGGCCATTTACACACGTAGCTGGGTTTTAAAAAAAAGACTAATATTCTCACCACATCGTTAAAAACCCCCAAAAAACTCTGTCCACACCTAACCTCGTAGGAGCGTTGTTAAGCACATTCATAGAGATGCCAAACCCATAGGGGGCAGTAGTTCCCCCAAATTCTATCCACTGAGTAACTTTTTACTTTCTACCTTCAACATAGAGCAGGGATTGAGCTCGTAAAAACAAGCAAGCAAAAAGCTCTTGGACAATTGATAATCCCATAACAGCTCTGAGAGCATGAATGCTGTTTCTGTGTGTAAACACGGGTCACACAAGTGATGTTGGAGCATTTTTTGTCGTGGAAAGTGACGTTGCGTAACCTAAAACTCTGGCCTTTTCTGTCCACAAGCAAATGCTTAAACGAAGAAAACGTAAATCTTCACTTTGGCCGGAGTTTTTGGAAATAATCGTTTTTGGTGCGCTAAATCTGCGTTTTCATGTGTATGACAGGCCAAATTGTAGAAACATATCTTCGTTTTGTGAGATACCTGGCTACGTGTGGACAAGGCATGAGCCCCACCCATCTACATCCGGTCCAAGGGTTCACTACTGTCAAAAAAATGAGTCAATGTAGTGATAACAATTATTTTCTGATCCCGTTTGAAATGTTCCATGGATTTAACATATTATGCCTGTGAATTTTAAAGACACATTATGATGCGGAAAATGTGCTAATTTTCGACAGGCGGCAAAAGTTACTTTAGGTTTTGTGTAAAAACACTTAGTGGACCGCAAATGAAGAAGAAGAAAGATGGATGCGAATTTGGTGAGCTTTGCATCCTTCTTCCAGGATGAAGGAAGGAACATTAAATTTGGAGAAAACAGCAGAAGGAGAAGTTTAAACTAGGCTTTAGACCTACATTCTAAAAAAAATCTAATGGTTTGTTGACTTAGATCTGCGGTATAGGACTTGCATCATGATTTAGATCTTTATTGATATCCAGGATTACTTTGTGCAGACTTAAATCTAAATAGTTGGTAGTCGGTGTCCTAAATAATAATGTCTGACATTATTTGTTTGACCTCGACATGTAAACTAAAAACCTAGGACTGAAGAACACATCTACACAATCATTGTTTTAGAAATCCACGATGTTCAGCCAAACTAGGAAGAATATACCAGCAGGTCGGAGTCCAGAAGCCATGGACAGGAAAATTGTCCTTAAAATGCTGACATCTGAGAGAAATGCTGATTTAAATAAAAAAATGTGGATTGCTGTAAGGTTCCATTTTAGTTTGAGGATTACTGATCTGAAGACACTCCATTACATGATAAATCTGCTTGCCATAGTGGGGGTCTCTCCCATCACTTATTACTCATAAACAGATTAGTAGATTTGTGAGTAAATCATCAAGAACATAGCGACATCGTACACTAAAATCTGCTACAACTATGTAGTGTGAAGGCTGAAAATCAGGGGAGAATATTAAAACATAAAATTGCATATAAATGTTTTATTTCATCTCAGCTGTAAAATCTCTGACATGTTTACATTTCTAAAACCTTCTTGCTCCAACCTGGCAGGGCCGGCTGCTGCTGCTCAAAGGGTTCTTGTTTCGTGAAGTCCTGCTTTGTAAAGTTCCTCTCATCAGCATGCAGAAGGTGTCCCTCAGTCCCAGTGAACTCTCTGCTCGTCCCCACGGTCCTGCTCACAACCAGCATGCAGAAAACCCATCCCCACAGCCCACGCATGGCAAAAACAGCCGGCAGGTGTTTTCACAGGCTCACCCAGGTCCAGTTTTCATCCACAGGTTGGTGAAGATCTGCTGCTGCTCACTTTATCCGTCCAGTCTTACTACACTACACCAGGCTGGAAACCCTGCCCCTTTAACCCCTCCCCCTCTGGCTGTCTTTAAATCTCAATGTATTTTGCTTTAAATGTTGAACCCATAAGACAAATAAATAAAACAAAGAAAAGGAACAAGAAACTTTAAATGGCATCCAAGTAGAACTAATGAACAATCTTTATACTAGTAATACATACATAATTTTAAAAATGTTTTACTTAAAAAGATTATAAAGGAATTGCTCAACAATTTAAATAGGGAAGTAAAAGACATGCTTTTTTGCATGAATTATAATAAAATTACAAAATAATCAAAAGGCTCCATTATTAGATAATTGTCTCATATAAAAATAACATCTATTGATTATAACTATTTATTTTATTAATAAATAAATAATTACTAAAATTATTTTTTGTTAATAAATGCTGAGAATTAATATTTTACTGTTACTAAATACTAAGGCTTAATAAAAATAATAGTATTTGTAATAATTTTGTAATTGGTCATATTAAATACTAAGTATTGAAAAAAATATAATTATCGGTCCTAATGAATACTGAGAATAACAAATATTTTTACTGTTAAAAACACTGAGGAATATTTAATACTGATGAAAATAAATACTAAGAATTAATAAATATTTATTACTAATAATAGATACTGTTTTGACTATGAATACAGTAACAATGAATAATTGCTTAGAGCAATTAAGATTAATAATTTATGTTAAAGTTACCAAGTTTGGGGCACCATCCTGGGATCTAGTAAAATAATAATAGCCAAATTGTTCAGTCTCAGTGAATGTTTATGATTACCTTCCTGATGAGGCTGGGGTAATTAAACAGATGAAGGAATACATTATTGGCGTTCTTTGAACAGCAAGTTACTACCCATGTATTTGGAATAACAACAAACGACTTTCCAAAATACAAGAGTTTATTACAAAAATAATTAAACCTTCCCGTCAAAATACTTTAATCAACAACCTCACTAAGCTAGAAAACACCCAACTAATCCACTAGGTAAGAGAAGAATGAATAATAATTCTAACCACCAAAAGTAAAACGGTGAAATAGAAACAATAACCAGTAAATTGATCGTGATGTCACAGTCCAATATGAATATGTATGCTTAATGACCAATGCTTGTATTGAAGAGTTTTGTATGTGAAGCTAAGTTAGTTTTGGTATGTGTTCAAATAACCAGTTAACAATGCAAAGCCGAAGTAAATACAAAAAAAAAAAACATTAATTGGAGGAAGTAATGTTATATTAAATAAAAAGCTGAATTCAAAATCAATAACCTTTGGAGAAATGATTCCATTTTATGGATCAGCTCTGCAGTGATTGATCTAATTTTAGTATTTCGTCATACCAAAAGGGGTGGTTTCAACACCACTTATACGATTTAGTGTTCGGTGTTAAAACTATCCGTTTTAAAGCCGATCTGTATTTTGAATACCGTAAATAAAAGTCCTTATTATTGATGAACGCAAAAGCTGGCCGCAATAAAAAGAAACGAGAGATGCGGTTCCACTATCAGACCAAGCATGCAGAGCTAATGTTATGTAGCGCAGGCTAGGGGCCCCTCTGTTTAGCTTAGCACCAAAGAACAAAGGAAGACTCTGATGGAACAAAGTAACCAATGTCGCACGATTTAAATGACTATCGGTCAATAACCTTTGAAAAACACAGTATACCATGAACAATTGAAGAATAAAATCTTACGAATGCAGCAAAAACCGAGTGAAATAGATAATCAAAACAATCTTTGAATTGTTTATCCTAAGCTAAATTATCTCTGCCCAGACACAACCTTACTTGAACGATTCTTAGATCTCCACAGCAGGGAGAATCCGTTGTCTGGGGGGGCGGAATGGCATTAAAGGGAAGCAGTGGTTGCAGCTAGCAGCGATGCCTAGTGTGTGTGTAGCCACAGTTGGCTTGGATGTCGGGTTCTCGACAGCTTTCTTCTCCTGTCTTCCCCCACGGACCGGTCCTTTTTCAATGGCAGCCTTCAGCTCAGCAGTGTCAGGTGAGCAGCTCGGCTCGTGCAGTAGGTCCCAAGAGACTGTCTCTCTCTTTTTGGTGAAATCTGAGATTCAAAAGATAACTTCTGAAGTTTTGAACAAGTCAGGTTCAAGACTTATTCCATCGGCCAGAAAACAGTTACCTGATCAATGATCAGCAGGCTGTATAGGTCTTCTGGACCCTCGCCAGCAAAGAAAGGAAGTTTAAAGCGCACGCCTCTCTCGATGCTAGCTGGGCTCCAACTAGCGGGTTAGAGAAAGAAAAGGGGCGGAGCCTAGGCTTATATAGGGGTGATGGTGTCCCATGAAGTCTTCCTTTTCCTGTTGAACTGAAGTGCATCATGGGATTATCAGTCCTTACAGCTGGAGGTCTGTGTTTGGTCCATTAATTACAGCTGTGGCTCAACAATACAGAAATTTAATAAAAAAATATTCATCATCATTGTTGTTAACAATTTGTTGTTTGAAATTGTTTAAAGAAATGTGTTCCAATAACACATATATCTATGTTATGATGCAAATATTTATAAAATGAACAATAATCATCTTCATTAACACCATATATTTGATTCTTAAATGTATCTTTATTGAATATTAACATGTGATAAAACACAAGTTAGAAATACATTTTTTAATTATATGTAGAAACATGTTACATGAAAATGTATAAAGTTGTTTACTCAAAGCATTTTGTTAGGCATGGATGTTGAACTGTGTAGTTTCTGCCACTAGAGGGGGCAAATGTAACATCAGTTCAGAAAAAAAAACACATCAACCTTTTAAAGACCCTTTAAATAAATAGAAATATGATCCCATAACAGACCTCAGGGTCCGACCCGGAGGAGGAAAGCTTGCTCATTAAGCCTGTTCTGTGTGTGTGTGTGTGTGGGTGTGTGTGTGTGTGTGTGTGTGTGTGTGTGTGTGTGTGTGAGCTCAGCGCTCTTCAGACCATGAGCATCTGGATAAACCGCTGAGTGGAATAAAGACATTTTTACGCAGCGTTTAAAGGTGTCTCAGTTTCTGGGTTGGTCTCCTTTAAACATAAAAATTCAGCTGTGGGCAATATTTAAAATTTCTCTTTATACTTTTACATTTTAATAAGTTATAATTCAAAGTCCACTCTCAATGCACCCCACCCACACCTGTGTGCGGGTACAGAGCTGCCAAAGGCCACTGAGCCCACTGGGACGGCGTTATCCAGGTATATGCTGAGTTCTGCATTCAGACGACGAGAGCAGCTCCATATGCAGCAGAGTACAGCCTGCATGTCTGTTTCTGTTTTTGTCCAAACTCTGTTACGTTCTCTGTTTGCACATTTTTAGCATTTAGATTCTTTCTTTGTGTGGCAGGTGGCACCGAGAGGTCTCGCTCTGGCCTCCGGGCCGTCTCCTATAAAAGGGGAAGTGGCTGTGTACTTGGCGTGCACGTTTCCTGTAGGGTGGCCAAGGTGTGTGCTGGACCCACAGTTAGCTTTGGGTGTTGTTGATTCTGCTGATCCTGTAAATATGTTTTTTTTAAATGTTGGATATGGTATATTGTGGTCTGATTTTTAATGTATTCTGCAGGGTTGGGATCAGAGATGTGAGTGAGTGAATGAATGAATGACTGGGTGTGGGAATTCGAGGCTGCAGGTATGCTGTGTTTTTTATTGTTTTTAAAGGTTGAATTAAAATGTGTTTTTAATTTATAGTAATTTTAGTATTTTTTCTTTTTCAGTTTTTTATGCACCGCTGCCTGCTGTCCTTTTCTAGACGTGTGATTTATTTTTAGTTAGTCCGCTCCTGCTCCGAGTGCTTTTCTTTACTGCGTGACGGTTGTAAGCGGACTAACTACTTAAACTTTTTGTTTGTTTGTTTTTGTATGTTTATTTCTTGTTTAGTCACCCCCCTAGTTAGCTTTTATGCCGTGCTCAGGGAAGGCTGGATCCGATCTTGTGAGTGAAACCAATTGTGGTGAATGTTTGCAGTGATTTGCCGTGCCGTGATTTGGAGTGTTAATACAGGTGTATTCAAGCGGATGTCAGCCATCATGGTTGTCGTGAATAATTCGGATTACGGTTCTGGTTCAGAGCATGACGGGGGAATGACTCAGGAAGCAATATTTGGGCCTAACTTGTGTAATAAATATTAAGTTTCATCTGTGTTTTGTTCCTTTTTTCTTTAGTTTGTTTTTATAACATTTGTCTGAGACACAAAGCGTCTGTTGATATCTAAAATAAATCCTCTAAAGCCTGAGCCAACCTCTGCTCTGAATACTTTCTGCACATAGATAGTGGAGCAACTTTTTGACAGGAATAGTTGGGGGTTTTCAGGGTGAAGGTGGGAAGACGGTGTCTGTTTTCCCCACAGCACTGGATGTCGTTCTGCTTTGATTGTTGTGCAGCAGCAGAGGTGTAAATCAGACTATTTCCAGGTATTATTGACTGATTCACCAGCTGGATGACCTCTTAATGACTTGTAATTTAAAAATCATTAATCGTAGTCCTTTTATTACATCCAGTTTGAGCAGCAGTCAGGATTGATTGCAGCGTGCATCATTTATAATTCCTATTCCGGATAATAAAATGTGGGATTTAAACTCCTTGGCACATTAGTTCAGCTACTTGATGGTTTTTCCACTTTCACCTCTCCTCCTTGAACCTTTATCCTGGGCACTGACTTGCTAGGCAGCCAACTAGGGCGCCACCTACTGGAGGGGGCACCATTGCAAGCCCCTCCAAAAAGAAACAACCAAAACACTAGGGCCAGCTCTGTCCTAAACTTCGTTATTGCATGTTTGACTTTACTGTGGCCAAATCGTTCTCCTATGGAGCCAGAAAAGGGTCAAAATTATGGTATCTTTGTAAAAACTAGTTGAAACAGAAAAAATAAATGTTGAAGTTAAATTTCAATTTTTGATTAAAAATGTATACGTTGTATCCTTTCCTGATAGACTGGCTGTCATTCATGTTACCACAACCCTGACATGTGAAGCCCCCCTCCCCAACCACCCCTGTGTGATCGAGGACAAAGAGTAAAAAAAAAAGTCAACTATGAAAGAGTAAAAAATAAGATCTGATCATATAAAAATCGATTTCATTCTGAAAATAAAAGAAAAACATTAACATGTGTAATAAAAGAGCTGAAATAAATCTGCATTCAAACGGAAAAAAGTTTAGTTTCACTTTTTTTTCCCAAATCTCAAGATCCAATTTTTATTCAATTTTAATGTTGTTGTTTTTCAAGAAACAATAATTATGACCCTTTTCTGGCTCCATAATTGTGATGGAGGCTGGTGCTGGAGCCAGAGCAGGAGCAAACCCTTCGTCGGCAGGCTCCTTCATCATCACGGCTCCTGTGTGACAGCAGGCCTCAGAGAGGCAGCTAGATGACACATTTGTCCTCCCAGCTCTATTCCCCTCAGACAAGGAATATATCGCGGTCCAAACACACAAGCAGGAGGATGGATGACGGCTCGAGTCTCCAGGATCAATTTGCCACAAATTAGATACAGTGATGCTTCATTTCTCTACATAAATAGCTGCATCCAAGGGGAGTATTTAGGAAATCTGCTGGCTTTTACTTCGGAAATCTGTGCTCCAATCCCCGCCTTCTTTTTGCTTCATTAATCCCCCCCCCCTTTTTTTTTTTTGAGGAGCACAGTTATGCTTCTTCACTCGTTCTGAGGCACACAGAGCTCAACAGCTCCTCTTAATAAAACAAATAGATGGTTCCGTTCCATTTATTTTCCAGACAAATCTGTTAGTTTGGGAATAATTCCCCATTTATAATCATTTTTGTGCATTAATGTGAAATTAACTGCCTGAAAAATGAGAGCTGGCTCTGGCTGAACACTGATAAAAATGTGCATTAAGATTATCAAGATTTATGATAAATGATTTTTTCATTGACATTTTACTTAAAGGTGTATTTGGAGTTAGATCAAACAAAACTGCAAGTTTTGATTTGATCAAATTAATAATTTTTTTCCTGCTGAGTTAATAATGTTTGAACCAAAGAGGGGAATAAATAAATGAAGAAAATGAACTGCTGGAGAAATGAGGATGAATACTGATATATTCAAATAATTAAGATGTATGAAAATGCACATCGGCAATGAGGGATTTACGTGTGTGGACATTCAAATGATTTAAAACTGTTTGAAGGTGATTATTATTTCAATATTTATGAAACAAACTGAAACCAGAAACAAAAAAGTTGTCTGAAAAACTGAGTGCACCCTTGATAGGAGGGAAAGTAGCAGCCAGCTGCTTCTGATCCAGTTCATTGGTTACCTGAACGTCGTCAGCCTGAGCTCCTCTATAAAAGCTGGAGTTTTTATTTACTGTTGTTGAAATCCATTAGTGTGTTATCACAATGCCAGGACGGAAAGACATTAGCAATGAATTTAGAGAAGCAACTGTTGCTCCTCATCAATCTCTGAAGGATTTATCAGGTCATTTTCAAACTGTCTGAAGTGCATCATTCTGCAGAGAGGAAGGAGTGGACGTCCCAGCAGATTCAGCCCAAGGTCAAAGCTGGAAGCTCCGAGAAATGACCAGACAACCTGGAGCTCCATCTCAGACACTACAGACGTGACAGGGTAGTTAGAAAAAGACAAGAAGGTAGAAAGCCTCTGTTCTCTAAAAACAAGATGGCAGCAGGACTCGGGTTCACGAAGCTGCATCTGGATGAAAAATTAGGACCTGTGAAACGAAGCCCATTCAGGTATCTGGACGGATTAGAACACCGTGTAAATTAATATGGCAACCATGAAATGTATTGACCCAAGACAACCAGCAGAGGGTGCTGTAGGCTATTAATTGCTAATACTTCACAAGTGTTATAGTGTGTTCACACCGGCCAGCGCGTCCAGGCAGCAGGGCAGCTAGATTACATGCAAGTCTATGGTATCTACGCTTCAAGTGGGCGTCAAGCTGCCCTACAGCAAGTCGCGCGCAGCAGCTGCTCCGACGTGTTGACGGACCGTCGGAGCAGCTGCTGCGGGAAGTTGGGAAAACTGAACTTTGGGACAGCAAACGCGGGGTGTCAACCAATCGTAGGGACTCTTTGTACTGACGTGGATCAGCAAGTCATTCATTCAAAATGGAGGATCAAACAATCGTCGCTGTCTGTAATTTCTGTAAATTATATGACCCGTCTTCGTCGTTTTACAAAGACAGGAAGATCGGATTTTTGTGGAGGAAGATATCGGAGGATATAGGAGTGCCAGTTAAGCAGTTAAATATTTTCTTTTAACTTTGTTATGCTAGCTAACGCTAGCCAAACCCGGACTACAAAGTGTGCAAGCAGCTGGGTTTTAATTTTAGTGTCAGCTTTCGTCCGTTTGAGGGATTTGAGGCGTGAACACGCTGACCGGTGTGAACGTGCCATTAGAGAGGCAAGTGTAAGCTTGAGTGACATTCTGGTCCACACTCCATACCAGTCGGTGGCGGCAGTGCACCAATTTGTTCTTTGTCAACCGCCAATAAACATAAAGTAGAAGAGTGCTGCTGTGTTATTTTTAGGCTAATATGAGCATGCTAACAGTAGTTATGATGAAAACCCTGTAAGAAATACCAGAGGTGGACAATAATGAATTAAATTTACTTGCGTTACTGTAATTTAGTAGGTTTTTTTGAGTAATTTTACTTTTACTTGAGTATGTTTTTGTTTTTTTAAATATTGTACTTCGCTACATTTTCAATTGTATATTTCCGGTATGGAGTAAAAATAAAATCTAATAAGTATGATTAAAGCATTGCGCCCTGGAAATACTGCAGTGCATGATGGATAGTAGAACTGGCGCGAATAAGGATAAAGATCTGGATCCATACAGACCTGACATCTGTATGGATCCAGCGAACAAAGAGACCTTGTCGAATAAAATCCAAAGAAAACGATGTTAACACCTTGGCTGTATTTAAGCGATCACTTTGGCTTCAATTCAGATTCATATTACCAAGGGGCAATTCTGTTTGCAAACCTGAGTCACAGCAAATACATTACACAAATATAGCCTACCACATAGAACATAGACCAGTCAATGAACAACGGAGAGAGAAAAAAATAAAATTCAACACAGGATCTGGTCACTCATGCGGCACTTTTGCCAGATGCAGAGTAACAACCCGGTCAATCCAACACTGCACATCTCTAAACACTGCCGCTAGCGTTTAAAAGGCTGATGGCAGAAGGAATAAAGGAGAAGCCATATCTATTTGTTTTTCTTGTGGGAGTAAGATAGCGCCTCCCAGAGGGTAACATAACGAACCTCCTTTTCAATATATGGTTTGGCTGACCCACTATATTTTTTGCTTTCTGGAGCACCTGCCTGCTCCATAGAGAGCGTAAGTTGGGGATATGCACACCTATGATCCTGGAACAATTTTTTAGTGATGCTGTTCAAGCTTCTCTTGTCTTTCACCGACAACCCATGATACCAGCATATAAATGAAAATGTTAAGACTTTCAATAAATGAATGATAAAAGACACATAAAATGGGTTTAGATACGTTAAAATATGTAAATTTCCACAACAAATTAATGCGCTGTTGGCATTTTGTTGCAATTCAAGAAAGGGAACGGCATTATTATATGTTTGGTCAGAGAGACCGAGGTAGCAGCTTTTAAAGTTCCACATCAATCCTGCACAAGCATGTAGAGATAGGTTAAACTAAACTACTGTCACTGTAAAGTCATAGTTTAGTAAAAGACATCAGTGATTGACGCGAGTAAAAGCCTACTTTTTCACAGACCTGTCCACTTTTCACGTTCTGTCCGGGACGTGAGGCGCGTCTTGGGTGGGTGGGGGTTCACAAATAAATTAAATGGATTGGCTTTTATTGTTTTTCAACAAGCATGTGTGTAATAATGCTGGGCGATTTGTTGGGATTTTTGAAGGTGATTTAGAATATATATAATTTAAATATTAATCCTATAGACCTGTTAACATGTTTAAAGTTAATTTTACAATACAGATAGAAATAATTAACTGCAAAGCGAGCAAGGATGAACTCTGCTGACTTTAAAAATAAACCGCTGCTCAAAATTAATTATATTATTTATATATATATGTACATGTATATATATCAATTAAGGAGATTCAGAGAGTAACACTCTAAGCATGGACACAAATAAAGGAACTGTAATCTAAAAGTACATTAGGGCAGGGGAATTTTGAAAAAATCAAAACTTTGTTTTAGCAGCTGCTTGTTTATTTAACATGTTCTAATATCTGACAGGTATAACACAGTCTAATAATAAAAAAAAGGCATAGTTTGGTCTTCTTTGGGTCATTTGGGGAAAATCACAGAGCTTGGGACTGTTAGAGTTACCCGTTTTGAGTAATAAATTTGTAGTTAATCTGCAATTTTACTTTTAAAAATAACCTATTTTGAGATTTATGGTCTTTCTTGCACTACTCAGGAGAGACCGTCTTACTGCTGTCATAAAAAGTAAATTTTGCTCTGAGTAAATTTTAAATAAGCTACTTTTTAATTATTACTTGACTATATTTTTAGACTGGTAATTTTACTTTTACTTGAGTAGAATATTTTAGTACTCTTTTGACCTCTGAGAAATATACACAAGGAAGGAAATTACCAAGATTTTCAGTGGCAGATCATGTTGGATTTTGGACTTAAGTATTGTTGTGGACTAACTATTTTTCTGGAGAATATTACTTGGATCCTTGTGGACATAAAAAGACAGTCTTTGTTTGAGATGGCTCTGTTCTGTCAGGGATATGAGGCTTCTAATGGTGAGCTTGCTTTCTGAGTGGTTTAAAAAAAGCGTTTACTATGTCTACAGTTATGACTGTATCCTGGATTGGGATACATCCTTGTAATCACAATATGTATAACATGTATATGTACACAGAAAGGGTGTCGCAAAGAAGGCAGATTTGACCCGGAAGTATTTAACGTACCACCAACGGGACATCAAAACTCTTAACAGCTAAATTCCTCTGGCGTCGGGTCTGGGTCCGCAAAACAATATACGCACCAATACCTCATGTCAACTGTGAGACACAGTGTTGGAGGGCTGATGATCTGGGCTTGTTTTGGAGCTGCAGAACCTGGTCTCCTTGCAGTCACTGTGAGTGGACCTTGAAGTCCTAAATCATCCCAAGTATTCTAGAGGGAAACATGAAACCATCTGTCCAAACTGGGTCATCAACAAGACAACAATTCCCAACACAGCAGCTAATCTACAACAGAATGGATGAAAAAGAAGAATCAAAGGGTTGGAATGGCCTAGTTAAAGTCCAAACCTGAATCTGATGGAAATGCAGTGGTGGGACTTCAGAGAGGGTTTCTGCTGCTGTTGATGGTTCCTACAAGCTGCTGGATCTCCCAAAGTTTTTACTTTCTAGCTTTAATAAATAATGACTGTGGATTTCTTTTATTTTGTCTGTTTGTTTTAGTTGTCTTCTCATACACACAACTACATATTTGACAGAATGCTGAAGGCCTGAAAGCTAACATGAAGTTTAAATAGAAGCAAAAGGTTCCAACTTAACTAAAATCTTGACTTCTCAAAGCAGGGTTAGGGTTAGCCCACGTTAAATACTTTGTTTTTCAACTAAAACTTCAAAATCATCAATCATCATCAAGGGGCTTCATTTAAATTGCGACCTGATGATTTTCGTGTAAAAGCTCCTGCAGGTTATATTGAAAACGACGGCAGGCAGCTGATGACCTCAGTCTTAAAGCGGAGCTAGGCAGCTGGGCGCCGTCTCTAAATACCCCAGCTGGACCAGAGGCGACGAACGGCGTGGGGTTGGAGAGGAACGGCGGACACGGTGACGGACACGGTGACGGACAGCCCGGAGACACAGGCGTGACTTCCTGTTAATGATGACAGCTCGGACGCGGATGTTGGCCTTCTGCTGGCGTGAATGTGCCTGGGAGATGATCCAGGCTGGAGGAGAAGTCCAGAAAGTCTCTAACAGCGTTCCTCCATGAAGGACGAGACGTTACAATACGTTACATCAGAGCGCCTTGACAGCACAACTCACTGGGACTTCTGAAAGCTTTTTGGGGCTTTATTTCAGCTGCTCGGTAAAAAGGAACCTGGTTTTTATTCAATTTATTTAGGAATAACAAGAAGCTTCTCTGCAGAGATGTAGCAGCCACGGAAAGATTTTAGGGAAGCGAAAGGAGAAAAAGCAGAAAGTACCAACACCTGTTGCATTAGACTTGTTTATTGAGATGAGAAGGCAAGAAAAAATGGGAAAAACACGAGGAGGTTAAGTTACAGTCGATGCACAGACTGTCCTCTCCACAGCTACTAACCCCCTTCTCTTGGTAATTAAAGATGCTTCGAAAAATCCAACCTTCAATTTGAGCACAGGAAATTAATCCAAATAAAGTAATAGCTAAAATATCACAGCTATTACACTCCATTCAGCTGTCAGGTGAAATTCCAGGATGCACTTAAAAAGCACTACCAGGTGACCTTATTGTGATGTTCGAAGGTACATGTCCAACTGTTCAGTATTTCAGTCATTTTTGCACAACTTGCTGTTGTAAAGTTCAAAAAAATTTAATTATTAAAATCAGAAATTCACCAAAATTTTACCTGCAGGACCCCTGGATCCCTGCTGATGATGGCAGTCGCCCCCTAAAAGATGTCCGTCTTATGCTGGGTACATAACAGAAGATAATCGGGCAGATTTTGGGCCGATTTCTCCCCCTTCCGACAATCCTAGCTATGTCCCAATTATCTTGATGTTTCTACAGATTATTTGATCAGATTTTCCCTTGGTGTGAGGTGTGTTAAGAGTGTCCGAACCCACTCGGAAGAACGTCGGAGCCGCCCCGATTGCGAATCATAAATATTAAACATGTTTAATATTGAACCAAATCCTGATGTGTGTGGGGGGGGACTCCGAGGACAAATGCGCACGCTGTGGAGATTATCCCGTGAAACGAAACGATATCCAATCAGAAAGCGAGTTGACGTAAGCAGTCATGGCGCAGCACAAAGTGAAACTAATGTGGACAGCAGACATTTTCTTTTTTTCCCGTGAATTCTCTGTGAAAATCCTTCCAAACACTATCATTGCAATTTCTTCCTGCATATCCTCCGCCATGCTCGTTCTGAAGTCTCGTGAGATTTTCCCGAGATTTCCTGTGTTCACAGTCAAGACTCCGGTTGAAAAATCTGTTTGTGTGTGGTGTGCTGTCTTTGTCACATCATGGCACACCACACACTATAGGACCAAAACGGTTAAATCTAGGATTTATTATCCTCATGTTTGTGGTCTATGACATTTAGAAAATCTTATAAGTATTCAAACCTCCAACCACTTGGTGCAAATGCACGGACATTTTCAGCTTTACACACAGAGTGCGGGGGGAACTAAATCAATCAAAATAAAAGATTCCCATGAGAGCGTCATCTCAGACCTGGACGACGTACTCAACGCCTCTCACTAACCGGGAGCTGACAGCGCCTGGAAGAGTTACAGAGGCTTTGGAGCCAGCGGTGCCCCCAGAGAGTATTCAAAGGGTGGCTCACCAAATTGGTCCTCTTCATGTTAACAGAAGGCAGAGTTCAGCCTGTGACTATGCACTGGATGCCCCTTCACTCTTTTTCATTAAAAAACAATTTGAATCCAACACATTGACGTCGAGTTTGAGAAACAAACATTTCAGAAAAATCGCATTTCAAACTGTTATTTCAATTATTTTAATAATTTAATTCGCCTGTTGGCATGTCTTCTAGCAAAAATGTCCACAAAACAGTTGAGATTGATGCTTCTTGCTCTATTTGATTCAGTACTCAAAACAGCCAGGTTGCTGAGGCGCTCATGGTGTTTCTCAAGTGAGTCTTGATTAACTTGAGCACAGAAAAACTGGGCTCATACGATGGAGTGTTCACAGGTAATGCAAGTACTATTTTATAAAGTTTAAACACTGTATATGGCTCAAGGAAGGCGTTTGGCATTTTCCAAGCCACTGCTTTTCTTCCTCTCCAGAATTGGTTAAGCCAGTGGTTCTTGAACTATTTCATTATTTTTACTGTGTAGCAAAATCTAGCATTGCTGATTCAGCCTCCATACGGAGGAGCGTTCAGGCCCCAGCAGGTGAAATGTTCATAATTAATACATGAAGCCTATTAAACTGCTCCATTTGCTGTGGCACAATGTGGAATAAAAGTTTTTTTATGAATTAAAATGAAGGAAAATTAAATACTACTGGATATGTCATTATGATCATTTAGCTAAAATGACAAAAAAATTGTAGCGTGACATCTGGTTCACACGCAACAAAATTCTGTTTGGTTTCCCTAGGCCCAAGTGAAAAACAAAACATCTAAAATTAACATCAGTCAATCAAATATGTGCAAAATAAATAATGAGGATGATGAATGGCGCTAAGCTGGCTCATGTAAGGGTCATGTGTCAAGTCGGACCAATCGAACCAGTTTCCATCAGCGTGGTCTGGGTGCTGGAAGATCTACAAACCTACACCCATTACACCCACTTCTTCATTCAATGGGAAAGCCATTAAGTATTGTAAAGCAACAACATATTTTACAACGTTGTTTCTATCAGGAAATATTGAAGCAAATGAATGTTGCTGCCACTAATGTCTTCTGACACATTTGATCTGAACTCATCATCACCTCCTGCCTTTTGTGACACAACAAGGAGACTTTTGAACTCGGACTGAAATCAGGAAACACTTCTTCTCAGATAGGCGCATACCTCAATCATCATCTGTTCTTTCCCTGTACTTTCCCCAAATTCCTTCTTTCCGTCCAGCACAGATTAAAGCTGCGTTAGGCAGTGTAGTTTCTTTGTAGCAGTGGCTCGGTTTACTGCGGTCATGCATCTTTAATGAGCTAGATTTGAACATCAATGCACAGAATGGACTCTTCCACTCTGGACAAGATTGATCGCTCTGTGCTCAGACTTCAGTTTGCTCAGCGTTTATTATATTCTGTCCAAGTGGCACATTTCTGCAGCGTTTCAGCAAAGCTTCATATATATTTCAGTGGGTACAGGTATAAGTACCACAGGGTACTTATTGATTTTTAATGTTTCTGTAAAACCTTTCATTATTCTTGGTGGTAGGAATGAGTCTATAAGCACATTAACGAGCAATAATACTGACCTGCTTGAAGCAAAATAAAGATTTTATAAGCAGAAATGCTTCTCATCAGTTAGGCAGGTAAAGAGTTGGGCTTTTTCTCCACAGATACAGTCGGATGAAATCGACATCTTACATGTGGACCTGTGTTATTGCTGGGGATATTAATAAAAGGCAGGTTCCTGCCAAAATCTCGCTTCTTTCCATTCATCTTGCAGAAACTGTACATGTTGCCGACATGTCTGCACGACTACCTTTGGAGTTTTTCCATTATCCCACAGCTTTCGTGCTAAAAGGCGCAGCTGCATTTCTACCAGGCTGAGCGTGCTAAGATTTATGAATGACTGTCAACGCGATGCATCCAAACCGCATGGAGTCGGTAACATTCAAGCACCGTGGTGAAGCATCAGCTTCATAAAACACTCTGAAAAAGCAGAATACGGTTTTATTCACTACTAGCACAGAAAAATAGTGTTCGGGGAGTTCACAATATTTGTTATATTAATCTACATTAACAGTATGCTATCAGAAATGCTCAGATATGTTTAAAAATGTAAACCTAATGGAACATAGTGTCCTAATGACTAATATTTTTCATGCATTCCTGAACAAAAATCATTAATGTGACTTCTGCCTTTCCACAAATGATTGATGAAGCCGTTAATGTTATATATCTCATGTCTAAAAGTGGGTTTGATAGCTTCCAGCTTCAATGACTGAGACAAACAGCCTGGCTTTGGTTTGGACACATGCAGACAAAAAATAAAAATAAAAACCTACAAGTTGACAACAACAGCTGGGATGAAACGGATCATGATTCAGGTTTGTGAAACTTATTCTAAATGTGCTGGCTTACTCCCCCAAATTATCACATTTCTTCTTTACAGATTGATTACTAATTAAAATTCACATGGTTTTAGTCAAAGTTACGGACAAACAAAGCTTCATGCTTTTTATTTTTTTTGGGGACAAAATTACTGAATCTGCCTAAAAGGCAGAGAGGTAGCGGAGCTGCTCAACGCTTTTTGGGGTTTTTTTGGGCTAAAAGCGCCCTCTAATCTCCATTAGGGTCGGTTAGCTCAGCCTCACCGGCCACAGGTGCGCCCCAGTAACTCTTCAACCCGCTGTGAGCGCCCAGATGGCGTGCGCTGAGTACGGCATTCAGGTCTGAGATGATGCTCAGATGGAAATCTTTTTTTATCGATGTAGTTTCCTGTTCTCTGTGCGTAAAGTTGATGCGTCAGCATCAAGTGGTCAGAGGTGTAAACTGTAATCTGTCAAAATGACGGATGGCCTTCAGATTTTCCCATAGGCCCGATTTGAAATGTTAATTTTTAAATAAAACTTTAATGTTATAATTAACCTGTTGCAATAAATTAAATGAATGAGATAATTGGAAACTGGTCATGAAACGTGTGCAGAGTTGACTTCTGAGATTACTTCAATCAACAGCTGACTTTTTGTGATATTGTTGATAGTTAATATTGTTGATTGAGTGTTATTTTACATCATTAAAGCATAGTAAGTGTAATCCAGTGCTTTTCGTCTGCTTTAAGGTGATCAGAATTAAAACATCTTTTAAACCAACAATTCTTTGCACATCAGTCACCTGGTCTAAGCCTCTGATCTTCTTCAATCCTAAATCCGCCGCCACCATGTTTATCATGGGAATGATGCGTTCAGGGTGTTGTGCAGTGTTACTTTTGCTCTTCACATAAGGGCGGTTTCGTTCTTCCCTGAGTGAGCAGAGCACTTTTTTTGATGCGTCAGCAGGTGGTCCATCCCTCGCTCCATGTCCAGATGATGTGATGATGAAAGCTTGGGATGTTGTAGAACCTAACCCTGGTTTAAACTGGACCAGAACCTCCTCCCTGACCTGCTGCTTGGCTCCTTGGTCTCCATGATGCTGGATGTTCTCTAAGAAACCACAGTTTTTCAGGGTTTTCTTTTCTTAAAAAAGTTGACACCGTGTGTTTTTCAGGGTTTTGCACTGCTTTGTTTTTGTCACATAAACTCCCGATAAGAAAAGCAGGGTGTGAATACTTTGCACGCTGCTGTATTTTGAAAGCTTTTATGTCAGGAAGATAGTGCGGCATCTTAAAGGCCAGTTTCTATTAGCCTCCTTTCTAAAATGGGATCCTGCTCTACATTCCCTTTCAGCGCTTTCTTCCAGGACGCTGAGCAGCAAGTAAAAGTAAAAGGATGATCCTATTTGTGCACACCACCTGATCAGCTGGTGAAAGCTGTGGAAGGAAAGCTCTAGGAGCAAATCATAAGTATCCGAGGAATATGGAACATGCAAATTAATTGTTTTTATTGTGCTGAAGCTGGATGAATAATAATAACGTAAAGAACCTCGGCGTTATTTTTGACCAAGACTTGACATTTAAATCCCATATTAAAACGGTTTCTAGGATTTCTTTCTTTCACCTCCGGAATATTGCTAAGATTAGAAACATCCTGTCCAGGAGTGATGCTGAGAAACTAGTCCATGCATTTGTTACCTCAAGGCTGGACTACTGTAATTCTTTACTATCAGGAAGTCCACAAAATGTAATTAAAAGCCTTCAGTTGATCCAAAATGCGGCAGCAAGAGTTCTGATGAATATTAAAAAGAGAGATCACATTTCTCCGGTTTTAGCTTCCCTTCATTGGCTCCCTGTTAAATCCAGAATAGAATTTAAGATCCTTCTTCTTACATACAAAGCCCTTAATAATCAAGCTCCATCATACATCAGAGATCTAATTGTTCCATATGTTCCTAAAAGAGCACTTCGCTCTCAGACTGCAGGTTTACTTGTAGTTCCTAGGATCTCTAAAAGTAGAATGGGAGGCAGATCTTTTAGTTATCAGGCTCCTCTCCTGTGGAACCAGCTCCCAGCTTTAGTCCGTGAGGCAGACACTCTGTTTACTTTTAAGGCCAGGCTTAAAACTTTCCTTTTTGATAAAGCTTATAGTTAGAGTGGCTTAGGTCATCCTGAGCTATCTCTGTAATTATGCTGCTATAGGCTTAGACTGCTGGAGGACAGACTTACCACTATTCTTCACTCTGCTACTTCCTTTTCTCCTACGACTCTCCAGTTGTATTACAGTACATTCTGTCATTTCGACTGTTAACCTTGTTTTCTCTCAGTGTTTTTCTCCCCATCGAAGATACACCTGGTCTGGTATCCTGCTTGGCTGCAATGCCCTGTTGGACGGGGGTCATTGACTGGGATGATCCTCTCAGTAACTGAACATCCACTGTGTCCTGTTATCAACTTTTTACTTTCTGTAACATAGAAAGTTCTCTCATATCAGATCTTCTGTTCCTTCTGTGTTCTGCTCTGTCTTCTCAAACCCCCAGACGGTCGTGGCAGATGGCCGCTCCTACTGAGCCTGGTTCTGTTGGAGGTTTCTTCCTGTTAAAGGGGAGTTTTTCCTCTCCACTGTCGCTACATGCTTGCTCAGTATGAGGGATTGCTGAAGGATTGTTGTGGTTGGAAATCTGCCCAACCTCACGCCAATGACTGACGCAATCTGCTGGGATTCCTTAAATAGGAAACTTTTTAACTGATTGGAATGTTTGTATAAATGTATTGAAATGACTTCTTGTTAAGTGCCTTGAGATGACATCTGTTGTGAATTGGCGCTATATAAATAAACTGAATTGAATTGAATTGAATTGAATGAATGCATGTGACTGCGCACCCTCCCCAAATGTAGTTAAACGGTAAACTGTCTTTTGTTTACTTTCTAATCCACATTCATTACATCCCAGAACTACACGGTGCTGTTTGTAAAGTCACACAGCCAAAAATTAACAGCAATAAACTGGGTTACTTATTTTGGGTCTTAAGAGAAATAAATGGGGGTTCATTTTTCAGAGTCATGTTTGCATCCATGTTATTGATCCATTTATCAATGTCGCAGTTTAGACAGTTAAATAGTTAGTTTAGAAATTAAATGTTTAGCTCCAAACTAAATATTCAGCTTGAAGCTAAATATTTAGCTAGCAACCTAACCTGGCTAGCTAAAAATTTAGCTTCGAACCAAACACTTAGCTCAGAGCTAAATGTTAAGCTAATAGAGCTCCGGACGTCACGTGACTCTCAGAGCGTAGGCGCCAATGTTGGCAGGCATGAACGTCACCAAAATGAACGTCGCTGGCTGTGATTTTACTCCATCGGAGTTTACTCCCGATTTTAAAACGGAAGATATTATTGTATATACCGGGAAATTAAAAAGATTAAACATATCCGATTCTTACTATGCCGCTGGCATACTTTTTAAAACTTCAGAAGCTGTCAGAGCGGACCTTTTACCGGACCTGAGATACTCTCCTAACGGTGTCAGTTTGTTTTTAAAGGTGCTCGGGACAATAACCATAAACTTAAGCGTGGTTTGAAGATGGCTGGGACAATTATTATTAATGTTTCATATAGTCTATAAATATTCATCTGTTTCACGTTTATGAAAATCTTATCTTTATTCCATCAATAAAAGTTGAAAGCCATAAGCTTATGTGTTTTGTTTTACCAACGGCACTGAAAATCCTAATTAGGCTGTTTGCTTGCATGGCTTCATTAAAATCCACATTATACCCCGGGTTGAACGTGCCATGGCCTCCCTCCCCTGGTGGATCCCGGTGAACAGCGGTGCCTATTGGGGTCAGTGGGGGAGCTGGCTCCCTGGGAAGACATTTTGTCTCCCAGTCCTTCCCTCCCCATCCCTGGAAACCTCTGTCCACCCGCTCCATCACTTTACCACTCATATAGGGTCTTGGGGCATGGGCACATCACTGGGGTGCGAGGAGGGGCTTCCCTCCTCGCTATCCCGTGGCGTCCTGGGTCCCAATTTTAATATACAACTTAGACACTCCCACTTATTACATTCTCACGCGACACATATGTAGGGACTTTGGGGTGGGCACACTTTTCGACATCCAGAGGGGGAGCGGTTCAATCAGCTTCACCTCTGGTGCCGGTGCCCACTGTTAAACCACATATAGACACTGCGGGCTCGGGGTGGGGGATGTGTGGCTGCCTTCCCCACATCCCACCCCTCTGTTTTAAATGCACATTATAACAACACGCATCAACACCATACTCAAGCGGGAGGATGGAGGCTAGGGGTCTTTTCACACCCCTGTTCGCTACGGGCCATCAGGGGTTGGGGTCCGGAGGAGGAACAGGCGGTCTGGTCGGGGTCCTGGGCTGTCGGGCTGCTTTGCCACTGTGGGGCCCTTGGCGGTCTGCTTGTCTCCGTCCTAGAGGGTAGGGGGTCCATCTCCCGGGTCCGGGGGCTGGTGGCTCTACTGGGGCATTGGTACCTGGACCTGGGAGCATAAAGTGTGTATGGGGTGTGTGAGTGGGGGTACAGCGTCAAATATTTGGGTGTCTTGGTGAGTCAGTGAGAATGTATGTGTTTAAGAGGGAGGGGTGCCTGCTCGGTGGCTCGGCGGGATGCGGTTTCGGCGTCTCTGCTCGTTCGATCACCTGTTCTGTGCGCACCGTGCGTGGTCGGTTCATTGGCGGGTTGGACCGGCCCTGGCCCTCATTGGATGCCTGTTCTTGGCGCCCTGCGTTGCGCGGGATCAGGACCCGGGAGCTGGTACAACTTGGTGTCCAGATGCTGGCTGAGCCCGGCCTGGGGATGCTGTCCGTCCCCTGCGGCTATCGGTCGGGCGCCCTGACGTAGGGCAGGTGTGGGGCGCTGGGATGTTGGCGGTGGGGATTGGCCTAGGGTGGTGGCGGTGCGTGGTGGTTGGTGGCCGGCCGCGGCCCCTGCAGTGCCGGGGGCCCCTCGTCGGCCGGTCCCTTGTCGGGTCCCTGCTGGGGGGTGGGGTGCCCCTGGGCCCCGGCTCTCCCGGTCCATTGCCGGCGGGGCCCGTGGGCTCGTCACTGCTGCCCCCCGGGCCCCTACATAGTAGCCGCTGGACGTTCCCCTGGGGTTCTCCTTTGCTCCACTCTTGGGGGATGCGGTCGGCCCCGCCCGGGTCCGCCTGGGGCTCTGGGGGTCCTTTGGACGTCTTTGCTCCGATCTCCTTCGTGTCTGCATCGATTCCTGGGAGATGGATTGATGCCTGCTCACACCAGCTATCGAACACTCTTATGGAGAAACCTTATATGCACCATCATGCTAACACACACACATAGATGTGGGGTCTCTGGTGTTTACAGATATATTCTTGGGCTGAGGTTATCATTACTAGAGCTTGATTAATCAGTACCATGAGTTTTTCTGTGACATTGTTGTTGTATTTTTGTATCTATTTTTGTGTGATGTGGTTGTGTAAATCTTAGTTCACAATGTTTGGTTGGTTTTGTCGATGTTCCTTTTTCGTGTTTTGTTTTGTTTTTCCCCCTCTCTCTGCCGTCCTGTGGGTATGGAGGCAGACCTCAATGTCTTCCTGTGTTCCCCTTCCTCTCTTGTATTTTCAACACACCCTCTCTCTTGACTTTTTGTTTCCTACCTCTCTTCTTCATCTTCTTCTTTCTTCTCCTTAATTTTCCGTTTCCGTGTCCATAACATCAGGAAATAAAAACCCCAACAATTCATAATAAAGATTTTTCACACATAAATCAAGTGGAGGACTATAGCAAAAGCTGCACTGCTCCGCTTGTGAAAGTAAATCTGCTGGGCTTCTACTTGGTACTCAGACACCAATTCTGAGCTCCACACTGGCAAACAGGACACGTAAAGAAAAAAAAGAAAAAATCCACATCATAGCACATAGAACAATGCTGGCTATATATACTCGCCCCAGAAGAATATGTGCAACAATAAAACGTGTTCCCTTTGCAACCCTTGCAGTTCTGTGTGGAGAAACTTCAACTTTAACTTACAGTTCACAGACCTGCAACAGGGCGGGTGACTTGCAAAGGTTTTTACATCATAAAGTTGTTAAATTAAATTTTACGGGTCCGGGAGGAAGTCTCTTTAATGCGGGCGGGGTAAGAGTGAGAAAATATAATTGTTTATAATGTTTTGTTTAAGACTCCCAAAGAGAATTGTGTTGATATATTGTGATCAGTGTTGGGAGTAACGCGTTACAAAAGTAATTAATTACTGTAATGCATTGATTTTTGCTGTAACGCGGTAATGTAAGGCATTACTGGGGGGAAAAATGTAATATTTTACTCGGTACAAATGTCAGTAACGCGCGTTACAATGCCCGGAATAAAGTGGTAGGTTTTCTTTTTCTTCATACAAATTCGCCAAAATCACCGCGAGATCAGCAGGGGAGAAACGTCCCCGCAAAATGTGTCACTTCCTGTAGTCAGACAGAGCAGAGATGAGTGAGCCTGCAGCTGATCTAACATCGGATAGTACATTCTCCAGATGCGATTGTTCCTTGTATTGCACCATGAACCATCACTGTGGCTATTGTATCTTACTGTTTTTAACCACAATCCAAGCTCAGTCGGATTCCAAATCACCTTCTACTAGATGTGTAATAAGCTAATTGAGCATCATGAGCTACATTTAGATTTCCAAATCCATATTTGCATTTTATTTTGGTGAGAGTAACTGAAAAGTAATGCAATAGTAGTGTAATGCCTTACATTTTAAATACAGTAATATTGTAATGTAACCAATTACTTTGAAATTACAGTAACAAGTAATAAATAATGCATTACAGTTTTGAAGTAACTTGCCCAACACTGATTGTGATATGTGGAAAGAACATGCCAGAATATTCCTCCAATTTGCGCTGACAGCGGAATATTCTCGCTATCTAAACATCCAGCGCTGCTAGAGAGACTTTACTGCAGCGGGATTTGCGATTCATGAACTGAGAACACGGTTAAAGCCAGGGACTGTGGACAATTTTTCATTTCTGCACAGGGATCTCTGCATCAAATCAATTTCAGTTTTCATAAATTTCAGAAAAATCTCTCTCTGGCAGCGCAGGATGCCTAGATAACGGGAATATTCCGCTGTCAGCGCAAAGTTAGGGGAATATTCTGGCATGTTCTTTCCACAAACACAATATATCAACACGATTCTCTTAGGGAGTCTTAAACAAACAAAAATATCCCATAAATAATTTTTCACCCACAGTAAAGAAACTTTCGGCAGACCCTTGAAATATAATTTATGTATTTTTCCATCTTTAAATGAGTACTCGCAACATTGCAGGACTCTGAGCTCTGGGAGTGTTTGCAGCGGACTACGAGTCTTTTAAAACCTCGACATATTCACTGCTGTATAATATGAATGTGTAAGAAAGTGGAATGAAGTGATTTAAATAATAGTCCGTTCAGAAACACTGATTATGTGGAAATGTGGATGTTAGAGCTGGTAAAAAATTCCACATCAGGTTTTTAAAAGTGGTGCGGGGGAAAAAATCATCAATCATAAATATTGCTGGGGACATGTCACCGGCTAAAATGACGCCCATACCCTTACATACAATTTCCTGATCAACTTTCCCTCGTCCTACTTCGGAGCATCGCTTAAAGTATGTAAAAGCCTGGAGGGATATAAATAGACACAATCGGGGTTTGTTATCGGGATCCAGATCTGGAATCTTCCTGCACAGGATTGTGTTGTCATCGAGAGGGAGACCAGTCCTTCTGATATTGGTTACAATGATTTGGGTTAGCAACAAATAAAAACAACTGCGGGAGACCCGCGGGAGAAGGCCTGCCACAATGGCGCCCATTCGATTTCAACTGTTGCATTCTGGGAGAAGTGACGTCAACTCCCGGAGCTCTATAGGAAAATTTGTTTGCCGATAAGTGGTAGTAGACTACCAAAATAAAAGCTGGGTCTTGCTTGACTGCTTGTGAGACTGAATGTCACTTCTTGATCATCATTTATTTTCCTCCCAACAGGTCTAACATTTCAGCTTAAAACGTAGGAAGAGCCATTTTAACGGCGTTACAGACATTTACTGATGGATTTACAGCAACAGTAATGCTCCAGCAGCTGTAGTTTATATAGCGGTCGGCAAAACCCAGCATTTATTTTGAAAGTCCACTTCCACTTATCTGCAATTGAAGTTGCATATTAGCTAAATATTTAGCTCTGAGTTAAATATTTACTTAGAAGCTATACATTTAGCTAGCCAGTTTAGCTCAACATTGGTGAAAATATGACTTTGAAAAATGAACTCCTATTTTTTTATCTTATGAGAGGCTGATGCTTTGTCCACACGTAGCTGGGTATCTCACCGTACTACTACTGCATTTCAGAAAACCCCCTCAACCACTCTTTGTGAGGAGTTCGCAGACCACTTCAGAGGGAAGATAACCACCATCAGATGTAATATTTTATCTTCTCAAAGTCACATGGTTTTAGACAAATCTGATTGTGTGTCTCTACCAGAGGAAACACTGGAGAGTTTTGTCCTGGTAGAGGCTGAGACTCTTGATAAAGTTTTCTCCCCAGTGAGGCCCACCACATGTGTTTTGGACCCACTTCATTTTTTAAGCCATTTTATGAATCTTTTAGAGATGAGATTGTAACCTTGATGAATTGCTCCCTTCAGTCGGGGGTCTTTCCTGCTGCCTTTAAAGGGGCGAAGTGAAGCCTCTGCTGAAGAAGAGCAATTTAGATTTTAATGATTTTAATAATTTCAGACCGGTATCTAACTTACCATTTTTAAGCTCGGTTTTAGAAAAGCTTGTTTTAATTCAACTTAATGATTTTATTGATGAGCACAATGTCCTGGAGAGCACAGAGACGGTCCTTCTGAAGGTTTTGAATGATTTTAGATTAAACTATGATGCTCAGAAGGTGACAGTGTTGGTTCTACTGGATCTAAGCACATCCTTTGATACAGTGGACCACACTATTCTTTTAACCCGTTTAAAACAGATCGGCCTCTCTGGTGATGTTCACAAATGGTTCACATCCTATCTCACAGACAGGACTTTTATGGTAAGTTTAGATACCTGCTCCTCTAGGGTCCATAGGATGACATGTGGTGTGCCCCAGGGTTTGATTTTAGGCCCAGTGCTGTTTAACCTTTATATGCTCCCTCTTGGCAGCGTCATCAGAAGACATGGAGTTAACTTTCACAGTTATGCTGATGATACACAATTATACATCTCCATGTCTCCCGATGACACACGACCAATGGATGCACTTTTTAACTGCATTTTAGACATCAAATCCTGGATGGCAGAAAAATTTCTCCAGCTCAACCAGGACAAAACTGAAATTTTAGTCATCGGTCCTGAGGCTCAGAGAGAGAAACTTTTACCAAAACTACAATCACTGTCTTTTAATCCTTCTTTACACGTGAAGAACCTGGGCTTGATTTTTGACTCTGAGCTGACTTTTATTCCTCACATTACAAATATTACTAAAATAGGTTTTTATCACCTTAAGAACATCGCCAGAGTCCGCCCCATTCTCTCTCGGGCCAATACAGAGACACTGATGCTTTAATCTCCAGTAGGATAGATTACTGTAATGCCCTGCTTTCTGGTCTTCCCAAAAAGAGTATATCAGGTTTACAACTCCTACAAAATTCAGCAGGACGTGTCCTGATGAAGACCAGGAGACAGGAACACATTTCACCTGTCTTAGACTCATTGCATTGGCTCCCCATGTGTCTTAGGGTCGATTTTAAGGTTCTTTTAAGTGTCTTAATGGTCTTGGGCCTTCTTATCTTTCAATACTGCTTTTACCATATGAACCTTGGCGGTTTCTGCGCTCCTCTGGCAGCCGTCTCCTTGTCATCCCTAAAGTCAGGACACACACTCATGGCGAGACGTCTTTCCATTATTATGGCCCTCACCTCTGGAACAGGCTGCCTGAGGACCTCAGGGCCGCAGAGAACATTCATGTTTTTAAAAGTAGGCTCAAGACTCACTTTTTTAACCTTTTTAGCCTAGCTTTTAATTAACTGATCACTATTTACTGCCTGTTTATTTGCTTTTCATGGTTTTATTGATCAGTGTTTTACTACTTGGTCTTGTACTTATCTCGTTAATTTAATTTAATTTACTTCTTAATTTACCTACCTATCGATCTATTTATTTATTTATTTGTGTATTTTAACATGTTAGCCTGTTGTTTTACGCGGATAATAAAAACATAGACACATCGTTCCAGTGCCCTCTGCCCCGGGAGCGGTGGTCAGCTGCAACTGCCTGGGTGCTCTCCAAGTGGTGCTTGGGTGGAGGTCAGAATCCTGGCCTCCCCTCCTCTGGGCGGCCTGGGTCAGTGCCTCGGCTGCTGCTGTTGACCCGCTGCTGCTGGGGCAGATGGCTCCCTTGATGGCGTTTCCTTACCCAACCTGGCTCATCTGTACTCGGCCCAGTGTCCATCCTATTTTCTATTTTAATGTCCTTTTAATGTTGCTCTTTAATGTGTCCGCACATGGGGATAGGATTGGGGGGAGGGTAGTATAATTGTGTTCATGCCAAAATTTGTGGGGGGTGGGGATTTTTACTCTGTAAAGCACTTTTTAAAGTGCATTTTTTTTGTATGAAAAGCGCTTTATAAATAAAGTTTATTATTATTATTATTAAAGAAACTGGCTCACATGAGGACCGCCCCAGGAAAGGAAGACCAAGAGTCACCTCTGCAGGGGAGGATAAGTTCATCCGAGTCACTAGCCTCAGAAATCGCGGGTTAACAGCAGCTCAGATTAGAGACCAGGTCAATGCCACACAGAGTTCTAGCAGCAGACACATCTCTAGAACAACTGTTAAGAGGAGACTGTGTGAATCAGGCCTTCATGGTAGAATAGCTGCTCGGAAACCACTGCTAAGGACAGGCAACAAGCAGAAAGGCTTGTTTGGGCTAAAGAACACAAGGAATGGACATTAGACCAGTGGAAATCTGTGCTTTGGTCTGATGAGTCCAAATTTGAGATGTTTGGTTCCAACCACTGTGTCTTTGTGCAACGCAGAAAAGGTGAACGGATGGACTCTACATGCCTGGTTCCCACCGTGAAGCATGGAGGAGGAGGTGTGATGGTGTGGGGGTGCTTTGCTGGTGACACTGTTGGGGATTTATTCAAAATTGAAGGCATACTGAACCAGCATTGCTACCACAGCATCTTGCAGCGGCATGCTATTCCATCCGGTTTGCGTTTAGTTGGACCATCATTTATTTTTCAACAGGACAATGACCCCAAACACACTATTTGACCAAGAAGGAGAGTGATGGGGTGCTGTGCCAGATGACCTGGCCTCCACAGTCATCAGACCTGAACACAATCGAGATGGTTTACGGTGAGCTGGACCCAGAGTGAAGGCAAAAGGGCCAACAAGTGCTAAGCATCTCTGGGAACTCCTTCAAGACTGTTGGAAAACCATTTCAGGTGACTGCCTCTTGAAGCTCATTAAGAGTGTGCAAAGCAGTAGTCAAAGCAAAAGGTGGCTACTTTGAAGAACCTAGAATATAACATATTTTCAGATGTTTCACACTTTTTTGTTAAGTATAGAATTCCACATGTGTTAATTCATAGTTTTGATGCCTTCAGTGTGAATCTACAATTTTCATAGTCATGAAAATAAAGAAAACTCTTTGAATGAGAAGGTGTGTTCAAACTTTTAGTCTGTACTGTATGTGTATTCTTAATTCTCAGTACGGCCCTGTCGGTTCGGTACGCAATGAATCCAGCTGTTTTTTACCTGAACACATCCAGAATGTTTATGTGCAGAACTCAGAGCCCAGTGCAACGTTTCCGCAGGGAAACTTTTAAACATGACACCAAAACAAAACAGAAAGGACCCCCAGCTATCACTAAACTCTGTTTGGGAACATTAATGGTTTCTCATGCAGCTGCAATAGAAAAAGAAAGATGGACCAAACCAGAACTTTGTCAATGAACGCATCTTTTAACAGCAATAAGGTCCATAACACGCTCTGCACTGAACTCAATGACTCACCTGAATGGAGACATCAGTGATACTAGAGAAAAACCAGCTGACGTCCACATGGCTACAATTAGCATCCAATCATTCTGTCGTAGGAATCCTCGCTTATGAGAAGGGATTTTACCAGCAGCTGCCCATGCTGTATTCAAGTACAGCTGGGAAACTAGGCTGTTGAAATATCAAAACAACTCCAAAGTAATTTAGGCATGTTTTAATTTCAAATATGGGCAAAGTATTATTTAAACATTTCTAAACATTAACACTGACTGTTTTCAACTGGTTATATTTTTTTCTACTCTGGCTATGTCTGCTTGTACTATTCTATTTGTAAAAGTGAATCCAATCAAATCTTCAGTCAGTTCTAAACTTTTTTTAAGTTACAGTTCATAAAATAATCTAATTATTTTCAGGAATTTAAAGGAAGGAACTCAGAAAAAATGTTATTTGTTTAATACTGATCAAAGTAAAAAACATAATAATGTGCACATTTGTCGTTATTTTACTTGATTAAAGTGTACCACAAATAGACCAAACAGTGACTTTGAAACCCCAAATACGTACTGAACCGTGATTTCTGTGTACCGTTACACCCCGATAATTAAACTAATAAAAACTTGACTGGTTATAAACTTCATTTTGTTTCCAATGAATTTGGAAGAGTTTTCCAGGTGAAGTTATTACATTTTCAATCTGGATTTATTAGATCAAATCATTTAAATCACCTGTTATTAGCAGTAGTTCTGCTGTGTGCAGTCAGCTCGGATATGACCGAACTCTGCATGTGTGTTGGGGATTTATTTTGTTCTCCACATCAGTGCTGCTCCTGGTTATCCCTCACCCTTATCTCCTCCACCATGGCTGCAGTTCTGACTCACCGGATCAATTTTATCTATGAAAGCAACTTTTTATGGTTTTTTAAATTACTTTTTTTTTTTTTTACTGTTCAATTTCTAATCTGGTTTATATCCAGTTAAGAGGGCTGGAGAGAATAATAATGGGTGGCATGAAGCGAGGGCATGGCTGTCATGCATGTTTCTGGTTTGATCAGGCCGTCGGATAACAGAAAGAAAGAGGCTGGAAGCTGCAATGCTACTATAAATAATTCCACTTACAGATCGGACCGTTTATAGCGTCGGGCTCTAACATGCAGGAACCAGGACAAGCATCTTTCTGCATTTTTCCAGGGCGCACACTAAAGCAACAACAGATTTTACAGACTTTCCTGACAGAAATGTTTGGCTTTTCTCTCAGAAACCACAGTGCATGCAAAGCTCAAGTGAGAACAGCAATGTCTTTCACTTTTATTTATATATATATATATATATATATATATATATATATATATATAAAAATTTTAGAATTGGATTATCTAAAGAGGCTTTCTTATGGCAACAATAACATCCTGAAAAGTACCCAGGCTTCCTCTCTTTGGGGAGTAATTTTGCTCCCTCCTCCAAGTTTACAATGGATGCAAAATCCGATACAGTCAGCGTGAATAATTGTTTTAAGTGCAAAACAGTCTGCAAAGACACAGCAGGGGGTCATGGCTGAAATTTGTAGGGGCCATCACAAGCTGTTCATCCTCATAGAGAGGAGACGAGGCAGATAATACTTCCCTTTGACTCTCTGGAAGTCTTTTGGATGTTATGTTTGGGCTTTGGCTGCTTTTTCTACTAAATCTTCATGTCAAGACCTCATGCTTTAACTAAATTTGTTGGTCTTCTGGCCAATTTTCATGTATACATAAAAACATTTACCAGGAATTCCTCAATTTCTACTCTAGCCTGTATTCATAGGAAATGTGTAAGCACCCCTGATTGATGGATGGGACAGGTCTGCTACTGGTCTGGACCGCCATGCTGCAACTTCTAGCCTCGGCCATCTTTATATAGAGAAACACTTCATTTTCTCAGATTCAATAAATCTTTAGATAAAACATGTAATCATACTGTAGGTCACAGTTTACGTGATCTGTTCCTTTAAAGGGAAAAAGCCGAGGTGTACAGAAGTGATGGCTTCGCCTCTGCTAAGCCCCGCCCTCCTTAGTTACTGTTGCTAACTCTGACAAGCCGTCTTAACTAACTGCATGTTTACAATGAAAACGGTCAGTGCCGAAAGAATTCCCAAAGAGGCTCTTGACATCTTTTGGAGGCAACAACAGTTAATATGTTGGAGGAGCCTTGTTTCCAGGAAACTTGTAGTTGTATCCCATTGGTTCGTTTGCGTTTGGGGGGCAGGGCGACAGGTCAACTGGTTGCCTGTTTATAGAATAACAATAATATTCTGCCTTTATTCTGATCAAGACAGTTTTCTACGGTGGCCCTGAAGTGCAAACCACATCAACAAATCAAAAAATACTACAACAAATTAAAAACTATAACAACAAATTAAAAACTACTGCAACAAATTCAAAAACACTACAACAAATTCAAAAAACACTGCAACAAATTCAAAAACACTACAACAAATTCAAAAAACACTACAACAAATTCAAAAAACACTACAACAAATTCAAAAACACTGCAACATATTCAAAAAACATTACAACAAATTCAAAAACACTACAACAAATTCAAAAAACACTACAACAAATTCAAAAAACACTGCAACAAATTCAAAAACACTGCAACAAATTCAAAAAACACTGCAACAAATTAAAAAAACTGCAACAAATTCAAAAACACTACAACAAATTCAAAAAACACTACAACAAATTAAAAAAACACTGCAACAAATTCAAAAAACACTGCAACAAATTCAAAAACACTGCAACAAATTCAAAAAACACTGCAACAAATTCAAAAAACACTGCAACAAATTCAAAAAACACTGCAACAAATTCAAAAACACTACAACAAATTCAAAAAACACTACAACAAATTCAAAAAACACTACAACAAATTCAAAAAACACTACAACAAATTCAAAAAACACTGCAACAAATTCAAAAAACACTGCAACAAATTCAAAAACACTGCAACAAATTCAAAAAACACTGCAACAAATTCAAAAAACACTGCAACAAATTCAAAAAACACTGCAACAAATTCAAAAACACTACAACAAATTCAAAAAACACTACAACAAATTCAAAAAACACTACAACAAATTCAAAAAACACTACAACAAATTCAAAAACACTGCAACATATTCAAAAACACTGCAACAAATTCAAAAAACACTGCAACAAATTAAAAAAACTGCAACAAATTCAAAAACACTACAACAAATTCAAAAATCACTACAACAAATTCAAAAATCACTACAACAAATTCAAAAAACACTGCAACAAATTCAAAAACACTGCAACAAATTAAAAAACACTACAACAAATTCAAAAATCACTACAACAAATTCAAAAAACACTGCAACAAATTCAAAAAACACTGCAACAAATTCAAAAAACACTGCAACAAATTCAAAAACACTACAACAAATTCAAAAATCACTACAACAAATTCAAAAAACACTACAACAAATTCAAAAAACACTACAACAAATTCAAAAACACTACAACAAATTCAAAAAACATTACAACAAATTCAAAAACACTACAACAAATTCAAAAAACACTGCAACAAATTCAAAAACACTACAACAAATTCAAAAAACATTACAACAAATTCAAAAACACTACAACAAATTCAAAAAACACTGCAACAAATTCAAAAACACTACAACAAATTCAAAAAACATTACAACAAATTCAAGAAACACTCCAACAAATTCAAAAAACATTACAACAAATTCAAAAAACACTACAACAAATTCAAAAAACACTACAACAAATTCAAAAAACACTACAACAAATTCAAAAACACTACAACAAATTCAAAAAACACTACAACAAATTCAAAACTACAACAACAAATCGAAAAACACTACAGCATTAACAAACCGGAAGAGGTAGGTACCACTGTGTCCAAGATTAGGCATCACTGATTGGATGAGGGAGCCGCTCACCTTTTCAACCTGAAGTAAGGTGTGTCCAAATTCAGGGGCTGCATCCTTCGAAGGACCCGTCCTCCTCAGTCTACGGAGGACGAGTCCTTCATAGACCGGATGTTAATGGCTGTGAATTTGGACGGTCTAGCCTTCAAATTAATTCCCGCCCCTACCTCGATGAATGTCCTGTCGCCTAGCAACGGTGACAACGCTACACACAAGCTGGTAAAAATGGAGCAAGAAGAGGTTTTTTTTTATGACTTTTTTAAATTCTACATAATACAGCAGTTTTATGGTTTGAGGCATGTTTTATATCTCTGGCTGAGAGTTAATCATATCCAGTTAAAGTTATTTTATTTACTTCTGTAGAATTACAAGTTAATTTCAGCTAGTTTCATGGATATGAACTCAATGACTGGTGGTCAAATGTACACACTTAAATACTATATTATAATTTTTTTCTAGTATTCAGTTGATTTTAAAAATTCTGTGTGCAGAAATTGGATATATAAATATATATATTTTTTCAAGGTTCCAGGTGTCTTTATCATCCTCAAAGGCGCAATTCTCTTAGCAGCTGACAGTGAACATTCACAAAAGCAATAACAGTCATTAAGAATGTAAGTATAGATTTTCCTAAAAGTTTTTGTGTTGCTCTTATAAACTGTTTTTTGATTTCTTGTTTAAGACATGAAGCAGCAACAGTAGGCTGAGGAGAGGAGAGACCGGTGGATCGACTGTTTTCTGTTTGTCAATTTATGTTTTTGTCACATTGGTTATTTAGTTGTTCTATGGTTGTTAAATACATTTACTAAAAAAAATAGTAAATATCAAGTCATTTTAATAACAGTTACATTATTATTACAGTTTTTTTAAAGATAAAACTTACTTTGAACAATTTAAAATGACTATTGAAAAAGAAATGGCAAAACTTTACATTAGGATAAATTATTGTGTAGTTATTTGAAGTTATTCATGCAGGATTAACCTAAATGACCTGTTCCTGGACCGTTCTTTAAGCTTTATTAAAATAAACAGGCAGTTTTCCTGGATCGGCTGAAAAAAGATCAGATGGAGTCCTCCAGCTGAGACCTCTGGCTGGTCTTTTCTGGTTGATGAGGGGAACATCATTCAGGTTGGTCTGCAGAGAGGGCTTAGGGTAGCTTCTTCGTACTGTCCACTGCGTCGTCTAGGGCGGACTCAATCAACGGCTGCCACATCACTAAGACGTGTTCAGAAGACAGTTTGTCCCACCAGAGAGAAACGCTGATTTCTCCAAACCAGCCTCATCCTCTGCTACATCTTCCTCTAGCTCATTCTCAGGGGCCACGATGTCACCAGCACCGGGGCAGATGTTGTGGAGAGGAGCTTATGACCTGCAATGGTTTTAAAAACATGAAAATGTTATAAGTTATTATTGCACTGGTTGTTTAAAAAAAATCAATTCAGTTTTTTATTCAGAAAGTGATTAGCAAGACATCACCAGCTCAAACCCCCCAATATATTCAGATTCAAAAATACTTCATTGATCCCCTATATATGCATTAATTTTAGTAGATCCTCTCCTCTCTTTCCCCCTGTTTTTATTGAAAATGAGGCTGTAGAACAGGTGCAGCAGTACAAATACTTGGGCACTGTCATGGACTGCAAACTGAGCTTTGAACCTCAGGTTGATGCTGTCTGTAAGAAAGCCCACCAGCGCATGCACTTTTATCGAAAACTTCGCTGTTTTAAGGTAGACACATCTTTTATGATAATGTTTTACTACTGTTTCATCGAATCTGTTCTTACTTTCTCTTTTATTTGTTGGCATGGGTCACTTTCGGTGAAACAGAAGAACAGGCTAAGGAATATTGTTAAGGTCTGTAGTAAAATAGCTGGTACTACTTTTGATGACCTTGAGCTATATAGAGCCAGATCAGTTAAAAAGGCAAAAAACATTCCTCAATGACCCCCCTCACCCACTCTGGGAGGAATTTATGTTACTGCCATCAGGACACAGATACAATGTGCCGAAATACAGAACCAACAGATATAAAAAGTCACTCATTCCATGTGCGTCTTTGAATTTGTTGTAGTGTTTTTGAATTTGTTGTAGTGTTTTTGAATTTGTTGTAGTGTTTTTTGAATTTGTTGTACTGTTTTTGAATTGGTTGTAGTGTTTTTGAATTTGTTGATGTGGTTTGCACTTCAGGGCCACCGTAGTTTTCCATAGTTTTGAATATGAATGTAAAACCTTCCTAATCCGTTTTTGTCCAAAGAAATGCTTGTTCTTGAGTTTCAGATTTTGTATTTTAATACAAAAATGAATTATGTAAAAAAAAATTGGGGGGGGGGGGGATCAGAAAACATCTTGAAGTAAGATTCAGACACATGACTTCTCTTTAATTTCAAATCCAAATGGACAGTTTTCTTGTTATTTTTTAAAGGGGAAAGACTATGCATATTTCATTTTTTTAAATCCTTTTTGTGTTACCATTTGTGTTCTGCCTCTATAAACGCTCCAAAATTGAATAAAATCATCCATCCATTGGAAAAAAAACTGTTTTTGCAAATGTTTGCTGTCAGAAATCAACAGACAACAAACAGAGTAGCTTCAGTCAGAGGCTTCTTGAGTTTCACTGCAACACAGACCGCTACTTCCTGCCCACAACAATCATGATCTACATCAACTCCTTAAATAATTAATTGTATGTATTACAAGAACACTTAATTTCCGTCTAGGAACAATAAAGTATTTTTGAATTGAAATGCCTTATTGTGATGTCACAATCAGCAGAATTTGGATATAACCGTAACCTCACCAGTCCAACCCAGCCCACCAATTTCAGTTCCATGAGATTCCCATGTGTGGCAAACCCGCAGCCTAGTAACAAGATAGGTGGGCGTGGTCTGCAACCGCTAATTTGCATAAAAGTGACAGAGCCTCTGAACAGCTCTGCCTGAAAAGGACTGAAATGGTCAAGAATTGAGCTGGTGAGAAGAACATGTTTTGTACAGACCATAGACCTGTTATAACTTGTTTAAAAAGAGGCATATTTCCCCTTTAAAGTGGACTCCATCAGCTGTTCTCCAGATGTCTTTCATAGCTTTGCTTGGACTTTGGCTGCTTTTTCTCTGATTTCCATCCAGCCCATAACAGCCCATAACAGCATCCTGCAGTGTCCATAATGGGTACGTGGAAAGTGTCAGGCTTTGAAGCGGTGTTTCTTTACTGCTATGGGGCATTCCTGAGTTTTTTTCCCCCCTACGTTTCATTGAGGGAACACCTGAGCAGTCAGCTTGTGACAAAAATATCTCTGTTTCACTTAATGGAGAGAGCGGTTGGCGTGCCAAATGGGGCAGAGAAACAGGTCAGCTGCAGGTTTCTCCCTCGATGGAGTCGTTCCAAACCGATGAGCAATCCGCCCCGTATTGGACGCTTTAATTAGCCTGCCGAATGAAAGAACATGCTGTCAGTGAAATGTGTTTTCACGCAGCGAACACGAGGTCGCATTAGGCCAAGTCTGCGACAGCTGACTGTGGCACACAATGGATACACAGATACGGCGTCAAATGGCCCTTTTGTCCCAGTTTTCCATCACAGAGGGAAGGAAAGCACACACCGCACAGCAGGCTCCCAACATCTGATTGGAGGTCGTTCCTGAATGTGCTCGGGTTTATGAGAGTCACCGAATGGAATGAAGACAAAGGAGCTGCTGCTTGTCTCCCTTCTGTCATTTACTGAGGGTAGGAGTACAGCGCTGTATCTCGGTGTTAATGGGAATATTTATGTTGCACAAACTACACGTCAGCTTAAGAGAAACCAGCTGATAGAAATAAACATTTTTTGTTTTGATATTTGCTTTTGATGTATTCTGATGCACAAATAAAAGTTTTCTAATTACAGTATCATGGGCCTGGTGAACAGTATGTTTAGTACTGCACAGTTTCATACTTTTCACTGCTTTTGCATGAATTACTGCATCAGTGCGGCGTGGCATGAAGGAGATCAGCTTGTGGTTCTGTTGAGGTTCTGGAGAAACCCAGGTTGCTTTGATAACAGCCTTCCCACTGGACCTCAAGCTAAGGCGATTCTGTTCCTCTCGTCCTCCACACACCTCGATTTCTAAATGAAATGCAGGCTTTCAGCTAAAAAAGGATTCTGGACCACTGAGCAACAGTGGAACTGAAATGCTCACCTATTTGTGCGTAATCACATAGTGGGATCGCTGCAGAGGTTTTTGTCTCGAGGTTTTGGATTTCTGCCTCAGACAGACGACTTCTCATGGGGGTTTAGATGTTGTTCTGGAGGCTGAATCTGTGCTCCGCTGACACACTGGAGACTGGAAATAAATGCCACCTCAGCCAAAGTTTGGAAATCAGGGAACATTTCTCCAATTAAAGTGATCAGATGTTGGAAAGACTCGAGCCGTTTCCTGATCTGCAAGCTATCCCTTCAGCGGGAGGAAATCCTGCAGCATGCACAGGTAGTTGGCAGGAAACCGGGCTCTTAGGAGCGATTCGCTCCAAAGCCTCAGTAACTCTTCACCGCGTTGTCAGCTCCAGTTTAGGGAGATGCTATGAGCTTGTTGTCCGGGTTTGAGATGATGCTCAGATGATCTCATGGGAATATTTTATTTTGATAGATCTAGTTACCTGTACTCCATGGGTAAAGTTGAAAATATCTGTGCGTCTGCACAAAGTGGCCAGAGGGTGTGAATACTTATCTGTTGAAATGACGGACGAATTTCAGATCTTCCCGTCACCGTTCTGAAAAACCGGTCAAATACGGGAAATATTGCGTTAACACGACCCCTGTCCTGGATACATGTGTGTGTGGAGGCTTTAAGCTGTGACTCCAGCTGCAGTCCACGTCTCCTGAACATCCTCCAAAGTCTCCAGTGAGCTTTGATTCCCATTCCTCCTAAGGCTGCAGTTATCACTGTTGGTTCTGCGCTTTGTCTAACACACTTTTTCCTTCCAGTATTACGGCTGGATATATGAATACAGCACTCCTCTATAGCAGTGACCTTTTGTGGTGACAGTCATTTTTAATTGGTTTGATGTAATGTAACATGTAAGTTTGGGTTTCCATTAGGTGTAAACATCACAATGAACACGAATAGGAATGAATCTACAATATTACTTCTTTCCAGCAGTTGTAAAATAGTCCATTACATGAGTTTTAACTGCAAATCAGTGCTTCTGTCACAGAAACTCTCAGGAGTGTCCAGTCAGCATCACCAGGCAGCCTAAAGAACAAAAAAAACATCAGGTTTTCATTCTTTTCTTTCAGTGAAGTAGAATACAGACACTTCAAGCACAACAAATGTACTTGTTTTATAATACAGCTAAAAAGAGTGAGGATTAAAAGTGGAGGACTAGATGTGATCTTGATGGTTTTGATTAGTCCTTTGTGTTACCAGAAGGGTTTATATTTATAGTTAATTTATTTTCAGAGAGTGTCATATTTTATTGCTTTGTCAAACGATGCTCAAACTTGAGTATGGCTGCCTGTCTGTCTCCGTTTCGTCTAAAGGACTTCGCAGTTTGTAACTTAATAATCCCAGGCAGATGCTGTGACACAGACAGCTGCTGCAACCTGCATCTGCGTGCAACAAAGTGTTTTTGGTTGTCCAGTGGTGCCCAAATCCAGTCCTGGAGAGCTACTTCTTCACCTCATCATCCTTATTCTCTGCAGCTCCGTGGAAACGACACATTCATCTGATTCAGGTGTGCTGGAGAAGGAAGGGACACATCTGAAAGCTGCAGGATAGAAGCTTTGGAGGACTGGACTTGGGCTCTCCGGTGTTCGTTCACCCACCTGTCCGCTCTGTTCACCGTAGGTGGGAACCATGAGGGAGACCCTCCAGCTCATTCCAGTGATGGATGTGTGTCGGTAAATATTTTCTGTCAGATAACCCAGGTTGGCAGACAATCCTCAATGTGTGGCCCAGCAGTCTTTCTCATACCCACCGTTGATGGTTTTGTTAAAAAACAGGAGTCCAGTCATCACCTGCTCTGTCCTTGCACCTTGAAGCATGCTGCATTCGTTTCTCTTAAATGAGTGAATTAACCAGACAAACAGGAGCCGTCCTGCTGTGCATCCCCCTTAACTCTGCAGCAAATCCTTACCTCACTTGTCTTTTTAACCTTACAGTTTTGTTGCACTAGTATGGGGTGCCGTCTGTAAGGTTCACCAGTCAAAAAGTAGCAGCAATAATTTAGGTTAATTAGTTTGTCACAAGAGAAAGAAATTGGGGGTTCATTTTTCAAAGTCATATTTTCAACATGGTACTCATTCCTTTATAAATGTCACAGTTTATAACTAAATGTTTAGCTTGTTCATTTAACTTGTTAACTTAATATTTAGCTTTTTAATATAAAGATTTCATTTGCAAATACAATATTTTAACTTGTTCACTAAATATCTAACTTGTTCAATAAATACCAAGCTTGCTAATTAAATTTTTTGGTTGCTAACTCAATACTTAGCTTGGTAATTAAATATTTTACTTGCAAATTAAACATTTCTCTTGTTCACAAAATATTTACCTTGTTAACTGAATAATTTGATCCAAACTAAATGTTTAGCTTGCTCACTAAATACTGAACTTGTTCACTAAATATTTAGTTATAGACTGACATTTATAAATGAATGAATAATCTGGTGAAATATTTTCTGACTGGTAACTTTAGAAACTCCAGATCATAGTAGGTTAATCCCCTATCCTCTGAAACTAATCGTTTTTGTCTCACTTTAATTCTTCATGGTTTTATTGTCTATATAATTATTTGGTTTTAGAAGTCTGATAACTTAATTTCACATTTTAATTGGGTCTCCAGAGCAGGGGGCAACAACTCCAGTCCTCCAGGGCCACCGTCCTGCAACCTTTGGATGCATCCTCGCTCCAATAGCTCGATGTCGGTTTTTATTGTCTGTAAGCTACTTTGCGTTAGACTTAACTGCATTAAAATTTGTTCTATAAATACAATTTGGTTGTCCTATTGAGAAACTGAAGGCGTGCAGCATTGAGGACAACACCCTCCAAACATGGCATCCCTTCACCTTACCTCTGATGCTGATTCCAGACACCCTACAGCACCCCCATGATCCGGTCCATTTTGCTTCTGCTCCAGGTGGGATTTCCCTGGACAGATTAGCCTCAGGAGCAGGAATCCTGATGAGCCGAGCACAATGATAGGCCAACCTCGACTCGACTCGGGCGAGGTCTGGGCTTGGAGCTCATCAGTGAGTCCGGAGAAAGGTCAAGCCTTGACACCCGAGGCTTAACTGGAACGTTTCTCAAGAAGCCACCTCAATGGAGCTGGAAGTGGGCAGAGAGCTTCCTTTCAGAGTTCACACAGATGTATTTCGGTCAATAAAATCGATCCTGCTGTTTACTGGGACAAGGACAACAATCCAGTAAAATGTTACAGCTGAGCTAAAATCATAACCCCTCTTAAATGTGCTCTAAATTTTTACCCTATCATTTCCAGACGTGTGTGGCGTACGGCACTTTTCTCAAATCCATCTTTGAATCGATGCAGAAATGAGAAATAATGCTGAAATAATCGACCTACTCTGTGTGCTTCATGGTGGATGACTTATAAAGATATTTAACTATCTTCTTCCTCGTGTGTGTGCAGGCATCATGGAGAACTCCAAACACTTGCTTAAAATCAATCAGTTCAGTCTGAAGCTGACCATAACAGAGAACCCTCTGCTTCGGACTACACAGACAGCAGTTGATCCCCATAAAAAAAAGTAATTAAATCTGGGTGACTGTGATCTACCGCCAGCCCTTGAAGAGGGGAGCATGATGTGAAATCAGCGGAGACCTTAATTGGATGAACATTGGCATGATGAAAAGCCGATGCGGTGCCCTCAGATCCTCCAAAGCTCCTCTAACAGGCCACCCAGCTGTTTTGAGAGACCGCAGTCTGAGGGTAATGTGGCTATAATATGGAACGTTGTTTGGAGCTGTGTTAAAACACCGTGTGTGCAGAACGTACCGCCAAAATGTTCAGAGAGGGATTTAAAGGGACAGTCCGTCCTATTTACACCCAGGGAATGTTCGGTTTCCTACTAAACATCCAAAAATTTCAAGTAGTTTATTTTGAATATGGAAAGTAATTTGTGAAAAACAATAAAATACAGTAAAAGCAAAACTTTAGTTCACTGATCCAGTTATATTCATTAAGCAATACTGTCAAATTTATCAGAATAATCAGGAAGCAACAGCATTAATAGGATATAAACCTTTGCAGGGAAGGTACGTTTATTGAAGTGCATTTCTGCAGCAGGTTCTGGCATTATAAAAATTAGGAATTTAGTCCAAAGTTGCACAATTTGCACAGTGAGATTTATAAAGTTAGTTCAAATTCTGGTATTTTAAAAAATAAAACAGAAACAACTGAATATAAATAACACTATTAGAAAAAACTAAAATCATGCAGAAGAAACACACAAGATAAAGCTTCTCAAGCCAAGATTTATGGAGGGTAAGGTGTATATGATACAGCAGTGTAAAGTACTTCAGCTGATATTATATACAGTTATGTTACACAGAGTTTCATTACCTCCGCTAAGGAGGTTATGTTTTCGCTGGGGTTTGTTTGTTTGTCTGTTAGTCAGCAACATAACTCAAAGTCATAGGTGGATTTTGATGAAACTTTAGGAAATGTCTCCAATGGGACCAGGAACAAGTGATTGGAAAACCTCCATTATCGAAAAAGTGATTTTTGTGAATAACCACTGAACTAATAATGTCAGTGTGAATCCAGCTACTAAAAGTATGTTTTCATGTTTAAGCAATCTAAAAAACGTATAGGTACATCACAACAAGGGCGGGGGGGTTATCCGCCGGTTCTTCTTGGCGGAGGTCTGTGCTCTGAGTGCTTTTCTAGTTCCTGATGTTTTCAAGCCTTTATTTCTGTTAATTATGATAATATTCTGCTTCCAGCCGATATAAACCTGACGTTTAGGATGAGAATATAACATCAGACCAATAAATTTTCATAGAAATGTTTGCTTAATAAAAAAGAATAATACCTGCTTAAAGGTCATTTTCAAAAGGTGCCGTTAATCTAACAAAAGAGCCTCATTGGAATTCGTATTCTAATTCATTGAATGTTGTTGTATGTGCATTAACCCAATATTTTCCATATTTGAATGTTTTTTTTTTTTTTTTTTAACTGTTGGAAAAATCTGAAGGCCGTTGGTCATTTTGAAAGATTGCAATTCCTTGACCGCCGATTGGTGGAGTACAGGGAACTGAATCAATCAGAAAAAGGATTCCCATGAGAGCATCTGAGCATCATCTCATACCTGGACACCGTACTCAATGCATCTCGCTAACCGGGAGCTGACAGCGCGTTGAAGAGTTACTTTGGCTTTGGAGCGCGTTTACTGCGCTGTACACAGACTAACGATTTGGGATGTGTATTGGCAAGAATCTGGTGATACGATATGTATCACGATACAGGGTAGACGATGCGATATATTGCGATACTATGAGTAAGACTATATTTTGTGATTTTTAAAACTGAATTTAACCGTAGAAAACTGTCACATCATTCTAAACACTCCAACCCATTTTAAATACTTTAACACCTTCAGTTTTATTACTAGATCTAGTTGATCCACTGGAACGAAGAAGGTGAAAACAGCCACCAACTACCAGTCATACTTTTAACTTTATAATAAATGATTACAGTAATTTTACAGTAATTTTTGTAAAAATTACTGTAATCATTAAGCGTTCCATTCAAATTCTAAAAAATAAAATATCGATACATAAAGTATCTAATCATGTAAAGCACTTTGAATTACCTTGTTAAAGGCGTGCTATACAAAAAAAATTGCCTTGGCTTGATGCAGGAGTGCATGCTGCAGGATTTCCTCCAGCTGAAGCGATCAGAACAGCTCTCCTTCAGAGAGTCTTGCTGAATTCTGATCACTTCAATTGGAGAAATGTTCCCTGATTTTAAAACTCTGACTGAAGGTGGTGCTTGTTATTCCAGTCTCCGAACAGGAGAGCAGTTCAGCTCCATGTGGAGCCATCAGGCCACAGCAGTTGAAATGTTTTGCTCCATGTGTGATGCCACGACGTGGACTCTCTATTCAGTTTGACCGGGTTGAATATTAATTAAAACTAATGGAAATCAAATCCCACTGAATATCACATTATTGACAGATGAGGGGCGGCTATAGCTATACAAATTCCGCTTATTGTGGCGTCACAATAAGGCACTTTTTCAAACGGTTTGTAGAAGCACAAGATTTCTGACAGCAAAAAAACTTGATGGTTTTTATTCATGTTTTATGTGTTTATAGAGGCAGCAGACTCAAATGACAACAGAAATGTGCATAATATGTCCCCTTTAAACAGTGTTCAGTGTACAGCTGCATGCCGACCGCATTTACATTTCCCTCCAATAACCACAGAAGAAGACATGAAAGTGTCCTCTGTGTATTTCAGTACAAAGGTTTTTATAGATTGTAGAGAATACTGGACTGCCATTTCTGACAACAATCAAAGCACCCACAGGAAAAAACCTGACATACCAGACGTAACACACAGATTTCTCCTTAAATCAGGTTTCCTCTAAAACCATAAAATCTAAACTGGAATGTAATAATTGCTTCTAAAAGTTATTTGTTTCGCATTCCTCCACCACATCGGCCGGTATAATAAATCCTAACACCCTTGACTTTGTGACTTATGTCCGGAACACAGCGGTAGTTCAATCTAACACTATCCCATAATGGCCTTGGGGTGCATGGACACAAATGCATAATTCAGAGCAAAATAACATCGGAGTGTCATGAATGAGATGGTGCAATGTCATCCCCAGAAATAATAATGGTGCGCCTTGAGCAGCCCCCAGTCTCAGCAAGGTGCAATATTATCTGCCAGTCCGGATCTCGTCTGTCAGACTGAGAATCCCTGCTCAACTAAATGAACACAGGTTGAGAAACTCTGCGGAGCTGATTAAATCTTCCACTGAATACCAAGTATTTAACCCTGAAAGAACAATAAGTCTTGTGTGAAAACATTTTTTTATTCCCAGAATGAACTAATCTTCTCCAACAAAAGCTGAAAAATGATTATGCAGTGGTTTTTAATGTTTCTCATCCGCCTCTAAAACCCTAAAGAGCATTTAAAAGTTTTTATTGATTCTTTGTTTGTGTCACAGGGTTACAAATTATGTGTACTGGACCGGAGCCTACGTTGTTGTACTGTTGATGAGAGCGAGCCGATTATATTCCAGCTTTAACCTTGCTTGAGTTTGAGTTTTCCGTATTTGACCGTTCTTTTAGACCATGTACACATGTAGCCGGGGCTTTTAAAAAACGATTATCCTCACCACCTCGTAAAAAAAAATAAAAAATCAGTCCACACCTAACCGCATAAGTCTGTTGTTAAGCACATTCATAGACATGCCAAACCTGTAGGGGGCAGTAGTTCCCCCAAATCCTATCCACTCATAGTAACTTTCTATGTTCTAACTTCTACATAGAGCAGTAATTGAGCTTGTAAAAGCAAGCAAGCAAAAAGCGCTCGGACAATCGATGATGCCAAAACATCGCTGAGGGCATAAATGCTGTTTCTGAATGCAAACACAAGTCGCACATATAATGTCGGAGGATTTTTGTCGCAGAAAGTGACGTTGCGGAGCTGAAAACTCTGGTTATTTCTGTCCACACGCAAACGCTTAAAACGGATTAAATGCCAATCTCCACTTTGGTCGGAGTTTTTAGAAGTGATCGTTTTCTGTGATAAAAACTGGGTTTTCGTGTAAATGAGAGGCCAAACAGCAGGGAAATATCTGCGTCTTTGCTTCTTGTAAACGGGGCCTTAAACGGTGATGGAGAAATCTGAAGGCCGCCCGTCATTTTGACAGATTATTATTCACACCTTTAACCACTTTATGCAGACACACGTCATTCCCGGTGTTGTGCTGCTGGATTCCCTCCCGCTGAAGCGATAGCTTACGGTTCAGGAAACGGCTCGTTCAGAGTGTCTTTCCGACTTCTGATCACATTAATTGGAGAAATGTTCCCTCATTTCATATCCTGAAGTGGCGCTTAATTCCAGTGTGGCAGGGGAGCGCGGATTCAGCCTCCAGAACAACATCCAAACCCCCACGAGAAGTCATCTGTCCGAAGCAAAAATCCAAAACCTCATGACAATAACCTCTGCAGCAGTGATCTTTTCAGTTCCTTGTGGAGCAGGAGGAAGTTCTGAGACTGTGTAAAGACCACAGCAGGTGAAGCATTAGTATTTTAAGTGTGCTGTTTATTTTTTTATATTTTTTGTATGTAATTATCTGTTCAGCTTGCTTAGAATGAACTATATTTAAAATGAATAACATACTATTGAATATTTTATCATTTGAAAAATTTACGGGTAAAAATAGATCATGACCAGATCGGTCAAACATAATGAACTTCAAAAATGACTAGCGCGACTTCTGCTCCGGACCTTAAAATAGTGTACCGACCCGTGCCGTAACGCTCAGTGGAAGCGAGGCAAAAGCTATTTTTAAAAGATTTGGGACTCCAGAGAACTGCTGTGAGAACCATTATCAAAACATGTATCATGGAATCATGGAACAGTGGTGAACCTTCTCAACATTACTCAAAGAGCTAAAAAATTATTCCTTACAAAAAACCCAGAACATCAGGAAAATCTCTGTAGGCCTCACGTGCCTCAGTTAAGGTCAGAGGTCATTATTCAACAAAAACATCTGATGGTGTCCAAGGCGTTTTGGGAAATATTCTTTGGACCGATGAGACAAAAGCGGAACATTTTGGAAGGTGTGCTTCCTGTTACATCTGGTGTAAAACCATGACAGCAATTCACAAAAAGAAGATCTTAGCTACAGTCAAACATGGTGGTGGTAGTGTGATGGTCTGGGACTGCTTTGCTGCTTCAGAACATGGACAATTGATGGGGCCATGAATTCTGCTCTCTAGCAGAAACAGCCTGAAGGAGAAAGCCTGTCCATCAATCAGGGACCTTTAGTTCCAGCACAGTTAGGTAATGAAACAGAAAAACACTAATCAGTCTCTGAATGGCTTCAAAAAAAAAAGTGTGTCCTAGTCAAATTCCAGACCAATGCAGCTGAGTTACAGCAAGTCTGCCAAGTACAGCGGTCCATCATTCCTCCACAGAGATGTTTGCTTAGTTTTTTACAATAAAAGAGAAACACAGAAATTTGTAAAGGGGCAAATATGTTTCATGACCCTTGATTTCATTCCTGTCCTCATTTGTGCCCTTTAACCCTGAGCACCTAAAGCAGAACTCCTGAATCAAACAACAACTTTGTTTTTTGGCTCTAAAATGCAGTGATGAATGCTTTGTGCGTTACTACATCTTGTGCTTTGTTCTCCCCTTGCACACATCTCCTTGTCTGACTTCCAGCTCCACTCTGAATGTCCCCGTTTTAAAAAAATCCATTAACTAGACGTTGCTCTGAAGCAGGTCACCTCCTCCACTGAAAGCCTGATTTACTGCTTCACGCTGCTTGTCAGCTTCTGACATCATGTTATTGAAACTCGGTATTGATTTAAGGCCCGTGCCCTCCAAAATCTGAAGTCATGTATGGAAAACGTTCACAGGCACTTAACCGACAGCTATTAATCTCTGCTGGGGGAGGGTGGAGGACTGACTGTTTGGTGCCAGAGGGTTGGACGCTTAGATACAGCACGAGAAAATTATTTGCTTAGGTGCCATTTTTTTTATTGTCTCTGAGATTGGAGGGGCATCTGCAAAAACCCTGCATACACCAATCAATACCCTTCATGCAACTACTAGGAGATAGACACTCCAAACACATTACAGTTGCCATCCCAGACCATCAATCCTGATAAAGTTGGGTGGAATCAATTGAACGATGCTGATGAACCCTCAGTGGAATTGATGCTCCGTTAGCCTGAACGCCTGAGCTGAAAACAAAGATGCTTCCTTGTTTTTTTTAGCACATACATGCAGGTGAACTGCACTGTAGCGGGGGGGGCTAATTGAACACTTTCTCCAATCTGCACCAGTGGAGATGTGATGGTGATTATAGTTTTCAGAGAAAGTGCCATAATGAAGTGCTTCGGAGAATGAGGGGGAAGCGAAGTTTATCTTGTGGAAACAATGCAGGAAATCAAAGCTCTCATGGAAAGAGAAAAAGTTTAACTCCAAAAACAGCCAAGTGGGACATTTTCTTGCATACAGTTCTGATAAGATGTTAGCATTCTCTCTTGATGTGCAAGAATGTCATTAATTTGTTTTTTTTATTGATTTAACGTGCCAACAAAAACATCTCAGGACCTCCTGCAGTTTGCTTTTCGCCTTGGAGTTGAAGATGCCATGATCCACCTGCTTCAACCAACCAGCTGTCATCTGGACAAAGCAAAGCAGGCATCACTATGAGGATTGTGTCCTTTGATTTCTCCAGTGCATTTAAAACAATTCAGCCTGATTCGCTTTGTGAGAAACTCCCAAAGACACAGGGGGAGCCCTCATCAATCGCATGGATCAGTGACTACCTGACAAACAGACCACAGTTTTTGAGACTGAAGGATTGTGGGTCAAACCAGGTGGTCAGCAGCACAGGGGAAGGTACTCTCGTACCGCGTTCACACCACACGCTTTGTCGGCGTCACAAAAAAGCTCACAAACCGACTAGTTTTAAGCGTATACATTTTTAAGCCTGAGGCTTGCAAAGCCCGCCCTTGCTGAGCAAAAAAAGGAGCGTGTGGGCGGGGCTTCCTCTGTTGCCGGATGTTTTAAACAATGGCGGATGATATCGAGAGAGTGGCTTGGCTTTATTTGCTAAATAAAGCTAGACAACGTCGACATCCGGCGCATCAGCGCCGTTTGTGGATACACCCCATTCTTGAGAGGCGTTCTGAGTTTGGAGAGTTTAACCATTTGCTCCAGGAGCTGCGTATGGATGAGGTTCGCTTTCAGTGCTACTTTAAATGTGTAGTGACGTCACTACAGTGAGACGCTCTGATTGGTTGACGCTCGGGGGACGCCGCCGAAAGTTCAGCTAGCTGAACTTCTGCGCTGTTGGCTTTTGCCGCTTTGAAGCTTGGAAAGCAGCAAAAGCTTAAAAAATTGCCGCGGCCAAAGTGCACAAAGCGCCGCGGAGACTCTGATGGCCCTCTGATGGCCTCAACCATAGACTTAACATGTAGTCTTGCCGTTCTAGGCGTTAACGTTTTGGGTCGTGTGAACGAGCCATTCCTTTTCACTCTGTACACCTCAGACTTCCAGTATAAGTCAGAGACCTGTCATCTGTAGAAATACTCCGAGGACTCTGCAGTTGTCGGGTGTATCAGAGATGGACAAGAAGCTGAATACAGAGAGCTGGTGGACCGCTTTGTGGTATGGTGTGCAGCATCAGAGCCAAGGATCAGAGCCAACCTGATGAAGAAGGCTAATTCTGTTCTTGCCACTACTGTGGAACCACTGGAAATGATGACGCAAAGAAGGATTCTTCAAAAATAAATTAGGAACATTTTGGACAACTAGGGGTGTTCAATCTTGGGTGCCTCATGATTTCGATTCAATTATGATTTGATTATATAACAATTGTTTTTGTTGCAAATTTTTACTACATTGAGGTTTTTTCCTTCATTCCTTCCATGGCTAATTTCTACTCTTAAATCCATCCAGTTTCCATTGATTGAAGTTTCCGAACCAATTCATGTCCTGTCTTTAATTTATTTATTTGAAACCACAAATAAAACCAACACACGTCCAAAATATGCATCATAATCATATCAAGGTCATTTTTCAATAAAAGCTAAGGGAAATGTGTGTTGGCAATAGAAGTATAATATAAGGTGACCCTATTTTGATTTCCATAAAAGAGGAAACTGGGTCCAATCTTAAAACACATCAATCATATTCTGTATACTTAAAGAAGACTTTTGATTTTAACATATTTAAAGTATTCCTGATGTGGTTAAAAAGAAAAATTAAATAAACTTCAGATCAGCTTTTACAAGTCAACCATTACAGAAATGACTTTAAAATCTAAATAGAAATAATGAATCTTCTTTATTATAAAATAAACCTGTTACAATAATAGCTCCCGTTTTAAGTCATACAGGACAACAATTACACAAGAATCTGAAATTATATTCTGAGAAAATGAGTATTATTTTTCTATTCAAAGTAATAGGAAATAAATGACAGTTTTCTCCCAAAGACACTTAAAGTTTATTCTCCAGTTTTGGTTTACAGCACACAGCTTCAATTAATACAGCTAGAAACTACTGATCAGGTTCGTAACCTAGGTGTAGTAATGGACTCAGACCTGAACCTCCAGGGTCACATAAAGGTCAATAACAAGGTCAGCGTTCTATCACATGAAGAACATTTCTAGGATTAAAGGACTGATTTTGCAACACGACCTAGAAAAACTCATCCATGCGTTTATCTTTAGTCGGATTGATTACTGCAACAGAGTCTTCACAGGTCTGCCTAAAAAGTCAATCAGACAGCTGCAGCTGATCCAGAACGCTGCCGCTCGCGTCCTCACTAGAACCAGGAAAGTAGAGCACATCACCCCCGTTCTAAAGTCCTTACACTGGCTCCCTGTAGCTCAGAGAATAGACTTTAAAATACTTTTACTAGTTTATAAATCATTACATGGCTTAGCACCAAAATATGTTGAAGACCTGTTGTCATGGTACCAACCACCAAGACCACTCAGGTCCTCCAACTCTAGCCTACTAAACATCCCTAGACTCAGAACTAAACATGGAGAAGCAGCTTTCAGTTTCTATGCTCCCCTTATCTGGAACAAACTTCCTGACGAGTGTAGAGCTGCTGAAACTCTGAACTGCTTTAAATCGAGACTAAAAACCCATCTGTTTAGAATTGCCTTTGAGTAAATGCTTGATGTTATATGTATGAAATGTGTTCATGCTCTCTTGCTTTTTTTTTATTTTTCTCTTGCTTTATTGTGTATCATGTATAATGTGTGTTTCTTTTAAATCACCAAATCATGTAAAGCACCTTGAATTGCCCTGCTGTTGAAAGTGTGCTATACAAATAAAATTGCCTTGCCTTGCCTTGCCTTACAGAACTCTAACTTTGCAACATTTTCATAGTTTTTCTGATTTAATTATTATGAAAAAATATTATGAAAAAAAATGAACAACCCCTATGGACAACTCTGAGCATGCTCTTCATGAGACTATAATACAACAACAGAGTGCCTTCAGTCGGACGCTTCTCGAGAACCGCTGTAATACAGACCGCTACAGGAAATCCTTCTTACAGCCATAACGATCTACAATGGCTCTTTGAAGTACCTTCGATAATACAAGTTACATCAACAATTTATTTCCCTCTAGAATCAATAACGTATTTTTGAACGGAACTGAATTTATTTGAAATTCAGTGTGGTTGATTCTACAACTTTAATAATATTTTAGTACCGATGTTGAATTTTCTGGGCTCCAAACAAGCTCAAAACTATATATGCAAGCACAAACATCCTTACATCCACAATGAATGTCCCTTACCAGGTAGCATCAGCTTCTGATCTGGCAGATCGACAGAGTTCATTTAATTTGTTTAGTTTTCTGGCACATATCAGCTTTTTACACATAGTCAGTATGTTTTATAATAGGATTTAGGTAGAAAACCGTTGGGTTTTTACTGAACGCCATAACACATTTCCTTTAATCTTGGGACCTTGGACTTCTGTACAGATGTTTGAAATCATGATCTTGGAATCTGCAATCGTTTAGAAATGCTTAGAAACATTGTTGGACTTTTATTTAAATGTGTATTTGAAGCATTGTGTATAATTTTGACCCTTTTTGAGTTCTTTTAAATCACAACTAAAAACGTCTGTTTACAGCTGCCTTTGAGTAATGTTTTCATGTATCATAGGTTTTGTGAATGCTTTGTACTTTATATGCTTTGTCTGTGTTTTACTGCTATTTTTATTTTAACTCTTAATGATGTAAAGTACCTTAAATTACCTTGTTGTTGAAAGTGTGCTATACAAATAAAATTGCCTAGCCTTGCCTGAGTTGGTTAGAGAACATCCTTTATAAACCTATAATTGTGAACACAGTTCATGTTTAAATAAAATTTTTTACTTCTATCATCTTTCCACTCTAGGAAGAAAAAAATAAGTGGATCAAATAAATCATTAAACATGATATTCATAGTATTTATTAAATAGAAATGTCTGAAACCATTCATGATCTGTGACATCAGACAGATTTTGACACAAGCTTGCTTGTCGCCGTGTTTCAAGGACGTGACGATGCGCCTGGACACGTTCACGATTTCAGGAATTCAAACTGCGACCTTTCTTGGCAGCGTGTCTGCCACCTGCTACCGACGTCCTCCAAACGGCCCCAACTGTCCAAGTCTGAGAGGCTGCAGAGGCGCGGTCAGAAGAAGGCAGAATCAGTCAGAAATGACTTTTGTCTTTCAAAGAATAAAGAAATGTAGACCAGACAGTTCCGTGTGCTTGTATGGATGAAGTCAGTCGTCATAATCTATAAAGCTTTGAGGTCTGAGCTTCTCTTTATGTTTTCTCGTTAAAGAAGCTCCCTGCATGTGCTCTGATATAGACTACTAGTGTGCCAGGGGTGTCTGAAAAATTAAGTGCACCCTGGCTGCTTTGTAAAAGTAGCAGCCAGCTGTTGCTAATCATTATCACTGTAAAAACAGGAGTTTTGCCAGTTTGCTATGTTGGAGCATGCAGTATCCACAAAGTGCCAGGATGGACAGACATGCTGTCTGGGAAGGGTGAAAGGTAATCTCCAAACAATCTAAAGTCCATCATCCTCCGGAGAGAAAAACATCAGCTGTCAACCTTCCCAGGACTGGATGTACCAGAAGACTGACCCCAAACTCAGGGCGAGATGCTCAGAGAAATGACCAGAAACCCAAGAGCTCTACCTCAGACTCTACAGGCCTAATTTAGCAGTGTTGTGCCGCAGATAGGTAGGATTTGGCTATGAATAAATATGAATAATTGCCTAGGGCAAATATTAATAAGATTAATAATTTTATGTAAAATTTAGCAAGTTTGGGGCACCATCCTGGTGGATTCCAGGAACATATAGCCAAATTGTTCAGTCTCAGTTTGTGTTTATGATTACCTGCCTGATAAGGCTGAGATAATTAAACAATAGATGAAGGAATGAGTTATTACGCTGTGGACATTAATTGTACGCATTACTCCAAGTAATCCCAGACAACTTCTCTTTAAGGTTAAGGGGACTTTATTTAGAAAATAGTTCAACCTTACAGCCAAACATTTCATACATTTATCCCATCTATTCTAAAGCATGCAACTCCTACTATAGATTTTAGACAACAATAATAGGTGAACATTAAACACAATTAACATGAAATGAATCAGTGAGACAGCTGAGGTTCGGGTCAGAAAAGGAGGGGGTGACCCTCACTCCAGGGGGCCCAAGTCACAGATAGCCTGTGGGACAAAAAGTCATGAATCTCAGCTCTGTGCCAAGATGGAGATCAGCACATGGAGTCTGAGAAAGAGTCATAAAACTAGCTTTGGCTAAAGGACCACATGGGGGAAGCGTCCATGTGGAAGGCCTCTGGTTTAGCAATGGGGTTAACCTTTTCAGCTGAGACCAGCTAACGCAGGCCGGACCAAGTCCGTCTCTGCCGACCGGGTGATCAGGGAGCGAGAGAAAGAGAGAGAGAGAAAAAGAAAGAAAGGTGTAATCTGCTCAGGATAAAACAAACAGTTTCAAACACAGCATTTTCAGCTCCAAATTATGCGTGCGGCGAGGCAAAAATGAGCAAACAGGTACAGCGCTTAAAAACACTTTAAACCAACAATGAACGAGATATAACTCGTTAAAACTTTATCTCCGCCCAGACACAATATTAGTATAAATGAACCGGTTCAGTCCTACTTTGCTTTGAAGGAGGTTCAGTCCACTAGGAGGAGAGCAAATTGTGTCCGTAGTTGAGCAAGAAAAGGAAGAGTTATAGAAAAAACCTGTACAGGATTTAAGGACCGTGTGGCCCAAAGGCAGGCTGGGCCTGGAGGTCGACGTCTAACGAACTGTCTGGGAACAGTCCTGATATTGCTCAAACGAGATACACAAACCGAATGAGCACTTTGAAATGAGAGTTTTTCCCGGTCCAGCGGGTCAAAACAAAAGAGAATCTTCACCGGTGAGATGTCCTCTGTTCAGCAGTAGTTTATCCAAGAACTTCTGGCTTGAGAACAATTCAAAATGGGCGTGACTACTCTTATAGCCCCTTTTGCCGTGATGTCATCGCCGATGTCACCATGGGTGGTCACGGACCAATAGGAGTGTGTTGGGTATCACTGCTAGGCTTGCTGGGAAATGTGGTCTTTGAAATGGCTAGCCAGCCATCCAAACGTCTGTTCAGTTCATCTTATGAGAAATGCACCACAACAGCCTGCTGTTCAACTCTCCCAAGGTTCAGGGTCATGACCTTTAACCTGCTAAAGGTCATGACCCTGAACCTTGGGAGAGTTGAACGAGAAAGCCTTTCTTCTCTAGAAACAAGATGGCACCAGGACTGAAGTTAGCAGACCTGCATTTGGTTGAAGGACAAGATGTCTAAGACAATGTGCTCTGGACAGAGGAGAGCAGAGTGGAGATGTTGGACCATGATGCAATGCTCCATGTTTGGAGAAAACCAAACACAGCATGTCGGCGCAAACACCTCATACCAGCTGTCCAGCACGGTGATAGAGGGGTGATGATTTGAGCTTGTTCTGCAGAGACCTTGGGCTCCTTGCAGTCACTGAGTAGAGCATGAACTCCTCTGTACACCAAGGGATTCTACAGTCACAGCTGAAGCTTGAACGTCGGAGTCATCCAAGCAAAGAAGCAACGTTAGGATGTAGATCGGGCCAACCCTCCTCCACAATAACATAAGAGTTATTTCTAGAACCTGTTTGATGCAGTTCTCCATGCAGAAAGACCCCAGGTAGGGATTTGAACCGAGGATGTTCTTGCAGCACTACACACAGTGTAGTGCTGCAAGAACAGCAGCAAGCCAACGCCAGTCGGCGTTGGCTTGCTGGTGTGCTTTGGATCATTGTCTTACTGAATAGCCCAAGTGACCTTGAGATGAAGGTCATGAACTGAGAGCTGGAACTTTTCCTTCAGGAGATTAAAATCCATGGTTCCATCAGTTGAAGGAAGTCTTCCAGGACTTGAAGCAGCCTCCGGTCCATTATACTGAAGGTCCACCTTTGTCTCAAAAGTGCACTGAATATTTTCTCAAACGTATTGGGGATCATAAAGATCTTTTTATGCTAAATATGAGAGAGGTCATTGTTTTCTAATTGATTGCAGTAATTCTGACCTTAGAACTTTGTCATAGAGGCCATTTTTTTCTCTCTGCCCCCCATTGTTGAATTATGACCTCTGAGGCATTGAGGCCTGCAGTGCTTTGGATCTCCTTGTTTGTTTTGTGACCTCCTGGATTAGTCGTCGATGCACTGTTGGAGTAATTTTGGTAAGTCAGCCTCTCCTGGATTGATTCTCCACTAGGGGTGTAACAGTACATTATCTTTTCAGATTTTTTGGTACGGCCCGGTAGGTTTGGTACGCCCATGTACCAAACCAATCCAGCTGTTTTCTACCTGAACACATGCAGAATGTTTATGTGCAGAACTCAGAGCGCAGCGCAACTTTAAAAAGTGACACCAAAACACCTACTTAACTCTGCTATTTGGGAACATTAATCGTTTCTCATGCAGCTACAGTAGAAGAAGAAAGATGGTCTGAACCAGAAGTTTGTCAGCAAATGCATCTTTCAACAGCAATAAGATCCATAACGCGCTCTGCACTGAACTGAATGATTCACCTGAAACAATGTCAAGCTGAATGTAAACATCAGTGATACTAGAGAAAAACCAGCATACGTACAACATGGCTACCAGTAGCAAGTCGGCGGAATCCTCATTGTTGAGAAGTGATTTTCCCAACACCTTCCCATGCTGCATTCAAGTACAACTAGGAGACTGGAATGTAGAAATATAAAAACAACTCCAAAGTGAAATGGGCAAATTATTATTTAAGCATTTCTGAACATTAACACTAACTGTTTTCAAGTGGTTATTTTGTTTTCTACTCTGGCTATGTCTGCATGTACTATTTTATAAAAATACAAATTAAATCTCCAGTCAGTTCTATACCTTTAACTTTTAAGTTATAGAATACAATAAAATCGAGGGAATTCGTGGGAAAAAGGTTCTTTGTTTAATGCTGATCAAAGTAAAAAATAAAAAATAAAGCAAGCCATATCCACATTTGTATTTATTTTTCTTGATTAAAGTGCCCAGAAAACGTACCGAAACGTGATTTTTGTTTACAGTTACACCCATATTCTCCTCTGTTCCATGAATGGATTTTTTTTAGATCTGGGATGATGTGTTGTTATTTCAGATCCTTTAGCCTGTCTCATGCTGTCAGAGAGATTTCATGATTCTAGGTCAGGCACCATTCAGGTCTGTTGTTAATCACTTAATTTTTAAGAATATTTATTTGTTTTTGTTTTTAGAACTGAGATATTGTTTGTTTGTTTTTTTTTGTTTTTTTTGTGGCCACAGTGGCCTTTATATAAAAGTGGGGGAAGACATGCGGTAAAGGTCCACAGGGACAGGACTCGAACCTGGGACGACCACATCTAGGACTGAGGCACATGGGGCACCCGCACTAACCACTAGGCCACACAACGCCCCTGAAATGAGATATTTTGACACCAGAAAAAACTGAAGCTGTAAACTTCCTTGACTGTCCTTGAACGCCTTCCTGTGTTGCCCCCAAGAAAAGCCGAGGTCTATATTCTAATGAACAGATGGCCAAAAAAGGGCAAACCGCCAGAAAAGATCAAGAGTAGAAAGGCAAAGCGGAGACAGCAACCAGGTGGATTGTTCTACATGTTAATCACAAATTATTATGCCCTTCGTTGAGACACTGAACCGTAATCGCCTCAAAGTCTGTCTAGGAGAGGATCAAACTCAGCAGGGTGGCTGTCACTTACAACAACATCAGAGAGCTGCTTCACTCTGTCCCAGCATGCCGATGGCTTTAGTGGAAAATTAAAGCCTCCGCGTCTAACGTTCCCACTCTACTGTTAAATGTAATTGCTTTGTTCAGGTAGATGGGGTGAGGAATCAAAAGGTGGTTAAGAATTACATCTTAATTAGTTCCCCGAATTTATGAGACAACTTTCACCACTTCAAGAACCACAGCAGCGACTTTTTATTTAACTTTACCCAAACCTGCCGTACCAATGTGTGACAGTAGGTTTGTTTTAGCTTTGAATAACTGTTAATGAAATGTATAATTTAGATCAAAATGACCAAGTTGGGGCACCATCCTGGAATCCAGGAATCATTGATAGCCAAATAGTTCACTCTCAGTTACTGTTTATGGATACCTGCCTGATGTGGCTAAGGTAATTGAACAATAATACATGAAGGAGAAGGTTTGTGGCGTTCTTTGAACAGCAAGTTACAACACATGCATAAGGAATAACAACAGAAAGAACTTTATTAACAAAAATTTCCAGTCAAAAATACTTGAATCAGAAAACTCACTAAGCTAGTAACACACAACTAAACTGCTAAGTAAAAGAAGAATAAACAATAAAACTAACTACCAAAAGCAAAAACAGTAAAAATGTACCAATATGGATAGAAGTAGAAACAATAACCAGTAAATCGATCGTGATGTCACAGTCCAGTATGAATATGTATGCTTAAAGACCAAGGGTTGTATTGAAGAGTTTGGAAGCGAAGCTAAGTTAGTTTTAAACTGTTTTATGGTTAGTTTAACTAATTAGCACCATTTGGTTTGTATTCAAACAACCAATTAACATTGCAAAGTAGGAGTGAAGACAAAACATTATTTGCAGGAAGTAATGTTTTATTAAATAATTTGATGAATTAAACCTTTTGGACAGTTGATTTTGAAGTTGACATATTATGCCTCTTTTTAAACAAGGTTTAATAAGTCTATGCTTATGTAGAAAAACATGTAAATTAAATTATTTTCACAAAATCACGCTCACCAGCTCAATTCTTGACAATTTCAGTCCCTTTCAGAATGAGCTCTGTTACTTTTATGCAAATTAGCATCTGCAGACCACGCCCACCCATCTTTTTATTAGGCTGCGGGTTTGCCACACATGAGAGTGGCCTGGAATAGGGAGCCTAAGTCTCCTCCCCTTCTGGTTGGCTCATGGGTTCCCTGGCCCAAAAAAAAAGGATTAGTGTCAATGAAAAGTTATTTTCTGAACCGCTTTGCCTTACGCCTCAAATCACGCATTTGAAAAAATTTGCAAGAAAATGGATGGATGGTTTTAATATGTTTGGAGTGTTTATAGAGGCAGCACAGACCCAAATGGCAACACAAAAGAATGGAAAAAACAAAATTTGAATAATATGTCGCCTTTAATTTGTGGATCAGTCACGACAGTGATGGATCTAATTTGAGTATTTTGGCATACTAAGATGGCAGGTTCAAAACGGCTAATAAGATTAGTTTTTGAGCTTTAAACTATCTATTTTAAAGCCGATCTGTAGTTTGAATACCGTATAGATTATAATCCTAATTGTTTATGAGCGCCAACGGTCTGCTGAAGCAGGCCAGACAAAAAGATAGACTACGTTTATCAGCACTAGCCCAGAGAGCTATTTTTAGCATATAGCGAAGGTTAAAAGGTTATTTTGCGTAGCTTAGGGAACCATAGAACAAATGAAAACTTTGGTGGAACGAGGCAACGCGTGTTGCATGATTAAAATGACTCTATCGGTCAATAACCTTTTAAAAACAGTATTTAAACCACAGGCCGAATAGTCTGTACCCAAACTGTTAAAGAATGAAATCTTACGAATGCAGCAAAAACCTAGTGAAATAGATGATCAAACAATCTTTAAATTGTTTTTTCAAAGCTAATTTATCTCTGCTCAGACACAACCTTACTTTGAACAGTTCTTACATCTCCGTAAAAAGGTGAATCCCTTGTCTGGTCTGGTCTCTAAGCCTTGGAGAACCAGCTGTGGTTGCTAATCCCAATGGTTTCTGGAAATAGATACAAACAATAACAAAACAACCATTAAACACTGTAGTGTCAAGGCACAGGGAAAGGCCTGTAATTGCTTCTGTATGCTGGAACCTCTGACCTTTGAATCATGATGTACTGTTCGCTCAAAGTGTATCATCGATCTGCAGCGTGCTCACAATGCACCAACTGGTTCGATGCCAAAAGAAAGCCTAACTCGAAGGATTTCAGCTTCTCTGAGCAGCTGAGGGTTTTTACATTTACATTTGTTCCGTGTTCACAAACACACCTCTAGAAAGACACAGAGTCCAACCCCAGACAGCCGATGAATCACCACAGCAAGTGAGACTTCAGGTTTACAAGTTCTATAGGCAATGTGCCCTGTCAATCAGGCAGAAATATGTCTCATTCATAAAATTTTACATCAGCAAAGAATGAAAATAAAGTTGCTGTCAGATCTGTTCTGCAGGAGGCTCCGTCTGTTCACGGTTAAGATGCTGAATGGGCTAGAGATCCAAACAGCAGCTAGATTTATGGAAATATGTAAGGATAAACCAAGCCCGCTGCAGTGGGACAGGCATAGCTCAATATCTTTAATCATGGCATTCAAATAAAATAATTCACAGTGAAATCATTAATTCAATGTGCAAAGTGAAAGGAAAATAATACGGTTTTTAAAAATCGACTTATTACAAATAAAAATCTAAAAAGTGCAACAAATGAAAATGACACATGCTTCATAGGCATGAAAGGACTTACATTTTCACAAAATATTCTTATTTTGTACTCTTACGAGTATAGCTGTTTTCTACATGAACACATCACAGCGCAACTTAAAAAAAGTGATATTTTTCTGTTTTTATCATGTAAAGCACTCTTCAACTACAATTTGATTGATTGATTGTACCGAAAATGTACCTAGCCGTGACTTTTTTATACCATTACATCCCTTCTAAATATGCATTATTTTCTAACATTTAGACACACATAAACTCATTTTTAGATACCCCAACACATGATACACAATAAAAACAGCAGCTTTAAGAAAATAGTTTATTATGTAAGTATGTAAGTTTCTAAAATAAAAAAACCTGCAAGTGCCCTATATAGTACAATAAGGTTAAACAAACTAGACATTAAATACCACTGATAAAAACTAATATGATGTCTAACACAGAACGTCTGCAGCATTTTGGAGAAATAAAAACATTCAATGAAAATAAACAAAATAAAATAAAGAAGCTCATTCCAAGACCATTTTGTCTGTGCCTGTAAAATTTCTCAAAATTGGGGTCATGTAAGGGTCTCAGCTGAAGCATAATGTAAAAACAAGTGAGATGACTGAGTAAGGCTGATAAAATAAAGGAGAGATAAAAAAAGAGAAGTTGTGACGTCAATCTGGGCTCTTCTGTTTATTCGGGCCTTGCTGCAGCTTTTGCGGAGGACAAAATAACCACAGGGAAATAAAAGCATTGAAAATCATTCGCAATCCAGGCTTTTTATGGGTGAATAGTAAAGGACTTGCTAGATTACTGGATATATGTTTTAATTTCTACGCCAATTACACCTGAAATTGCAGCTGAAGCACATCACTCATGTAGAATAGTGCACATGTATTGAGTGCCGTTTGTAAAGTTCCACAGTCAACAATTTCAAGCAATAATTTGGATTATTTAGCCTGTCATAAGAGAAAAAAAATGGGGGTTCATTTTTTAAAGTCGTATTTTCACCTTGTTATTCAGTCATCTATAAATGTCACTTTTTATAACTAAATATTTAGTTTATAAACCAACTGTTGCTGTAAATACATCGGTAAACGTCTGTATTGCCGTTAAAACGGCTCATCCTAGGTATTAAGCTGAAAAGTTGGACATGTTGGGAGGAAAATAAACAATGATAAAGAGGAGGCATGAACAACGTTCAGTTTAAACCAAGGTTCACACAACCTACCTCTTATTTTGATAGTCCACATCTGCTTATTCACAAGTGAATTTGCATATTTGCATTTAGCTCAAAGCAAAAATATTTAGCTTAACTAAACATCTAGTTTGGAGCTAAATATTTAGCTAGCCAGTTTAGCTTGCTAGCAAAATATTTAGCTTGTTAAGTAAACAACGAGTTCGGAGCTAAACATTTAGCTCAGAGCTAAATATGTAGCTAGCAAACAAAATATTTAGCTTGTTAACTCAACATCTAGTTCGGTGCTAAATATTTAGCTCAAAGCTAAATATGAAGCTAGCAAACAAAATTTTTAGCTTGTTAACTAAACATCTAGTTCGGAGCTAAATATTTAGCTAGCTACTTTACCTTGCTAGCAAAATAAATGTTTAGATCAGAGCTAAATATTTAGCTTATTGACTAAATATCTAGTTCGGAGCTAAATATGAAGCTATCAAACAAAAATATTTAGCTTGTTAACTAAACATCTAGTTTGGAGCTAAATATTTAGCTAGCCAGTTTAGCTTGCTAGCAAAATCATTATTTAGCTCAGAACTAAATATGAAGCTAGCAAACAAAATATTTACCTTGTTAAGTAAACATAGAGTTCGTAGCTAAATATTTAGCTCAAAGCTAAATATGTTGCTAGCAAAACTAAATATTTAGCTTGTTAACTAAACATCTAGTTCGGAGCTGAATATTTAGCTCAGAGCTAAATTTGAAGCTAGCAAACAAAATATTTAGCTTGTTAACTAAACATCTAGTTTGGAGCTAAATATTTAGCTTGGTCGTTTATCTTGTTAGCAAAATAAATGTTTAGATTAGAGCTAAACATTTAGCTCGCAAACACAATATTTAACTTGTTGACTAAACATCTAGTTTGGAGCTAAACATTTAGCTTGCCAGTTTATCTTGCTAGCAAAATAAACGTTTAGATTAGAGCTAAACATTTAGCTCGCAAACACAATATTTAACTTGTTGACTAAACATCTAGTTTGGAGCTAAATATTTAGCTAGCCAGTTTAGCTTGCTAGCAAAGTAAATATTTAGCTCAGAGCTAAATATGAAGCTAGCAAACTAAATATTTAGGAGCTACATATTTAGCTCAAAGCTAAATATGTAGCTAGTTAACTAAACATCTAGTTCAGAGCTAAATATTTAACTCAGAGCTAAATATGAAGCTAGCAAACAAAATATTTAGCTTGGTAACTAAACATCTAGTTCGGAGCTAAATATTTAGCTAGCTAGTTTACTTTGCTAGCAAAATAAATGTTTAGATTAGAGCTAAACATGTAGCTCGCAAACACAATATTTAGCTTGTTGACTAAACATCTAGTTCGGAGCTAAATATTTAGCTTGCTAGTTTACCTTGCTAGCAAAATAAATGTTTAGATTAGAGCTAAATATATAGCTAGCAAACAAAATATTTAGCTTGTTAACTGTTTAGTGTGAAACTGTGACATTAACAAATGAATCAAAAACATGGACGTGAATATGACTGTGAAAAATTAACCCCTATTTTTCTTCCTCTCATGACAGGCTACACAACCCAAGTTATTGCTATCAGTTTTTGACAGTGTAACTTTACAAATAGCACCTCACACACATACACAGTGGAAAAGGAGCACATCTGGTTTATAGTATTCAGATGTGTTGGATGCAATAACATGTTTCAAAACTCTGTTTCACTGCATGGTGTGTAGCTACCCTGGAGGAGTCACCGATCAATCACAGGCCAACACATTCATGCACGCACACACATACATTTCAGAGCATTCTAGAGTGGCCTATAAACCTAACATACGTGTTCTTGAACGGTGGGAGGAACCCACACATGTAGGTGGAGAACATGTGAACTCCACACAAAAAGGCCCCAACCTGTGAACAAACCTGTGACCTTGCTGCTAAAATGCAGCAGGGCTACGATGTGAACCTTGAAAAGCAATTTTGTTCTCAAATGCATTTAAAATGTTGCTCATCTCGACTTTTGCCATAGAGGTTAGTTTCGATCTCATCTTCAAGATGGGACCCTGATGCTCCAGCGTCTCTGAACAGCTGGTGAAGCCGCATGATTTCTTTGAAATTAAAAAAAGGACGCTTGATTAAAGTCTTGGGAAAAATCTGATAAGTATTTTTCATTTTTCTTTAGAAATGTATTTATTCATGAGCACCCTGCTGTACAGCTAGCAACAAAATGCTAAGGCAAAAGTCAGAGTTGCATGAACTTACTTCACCTCTGGTTACTCTAGCAGATCAAATTTGGAGGAATCATTTATCAGAGGAGGCCATTTTGAGTAATTTGGATGACCTGCCTCTCCATGATCCAGTACTGAAGACTTTAGTGCTGTCCGTCATAACAGTTGGCGTTATTGCTGATACGTTTTCTGCGTCATCCAGCACAACCCGGAGTAGAATGGTGGAGGAAGCCCCAGTCTGAGGTTACGTACAAGCAATCAATTAAGGGGGAGAATTATGTGATCATAATCTTTGTTATTTATAAAACCTTTGATTGTTTGTATTTAACATCCGATCTATGTTGCATCATGGACAGGGTGATCCGGGCAGCTTTACACCCGGAACACTGATGCAACACCGGCCGATTGGATTTAGACAGCCAGATTAAAAAAAAATTGATGCTTCTTCATCTTCTTTCTTTCTTCCCCTTAATTTTCCGTCTCCGTGTCCATTACATCAGGAAATAAAACCCCCAGCAATTCATAATAAAGATTTTTCACACATATATCAAGTGGAGGACTATAGAAAAAGCTGTACTGCTCCGCTTGTGAAAGTAAATCTGTTGGGCTTCTACTTGGTACTCGGACACAAATTCTGAGCTCCACACTGCCAAACAGGACAAAAAAAAAGTGGGAAAATATTCTGCCAATATTATGAGCATTGGATGAAGCCATACACAAAATCCTACAGGCGTTAAATTAAAATATCGGCATGAAACAACTTAAGCCTTTCTTCGGAGTTTTGCTGGATGACACAAAGAACATAGAAGCAATAACTCCTTTGGTTATGTCGGTCAGCAAAGTCTTCAGTACTGAACCTGAGATCATCTTAAAAATATAATCCAAAAGACTCAGAATGGCATCCTCTGATAAATGTGAACATGCTTTTAAATCTGTGGGGGATGGATGGTAATGTGGTTTATGTGGAGTCATTTTTAATTTGTAAAGCACTTTGAGTTGCAATCTTTGTATGAAAAGCGCTTTATAAATAAAGTTTGATTGATGACACAAAACATTACTCAAAGGCAGCTTTAAACAGATGAGTTTTTAGTTCTGATTTAAAAGAACTCAGTGTTTCAGCAGCTCTACAGTCGTCTGGAAGTCTGTTCCAGATTAGAGGAGCATAGAAACTGAAAGCTGCTTCTCCATGTTTGGTTCTGATTCTAGCGATGTTGAGTAGACTGGAATTAGAGGACCTGAGTGGTCTGGTGGGTTGCTATAGTAACAGTAGATCTTTAATATACTTTGATGCTAAGCCATGTAATGATTTATAAACTAGTAAAAGTATTTAGAAGTCTATTCTCTGAGCTACAGGGAGCCAGTGTAAGGACCTTAGAACTGGGGTGATGTGCTCTACTTTCCTGGTTCTAATGAGGAACACGAGCAGCAGCGTTCTGGATCAGCTGCAGCTGTCTGATTTACTTTTTAGGCAGACCTGTGAAGACGCTGTTGCAGTAATCAATCCGACTAAAGATAAACGCATGGATGAGTTTTTCTAGGTCCTGTTGCAACATCAGTCGTTTAATCCTAGAAATGTTCTTCAGGTGATAGAAGGCTGACCTTGTTATTGACCCTGGAGGTTCAGGTCTGAGTCCATTACTACACCTAGATTTCAGGCCTGATCAGCCGTTTCTAGCTGTATTAACTGAAGCTATGTGCTGACTCTTGATTGTTCTTCTTTCGGTCCAAAAGAAATTACTTCAGTTTTCTTTCTATTCAGCTGTAGAAAGTTATGGCACATCCATCCATTGATTTGGTCGATGCATTCATTTAGGGTTTGGATGGGTTCAGAGGTGAAGGAAGTTCATGCAACTCCAACTCTTGACATGTTGTTGCTAGCTGTACAGCAGGCTGCTCACTCACAGTGAAAGAACGGCCATACAGGAAGATCGATGTTTAAGCACTAGCCAATGAGTTTTCAGGCCCCACCCATAGACCCTGATTGGCAGATTGACTCTTCTGTTAAAAAGTGACATTTTGAAATAAATAAGCCACTGGGGAAAACACCATTAGGAAATAAAAGCTGACTTTGCGAAAATGACGTTTTGGAATAAAAACTGATTAAATTAAATAAAAATGGCTAAAAAAAAATTCCTATTATTTGGAAAAATATTACATTATAATAATGCTTTATATTAATAAATAAATTTTAAAGGAAAATGAAAAAATATGTCATACTGAGCTTAGAATCTTATGTGCATTCAGCGTTTTTTTTACAAATTCATTGTCACATCATATTTGTCTATTATTTGTTCATGTAGGTATTTCTTTCATAATGTTTTATTTATTTATTTAATATTGAGCAGTTTGGCATTCCATACACATGGGCTGCAGATGTCTTACCTGGGATAAGGAGAACCAGAACCAGACTGTTGCTCAGTCCAAGGCTACCTGAACATTATTTTCTAACTGAGGAACTCAGAGCTCAACTTAAAAAATTGACACCAAAACAAAACAGAAAGGACTCCCAGCTATCACTAAACTCTGCTATTTGGGGACGTAAATGGTTTCTCATGCAGCTACAGTAGAAAAAGAAAGATGGACCAAACCAGAACTTTGTCAGTGAACGCATCTTTCAACAGCAATAAGGTCCATAACACGATCTGCACTGAACTGAATGACTCACCTGAAACAATGTCAAGCTGCTTTCAAGTGGTTATATTGTTTTCTACTTTGGCTATGTCTGCTTGTACTATATATATATTTTTAAATCCAATAAAATCCAACTTTCAACTTTGTAGAATGTAATAAAATAAATTTCATGAACTGAAAGGAAGGAATTCAGGAATAAGGTTCTTTGTTTAATGCTGATCAATGTAAAAAATAAAAACACGTACCAAACCCTGATTTTTGTGTAACGTCACACCCCTAGACCTAATATTAATCCTTGCGGGACTCCAACTGAACAGGTGAGATAAGATGATTGTGTGTTTTCTATCTGTACAGCTTGTTTTCTAAACCAAATCTAGCTTATCAGCCCAAATTACAAATAACACTCCTAGAAATAGAAGTCGGCCTTTGAATTTTGTTGGGTAAGACACTTTATTTTTCTGGTGAGGTGTCCACAAAATCCTAAAACAAAACAAAGTAAATAGAAAACAATAGACAACACAAACAAACCAATAGGAGCCCTTTCATTCCCACCTCAGTGAAACAGCTCGTGGATTCATCCCTCCATGAGTCCAGAAAAGAAGCCAGCCAGTCAAACGTTTCTAAAGACATCAATTTAATTTATGACATACATAACAAAGTATCCAAAGACAGTATTTTACAAATTAACAGAGGTGACGTGTACATTTTTTAGAAAATCCTAAACGATGCGATATGACTGTTAACACTGCAGAGACTGTGACAAAAAGACCTTCAGACACGAGATTCAGTAAGTGAAACAAAAAGAACTTGCCGTTTGCATTGATTTAAACAACTAGATAGGTCAGCACATGACAACAGGTACAGTTAGAGCACAGAAAAACACGCAACATTGACTTTTAAATATGTTTTTTCCGCCTCTTCCATGTCTGCGGTGGACAGGGAGGGGATGTAACAACCAGCTGTCCGTCGTAGGGCACAGTGCTGTGGTGTAGAAATCCCAGAGAGTAGGCACTTGGAGACAATTAACGACCTCAAGGAACACAAAAATCACATCTGCTTTGAGTCCAAACACAAAATCAGGAGAAATGATCCCTTTAAATTTAATGATTGTTTGCTGCTGGAATTTATTCATAGAAAACATTCAAACTCAGTCGTAGACTAACTTTGAGAGCCTCTGGGGTTTTCTTCTAACATACCTGGACATGTGAATATTCCTAACTTTCAATGAAATACAAAAAAACACGAAGGCCCGACTAAAATTTGTCGGAGAAAACAGACAAAAACCAGGAGTTTTGGAATGACGTTCTTTGGAAAAATGAGTCTAAAACTGAAATATTCGGACACCGGATGAAATCTGTTTGGCACAAATCGAAGACGGCGCTCAAGGAACAGAGCAACATACTGACTGTTAAGCACGGAGGTGGAGGTGCCATGCTTTGAGGATGCTATGCAGTCTGGCGTGTATCGGACCGGGCATCGAGGAAAACATTTGAACTCAACCCTGAAACATGAAAGTTGCCCAAAATATCCCAGTAAGCCCATCAAGATAACTTCGTGTTAAATGCTAAAAAATCACCTTTTTTCCCTGGATATAAATAACACTTATGATTAGACATCAGTATCTAGACATTTCTTAATAAAGACCTGAATCAGAGTAGCTTTTTTTTCCCCACAAGGCCTCGCAACTGTCTGCAGAGCTGCTTTTAATGGATTTTTTAAAAAGTTGGTTGATCTGGCTCAGAGATCTGCAACCTTTTACAATAAAAAGAGCAGTTTTTACCCCGAATCTGGCTAAATAAAACTCATTTGGAGTGCAGATGGCCGCTCCCGGGGACGTTCTTTGACTTTGTGGTGGCATCAGCCGTCATCTATGGTGTTGTCTAATGGGGCAGCAGCTTATCTACTGCTGAAAGGAAGAGGTTAGATCAGATCATCAGGAACGCCAGGCCTATGATACTAGACTTTTGCTGCATCCAAGCACCAAATAAAGCCATTAACGTTCATATGATTTAACCTTGCAAACTGATGAGATTCAAACATATGGTCATGAATGCATCTCTGCAGCTAATCCTCAACAAATAAACTTAATTTGCGTTGATTCCAAATGTTATGTTTATTTAAATAAGCATATTTCCACTTTATGGTTTAGTTTAGCTTTTCTCATTAAGCCCCAAACTGGCAGAAAGGCGCAATAAACTGGCAGTAAAAATCAAAATTGAGCACTCCATGGATAAAGTGGCCAGAATGACGGCTGTAATAGGAAAATAAGTTCCTCCTGTTGTTTATAGAAGCAGCTATTCGCGAGTAGGTTATGCATGAAGTCCAATATGTTTGAGATGCAGGAATTAAGCAGGTTCATACATTTTGATTTGACAAGCCTTGTGTCCAAGGCTGTGGAGAAAGTGTGTGCGTGTGTGTGTGTATATTTTATCACATATTAAAGAAGTCAAATCCCAGCCTGTTATCCTCTGTTAAAGACGTTTCAGACAGTTCTGTGAGGAGTTTAGGCTTCACCCACAGAACCCAGAGATGGGCTTCATCAATCTGGCTGGTTTCAAAATGCATAACAAAAAAGTCTGGAAACTTTTCTTCCTTTTCTGGATCTTTGTTTGGCTCCGACAGGACACGAAGAGCATAGTTTCTAAGACCTCTACAGTTTATTTGAAGCTTTGCTGTTTTATGCCAGCATCTGCAGCAGATTCATAAATTAGCGTGGGTCTCGTAAAGCGCCGCCCTCACCTTGACGCCGGGACATCTAACGCATAAATCAGCCAATGCAAAGCAACCAGGAGACACTGGCCTCTATTTTCAAGATTCAATCACATCGGGGGTTGACATCAGAACATCAACATATTTCTCCAGTATAAATATATATTATATGTAAAGGAAAGGTTTAAGGGACCTTCCTTGTTTTGTGCTATTCTTTTCCAGCTGTAAGGGAATATTTCCTCATATAGGCCCATACAAGTTTTGGTCCAAATTTCATATAAATAAATAAATATTAAAGGTGTTGGTTTTGTTCAAACATCAGCTTCTGTATTGGACTTGGCCATTTTTGTTTTTTCGAAAGCCCAATGTTCCATTTTATTCACAATCAATTCTCCAGAAGAATTTCTGTATCGTGTTTCTTCTTCCTTCTGTCAGCTAGTTTAAATCCAAACCGCAGCTGAGCTGAATCTCTGTTCCTCGGGAACCTTAAGCATTTATTTCAGCTTTGTTGCATTTTCATTAAGGTCTAAGGTACAGAGGGAACATTAGGCAAATGAAGCTTGCTGACACGTTGCTCTTCACCAATACTGGCGTGCATAGAGTTGCTCCCTTAAGAGCAACAAACAATAAAGTACAATGAAGTGGCATCGTTAGGTCACAGAAGAAAAGGGTGAGATCAGGCAGATAAAGTATAAATCTCGGGTTGGTTAGTAGTGGTTACAGCCTGAAACATGAGTAAAACCACTCTACACTTTGTGGAAATTTGCAGCTGTAACAGGATTTAAGATTCGTGGACCCACATCTGGATTCGCCCTAGTCTGTCGATAATAGCGGGAGCTTCTGCTTCACAGTAATGAAACACCAGCCTAACATTATAAAAGTGAAATAGGACCACTCCTAATTTTGTAGCAGTTTGTAACCACAATAGTTTCTCTCATTTTTGCCAACTTGTTTTCAATCAAATCGACAGCAGAGAAGGATGAAGAAGCTCTAATATGTCATTTGTAAAGTTACACTGTTAAACATTAACAGAAATCATTTGGGTCATTTAGCCCGTCATAAGAAAAAATGGTCTTATGGAAAAGTCATATTTGTGTCCATATTATTATTCACCTATAAATGCCAAAGTTTCAAGCTAAACATTTGGCTTGCTAGCTAAGCTGGCTAGCAAAGCATTCAGCTTCGAACTAAACTTTTAGGTCAGAACTAAATATTTAGTTAATATGGAAATGTAGCCTGAATGGCAATAAGCGGAAGTAGACTACCAAAATAAAAGCTGGGTCTTGCAAACCTCTATACAAACTGCTGGCGAGAATGAATGTCACCTCATTATCATGTATTATTTTTCTCCCAACACGTCCAACATTTCAGCATAAAACGTAGGATGAGCCGTTTTGACATCAATACAGACGTTTACCGATGGATTTACAGCAAAACAGTGATGCAGCAGGAGTTTATATAGAGGATCGCAAGACCCAGCTTTTATTATGATAGTCTCGTTCTGCTTCTAAGCAAGCGAATTTGCACATTAGCTTAATATTTAGCTCTGAATTAAATATTAGAAGTTATTTATTTTGCTGGCTAAATATTTGGCTTGTGAACGAAATATTTATTTTGAAAGTGTGGCATTTATAATTGAATGAATAACATGGATGCAAATATGACTTGATGAAACCCCATTTATTTCTCTTATGACGGGCTAAATGACCCAAATTATTGCTGTTTAACTTTTAACTGTGTAACCTTAAAAACGCTGGTTTGAATATTGTGTTTGCAAGCGACTCCAAGTTATCCAGTTGTAATCTGACTTGAACAGAAATGATGAGCTGTGGTTGAACTTAAATTGTGATAGCTGGTGGGGAATGCTAGGGATACTCAACCAATCAGAAATGGTTTAGTACCTAACCCCCCCAAGCAGCTCCATCATGAAGGTTTAAGGGGATTTCAAGAGAACGTTCTTCTTACCAGGGCCGTTTTCCTGGGTTTCTCCCCACAGGACTCTGTTTAGATCATGGCGTATGCAATGAACACAACGTGGATCAATCAAAGGCCGCAGAAAATGCTTCCTGCAGTCATAACACATCACACACTTGCATCGTACATTTCTCCTGTTAAAGAACCGTACTGATGGTGTCAAAGTCCTTGCTGATCTGAGAGTTGCTGGGCAGTGACTTGAGGTACTCCAGGTGCCTCCTGGCGTCCTCCTGATTGTGTCTCACATAGTAGATCACGTAAGCGATCACCATGGTGAACCATCCGAACATGGTGACAAACATTGCTACGTCGGTGGTCTTGTGGTGGAAGTTGCAGAAGTTGATCCCTGAATCCAGCACCTGGATGACCGGTTTACCGGCGTGCTCCTCCTGCACCGCCGTGTGGCATATCACCTCGTTCACCGTTTCCGGGTCCAGGCGCAGCTCCCTCAGGACCTCCTGCAGCGTGCATTCGCAGTGCCACGGGTTGTTCGAGAGGCTAATTTTCGCCCGCAGACGGGCAAACGCCTCTTTTGGGACGCTTTGGATGTGATTGTTTGATAAATCCAGCACCAGGAGGCTGTCGGAAACGCCCTGAAACGCTCCCATGTCCACCGTTTCGATGTCATTGTTGGACAGGTCCAGCTCCTGAAGGTAGTGGAGCTCTCTGAAGGCGTGGTTGGGGATGTGAGTGATGTGGTTGGCTGCCAAAAGCAGGACAACTGTATCTCTGGGAAGATCGGGCGGGATCTTTTCCAGGTTGCGAGACATGCATTGGACCACCGTCAAGCCGTTCTTCTCCATGCAGTGACAGCTGGAGGGACAAGCCATCACGGATGCATTCTGCAGGATCATCCCAGAGAGCAAGCCCCACAGCAAGGCAAAGCCATTGAACATGAGGAATACCCTGAACATTCGAGGCCTCGCAAAGTCCTGCATAATCAGCAGGGACCTCCAAAAAGTCCCGTCAGGCAACAACAGAATTCATAGCTCAGCCTGTTTTTCCTCCTTCATTAGACTTTAAAATGCTAAAATTAGCAGTTAGTTCGAAGAAATGCAGAATCTTATCTGGAGATAATCCATTAAAATCGATTTGGAAGATTTCTAAACAGTTTTTTGAAGCATGTTTGAAAAGAGCTCATCCAGAAACCAGGCTGCTCGCTGAACATATTCCAGCAGAACGCTGTAATCTCCGGATTAACAAGAGGAAGACGGAAGACTCGAGAAGCACAGATAAAGACGCTGGACTCCGAACATTATGTCGCCGTTCTGGAAAAAAATCCCAAAAGAAAGTAGAGTTAGTGTTTATGTGAGAACATTGTTTTAAAGCCAGACTCACAGCTGCTGTGTCATTGTTCTTTTTAGAAAAAAACAAAGTGTGCACAGTAACAGCATTCCCACAGCGTTTACAAAATGTATAACGTGATTGTGGAGAAAAGAAATCAATTTGTCCAAATCTCATAAAGCAGCAGGCGGACTTACATACAGGTCGTCACCTGCGTTTTCTCATCCAATTAGGCCTGATCTTCCAGGGTGGCTCGCATCAATCTTAATTACGCCGTTTCACAGCTGGACAAAAAGGAAGGAGCTCTAATAAACACACCGTTCCGTTTTCCCTCCGGAGCCTCCCTCCTTTCAAGGACCACTGCTTTCCCATTTATGTCCCTGGGATAAGAATAGCCGGGGACTCTAAATTTACTCCATCTGTCCTGCAGGAGCAGGTGGACCCCAGGTCATCCGCTGCATCTCCTCTATAGTCCGAGGATCTTCTCAGCTCTGGGACACATAATGGGTTCACCTCAAAGGTTTTAAAAAGAGGGAGGGATGGGGGGTTATTATTCTGAGCTCAGCAGGAGGTGAAGGAACGATGTGACACACAGGTGCATCTAACCATCCATCTGTCCTATAACAGCCCACACTGAGCTTTAAACTGTTGCCTTTCTGGTTGGCAGATTAGATTAGTTTTCTTGCAGATGCCTGGAAGCATCTTTAAAAGGAAAACTTTATGTGCACGGTTCATTGCAGTTTCAAGATTCATGAATAATTTCTGAATGTGTATTTCACTTAGGTATTGATTAGGAAGCGTAATGACGTTCAATCAAACAAGCATTACTAAAATAGTCCAAACTTGCTCACCAACAACGTTTTAGAGCTCCTTCTTCTGCAGGTCCAGCGGAGGTGTCTGGAGTTCCCACGGCATTCCAGCTCAGGTGGAAGCATTCAAGATTCCTCCAGTAAAACCAAAGGTAATCACACAAGTTTGCTTGTTTGACCTGGAGCAGGAATAGTTGTCAGTTTCTCCTGCTTCCACGCTCCTTTCTCACGTCTTCACTTGTTGAAGATCAAGGTCCCGATGGAGCAGGTGGACGAGGGGCTTCATCTCATGCTCCTCTCCCTGAACTGAGCGCAGACTGGGCTGCTGTCCTCCTCCTCCTGCCTGCCTGCCTGCCTGTCTGCACCTCCCCTCTCTGTCTCCTCCTCCTCCTCCTCCTTCAGTTATCACCATAAAAAGGGAACCTGGAGTGGGAGGATTGCTCGTGGCGAGAAACGGTTATCCAGGCAGGTTCTGTGGGGCTAACTTTTGAAATTACCGTGGGCAAAGATTAAGTCTGGCTCTTTGGCTGTGGTGAGTTATTGATTATTCTGCCTGCCCTGTTCACAGAGGAGCGGATCAAGATATCCGCCTTCAGGTCTGCACTGGTTCATATTAGCAACCACTTTCTCCTTAAAGACTTTTACCTGATAACTGAAATCCAAATTGGATTGCAGACACAGATAAAAGCAGTTCTGCACCCTGAAGGCGTTGTCCAATTTGGATGTAATTTACTCAAAATGCAAACCAGTGGTTTTGGATGGATGTGATTCCCAAGGGGTTGTCACATGTAGGAGGACCACCAGAGGGCAGATCTCCAATCTGGATTTTTTTAGTTTTTATGAATTTTTGCTCCGTCATAATTGTCTGTTCGGTTTTTGCAGAGGATGCTATTTTAAAAATGGCTACAGAAATTCCTCCATTGGGCACTATGATGCTCCCATTGAACATATTAAAGGTCTCATTAACTCTTTTTTTTTTTCAATAAATCTGCTGTGGTCTCTAGTATGAATTAATGCCTAGCAAGCCGTTTTCTGTGGAAAAAAAGCTCTGGCGCTCTTGTGTCGGGAGGTGGAAGTTTGTCGGATGAGTGGGTGGGGGAAAACGACAGGATTAGGAGTCTTGCTCATTAATGTTCATGATATGCAAACACCTCACCTCTGATTGGCTAACAGCAGCGCGACTTTCAGTAGTGCATTCCTACCCGAACCAGGAGCGTTTTGGAGGCCCATCATCTGCAAATGTGTTCCACCCAGCTGGTCCTGGGAGATCCGGAAATCACAGAAGAATTGCATTTGCATAACTTAAAGGGTAGTATGCAGGAAAAAAGTAATTATTCCAGAAACTGACCATACACTCCAAAAACCGCAGATATTTATATCCAAGCCTTCTCCATTTCCATGTTGTCCTTGTAAAACTGATCACTGCTATCATATAAATTGGGTGAAACTCCACTTCAAGGATTGATTTCTCGTCGTCCATGATGAAAACCAACAAATCAGAACCACAGACCGACTGACTTCCGACCAGAGGGCTGTTCCACAAAACGAGCTTAAACGAATGTAGGCTAATTTGAATTATCCTCGTTTGAATTAGCCTAAGAGTTCACACCAGGCTTATTGGGTTCCACGAACGAAGCTCAGGTGGATTCAATCCCCGCTCATTCAAGCTCATTCATGTGCGTCCATGCTACATTAAAGGCAGCTCCTGTCAATCGATGCTAGATGCTTCTCCCAGGCTGAGAAACAATCATTAATGCAAGCCTATGAGCATCACAAATACATCATAACCAATAAGGGGAACACCAGCTGCATAAAAAGGCTTGTGAGGCTGTATTGTGTATAAATGTAAATTAGGTGGTCTAGAGTGTGACACACAGTGAGCGCTGATAAGTGCGTCTGACTGTAAACTTCTACGTTTATGTTAATTAATCATAATACCTCACTGGGTAGAGCAAAATAATCTGGAGTCTGTTGTGAATTATTAAAACCAGTGTTGGGACTAACACATTAGTAAGTAAAGCGTTACAGTAACTACGTTATTATTGTGGTAACGAGCATGGTAACTAGTTAGTTTGCCAAAATCCGGAACGTGTTTATCATTACTGGGATTTAAATAGGGTCGTTACTGGACTGCAGTTTCCGTGGTGGACCTTTTTTTTTTAAACAAACTGTAATGAAAAGGGTTGTACACACAACTAATTGTACACCGAACAGCAGACAGGTGCTCCAATTTATACGTCAAATAAATGATAATAAATAAATCACAGTAAATTCAGGTTGGTATTGCCAGTTCCGTGGTGGATGTAGAAAGCGCAGGTGACGCAGTGACGTAGGCTACAAGTCAATTAAATTAGAACCATGGCAGGAGTCGAAGACGGTCCAGGCGTGGGATTTCTCTCGTGGAAATATGGACATTATTTTTCCTTTCTGTTGGTAAAAGATAAGAATATTGTGGTGAACTGTAAGGCAAGGCAAGGCTATTTTATTTGTATAGCACACTTTCATCAGCAGGGTAATTCAAGGGGCTTTTTATATGATTTGGTGATTTAAAAAACAAAAAACAAAACAAACAGATATGGAATATTACATTGCAAATTAAAGGAAAAGAAACACACACTCTTTACTCTGTACTCTCTGTGGAGGTCCTAAACTCTATCCAGATTAAAACAGACGCATATAAAGGTGACACATAAAAGAGTCAACACATTAATAAGAGGATTCTAAGTAAAAACAAAGTTACTTTCCCTAGTAACTAGTTACTTTGAAAGTAACTGAGTTACTTTTGAAAGAAGTAACTAGTAATGTAACTAAGTTACTAATTTAAAGTAACTTACCCAACACTGAACCTAACACACGACAGAAAAAAGCTGACAGGTTAAATATGTAAGAACACAGTTTAAATAAGGATGTAAAAGTATTTAACAATGAAATAAGAACAGCTTTAAGTCTTCAAAATGTAAAGTCACATTAATACAGTATTTCTTTTACATGTATATTTTGTTACCGGTTGCTGGGTACTTTAAGGCTATATTAACACATTTAAACAGCATGCTGATTTTATGGGTCCATCTTAGACAAAAAGTGATATGGCTGTAATTATTAATAATGCTTGGTGTCAGGAGCGACATGGGTGGAACAAAAAGTTCCTGGCAGCAAGATTAAATACAGTAATATTCTTCAAAATGGTTAAAGAAATAAATCTAATTAGAACTACATTTTAAAAGATAAAACTCCACATTGCATTGCATAATTTAGCCACAAAACAGGAAACTGCAGCTGCTGCAGCCGGTGTAATAACTTTATACTGGTGTGTGTGTGAGAGAGAGAGAAGGAAAAAACAGCAGCAGAATAATCCCAGCCCCGCAGTATGACATCACATGGCTTGTCCAATCATATTCATCAAGCTAAAAGAAGCCTCACAGTTAGCCTGCCACGGAGCAGGCTTGTCCAGCAACATCTGTCGCCATAGTGACTAAACGGGGCTTCAGGTTGCCCTCGTTCGTGGAACCGGATTTTGGGAAATCGATCCCGGATTGTCAAAATAAGCCTTTTGAGCTTTTGAGAATAGCTCGCTTTGTGGAACAGCCTTCTGGTGTCACCGGTGATGATGTTTGTGTTTTTTTCATAGTTGAGCAACCAGAAATGTGCATTATTTCTTTTTATCTCCTTATTTCTTTTTGTCTGTTTATTTAGAAATTGGTCCCATGTCTAATCCGATCTAAACTGCTGAGATTGACGTGTTCTGGAAGCATAGCGCGTAAAAAACCAGCCACGTACATTTTATCATTCAATTCTCTTCTGGGACGCGCAACTCAGAGAGGCCGATCGTATTTCAAAAGGAACAGGTATTACATGGTTTCCCAGTGAACGTGAGCTTAAAGGGAAAATATTATGCTAATGTCACTTTTTTCCATCCTCTTGTGTTGCCAGAAGTTCTAAAAAAGAAACTGATTAGTCAATCACTTCATCTGGATGGTATTAAATTGGCCTCCAGTAATAACATAAAGAACCTCTGCGTTTTTTTTGACCAGACTTGACATTTAAATCCCATATTAAACAGGTTTCTAGGATTTCCTTCTTTCACCTCCGGAATATTGCTAAAATTAGAAACATCCTGTCCAGGAGTGATGCTGAGAAACTAGTCCATGCATTTGTTACCTCAAGGCTGGACTACTGTAATTCTTTACTATCAGGTAGTCCACAAAATGCCATTAAAAGCCTTCAGTTGATCCAAAATGCGGCAGCAAGAGTTGTGATGAATATTAAAAAGAGAGATCCCATTTCTCCTGTTTTAGCTTCCCTTCATTGGCTCCCTGTTAAATCCAGAATAGAATTTAAGATCCTCCTTCTTACATACAAAGCCCTTAATAATCAAGCTCCATCATACATCAGAGATCTGATTGGTCCATATGTTCCTAACAGAGCACTTTGCTCTCAGACTGCAGGTTTACTTGTAGTTCCTAGGATCTCTAAAAGTAGAATGGGAGGCAGATCTTTTAGTTATCAGGCTCCTCTCCTGTGGAACCAGCTCCCAGCTTTAGTCCGTGAGGCAGACACTCTGTTTACTTTTAAGGCCAGGCTTAAAACTTTCCTTTTTGATAAAGATTATAGTTAAAAACAGAATGATGTTAGTCCGTCGTTGAATACGTGCAGTGTGGCCGACCCCTCAGCACAAAAAGCAGCTATCGGCTGTCCCAAAAGTCTCTAAATGATGGGATCGCATTGGAAGCTGTAGGAGAGGGAAATAATTTTTGAAATATTTTTTGTAGAACATTTTTTTAATCCATTGATGGCAGTGTGGTTGTGTTGGAACTATCGGAACGGTTTTGCCTTTTGAGTATATTTCTGAGTTGTCATGTGTTTTTTTATGTCACTAACTCTGCAGAAAAAGAAAACTTACAATAAAGGCAGTAGACTCGTGTAACATCTAAAAAACCCCCGGCTTAAACCAGCCTTTTAATTCAAGGTTCAATTCCCACTCCTTTCTGTAATTCTGAGAATGACTGTTAAACGTCTGTCACAGAGAGGAGCAGAGTAAGTGACTGAGGCTGTGTGGGTGAAATCGGTGGTTTTAGTGTGCAGTCGTTTAGTCGCTCAGAGGAGATTCATGGACTTCGTCTATGAAGAGATTGTTCAGCAGCAAAACAAACAACAGGAAAAAACATAGACTCCTCTGAGGGTTTGAATTAATGGTATTTATTAATGTGCATCAGACCCCCTGCATTTAACACTAAATTTAATTCATTTCAGTGTGTCATATTAAAAATCATTATAGGTATTGATACTTGAATAATAATAATGACGTTTATATAAGTTTAAAAATACTTCATTAAGACTGCTGAGCAGGGATGTATCCAGGACGTTTTTAAAAGGGCCAAATGGGGGCCATTGATGATCTTGGGGTGTCAGCCAAAGTAAAAGCAGGACTGTGGGGGCGGGACCTAGACTGAGTGACAGACATCCGACTCACAACATGGGGATCAAAGAATGACTTAAACATAAAGAGCAATAAAGCTATTTCTCTGTCTTAATTTATCATTAATTAAATTTGATCTACACAAGAAGTGTGTGGGTGTATACTTAATGAGTTATTTAAGGACCACCGCCTAGTGGGGGTGCTCCAGGATAGGGGTGTTTGAGGCTTGGAGGAAAAAGAATCTGACTACACCACTGATTAAATTAACAGGTTTTGCTTTGAATGCAAAGACTACTGTAATTCATGTTTGCAATCATTTATTTTTTATGTGTCCTGTCTAGCAGAGTGCACTCTGCTAGACAGGACACATGGCACATGGCATGTGTCATGATTCACCCACACAACAATTGGCACTCACCAATTATGAGTGCCATGGCTCATAATTGGTGTCTGAGTACCAAGTAGAAGCCCGACAGATTTACTTGTGGAGCATTACGGCTTTTGCTATTTTTCTCTATTAGAAATTGCTGTGGGGGATTTTTCCTGATATTATGGACACGGACACGTAAAATAAAAGGGGGGGGGGGGGGGAGAAAGAAGATGAAGACAGGTAGGAAAATAAAGTTAAGAGGGAGAGAGTGTGTTCAACATACAAGAGAGGAAGGGGAACAAAGAAAACACAAGAAAACATCCCAGTCCGCCTCCACACCCAAAGGACGGCAGAGAGATGGAAAAAACTATGATAAAACAAACCAAACAATTCGAAATGAGAACTACACAACCACAACCCACAAATAGATATATAAATACAATAACAGCGTCACTGAAAAGCTCATGCTCAATGACCAACCATTTTGATGTTTTTCAGTCTGGTTTCCGTGCTCACCACGGCACTGAGACTGCCCTAGTCAAAGTTTTCAGTGACATCCACATAAATACAGACTGTGGTAGAACCACAGTGCTGGTTCTGTTGGATCTCAGTGCAGCATTTGACACTGTTGATCATGATATATTATTGGAACGACTTGAGAACTGGGTCGGACTCTTTGGTACAGTACTTGGCTGGTTTAAGTCTTAGCCAATTTTTCATCAGAACAGACAGAAATCACATGTGGGGTGCGCCAGGGCTCCATCCTGGGGCCCCTCCTATTTAATATCTACATGCTCCCACTAGCCCAGATTATAACAAACAAAAAGATTAGCAACCATAACTATGCGGATGATACTCAGCTCTACATTACGATGTCACCAGGTGACTTTGAACCCATCCAACCCCTAAGTAAATGCATCAAGCAAATCAGTGGATGGATGTGTCATAACCTTCTCCAGCTGAACAGAAACAAAACTGAATTATTTTTTTACCTAAAGAGGAACGATCAACAGTCAGCACATTGCCTCAGTTAATACAGCTAGAAACTACTGATCAGGCCTGAAACCTAGGTGTAGTAATGGACTCAGACCTGAACCTCCAGGGTCACATAAAGGCAATAACAAGGTCAGCCTTCTATCACCTGAAGAACGTCTCTAGGATTAAAGGACTGATGCTGCAACAGGACCTAGAAAAACTCATCCATGCGTTTCTCTTTAGTCAGATTGATTACTGCAACAGCATCTTCACAGGTTTGCCTAAAAAGTCAATTAAGACAGCTGCAGCTGATCCAGAACGCTGCTGCTCGTTTTCCTCACTAGAACCAGGAAAGTAGAGCACATCACCCCAGTTCTAAAGTCCTTACACTGGCTCCCTGTAGCTCAGAGAATAGACTTCCAAATACTCCTACTAGTTTATAAATCATTGAATGGCTTAGCACCAGAGTATGTTGAAGATCTACTGTCACGATACCAACCCACCAGACCACTCATGTCCTCTAATTCCAGTCTACTCAACATCCCTAGAATCAGAACCAAACACGGAGAATCAGCTTTCAGTTTCTATGCTCCTCTAATCTTGAACAAACTTCCAGACAAGCTGCTGAAACACTGAGTTCTTTTAAATCAAGGCTAAAAAACTATCTGTTTAGAGCTGCGTTTGAGTAATGTTTTTACGTGTCATATCCTCTGTGTGTTTCCTGCTTTATTGCTGTTTTCACTTTATCCCCTAATCATGTAAAGCACCTTAAATGACCTTGTTGTTGAACGTATGCTTTACAAAATAAAATTGCCTTACCATGGTACAGATTATTACAAGATCTAGTTGTGGTAACCTCAGCCCAAGAATGCATCTGTAAACACCCGAGTCCCCACACCTAGATGTGTGTGTGTGTGTGTACGAGCATGCTGGTGCATTTAAGGTTTCTCCATACTAGTGTTCAATAGCTGGTGTGAGGAGTCATCGATCCACCTCCCAGGAATCGACGCAGACTCTAAGGAGATCGGAGCCATAGACATTTGCTCTGAATGCAAAGACAGCTGCAATTCATGTTAGCAACTATTCATGTAGTAATGCATTGCTGTGATTATTCATTAAAATTAGACTACTTGATATATATGTTGCAACATTTGATTTGATAATTTGTTTGACTTTGAATTCTTAACTACCGTATATTTTAATGACCTGTCTTGTCTCTTTGCATTTCCATCGATTCACTCACCAGAAAAACGTTTTTGTTATGTTTGCATTCTATAATTATCACAAACCAAAATACTTGCATGCAGGCATAAAATCCAAATATCCAGATAATAAAAATGTAATAAATTTTAACCTTTGAGTTGGATCTATAATATTTCATAATTACAACTATATTATTGAGCCAATTTCCCCCAATAAATGACACTTGAACGCTAATCATGTTACAAATGTCAGTTCCCATTTATAATTACCTTTTGATAACATCTATTATGATAAAAAAATCTGATGTTATACTCAGTTTACAGATGACCTAGACAAGATAGAGAATGAGTAGTGAGCATCAGACAAAGATGTCCACCATGCAGCCGAACAGAGAACAGTTTATGCTTGTCAGGTACAGAAAAATGAAAATAATTGTTACCTATTGACTAATTGTATCATCCTGTCCTCTTAATATCAATACTGATTTTAGAGATCTTGTTGACATTGTCATGTTTAAGTTAGAAAATTAATCCATTTTGAAGTGCATCTTGCATTACTTGGCTTTAAATTAGGTTTAAGTTGACTTTTTTGGCAATGAAGTATATAAGGACATTAAAAAGTTTTAACAATGTTACAATATAACTTTCCAGTACTCTTTGGTGAAGGTACTGTGGGGCGGGGGCTTGAAACTTGTAGTATCTGCCTTGATCTCCTCGGACCGCGTTGCAGCCGTTCTGCCACTGAAACGCTCCTGGTGTGGCGGAACGCGCCACGGTGTAATTTGGAGGATAAACGCTCTGAATAATTGAGATCATCCTCTAAAAGCCCTGATAACTTGCTCTTTTAATGGCTGAAACACCAAATATACCGTAATATACATTAAGCACAACTTAGGAACTTATAGCAAGTCGCATAAAATTATGCAGTTTTAACAATAACATCAAAAGGGTTTTTTTGTACACAGCATATTATATCATAAGGAGCCACATAAATGATGAGGTGAGTATCTGAAGAAGTGTGAAAACAAGGCCAATTAGGTCAAGTGAACTCTGAAATGCATTGATTTATATCAGACAAAGAAAGTTTTACTGTCTGGAAGCCATGACAAGATTACCTAGTGACATTCATTTACACTCTGAATGTCAGTGAACATCTCCTGCTCTGACTGCAGCTGGGAAGGACTGATGAGCAAGGACTGGGCCGCCTGTGAGTTGCAATGGATCGGAGCAGGGATCCATGGCAGTCGATTTTTTAAAGCGTCACCAGAAATCTGAATACTTGCTTAATATGGCGACAAAGAGGGCAACTCTGGGTGCAATACCCACACTGGGCCAGTACGTGGCAAATTTATGATAATTGACGCATTGAAAGAAAACTCTGAACACTGTAAAATATTTTTCTCAATCATAACCGTTCAGCCCTTTGCTGAATTTCAACAGGAACAAGATCAGACTTAAAGGAGCATGGGGCAGGATGAAGAAACGAAACTCACGAGCGGCGCAGCCAGCCGCACAGGAGCGCGCACAAACGCTTCACAAAAAAAACCATACCTCTTCATAGAGACGTACTTCTTTTTCTTAGTTCCACTTTTTAGTGGGTTGTGAGTCATCCTTGGTCGTTTCCCAGTTGCGGAAGAATCCATTCTCACAATTGAACCAATGGCGGTCTGCGACCATTCTTCTTCTTGTTTTAAAGCTGTCGAGAACGTGCAAGCATACCCGTAGGAGAGCGCGGGAAATTCGGCCCCGACCTGCAGCACATTTTGCAGCACACAGCCAGTTTATGAAAATGCAACGATACGGGGGTGGGCTCATTCTTTTTGTTTTATAAAGCTTCATCACCCGACAGCATTAACAAACTGGACGTGCACGTTTATTTTATTTACAAATCCTGCCCCATGTTATTTTAAAAAAATGCTGAATTGTTGCTTTGATTTCTAAATAGAAAACGATTCACAAGCGTTCATTCATACTAGAGACTACAGCAGATTTATTGGAAAAAAATAGTGAATGAGACCTTTAAAGTTTAGAAATCTTTTTACCTACCAATGCTGTATTTTGTTTTCAAGATATCACAATACCAGACCATTTATGTAGATTACGTCCCCTGACTCTGACCGGATTCCCCCTCTGCAGGAGTGCTGCTGCAATGTGGGGACAGAGGTCTCCGTCCACCGCAACAGTGGACCCCAGGATGCGGCTAAAATAGCCAGATCAGACAAAAATCTCTGGAGCTGGATTATTGTCTAAAATTCACTCCAACCTGTGTGTATATGTACAAGTGGAATGGATTTTACATCAGATCCAGCGATCATGACTGCAGGAGAAGAGGGAGAGCTCCCATTGGAATAATAATCGGCTAGTTATAGACATAGCTTATAACATTTTCATAGCAGGCAACCTCTAAAACTGAATGAAAACCTGATTTAACTCGTGGGAAGTTTATAATATTCCACGGATTTTTCATAATGAAAGATTTAAAATTACTTCCAGCTGTAACTTGTTATAAAAACGCTGTGAAAGATTCTAACTCTACCAAATTAAATCTCTTAAAAGGCTTTTATGACATTGAGACACTAAAGGCGGAAGTGAGCTCTTCCTTTGATTAATTATTTTACCTAATATTTTAGTTCAATAATTTCTACCTATTCGTTTGGATTTTAGCAATTACAGTATGTTTAAATGCAAAATCACTGGGCTATTCAGCATGGGTGGCTGGGTTAAACCATTTGCAAACAAAGACACAGAACTCAGGTTGGGCCACTTAAAGTTAGGAAATATTTCCTGCAGAGGAGGACAAACTGGGAGATAACTGGAGCAAAATGTTGGGAATGTTTGACTAGTTCAGGGCCCATTCAGGAAGTCCTGCCTTTATACTGGTTTTTAAAATGGGTCACTTTTATGGTCCGAGAATTTGAGTGCTTTGATACGCTTTCAGCACAGACATTTAAATATAAATAGGTACAGGCAGGAATGGTGTGAATATTTGTATTTTTGTTTCCGAGTTGAGTAGGTTTAATCTGTTTTCTGACCTGGTTTGGGTGGAAAGGCACCTCCTGTTTCCCCAAAGCCTGTTTTGCACGTGGACGACAGAAGCAAACGCAGCAGAACACAGTGAGCCCTGCAATATATCTGTGCACGGGGCTTTCTTTTATTTGTACTGATTAATAAACAGTTATACATCTGGTTGGGTTTAGAACAGGTTTAAACAGAAACAGTCCTTCACATGACCTTCCTAGAAGGAAAAAAAAGAGCAAAATGAGCTCTTCTATTTGCAATCCCCCCATGTCATTCAAATGTAGGTCAGCTGTTCCCAGCATACCAGGTGTCGTCTCAGCAACGAAGCCTTTCAAGCTTTTTCCGACCTCAGAGATTCTGGTGATCCAGCCGACACGATGGATAGTTCTCAAACTCCTCGAACTTCCTTTAGGGAAATTACACATTTTAGATTTGTAGGAGCTGCAGACTGCTGGTTTCTGTCACAATTGTCATAGAGAATTTTTACCAGGATTTTATTTCTGTTTCTAGTTTCATTATCATTATTTTAAAAACTCACCGGGGGGATTATTACCATATGCAGAATTTATTACTACCTTAGTTTTACCGATGAAGTGATGAAGGCTTTAAATAGATCTATGGATCATCTCAGGTTTTGTCTACTTTCTGTCCTGCTGGGTAAGAATAGGCTTGAATGTAATAAAATGATCATGTTCATAAGTAGAGTGAATCTTCTCTGTGAATTTTAAACCTAACAAGGCTGTTTTGTACCAGTCAAACTTGAACTAATGATCCATCCATCCATCCATTTTCTTCCGCTTATCCGGGGTCGGGTCGCGGGGGCAGCAGCCTAAGCAAAGAGACCCAGACTTCCCTCTCCCCAGCCACTTGTTCCAGCTCCTCGGGAGGAACCCCAAGGCGCTCCCAGGCCAGCCGAGAAACATAGTCCCTCCAGCGTGTCCTGGGCCTTCCCCTGGGCCTCCTCCCGGTGGGACGTGCCTGAAACACCTCACCAGGGAGGCGTCCAGGAGGCATCCTGACCAGATGCCCGAGCCACCTCAACTGACTCCTCTCGATGTGGAGAAGCAGCGGCTCTACTCTGAGCCCCCTCCGGATGACTGAGCTTCTCACCCTATCTCTAAGGGAGAGCCCAGACACTCTGCGGAGGAAACTCATTTCAGCCGCTTGTATCCGTGATCTCGTTCTTTCGGTCACCACCCAGAGTTCGTGACCATAGATGAGGGTAGGAACGTAGATCGACCGGTAAATCGAGAGCTTCGCCTTTTGGCTCAGCTCTCTCTTCACCACGACAGACCGGTAGAGGGCCCGCATAACTGCAGATGCCCCACCAATCCGTCTATCGATCTCCCGCTCCATTTTTCCCTCATTCGTGAACAAGACCCCCAGATACTTAAACTCCTCCACTTGGGGAAGGACCCCATCCCTGACCCGGAGGAGGCACCCCACCCTTTTCCGGCTCAAGACCATGGCCTCGGATTTGGAGGTGCTGATTCTCATCCCAGCCGCTTCACACTCGGCTGCGAACAGCTCCAGCGAAAGCTGTAGATCACGCTCCGATGAAGCCAACAGGACCACATCATCTGCAAAAAGCAGAGACCCGATCCTGAGGCCACCAAAACGGATCCCCTCAACGCCTTGGCTGCGCCTAGAAATCCTGTCCATAAAAGTTAGGAACAGGATCGGTGACAAAGGGCAACCTTGGCGGAGTCCAACTCTCACCGGAAACAAGCCCGATTTACTGCCGGCAATGCGAACCAAACTCTGGCACCGGTCGTACAGGGACCTAACAGCCCGTATCAAGGGGCCCGGTACCCCATACTCCCGGAGCACCCCCCACAGGGCCCCCCGAGGGACACGGTCGAACGCCTTCTCCAAGTCCACAAAACACATGTAGACCGGTTGGGCGAACTCCCACGCACCCTCCAGGACCCTGCTGAGGGTGTAGAGCTGGTCCAGTGTTCCACGGCCAGGACGAAAACCGCATTGTTCCTCCTGGATCCGAGGTTCGACTATCCGTCGGACCCTCCTCTCCAGAACCCCTGAATAGACCTTACCAGGGAGGCTCAGAAGTGTGATCCCCCTGTAGTTGGAACACACCCTGTGGTCCCCCTTTTTAAACAGGGGGACCACCACCCCGGTCTGCCAATCCAAGGGAACTGCCCCCGATGTCCACGCAATATTGCAGAGCCGCGTTAACCAACACAGCCCCACAACATCCAGAGCCTTGAGGAACTCCGGTCGAATCTCATCCACCCCCGGAGCCTTGCCACCGAGGAGCTTTTTAACGACCTCGGTGACCTCGGCACCAGAGATTGGAGAGCCCGACCCCAAGTCCCCAAACCCTGCTTCCAGATTGGAAGGCGTGCCGGTGGGATTGAGGAGGTCTTCGAAGTATTCCATCCACCGACCCAAAACGTCCCGCGTCGAGGTCAGCAGCACACCATCCCCACTGTAAACAGTGTTGGTGGCAGACCGCTTTCCCCCCCTGAGACGCCGGATGGAACTAATGATAATAATGAATATATATGCTATATTCCCCCTCAGGACAGGAGCTTGTTGTCTGCTTTGTGTGGTCTGACTACATCAGTGCAGATACCTCAATGCGCGTACCAGGGGTTGCGACAGGGTCAAAAAAATTTCCTCATCTATTTTTTACCCATCAATTTTTTAAATAACATATTCATTAGTTTTTACTTTTTTAAGTAATATTCAATCCGAACAAGCTGAACAGTGAACTACATATAAAAAAAAGAAATTAAACGACTGCACTTAAAATACGAACAGTTCATCTGCGTGGCCTGTACACACAGTCTCGTAACTTCCTCCTGTTCGGCATGGAACTGAAATGATCACCTGATTGTGCGTGATAAAACAGTGGGATTTCTGCAGAGGTTATTTTTATGAGGTTTGGGATTTCTGCCTCAGATTGATGACTTCTCATGGGGGTTTAGATGTTGTTCTGGAGGCTTCGAACGATGAGCTGCACATTATTTGCCTTCTGAGTGGTTTGACAAAAGAGGTAACTGTGTCTGCAGTTGTGATTCTTTCCTGCATTGGAATACATTATTAGTGTACTTATACTTAGCTTTCCAGTGTATAATATGTATATGTATACTTCTGGGCAGATTTGACCCAGAAGTATGTAACGTACCACTAACAGCCCCCCCCCAGATAAAGTCCTCTGGTGCTGGGTCTGCAACAGTGCTCTACTAAACCTCACTTCTACTTTCTGAGATACTAAGACCAAAAGCAAAGCTTGAAAAGTGCAGAATATTGGTAATAATTTGGAAAATTATATTTTCAGCTTTGTGTTCTGCAAAACTTTTCTCAGCCTGATTTCGACATTTTTTAATGGACAAACTTGCACAAATAATGTTAAAGTCTTAACTAGCTGCACTGCCCCTAGCGGACAAGAGCCAATTTAACCAAGTTCCAACAAAAACAGAAGCAGATGTTTTTAACGTCAGATTGTGGATGGCATGGAAATATAATAAAATATTGCACTAAACATTTTTGTTTCACCCATAAAAATAAACATGTTATCCCAAATACCTGAATGCGGAAATAGTCCAGAAGTTCTGAGGTCATTATGAGGTTGTTGTTGTTGACGACAACTTCTCTTTGGATGTAAAAACAAGCTGGGGACCAAACATATGTTTGTGACGAAGAGGTGCGGGCCTTATCACCTCCCTCCGATCTGACAGAAGATGGTATCACCTTCTCGCACTTTGCATCTTCTAGTGGAGCTCGTGTCGATGGAATGAGAATGCAAGTGTTCAGATAAGAAAGTGTGAATTTTTTGAATTTATCAGCTACACGCAGTCAGGGGTAGAAAGTGCTGTTTGCCGTGCAGTGAGCAGAATGAATTTCCCGGCGTGGATAATGAAGATTCCTACACATCTATGTGATGTCCAAGCGGCGGTAAATTGGGTGCCGTACGGAAGGTTTAAAAACAGAAAGCAAGCGCCTTGTTCTCGGCTCAAGGAGACGGGAGGCAGAGCGAGAGTTTAGGCATGCATTCCTGAACCAGTAAGAAAAAACTAACAAATCTAAATCCTGTTGTTATAACCCATTTTTCATGTTAACGTAAGACTATGTATTCATGGGTAAAACCTCATCAGCATTTGTAAAATAAAGGAAGAAAGCCCGGAGACAATTGGTTTCAGATTGACTGACAGCTGGAGGAAATGTGATTTCTCAGATTATGTCCTCTGGGCTTGTAGATTTTTAGACAATTTTTTACAGAACTATGGAAAACCACATCTTTTTGTTCTTCATGTTTTTCTTCAAAGCACCCGTACCTTCCCGTCATCTAACAAAGTGGTCTTGATCAGGAGTTCTCCAGGCTTTCGGGATGCCTTTCATTTTTCATTTCGTCACTGTTGCTATTTTCTCTTCTTTTTCCCGACCAGTTCTCGCGTCTGACCCTAAGGGGTGGAGGGGCCGGGCTCAGAGGGCACGGAGTCTGTGCCTGTTCTGGTTCAATGGGGACTGGAGGTGTGGGGATGGGCCTGATGTGTGGTGGGCCCCCACTGGGTGGCCTATGGCTCCTGGGGATGTGTGGGGCCAGCTGTGGGCCACAGGGACCCGACACATTCTGATCACTTCAATTGGAGAAATTACGGTGGCCAGGAAGTGCAAAACAAAAATACATTAACCTGAAACACTTTTACTTTATTACCGAAACACTTTTACAAATTTACCGAAACACTTTTACAAATTTACCAAAATACATTTACAAGTTTACCGAAACACTTTTACAAATTTACCAAAACACATTTACAATCTTACCGAAACACTTTTACAAATTTTCCAAAACACATTTACAATCTTACCGAAACACTTTTACAAATTTACCAAAACAGATTTTCAAGTTTACCGAAACACTTTTACAAATTTACAGAAACACTTTTACAAATTTACCAAAACACATTTACAAGTTTACCAGAACACTTTTACAAATTTACCGAAACACATTTACAAGTTTACCAGAACACTTTTACAAATTTACCGAAACACATTTACAAGTTTACCAGAACACGTTTACAAATTTACCGAAACACATTTACAAGTTTACCGAAACACATTTACAAGTTTACCGAAACACTTTTACAAATTTACCAAAACACATTTACAAGTTTACCGAAACACATTTACAAGTTTACCAGAACACGTTTACAAATTTACCGAAACACATTTACAAGTTTGCCGAAACACATTTACAAATTTACCGACACACATTTACAAGTTTACCAGAACACGTTTACAAATTTACCGAAACACATTTACAAGTTTACCGAAACACATTTACAAATTTACCGAAACACATTTACAATCTTACCGAAACACATTTACAAGTTTACCGAAACACATTTACAAGTTTACCAGAACACTTTTACAAATTTACCGAAACATATTTACAAGTTTACCAGAACACGTTTACAAATTTACCGAAACACACTTACAAGTTTTCCGAAACACATTTACAAATTTACCGAAACACATTTACAATCTTACCGAAACACATTTACAAGTTTACCGAAACACATTTACAAGTTTACCAAAACACATTTACAAATTTACCGAAACACTTTTACAAATTTACCAAAACACATTTACAAGTTTAGCGAAACACTTTTACAAATTTACCGAAACACATTTACAAATTTACCGAAACACTTTTACAAATTTACCAAAACACATTTGCAAGTTTACCGAAGAACTTTTACAAATGTCCCAAAACACATTTACAAATTTACCGAAACACTTTTACAAATTTACCGAAACAATTTTACAAATTTACCGAAAAACTTTTACAAGTTAGAAAAACACTTTTACAAAGACATGACCCGGAAGTGATACAGCAGAGATGAGGTTAGGCTCGGGACAAGACCGAAGTGGTAACAGTGCCGCCAGCAGCTCAATCTGCAGAGATGTTTTGCCTGTTTTGCGGAATCTATTTTCAGGTTTTAGGGACATGTTGTGGTGATTGTGGACATCGTTTCTATCAGTTTTCTGGACTGCCTCGTAAAGTATTTCAACGAAGGCCACTCATACAGTGCGATTGTTGACATGATGGAACGGCTTCACAGTGTCCGCCTGTCTTTGCGGACCGTGAAAACGAAATTCAATAATGCCGGATTCTACCGCAGAAAAAAATTATTCATCAGAAGTAGATATCAGAAACGCCATCAGACTGGAACTTCGTGGACCAGGACAGCTGTTTGGCTACAGGGCAATGACTCAGGTGCTTAGGCAGAAGTACAAACTTCGAGTGAGGAGAGACACTGTAATGAATCTTCTGCGTGAGCTTAATCCTCGAGGTTGTGAGAGGAGGTCTAGGAAAAGATTTGTTAGACGGACATATCACTCTTTGGGACCGAACTATATGTGGCATGTGGACGGCTATGATAAGCTGAAGCCGTTTGGCCGTGCCATTTCGGGTTGCATTGATGGCTTTTCCAGGAAGGTTTTATGGCTCCAATGTGGATCCAGTAATTATAATCCGAGAGTCATCGCTCACAATTACCTGGAATGTGTGAGAAAGCTTGGCGTTGTTCCAATGAGACTGCGGACTGATTGCGGTACAGAGAACGGTATCCTTGCTGCTATTCAGATTACCCTGCGCGATTCTCACAGTGACTACTTCTCTGGAGCCTCCAGCCACATGTATGGGACATCAACTGCAAATCAACGCATCGAGTCCTGGTGGTCCATTTTCAGAAAATCTAGGTAAATGTGATATCTCAGTAGTGTACTTTGGTGTATTTTTATTTGTGGGAAAGTATTGCATTTGTTGGATAAATTAGCCCTCTCAGTGATACCTATACTGTCCTGTAGGTCGCAGTTCTGGATGGACTTATTTGCTGACCTCGGAGACACTGGACACTTCAATGGGAGCCATCAGCATCAGTGTCTTTTGAGATTTTCCTTTTCTGGTGTTGTTCAGAGAGACCTGAATGAGTGCGTGAGACTGTGGAACAGCCACAGGATTCTTCCCTCAAGAACAGCATCATGCCCAGGCGGAGTGCCCAACGAACTGTACTACTTGCCTCACAGGTTAGAGGTTTTGTTGGACTGCTACAATCATTGCTATGCACTCTTGTATAATTTATTCAGATCAAAACAATTTTAAAATACTTTTGGTGCAGGATAAGATTGTGGTTTTGTTCACAGTATATTAACTGCACCTGAAGCACAGATAAACCCAAGTTTGATTTAGAGCCTGATGTGACCAACATTACTTGCATATTATTAACAAGCCTACACTATCAGTACCAGTTAAACCACATTTTCTCATTTTATTTGCATGCCCTACGTGTTGCCCTACGTGTTGTTTTTCATGTTCGCCATATTGGGAACTAGCAAGTTAAAAATAAATTACTCAGTGTAACCATATTTTAATTTGCAGTTGACAAACTTATTTTATCCTGATGTCTTCACAGGTTTGGCTCGCGAGATTGTGGATTTCCAGTTGAACAGACAGAATTAGATGCCTTCCCTGAGTCACAGATTACAATGCCTTCTTGTGGTGACCAAACAATGCAGGAATACTTGGATATGGTGATGGAGCACAATCAGCTACAGAAGCCAAGGAACTGGGAGAGTGCATCAGAAACGTATTTGAGGCTGAAGGAAATAGCTCAACTGTAAATTTTACAAGTTATCAAAATTACCTGCAGAAAAATTACCAGAACGTTGGTCAAATCTGCAAGGCAATAAAGAACACACCTTCACACTTTAACCATTGTGGGTTTTATACTTTCTTTTCTTAACTGGAATCTTTAGATGTGAATGTTCAGAACAAGGAGTACAAAAATAGTTAGAAAAAAAAGTTACAGATCTTTCAAAGCTCTTTTATTCAAATCTGAAGTACCACTCCACTTTCATTCAAAAACAGCCAAATCCTGAAGAGTTTTGAATACCAAAGTCCATTTGGGACTTGAACACATCATATGTGCTGCTTGAAGGCAGCTTCATTGTGTTGGCACAAGTATTTGCCATTGGCAATGGAGAATCACTCAGGAATTCCATCCTTGGTGATTGTTCAAATCCAGATGGTGGAAGGGAATCCATGCCTGTAGCAAACATCAGGACCTCTTCAAGAGTCACAGCAGCGTGGCCTTCTGTAATTGAAAAACATGGATACACAACTGAATAACACTAGTTCCCTCTCTTCCCCAAATAGTAAGAAAGTCATTGCATTCATAATTCTTATATGGCCAACGGGCAATATCTTTATTTCCTGGGACCTCATCTACCTTGATCACAAAAGGGTTTAGACTACTTAAACATTAAATTTGAGAAGGCCACTGATGACAATATTCTTACCAAAAAACACTTGGGCAAATGAAAAAAATAATGCATAGTTTTTCCTTGAAATGAACCCTTATTTAATTTGCGGCGCTTCCATGCATCTATGATCCAACATGGAAGTCTGTGCATTCCTTGGCAATAGTGTTGGCCAGGTTTGTGACATACACTGGCTGGCAATTATTTTTTAGAAAGTTATACTTTTATCCAAATTATTAACAGTATTTCACAAACCAAGGTAATTTAGTTGTCTCAAAGGTTAGGCGTCTCAAATTGTATAAAAATCTGAAGTCTTGAATATCAAGTCTAAGTCAAAGCCAGTCTTTTAAAAAATTAGTCAAGCAAGTTTCAAGTCCGTAGATAACCGTGTAAACCAGCCTTCAAATCGGGCCTGCAAATACTGCAAGCCCAATTTTATTCACCTAACCAAAAATGATGAGGGAGGGGCACTCTTTTACCACCCAGTTTAATATGCCTAGAGTGTTTGACCTCCAGAGTTCCCTTTTATTTTGAGCAATGACAGATTAACAACTCTTCTGATTCATAAAAATAAAGTCTTTCTGACCCCCTTTTGTGATGACAAGAACCCAATATTACAGTTGATTACAACAGTATTTCACCTGAATTATATAATTTTCAATTGGTCATGTTATGTCTGATTCATGTGTATTCCAATAATTTGTCTCCATTCACAAAAATTAATACACCTTCACAGTCTAGGAGGTAATCCGCCCAGAAGCTCAACGTCTGACTTTCCTGACGCCTACTAATACTCCCTTGAGGACTCAGAACAGGTGTGAAAAGTCTCTCAAGTTCCACAGAAGTGAGTGGCTTGTCTTGGAAGCACAGGACAGGAGCCAGCAAAGTTGGGTGTTGCTGTAATGCAGTTAAAAACTGCAGCGTTGAGAGGCCCTCTTTGAATCTGGAGATTGGAGATCAAACATATGTCATATGCTTAATAGTGCATTTTTAGTTTAAAAACAAAAAGACACACTTTGGAGGGTAGAAAATACTTCATATTTAACTTACCTGTCAATAACAGAGGAGTTTCGGTAAACAATATACCATGAGAGGTAGTCGGACACAATTTCTGTCTTTTCCATGATGGTAGTGATGGGTCTCAGACAACATACCATCTGTAACATTGTGCTGTGTCTCATGGTACAGTCTCGCAGGGCATCCAGCGTAGCAGCATTCTGAATCTGAGCCATATTACAGACACAAAACCCCTCATTATTAATACACACACATACATACATACATACATACATACATACATACATACATACATACATACATACATACATACATACATACATACATACATACATACATACATACATATATATATATATACATATATATATATATATATATATATATACACACACACACATATATATATATACGCATGTACACGTACATACATATATGCATATACATATACTTGTATATATACAGATACGTACAAACATTATGAAAATGTGACGACTAAGGCAAACTGGACACAAATGGAGACTGGTCTTTAGAAAAAGAAAACTTAACTCAAAAAACAGCTCAAAACAGAAAAGAACAAAATTCATGACTGCAGGAACTGCACCTTTAATCCAACTCCTTTAATAGGTTTCAAACCCATACCATCTTTCAGTGGCACCATCAATCCAATGTTTATCTGGAAACATAATGATAAAACTCATTACATACTGTGCTTCACATGTAAAACACAGAAACACACATACTGCAAACACAAGCATGAGAGATAGGGAAAACATACCTGTACACGTTTGGATGCCTGCTTACATCTTTTTCTGCCAACATCGAATGACGGCCGCTCTTTTGACTTGGCACTTCGAAACTCCAGGAACTTCTGATAAGGTGGGCATGGCTCTTGTTCTAGAATGAGTCAATTTCAGTGTCAGTATCAAAATGTTAGGTCCAATTAGCTCATTCTCTTTCAATGTTGAAGCATCAGTTTGTTACAAGATTGTTAACAAGATTTATTAAAGATTAGGACTTTAACAGCAGATTACAGGTTAGAGCCTGACTTAAATCATGTTTAGGAAAATATATATTGTAGGAACTGGTTGCATGAAAAAAAAAATCTGTAAATAGGTCCCAGATTAATTGAACTTTGTCAGACAAGTGACCTGCCTAGCAACCACTACTCCCTTGGGCCATCTTGTGTGTAAGAGTCTCGCGTTGCTAGGGGAAGCTGCAGCAGATATACTGAAGAAGACGAAGTTGAAGAAACACAGTCGAGTACTATGTATGGATACAAAGAAAAAGGGCGATCGAATCCCTTAGAGGAATACATTTGTAAAGGACACCAGGGATACATATTTGGAGAAGTTATGTAGATCCATACAACTTCCAAGGAAACGAACGGAGCTCAGGTGTGTCGGTACTTCTGACGGATGTTATTAGTAATGAAGAGTGATTTACATCACCAGAACTCTAGGTCTTTGTGCTCTATAAAAGCAAAAAGTCCAGAAGACATTTAATGGACATACTGGGTTATTACTATTAATATTGAGATCTGTTACAAAAAAAAACTCTGCATGTACAAATGGATAACATAGAGGCACTTTGAGAGAACTCTGCCTGCAGGCAGGCCATCCACAACTTTCGGAGTCACAGGTGTAATATTTTAGGCTACACTTAATACTTACAATCTCTTTTCCAAACGGGAAACCAGAAAAAATATCTTGTGTTGTTATACAGTTTTTGCTTCCTGGTATTGTGTGACTAGGCATGACAGCCCGTCACACAACACGAGTGTCCCGTTTATTTTTTTCAAGTGTATAAACTCCAAACACAACATGTTCGAAGCTTCCGTTGTTATTACACTCAATGGTCACATTGTGCACCTCACTACAGCACCCAATAAGTCATCTGACAAAGCTCAATAGAGTTCTGTCAGATGACATATCGGGTGCTGTAGCACGGTGCACGATTGGATCATTGAGTGTAATAACAAAGGCAGCTTCATGTGTGGAGTTAAACCTGCACAGAATGGGACACTCATGTCGAGTGAAGAGCTGCCTTGCCAAGTCACACGATACCTGAGGCCAAAACTCGACAACAGCATAAGATTTTCCGGTTTCCCTTTTGGAAAAGAGGTTTTGGACAGAAAATGGGAGAACTAACAAATAAATGGCATGGGTCGCAGCTGTGGGACGGAAAGGCATTACTTTCCAAACCGCATCTTCCTACATGTGTGTTTGCTCGTAGCATTTTCATAAAGTTAAATAAGACAGTTTTGTGTAAGTCAAGTTATTGAATGTCTGTTTGGGCTAAATAAAGTTACCATATCCCAAACCAGACATGGAGGCAGTTGAATGAAATCAGAGCATCATGAAATGTTTATGTCGTCATCGTATGTCACCAGTTTAAACATACACCTACACAGAAAACTTGTGCAATAAAAAATTTATCAAGATGTGAGTGGATATTGCTTAAGAACAGAGTAGCTACCTTGTAACATCCAGAATAACACAATGATGCTAGCTACCGTTAGCTTGGGTAAACAACTTTAGTTAAACCATTATGTAGAGTGCTCCTGCATACTGAACATAACTTTAGCCACATGCAAACCCCATTGTTATCGAAAATGCGTTACTCACGTGGTTTAGCACATGCCCCCCGATTGCTCGGTCCCGCCATCTCCTCGTCAACATCTTTTAGGACATAAAGGGAACGTCCATAAAACTCACAAAAAGTAGTTTTTTTGATGAGAGAACTACCACAAAATGGGAAAAACATCTCCACAGGCTGAGCTGCTGACAAGATCAGTGAACTTCTTTCTTCTTCTGCTGCTTTAATGGCAGTTGGTAACTGATTCTGTTCCCCGCAGTATCACTTCCGGGTCATGGCTTTGTAAAAGTGTTTCTGTAAACTTGTAAATGTGTTTCGGTAAGATTGTAAATGTGTTTCGGTAAACTTGTAAAAGTGTTTCTGTAAACTTGTAAAAATGTGTTTCGGTAAACTTGTAAAAGTGTTTCTGTAAACTTGTAAAAATGTGTTTCGGTAAACTTGTAAAAGTGTTTCTGTAAACTTGTAAATGTGTTTCGTTAAACTTGTAAAAGTGTTTCTGTAAACTTGTAAAAAAGTGTTTCTGTAAACTTGTAAAAATGTGTTTCGGTAAACTTGTAAAAGTGTTCCTGTAAACTTGTAAATGTGTTTCGGTAAACTTGTAAAAGTGTTTCGGTAAACTTGTAAAAGTGTTTCGGTAAACTTGTAAATGTGTTTCTGTAAACTTGTAAATGTGTTTCGGTAAACTTGTAAAAGTGTTTCTGTAAACTTGTAAAAGTGTTTCTGTAAACTTGTAAAAGTGTTCCTGTAAACTTGTAAATGTGTTTCGGTAAACTTGTAAAAGTGTTTCTGTAAACTTGTAAAAGTGTTTCTGTAAACTTGTAAAAAAGTGTTTCTGTAAACTTGTAAAAATGTGTTTCGGTAAACTTGTAAAAGTGTTCCTGTAAACTTGTAAATGTGTTTCGGTAAACTTGTAAAAGTGTTTCGGTAAACTTGTAAAAGTGTTTCTGTAAACTTGTAAAAGTGTTTCTGTAAACTTGTAAAAGTGTTTCTGTAAACTTGTAAAAGTGTTTCTGTAAACTTGTAAAAGTGTTTCTGTAAACTTGTAAAAAAGTGTTTCTGTAAACTTGTAAAAATGTGTTTCGGTAAACTTGTAAAAGTGTTCCTGTAAACTTGTAAATGTGTTTCGGTAAACTTGTAAAAGTGTTTCGGTAAACTTGTAAAAGTGTTTCGGTAAACTTGTAAATGTGTTTCTGTAAACTTGTAAATGTGTTTCGGTAAACTTGTAAAAGTGTTTCTGTAAACTTGTAAAAGTGTTTCTGTAAACTTGTAAAAGTGTTTCTGTAAACTTGTAAAAGTGTTTCTGTAAACTTGTAAAAGTGTTTCGGTAAACTTGCAAAAGTGTTTCGGTAAACTTGTAAATGTGTTTCGGTAAACTTGTAAAAGTGTTTCGGTAAACTTGTAAAAGTGTTTCTGTAAACTTGTAAAAGTGTTTCTGTAAACTTGTAAATGTGTTTCGGTAAACTTGTAAAAGTGTTTCGGTAAACTTGTAAAAGTGTTTCGGTAAACTTGTAAAAGTGTGTTTTGGTAAACTTGTAAAAGTGTTTTGGTAAACTTGTAAATGTGTTTCGGTAAACTTGTAAAAGTGTTTTGGTAAACTTGTAAAAGTGTTTCTGTAAACTTGTAAAAGTGTTTCTGTAAACTTGTAAAAGTGTTTCTGTAAACTTGTAAAAAAGTGTTTCTGTAAACTTGTAAAAATGTGTTTCGGTAAACTTGTAAAAGTGTTCCTGTAAACTTGTAAATGTGTTTCGGTAAACTTGTAAAAGTGTTTCGGTAAACTTGTAAAAGTGTTTCGGTAAACTTGTAAATGTGTTTCTGTAAACTTGTAAATGTGTTTCGGTAAACTTGTAAAAGTGTTTCTGTAAACTTGTAAAAGTGTTTCTGTAAACTTGTAAAAGTGTTTCTGTAAACTTGTAAAAGTGTTTCTGTAAACTTGTAAAAGTGTTTCGGTAAACTTGCAAAAGTGTTTCGGTAAACTTGTAAATGTGTTTCGGTAAACTTGTAAAAGTGTTTCGGTAAACTTGTAAAAGTGTTTCTGTAAACTTGTAAAAGTGTTTCTGTAAACTTGTAAATGTGTTTCGGTAAACTTGTAAAAGTGTTTCGGTAAACTTGTAAAAGTGTTTCTGTAAACTTGTAAAAGTGTTTCGGTAAACTTGTAAAAGTGTTTCTGTAAACTTGTAAAAGTGTTTCGGTAAACTTGCAAAAGTGTTTCGGTAAACTTGTAAATGTGTTTTGGTAAACTTGTAAAAGTGTTTCGGTAAACTTGTAAAAGTGTTTCGGTAAACTTGTAAAAGTGTGTTTTGGTAAACTTGTAAAAGTGTTTCGGTAAACTTGTAAAAGTGTGTTTCGGTAAACTTGTAAAAGTGTTTCGGTAAACTTGTAAAAGTGTGTTTTGGTAAACTTGTAAAAGTGTTTCGGTAAACTTGTGAAAGTGTTTCTGTAAACTTGTAAAAGTGTGTTTTGGTAAACTTGTAAAAGTGTTTCGGTAAACTTGTAAATGTGTTTTGGTAAAAATGTAAAAGTTTTTCAGGTTAATGTAATTTTGTTTTCCACTTCCCGGCCACCGTAAGAAATGTTCCCTGATTGAAAAACGTTGGTTGAAGTGGCGCTTTAATTCCAGTCTCCAGTGTGGGAGCGGAGCGCGGATTCAGCCTCCAGAACAACATCTAAACCCCTATGAGAAGTTATCTATCAGGGGCAAAAATCCAGAAACCTCTGCAGCAATCCCACTATTTCTTTACACACAAGGAGGTGATCATTTCACTTCCATTCAGGGCAGGAGGAAGATGTGAGACTTCATGCCACAGCAGGTGAACTGTTCGTATTTGAAGTGCAATCGATTGATTTAGCTGTTTATATGTAGTTTTCTGTTTAGCTTGTTCTGATTGAATGGTATTTAAAATGACTAAAAAACAAATACTATTAAATATATTATCATTTTAAAAACTGATGGTTAAAATTAGAGTTTGACCGGATTTTTTTTCACCCCGTTGGTCAAAATGATGGACAACTAAAATACCTAGCGCGACCTCTGCTATACGGTACGCCTGAAATGTCGACGACAGCACACCAAAAAACTGAACTGGACAGCGACCTAGCACCCTGCAACAAAAACAAAAAATATGTTTTATTCATGTATTAGTTTGATTTTCATTCTGTTAACATATTACCCGTTAGTGAAGTACATACTGGTATAAACCATATCTCATTGTTATCCATCCATCATCTGTACCCGTCCATCCTATGCAGGGTTGCGGGTGCCCATCTCCAGAGAGGCAGGAAGCGGGGTACACCCTGGACAACACAGAGACACACAGGACAAACAACCATGCACACTCATACCTAACAGTCATGTTTTAGAGTCTGGTGCAAAAAAATATGTGCAAATGACACATCTGTGTGAATGAACACACGAGATCCGGTCGAGTTGCAGAAAAAAATAAAGTCATGCTGCTCAGCTCTTTACATTTTTACAAAAAGCAATTTGGAAGGGAACCGCTACAAAGAGTTCAAATGGTCCATCACAGTGAGAGTTCTTCTTCTAATTAGCTGTTACTGACTTTCTGCTGGAGGGGGAGGGAATGTGAAGGAGACCAAACCACAGGGGGAGGGGAGGGGGGCTTTGTCCAAATTAACAGTGTTAACTCTTTTGGGAGTGTGTGTGTGGGGGGGAGGGGGGGTCACCTTGTGTTCGACCATCAGCCCTAACCAAATCTAGCGGTGGTTAAAGATGCCCTGGTTTCCAGCAGCTCTTGATTGCCCTCCCAAAGTCCCTGATTGCATTTAGTAGCGCATTCAGAGCGGCTAAATAAATCGAGATAATCCCTGAGCTAAACAAGCGGCAACCTTCCCGGGAAAGGACGACGCTCCGAACAAAACGGGAGCAGCCTTTTGTGAAACCGAAACATCAATACCTCCATCATGGCCTCATTGTCATTTCTGCTCAAGAAGACAAAGGTGTAAAATTTCGAACTGCTCCCGACGTTTCAATCTCAGAAGCACGAAGCGTGAACGTGGACCAGAGCGGAAAATAAATCCTGGGAAAATGTAACAGCTTGTCTCCTCCTCAGCAGGGGTTAGTTCTAATATTAATGACAGCCTTCAAAGTTAAAAAGCTTTTTAATTGAAGGCTAAAAACTCGAAGAAAAATACATTTTTCTTGGAATTTCAAGGATTTAAATGTTTCCAAACAGACTGCGGTCACAGTCAGTATGCATTTAAATCCTTCCCCTGATAGTCTGATGGTCCATTCATACGCTGACGAGCCAAACGTGTAATTTATTGAGTTTTTTAAATTATTTTATTCTCTACTATTTGCCTTCTGCTCCCTGTGAGATACAGCTAGAGCTCTACTCTGAGGCTGAACTGCAAAACCTGCTGGGGAGGAAATGATTCCACACCGGGTGGAAATTAGTTCCTAGCAGGAGTTTTTGGGTTATGTTTGATAAAAGAAAGCATATTAGGAAACTTTTGTATGACACATGGTTTTATTCAGAGATCTAAAGTCGTTTTATTCAGTTTCTTGCCATAAAAAACATTCAAATCTGTAATTATGCTGAGCCCTGGAATCATGGAAATATTGAACTCATTCTGTGTTTGCAGGTTTTGAAAGTGAGTTTGATCATTTACATACAGGGCTCTACAAAAGTATTCGAACCTTCTGAGCTTTTTCATATTTCCAACCTAACTTCAGATTATTTTAGTCAGAGTTTATGTGATATACCAAACTGAGTAGCAGAGTAGAAGAGTAAAAAAGTAGAAGAAAAATGATGCCTGGTCTTCAATATTTCAAGAAAGAAAACACTGGAAAAAGTTGCATACGTTCTCAGTTGGATTCATGTCTGGGCTTTGACTAGGCCACGCTTAGGGTTGTTTTCTTGTAGGTGAACCTCCATCCCAGTCTCGAGTCTCCTGCAGCCTCCAGCAGGTTTTTTAACGCTGATCGAATTGTTTGCCGTTTTTGCTGCACGGGGAATAATTGCAGTTGGCTTTCGTTTGAAAACACATACTGGAATGTTGTTTGTCGCTGCTGCAGACTGGTTGGTCTGAGCAGCCTCCACCTGAGTAGTGCAAAACAATGCAAAGTTTTCTACAGTGTTCGATCTGATTTACAGTGAATGAAAGCCACGCATCACCGGTATTGCAATTGAAAAATGCTGATTATGGTAAATTTCCCCAAAAACTTGGATTATTAGATTAATCTAGATCAGTTCATCATATTTATAAGAAAAAAGTTAGATGTTCTGTGAGTTTGAAAGGTAATAAATTTACAAGAAAAACTGATACTTTGACATGATGAAAGGTAAAAATTGAGGATAATAAAACTGGGATATTCTCTGACATAAAGTCAGACATTTGCCACAAAAACAGCCAGAAACCCTCTCAGATTGAAGACGTACGTTTATGAGACGTGCTTCGAATTATTTTCCAAAGACATCCAGGCTCTTTTCCTGTATCGGATCGACTTCTCCTGGGTCCAGACTCGCCATGAGCGGGATCTGGAATACACGCCTGAGATGGCGAGGAAGAAGCTGCAACATCGAATCGACACCCTAATATTTAATGTGGCAAATTAGTTGAACCAGCCCAGCACATTAAAGTTACAGCATCGTAAATGCTCGTAAAAGAACGCCTCATAATCGTTGGAAAACATCATTCAAGTAGTTATTTTTGAAGTGTAAGGGCTTTGGGTGGTAACAGCAGGGGTGAGATGAATGAGGATAAACTGTTCTGTACATTTGCTTTTTTTGTAAAAACAAGCGGCCCCGTCTGACCCAAACGGGCCTGGATGGATTAGAACAGCTAATCAGACAGTTGCGTCCCCTCCCCACTCTCTGGATGTCATTAGCTCCTAATGCTCTCCTCCCCTGGACACTGATACAGTAAACATGTGTAATTGTGATGAATTGTTTTGAACTGAAGGCTCCACTCATCAGGAGGAAATCCACAGCGATCCACTCGACTGAGTAAGTGGGCGACGGGGGAGTGAACTGACCAGAAGCAGCTGACACTGGTCGTTTGTCTGCTCCGACGGAAGCAGAGATTCATTAAGGGTCCGGCCGAACAGGAGGAGGAGGTGAAAAGGACTCCTGGTGACAACTGGAGCCCAGGTTTGAACTCGCTGAGTAAATTCAGCCGTTGTCGCACACACCAAACACACCTCGGTGCTTCATCTTCAGCGCCGGAGCCAGCCGCTCGTACATCAACCAGCCGTCTCCTCGTCCTCCTCAGGGGGGAGGGTGGGATGCTTTTGTGTTGCCAGCAGTTGATAATTGTCTAAGACACATTTACTCTAAACTGGGTGTAATATGAATGAATAGTGGTCATTAGGAAACTTTACACTTGTGTTAAATGTGAAAAAATGCTATCTTATTACCAGGAAAACCAAAAACTGCTTAAATGATCCCACTGAGCTGATGTAGGGATAAACCTGTGGTTCTCTGTCTGGTCTCTGAAAACTAGAAACAGAAGTATTGAGTCGACCCTTGTATGATTTGTGCCATATACCTATAGGGTGCCATTTGTAAAGTTCCACAGTCATAAACAGCAATAATTTGGGTCTGTTAGTTAGCAACATAACTCAAAAAGTTATAGATGGATTTTGTTGAAATTTTCAGGAAAGGTCCGCAGTTGGACCAGGAACAAGTGATTAGATTTTGGTGGTGATCCAGATCACCAGTCTGGTGGGGTGGCTAGGGTTAGGGTTCGGACTGGGCTGCCTTGGTGCAGGTCTGCGCTCTCCGAGTGCTTTTCTAGTTTAACCTGTCATAAGAAAAACAATGGGGTTCATTTTTCAAAGTCTCATCTGCGAGTATGTTTTTTTACTTATTTACAAATGTCACAGTTTCAAACTATATATTTAGTAGCAAGCTAAATATTTAGCTTAGAAATTAAATATATCGCTAGCAAGCTAACCTATCTGGATAAATATATAGCTTCAAAGTAAAGATTTAACTCGGAGGTAAATGTTTAGCTAATATGCAAATTTTTGGTGAACTATTAAATTAAAAGCTGGGTTCCACGAACATAACTTCCTGCTGCAAATCCCTTGGTAAACGTCTATATTGCCATTAAAACGGCTCATCCTACATTTTAAGCTGAAATGCTGAACATGTCAGGAGGAAAATAAACAATGATAAAGATATTCAGTCTTGCCAGCAGTTTATATAGAGGCTCACAAGACCCAGCTTTTATTTTGGTAGTCCACTTCCGCTTATCGGCAAGTAAATTTGCATATTAGTTAAATATTTAGCTCTGTGCTAAATGTTTAGTTTGAAGCTAAATATTTAGCTTTAAACTAAATATTTATCTTGCTAAGAAAGTATTTAGTTTGAAGGTAAGAATTTAGTTTACAGGGTAAATGTTTGGTTTGGAGCTAAATATTTAATTTGTAAAGTAAATCTTCCGTTTGAAACTGTGACATTTATAAATGAAGAAATAACATGGACACAAAAATTAGTTCGAAAAAATAATCCCATTAATTTATCATATCACAGGCTAAGGAATAATAAACCACATTTTTCCTGTTAACTTTTGACTGTGTAACTCTACAAACCTTAGTCAGGGCTAACAACCCAACAATGCCGCCTCACCTCTTCCCTGGCATCCAGGGAAGGGTGCTTAAAGAGCCCGATATTCAATTCAATTCAAATTCAAAATTACTTTATTAATCCCAAAGGGAAATTAAATGTTGTTGTAACTCATTATGCAAGTTCCTTCAAAGATTTGTTGTAGATGCTGATGGCTGTGGGTAGGGATGATCTCTTGTAGTGCTCTGCAGATCTTGCCTTGAAGAAGCCTCTGACTGAAGACGCTCTGTAGTTGTCTGATGTAGAGGATACTCTGGATCTATGGCGTCTTCTTTTCAACTCATCAGGGTTTTGTGGCTGTAGTTGAGGTATTATTTGAGCTTTTGTGACGTTAATCAGCTGCTGCCAGTTGTAAACCACCTTGTTGCCATGGTTATGCATCATAACAAATGTCCAAAAATTAAAAGTATCAGCAAAAATCCTTCCAGCTGCACAGCATTCAAAACCAGAGAGAACAATTGTCCACAAAAACAATGTTTCTACCAAAAATGGAAGAATTAAAGTTTTAAAAAAGAAAAAAAATATGAACCAAAGTAACAGAGCTACTCCAACATGCTGCCACCTTGAGCGGCGCAATTCCGGAAAATATGGCTTTCAATCAGGATCCTTGATTGTATCAAACCAAAGTACCGGTTGATGAGGGTGATGACATGCAGTGGTGTAAAACGTACCTCCCATCTTAAAAATTTCTTCTGTTTTTGCCTTGTTGGTCTCAAAGGTACATCAAAACATAGACGTTAAAGAAAGCACTCTGACATCTGGATCCGATAATGCCACCTTCAGCCGGTCCGTTTGTTGAATACAGACCTTTCACAAGGTTTACAAATGCAGACCATCCTAAAAAGTCTCCCTGCCACCAGCTTTTCTTAACTTTAATGACAGACGTTTCCTTTAGTCCTTATTAAAGTGGACACCCTAAAAACGTTTACGGGAACTCATTCTCAGCTCGATGTTCTGCCAAGAACATTGGAGAATTCACGCTGACCTAGTGCAAGAGTCGCACTTAAATCTTTCAGATCACTGAAGAAATGTTACTAGCAGACAAAGGTGAGAGTGAATACAAAAACTCTGATATAACTGCTAATGAATCTTTTTCACCACTATGGAGGAGTTTTGGCCCACTCTGCTTTGCAGAATTGTTTTAGGTCAGCAACAATGTTTTCCAGCATGAATGGTCATTCAAAAATACTAAGCTTGTGTTTAAGAAGTTACTACGAGGCGGACATGCTGGTGTGCTTGAACTAAAGGTCTCCAGACTGATCAAACATTCTCCTTTAGGATTTTCTGCTAGAAAGAAGAATTCATGGTTCCATTAATTACATTAAATCGTGCAGATCCTGAAGCAGCAAAGCAGTCCCAGACCACCATGCTACCACCACCATGCTTGACTGTGGGTAGGATGTTTTTTTAATCTGAAATCCTAAGTTTTACATGAGATTCCAAAGAGGTGCAACTTTTGTCTCTTCAGTCCACTGAATATTTTTCCCAGAAGTCTTGGGGATCATCAAGATGTCTTTGGTTAATGTGAGACAGGTTTTGATGTTGTTTTAGGTCTTTTGGGTCCTGGCCTTGGACCGCTCTGATGGAGGCCATTTTTTACCCAGTCTCCCATCCTTACTGTTGAATCATGACCTCTTACCTTAACTAACTTTACAAAGGCAGCTCTTGGAGTAATTCTGGTAGGTCAGTCTCTCCTGGGAAGGTTTTCCATGTTTTCCCTTCTCCATCTGTGGTTCTCTGGAGACCCAAAGCCTTAGACATGGATCTGTAACCCTTTCCAGACTGATGGATGCCTTGCAAATCCTCCATGTCTCCTTGAATAACTTTAAAGCACATGGCAAAGATCCTTTTAACTACAAGGCCGGCAATTTTATATTTATTAACATAAGAGAAACGGTGCGCAATATGCCATGATGGTCAGAAAAAGTTAGGTCACAAAATCCGAAGACCTTTGGATGCAAACCCTGTTGAAAGACTACCTGGAAGTCTGGTTTATTGGGAGCAGAATATAATGAGGTTAGAGGTGATTTAAAACTCTTGCACAGCAGCTCTACAGACATTGTTTTCCTTTGTTTGGCACAAAATTGTACCTTCAGCACCTCTGTGGATTTAAGATGCTCTTAGGTACGCAACATTTTAAACTGTGTAGTGTTTGTTGGGACATTGCCAGTTGTTGCGTCATGCTTTGAAGCTTCCCTGTTATTTTGGTGAAATTTGTTTCTGTTTACCTGTCGAATAAACTCTGACATTGTTGGAAATAAATCCTGGACAAATAGTTGTTCAACCCAAAAAGACCGAATTTAAACCTCAAGAAGGAAAATGTCTCCTGACAGTAAACTGCGTAGCTGTTGATTGGGAACATTTAGCACTGAAACAACACAAAGGTCTCCCACCTTCTGAACTGCTTACAAAGCTTGTCTTCAGCTGGAAATGCAGATACTTTCCTGTTGAGTTTTCTCCACTTTCTGGTCATCAGGGTGATTTATTGGAGCTCGTCCTGGGTTTGTATCGGTCTCATCTGAGTCACTGTGAAAAGAAACTATGCCATATGTCAGATCTGGTCTTCATTGAGGTCTAAAATGATTTAGATCTAACTTTAAGAGAACAAAAGGACACAACAGATTCCAGACATTATTTATTAAAGAAATATGAAATCAGTATAGAAAAGTTGTATGGGGTCTCGTTTGCAAATGTACGGTCAAAAATTAATAGCAATAATTTGGGTATTTAGTCTGTCATAAGAGAAAAAAAACTGATTTACTTTTCTAAGTCATATTTGCGTCCATGTTATTTATTCATTCATAAATGTCAAAGTTCCAAACAAAATATTTAGGTTAGAAGCTTAATATTGAGCTAGCAAGCTAAACTGACTAGCTAAATATTTAGCTAATATGCAAATTGATTTGCCTGAGAAGTGGAAGTGGACTATCAAAATAAAAGCCGGGTCTTGCGAACCACTATATGAACTCCTGCTGGTGCATCAATTTTTTCTGTAAATCCATTGGTAAACGTCTGTACCGACGTTAAAACAGCTCATCCTACATCTTATGCTGAAATGTTGGACATGTGTGGAGGAAAATTAACAGTAAAAAGAGGTGACATTAAGTCTGGCCAGCAGTTTATGTCGAGGTTCACAAGATCAAGCTTTTATTGATGTAGTCTACTTCTGCTTATCGGCAAGTACATTTGCCTCTGAGCTAAATGTTTAGTGTGAAGCTAAATATTTAGCGAGATAGTTTAGCTTGCTAAATATTTAGCTTCAAACTAAATTTGTTAGTTAATTTTTGACTGTGTAACTTTACAAGCGGCTCCTCATAGCAAGGTCTTGTGGTTGTAAAGCAAGCCCTTATCATCATCCCTCTACCACCGTGCTTGACAGTAAATATAGAGTGTTTGTGCTGATGTGCTGTGTCGGCTTTCATCCAAAGATGATACTGAGCATTATGGTCCAACATCTCCTCTCTGGTCTCCTCTGTCCAGAGGACATTGTCCCAGAAAGTCTCGTCCTTCATCCAGATGCAGCCCTGCTAACCTCCGTCCTGCTGCCGTCTTGTTTCTAGAGCGAAGAGGCTTTCTCCTTCAACCCTCCCAAGCAGCCATGCTGGTTCAGGATGTCCACTTATGAATAATCTCTGGAGAATGATTTCGATAGTTTGGAAATGACCTTCTGACCCTTTCCAGAGAGTAAGGTCATTGCTGTTGTCTTTCCGCTCTGGTGTTGTGTTAACACAGACACTTGTACACTAGAGCATACAACATGAGGAAAACTGCTGCTCTTCTAGAGCCAATAACACGGGTGATTATCTGCTAATCAATGATTGATAACGAGCAGAAACCTGTCTGATACTTTCCCTCCTAAATCCTGTGGCAGCGGCGAGGATCGTCGCCGTCATCTTTGCTTCATAAATAAGGACAGAGTGGATTCTACACCAAAGTGGTAAAAAGAAAGGAACAAAACAAAATCTTGGACAATCTGAAGGGTTTATTTTTTATTTAAGAACAAAACCAAAATCATAATGAACACAGTTTGAGTCGAGGGAGGAAAAGAACAAATACATTATTATTATCTCTCATTTATAAAGCACTACAGTCGAACGCAATACATAAGAAATCTGAGATCTTGGATAGCTACCTTACCGAGCAGATAACACATGAATATGACAAACAGAAGTGTGGCAGTTATTTGACACTTATTGTAATAGATCGGCTGTTTATTTAGTCGTAGGATTGAGGCCTAAAGCAGTTTTTCTGACAATTAAAATATAATATCACTCCAATAAGAAATAAATAATTCACAGACACCCTCCACTAGAAGCCATAAAAGACGGGCTTTTCACAGAGAGCTGTATTCATGGGAATCTGAGTGGAAGGGGAAAAAAAGGTGCAAAAGCAACAGGGGGAACCACAGGTTTAAGAAGATTGTGAAGCAAAGCCCAGTCGAGACTTCAGGGAGATACACAGTGTGTGGACCAAACCCTGGAGTCAGAGCTTCTAGAGCCAGAAGATGGGCTGCAAGTGTCACATTGCTGCTGCTGCTGCTGCCAAAGCACTCCGAAGTCCTCGCTTCAGAAATCAAGGTCCCAGAGTCTGGAGTCAGAGTGGAGAGGACGGGAATCCAAGCTGCTTTGGGTCCAGTGTGAAGTTTCTAAAGTCTGTTATGAATTGAGGAGTTATGTTATCTTCTGGTGTCGGTCTACTGTGTTTCAGAGCAGCCGTCTACCAGGACATTTAAGAGAATCTCGTTCTTCCTTCTGCAGACGCTGACTGCAGTTCCCAGCAGGACTTGGTACACAGATGAAATAATTCATGCTAAAGGAGCCCAGACCAAGGCCTGAGCAGACAGTGTACAGTGCATAGACATCCCATTCAGAAGGGCCACATTTCTGTATTAAATTGTATATATTTTTTTTTCGGATTTCCTTAATCTGTAACCCAGAATAATCAAGATTAGCAATAATATGTTTGGAATAAGGCTAAACGAGACTCACTTTCTGAGTTGAATTTGTAAATAAATGACCTTTTCAATGATATTTTGCCACATTTAAAATCCTCTTTCCAGAATAAACCTTCACACTTTCTCCTCTTTCCACCATGATAAGAAACCATCAGGACCTCGCTCTGAAGGTTTTTTTTTTTTTAAACCGTCTCTCAGAGCCCACTGGGAACTGAGATTCTCCTATGCCTTGGGTACGTTACTCTGAATATTGTTCAGGATTGCAATAGTTGGCTTATTCAAAGTAAGAAGTTAGTTTTTTTTTTCCTCATTCAACTGTACCAAAATTGTATTAATATCTGTACTTTGTTAAATAAATTTTTCATCCATCCGTTTTTGAAGGTCAGCTGAACATAACCAGATAAGCTAACAAGTATTCTTTTTTTTTTTTTTTTTCACTGGAGGAAGCTGGAGAAAAAACCCCAAAGGGTGGACAGAGATCAAGATATCTGGATTCAGTTTAGATCAGAGGTCTGCAACTCTAGTCCTCCGGTGCCATCGTCCTGGAACTTTTGGATGCATCGCTGCTTCGACACACCTGAATTAAACTATTTAGGGTGCGTTCACACCAGACCTGTTTAGTCCACTTTAATCAAACTCTTATCCGTTTGCCCAGAGAGTCTGGTTGGTTTGGGGAGGTGTGATTGTGCAATCGAACCCTGATGCGGACCAAAACAGCGAACTCTGAACCAGGACGTAAGACAAAGCGGACCAGAATATAACTTTTATCGCTCCATTGACTTCCATCCATTTTTTTTTTCCGGCCAGGGGACCCATGGGCTAACAGGAAGGGGAGGAGACTTAGGCTCCCCATCCTAAAACGGCTAAGATCTGATGCCACTCCATGTCACGGAACACAGCGCCACCACAGGCGAGGAGGTAACAACATATTGCTCGAAAGGTTCGGTTCCTTATGCAAAGTGCAGTGTGAAAGTGAACCGTAGCAGCTAAAACATTTTAAAAAAAAGCAACAATGTTGCAGATTTTGTCCCCAATAGAACCGAGTCTACTCGACTATCAGGTGTGAAAACCACCTAAATCACCTTCTTGACATTTCAGCAAGTTCTGCAGAGGCCCGGGGTCTCATTTATAAAGCTTGCGCACAAAACGGTGTCCGAAAACTGCGTACGTTTTGGCATTAATTGTGTGAGGTACATTTATAAAAACTACAGTGACACAATAGATGCGCTGGCGCTCATTGAAGACCATGCCACTGGCAGCATCAGGATGGGGGGAGCTGATGTAGATTCCCTAAAGCAGTCTCATTAGATCTATGTGCTGAACTGAGACCGCTGTTAGATCCACCGAACCGCAGGAACCGTGCACCCCGCCCGCAGCACATTCTGGCTATGGGATGCAAAAGAAACTCTTTGCCTCTGTCATGAAAGGCAGGCAGGCGGGTCGCTGCACCAACTCTGTGTCACTCACCGCTCTTCCATTTTTTTTGTGACCGCCGAAGATACTTTAAAAGCAGACTTTAAACCCACCTGAGAGTGGGATTTATGAAGTGGAAATTGCGTGTTGCTGTGCGTATTCAAAGTTTGATTGATCTGAAACTTCTTAAGTGTAAGTATAATTTTTTTGTGCTGATTTTAGTAAAGATTCTACGCAAAGTTTTATTAATGAGACCCCTGGTCACTAACCCAGTGGCGGGCCGTACATTTCACCCTTAGGCCTTTAGTGATATCCAACTTATTCAAACCTAAATTAATACACCTCATAATACTATCAATACGCCACCACGGCAGAATCCATGCAGAATCACACATACACATTACGTCACCTTTAAGATAGACTGGTAAAGCGACACCTTTTTCCCGGAGACACCAACAGAAGCAGCAGTTCAATGAATATAAAAAAGTAAAGCAAACACAGTATTTGCATTATTATTATTGTTTTGGAGAAAACGCGACAGCACGTTATAAACTGCAGTGGATCAGAATCTATTTATTAATTCTTAGCATTTTTGCCACTTTATGTTGTCACTATTGATTGATTCCTAATGAAATAAAATAACAAAAACATATTTAAAAATGCCTGCACTCACCAACGTCCATTCTCTCCCCATCGCCTTCTTATTTGACAGTAAAATCCATCTTTCTTTCTTTTCTCAAGAAGACCTCAGTGGCTCTGTTGTACAGTTTTATCTGTGCGCTTCAGGTCCACGAGTCCTTCACTACGGACATGGAGCTTAAGGCCGGGAATGTACTTGCTGTTTATTACGCGTGTTTATCATGGCTGCCTCGCGTAGCTTGCGTTGGTTTCGTGCACGTCCTCTGAAATTAACGCATCGTGTCCGCACGCTGCAATACAAAAGTAACCAGTAGGACGAGTATAGAGCGCTACTTGACTATCGACAATTTGTCTCATTTTGCAAAACGAGCGACACATAATCGCCGTGCCTGGTCTAGGGGTCTCACATACCATCTACGTAGCCGCTGTCGTCTTTTTTTTCTGTCGTGATCTCAACAATAACCAGATGCTTATCTCTCATACGGTCACCATGTTTGTTTTGTTTTTGCCCTACAATTCCGGAAACGCCGGCACTCTATCTGGAAGGAGAATTGTTTTTTGCCAATGTCCCACACAACATTTTAGTCTCAATTTTTATAATTGTCCAATCAGAATAAAATAATGGTTGTTTACAAAAAATTGACTCTCATGATTGTCTCTCTGATATGTCAGTTTGTTGACTTGACAGGTAATAATTGGGAGCAGTGTACTGTGTAGATTGGCTAATGATAATGGTGGGTGGGGTTTAGCAGGTGGTTTCCGTATAATGTATATGTAGTGGAACTGTGGGCAGAAAATGGACCTCAGCACCATCAACAGAAAGCCCAGAGGGGCTGCAAAGCGAAAGAAGAAAAAGGAAAAGCAGGAAAAAGAAGCGGCTGCTATACAAAATGTTCTGCCAATTAGTAGCTTTTTCAAAAAAGCTAGAAATGAGGAGGAGGATTTTGAGCTAGCCAGCAGCAACGCCAGCTTGGAAGCATCACTTTCTACCAGTGATGCCTAGCCTGAGCTAACAGCGGCAACTAACCTTATCGGAGAAAACGAAACAGCTATAAATGAAGAGCTAAAAACACAAGGTAAAGCCTCAATCTCTGAAGACCCTGCACTATGGGGATCACTTACAGAAAGCACCCGCAACGAACGTTTATTGAAAGGAATCTCAGCCTTTCAAAATCGGGCGGCTAAGTATCCAGCATCACGGAGGGGAAAGAGGTGCTCTTTCACTGATGACGCTCTGACCCGGCGCCTTTACAATGGGGAAGCTATTCCATGAGAATGGATTGTGTATTCACCATCAACCAGAGACATTTTTTGCTTTGCTTGTAAAGTATTTTTCAAAAAGCAGCAACGCATTTATTGCGGGGTTTAGCGATTGAAAATGCCTGGAAAGAATAACGGAACATGAAATGAGTGGTGAGCACAGGAGATGCATGCTTTCACTTAAACATCGCAGCAAACATCTGGGCACTGTGGATGCTTCTCTTGGGAGACAGATCGAAGCAGAACAAAACATCCTTCCAATACTGACCGTATTGGAAGGATGTTTTGAAGCATGTAGTTGCCGTGATTAAATTTCTGAGTGAAAGGGGGCTTCCCTTCCGAGGAGATGATGAACTTTTGGGATCTCCTCACAATGGTAATTACCTGGGAATCCTAGAGCTGCTTGCACAGATTGATCCGATTTTAAAGGAACATTTGCAGAAGTATGGTCAGAAGGGTCGTGGAAAGCCTTCATATTTGTCATCAACTATATGTGAGGAATTTATTAATTTAATGGGTGAAAAAACAAAGCAGGCCATTGCTACAGAACTTCAACAGGCAAAGTATTTTTCTGTTATAGTAGACTCTACACCTGACATGTCTCACGTGGACCAGCTAACTTTTGTGTTCCGATTTGTGAGTGAGACAGGAAACGTTGTGGAGCGATTCATCGGATTCGAACCAATTCACAGTCACACTGGATCAAGTCTGGTTGAATGTGTGATCAAGATGGTCAATGACTTGGGGCTGGATCTTTCTAACTCCCGTGGGCAGGCTTATGACAATGCATCAAACATGTCAGGGAAATACAGTGGATTGCAAGCTCAGCTCAAGAAGAACAACCCACTAATGCATTACATTCCTTGTGCGACACATTCTTTGAACTTGGTTGGTGTGAATAGTGTGGAAAATAGCTGTCGGGGAGCAAGCCAGTTCTTTGACTTCCTTCAGTCACTATATGCGTTTTGCTCTGCTTCCACCCACCAATGGAATAAGGTGTTCACTGCAGACATCTCACTGATGCTAAAATCCCTCTCCTGTACAAGATGGAGCTGCCGAGGAGACTCCAACGGAGCTCTTTTTAAAAATTATGCTAAAATAGCAAGCGCCTTACAGATGTTAGCCTCGGACAATGAAGAGCGACGGGACACAGGCGTGAGGCAGCTGTGCTGTGTAACAAGCTTGAGAAGCTGGAGACCGTGCTCATGACCATCTTTTGGGACACGGTGTTGCACCGATTCAAGCTGACAAGCAACAGCTTACAAAAGAGAGAGATGGACCTGATGACTGCTGTGCACCTTTTGGAGTCACTGCACACTTATGTTGCATCACTAAGAGGACAATTTGCTGACTTTGAGACATCTGCCCGGGCCATCACAGGTGGGATACAGGCCTACCAATCCGAGACCCACCGCGTGAGTAAAAGAACAACCTTTGACGATGAGACCGTTGACAATGAAGTGGTTCTCACTGGGAGTAAAAAGTTCCAAGTTGAGACATTCAATGTGATTATTGACAGTTTGCTGTCAGGACTGAAGAAACAGCTGGATGCTTATAGAGACATTAATGATCGTTTTGATGTCCCATTTGACATGGACTGTGTGGACACTGATCTTTTCAAACGGGCCAATGCTCTCTCATCTTCATATCCAACTGACTTGGATAATTCCTTATCTGATGAGCTGATCCGGTTTAGGTCTTTTGTCAGCACTGAGCAAGATAAGACACCTGCAAATCTATGGGAGATTGTGCAGAGGAATGGACTCCAGACAACCTTCCCCAATGTTTTTGTTGCTCTCAGGCTTTTTCCCACACTGCCTGTATCCAACTGTGAGGGAGAGAGGTCCTTTTCACAACTAAACCAAATAAAAAACGAACTCTGGACAACTATGGGTCAGAGGAGACTTTCTGCACTGTCCTTAATGGCCTTGGAATCTGAGCTGGTGAGGGGACTGGACTTTGAGGACTTGATTTGCGACTTTGCAAAGAAAAAGATCAGAAAGAAGAACTTCTAAAGGTAAGAGCCATTGTGCTTTTTGTGAAGTGAGTAGGCCACTATAAACTGTTATGATTGTGCAGATAATAAATGTATTTTGCTTATTCCATTGTGCTGTTTGCATAAGATGTATCTTGCATCATTGTGGTGTGATGCAGAGAGTTATAGTGCTGTATATTTGTTTTTTGCAGTGTTAAGTTGTCAGATGACTTGGTGACTGCTAATGCAACCTGCACTCAGTTCTGTTGTGTGATGGCATTGTTATATCTTCAGTCAGTAACATTTGAAGAAGTACTGGTGTGCTTTCTGCTTGGGTGATTTTCACTGAACACCTTATTGTCATAATCCCTAGCCATGCACTGGGTAGTGATGATTTGTTATTTCATTGTATTATTGCTGTGTGGTTTGTGAGTAAGATGACAGTGCTTGGGTTCTCATTCTGGAAAGGCTAGTCACTCAGTTTTTGACAAGCAGTGGCATACACATTATTTATATATATATATATATATATATATATATATATATATATATATATATATATATATATATATATATATATATATATATATATATAATTGGTGTGATTGTTAGGTTAGAGAAGGGGGTCTGTGAGCCTCAGTGCCCAGGGCCCCTGGTGTTGCTAATCCGGCCTTGCCGGTCGGCTGTTTTTATTTTGTTGCTCTCTCTCTAAATTCCCTCCAATTGGGCCCACCAATTGGCTACAGAGGGCTAGCAGTGTTTTGCCAGCATCGACACATATTATTGATCTATGTTTGTCATCGTCAAACAATCATGGGCTGACAGCCCATGAGAGCCATCACAGTGCTGTCAATCACAACACAAACCAGGGTGGGCGGGACCTCATGACATGGGCCGGAGTGGGACAGGAAACGCCCCGGTGGTGCTAAAAAAGTACGACTCAAAAAGGTGAAATCTCTGGAGGTGGAAGCTGCTAAATATTTAAGGTTGACAGACCTACTTGGTGCCGGGGTCGCCACCCCAGCAGCAGGTGCTGCTGCACGAGGAGCAAGTGGAGACATGCATGATGAGTAACGTTAGCGTGGGGTTGGCTCGGCTACATTTTGAGACGTGCCCAAAATAAAGTATAAAATGGTTTTATATTGACTGTGATGTGACCTGAATAGCTGAATACTTGTTAAAACATATTAGCCCAGGGTTGAAGGGCTGACTGTTGGTAGCTGCGGTTGATTTTGTTAAATATGCCAAATATATATATTTGAAGCGCCGGGTTGCGCCGCTCAAGGTGGCAGCATGTTGGAGTAGCTTTGTTACTTTGGTTCATATTTTTTTTCTTTTTTTTTCTTTTTTAAAACTTTAATTCTTCCATTTCTGGTAGAAACATTGTTTTTGTGGACAACTGTTCTCTCTAGTTTTGAATGCTGTGCAGCTGGAAGGATTTTTGCTGATACTTTTTATTTTTGGACATTTGTTATGATGCATAACCATGGCAACAAGGTGGTTTACAACTGGGAGCAGCTGATTAACATCACAAAAGCTCAAATAATACCTCAACTACAGGCACAAAACCCTGATGAGTTGAAAAGAAGACGCCACAGATCCAGAGCATCCTCTACATCAGACTGTCATACAACTACAGAGCGTATTCAGTCAGAGGCTTCTTCAGATCTGCAGACTGCTACAGGAGATCATCCCTACCCACAGCCATCAGCATCTACAACAAATCTATGAAGGAACTTGCATAATGAGTTACAACAACATTTAATTTCCCTTTGGGATTAATAAAGTAATTTTGAATTGAATTGAATTGAAATTGTGACAGCTACTAACGGCAGCGGTCTCTGGTTGCCATAGCAACAGTAAATATTAAGGCGAGACACTACAGGTGAATAGGGAAAAAAGTTAGCTTCAAGATACCTTCATGAAACTTGACAAACTTAACCCGAGTATTAAAACAAACATCTTTTGTATTAGAAGTTTTGATATAAATTTTGTTTAGATATGCAAATGAGGTGTAATCTGGTTAGAAATGTGCTAATTTGCATGTATTTTTAAACGTATCTCAAAATTGGTGAGAGACAGATTGCATTTTTCTTTAATTTTCTAATCATATATGTTATATGATTAGAAAAAACTTCAAAAACTTTTTTGCAGAGGAAAATAGGTTTATTTCATTTCATTACTTCATAAATTGAAAAACAGTGTAAGTAGCAACAAAAAACTCACTTTGGGCCTGTTTTTTTTAAAACAAAATAGCACATATATATTTTTTAGAACAATGTTTTGACAAATCGCTATGTAATTTTTTTCAGCTCATGGCATAGACACAATAAGTTTTCAGTAAGTAAGTTTTCAACAGTAAGTTTTCGGCCATATTATTTACCAAGAGAGTTCACCAGTGTAATTCCACCTTCAGCCGTTGCCGACAATGCATGTGATGTCATCGGTTACGTTGTTGCTAAGCTACAGACACAGCACCCCAATGCATTTGTGGCAATATGTGGTGATTTTAATCATGCCTCGCTCTCTACTACACTTCCAACATTTCAACAGTTTGTCAGCTGCACCACAAGAGAAAACAAGACCTTGGATTTGTTTTAGGCAAATATAAAGGATGCATACATGTCCAAATCAAGACCTCCTCTGAGACAATCAGATCACAATCTTGTTTTTCTCTCTTCAGGATATAAACCACTTGTTCAGAGGCAACCTGTTACAAAGAAAACTGTGAGAAAATGGTCACAGGAAGCTGAAGAAGCCCTGCAGGGTTGTTTTGCAACCACATACTGGATGACTCTTTGCCAAGATCATGGAGAGGACATCAATGCCATGACTGAGTGTGTGACTGACTCTATAAACTTCTGTGTGGACAACATCCTCCCCACCAGAACAATGAGATGCTTCCCTAATAACAAACCCTGGATCACCAGTGACCTGAAGGAACTGCTAAACAAGAAAAAAAGAGCCTTTAGGGAGGGAGACAGGGAATTACTGAGGAGTATACAGAAGCAACTTAAAGTCAAGAACAGAGACAGCAAGGAGGCATACAGGAAGAAGCTGGAGAACAAACTACAGAGGAACAATATCAGAGATGTCTGGTTAGGAATGAGAAAGATGACAGGTTTTAAGGACAGGAAGGATTGGATAGATGGAAGTCTGGACAGAGCCAATGAGCTGAACACATTCTTCAACAGGTTCAGTTCAGGAACTAGCTCAGCAACAACATACACCCACTAACTAAACAGTAAAGTGTTATTCATACATTATATTCCTTCTAACTAATTTATGCTTCAAAATTCGCAACAAAAAGTGTTTTTTTTTTTGTCGTTGATGCTTAGTTAAAAACATGCTGAACAGAAACATAACCCGTGTAAGAAATCATTTCTCTGTGTTCAAGTATGTTCAAGCTCCCCGTATGTTTTAGGATCGATATTAAGATTCTTTTAATAATTTTTAAGTGTCTTAATGGTCTTGGGCCTCCTTATCTCTCAGAGCTGCTTTTACCGTATGAACCTTCGCGGTCTCTGTGCTCCTCTGGCAGCCGTCTCCTTGTCACCCCAAAAGTCAGGACACACACTCATGGTGAGTTATCATTTCTGTTATTATGGCCCTCACCTCTGGAACAGGCTGCCTGAGGACCTCAGGGCCGCAGAGAACATTCATGTTTTTAAGAGCAGGCTCAAGACTCACCTTTTTAACATAGCTTTTAACTGATTATTATTTATTAAATCTGTTTAATTGCTCTGCATGTTTTATTTGATTGAATTCTTTTTAGTTTAGCTTTAGGCTGGCTATTTATCAATTATTGTTTATCTGCTTTCCATTTTTATTTGATCATATCTTATAATTGTTTTAATTTTAATAATTTAACTTATTTTAGTTTTCCTTCCAGTGTTTCCTCTGTGGGAGCCCTCTGCCTCGGGGGCGGTGGTCGGCTGTGGCTGCCTTGGTGCTCTCCAGGTGGTGCTTGGGTGGAGGTGGGGGTACCAGCCCTCCCTCCTCTGGGCTCCCTGGGTCAGTGCCTTGGCTGCTGCTGTTGACCTGCTGCTGCCGATGTAGATGGCTCCCATGATGACGTTTCCTGGTTCATCTGTACTCAGCCCGTTCTGATTTTGTTAATGTGCTGTTGTTTATTGTTGCTTTTATGCATGGGGGGGGGGGGTGTATAGCTGTGGTGATGTTTTTTACTTTTGGGTTTTGGGAAGGGGGGGTTGTGGGTCATTTTTAATCTGTAAAGCACTTTGAGAAGCTTTGTTTTGGTTTGAAAAGCGCTTTATAAATAAAGTTTGATTTGATTTGATTTGAAGTGAACGTGACGATGAAGCTAAATGGAAAAAAATAAAATGAAATCTACATAAACCTGGAGATTTTAACAATCACCAACATGTTTCACTGGTCTGTGTGAGAGCAAACACCATGCAGACGCCTCCTCCCGAAGGTCCAGGTCTATTATACAGAGATAATATTACAGCATCAACATGAATGAGTACAGGTGGATACGAATTTTATTTCATTTATGTGACAAACAAAGAAACTCATGTTGGGACATTTATTGGCTTCCATTTTTCCAGTTTTTAATGAAAAATCTGACAAATGTATTCATTTCCAACTTACATTTCAGTCTGTTTGTGTTTAACTTCAAAATAAATCGGAAATATTGAGTCATGCAAACCGTTACTAAGACAAACAGGCAAGAATATCTGCAGGCGCACTCATTGCATCAGAAAATCATCAGAAAATTAGTAACAACAAGACAAAAAGTGGGTCAAAGCAAACGTATGGTTGAGAAGGGTGGTGTGAAAGGTTGTGCCGGTCTTCATTTGACGTTGTAAAAGAAAAGGTAGAGTGACAAAAAATAGAGCATCAGCATTGGATGCTGTCAAAGTTAGGGTAGTAGTTACAAAAAGGTAAAGAGTAGAGGTGTAACAGGACACATAAATCACGGTTCGGTACGTTTTCGGAACAGTTTATTCAAGAAAAATAAATAAAATATGAGTATGACTTTTTTCTTTTTTTTTTACTTTGATCAGCATTACACAAAATATTTTTTCCTGAATTACTTCCTTTCAATTCGGTTTTATTAGGTTCTATGACTTAAAGTTACAGGTATAGAGCTGACTAAAGATTTGACTGAATTTATTTTTACAAATAAAATAGTACAAGCACACATAGCCAGAGTATGCCAGTGTTAATGTTTGGAAATGTTTAAATAATACGTTGCTCATATTTGAGAATAAAACATGCTTAAATCACTTTGTAGTTGTTTTGATATTTCGACAGCCTAGTCTCCCAGTTGTACTTGAATGCAGCATGGGATGGGAAAACCCCTTCTCATCAATAGGGATTCCAACGACTTGCATTTTATCCAAAATAAGGAGTTGTGGGCTGATTGGATGCTACTGGTAGCCATGTGGAAGTCAACTAGTTTTGCTCTAGTATCAGTGATGTTTCCATTCAGCTTGACATTGTTTCAGGTGAGTCATTCAGTTCAGGGCAGAGCGTGTTATGAACCTTATTGTTGTTGAAAGATAAAGTTCTGCTTCGGTCCATCTTTTTTTTCTACTGTAGCTGCATGAAAATCAATTAACATTCCCGAATAGAGTTTAGTGATAGCTGGGAGTCCTTTCTGTTTTGTTTTGGTGTCACTTTTTAAAGTTGCGCTGCAGAAACGTTGCGCTGCGCTCTGAGTTCTCCAGATAAACATTCTGCATGTGTTCAGGTAGAGAACAGCTGGATTCGTTTGGTACAAATGCGTACCGAACCGACGGGCCGTACTGAAAATTACGAATACAATTACATGTACCGTTACACCTCTAATACAGAGTCCAGAGTTCTTAGAGAAAAACAAAACAGTTTTAGGTAAGAGTGACACCTTTACAATAACTACAAAAACCCATCAGTGTGAACAGCAGAAAGGTCAAACAGAGGTCAATAAACCACGTTTAATGCCGTTTACTCAGAGGTCATGTGATGCACAGAAGAGGATGGGTGGAAATTAGAGCGTGCCCATTCCAGTGACTTCAGACGTCAGCCTGAAAACGGTTAAAAGGAAGGGAGTGGGGTGGGGTGGGAGGGGAGGGGTGGGGGGGACAGAAATAAAATAAGTGTGAAAGAGAAACTTTCGCTGGAGAGTGAAAGTTATTCTGCGATGACTGTCTGAAATCTGCTGCCGTCGTGTTTCCATGGTGACAAATTAAACCCTAATGAGGCCATGCAGTGCTGTTTCCTGACAGAAGCATCACATCACTCTTATTTCCAACAGCATTAAATCGCTGCTGCGTTTTCACTCTTTTTCTTAACTTTTTCAGTTTTTACTTTTTTTAATAGTTTTTTTTCCACTCTTTTCATACAATGACATAATTAACAATTTTATCTGTGATAATTCTGACCAACAGAAATGACTTCCTTGGAATGCTACACGCTAAATAAATATTCAAAGCATAATTTGACATTTTTAATAAAACAAATGTATCTGCACATTTCAAACCAAGAAGCCAGCAAGCAAAGGAACTAAATGTAAAAGCATTTTGAACCTAATTAAAAAAATTAAGAACATGTTTTGTCCTACTCTGCCTGCCCAAAAATGAGTCTCTACCTGGGGGTAACAAGGAAACCCTAACTAATGCCCCTCCCCCCACAAATAGCTGAAATCCACAAATACTTGAGAATTTCTCTAAAAACGCCTATAACTCCCTATTGTAATAGTTCAAGCTCTAAATTATGCATTAATACACATAATGGAAAGTCTCTTAGTACTTCCACAGAGGCTAACACTCCAGAGGGTCCAGCCGGTGGCGTCGCCTTGCATGGGCATTCCCAGCTCTAGCCCCCAACATTTCTCATCAACCCCCCGAAAGCTTTTTCACCCCAGAAGGGAAAAGTTTACATTAACTGAGTCGCCCTATGACATTAATGAAGACGGCAGTTTTGTAATTTCCTGGCTTCGAGCGAATGCAACTTATGAGCGACCAGAGAGGAGTTGTACTAAAACGGGTAATCTTCCATGTTGTAATGGCTGACAGTGTTTGATCTGAACTGGATCTTATTTCGATCGGTCCTGACATAAAACGAACATCAGACGATTTTCTTTGTCAGAAATAAGAAAGACAATTCTACAGTTGTGGCGGCTGGCAGTGGATATCCAGCACATGAAACAGGCAAACAAACAAGTAACTTAAATCCTGTATGTCTTTCAGATCATATGAACTTTAGGCAGATCATGACAGTCGTGTTTAAAAAAAACAACAAAAAAAACAGCTGTTGGATCCGTCTGTGTTGATCCTCCCTAGAGCTCCTCATCGCTGCCCAGAGTGTTCATTACAAGCTTTCTCCCGGCCCATGACTAGGGGCTTGCTTTGAAACATGCTTGCTCAAATTAATGAATAAAACACTTGAATGCTAATGATGTTGCAAAGGTCAGTTCCTTTTATGATTACCATTTGATAACATCTATTATGATAAAATAAATCTGTTGTTATACTCTGTTTACAGATGACCTGGACGGGACAGAGAATGAGGAGAAGAGAGCAGCAGACAGAACTGACTTTTGTGTTTGTCAGGGAAAGAAAAAAGAAAAAAAAAAGAAAATAATTGTTACCTATTGACTAATTTTATCATCCTGTCTTACTTAATATCAATACGGATTTTAGAGAACTTGTTTACATTGTCACGTTTCAGTGTGAAAATAAATACATTTGGAAGTACATATTGCTGTATTTGGCTTTAAACAAGGTGGCAGAATGCTCAAGGAAGCTTTAATAAAAAGCCCTTTTTTACTGCGTAGGTTCCCCCAGATTCCTCTACATAGGTGTGGGCTCAGCCCCCAATGTTCCTGGGTCCAGAAAACGCCCCTGGGTCCAGCCAATCATCGACACGCAAAATGAATGCCGCTCCGGGATTGGCGGTTTTTAAAACGCCAGCCAGTAGTGTGTCAAGCAGAATGGCGCTGAGGTATTTCAGCTTTCCAAGTTACATTTTCTTTCAAATTAGGATTCTTCATAAAATCAAAAAAATTATGGACAACCCTGAGCATCCTCTTCATGAGACAGTCATACAACAACAGAGCGTCTTCAGTCGGAGGCTTCTTCAGTTTCGCTGCAATACAGACTGCTACAGGAAATCCTTCCTGCCCACAGCCATCATCATCTAGAACAACTCCTTAAAGAATTAATTATATGAGCTATACCAATACTTAATTTCCCTCTCGGATCAATAAAGTATTTTTGAATTGAACTGAATTACACCGTTAAGTTTATTGATCATACATACCTCTGGACAGAGACCACCTCAGCACCTGCAGCCCTTCTTCATTCTTCTTTCTGCTCTACCATTACACAAGCCTTTATACTTTCTTACTACGCACAAACTGTGTGATGAGGAATGTCAGACTGGAAACATCTGGATTGGGGAGTTTCCACACTTTACGAGAACTCCCTCTCTGACAGGATGGCATTGCCAAAACGATGAGGGTCATTTCGACCTGGCTGCTTAAACCAGACTCACTGACGCCAGGCTTCGATCATTTAAACAAAGCACATGTATCAGGACGCATGAATTTCCTCCAGGACACATGCCATTCCACCACAACAGTCTCTAACTTAAAGGTCTCATTCACTCATTTTTTCAATAAATCCGCGATGTTCTCCAGCATGAATGAATGCCTTGTTAGCCGTTTTGCATGGAATGAATGCTTTGGCGCTCCTGTATCGAAGGAGTGGCTGGGGGGACACGTCAGGATCACAAGTCTAACTCATTATTATTCACTATATGCAAACCTCTCACCTCTGATTGGCTAACAGTGAATCAGAGGCAGCGACTCTTATGCTCCCTTCGAACAAATAATTAACTTAACTTACTTCGCTGCCGGTGTTTAAGCACAAATTCCAACAGTTTCTTCCTCAGCTCCTCTTAGGGTAAGAAATGCAACGCTGCAACACTAATGTCGTATGTCCATAAATAAGCCAAGCCTGATTCAGTTCTGTGATGCTGTGGAGTTGTTAACAATTACGGTGGGTTCACACCGAACACGTTTGAAGCGTCAAGGGGCCTCAGGTTTACATGTAGAGTCTATGCAAAAGCACGCTGACGCGCGTCAGGGTTTCTGCATAGCGCAAACGCATTTCTGGCTCTTTTGCGGATCATATTCGCGCGAATGAAGCGTTTGACGTGCGTCAGAAAATACGCGTGTCATTTTATGTGGTGCATTTGAACGTGACGAGCGTTTTTGCGTCTGCCGCTTAAGTTGAGAAATCTGAACTTCGGCGTCACGTGATGCTGTGACCCAGTTCACGGGGTCAGGTCCGGCAAAATTTTTCATTCAACATGGAGGAAATACTGTGGCTAATCACCCCGAGCTATACGACACCAGCTGCTTTCTCAACAGAGACGGGAATAAAAAGGAGCTCGCTTGGAGGAATATAAGTGAGGAGATACGGCAACGTGGTAAGTTCATTTCACTTTTGAAAGTTTTCACGTTACTGACCCTGCGAACATCCGCAGGGTACTCTCCACAGTAAACAGAGAATGGAGACTCTCGCTTCCAACGCTAGATCGACAGCTGCCATCTTGCATTAAAAAACCGTCTGGTACTGGGGGGTTCCAAGCCATGGTTGGTACTAATTTTCCCTGTGACATAGAAGGGACTGGTTTTTTCTGACTGGCTCGTTTTGCCCTCTTGTTTTCTTTCTGCGGGTAATGCGGACAATAGGGGTTGGAGAAAATGTTCAAGTGCAGCTGGCATATGCCGCTAGGAGAAACGAACGTCAAAAAGAACAAGTATTACACAGTTTCTCAGTGAACAAGACGTTTAAGAGACCATGCTAAAAAAACAAATCTTGTGGGTCTGGAAAATATATTAGTCTGCTTCAGAAAGGTCGAATTATTGGCATAAGTTAAAGCAAGGAAAACTTCTAAGGAGATTGCTGATTCTACTTAAATTGAGTTAAGAACTGCCCGATGCATTATCAAAACCTGGAAGGATGGTGAGGAACCGCCATCTTCCCGGAGAAAGTGTCAATACTGACAGTAAGAGCGATTTTGCATGAACAATACTAAGGAAAACCTCTAATCAGTGAGGTTAACTTGAGGAAAAAGGCTTCAAGGGATCATTAAAAGTTGCTTTTGGAGGAATTGAAATAGGTTTTGTGATCTGTTGAGATTTACCCCATTCCAGAGGACCATAAAGTGAGGCGCCCATCTTGCCTTGTACCTACAACCCTGTGGGGCTAGTGTTATGATCCGCGGTTGCTGCAGGTTCAGCAGTGTTATTTGCAAAGATTTAAGTCAGCTGAGTGCCTAAATTTCTTTAGGACCAAGTAAATCCATCAGAAAGTTTCTTTTTTTCCTGATAGTATGGCCATACAGTGGATGTTGGCTTCTCCAATAGGGCCAAGACGGTTTTCTCTGTGAGTATTAATGCAAAATAAAGTATATTTGGTGTCTGAACTATTAAAATAGGCAGTTGATAGCATTTTTAGAGGGGGGTCTAAAGTTTCAGGGGATTCCAGCTATTTGTGGGCGGTTGTGGTCAAGTTGTGGATGGGCTGTAAAAAACTGTAATTCTATGTTAATGAGCATCATAAACTCACCATCCACTCCAAAACTGCATATATTTCTGTCCATGCCTTCTCCTTTTTCATGCTTTCCTTGTAAAAATGATCAGTGGTATTATATAAATTGGGTGATTCTCCACTTTCAAGGATTAACTTCTCGTCGTCCATGAGGAAAAAAAATTAGACCCACAGACCGACTGACTTCCAACCTGGTGGTGGACATCTGCACGTGTCTTTTATTTTGAAATTTGCCAGATTCTTTACACTGCTTCGATGTCTGATTTTCTGTCTGGTCCAATCTAAACCGCTGAGGTTTACATGTTCTTGAAGCGTAGAAGAAAGAGGGCTTCTGGGACACGGTGGAAACGAACCCATTGACCATAACGGCGGCTACCAGCTGCTTATTATGCTTCACAGACGTTACGCGCCGCTTACGCTTTCGGTGGAAAGCAGGCGCTAACTCGATTCTTTGGGATGTGGTCCCTACGAGATCTTCCACATCCACAGCGAATGCTTGCCATAATAAACGCTAAAGGCAGGTCAACTATATATTAAAATGAGGCTTTTTGGACAGGCAGCACATTTCAAAATAACAAAAAAAAAGTCACAGCAATCAATCCTATTTCAAAATGTTTCTGGTTTAGATATTAGGCTAACAGATGCTAAGCTAATATAAGAAGCTTCTTCTTTCTTTGTATCTTTATCTACATTAAACAGCAGGATGAGTATGTTTCTCAAGTTTTCAAATTATTTATTTTTTTACATCAATACGCAAAAAACAGGTTTCAACAAAGTCATTTGAAGCTAATTAATAAATCAAGAAGGTGATAAATGTTAAGAGCCAGATTTTGGCGGCCTTCAGGATGTAGTCATGGACGACGGGTCATTCCACATGGCGGCCACGTCCCTGAACCTGCCGATGGGAGTCGTGAGAAAGCAGGAGCTGTTAGGTTCTGGATGGAGAAATCTTTTTAAAGAAGTCAAAAAACACAAAGCTTTTTTCACTGGCTCTCCTGAGCTGACACTGTTTACGTTATGGATTATGTTCTGAATTATATCTGCTGCTTGATTGGCTCAGATACATTTTTTTTCTCTGTTGTGTAGTTTTCCAGACGTTGAACATTCAATCATTTATTTCATGATGTGTTCATTTATTAATCTTGAGGCTTTGCTTCCAACTGCAGCTGGTCTCCGTGAACGATTTATGTTCAAGGAGTCTTTCTACAGAGACTTCTGTAATTTACATTTTCATACTTGGATGAAACTAAAGGGGAGGAACATTAATTGGACAGCTTCTTGGAACAACAGCTGTCAGAGGTTTGTTACCAATCACTGAGATATCAGGATCAGAAACATCAACCACATTTTTAACATTTCTCTCCTTTTTAAAGGTGTAACGTGTAAGAATAACATCTTGTGGTCAAATGCGCGTACTGCGGCCCATGTAGAAAAACAAAAGAGTCATACACAGAAAGTTGATAAATAGATAAATACATTTCACTGCAATTCTCATCTCGAACCTCCAGTCTGTCGTGGCAGATGGCCGCTCGTACTGAGCCAGGTTCTGGTTCTGGTGGAGGTTTCTTACTGTTAAAGGGGAGTTTTTCCTCTCCACTGTGGCTACATGCTTGCTCAGTATGAGGGATTGCTGTGGGATTGCTGTGGTTGGGGTGTGCATCAACGGGGCAAAACCTCAAGTCAATGACTTGATGCAATCTGCTGGGATTCCTTAAATAGAAAACTTTTAAACTGATTGGAATGTTTGGATGATTGAACTGAAATGACTTGTTGACAGATGTCATGTCAAGTGCCTTGACATGACATCTGTTTTGAATCGGCGCCACATAAACTAAATTGAATTCAATTGCAATATTGTTGGTAATTGAACTTTTTTTATTTTGGGCAGACTATTTTTTTTGTAATTTACTGCTAGCATTGTTAGCTCTACGTTAGCCTCTAGTGTTTGTGTTGAAGACTTGGCGGGCTCACATGTGATTGGCTCTGGAACCAGGAAGTATGGAGGCGGGACAGAGTGTAAACAATGACTATGTCCCGCTGCGGCCCTTCTTAAAATCAATCTTGCAATCGCCCGGCCGGATGAGAAGGAAATCTGTTTCACTGTAACCTTCTTTCCAACATGATTGAGACATTAGACTGATGTGTGATTATCTCACTGTAAAATTCCTACATGTTGCACCTTTAAAAAGCACGATAACATGAAGCAGTTTTTCCGCAGCTTCATTGTATTTGTTCGGGCCGGGCCGAGGCCCAGCTGTTAGGGTTGAAACGTTACCTGGCATTGATGAGGTACTGAGCCAGGCTGATGTTAGCAGGGGTCCCTGTGATGGTTATTTGCCGCTCTGATGAGCCCTCCATGGCATTCGCAATTTTGATCTGCGCCCCAGACATCTGTCGAATCTCATTTATTTTGGTTCCCTGGCGTCCAATAATACAGCCTATTAGCTGCGAGGGAAGAAAGAAAGAGTCAGAAGAAGCAGCTCTGTGCCGTCTTAAAGCGTTTAGACTTAAATTATTGATAGGTTTAATGAAAAGGGAAGTGTAATGAGCTGGCTTTTATTTAAAACGCAGGAATTTAGGTTTGAATGATGATGACATGGTCAGTCGATTGTCTAATGGGGGTTGTTCTCCCGTGTGCCAACAGGATAAAAGAATTTAAGTTTGAGGGATGATGTTTTGTCTTTTTTAATCATATCTTAATAAAATAAGGGGGAAAAAAGAAAAGGATATTTAAATAATTTCTTCCCTTATCACCTTTTATCAAATAAAATTAACATTATTCCTTTTAAAGATTTGTGAATAATCACTATGTGTACTTAAAAGTAATATTACCTTTTGGGTACATGTGTAGATACATGCTGTACAGTTAGAATACGCTACGTTTTTCAACAATTCAATAGCATACAACACCATTTTATTTAATGCTGTCTATTCTGCATCAATTATTTGTTTTCTTAACTGAAGTAAACATGTAGGATTCACTCATATCTGTTTATACTGTATACACAAAAAAATACACTTTATAGTTATTATGTATTTTCACTTTTTGATTTTATTTTTCTTATTATGACTCTCTGAGCAACACACCAACCAGTGCAGGGAAAACCTTTTTATGAATTACCTTTAACAGCACCAAGTCCAGGAAAGTTTTTCAATTGGGAAAAAGAGGCTCTAGATGTGTTTCATTCTCCTTGATGAGTACACTACAGGTTTATCTCTAATTTTCTACCCCTTATATAATATCTGAACAATTTTCAGATGTTAAGGTGAAATGATTTTTGTATATACTCACTAAAACCAGGGGCTTCTCGTGCCTTTTCGTAATGCAGGGAGAAGGCAAAGTGATGCAAGTTTTTGGCTCTAGGAATAAAGATTTTACATCTTCACACTTAAGGCAGTCTAGCCTAACTGTTTCATCTATAGTTATGTTTAGTTTTATATAATTTCTAGAGAATTACAGGAGATTTCATAGTCAAGCTTCTTTAGAAACACCTTTAAAAACACAGTGTTTTTAATTCCATTTAACTGAGTTTTTTTGTATAGTGCCAATTTAAGTTGCACTATATAAACACATAAAAAAATATTGTAATAATAAAATTCAAAAATTAAAGATCATATTTTATAAATCAATTGGACACGTCATAGTTGTGTTATGGCATATAAAATCATGGGGAAGACTACTGAGCTGGCGGCAAATAGGAAAAGCTTTTTGAGAGGCTGGTAGTGCTGTATGCAACTATGCTGGTGGAAAATTGAGTGGAAGGAAAACTGTGTTTGAAAAAGGTTTTCAAGTGTTTCGGGGATACTGAAAGGGTTTAGATTGTGGGTTGAGTCAATTTACGCTGACACATATGAATGTCGATGTTACAAGAAATATTCAAAACCATAAAAAAACATTTGCTTTTGTGGGGCCAAAGGGATTGCCAACCAGTAAACATTGAAGAAAATGGCTATTTCAAAGGAATGTGCCATTTCATATGGAAATAACCGTAAGCAGAACTTCTTGTCACTTTCAGCTAGGAACTAAAAATCAAAATGTAGAGCTAGGTGAGAGTTGTTACTTTTCTGTCATTTATCAAACACGTCTTATTTCTGTGATCCATCAACGCAAACATGGCAGGTGTGTCTACAAATTACTGTGAGATCCTAGTTGATCATTTAGTTTATGATCTGCTCTTAAAACAATGTCTAGACACTACTGTTTGTTCATCAGCTTAATTAGGCTTATATTTTACTCTGCGTATTCAATCTAGACGTCCTTAAAGTAATATTAATTTTTTTTTTATGTTGCAAAAGACATGCATCTGTATCTGCAATACTCACATCATTAGGAATGGTGAGTTCATGGGTGGTGGCTGGTGGACTGGCATCCAGACCTAAAATGAGGCACAACAGTTTCAGGAAGCTTGGAATTTAAAAAGTAACTTTAATATAAAAGTTAGATCCGTAAACAGATTCGACTCTCTCATTAAATACAGAGCGAGCCAATGGTTAGCATAGCTTTGCACAAAGTTAGGAGTAGGACAAATGTTTTAATAAACAACATATAAGCTAGAGGAGACCTCTGTAATTGCAAACAAAGGCGTCTGTACCAAATATTAACACTGATTTTCTCAGGTGTTCAAATACTTATGTGCTGCAAGAAAATACAAATAAATTACATATAAATGTAAAAATTAGACGATGTGATTTCCTGAGTTTAAAAAAAATGTCTCACACAGTGGAAATATACGGAAGCCCTAGAGGGTCATACATACATACATTTAATTTCCCCCGTTTTCTCGTGATAACAAATTTGAGACTTGACTTTTCAAATTAATGACTACATCAGGGTCGCTTAGATTGCGCCTCCGATAAAGATGAAGCCTTGCTAACCGTCTTCTTATGTGACGCACACTAATATGTACATTATCTGTGATAGCAAGGCATAAAGCTATTTCAGCCTGTGTCAGGCCTTGATTGAAAAGATGTGTGATGCGGTGATCAATATTATCCTGCTCTACTGACATTGCTACAATGAATGTTTCCTGCAGTGATTTAACAAACAACATCGTTTTGTTTTCTTGAGATCTCAAATTAATTATCTTGCTATCACGGGAAAACGGAGAAAAATTATCTCGTTATCACGGGAAAACGGAGGAAAATTATCTCGTTATCACGAGAAAACGGGGGAAATAAAATGTATGTATGTATGACCCTTTAGGGCTTCCGTAGTAATGCACCTACAATGTGAATTTCAGATCCCTTCATAATTTCTAAGTGGAAAAATTTGCTAAATCACAGGGTGTTCAAATACTTATGTTCCTCACTGTAAATGTTTAAGTCTTTCATTTAAAGATATAAACCTGCTTTTATGCTGATAATTCAAAAAATAGCTTGGATGTTGAAAAACAGTTTGACCAGGATTGCCAACTTTCAAGTGGAGCTACAGAGAGTGGTCTGGATCAATGAGCAACTAGTCAAAGATCATTTAATACATCTGCAGGATGTCTACACTGTGGCCACATCATCTGGGACATCACTCAAACCCATCAGAGCCACTTCACTCTCAGATCCAGGGGTCTGAAGTGTAAAGCCCGGTTCACACTCTGCGTTTTTTGGCCGTCATAAAGGATCCCTTCATGTCACGCTGTGCTAGCTCCACACTGTACATCCCAAGATTTCAGTGTGTCAAACTGCACGACGTCTCGCTCGAGCAGGACACGCCACCGTCACGAGCAAAACGTGGCCGTAAAGCATACGTCAATAAACGCCGACTGATACCAAAGATGGCAATGATTAAATGTCACATACACCGTCTTTGCTGCCGAAGCTCAATAGATTCGCCTTCCTTGTTGCTCCATGTGTTCTTGCAGGTAGCTGCCATTGTTGGTAACATTGATCCTGCCACTGTGGCGTCGTCCTCTCGTCACTAGTTTTTCACGTCACTCCCTGGGTGTATTTCCATCGGTCGATTGCAGAACGTGGTCCTAGATTTTCTGACAAAGCTTGAAGGATTCAGAGGCTGGGATTTGGTCGTGAGACCGGACGGCTACAGACTTGCAAATCACGTGCACCCGTTTTCTTCACCAGTAGCGGTTCTTGATATGGGCCCACCCGGGGCGGCATCACGAGGGGAAAATGGGAACATTTGTTTTTTTTGTTTTTTTTTTCCAGAAGCGCGTTGTGTATGCCTCTTTTTGGAAAACATCGGCGCCGATCGGTTTTCTTCCCCCCATTTGCAGGTCAGGGAGCAGCAAGGTGCATTTGCTCTGCCGCTGGTTCTGCAAAAGGAGGGGAAGGGGGGGAAGGGCTGTTGAAGTGGCTGGAAATGAAACGGCATCTAACCAGCTCGCAAAATAAAACAAAAATCAACAAACACAAAATCACCACGTCAATATATCCGCTTATAATTTGCACCGATGCAATTCCTAAGTTATGAGATCTATTTATAACAGCTATTTGCACTCCTGATGCGCCTACTTTCTTCTGTCAGCTGTGCCTGTTGCAAAGGGGGGTACCGGCTTTCTGACCTCCTTGCGGCAGCTTTTGGCTTGGCTATAAGCATGCATGCTTCAAATGTTGTAACTAATAAGTTGGCAAAATAAATCACACCAGTAAATAATTCCAAATAAAGCACATTTCATTCATAACATTGACAATCCAAGCCCATAAGTAAGTTATTGTGTTTATGAATGTATACACTGTAAATATATATTTGTTTATCTGAATAAATTCAGCGTAGTTCGGACAAGTGTACACAGTGACGTTTTAAAGACAAACAAGAAAGGATTTTCATGTTGATGAATCATCTACTTAAGCTGGTATATGGTAAAAGGATTTATCACAGGGTGAATATAGTCTAGCACCCTCTGCTGTCTGTACAGAGAATAGCACACTTGCAAATGAAGTCTCCAAGCTGACTCCTCAGTCTTGCGTTTGTGGTGGAGTAGGGTAGGGTGGATTGGGGTGTTCGCTCAGGGCACCAAACAGGCTAGGACCACCCCTGTTCAGCATGACTCTATTCGGGACAAAATGTTTGTCTAGGACGGCTGAAACACACAGTGTGAACCAGGCTTTAAACACCGGAAAAACTTCTAGAGCATCTCTTTTGTCTGTATGCACAAATCGGAGGTGTGTGCGCTTTGTTTAAAAAAAAAATTAAATGCCTTCCATGGGAATCATAAAGCACATGAATCACACAGAGCGTGGCACAGTGGGTTTTCTTTTTTTTCTTGTATGGAAAACATGGATTATTTGTTTCAGCTGCTTGATAAGATCCACTTTATTGTAGCCAGAGAAGTGACAGGACACCATGCACAGATAGCAGCTTTAGTGTCTGTTGCATTAGTTGGAATGCAAATCATGCAAAGACAGTGGACAGTGCAAGTCTGTCTTTTTATCTGTTAAGTGCTGAAGAGATATTTCTGTCTAAAGAGAGAACTCCATCCATGTTTATAATGACCAATCCTGTGGAAAACAATGTCCCTATGTCCTACAGCCACTTTCCTCATTTGGAGTGAGATTTATATAGACAAAGAAGGGGCTTAAATATATGAGCTTTTAATCAGGCGTATGCATGTTAATCATGGCTGCCTCGCGTAACTTGTGTTTGTTTGAAGCGTTCGAGCACGGAGGAAGTTGACGGAGAAACCGAGTGGGGACAGTGCAGATGGGGTGTTTTGTCCTGAGTTGGCTCAGCAGTTTTATCAACCACTGTTTAACCGAGTCCAATTTCCCACAAAACAGCACCATTGGTATCGGCATATATCCAAATCAACCCTTTTCCAAACAACAGACGAGAAGCTAATATTCAAGTTTAACATTCACTGGAAATAAACTATAGCATTACTGTTTTAACAAAGATTTGATAAATATGATTTCTGTAAAACCAAACACTTTTCTGCTCATGTGTCTATATAGCTGACAAAAGTAACATTTGGAGAAAATGTTAAAGGTTGAATGTATGTTTTATGCGACAGTGGAATATCCAGATCTTTCAGAAGCTAATCTCCTTATAAAAAGTCCATCTATAACCACAAACTGTATGTGATCATACTCATTTACATTGTGTTAGTAGTTTTGTGACATCGTGGGTGTAGATGTCTAATGATGAGGCCACGACTGCTTCACCAGGAAAAACACCTCTGATCCGGATCCTTGTACCTCATCTGCTGAGACCACATCAGTACCCACTACCTCGTCCAGAACACCCACAGCCCAATGAAAAAAAAAAGAAAAGACCCCAAGAGATGGATGCTGTTGATGCTGCCCTCCTCCAGAAGCTGGCAGAGGTTAGAGAAGAAGCTTGTGCTGCTCACATCTGCACCTTTTTGGAAATGACATGGGTGTGTTCCTTCAGCAGCTGGATCCACATAAGGCACATGAAGGAGGTTAAGCAGCTCATGCATTGCTATGAATAGAACATATTCATTGTTTTAATATGGTACATGTTCGATACATGTGGACTTTAAACTTGCTGCGGTTTAAAATTATTTGCAAGGAGAGACAGATCAAGCATTTCTTCCTGGTCTGTGTCTGACAAAATCAGACTTGCAACCCTGTTATATACATAGTTAGGTCAAACCCCACATCTCACAGTTATTTTCCACTTAGTCCAAACTCTAAGAAGTCATGGGGGTTTTATTACCCCACCAGCCAGTTGTGGGAAACAGATTGTATGAAGGGATTTGTTCCCCCCTCATAAACCAGTATCTCATGACATCTTCCAGAGCCTAAATTACCCTGGCAGCTGACCTGTAGGGTTGCTGACCTATAAATGTCCATTCCAGAGAACATCCTTAAATTAAGTTTCTTTCACAAGCTAAACAAAGTTAAACATACCTGTAATTGCTTATTTTCCTCCACACTCTAAACAGGGGTTTAAGGGGGGCTCTAACCTGCAACCTGCACTTTAACTAAAACTGACAAACCACACAGACAAATGTGCTAAATTCGTGAGTAAAACGTGACTATTAGGCGTCCGGTAGAAAGCAGGGGTAAATGTTGCAGGACGCCGGCCCTCAAGGACGGGAGTTTGACACCTGTGATCTAGAAGGTTTGCGTCTCTCTCTACAACTTGCCTCCATTCTCCTAGGACATCTCCTTCCATCCACACTACAGATGTACCTTGCTCTCTCAGCATGGAGTTGGTCAGTACCACAGTGATAATTGTGAAGAGCCACACATCGCTTCATTATTTCAGCAGTGTCAACCGAACACTCCATGGCTTCCCAAACCCTCTCCATCGTGCAGCCAAAAGGGCCGAGGCATTTTCTACAACCCAGCCTTGTTCTAGAGTGCCAACAGTTGTAGATGTGTTGGTCCCTGTTATAAACACAAGAATGTATGATTAGGATTGTGTTGATGTTTTAATTTAGGGATGGGTGGTGGAAGCCAAATGCTTTTACCCATACTGTCAGTATTATTTTCAAAGAACTTCGTACAGCTTTAAAGGAGCTGTATGTAAGAAATGTATTTCAATTAATCATAAAATGGCCCTGATATGTCACTAGAGATTAAGAAATCATGTTCATTTCAAATACTTAAATCACTGACAACAGTAGTACGGCCAGGATATTGTCATTTAAAAAGTGAAGTTGCAGCCCTAAACTGATGTTGAAGATGTCATCTTGTGTTTTGGCCTGAAGCTCCGCCCTCCACCTATCTACCAATGACGAAGCCAGTAGTGTTTTGGCATCGGGGTTTGCCAGCTCTGCTCTAGTTACTACAGCTACAGCTACAAAAGTGTTTCGGATAAAAAATGTCTAACGTTACTACACCTAAAATACCTCGTTATTATTCAGAAATACGTCGTGACAAAGTCTGAAATAAAACAAAGATTTGTATAGGAGATGCCTTTGCAAGATGGAGACGAAAACAGACAAGAATCTGAAGACAGACGCCATCGTTGCTAATTAAATCCTGGACAGGTAAGATTCATCCATGTTTGGCTAACTTGTACTTAATGTAAATGGACATTTCAAATATTCATGACAGTCGAACAAAGTTATGGATGTTCGTGCAAAGTGACGTTATGTTAGCGCATATGGAGGAAGAGGGTCATCGAATTGAAAAGGAAATGTTTGGAAAATAAAAACGGTGAGTTGTCATTGCTAACATTAGCGATGCGTTATCAGAGCCCGTTTCCTTGTTATTATAATTAAACATAATTTACAGAAAAAAAACTTACTGCGTTGGACTCGTCACTAGCCATTGGAAGCTCCTTGTAGCAGCCTACGTTCCTGCAGCCTATCTGGCAAACTCGAGTTCGGAGGGATACACCCCTCATTCAGTAGTTTGAAAGTGATTGCAGTACCAGTTTTGGCCACACTCTTACATAAGGCTCCTTTAAATCCAACATTACAATTTAATGACAGATACTCTACTTTTTACTCCCTAAACTAACTGAATATGTCCTCATCAGGTTCACTTTGAGTGGAAAGGCTTCATCTGCAACACAGACCGGGGGACTCCAAACTACACTACCGGGTAGAGCGGATGGAGGTGGCAGGTGTAGCTCCCCGCTTGATGAGCTGGGATCCGAAGGCACTTCTGGAAAACACCCCAGCATCACTGTCTCAGCCATAGGCTCCAATATGCACAACAGTAAATCAGTACCTTAGACGTGGAGAATTAATGACAGTTAATGTTTTGTCCAGCTACAACAAATACATTAATTTAAAAAGAAATAAATCAGTCACATGATTTGTTTGTGCAATTACGATTGTTTTAAGCATTAATTAGCAATCGAAACCCTCACCTGGCATCACATATGGCCGTCAGGATGAGGCTGAAGTACCATTTGTAGTTGTGAAAGGAACTTCCACCATTGGCTGGTGCACGAACTCTAATGCGTTTCCCATCAGTTAGGAAAATTCCAAAGAGACCAGTATTCCTCCTGGATTTGCATCCACTTAGCAACATTGGGGAAGTCCACGACGTCATCTCTGAGTGAAGTCCAGACAGCTTCACAAACTTCTTTCATTAAACGTCCAACTGTTGCTGATCATTAATAATGCACGGACTCTATTTGCAACAGTGGAAAGACTAACTAATCCTTTAGGGACAGTAGCCCCAGAACTAAACTCTACCAGGGCCTGCAATGAATTTGCCAGCTTTTTTACTGAAAATATTCTAACAATTAGACGGTCAATCTGTACCTCAATATCGAACCCACAACCAGTGCCATCCCCAATCAACAACAATGTAGAGAAATTGTCTGAATTCCACGAATTAAACCAGAACAGCCTTGAAAAAAATCATTATCCAATTAAGCTCCTCCTCCTGCCGTCTTGATACCCTACCCACAGCTTTTCTAAAGAAAGTTCTTCCTGTTATTGGGTCTGATCTTGTTCAAATAGTGAACTCATCCCTGCTATCAGGTGTCTTCCCTCAGGCTTTAAAAACAGCAGTTATTAAACCACTACTAAAGAAGAATCTGGACAACACGTTAAGGCAGAACTACAGGCCGATCTCTAATCTTCTATTCATCAGTAAGATTATTGAAAAAGCTGTGTTTCAGCAGTTAAATGGCTTCATAACAATGACAAACCGTTTTGATGCTTTTCAGTCTGGTTTCCGCGCTCACCACAGCACCGAGACTGTCCTCATCAAAGTATTTAATGACATCCGCATAAATACAGACTGTGGAAGAACCACAGTGCTGGTTCTGTGGGACCTCAGTGCAGCATTTGACACTGTTGATCCTGATATTTTATTGGAACGACTGGAGAGCTGGGTCGGACTCTCTTGTACACTACTTGGCTGGTTCGAATCTTACCTAAAGAACAGGGACTTCTATGTTTCAATAGGAAACTTTTCATCAGAACGAACAGAATCACATGTGGGGTGCCCCAGGGCTCCATCCTGGGGCCCCTCTTATTTAATATCTACATGCTCCCACTAGGCAAGATTATAGAAACCAATAACATTAGCTACCATAACTACGTGGATGACACTCAGCTTTACATTACAATGTCACCGGGTGACTCTGAACCCATTCAAACCCTAAATTAATGCATTGACCAAATAAATGGTTGGATGTGTCATAACTTTCTCCAGCTAAATAGAAACAAAACCGAAGTAATTATTTTTGGACCCAAAGAGGAACGATCAATAGTCAGCACACAGCTTCAGTTAATACAGCTAGAAACTACTGATGAGGCACGAAACCTAGGTGTAGTAATGGACTCAGACCTGAACCTCCAGGGTCACATAAAGGCAATAACAAGGTCAGCCTTCTATCACCTGAAGAACATTTCTAGAATTAAAGGACTGATGTTGCAACAGGACCTAGAAAAACTCATGCATGCGTTGGATTGATTACTGCAACAGCATCTTCACAGGTCTGCCTAAAAAGTCAATCAGACAGCAGCAGCTGATCCAGAACGCTGCTGCTTGTGTTCCTCACTAGAACCAGGAAAGTAGAGCACATCACCCCAGTTCTAAAGTCCTTACACTGGCTCCCTGTAGCTCAGAGAATAGACTTCAAAATAATCCTACTGGTTTATAAATCATTACATGGCTTAGCACCAGAGTGTGTTGAAGACGTGTTGTCACAGTACCAACCACCAAGACCACTCAGGTCCTCCAACTCTAGCCTACTAAACATCCCTAGACTCAGAACTAAACATGGAGAAGCAGCTTTCAGTTTCTATGCTCCCCTTATCTGGAACAGACTTCCTGACGAGTGCAGAGCTGCTGAAACTCTGAACTGCTTTAAATCGAGACTAAAAACCATCTGTTTAGAATTGCCTTCGATTAAATGATTGATGTCATATGTATGAAATGTGTTCATGCTCTCTTGCTTTTTTGATCTTTCTCTTGCTTTATTGTGTATCATGTGTAATGTGTGTTTCTTTTATTTTACTTTTAATTTCCATTGTTGTTTTGTTTTTTAAATCACCAAATCATGTAAAGCAACTTGCTGTTGAAAGTGTGCTATACAAATAAAATTGCCTTGCCTTACCTTGCCTTGATCAGAGTTTGCAGCTGGCTACCAGGGCTTGGTAGCTGCAACCAGTGGCAAGAAAACGGAGTCTGACAGGATCAGTGCGTGTGCTTTTGTGTGATACCAGTGGCACGATCTGTCTGAGCAACTTATCAAAAGTAGATGCGGACATTTGAAAATATTAATGATGTTTATCATTGTCGATTTGTCTCATTGGCAAAACGAGCGAGACATACCATCTACGACACCGCGCCGTCTTTTTTTCTGTTTTGATCTCAAAATTAACCAGCTGCTGATCTCTTCTATAGGCGCCATGTTTGTTTTGTTTTTCCCCTAAAAATCCAGCACTCTCATCTGGTCTGAGTTCTGTCCTCAATTCTCCAGTACTAATTGCAGTGCTCCAGCAAGTACGTGCCCGTCAACATGAGGTCACGCAAGTTTGAAAAGCAAGTATATTCTTGGCCTAAGAGTGGGACATAGACAGGAAAAGAGTGAGACTCACCAGATTCTGAGGTTAAAGTGCTCATGACATCATTTTCAATGTGTAGTTAATTAAAATCATCATATACGATCTGACCCTCAGAGGGAAACAAACTTTTCTGATTGTTTGTAGATCTTTTCTCCAAATTCGATCCTCATTTTTGAAGCAATGCGACATCGGTGTGTAGCAGGATATTGTTCCAACACCAGAGAAGCAGGTTTAAACCTGTTTAAGTTTCCAAAACCTCAAATTTGTGGGCAAAAAAAAAAAGAAGGTGCGTCAAACCAGAGACAAGTGGTCCCCAATGGATGCATCGAGGCTGTGCTCAGCACACGTTGAGGTAAGCAAAGGTAAAGCAATTCACCATCAATATTTGTCATCTGAACATTATGTAATAATAATATTTTAATATAGATCTACTGTATGCTGTAGACAAAACGCTATCTAGATCTACAGTAGATCTAGATCACGTCAATTTAAATCAATCACCCAGTCTTATTTGAGGATATTGACATGCTAGATCTATACAGAATCTATCAATAACTGATCAGTAATGATTTTTCTAGATTTATTACCCCTTAGCGTTCCTATGTCCCGCGGGTGGAACGCAGCTTACATCTGGGTTCAAATCCACCGATCTTCTCAACCAACCTCTACATATTATACAGCATTGGAAAGGCAACAGTCTTGTGATTCCAATGGTGAGTGCCAATCGTTAATGTAGACACAGCGCTTTTGGCAAACCACCCCCAAAAGAAATATAATGTGCGCCTCACCAGTCGTAGCCCTCAAATAGGCGACAAAAACCACGCCATCTCACATCCACAAGGGCCCAATTAAGGTCCTCCAATGAAATTGTTTGTCCATGACAAGTCTAAGGTCCATATACCGGCAAGATCCGGGATAAACAACTGCTCTGACTGAAGCTTTCCTGGTATGCTCTCCACCACACATTATTCGTGGCTGGGATGGAATGAAGGACATTTCCTTCGTCTTTCATACTTAAAGCTGTTTACCGGGCTGACGTCCGGTAAACATGAGCTGCAGCTCGTGGAGGATGCCACGGACAGCACCAAAAAAGTGGACATGTCCGGGGAAAAGAAGATATTGCTGCTAACGTGATACACGACAACTAAAGTGCCAAATATTTGCTGTATTTTCTAAATTTCGCACTGCATGGCTGAAACACTAGCTACATCCATGATGTGCCTGCCGGTCCGTCCCCTAAAAATGTCCGTGCGGGACGCCAGACTTTTATGTTTTTCTCATTTAATTATTATGAAAAATTATCAATTGTTTTAACACTTTTGAATAGCTATCGATTTTGCATGTTACACATCGCAATTAATCGATTTTTGGTGAATCGGCACACCCCATAACGTCAGCCATCGTTCATCTGCCAAAAATTCAGAACTCCAGAATTTCAAGTCTAGAAAAGTAAGAAATTCTGACATCAAATAAAGTGAAAGAATCTTGGTTGTTTGCTAAAGTCAAAATGAAATAAAAATGAAATAAGTCAATTAGTAAAAGGAATTGAATCTTAAGGTGCAATGTTATATAATCTGTCGATTTTCACTTTGAGAAGAAGGTAAAAGTGCCTTGAAGACATGTTGGTAAACTATGTGAGCTGTTGCCAAGCGATAATATACTTCTAAAAAAAAAAATGTTGGTGTTGCCTTATTTTTCCTCATTATAAGCATAATTTCAGACGGGGCAAGAAAAAATATGAGTAAAAAAAAATCAAAGGAGGAAAGAAACGACAGAGGCAAAGTCATGCTGTGCCAAAAGAGAGATAAGGTGCAAGGTAAGGGAAGAGAAGAAATATATTTCTCTGGATGCAAAGAGAAGAAAATATCTACAGGGGTACCTTGTGGGTACGTACCAGGGAAAGCAGGGGTGGTCTGTCCGAGAGGGGTAAAGGGGGTTTGCTGCATAGCCAACTGGTGGAGCTTGGTCAACTGCTGAAGGGTTAGGAGGGAAAGTAAAACTAAGAGGTTACTGTTACACAGGTCACACCGAGAAATGAAGAAAACATAAACCAGAGTGGAGAAAGGGTGAGGAGGAGGAGGACATGACACGGGGTGGTGGAAGACAAAAAGCAAGAGAGACAAAGAAACGATGATTTTCTGCTTGAAGATGGAAATTACCAAACAATTTGACTCTTTTTCCTGCCTTCATGCAATTCTGATATACTTCATAGACATTTTTTTTCTCATCAACACATCCAGAATGAATTTGATTTGCCCTTATCAATTGACAAGAAAAAGCCACGTCCGATCCAAGCTGTGGTTTAACACGCTCGTCATGAGCAGCCGCCCTCTTCAGAACATGATCACAGGTTGTCCGTCCCCCACCGCGCTGCATTTTCCAGCCGGGCTGCTTTAAAAGCATCCTCTCCTTTTTTTAAAAGTACCTTTTAATGAGGGTGGAAGAGGGTGTCAAGTCTGTACTTGAGTGATTGTACCATCAGCCGCCAGCTCGTCTGGCATCAATCAATGTTCGGCTTTGAATTAGTGGATCTGACACAAGGTGGCTCTTGAGATGCTCTAACGACAAGGACAGATGAAGGCAGATTATTAACGGAGACGGGATGGGCTGCTGGACTTTAAGAGGTGTCGGCATCAACGCTGCCCCCACTGTCTTTGGCTGTATGATTAGCACCAGGACGCATCGTTTTGATATCGATCAGGTCTTGCCAATTGCTGGGCTGCAGCAAATTCAGAAGATCTGATTCTAAAATACTGAAAAGAACTGCCGTGTCTATGGACAGGTGAAACCAGACATTTATACACACTACATAGAAAAAAACATTACAATTTTTGCCCCATATGTTTTACTCTCATATTGCTTACTTCAATTTTCTGAAGTTTACATACCCTAAGCTTGACACATTTTGAGAAAGCGCAGATGATTATAATGATGATGTCATGGCTTTGAAGGCTTCTGATTGGTTATTTTACCTCTGAGTTAAATGGAAGCACACCTGGAGATTTATCTAAAGGCAACACCTCAAACACTTCCTTGTGTGACATCATGTGAAAATCAGCCAAGATGTCGGGAAGAGAACAGTGGACCTCCACAAATCTAGTTCTTTTATTTAGGTCCACATTTCCAGATACCCAATGATCCCACGTTCATTTGTTCAAATAGTTATATTCAAATATAAACATGGAAATCCTGGTGTTCAGGAAGGAGACGGGTTCTGTGTCCCAGAGTGGAATGGGTATTGCTATTAATTATGCGACCCAACCTCGCAACAAAAGCAAAAGACCTTGTGGAGATGCAGCTGAAACTGGTATGACAGTGCTACTATCCACAGTAGTCCAACATGGGCTGAATAGCCATTCAGAAAGGAAGAAGCCATTACTCCAAAAGCAAGATAAAATGATAGATTAAAGAGCTAGCAAACTGCCTGAGGGACATTCTTCTTTGAAGATATATACTGTTGAAGATATATACTATATACTGGAAATAAAGTTCTTTGCTGTAACGGCCATCATGATATTAAGTATAACAAACGGGAGTTTGCAAGCTTCCCCCTTGCGAAGTATGAGGGAGATGGCATCAATAGCAATGTGTGAAACTTTTAAAGCAACATCTCAAGACATCAGGCAGAAAGTTAAAACTTGGGTACAAGTGGGTGTTCGAAATGGACTATGACCCCTGAGCATATTGCCAAATTAGTTGCGATACTCTGGTATTTTAGCAAAGACAAATAATTTTGGTAATCCTAACTAACCTAAAACTGGGAAAGTTTAATCTAACTTGAGGTCAGACAGGGAAAATAAAACAGTCTTGTTTTTTTTTTATGCAGTGTAGGTAAATATCTGGTTTCAACTGTAATTAAATGCCTAATAATAACTGAATTAGACAAAAGGGAAACAAAAACACTTACGTCTGGGTGCGGTATGGCATACTGTCCCTGAATCGTGTAAGCCTGCAAAGAAAGAGCAAAAAATAGAAAGACTGATTTATAATCAACAGAACCAGGTGCTGACTGGATGTCTGCTCACTCTCCTTTGTAGAATTGGTAATGGTCATTTAATTTGATTGGCTTTCTGGCTGAGTCTGGGCATTTAGTCAAACTTTCAAACACGTTTGAGGACGGAGTCATTCCAGAGGCTTAACCCAGTTTGGATGTTTATTTGGGGTCATTGTCCTGCTGGAAGAGCCAACTGTTTTCAAAATGTAACCATTTGACCCAAGTAGCCCCCCTATGGATGAAAAGAAATTGGTTGGGATGTTCAGGAGCAACCCAGGAAGCACCAGGGCTCAAGTATGAACCGGAAGCTGCTGACACAGCTGCGTCACCGTCCACAGTAAATCCAGCTTATCCGCACCATGGGCGGACAGGCAGCCGGCCAAGGTAAAAACTCTGGTTCCAAAATCAACAGCTTGAAGCCTGCAGCCGCTCGAACGCAGAAACCTTAAAGGTGCCCTGCCACACAAAACCGTTTTGACTTGTATTTTTTGAAATGTGTTAGGTCCATATGTGTTTGTGTTATGTCGTGAATGTGAAAATGAACTGCTACATCCTCTCCAGCCAACAAAACCAAATAAGCGGAGAAATTAGGCCAATTAGAGAAGCTCGTCAGTTTGACGTGGAAGTGATTTGTTACTAATTACTGTTCATGAGCTCTCCCAATTGAGACGCGCCCACAGAATTCGGGTAGCTCAGTGAGTTTTCCTATACAGCAAAGATGGCTGAATGTCAATGGGCTTGTGCCCTATACAAGAATAGAAGTTCAACAATGCACATGTTGTCCAAGAAACCAGAGTTGAGGATGAAATGGCTTCAGTTCATTTTTGGAACAATTCCACAACAGGATCATACGAATTTAGTTATCTGTTCAACACATTTTGAAGAGGGAGACTTTGTCAACTTTGGGGAGTACAGCAAAGGCTTTGTGATACGGTTATGGTTGAAGCCTGGAGCAGTACCATCACGTCAGTCAACAGTCAGTGCACAGCCCGTAAGTAAAACTCTATTGTCAACTCAAGAAAATGCTATGTTATACAGGTTTTATGCACTCGCTAGCCTAGCAGGTTTTATTTTAATTTGGACAATGCTAGCACTCGCTAGCCAAGCCAAGTTCATGCCATAAAGCTAAAATTATTTGATAACAGCTGTTGCCAAGCTGTCATGTTATGGAGGAAACCGATGCAAACAGGGCCGGATTATGTTAGCAGAGGCCCCTGGGCACAAAATGTTCAAAGGGCCCCCTTGCCTATACTTGAAGGAGCCATTTCTGCCGGGATTCCAGAAGATAGTAAACAAAGTTCCTCTAGCCTACTTGTTGCGCTAGGTGAAGGAATAGCCATGCTCTCATATCCTAGCGGTTAGCCAATCGGAGTCAAGCAGCTTAGCTCATTGAATATTAATGAGAGCCAGCGCAAATCGAGCTGAGTCTTCCTGCAGGCTTTAATGCTAGACGCTAGAATGGCTTGAGACAAGGTAACCAAGGCCTTTTTTCCACAAAAATGCTACAGAGTCCATTGGTAAACTTCAGAAATTACCACAAAAGTAATGAAATACGTGTGGCAGGGCACCTTTAAAAGTCTTCTCCAGAAAAGGTTGATGGTCAGGTGAGAAAAAGATTTACATTTGTTTGGCCTCAATGACCCACACAGCAAGTAGCACCGGCGCATTGCACAAAGTAGATGGAGTGATGAAGGAGTAGTACCACAGCCAGATGACTCACACAATTGGGTGTTCCAACAGGCCAATGATCCCAAACACATCCAAACTGGCTTTGGATTGGATTAGGACGGTAAACCTGAACCATCTGGGATGGCTCCGACCTCTGACCTGCTGAACATTTTCAGACCTTAAAAGGTGCAAGGAAAGCCAACCTGGCAAAGTTGTCTTCACAGACTCTCCGCTCCAAATCCAGTCAGAACATTTTCAAATACAGCATCTCGTAATATTTCTCAGGCAGCAGCTGCTAGATGCTAACATTTGATTTAACGCTGTTGTGTTGTGTTTTCGTGCTGAAGTTGGTCCTGATTCTATAAAAAGAGTCAAATGTGTCATCTGAGATGTTCAGAAAAACAAAGCTAAACTTTAAAGTCATATTTAGGAGTTGCATTCAAAAAAATATTAAGTTAGACTTGATTAATTAAAAAGATTGATAGAAAAATAATTAATCACTCTATTCATTACCAGAATGAGTCGTGACAAGAACTGGCATGTGATCTGTGTATTATAAGTCAACAAAATGCAAACAGGGCAGCTGCATCAATCATGTAAAATGAGATCTGAATCCTCTAGAAAGAACTTTATGGATCCTCAGCCATTAGAAGCTAAGAGATAGCAGTCTGATGTGGGAGGAGTCACGCTTCTAAGGCTCTGGGATGGGATAAAGTGGCTGATTTCTAAGCAAACCTTGCAGCTCCTGCCTGCTTTTCAGGCTGATAAGGCTCAGACTCGGCATAGATAATCACGGACGACAAACACTGAGATAAGATGATTCAGTGCATGGGGCGCTACGTGCCACTGGCTGAGAAGAGCTGAGATCAGAGTATACATGGGGAAGGTTCCTAGTGGTGTAAAAAAGGCAAGTTTGCACAAAAAAAAAACACACAACAGGAGAGCGATTTCCATCAATTCTGAAAGCAACTTGATCTGCTTCATATTTGGTTTTATTCTTTTTTTTTTACTTTGCAATGCACATTATATAGTGAACACAATGTGGGGTAGTAACATTAAATTGAGTTCAAATGTTTTAGGAAGCTGGTAAAAAAATAAGTAATAAGTGATAATAGCAACAAAAATAATGATGACAAAATCTTCATTTATTTTCAATTTATCTTTAAAAAGTCGTCTTAATTTAAACGTAGAAATAATGAACCAAATTCTTATTGATCCTGTTATTCTTAAATATCCTTTTATAATAGATAGATAGATCTGCATCCAGGAAGAAAAGATTGTCTATGGGTTCTACATGTGCTCGCTACATCTATGGGGTACAATGGTAAAATTGCAGTCATTAGACGTACTTTTATGTTCTGTTTCTATATATTATATTTATTGTTCGGTTTTGAATATGTTCCCCGCTTCTTATCATAAACCTGCAACTGAATAATCTTTACAGACACAAACACCAGCCTAACTACAACCACTGTGTGGTAGAACCGTTTCCAACTCTGAACCGACGCTGTTCTGAATAAAGGATGCTGTATTTGTATCTTATTCAGGCTGAACAGAGGTATAAATACTTGATCGCTCTTATTTTGTATCAGAACCACTTCGGATCACATCGCTGGGGGCTAAGAAATAAAACATCTGTGTAATATTGACTTCTGTTGGCATTTCCTGTTTTACGGCAACATAAAGAAACAAATTTTGGATGGGTGCAAACTTTGTTGCACGAACAAGGCTGCAAACCATTTGCATGAGAAACGAGGAAGGCTTTGGGGGTGCTGACAGAAGCTGATGCTGCAGTAAAGCTCTCAGGTTGGCTGTAGGCACAAACTAATGAGCTAAGGCTAGCTCAGCACTCACCTGGCCACCAGAAAAAATGACTGGGGTGGAGGCAGGCTTTGGGCGGTAAGGGATAGTGGCACCTTTTGGTGGGGACTGAAAAAAAAACAAAGAGAAGCCAGAGTTAGTCTGCTTTATAAGCACAATTTTACTTATTTTATAAAGTAGAGGAAATGTGTTTATTTGTCCCAGAATTGATACTCTGGGTTGGTTTTATTGAAAGTTCAATAAATTACTTACTAACAAACAAAATCGAAAAATTCTGTTCAGCCTAAAGCTCTATTATGTATTTTTAAACTGGAATGCTTTTGCATGGCACAGTTGTTTACATTATGACTGTTTCAGAAACAAATAGGGTCTTCTTTAGCATGCATAACGGCATACACTATCCTGCAGGGAATCTGGGAAACTGCTAGCTTCCCTTGTCTGATTAAAGCAACAACAGAGCTCATTTTTCAATAATAAAAAGGCATCAGAGGAAGAATTGCTGCTTATTATTTGTAATGCAGTTGATCAGGGACATACGGTGGCCCAGCTGGTTCAAGAAAATACAAAAGCCACTCTGGAAGCAATGATAAAAAAAAAGATAAATGAACATAAGGCAGAGGTTATGCTAATACCTTAATTACCAGTAAGTAAATGAGAGATAACAGCATTTGAGCCCTGATCATTAGACCCATAGCGCCCCTAAAAGGCCCCAAGATCTGATATCTTTTCGGGGTTGTAAATGATTTCACTCCTGAATGTGAGGAAAGCCTCTCCCTGAGTGGCGGACAGATCTTTTTTTTTTTTTTTTTACTTCATTTTATTATCACTTCCATTGTGGCTTTCATATTTGGTTGAACCATCTGGGACCTTGCAGCAGGGATAAAACCTATAAGAATGAGTCCAAATTCAGGGGCAGCATTCTTCACGTCGACCGTGAAGTGAGCGGATATGAAACTGGTTGGTGATGACCAACTCCTCAGCATCGAAAGTAGCTATTGGCTGTCGCTAAATGACGTCATCGCCATAAGGTTTTGCCTTTTAAGTATGTTTTTGAGTTGTCATATGTTTTTATATCTCTAATTGTGGCAATAAAAATCAGCCTTACAATACAGACAGTATGCCCGTGTAACATCTCCAATAAACCAGCCTTTTAATTCAGGGTTTGATTCCCACTTCTTTCAGTTTAGACTGAGACATGATGACTGTTTAACGTTTGTCACAGAGAGGCGCACACACAGTGGACGAGGTGAGTGACTGAGGCTGTGAGTGAAATATGTCGTTGATTTTAAACAAAGACATTTTTCCATTTACATCCCGCTCTGACTAAGCATGAGTAGGATCAGCTAGCGGCGGCTTCGAGCAGTCGCGATTGATTTCCAGTCTGGACTAAGTGGGTTAAATATCTCCTCTGACTGCAGCTGGACTGGTCTCCTGCTGTATAGGTGCTCTGAGAAGGAGGAGGAGGCTACAGCAGCACCACTGCTCCGTGAGAAGAGTAACAAGGATATGTGCTTTATGTCAGATTTGTTGCTATTCGCTTTTTTGAAAGGGAGTCGGCAAAGGGGTCTAAAAAGTCGCTAAATATGGCGACATGTTGTTAAGTTGGCAAAACTGGCCTAGGCTACAGATTTACTCCTGCCTTTACCTCGATCTATGTCCTGTCACCTACTAAGAGTGACAGCGCTAAACCCAAGCTGGCCTCAAAAGTTGGGCCCGACCCGGTCCGGGCCCGAGAGAATTCAGCCAGAGCCTGAAGAGTATATTTTGATTGACAGCTTATTAAAGCCCGAACCCGATTACAGCCCAACATTTTTCTAAAGTCACACATCAGGGTTTCCACTAGAAAAAAATGGCACCGGACAACGTGATCGGCAGGTTATCAATTTACTGGACAAATGTGTCGCCTGCGTGCGTTTCTGTGTGCGCTCTTGACCGCTTGCTCTAGATTTCAGGAGATTTTATCTGACTTGTGGGCATGGGAGCTGCTGTATAAATGCAGGAGACTTTTGCAACTTGAGACTTGGAATGTCTGATAATAGAGCATTTACACTTCAGCATTTTCTGTCTGAGAGTGCATTGCAGCAGTCAGAGCGTGTTTGTAAAACTGAGCAAAACCTGGACATTTTTGGGCATTTTATTCACACCATCGGAAACCCCTTCACACACAAAGCTTTGTTTTTTTGTCAATAATGAGCCATTTATACGTTTTTATATCATTTATTCACTTAGAACTTGGAGAAAAAAAGACTTTGTTAACAACGTAAATCAAGATGAATACTAAACATCTTGTTCGCGCTAATGAGATGATCAGCTGACTTAAAACCCGAGCCCGACCCGAGCCCGTGGACAATGATAGAAATTAAGCCCGAACCGGGTCGGGCCAGGTTTGGGCAAAGATCTTTAGCTCTACACGCTGGGAAAAATGGAGCTCGAGATTTTGCTGATCTTTTTCATTGTTTATTTAATCCTTTTTAATTAATAAATGAAGTTCTTGTACCACCAGATTTCAATATACTCATATTTAATACTGCACTCCCTTACACCAGACTCGTCCTTCAAATCAAGGGAAAACAAGGACGCATTTGGAGGAGTCTTTGATTATGGAGATCCATTGTCGCAACGCTGTGACGTAATCGACCTTCAAACCGTTACCCTGTCTTTAGGCCTTCTAGCCAAAGGCCAATCCGCTGGCGCAGTCCCTGGTTACAGTGATGAATGAACTCTCCTGAGAATCAACTCAAATTTTGCAGGTTTGCTTAAACAACTGTATTATGTGAAAATCATGAGTTGTTACAAAGACCTAATAATGCTCCCTCTGTTCGTGGTTTACTGCGAGTTTTGGGTCTTACTGTGGTGATGGTTGGGCGTCTTCTTGGTTTTGATACATCATTGGGAGCCTAATACAGATCTAAGCACCTGGCATTCAGGGAACAGTTCTGTGTGTGAACCACTGTGGAGTCCTCAGCTCAACCTCAGATTGAATGGAGAACATCTTTGAACATGAGTTTTCAAGTCCTACCACAGATTATAAGTCTGAACTTTGACTAGGCCGTTGTAACACATGAATCTGCTTTATTCTAAACCATCTCATTATATCTCTGGCTGTATGTTTAGGGTTGCTGACCTGCTGGAAAGTGAAACCCCACCCCATGAATGAAAATGTCTACCTAGCTTCTATAACTGAGATCTCCATTGACTGCAGGTCAGATACTGACTGCTAAAGGAACTACTCCATAAAACTTTTTTTTTACAAATCTGAATTTGGGGTCTTAAATTAATCCAGCAGCTTCATCGTCCAGAAACAGTGGAAAATACTAATAATTAGACATTTTGATTTTGTTTGGACTTATAAGAAGCTTCCTTGGCTTAAAGGTTAATATTTAACTGATTTCATCGTTCTCCCAGCCCAACAAATAAATTTACATTATTTTTCTTTTAAATTCTTTAGGACCAGAGGTGGTAAGTAACTAGTTACATTTACTCAGTTACATTTACTTGAGTAACTTTTAGGAGTAGTAGCTTTACTACACCGTACTTTTTACTTTTACTTGAGTAATATTTATATGAAGTAGAGCTACTGTTCCCATAGTGAGTAACTTCACTGAATGAAGAACTAAACACGTTTTAACCAAAAAGGCAAGAGACAGAGACCCACACCTACAGTTTATGTCAGAGTGAGACCTCTTGTTCCTACACAAGCTTTGTTGTTTTAATATTATTACTCTATCTGCCGAGCCAGTTCAGTCATTTGGAGATGAAGTAAATACAAATTAATAAATACAATAATATGTTGTCACTGGATGTACCTTTTTTATCTTTAATTTGACTGTTTCTGCATGCTAGTTGCCTTTAAATAAAATCAAATGTTATGCTTTGGGTTTTTTGTGCTTGAGTTGGGTGTTAACCAGACCCTGAAGAGGACATCGATAGGCTGTCATTAGTCCTCCTTATCATGAGCTGATGCTTCCCTCCATAGGTGAGTTGCAGTTGCAGTTGCCAACTTAGCGACTTTGTTGCTATATTTAGTGAATTTTTAGAGCCCTCTAGCGATTCTTCTTCAAAAATGCGACAAGCAAAAAATCTTGCGACTTTTTTGGGGTTATTGGAGACTTTTGAGTGAAGCACGTATCCTTGTTACGCTCACTGAGCAGCGGTGCAGCCGTGGGCTCGTCTCCCATCTCAGAGCGCTCACAGCAGACAGCAAGTCCGTGTGCAGCCGCTTCGCCGCCCAGCCGTCCAGGTCCATCTGGACTCGGAGCAGATATTTACCCCACTGAGTCCGGAATGCCGAAGTTGCATATATTTATTCTGCCACAATAAGGTAATGAATTTAAATGAAAATACTTCATTATACTTTGCACCACAATTTATGTCTGTCTGATTTCAATTTTTTTTTTTTATTAAACAGGCCTTATGATCAGTTAGTCAGTACTCCGGTGGCCTTTTAACAAAATCCTTCTTTTGATTTCTTGGACGGCTATTTTTTACTTTTACTTTAGTAAAAATATGTTGAAGTAGTGTTTGGGTACTCTACCCACCTCTGTTTAGGACACACTGTTTACCATAGATTTCAGTGGTTTTAGACCATATGTTAGCATCATGATTCATATTGCAGTTTTGCTTTACACTTTATATTTCTCAGAATGCTGGATTATAGTGAGTGACAATAAAAGGAAAAGATCCACATGAAGCCCTGGGTCTTCCAGGGAGGAGTGGTATATGTTGTTTTCAAGGTGAAAATTGTCTTTCTTCTGGCAGAGAAGACATTGCACTTTCTCTCCGACTACATGCAGCACCACTGTTCTGTTATTCTGTCCAATCCATCTTTGTGTTTTGTTTCACTACTCAGCAGAAATGTGCTTTTAGTTATCATACAGCAGAGCTCCACTTTGCAAAATGACCACAATACCACTAAATTCTGAGTCATGCTGCTGTAATAAGTCCATTCAAGACAGAGCGTATAATTAGATTTCCTCTGTAGCTCCTGTGGTGCTGCTAGGAGCTCCTTAAACATGGACTCACTCTGAAACTGTTCCTAAAGCTGAAGACGGAGAGATTTTTGGCTGTCTGCAGAGAGGATCAACAGGGCTGACCTTCTCTACATCCAGGACATGTACGGTACAGGTCAGAGGTCAGGGGTCAGGAAAAGGGCAGCTAACATCTCTGCAGACCCCAAGCATCCTGGACACAAACTGTTAAACAGGAAGCTGATTCTAAATAACAAAAATCTACAACAAAAAATCTTTTTCAATTCACTGGGGGACTTTTTTTTACTTTTCTTGTGGGACCTGTGACTAAACACATTTCCTCTATTTCATAGCCACAGAAAAATAAACACGCCCTTTTTAAATTTTTAGGGTTTTATATGTTTAGGCATAAGAAATTTGAGCTGATCATTAAAAGGTTATAGAATTATTTATATTCAACATCAACACAACGAGCAGTAAAGGAAAAAGCTGCACATGAAAAACTAAGTACACCCCCTGATCCAGCTTCAGCTGCAGTAACTCTTAGCAGACTTCAAACCTCTTCTATTGAGGTCATTTGTTTTAGCACAGCTTTATGTATGAAGGTCCACAGGCTGAGGTCTGGACTTTGAATAGGCCATTGCATGATTGATACTTTTCTCTTTATAGCCATTCTGTTCTAAATCTGCTTCTTTGTCATCATCATGCTTCTGTTGATGTCCCAGTTTGGACCAAGCTTCAGCTTTTGGACAGATTCACGGTGCATAACCCATATCATCATCCCTCCACCACTGTGCTTGACGGTTAGTTTGAGTGACTTGTGATCTGCAGCTGTCTGTTGTTGTATGTTGTACGTTTTCGTATTTGACTGTTTATTTTTTTAACTGGTGACGGAAAAATTTGAAGGCCGTCTGTCATTTTGACATGTTAGTCTTCACATCACTGACCACTGACATTTTTTAATTTATGCATGGGGTAAAGGTGACTCAGTAAATTAAAAATAGATTCCCATGAGAGCATCTGAGCATCATCTCAGACCCGGACACCGTACTCAATGCATCTTTCTAGCCGGGAGCTGACAGCGCGTTGAAGAGTTACTGGGGCTTTGGAGCGCATTGCTCCCAAGAGCCCTTTGTCGTGCCAACCACAGGCGCCTGCCCATGAGAAGTCGTCTGTCTGAGGCAAAAATCCAAAAACCTCATGACAAAAACCTCTGGAGTGATCTCATTATTTGATTACACACAATCAGGTGATCATTTCAGTTCCACAGCAGGTGAACTGTTCGTATTTTAAGTGCAATCGTTTAATTTCATTGTTTATACGTAATTCTCTGTTCAGCTTGTTTGGATTGAATATTATTTAAAATAAAGTAAAAAAAAGGAAATACCATTGAATATGTCATCATTGAAAAAATTGACGGGTAAAAGTAGATCATGACCCCGTTGTGTGAATAATCAAGACAGACTCATGTTACTTTATAACTTAACCTATAAGCCCTCTCAGATTGATGAGCAGCAACAGCTGACTCTGTGGAGTCATTGCTGATGTCTTTACATTCTGGCATTGTTGTGATGCAGTCCTGTGTGCTCCAGAGAAGCAAACCAATAAAGTTCCTGCTTATATGGAGGTGCTCACACTGATGAGGATCATTTAATCAATGCATTTGCAGCATCTGGCTGATACTTTCTCTTTTTAATTCAGTAAAAGCAGCAAGGGTGTACTTAGTTTAAAAAAGAAAAAAAGGCATTTTGACTTTTTCCTTGTTAAATAACAAGGTTTTCCTCAGGTTTTAACATGTAAACCTGTAGATGTAAAAGAGGGCTGCTGTGTTTTCACCATGACTAGACGTGGTGCTCGGACCTTACCTCCAGCATGACCACACAGATCTGTTTGACACACTGGATGATGGCTTCTGGGGTTCCAGAGATTGTCACGGCGCGCTCGGTGGAGTTGGGAAGCATGTCCCCCGCCACCTGAACCTGGGCCCCTGTAGACTGGAGAAAGAAGGATGGAGACGGTGAGAGATGAACTCCGGGTCGCGGGAAGCAGCAACCGATCGCTTCTGTCAAGCAGCTCCCAGAGGTGCAGGATGGATATTTGTTTTACGGATTCTGAGTTAATTGAACTAATTAAGATGCTTAGACCGGCCTCATCTTTAATATCTCCCCCAGCTGAGACATGTCCATCTGGGATGACAACATCTAGCCTTCAGGACATTCTGTTTGGCACCAGACCCCCCGTGTGGCATTTCTCAGGTCCCATCTGCTGACATTAACCTGAGGGCAGCAGAAACACACTCCCCCTCCCACTCCACTCTGACAACAGCAGAGCTTGTAGACACTAAGTTTGAGTTAATAAAGTTGACAGCAAATGTTATTGGCTTCTTGTCCCCTGGCTCTCACTAAACCTCCTTAGAGGGATGCTGGGTCGTTTTTTCTTTATAACTCTTGCATTGTGGAAAATCTTTTTTCAACTATTGAACTGGAAGGTCCATCATTGTCATGTAGGCATGAATAGCTCAGATATTAAAGGAGCGGCTCTGTAGATAAATGCCAAACATGCTTTTAGGGTTCTGACTTTGCCTCAAGCTTCTGTTTTCTTTAGTCTCTCAGAAGCTGGTCACACATTTTTAGGATTGCCAGCTGGACTGCTCCTGTGACGACAAAAGGCTAAACAACACAAACCACAGAAAGGACTCACAGCTATCTCTAATCTCTGCTATTTGGGAACATTAATGGTTTCTCATGCAGCTACAGTAGAAAAAGAAAGATGGACCGAATCAGAACTTTGTCAGCGAACGCATCTTTCAGCAGCAATAAGGTCCATAACACGCTCTGCACTGAACTGAATGATTCACCTGAAACAAAGTAAACATCACTGATACTAGAGGAAAACCAGCTGACGTCCAACATGGCTACCAGTAGCATCCAATCAGCCCAAACTCCTTATTTTGGATAAAACAGTCATTGGAATCCCGGTTGATGAGAAGGGATTTCCAACTGCATTCAAGTACAGCTGGGAGACTAGACTGTCGAAATATCAAAACAACTCCTAGGTGATTTAAGCAGGTTTTATTCTCAAATATGGGCAAAGTATTATTTAAACATTTCTAAACATTAACACTGACTGTTTTCAAGAGTTTTTATTGTTTTCTATACTGCCTAGGTCTGCTTGTACTATTTTATTTATAATCTAAAAAAATCTAATCTCCAGTCAGTTCTATACTTTAGGTTATAGAACATAACAAAATAGAAAAAAATTATAATAATTAAAAGAAAGGAATTAAATAAAAAGGTCCTTTGCTTAATGCTGATCATAGTGAAAGAAAAAAAAGTCATATGCACATTTGTAATTATTGTTCTCAATTAAAAGTAGTGAAAACGTACCGAAGTGTGATATTTGTGTACCATTACACCCCTAGTATGTTGTCCCTTTGTTTCTTCCTTTAAATAGAAAGTACTCCTGGGCCTGTGCTTCTGCGTTTTTCTGTGACTCATGTGTCTCCTCTGATTACTCCTCATACCACCCCTGGTTCTGGCTCTGGTTCTGCAGGAGGTTCCGTTATCTGGGCTCCCTGAGATGGATAATGTAATGTTTTTTTATTTATTTAAATGGAGTAAACCTTTTTTGTAATTGGATTTGAACTTAGGTGAGACTGATTTATCTGGAAGAGTTAGAACGAACTGACAATGTTACATGTGGTCCACAATTTGCATCGTTTTACGCCAAATTACATTCAGTGCGACTCTTTATATGTAGAATAAACGTTTGGAGGCCATCAGGTTCTGTTTGTGTTGCACAAATAATCAGGTGTTGATTTCTTCTTCACAGACAGTAATTCACCTGATGAAGTTTCATTTCTTTACCTCTCTCATCTCTTTGATTTTGGAGCCTCCCTTCCCGATGAGAGAGCCACACTGGCTGGCTGGCACAACGAGCCTTAAAGTGACGGGGGGCTTGCTGGTGGCTGGACTGTTACTCATGGAATTGATTATGTCCTGAAAAAAAAAAGGTCATAATTCATTCTGGAGGAGTAACGTGGCCTCAAACATTCATGATGTTTAATTGCGTTAGTAAAAACCATCCATACAAAGCAAATCGACTGAAAATCGTATACTGAGGTACAAATGACTTGAAACAGACTCTTTTTTTATTTTCATTTGTCTATGCTTGCTAAAGGGGGTTTGTTGCATTTGGAGCCACCCTTTTGGTTTGCAAAGTTCAGACAGATGATTAACGACACAAAACTTTGTGTTCGCGGTCACATTGCCAAGAGTCATAGATAATATCAGTGGAAAAGACAGCAGAAAGGTAACTCATTAAACTAACCTTTTTGCTGATATCTTGGCTGTAATGAACACTTTAACTTATTGCAAGTGCCAGAGATTGGGTTTACAGGTTTGATTAAAAAACAAGCACAACACAATATTTCTGAGAGGGATAAATGACTCTTGGAGAAGAATAGAATAGAATAAAACGTTCTTGTCCACTATTGTGGAAATTTTTCTTCAGCTCTCCAGAACAAACATTTTTACATTCACATGTTGTGATACTATTTGGTATGATTGGATCTCATCGTTTACACTGGTTAAGAATCGTTACAGCACTTGGAACAAATTATTTGTTATATATGTTTTTTTGGTTGCCAAAGGCGTACCCTATAACGCTTTCCTGAGCTCAGGGGGAATCAGAAACACTTCAAATGGACTAGTGTAGATTCTCAGTTAACCAGGAAAGGACTATTCTAAATGTTTAACTAGAAGACAACTGGACTTCAGTTTGTTAGTTTTTAATATGAATTAAAATGAATCAAAATTAAACACTACTGAATATGTCATCATTATTATTTTTTTTAATTGACGGGTAAATAATGATTATGACTGGATTTATTTGACCCTGTCAGCCAAAATGACCGGCAACAAAAAATTCTAGTGCTACCTCCGGTTGGAAGTAACATGCTTCAAAGTTGTAGTCATCCACAATGAGTGAGAAACCGTTCTTGTAGTTAAGAGAATGTGGTGGAGAGACAGAGATCTAACAGGGGGGAAGTTGGCTCCATCTTGTAGTTGCTCGTCTTCTTTGGTTACCTGACAAAATCTGTGGAGCATCCAGATGTTCCGCATGTTGTGGGCGACTTGATTGAGTTGTTGCTGCTGACAATGGGTCTCGCTGGTGCTCCTTACTTGTGTGTCTTTGGGAGACTGTATATGCATGCAATGGCCTCATCAAGGTGTTTTATGTGGTAGCAAACTCAGTCTATCATGAAATGGGAGAAGACGTTCAGTTGCCTTCTACTGAAACACATAGGGCCTGATTTATCAGTATTCCAAATGAAGACTGCAAAATTGCGCGAGAGGCGTGTTCCTGATTTGTGGGTGATCTACTAAGATTTTGTGCTCAAATCATGACAGGCACAAAAGAGCAGTTTTAAAATGAGGACTTTGCATTCGCTAGCCTTTCTGCCTCATGCACTGCACCACAGTTAGAGAGAGGAGGAATAGGCACAGTGGATTCATGATGATTTGGCCAAAAAAAAGGATATACCTGTCAAGTCTATGGCTGTTAGAGAGTTAATTACTATTAGGCTAGAATGTCTGTGAATGTTCTTTTTCGCTTGTCATCAGTAAACTTGTGGTGTACATGCGCCGCTCTCTGCTCCATGCAGGCGGCATATCCCATAGACAGCAGGTGCAGACACTTTGAGCGCACTGTGACTTATGATGCGTCTTTAGAAAACAAGGGAGCAAAATTGACATTAATGTCAAGTTTATGGCCATTAGAGTGTAGTTTACTATTAGGATAGAATGTGTGTGAGTGATATTATTTGTTTGACAGTAATAAACTTATGTTGAATTAGGGCGGCGCAAAGTTAAGACGTGCCCTTCAGAGGCGATAAAAATAGGCGCAAAAACAGCCGGCACAAACAGTTTCGTGTTTGATAAATCACGCTGCACGTGGAACGCCTACTTCTTTGCATGTTTTCCTCCTAATATTTCCGCCTTCTGACAGAAATGCCAACATTAAATATTCATCAAGGGCAAAAGCGGTAAAGGGATCGCGCACATTTTGGTGCATGTTTAACAGGCGCAGTCCTCCCCTGCGCCTGCTTAGAAAATCACCTGCTGCATAATTTTGCGCCCTCTGTGAGGTTTGCACACATTTTAACAAGCGCAAACCTCTAATAAATCAGGGCCTTAGAGTTGCCATTTCCTGGACGATTGAGAATCTTCACCAGTGTATTACCATCCACTTAGGAAGCAGTGAGGGACAGGGACTGCGAGAAGATGTCAAGGAAACTTGCAGATTCAACTTTAGCTGCAGATGCAGATAACAAGGCATCACCTCCAACAGGAGGAGATGGAATATCTGAATCAGCCCTACAATCAAAGACCGTAGAGCAAAAGATGTCCTTTTCACAGACTTTACTGTGCCCTGCTATGCTCCTGATCTCTTGCCTTATTTTCTTCTATCAGCTCTCTATTGCTATTTTTTCTTAGCTACAACTATAGCCAGCCCCTGGAGGTACTGTATTAGACCGAATTTCTTTTTGGATTACTTTTTGAAGGACGTGGCATAGCAAAAGGCCATTTTGCTCAGCTGAGGACTTTGACAAACTGCTCCAGAGAATGGATGCCATGGAAATGATCATCTGTCGTCCAGGGCTAGGCGATATGACCTCAAATCTATATTGCAATATGATCTAAAGCATGTGCGGTAACAATGTCTGTTCCGATATATTCTTTTCTTTATACGTCAAAATTACAGTTTATAAACATTCTCACTTTTCTGATACATTGCAACAGAACAACTTAAAAAAAGTTTAGAATGTCATTTAAAGAACATGTATTGTGCAAAATGCATTAAAAAAATATTAAAATCTTTTTTCCAAAAACTGTAACACAGAAATTCTCACAGCATAAAGATGAAGATATTTTAAAATAAATTAAAAGCCAAACATTGTTAAAAAAAAAACACAATGTTCAAAATTATCCACTTTCCTGGTTACTTATTTATAAATTTTATATCACCAAAAATTTAAAATGCTTTAGGTTCAACAGGGTTTTTTCCCCCAGTAAATGGAAAACAACTAATTTTAAACTTGCAATATGTTGTGTAAAGACAAACCCTGAACATTAAAATTTATCCTCCTAGATGACAGCTTGATGACATCAAATTGCGCAATAGTGGTATGGCGATATAGTCGAAAACAACTTTACCAATGGTTGCTAACAGTGAGAAAGAACCTGGAAGCATTGTTTAAAATCGACCTCTGGTGCAACAGTCCACAGCAAAACACTTCTCCCCAGGCCAAAGCAAGGTGCTTAACTGGAAGGACAAAGCGTTCACAGTACGATGATGAATGGCTCTACAGCGCAGCAACACCTCTACCCTTGCTCCAAGGAATAAAAAACATAAGAAATTCCAACACAAGGAGACAGTACTCCTTCTAGGAATAATATTACTACTGGAATAACACTCAAAAACATATTTGCAGCACTCAGTTCCTCGAAGGACAACCCGCCCCTAAGCACTAGCCAAGGTCTCCAGGAGAAATTCAGCCCCATGAAGCAAACACACAAAAAATTACATGATGGTTCAATAAATGGCATCAAAACATTCTGCAGCAGAAATTCTAGTGTTATCAATTGCTCCCAAAATATGGTGAGAGACATTTCAGAAAAACTCCTGATACTCATAAATCAACATCCAAAGCTGGAAAAGCATATTATCCACTGATGCAGCCAAAACACAGTTATTTTGAAAAAATGATTTTTCTTATTTGCATCAAAGACTTGAGGGACTTAACATACACACGTTAATCAGCGAGCCACTACCTGAACTGAGCAGATTTCATATGCTTCAAAGATGGCTCAAAAACACCTCCACTGACAATAGGATTTATCAATAACCCTAAAATATTCTGTTGTCCAAAACATCTCTTTCGAGAGAATGAGCCCTATGTCAACAAACCCAGACTGAGACTTCTGACCTCGAACATTCTGCTATCTTAATCAAAAAGCTCTGGATGTTCCAAAACATTTGATGAAACACCCAAGGGCTGACCGTGATGCACAGCCCGCGGAGATTACCAGAGAACCAGCGCTTCCTGCCTGCCCACCAGCACACCAAGCGAAGATGACGCCAGCTGCACGAACAGCAGCAAGCAAATACATACAGAGTTCATGACAGCGTTCTCCGACGTCATCCTACTAGTCATCACCAAATTACTCTCCTGGGCTTTACGTCACGAGCTAATTCAACCATCCGCTTGTTTGTGAGGGGCTGTAAAGTAGCAGGAGAACTATCGTAAACTGAGAGCTCTCATCTACGGGGAGGGGAGGAGTCCTCCGATCCAATGGTTCCGCCCACAACACAGAGGCGAATCGCTAACAAGCTACTGCCGCTCTTCTGCAGCTATGTCCTAGAAAACAGCACAGGTTTTTGATTTTGGCTAAAAACGGGATAATCATCATTTAAAGACCACTGGGAAGACTTTAAAATTGCTCAAAGGATGATCGGAGTGGGTCTTTAATTACTTCTGTGACGATTATTGTGGATGTGTCTTTTTTTTATGATATGGTGACCAAGCTGATTATCTGACACTGTATGAATTTAGGTCAGGACAAACCTGCTGATTCAGTCTCTTACAGCCTGGGTTGGCATGGCAACTCTCTTTTACATCTAAGAACGCCCTGACATACATTGATTATGCTTCTATATCAAATCTTCTACGCCTAATGAGTCAAATGCTTACCGACTGAGAAATGTTTGTTTGTAAGATCATAGGTGATAGGCTCATGATTACTGAACCTATATAATCCTGTGTTTTGTTTTGAAGGCAGGTCAGTATTGCATATTTTCTCTGTTAACGCTGTACCACCTTGTTTGATCAACCAAGTCTGTATTAAAATCTCCAAGTATCTGAAGGAATCTCTCTCATCTCTTTTATTAAAGGACTTCGATAACAATCTCGGCGCCTAACGTGGATTCCAGCGAGCAGAAGGACTGGAAGAGAGCCACCAAGAAGTCACAAAAGACCCGGAGAGGAGCAGCCCCTGGCCTTCGTACCTCCGTATAGCCTTTAAGGAGCAGTAAGGGACTTAGTCCTCTCATTTCAGACCGACCGCCGCCTGGAATTCGAACCCGGTCTCTCCTTGAGAGAAGGGAAAACGGTGAGAGTGATTCTTTCCATAAAAATTGATTAGTCTGTTGAAAAGAAAAAAAGAGGTAGCATTTTCATATACTTTTGCTTTGAAAAAGAGTATAAATAAGTGTTTTTCTGTGCTTTGATAACAAGAAAGGATGCTGACTGTTTTGGATCTCTAAACAAACTGGGGCTGTTTAATTAATCTCAAGTAATTAACCAGCGGGTGAGTTTTTAGCTTTTTTTGCCGAAAAAGAAAGTGTTCCTACAGTTTAAAAATATAATAAAATAGCAGCGCATAAAAATGGGGTCTGTAAACTCAAGTTCTCCTCCTCCAGACAGTAAGATATGTCGTTTGATTGCTGAAAAGTACGGGACAGAAATTCTGGACAATGTAAATTTCTGGATATCTGAGTGGAACTTCCCTATCGGGGGCAGTTTAGACGAGTCTGAACTCGAAAATATTGGAAAAAAAATAGACCTAGAATGGGAACGACTTAAAGACACTATGTTTGTGTGGGGTACTGACTAGAAAAAGTTTGAAAAGCTTAAAAGTTGTTGGGAGACCTGGGTGAATGAAGCAAAAGGCTGCGAGCGCTAAGCCGGTTTTAGAAATTTAGGTGGAGGAACAGACAATTCTGGCACTGTGACGGGCAGAACTGATAATACGTCTTTAAAACCTGATCGCTCCACACGTAAACACAATAAAAAGCAGACACATTTTCAGAAACAACCATCCGTGCCAGCGGATCTCACATCAACAAATGAACATGTCAGACCTTCATGTCCTGGGGCGGTTAGATCTATACAAAATCTGCCTAGACCTCCTTCCTATGTTTCAGACGAGGAGACTGTTGGAGATCTACAAGCGCTCTCCATGACGAAGCTTGATCCGGATCTGGACTGTGCTCCACCGACGCACCAATCAACGACGGCCACGAAAGAAGTGAAGGGAGAAGCAACCAATCCCAAGCAAGCAGAGGTGGGTCAAAAAGTTGATGCGCAGCAGGGACAACTAGAGGCAGGAATCTTGCAGAGGTAAGTCTAACCCCAGCTGCTAACTATATCTTGTCGGCTCCCATGTTGGAAATTGCAGGAAATAATGGGCCGACGATGGTTTTTCGGCCTTGGACTGACGGAGACATAGAGGGCGCAATTGGACGACCTCCCTGAAGTCGTGGGGAACGGGAAAGTCTTCGCTGCGGAGCTGGAGGAATTTTGTTTGTCATTCCGCCCCACGGGAGCAGAAATCAGGTGAGTACTAAAGAAGAAATTGAAAGCTGCAGATGCTAGCAAGCTAGCTAATAGCTTACCTGACCCTAATATCCACATGAAAGAGATACCATCAGATGAAGGGCCATCAGCTAAGGAAAGAGGAGCAAACGCTGAGTATTATGTGGCTATCATGAAACTGTGTAAAGCAATTGTTAAAGAGTTTCCGACCAAGCCAAATTTAACTGTTTTACATGCTGTAAAGCAAAGGCCAGACGAGGCCGCGGATGACTTTCTCCACAGACTGGAGGAAGCATTTGAGAAACACAGCGGACTGACAAAGCCAAAGGAAATGTGCGGTTCGATCTGGGAATCGATGCTTTGCGATCGAATTCTGGGACAGCTGCTTCCGGAACTTTAGACCAAGGTAATTGATAAATATATTGGATTGGACCAAGGAATGAACTATTCTGAACTGCGCAAATATGTTTTGCATTCTGAGAGACTCATGGAGGGTTAGGGGAGGGTTCATGGAGGCAATTCTGTTGCCCTCCAAGATTGCCGTTATGAAATGTGAAGCTCACTCTTCAGGGGACATCTTGGGAAATGCCAGAGCTGATTCAGCCGCAAAATGAGCCGCTCTACAGCCTCTGACAACTACATGTATTGCCATGACACAACTAGGTGATCAACCAGACGTGACAGATGTGGGTGCTGTGCAAAGTTTTGCCACCTCATCTGAGATTTCAGCCTGGAAGAAGGCAGGTTGTAAGAAAAATGAAGGTGTGTGGATTTCGGTTGAGAACAAGCCATGTCTTCCTAGACATTTCTTTCCAGTTTTTTGCTAAGTTCAGCCATGGGTTGGATCATTGTTCAAACAGTGGTATGTTTGATTTCTGAGTGCTGGAAATCTGACAAGCTTAGAGATGATACAACTGTTGATTACTGGACCTGTTCTTCTAAGCTTGATGAAGTCTCGATTGCAATTGATCCATTCCGGGAAAGTGCAGTTTCCTCACATCACATGTCTAGGAGAGAACCACCTGTTCCAGGCAGCTTTGATGAGCATGTTTACCTTGACGTGACTGTGGTGCCACGCAGGGTCCCAGATGAATTTAAAGCTAGGAACCACATTGTAGCAGGATTTGAGTCAATTTTATTGTGGCCTACTATTAACAAAAATGTGGATTGGATTAATTACCTGTTTTATAATCAGCAGAGGTTCATCAATTACTCACACAACACGTTACAGGGTGTGGCTGAGCAGCTCCATGCAACCTCCCTAGTGGCATGGGAAAGCCGGATGGCTGTCGACATGTTAGCCGCAGAAAGGGGAGGACCCTGTGAGAAGCTGGGGGGAAGGTGTTGCACCTATATCCCCGGAAACACAGATACAAATGGTAGTGTATCATGAGCCTTATAAGGCCTAAGAGTCATGAAAGAGGGCCTTGCTAAGAATGCTGGTGTAAACACTAATCTAGGAGGTCTGAGCGATTGGTTGGATTCTGTGTTGGGTGAGTGGAAATCACTAGCTATTTCTGTGCTTGGGGCTTGCATTACAGCATTTGCAGTTTTCTTTGTGTGTGGTTGTTGTGTCATTCCATGCATTAGAGGTCTGGTGATCAGAGTGTTTGAGAGAGCTTTTACACATCAGATGTTAGCAAAATCTCTGGCTGGGTCGATCGATGTGAACAAACCTGATGCAGACGCCGAAAGACGAGATGAAAGGGATGGAGACGATGGATGTGACGTGGACACACTTGACGACCTCGAGCTATATGAGTAATTGAATTACAGCTGTATGACGATTACATTTAAATCACCTTGTGAATTAGGTTTTCTGATGTTTTTTTTTCTGTAACTACTCTCTTGTGTTCCCCCATGGCAGTTCCATGAAAATTTAGCAGGGTCTCATCCCAGGTAAAGCAGAGAGAAAAAGGGGTTGATTTTCATTTTCCAATTATATTTTTTATTATTCTTTCATTAGTAGATTTCAGCTATGTTTCCTTTTTATTTTTTTATTTTTGTTTTATTTTATTTTTCTTATTCAATTCCAGTTCATTGTTATTCAACAATTATTTTCTTTTTCAGTTATTTCATTGTTTTGTTTATTCATATTAATCTATGAATAAGGGGAGGATATTATAAATTAATTTATGAGCAGTGAATCAGTAATCAGTAAAAAAAAATGTCTTCTCTATTTTGCAGTTATTTCTTAGACATCCTGATTTTGATGACGAGCGATGCAGAAATGGCTACCTTGGGGGCAAAGGAGTCGCCACATTCTTTTTCACCCAAGAAGTCGTGAGACGACAAAACACGACCATAGGTTGGAGGTCGATCATCTTACGCCCCTGGGTTTTTTGAATGTGGTGTTGCATCGGGTCCAATAACTGTCATCAGGAAGGATGTTTAGAACTCATCATTTTGTTCAGAAGTTGACTTACTGTGACATGTAATGCACACATGTCATTTGGTATTGATGTTTTTTTTTCTACTGCCTGCTTTCTCATTAGTGGTAGTTTCAAGTGAGCCATTTTTAATCATTTGTTTTTGTTGATGTTTTGTTTATCACAGATATGATAAAAAGGGAGGACTATTGTGGAAGAAATGTAATGTTCTGTTCTGTGTAGTTCATCTACTGAAAGTTACTATGTGTCTTTTCTTTATGATATGGTGACCAATCTGATTATGTGACACTGTATGAATTTGGGTCAGGACAAACCTGCTGATTCAGTCTCTTACAGCTTGGGTTGGCATGGCAACTCTCTTTTACGTTTATGAAATCTTCCATGCCTAATGAGTCAAATGCTTACCGACTGAGAAATGTTTGTTTGTAATATCATAGGTGATAGGCTCATGATTACTGAACCTATATAATCCTGTGTCTTGTTTGGAAGGCAGGTCAGTATCGCATATTTTCTCTGTTAACACTGTACCTCCTTGTTTGATCAACCAAGTCTGTATTAAAACCTCAGAGTATCTGAAGGAATCTCTCTCATCTCTTTTATTAAAGAACTTCGATAACATCATACATCCTTGGTTGCGCTGTTTTCACTCTTATATCCTACGTGAAGCATGCTAATGCTAATCGGTGTTGGGTTCTTGCTAATCAAGCTTGTTTGGAAAGTTGTGGACCCTGCCTGGGATAAGTCTGGGCAAACATTTTGACAATATGTCTAAATGTAAACTGGAGCATTTCGGTTTTATATGCCAAAAAAATTGAGCACTGAAGAAGACAAGTGCGCCCCGGACTGGCAGTTATTCCAGGTGAAACTGAAAAAATGTCAATATTGTGCAAAAGTTCATTTATTTCAGTAATTCAAATTAAAAGATGAAACTAATATATGAGATAGACTCATTACATGCAAAGCGATATATTTCAAGCCTTTATTTTTTTATAATTTTGAGGATTATGGCTTACAACTGACCCAAATTCAGAATCTCAGAAAATTTGAATATTGTGAAAAGGTTCAACATTTTAGGCTCAAAGTGTCACACTCTAATCAGCTGATTAATCCAAAACACCTACAAAGGGTTCCTGAGCCTTTAAATGGTCTCTCAGTCTGGTTCAGTAAGAACCACAGTCATGGGGAAGACTGCTGACCTTACAGAAAATCATTGACGCCCTCTATAAGGAGGGAAAGCATCAAAAGGTAATTCCAAAAGAAGTTGGATGTGCTGCATCAAAGCACATTAATAGAAAGTTATGTGGAAGCAGACTGAGGTCCTGTCTACATTAGGACCCAAAATTTCAACGTTTTGGTCCCCGAGCCACTTAGTTATCACTTTTGCCTTATGGCACGGTGCTCCATCGTGCTAGAAAATGCATTGTTCTTCACCAAACTGTTGTTGGATTGTTGGAAGAAGTTGCTGTCGGAGGGTGTTTTGGTACCATTCTTTATTCACGGCTGTGTTTTGGGGCAAAATTGTAAGCGAGCCCACTTCCTTGGATGAGAACCAACCCCACACATGAATGGTCTCAGGATGCTTTACTGTTGGCATGACACAGGACTGATGGTAGCGCTCACCTTTTCTTCTCTGGACAAGCCTTTTTCCAGATGCCCCAAACAATCGGAAAGAGGCTTCATGGGAGAATATGACTTTGCCCCAGTCCTCAGCAGTCCATTCACCATACTTTCTGGAGAAGATCAATCTGTCCCTGATGGGTTTTTTTGGAGAGAAGTGGCTTCTTTGCTGCCCTTCTTGACACCAGGCCATCTTCCAAAAGTCTTCGCCTCACTGTGCGTGCAGATGCGATCACACCTGCCTGCTGCCATTCCTGAGCAAGCTCTGCACTGGTAGCACTCCGATCCCGCAGCTGAATCCTCTTTTTGAGACGATCCTGGCGCTTGCTGGACTTTCTTAGACACCCTGAAGCCTTCTTAACAAGAATTGAACCTCTTTCCTTGAAGTTCTTGATAATCCTATAAATTGTTGATTTAGGTGCAATTTTAGTAGTCACAATATCCTTGCCTGTGAAGCCATTTTTATGCAACGCAATGATGGCTGCACGCGTTTCTTTGCAGGTCACCATGGTTAACAATGGAAGAACAATGATTTCAAGCATCACTCTCCTTTTAACATGTCAAGTCTGCCATTCTAACCCAATCAGCCTGACATAATGATCTCCAGCCTTGTGCTCGTCAACATTCTCACCTGAGTTAACAAGACGATTACTGAAATGATCTCAGCAGGTCCTTTATTGACAGCAATGAAATGCAGTGGAATTTTCATGGCAAAGAAGGAGTATGCAATTCATCTGATCACTGTTCATAACATTCTGGAGTATATGCAAATTGCTATTATAAAAACGCAATGCAAGAAACAAATAAGTCTTTCAGAACAGCCTATATGGTGGCAAAAGAACAAATGGCTTCAAGAAAGCCCCCAGCCATAATGAACTTAACTTAAAACTTCATTGCACTAAACTGTGCATAAATCACACCACACTTGTGCTTAATTAATAAGGCACATTGCCAATCAAATGAAAGCTAGGTTTATTAAAAATTTGGAAAACATTAGGTCACGAAACAGTCTTGTGGCATCTGTAAAATAAGATAATATACTGGACTGATATTAGTTCTTGGTTTAGCAATTATTTTGGGTTTGATGGCGGATGATGATAATCATGATGATGGTGTTTGGTAAGTTGCTCTGTGATTTTTTGTTCTTGAAAGAGTTTGATAAGGCAGAAAATGTTGGACTGCATGTGGATCCCTTGTTACTTTTTGTTTGTTCAGAGCTTGTAAACTACCAAAATTATTTTTTTATGTTATTGACCGTTGTGCCATAAAATATATACGTGCGTGCAGGTGAATTTGGAAATCGCAGTGCAGGATGAAAAATGTGTCTCCCCCAAAAGCTTTGGTGTAAATCGAACGCTGACAACAACACAAGTTCAAGAGACTTCTGCCTAAACTATCCATGTTTTGGAATCGTCAGAATCTACCAGTGAAGATGATGAGGCAACTTCCAGCCCAGACTGTCGAGACCAGTGGGTGAGGAATCAGTTTCCTACAAGAAATACTAGTCATGGACCTTATAACTGCCACAGAGTCCACCATAAGGCACAACAACATTGTACAGGCAGAAGCGGAGCAACTTTGGAAGGACCTCAAATCGCTCACCAATTACCTACACGCCACCTTTTTGCTAGAAGGCAAGAGGAGATTCACAGTGTTTCTTCAACACATTCGTGAATCACTTGAAAGTCTCTGAATTATTGGTTTGCACAGCAGAGAGACCCAACAAGCACACAAGCAAGAAAAAGGTCCCAAACTGCCAACAAAAACTGGAAAAGGACTAAGAGATTGTCCAAGTTTCCCACCACAAAATTCCATTTCACCGTTTTGGATGAAAGGTGAAAGGTCTTAACTAAGTATGAGAAAAATTCCAAGTACCTACTACTTAAACACTTAGCATATGCTTAGGGATGTGTTTAGTTTGAATCATTCATTCTACAAAGGCTTTATAACCCACCTTTTCTGTGCACTTCCCAATAAAGGTATGGACAAGGCTTGTGTAAGAAGGAAAATACATTTATTTTGGTTGTTATCCTTTTTGTTTGTTTGCTATGCTTAAAGAGAAGTATTGTGTGTAGAATGATATAAAACTGTGAAGATTCATCTTTGTGTTCACACTCTTTGGTTGGGGGCCTCTGGACGGAGGCATGGTGACCACATGGCAGCCTCATGGTCAGTGGGAAAAACCAGCAATGTGAGGAGGAGGGAACAGCTCCTCTTGATGTATAAATGTGTGCTGTGAAGGGATGTTTCTTGAGTGAAAACCCTGTACCTCTGTACTGTTTTCACTCCTTGCAAGTAAAAATTCATTTAATACACTGCTGGTTTCTGGTAATCCTTGTTGATGTTGAATAGTCTTTGTGTTATAGGTGTCAGAAAGCAATTTTAACCCTGACACCTTGATAATATACCAACAAACCCCAGAATGATGGATTTGAAAGCGTTTTATATCATTGGAAGCTACTGCCAACAGATGATCCGTACCTCCTCAAATTTATAGGCAATCATAGCAAAAGCCTTAAAAATGGTGTCTGTAGGTCCAGTGATGGTGACGATCCTCTCTGGACAGTTTCCCTCTGAAATGTTGATTCTTGCTCCGCTCTGAAAAAGACGGCACATGGAAAACGTAAACATTTAAAACCGACCTAGTTTTGACTGATTTTAATTGTAGTGTAGTGTACTCTAAGAACATATTTTGAACAAAAGCACAAAGTCAGATCCGCTGGATTACATTACTACGTATGAAATAAAGAAATTATAATGGAACTGTATGGAAAAACATGTTTGGGCCCGTTTCTTTTTTCCTTTCTATCTGCTGCCACTTGGAGCTATCATAACTCAGTATCACCCTTCTGAATACATCTTATTTGGTGAGACCACCACCACTGATTTTAGTGCTCAGCTTTCAGTTTCTATGCTCCTCTAATCTGTAACAAACTTCCAAACAACTGCAAAGCTGCTGAAACACTAAGTTCTTTTAAATCACTGCTAAAAACTCATCTGTTTAGAGCTGCCTTTGAGTCATGTTTTCATGTATCATATGTTTTGTGTGTGTTTCATGGTTTATTGCTGTTTATACTTTATCCTAAATTAATGTCTGCTTTTGAGTAATGTTTTTACGTGTCATATGCTCTGTGTGTGTTTTATGCTTTATTGGTGTTTTTACTTTATCCCCTAAACATGTAAAGCACCATGAATTACCTTGTGAAAGTGTGCTATATAAATAAAATTGCCATGCCTTGTCTCTGAATTTTACATTTAGTGACACAGTAAGAAATCTGGGGGTGATTTCTGATAAGGAGTTTGAATTTAACAAACAATTTGATTCGGTAGTCAAATCTATCTCCTTCATCTTTTAGCTAAGGTTAAGCCTTTTTTCAAATCACATTGATATTGAGAAGGCTATACACGCTTTTATCAGCTCAATAACTGACTAGTGTAACACTGTTTATCTTGGTGTCTCTCAGTCGCTCCTCAACAGGCTCCAGTTGGTGCACATCTTTCAACTGACACCTCCAGACGCGACCACATCACCCCCCGGTTTTTTTCTCCCTCCACTGGCTGCCGATTCGTTTTGGAATAGATTTTAAACTTTCATTGTTTGTTTTTAAAGCTCTTTACGGTTTTGCCCCACATTATATTTCTGAATTACTGAGTTTTTATGACCGTGGTCGATCGCTCAGGTCATCATCGCAGTTCTTGCTGAACATTCCAAGAACAAAACAAAAACTTTGGGGTGACCAGACATTCTGTCACAGAAGCCAGACTCTGGAACAAGCTGGACTTGGCCCTTTTTAAATCTAGGCTTAAGACTTTTTTATTCAGGAAGGCTTTCAATACTCAATGGCAATGTGACATTTTATTCCAGATTTTTACTTTTTGCTTGTATTTACTCTGTCTGTTTTCTCTGCTTTTTAATTGCAAAGCACTTTGGCTGTCTGATTGACACTTTTTAAAGGGCTAAATGAATCAGTAAATGAAATGAAATGATTCAAGAGAGTTTGACACAAAATATGCTGCTATGAGATCCAACATTGGTAGTATTAGAGAGTCACTTTACAACTAAGTGCTAATTTCTGTATGTTTCCACCAGAGAACAACTATCTGAGACCTCTCGGAGGGTCTAATCAATCTTGAGAGCATTTTTAATGGACCTGATATAATACTAAAAAAATTAAATTCTGTAATTGTATTTAAAATCGTCTTGGCATCCTCCACAATGAGCTGGAGAATTTTGCTAGGGGAACTCTGGGGTTCCCTTCTGGACCTGAATGGATAGATGGATGGATGTAGAATTGCGGTGCTCATGGTGCACCATGGATGGATGTGCCATAACTTTCTCCAGCTGAACAGAAACAAAACAGAAGTAATAACTTTTGGATCTAAAGAGAAACGATCAAGAGTCAGCACACAGCTTCAGTTAATACAGCTAGAAACTACTGATCAGGCCTGAAATCTGGGTGTAGTAATGGACTCAGACCTGAACCTGCAGGGTCACATAAAGGCAATAACAAGGTCAGCGTTCTATCACCTGAAGAACATCTCTAGGATTAAAGGTATGATGTTGCAACAGGACCTCGAAAAACTCATCCATGCGTTTGTTTACTCGGATTGATTACTGCAACAGTGTCTTCACAGGTCTGCCTAAAAAGTCAATCAGACAGCTGCAGCTGATCCAGAACGCTGCTGCTCGTGTTCCTCACTAGAACCAGGAAAGTAGAGCACATCACCCCGGTTCTAAAGTCCTTACACTGGCTCCCTGTAGCTCAGAGAATACTTTTACTAGTTTATAAATCATTGAATATGTATGGTTAGAGAGACGCTTCAAAGTATGTTGAATATATTCTGTTACTATACCAACCCCCCCATTAAATGGAGGCGGGGGGGGGTTTGGTATAGTAACAGGGGGGGTGCTAAGCCATTCAAATCATTGAATGGCTTAGCACCAAAGTATGTAAAAGATTTACCGTTACTATACCGACCCCCACCAGATCATTCAGGTCCTCTAATTCCAGTCTACTCAGAATCCCTGGAATCAGAACCAAACATGGAGAAGCAGCTTTCAGTTTCTATGCTCCTCTAATCTGGAACAGACTTCCAGAAAACTGCAAAGCTGCTGAAACACTGAGTTCTTTTAAATCAGAACTAAAAACGTATCTGTTTACAGCTGCCTTTAATGTTTTCATGTATACAGGTTTTGTGTATGCTTCCTGCTTTATTGCCGTTTTTACTTTATATGTTTTGACTGTGTTTTACTGCTATTTTTATTTTACCCCCTAATCATGTAAAGCACCTTGAATTACCTTGTTGTTGAAAGTGTGCTATACAAATAAAATTCCCTTGCCTTGCGATGCTAGCAGCATGTTGGAGCAGTTCTGTTACGTTAGCTCTGATTTGTTCAGTTTTTAGACTTCCAGTCATAATTTTTTGGTTTAGGTGTTTCATGTTTGGGCAATTACTCCCTCTGTTTCTGGACGCTGCGCAGCTGGAGCAATTTTGGCTCTTACTTTTTTACTTTCAGAAAGCTGTTATGATGCGAAACCATGGCAATAAGGTGTTGCTTTTACAACCGGGAGCAGCTGATTAGCATCTCACAAGCTCAAATGACACCTGAAGCCCAAATCACACAGGAGTTGAAATGGAGGCTTCGTGGATGCAGAGCAGGACCAAAGAGCAGAAAGAGAAGGAGGAAGTTAAAACCATCAGGGATCATATCAATCAATCAAGTTTGTCATATGCAACAGAAAGAACCTGTTCCTGTTCCAATGAAATTCTCCCTCTGCCATCCACATAATGCTAAATTAACAATAATAAAAAAAACAGGATAAAAGAAGTAATAAATACGTAAAGAAATGTAAGCATAAAAGGGTCTAGTGTACCATATACATTTAAATGTACGAATATAGTCAGTTATTCAAACGTCTAATAGCCGAAAAAATAAAAGTTTTTAAATCTCGTGGTTCTGCATTTCACACTCCTGTACCACCGACCTGAGGGCGGAATTGTGAACAGTTCATGTTGTGGATGTGTGGGATCTTTGAGTATGGAAACAGCTTTTCTGTGTGCTCTGCGATGGTAAATGCTCTGCAGAGAGGGTAATGTTGTCTCTGTGCAGTCTTAACCACTCTCTGCAGGGGAATGCGATCTGCGAAGGCGGTGCTGCCAAACCAGGTGACATACCGAACTTCTTGAGCTAGTCCCCTACTCCAGCGTCTCTCTAACCATACGGCCAGACATAGATTTAAAGAGGAGCGGCAAAAGCAAGTTAGGTGGATTAGCAGTGCTTGCCAAAAGCTGATGGAGTCATCCAGGACATGATACTGTGGAATATCGTCCCTGCTGCCCGGATATTGAGCTGTTAGCATGTCATGACAGTCATGATTCTGTCATACAGCAACAGTCTTGAGTCAGAGGGTTCTTCAGATTCGTTACAGTACTGTCTACTACCAGACATCCTTCCTCCCCACAGCATCACCATCCACAACAACTCTTTGGAGATACTTGGATGATATGAGTTAGGACAACATTTAATTTTTATGGATGGATGAATGTTATTCTAACATTTTCCAAAAGAAATAACCAACCACTCAATGGATGTGTGGCGTTATTAGAAAGCAGCCAGTTTTCAACCAATTAGAATCTTTTCTACTCTGTTGCTAGGCAGACAAAGGGACTGCATCAACTCGGTGATTGATAAACCCTCTGGAAAACAAAATTCACTCCAGAAGAGATCTGTGCTGACCAACCAATCATATGATCCCTCTGAGTTGGGAAGCTTTGTAATCATAAGGTTTATGACCAGACCTGTCTGCTGCAGGATCTGCCAATCAGAGCTCAGCCTGTAAACCTTGATCATTAGGCTAGTAGACTGTTTGAGAGTCCTTTGGTGGTATCTCTCCCTTTTATGCATTTGATTAGCCTTTTTCTTTCAACTCTATTGCTTGTATTTTATTCAGTAAATGTTGATTTCTACAGCAGGAACTCACCTCTTCTCGCATTTTCTTCACAGTTTCTCCCTTCTGTTAAAAATAAACCAAAAACCAAACATTAAAGTGTGAATCAGCATTTCTTTAGGAAGTTTCATTTATCACGAACAGGAGTACGCACCTTACCGATTATACTTCCCACCTCCTGCAAGAAAGACATCATTATAGAGTCTATTTAATCAGTATTTACAGTACTGGATTTAGTAGTAGTGCATTGTTTATTCAAAAACAATTGTATATCCAACTGCAAAAATTCAGATATTAATTTAAAAAGCTTAAATCCTTAAGGTGTTGTCTGCTATTCCAAAGAAATTTACTTTAAAAAAATTGCATATTACTGCACATCTCTTTAAGAGTGCAATCCCCACATGTAGGATTTGTCTTACTTTTCCATGCATGAGGAGGCGGATGGTCAGGGTGACATTCAGCCCACCCTCTGACTGGACTTTGGTGTTCTCCATGCTGGGGGGGAAGTGGGAATGACTCTGACCTTGGATGTCCTCAGAGGAAGATGGAGTACAGTGATATTCCAGCCAGCCAGTCACCTGTCAAATGCAACATCACATAAAAACACGTCAGCACTGTTCTGTGTGCTGAAACGTTTGGAAATGTTCAGAAAAACTGAGATGTTTATAAAATAGCTACAGAAAATCTTTAGTTTGAATTTTACCTTAACACAGTATAGTATATGATCACCAATCACATTATTGAAATGTTAGAATATTTTGAAGCCTTTTCAAATAAGTCCATCCTTTTTATTATTCCAGGTTTGTTTAAAGGTGTCCCAGCAGTCCGGGCGCTAATGGGTGGGCCTGGGGAGCCGGGCCGGGCATTTAGGTATTGGGCCCGCCCATGACCAATTACAACATGTAAATTAAGTTGCAACCATACAATGTATTGAGCCAGGACAACCAGTAGAGGTTGCTGTTGGCAATTAATCGAGGAAGATACTTTGATACGGTTGTAGGCCAAAATGGACATTATAGCTTGCCTCAATAAAAACAAGAGCAAAGTTAGCACAAGCAGGAACGACGTTAATAAATATAATAATAATCATAGGGAGCCAAGTGCAACCTTGAGTGACATTCTGGTTAGGGATGTCCCGATCTGATCACATGATCGGAAATCGGGCCCAATCACGTGAATTTTAAATGATCGGAATCGGGTGGACATGATCCAACATAACCTCATAAAACAACAAGCATCACGTTTTAAATTTATCCTGAGACAAGTATTGTCAAACAGATTGACAGTCGCTTTGTTTTAATTTCAACAAGTTCCACTATATCAATATTCACTGTTGCATGGACGACAACAACACCGTAACTTCACACAATTTACGGCAGGCGGGGAATTGAGAAAACACAATAGTGAGCTGCTAGCTAGTAGGCTAATGCAGGGTAAACGTGTCGCCTCACTAGAGCGAAGTGATGTTTAAGCTGAACAGCGAAGGCAGCGCAGCAGCCACATGTAATGTGTGCAAACTGGGCATTTCACTTAGTGGAAAAGACTGAGCTGCATTCAACATAGAGAATCTGACAAAAACACTGAGCCAGCCGACACCAAAAGATACGTAAAAAAAAACAAGGAGAAATTGTCTAAGGACAGCAAAAAGGTCAAAAAGATCATAACCACACCAGGCGGACTGATTGTACTGGACCACGAGCTGCTGTTTGTGGTTGCAAACGTCGGATTTCTCAGTCTCCCGGAGTACCTGTATGAGATTCCTTCTCATCACTACTTTACAGACACAGCTCTGCCGGGCGTTCACAACAAGCTACGGGACCGCCTGCTAGTTCTTGTATCAAACGTGTCTGCTTTTGGGGTTACCACACGGACGTCTGGAGTATATCCGATGTCATTGCTAAGCTTTACTGCACAATGGGTTATGTCAAGTTCTATTCACAACGTGTGTGACCTTGCATGCGCAACACTTTAGCGAATCTCACACGGTAGAGTATCGTGTACATACTTTAAAAAAACTTAAAAGTACAACTTGGATGTGTTGGGGGGGAAGTGCCTTGGTTTGTGCCTTGGTTTGTTGATGAGATAAGAGGGTTTGCGAGGAAAATGTGAGACACTGCAACATACCAGTAAATCCTACAAAGAATGGCCGAGAATTATGGACTAAGAAAGTCCTGGAGCAAACCAAAGCCCAGATCTCATTGAGATGCAGTGGGGTGAATTGAAACAGGCTGAAAGTGTAAAAAAAACCCAACAACCTTCAAATGTCTTACAGCTGAAAATGCAGAGGGGTGCAAAATTTCTTCTCAGACCAATATTAGTGATGGTAGATCGCTGCAAGAAGCATCTCAGTGAAGTTATTTCAACCAAGGGTATATTGTGTTGCTATTTAGGTCTTTGCTGCTTCTATAAAGACTCTAAACGTGAATAAAAACCATCCATCCTTTTTTTTGTGTGTGTGTGTAAATTTTTGCTTCTTCAAGCTGTTTTAAAAGTAATAAACTAGCATTTAATGTCTGATAAAGGCCACTTTAAAAAGCTGACTTCCTTTCAATTCCCCCAGAAATAGTAAATGGATGACTGTGGAGCTGTGCGCACTGCTGAACCTAGGCATGGGCCAGTTTGGCAGCCGACATCGGGCTCTTCTGCTCACCAAGGCAAGGCAATTTTATATGTATAGCACACTTTCAACAACAAGGTAATTCAAGGTGCTTTACATGATTAAGGGGTAAAATAAAAACAGCAGTAAAACACAGACAAAGCATATAAAGTAAATGCGAGCTCTGGTCCACAGCTCATCTTTAAGCATACAGGCCCCAACATGCACAGATTTTCCAGAGACAGAACGGTGACAGAAGCAATTATGCAAGCTGCTTTGAGACAAGGACAGACTATTTATTCAGATAAGTAGGAAGTGGTTGGGTGGGTGGTGGCGAGTGACCTCCAGCCGGGCGTTACAGACGCTCTGAAAAAAAATTAATCTGTTATGCAACTCCATCAATGAGTAGTATCGCTACTCTTGAGTAAAATGTCTGGATACTTTACCCACTTTGAGTAACTTCACTAAATGAAGAACAAACATGTTTTAATCAAAGATGCACCAGAACCAAACCAACTGTTTATGTTGAAGTGAGACTTCTCGTTCGCCCACAAGCTATGTTGTTCTATCATTTTCTATCTGCTGAGCCCTTTCTGCCATTTGGAGATCAATAAGATATAGTACACTGAAAGTACTTTACAAAGGTTTTAGGCAGGTGTGAAAAAATGCTGTAAACAAAGAATGCCTTCAGAAGTATAAATAATGATTGTTTATTGTTATCAATTTACAAAAGGAAGCAAACAAAAGAAAAATCTAAATCAAATCAATATTTGGAGTTAGTACCTTTTGCCTTCAAACCAGCACCAATTTTAATAGGTACACTTGCACAAAGTCAGGGATTTTGTAGGATTATAGTCAGGTGTATGGTCAACCAATTATACCAAACACGTGCTAATGATCATCAATGTCACACATAGGTTGAAAACTGAAACAGAACCAGCTGTGTAGGAGGCTTAGAACTGGATGAGGAACGGTCAAACACTGCTACCAAGGTGGGGTTGTGGAAGTTTCATGTAATGGCAAGATTGAGCACAGTAACGAGACACAATGTAGTTATACTGCATCAGTAAGGTCTCTCCCAGACAAAGATATCAAAGCAGACTGGGGTATTTCAACATGTGCTTTTCAGTTGAGGATCGTAGACGAAATGGTCGGCCAAGGAAACTTAGTGCTGCAGAGGAAAGACACATCGAGCTTATTACTATTGGTCAGGATTAAAAGCGTTCTCAATGCTGCGAAATGCTGGCAGATCCTTATCCATCATGCGATACCATCAGGGAGGCTAATGATTGGCCCCACATTTATTCTGCAGCAGAACAACGACCCCAAACATACAGCCAAAGTCATTAAGAAGCATCTTCAGTGTAAAGAACAAAAAGTCCTTGAAGTGATGGTAGAGCTCTGATCTCAACATCATGGAGTGTTTCTGGGATTACATGAAAAGACAGAAGGATGTGAGGAAGCCTACATCCACAGAAGATCTGTGGTTATTTCTCCAAGATGTTTGGTACACTACTTGGCTGGTTTGAGTCTTACCTAAAGAACAGGGACTTCTATGTTTCAATAGTAAACGTTTCATCAAAACGAACAGAAATCACATGTGGGGTGCCCCAGGGCTCCATCCTGGGGCCCCTCTTATTTAATATCTACATGCTCCCACTAGGCAACATTATTATTATTAGCAACCAATAACATTAGCTACCATAACTACGCGGATGACACTCAGCCTTACATTACAATGTCACCAGGTGACTCTGAACCCATTCAAACCCTAAATCAATCCATTGACCAAATAAATGGATGGATGTGCCATAACTTTCTCCAGCTAAATAGAAACAAAACTGAAGTAATTATTTTTGGAGCCAAAGAGGAACGATCAAGATCGATCACATTTCTAGAATTAAAGGACTGATGTTGCAACAGGACCTCGAAAAACTCATCCATGCGTTTATCTTTAGTCGGATTGATTACTGCAACAGTGTCTTCACAGGTCTGCCTAAAAAGTCAATCAGACAGCTGCAGCTGATCCAGAACGCTGCCGCTCGTGTTCCTCACTAGAACCAGGAAAGTAGAGCACATCACCCCAGTTCTAAAGTCCTTACACTGGCTCCCTGTAGCTCAGAGAATAGACTTCTAAATACTTTTACTAGTTTATAAATCATTACATGGCTTAGCACCAAAATATGTTGAAGACCTGTTGTCATGGTACCAACCACTAAGACCACTCAGGTCCTCCAACTCTAGCCTACTAAACATCCCTAGACTCAGAACTAAACATGGAGAAGCAGCTTTCAGTTTCTATGCTCCCCTCATCTGGAACAGACTTCCTGACGAGTGCAGAGCTGCTGAAACTCTGAACTGCTTTAAATCGAGACTAAAAAACCATCTGTTTAGAATTGCCTTCGAGTAAATGCTTGATGTCATATGTATGAAATGTGTTCATGCTCTCTTGCTTTATTGATCTTTCTCTTGCTTTATTGTGTATCATCTGTAATGTGTGTTTCTTTTACTTTTAATTGACATTGTTTTTTGTTTTTTAAATCACCAAATCATGTAAAGCACCTTGAATTACCCTGCTGTTGAAAGTGTGCTATACAAATAAAATTGTCTTGCCTTGCCTTGTTGACTGCACAACGGAGCGTTATCACAGATCCTTCCTCTTAGCAGCTGTTAGACTCTAGAACAGGGGTGCCTAAAATGGGGCCCACAGGCCAAAGTTGATCCCTCAAATCATTTAATTTGACCTGCCAGGGGATGCCCTGAATCCTACATAAAAATGCACTTTGTTCAAACATTGAGCTAAATGTGCATCATGATTAATCTTCCATTGCTAATACTGCTTGTGGTAAATGGGCCCAATGAGTATACAGTATATTGGACTGCATATAGTCCTCACTCATTGTGCTTACATTATATTTGAAATATAACAAAATAAATTTAAATTTTAAATACAAGCTATTACAAAGGCCATGAAGAGTGTATTTGTGCATGTATTTACATTTGCACATTTTATAAAACCACAATAGTCAAATTTTATCGATTTGCAAAATGTCCCATGAGCCTTTGCTGCCGCACAGCACCGGATTAGACTTCCCCAAGTTCGCGTGTGTAACCACGCTGGCTGCAGCTATTATTAACATGGCACAATGGCACAAAGACAAAAGACATTTTTAAAAATGCTGGGAGGAAGAATATTTATTCCCCCACTGAAATCAATGCTAAATCAATCAAATACTGATTTTTGGATGTGTTATAAATGTCTATATATATGATTTATTTGTCATAATTTGTTTAATGTTATTTACACAGAAAGAAAAGTTAAATAACTTTATAATAAAAGTACTTTACTATACTTTACTGTTAGTATTTGTATTTAGTGTAAAATATTATTACATTTGGCCAAGCAACCCTCTGATAGATTTGCATTTTGACGCTTTGAGGGAAAACGTTTGGGCACTCTCATTGGTTAGACACAAGCTGTGCAGTTCGGCAAGGTCCACCATACAGTCTATGGTCCACCCAAATATGGCTTTCTAACCAATGAGGGAGCTGGTTACATTCTAGGAGCAGCTGTGATTGGTTGAACTTGGTTTTCAGTGTGCTCAGGGACCAGGAGGGTCACTCGAATGCTAAAAGGAGAGGGTAAACCATTTGGGAAATGCAATTGCAAAAAGGATTTGAAAATGAGAGCCGGAAAGAGAAAACGGATGTAGAAAAGGGAATAACTTTTTTAAATGTATGAAAAGGAAAGTTATTTACAATCTCATTTATTAATTGTGTTATTTAATTCTCCATTTTGAAATAGGATTTGAAAAACATTTTTAAATCACAGTATTTAATAATCAAATAATAAATACAATTTGCAATTCCTCTTTAGTATTTCAATTTAAAACGTGTAATTACAAAATGCTTTTCAAATTTGTCTTTTTTGTGTGGATTAATTGTTGAATTTGAAATTATATTTAGCAATCTATATTTTTAATTCACAATTAAGCACTCATCGTCAAAATGCTGTATTGCTTTTCCCATGACCCCCGTAGTCCTCCATAATCTGGAGTTACGGTGGAGGAATGGGCATAACAGACGCGGGGGAAACATCATGCACTCTTCTGTCTCCCTCTGTTTTGTCTGCCGTTAAATCAGTTTTACGCATTTTACTGATCCGTCTCTAAACGCACGTTAATGCATCAGTGGATTGCCGACAGCATGTTCAGCAAACCAGACCGAGCCAGCAAAAGACAAAAACGAAACAAAAACTTTGCACAGTTTTTACCAACAGGATGCAATTTGAGTTATCCTCTTGCATGCAGGTAATATTAGCTAAATGAAGCCCAGTTAATACATGCCAATATTTCATATTAAGCTGGTTAACAATATGTTACATCCCTTGCTAGTTAGTTCATGCTAGGAATAAACCCATTTCTCTTTCATTTCTGTGCAGAACTTTACTGCTTTACACATACGTGAAAGAAATCCTCATTGCCACAATAAACAGGGCAGAGTCAGGGAGGGTCTGCACAGGTGGGACGAGAATATAAGTGGCTGAGAAAAAATATCTATGGCATTAGAGGGACTTCGAGGTTAATTTCCACAGTAATATCACTCCTACTCATCCTAAATCCATTTCAAAATTTTGCTTTCTACAATTTTTTTTTTTAAATCTTTAATGCCACAGTACTAAAGATCAGAGTCAGGGAGGAGAAATAAGACCAGAGGCCAGCAGCAGGGGCGATGATGTAGGGTTTTCACAGGTAAGGAGAAATTAGAACTTGGTGAGAAAAAGAGATCCATTGCTCGGAGAAACCAGGCAAAAATCAGGACAGGGTTTTCACAGGTATTTTAGAATCGCTCTTATTCCCATTCCAGAATATGTTTTGTCTATATTTTAATAGGTTGCCCGCCAGGATCAGCCCTCCTGAACCTTCTTTTGTTCATTATTCTTTAGAACCTTTAGACGTCTCGCTTCACACCACATATTTTCTAGATAAGAAATCCAGCAAAGTAGATTATGCTGTTTTTTTTTTTTGGTAATTGAATTGATGTCAGTGAGTTTGATAACCTGTAAAAAAAAAACGTATGTTCTGAAGAGGTGATCGGTCATCATTATGTGTTATTTATTGTGATTTGGTGAAGCCAGTGCGTGAACTCCAACCTTCATTCTTTAACCTGTTCTTGCTAAACCTTCCCAGATTGACACCAGCAGTCAATTCAGACTGATATTTGAGCTATTTGTTTCTGCTGAGCAGGTGACACCTTGTAACTATTCATTTAATTAATAGTAGTAATGAGGATTACTAACTGTCTTTGATCCAATATTAATATTGCTGATAACTAACCCAGCTCACTCATCGTGCAACAGTGATTTAAATGGTTCTTTAGCCACTGAGAAAAGGTGCGATTGAATGTGAGAGGATGAAAAATGTGTCCCCCCTCACTTTAAAGATGATGGTTATGCCCCTGGGTGGACCTCGGTCATTTTGAAACCTAAGATACGGCCTTGTTTCTGTATCTTTGTGTGAATCTACAAGCTTTGACTTTCTGTTCCGCTCTAAAAGTAAAACTATCTGACTGGAGCCAGACTCTCTCATCAGCAGCAGTTAAATGCAGTGAAACCAGAGCTGATGTAAAGGTAAAAACAAGTTTAATTGGCTAGTAAAAAAATAATAATAACAAAAGGAGAGGTGTGATCTTCATCCTCCAGCCTGATTCAGGTTTGATTTAGTGATTATTTGACGTCTTCGCGTTTCCACGGCACTACAGTAGTTGGAAGCACACGGACACCAGTGTTAGGAACGGTGAGAATTGATTTAATACACGTGTCAAGTTTGTTCCAGACGTAATGATCTTGCTTTTCCTAAAAGAATTGGAGCTCCAACCAAAAGTGTTAACGAGCTCCAGATTCCGAAAATTACTCAGGCTCTTTTCACACGTGGATCCGCTCGATTCATCAATGTTGCTGTTTTTGAAGTGAAACCAGGAGAACCTGCATGTTATACTGTGATCAGGAGCAATTTACCATGTATTTCTATATTATACAAATTATTCTTAGATGGATGGATGAACATAAAGCACACAGAATTATTGATAACGCCTCCCAGAACAGATTTTCCGATGCGTCTATGTTTGCATCAACTTACAGAAAACCTTATTTTTCTGGTCTGACTGGCAACAGGAGGAATTATGGTACTGTGTGTGTATTTTTGTGATTCATTTATTTTTATATCATTGTTGTCAGAACGTCTAGTTAAAGAGGGACTATTCATATTTCCATCAAAAATTTTTTTATTAACAGACACAAATTTAATTGCTTTTCCTCTAATAGACCTAATTTGTTTCCCTTTTTTTAAAACTTGAGTTGATAACTTCAAAAAGAAACTTTTTAGTCCAGGAGATAAGCAAGGAACATTACCACAGATGAGGAAATAAAATGTCAATGCAATTAGCAACAAATGGTTTCTGCAAATTTACCAAATGGCTAGCTATAAAAAACAATCACTGACAAAAATACAATTCAGCAGCCAGAAAGACAGGAAGCACCTGGACATAATTGAGTCATGCTGACCAGTGGTGGAAATGGATTTGAGTGGAATGTAAAACAAAAGATAAAATACAAAGAAGTACCTGTAGGTGTCTAAAATGTCTTTACCAGCACCTGATGGATTTGGTCCTATTATGGGTTTGAGCCAGTGTGTCTTTTGTGGAGGCAGTAAAGAAGACACTTTGATACAGTGTATGCTAAAATGGACATTAGAGCTTGGTTTAATAGAAACAAGAGCAAAGCTAGCACAAGCAGGGACGATGCTAATACATCAGCAGTCTCAGAGAGGCAAGTCCAACCTTGAGTGACATTCTGGTTCACACTTCATACCAGTAGGTGGTGGTAATGCACCAATTTGTTGTTTGCCAGCCACCAATAATAAAGAAGCAGAAGGGTGCTGTGTTATTTTTAGGCTAATATGAGCATGCTGACGGTAGTTATGATGAAGCCTTTGTGAGAAATACATCCAAGGAAGGAAATTATGAAGGTTTTAAGCAGCAGATTATGTCGGATTGTGCTGTTGTGGGAATATTCCTATGTAATTAGGATGTAAGTACATATTCTCTGGCAAGATGATGACTAGGGGAAGCAAGCTTATTGTTCCAGCGTTTCTGATAAAGATGTGTTAGATCACCGGAGAGACTGACGCCAGAGCAGCAAGATAATTATGGACGCTCTGACCTGGATGCCCTGGTTCATGCTTTACCATCAGACTGGCATGAACCAGTTCTCTAGAAGCTAGACATGAAGATTGGAGAAGACGTGCTGCAGAGATAAACGGTGATTGCTGAATACTATTTAAACTGTTAGTCAGAAAGCTTGGGTAGGGCAATGTAAGAGTATTCTCTGTCCCCTCCATGTTCTGGCCAGACATGTTTGTATTAAATACTTTTGGGAGTCAGTCTTCTTTTATTTTGGGAACCCTGAAATATTTTCTGCCATTACAGTGCACATAAGACTTCTTGTTAACTAGCTATTTTACTGGAGGACATTAATTGGACCCTTGTGAATGTTTAGAAAATTTTTTTGTTCAAGCTGGCTCTGTTCTGTCAATGTAATGTGGCTTTAAACGGTGAGTTGCACATTATCTTGCTTTCTGAGGGGTTTGACAAAAGTGTTTACTGTGTCTACAGTTATGATTGTATCCTTGATATGCATACATCATTAGAAGCGCAAGTATCTCAGCTTTCCAATGATGCATAATATACATGAGTACATGTGAGCATGCCGAGGTGAGTGAAGCGTCTGCACAGAGCGTGAGATTGAGTTGACGTTATTATCAAGTCGTTGCTGCAATATTTGAGGAGCAGTTGTGATGATTCTGTACTGTCAATGCAGAGCCACGGTGTTATTGTGGAGGATGTTTTTCTAAATGTCTGGCAGAAACTATGTGACAGCCTGGCTTAGGTAGTCAGGAAATTATGTAGGTATTTTCAAATTTGATACTATTTCATTGGCAAAAATGAATGCCTGGACTGATGTTTTCTGTTTGGTGTTTCTGTTCATAACAAAACGGATGGTTTGTTGATGTAACGTTTAAGGTGGATGACTGGTAACCAGGCATCAGTTGAGTCACGGACAAAAAAAAAGCCTATAACAAAAAGGAAATGGTGAACATAAAGGAGCTGCAGTGGGATATTTAGTGTAGCTCTGCTTCAGGCATTCTGTGGATGTAAAAATCCTGACCTGACCCTGATCCACTGATGCCTTTATTGCCCGATACTGGTGCAAAATTGGTAAAACATCCTTGTTGTCAGATTTTTAGAGTTTTTGTGAACAACATTTTTTAACAAATGGAGGAAGAATTATAAATTTTAAGAATCCACAGTGTTGTGGACTACCAATTTGTTGGTGCCTGAGACTTTGTCTGGGTCATTAAGGTTCAGCATTTAATTTATAAAAGATTTCCTAAATCCTGGATGAAGTGTTGACCCCCCCCCCCCCCTCCATGTGCCCTACAACCAGGCTGAAACCTGTCATGTCCAATCAGTCAGCCCGATTAAGATGTCAGCTGATATTACAATAACAAGCCGTTTTCATTGTTCTCCTGCGATGCAGCATTAGCGTGGGGTTTTTTTTTTCTTTAGCTTCATGGTGTCTGCTTTTACTCCATGGGACCAGAAATCAAATTAAAAACATCTTAAACCACAGTGAATATACTGTACGCACCACCTCCTACGTCAAGAAACCACAATAACAACATTGTTTCTGAATTCCTGAAGCATTGGGAAGAAAATCTGTCATCAGGATGTGCAACATGTTCCAGTATGAGTCATGCAGAAGAGAATCACATGATAAAAAAGCCTGTAGACAAATCACAAATAACAGCAACCAACTAATTCAACATTTCTGTTCATATTAATTGTAAAAATATGAAATAACCATTGAGGAACTCCTTAGTCACACAAAGATGTTGTCGAACATCTAATCATTCTGTAGCAATTGGAAGGAAATGATTCTGCTCTGATTCCTGAGACGACTGCATGCATTCTGTCCTGCAGCAGTGACGGCCCAGACCAATACATTCCACCGAAATCCATCAGAACAATTCTGTAAGGTCATTTACAAAAACATTTTAGAAAGCGTTTACCTTTCACCCAACTCAGACTTTAGGAGCACCTCAAATCCCAAAAGGTTTCCTAAAATTCCATCCTGTGTTTCAGTAGGACGCGCTGTGATGGTGGCGAGCTACCGATCAAGACGTGAGGTCACGCAGGCGATGAATCACGACTGATGACGTCACAACACGTGACTTGTGGAGAAAATCCAAATTTGGGTTAACTGGGCCGATCGGGCTCGTTTTGACCGGACCACGGAGCAGACGTTCTGGGCAGGAGATCCAACCGGCGGTCCCCGGATTAGGGAGCCCCTCAGGCTGTGGGTGTGGGGAGGTCTGGAGGAAGATACCGATGACAATATTCGGAGTGACATGTCAGCGTGCTTCAACCCCGACGTTGGCTCGCCGCTGAGATTGTCTTATCTACCGCTGGGTTTGGAATATTGATAAGAATCTAGAAGCAGGCCTCATCCTTTCATTTTTAATTAATGGTAACAGCAACCAACCTTTGAATTTCAACTTTTACATTTTTTTTATTTCCAGAGACATTTTCCTTCCCTGTCCATTTCAGCTGACCAGCTGGATTTTATGACTTAGACAAAATAAAATCTTAGTTGAGCCTAAAACATCCATCATTCTCCACATAATAATTTATCCCTCAAGACACAACCTGTGTCTGTGAAATGTTCAAATCCAAAAAGGATGACAGATTTCAGGAAGTTTTCTAATGTCACAGAGGAAGACCTCTCCCTAATTAGACTCCCTTTATCTGGTTGGCTGGATATTATGATGCAGATCCAGTCTTGCTCAAATGCTGCTTCTGATTTGTTTGTTTTTTGGCCTATATTTAACAGAAAGTATCGAAGAAAATTTATGAAGTGGGGAAAGACATGCAGCAAAGGTCCACGAGGACGGGACTCGAACCTGGGAAGAACGCGTCGAGGGCAGAGGCCTCCCTACATGCTTCTCATTTTTGCTCTTACAGAGTGTTTGCTTATTATCCCACCAGAGGTGGCGCTAGACATTTTTGTTGTCCCACATTTTGACCGACGGGGTCAAAAACATATTGATCACAATCTCTTTTTACCCTCCAATTTATAAAATGACGTGTAAATGATGATTCAATAGTATTTATTTTTATTCATTTTAAATAATATAAAATCTTAACAAGCTGAACAGAGAACTACATATGGCCTAAACGCACAGTCTCGCATCTTCCTCTTACTCCACAAGGAGCTGAAATGATCACCTGCTTGTGCTTAATCAAATAGTGGGATCTCTGCAGAGGTTTTTGTCATGAAGTTTTGGATATTTGCCTCGGACAGATGACTTCTCATGGGGGTTTAGATGTTGATCTGGAGGCTGAATACGTGCTCCGCTGCCACGCTGGAGACTGGAGTTAAGTGACATTTCAGCCAACGTTTTGAAATCAGGGAACATTTGTTCAACTGAAGTGATCACAAGTCTGAAAGACTCTCTGAACGAGCCGTTTCCTAACCCACAAGCTATCGCTTCAGCAGGAGGAAATCCCTCAGCATGCACTGATGCGTGCCAAAGCTTCAGTAACTTTTCAATGCGCTGTCAGCTCCCGGTTAGTGAGATGCATTGAGTATGGTGTCCAGGTCTGAGATGATGCCTAGATAATCTCATTGGAATCTTATTTTAAATTATTATTTATTTAGTTACCTGTACTCCGTGTGTAAAGCTGAAAATGTCTGCGCATTTGCACCAAGTGGTCAGAGGTGTGAATACTGGTCTTTGGAAATGACGGACGGCCTTCAGATTTTTCCATCACCGTTTAACAAGTTTGGTCAAATACGGAAAATATTCGGTTAACAAAACCCCAGTATCCCACAACAATTTAATACGTCTGTTTTAAGTGGATATCTTTAATTTTTCAGTTACTTTTTAGGAGCTCCCCTCTTTGCTCAACCAAGCTGGCTTCAAACACAAGTAAGGAATCCAAACTCGGAGAAAAAAAATACCCCCTGTTACCAACCAGACAGTTGGCAGAGTAAGCCGCCCATCTTTGGGTCTCACAGCCGCTCCTGTGAGCATGGAAAACTGCATCAGCTGCTGGACCTAAAAGGGATTTTGCTCCTTTTTTTCTGAGCGGATTCTGATGGGAACAACGGCGGATGCTTTGGCAGTACTCTGGATGTTCGTAACTGTGAACCTATTTCTGATTCTAATTAACCTTTCTAAGATGAGAAACAGATCCTTAAACTCTAAACTAAACCCTTGCTAATTCTTCCTAACTTTCGGATTTAAGAAACTTTTTTTTTAACAGAGAAAGATCTCCTGTTCCATTCCAGCCCAGTCAGCAAGCAGTGAGTGATTTAGAAATAGTTGTTAGATTGTTCATATTTAAAAACTAAAGAAATCTCTTCTCCTTCCCTCATGAGTGCTGCTTTTACCTCCCTGGAAATGTCAACAATCCATCTTCCAATGAATTAACTTTGTTTTCCAGCTTTCAAAAAAAATCCACATTAAACTGATTTAACGTAGTTATTAGTTGCTGCATTGGCAAAAACAAAAACAAACCAACAGGATCAGCGTCCATCTTGGCTGAATCTGGTAATAAGTTGATACTAAATAAAAAATGTTTATGCAGTTCAGGATTTTATGCTTTCTGGTAGCTACAAGCCAACAGAATGATCGCTAATGAACTATGAAATGGAGTGTTTGTATTTTTATGCCAGGGGGTTCTGCAGGAGGAATTGTTGTGTTGTTGATTTACTGATTTTAACACATTTGTAATTTCTGCCCAGGTCAATACTGACACTCACAAACACTAAGCTTACCTAACTCTGCTGCTTTGGCACTTATTTTTAATTCAGTCCCTCTCTTTCTGATGATGTTTGTGCTTTTCCGTGTCTGCAGGTCATAGATACTTTCTCTGATGCCGCGGACGTTCCTATAGAAACTCTGCATGCTATATAGATAATGCTTTGTTCATCTTGTTGTTTTGGCTGTTGGTTGTGTTTGTATATACAGACTATCTCCAAGGCAGAATCGGGTAATAACGGCTTCAGAGAAGAAGGCATGGGACGCAAATACGATTTCCATAAATGAAACCCCAGTTTTTCACCAAATTATTGCTGTTCATTTTTGACTGTGTTGCTTTACAAAAGGCACCCCATGCATGCATTTGTTCGTTGTCTGTTCTGTTCATACCTAACATCATTCTTTGGGCTTGAAGTAAAACCTGTGACTGGTGCAGGCAGCATGATACCAGCCGTTTCATACTGGGAAACCGTGTTAAGGCAGGGAAGTAAATGACATTGCTCCAGGCATAAATTAGGTTCAAGTTAAACTAATCTAATTAATTGCAACTGCTGCTCCAGTTTAAGCACATCACATTTAACACCTTTGACTTTAACAGAACGCTGGTCCAGACCTGCAGCACCCATCTTTTTAGTTTGAGATAGATTCTGGATACATCCTAGAATCCAGCCGGCTAAAAGTAGGCAGGACAGCAGAGAGTCTCTGGAGATTAGCGGTTAATATTAAGAGGTTCGTGTTGCTACATTGGTTTTGTAATCATCTTTTCTTTTTTAATTAAAACCCATTTTATATCAGAACTTGACATTGCTCAAAGGAAACGTATATTCAACAGCCAGACTAGAGGGTGGGCTGCTACGATAAAAAGGAATATGAACAAATATGATCATTAAATAAATGACTCCAGTGATTCACATGTAGATTTGGCATCAAAAACCAGAGGTCACTGAGAATCGAAACATTTCTGTTATCATCCATGATATGCTTTCACAATTAAGTAGGACAATTCATTCAACCTGCTCTATGTTTTCACCAGATAATAAACGATGTGGCGCAGAATCTAATTTCATTTCCAATAAAACATTTTTCTTCATGACTCCATTTTCAGAGATGTATTGCAGAAAGCAAACGGGTGGGCTTTATGAATGATGGATAATCCTGTAAAGATGAACAATGTAGATGAACACACTGGAGCAACGTTGAGCGCGAATTAAATGAGTTTCCCCCAGAGAGGTCCGTCTGTGTTTTTTACCTCAGATGCCCTCGACGTCGTCTGAACTCTCTCATGCAGTCCCAGCTCCACTAACCTGTTGTTTGGTTGTTCTTACAAGGTGGAGTATTAAGGAACAGGGCCGAGATCAGTACTTGACGATGCTATACATTATGTCTTCACAGACGTTTATGATTATAGGAGCTGAGAAAGTTCTGCATTCTCAGTGTAGCAAGAGAAAACATCTATGAGCAGAAATATTGCAGTTGCTAATCATCTTGTGTGACAGTTTGCCTAAATACTTTTTACCTTTTAAATTCAGCTGGATTCCAGTCGTTTTTTTCTGAACGTTCTGTCCCTTCTTCTAAAAAGTTTGAGGTTAGCCCTGAGCTAATCTGTTCACACATCAACGTCGCTCCATTTTACATCTTGTTTCTGTCTATGATCATCGATCTGAACTCATTGTAGGTAATCCAAATATAATGAATTATACACGCGACCTCTTTGGAGGCTGACGCTTTCTTTCACATCAATGTCTTGGTGTACTTGGCCTTTGTTTTTTTGGATTATTGGTATCGTCTGAACAAAAACACTGGGGTCGTTACCCCTGCTGGAACACAAACTGTCCAACTTTCTGGAGGACAGAGGAAAGGGAGTAAGGTTCTGGGGAGGAATCGTGGGCGGAGACTTGGCTTCTTTTAGACTGCATTTACACTGCATGTCTTGATGCCCAGATCTTTTTTTTTTTTTTTTTACGTGTCCTGTTTGGCAGTGGGGAGCTCAGAATTGGTCTCTGAGTACCAAGTAGAAGCCCAACAGATTTACTTTCACAAGTGGAGCACTACAGCTTTTGCTATAGTACTCCACTTGATATATGTGTGAAAAATCTTTATTATGAATTGCTGGGGGTTTTATTTATTTGATGCCCAGATCTGATTAGCTGACTATATCAGATTTTTTTGACGACCCGCTTACATCATCTTTTAAAAGTGACCCATATCCTATTTTTGCATTCACACTATACACTGCCGAAACTACCAAATGTGGACGTTCTGACCCCAAAAAGGAAGTAAAACGGCACAAAATGCAATGGATGCAGATGCAAATAAATGTATCCACTGTTTTGCTTTCCACAATATTTTTAAAAAGTCAGCGAAACATTGGTCTCGTACGGCGGAGAAAAAAAGAGAGAGAACTTGTTGCAGCCTGGCCGAATTTAGCGATGATCGCTTCAGCATCGGTTCAAAGGGAGGTTTGGATGTAGCAAAGGACTCAAGAATTCACATTCTAGAATTGCGCTGCTCCGGGTGGCTGCATGTTGGAGTGGCTCTGTTGGCTACATATTAAGTTTTGGTTTTTTGTTCATTGGTTCCTCTTTTTTCTTGAGGAAGATTGCATTTTTTTGACCTGTATACTTTCTAGTTTTTGGTGCTGTGAAGCTGGAAGGATTTTTGCTGTAAATTTTTCACTTGTTGACAACTTGTTATGATGCGTAACCATGGCAACAATGTGGTTTACAGCCGGGAGCGGCTGATTAACATCGCAAAAGCTGAAATATTACCTCAACTGAAGCCACAAATCCCTGATGAGTTGATAAGGAGGAGACGTGCATGCAGAGCAGGAGCGAAAAGGAGACAGAGAAAGAGGAAGTTCAAGCCATCTCTTCCATCGATCATAATGGGCAACGCAAGATCACTGGCTAACAAGATGGATGAACTCCAAGCCCTTACAAGGACTCAGCCAGAGTACCATGAATGCAGTGTTATTTGTTTTACTGAGACGTGGCTGCTGGATCATATCCCCGACTCCAACGTCTGTCTGCCAGGCTTCCTGACTGTACGAGCAGACAGAGATCTGAAAACGAGAAGGAAAAGGAAAGGCCACCTCCTTTCCTTTTCCTTCTCGTTTTCAGATCTCTGTAGCAGTGCTTGTCAACAACAGATGGTGTCATCCAGGACATGTTACTGTAAGTGTCGTCTCTGCAGCCCAGACGTCGAACTCTTGGCAGTAAGTTTTCGGCCATATTATTTGCCAAGAGAGTTCACCAGTGTAATTTTGGCAGTTGTTTACATTCCACCTTCAGCCGTTGACGACAATGCATGTGATGTCATCAGTTCCGTTGATGCTAATCTACAGACACAGCACCCCAATACATTTGTGGGAATATCTGATGATTTTAATCATTCCTCGCTCTCTACTACACTTTTCAACATTTCAACAGTTTGTCAGCTGCTCCACAAGAGAAAACAAGACCTTGGATTTGTTTTATGCAAATATAAGGATGCATACATGTCCAAATCAAGACCTCCTCTGGGACAATCAGATCACAATCTTGTTTTTCTCTGTTCAGAATATAAGCCACTTGTTTAGATGCAACCTGTTACAAAGAAAATGGTGACAAAATGGTCACAGGAAGCTGAAGAAGCCCTGCAGGGTTGTTTTGCAACCACAGACTGGATGACTCTCTGCCAAGCACATGGAGAGGACATCAATGCCATGACTGAGTGTGTGACTGACTATATAAACTTCTGTGTGGACAACATCATCCCCACCAGAACAATGAGATGCTTCCCTAATAACAAACCCTGGATCACCAGTGACCTGAAGGAACTGCTAAACAAGAAAAAAAGAGCCTTTAGGGAGGGAGACAGGGAATTACTGAGGAGTATACAGAAGCAACTTAAGGTCAAGATCAGAGACAGCAAGGAGGCATACAGGAAGAAGCTGGAGAACAAACTACAGAGGGACAATATACGAGATGTCTGGTCAGGAATGAGAAAGATCACAGGCTTTAAGGACAGGAAGGATTGGATAGATGGAAGTCTGGACAGAGCCAATGAACTGAACACATTCTTCAACAGGTTCAGTTCAGGAACTATCTTAGCATCCCACTCTCCTCTGACCAACAGCTTTCCTGTTACACCTCGGATGTTTCATCCTTCACCTCAGCCATGGACTCTTCTGATTCCACAAGTTTGACTTCAACCAAATCAGGAAATGATGCTACCCCCTTTGCCTCCCCCTCCCACTTGTCTGTCTCCAAAAGTCAGGTGAAGAGGCAGCTGGAGAAACTGAACCGGAACAAGGCTGCAGGTCCAGATGGTGTCAACCCCAGAGTCCTGAAGGCCTGTGCAGAGCAGCTCTGTGGGATTCTGCAGCACCTCTTCAACCTTAGCCTAACTCAGGAGAAGGTTCCAGTGTTGTGGAAGACATCCTGCCTTGTTCCAGTACCAAAGAGAACTCACCCATCAGTCATCAATGACTATAGACCTGTTGCCCTGACATCCCACATCATTAAGGTCCTGGAGAGACTCCTGTTGGCACCCCTGAGTAAGCAAACAAGAACGTATCAGGACCCAGTGCAGTTTGCTTAACGCTGTGGAGTTGGAGTTGAAGATACCATCATCCACCTGCTTCAACCAACCAACTGTCATCTGGACAAAGCAGGCAGCACTGTGAGGCTCATGTTCTTTGATTTCTCCAGTGCATTTAACACAATTCAGCCTAATTTGCTTTGTCAGAAACTCCTGAAGACACAGGTGGAGCCTTCAACAATTGCCTGGATCAATGACTACCTGACCAACAGACCACAATTTGTGAGACTGAAGAATTGTGTGTCAAACCAGGTGGTCAACAGCACAGGAGCACCACAGGGTACCGTACTCTCACCATTCCTTTTCACTCTGTACACCTCAGACTTCCAGTACAAATCAGAGACCTGTCATCTGCAGAAATACTCAGATGACTCTGCAATTGTTGGGTGTATCAGAGATGGACAAGAAGCTGAATACAGAGAGCTGGTGGACTGCTTTGTGACATGGTGTGGAAACAATCGTCTCACCTTGAATATGAACAAAACAAAGGAGATGACTGTAGATTTCAGAAGAAACAGGGATAAGTCAAACACTGTTTCCATCATGGGAGAAGAAGTGGAGGTGGTTGAGGGGTATAAATACCTCGGAGTTCACCTTGACAACAGACTGGACTGGAGGCTGAACAGTGAAGCCGTCTACAAGAAGGGACAGAGCAGACTGTACTTCTTGAGGAAGCTTAGGTCCTTCAAGGTTTGTAGCAACATGCTGCAGATCTTCTACAAGTCTGTTGTGGAGATTGTAATCTCTTCAGCCGTCATCTGTTGGGGTAGCAGCATCAGAGCCAGGGACTTAAAAAGGCTCAACAACCTGATAAAGAAGGTTCTGGTTTTGTTCTGGGGACAACTATGGAACATCTGGAGATGATGATGCAAAGAAGGATTCTTCATAAAATCAAAAGAATTATGGACAACCCTGAGCATCCTCTTCATGAGACAGTCGTACAACAACAGAGCGTCTTCAGTCGGAGGCTTCTTCAGTTTCGCTGCAATACAGACCGCTACAGGAAATCCTTCCTGCCCACAGCCATCATCATCTACAACAACTCCTTAAATAATTAATTATATGAGCTATACCAACACTTAATTTCCCTCTCGGATCAATAAAGTATTTTTGAATTGAACTGAATTAAACCGTTAAGTTTATTGATCATACATACCTCTGGACAGAGACCACCTCAGCACCTGCAGCCCTTCTTCATTCTTCTTTCTGCTCTACCATTACACAAGCCTGGGATCAATAAAGTATTTTTGAATTTGAATTTGAATTGAATTTGAAGACTGGTGGGATGGCGTTGTTGCGCCTATAATAAGTAATGTGATCTCAGATGGTGGTGTCCACCTGAGTTGACGTCGCTTTTTTAAAGACGTATGACTCGCATTTACTGGGAATATCCGATTGCGCAAATGCACGTATCCAATTCATATCCGATTTATTACCACAAATGAGTGAGGCCTGAATCCGATCAGGGAAAATTGGAATCCATGCGCTTTTTCTCCTGCTTACACGTTCACCAGTCAAATCCGATCTGTGTCACATGAGAGGAAAAAATCAGAATTGGGTCACTTGAACAATGCAGTGTAAATGGGGCCTTATACTCACCACCGAGCGAATAGCAATGGCCGATTCAATTTCATGTGCAGTATAGAGTTTTAATCTACTAACTAAAGATGCACTAAAATACCAAAAATAATGACCAGACATGTAGATTAATTCAGAAGAACAAAGCTTTTTTGGGAAAAAATAACTTTGTTAATTAAGAAAAACAAAGCTTTTTAATTTTTTGTAAAAATGATCTTATTAATTCAGAAAGACAAAGCTCTTTTTGGTAAAAAAAAAAAAAGAAGTGTAGGTAATTAAGAAAAACAAAGTTTTAAATTTTTTTTGTAAAAATGATCTTGTTAATTCAGAAAAACAAAGCTTTTTGATTTTTTTGTAAAAATGATCTTGTTAATTCGGAAAAACCAAGCCATTTTTGTAAAAATTAGCTTTTTGTGTGCTTTTTTTCAATAAATGCAAAACACTTCTGTAGGAAACCAAATGATTCTGCCAAGCAGAGTGATTAAAAACCAGCCAGAAGCTCAAAAAGACGCAACCTGCAGTCCGATCACAGAGGCATATAGCTAAATATTAGTAGGGATTTAATTATTTGAGCATGCATGGATAATTTTATTAGAGTTTATCAATCTGAGGTGGCAAGTACCTTAGAATAATAACTGAATTGGTAATTATAGGTGGGGTCACCAGCTAATGTACAAAGAATTATGATATTCATTAATACCTATTAAATAGTTATATGTAAACATTTATGCAGGGAATGAAAGAAAAGATTTCTGGTCCTGCTTAATTAAAAAGGGTCCTAGTGGTGAATGTACAGCTGTGCACAGGCGAGCATGTTTTTTCTTATTTATTTATTCAGCTTTGATGCAAAACACAATCTATATTGTGGGCCATGAAATAGACCCACTGAGACCTGTCCTCAAGCTCTTCTTGTTTTATTTGTCAGAAAATTAACAACCTGAGGTCTGGATGTCCATCAAACATCCACAGACACTCTATTACTCAATAAAACGGTTGCCTAGTTATAGTAATATTTATTTATATTCAAACTGAACAAGCTGAACAGAGAACTATGGATAAAAAAAATTAAATTAAACGATTGTACTTAAAATACGAACAGTTAACCTGCTTTGGGCTGAACTCTCAGTCTCACATCTTCCTCCTGCTCTGCATGGAACTGAAATGATCACCCATTTATCCGTAATCAAATAGTGGGATTTCTGCAGAGGTTATTGTAATGAGGTTTGGGATTTTTGCCTCGGACAGATGACTTGTCATGGGGGTTTAGATGTTGTTCTGGAGGCTGAATCTGCGCTCCACTGCCACACTGGAGACTGGAATTAAGCGCCACTTAAGCCAAAGTTTTTGAAATGAGGGACCATTTCTCCAATTAATGTGATCAAAAGTTGGAAAGACTCTGAACGAACTGTTTCCTGACCTGCAAGCTACCGTTTTAGTGGGAGGAAATCCCGCAGCATGCATGTTGGCACGACACCGAGCTGTTGGGAGCAAGGCGCTCCAAAGCCTCAGTAACTCTTCGTTGCATTGTCAGCTACCAGTTAGCGAGATGCATTAAGTACGGTGTCCAGGTCTCAGATGATGCTCAGATGCTCTCATGGGAATCTTTACAAAAATGTATTTAGTTACCTGTACTCCAAACATAAAGTTAAAATGTCAGCGCATCTGCATGAAGTGGTCAGTGGTGTGAATACTAATATATGAAAATTGCAACGACCTTCAGATTTTTCTATCGTCGTTTTAAAAGAAAAAGATTAAATACAGAAAATATTTGGTTAGTGCGACCCCTGATGTGTAACTGTACTTTGTGTGGAACTGAGAAAATTCACAAGAAATTCAAACATGTGCACTGAATTATTGTTTCTAAAAAATTCCATGATGGTAAAAGAATGGTTCTAAAAAAATAATTGAAAGCCTGAGATGAATCTGATAATATGAACACGATGCATGTACAGTCAAGTCCATAAATATTGGGGACATCGACACAATTCTAACATTTTTGTCTCCATACGCCACCACAATGGATTTGAAATGAAACAAACACGATGTGCTATAACTGCAGACTGTCCGCTTTAATTTGACGGTATTTAGATCCAAATCAGGTGAACGTTGTAGGAATTACAACAGTTTGCATATGTGCCTCCCACTTGTTAAGGGAGCAAAAGTAATGGGACAATTGGCATCTCAGCCGTTCCATGGCCAGGTATGCAATATTCCCTCATTGTCCCAATTACAATGTGCAGATAAAAGGTCCAGAGTTCATTTCAAGTGTGTTATTTGCATTTGTAATATTGTTGCTGTCAAATCTCAAGATGAGATCCAAAGAGCTGTCACTATCAGTGAAGCAAGCCATCATTAGGCTGAAAAAACAAAACAAACCCGTCAGAGATAGCAAGAACATTAGGCGCGGCCAAAACAACTGTTTGGAACATGCTTAAAAAGAAGGGACGCACTGGTGAGCTCAGCAACACCAAAAGACCTGGAAGACCACGGAAAACAACTGTGGTGGATTACCGAAGAATTCGTTCCCTGGTGAAGAAAACACCCTTCACAACAGTCGGCCAGATCAAGAACACTCTCCAGGAGGAAGGTGTAGGTGTGTCAAAGTCAAAAATCAAGAGAAGACTTCACCAGAGTGAATACAGAGGGTTCACCACAAGATGTAAACCATTGGTGAGCCTCAAAAACAGGAAGGCCAGATTAGAGTTTGCCAAACGTCATCGAAAACAGCCCTCACAGTTCTGGAACAACATCCTGTGGACAGATGAGACCAAGATACACTTGTACCAGAGTGATGGGAAGAGAAGAGTATGGAGAAGGAGAGGAACTGTCATGGCGTGGGCATGTATGGCTGCCAATGGAGCTGGTTCTCTTGTATTTATTGACGATGTCACTGCTGACAAAAGCAGCAAGATGAATTCTGAAGTGTTTCGGGCGATATTATCTGCTCAAATTCAGCCAAATGCTTCAAAACTCATTGGACGGCGCGTTACAGTGCAGATGGACAATGACCCATAGGATACTGCAAAAGCAACCAAAGAGGTTTTTTTTAAGGCAAAGAAGTGGAATGTTATGCAATGGCCAAGTCAATCACCTGACCTGAATCCGATTGAGCATGCATTTCACTTGCTGAGGACAAAACTGAAGGGGAAATGCCCCAAGAACAAGCAGGAATTGAAGACAGTTGCAGTAGAGGCCTGGCAGAGCATCACCAGGGATGAAACCCAGCGTCTGAAGATGCCTGTAATTGACTGCAAAGGATTTGCAACCAAATATTAAACAGTGAAAATTTGATTTAGGATTATTATTCTGTCCCATTACATTTGCTCCCTTAACAAGTGGGAGGCACATATGCAAACTGTTGTAATTCCTACAACGTTCACCTGATTTGGATCTAAATACCGTCAAATTAAAGCGGACAGTCTGCAGTTATAGCACATCGTGTTTGTTTCATTTCAAATCCATTGTGGTGGCGTATGGAGACAAAAATGTCAGAATTGTGTCAATGTCCCAAGATTTATGGACCCGACTGTTTGTAAACCTCTGACCAAAGAAGCTTCTCCAAAAGACACTAAAATGACTCTTACCACAAGAAGCTAAATCCTCTAATCTGATTAAACTGAGATTTGGCAGCAAAATCCAATAATAGAAGTGAAGCGGCCTCTTCTTATCAGATAAACCGGGAGATGGCAGTTATAGTGTCAAGTTATTTCATACTATTTTAGGCTGAGAGATCATTTGGGATGGGGGGGGGGAAACATGGCTGCGGAAAAATGTTGAGCACCTTTCTGTAATAATCTCCCCAGAGATGCTGAAGAGCTGAAGCTGGATGGAGTTCAGATTTCACCACACTAGTTACAGGCTACGATACGATAAGATGGAAATCCTTACAACAAATACCTGAAGAGATGCATCTGAGCAGAGGTGGTTTTGCATATGGGTGATATGGCACTCAGCCCAGGGTGGTATGGCCAGGGGGAAGGTCATTATTGCTAGATAAATAAATAAAAAATCTAGACTGAAACATTTCTTTTTACTGGATTGTTCTACATTCAGTAGATATTACTTAGAAATTACTAGAAACAAACGTGAAAATCCCAACATATAGTCAGGTCATCTATAAAATAAATTTTGCAAGATACAAAATCAGATCTTGATGTTTGTGTTGTTGTGGATGTGAATCGTTTTAGGGAAGCACCAGGGCATCTGTGGTACAGGTGAAGGGACCCATCCTCATGGAGAAGTCCCACTGTCACATGTGGTACCTGGTAAACCACATGTGTAGCACACGTGGGCTTCACATGTAGTTCCGCATGGGCTTTGTAGATTTTATATGAAAATAAACATGTTTCACATGTGGTTTACATGTTATCCCATAGGCTTCTCATGTGAATGTCCATGGGTTTCATAGTTTATTAACATGAAAATGTTCCAAATTCACACGGGGAATGAGTGCAAAACACAAGTGGTCACATGTTTTTCACATCTCATGTTTTTAAATGTGAATTTCACATGGGTGAAATATATTTTTCACATTAGTGAAACCATGTGACTTTTTTCCACAAAAACCGCCACTGAGACTAAGAAGGGGCAAATAAAAAAGTTAAATTAAAACTTTTAATACCTGCCCCTTTGTGTTTAATTTGATGCACTCATTTCAGTGAATTAATTCTGTTTGTTTATAATAAATAATCTTTTTTCTGAATGACCCAAAGAAACTGTTGGGGACAACAGAGAAGTCTGTTATGCTGAGATTCCTGAGACAAACTTCTTTATATCATCCTCATTGTGCTTAATCCTTAAAGAGCAAAATAAATAAAAAATAGCCTTAAAGCAAATGAAGGGATATCAAAACCAGATTTCATAAATGGATAAATTTGGATTTTAAACAGCCAAAACGGGAGATTAATAAACAATAAATGGACCTAAACGATCCCGTTTGTCTTCATTGTAAAGCTTATCATGTTCAAAACAAAGAATAAATAGCGTTCAGTTTTATTGTATATTGTGAAGCTGAGATTATTAATAGGGCCTGAAGGGTTTCCACAGTACGGCCTGGGAATAAAATTTTTTAAAAGTTTTTAAACTGGATGCATTTGCTTCTGAGTAATCTTTGTCGGCGGGTAATGTGGTCGTTGGGAGCAGCAGCTCAGTTCCTCCCTTTTAGGGTTCGGACGAGGAGCCAGTATCTTCTGACTTAGTCCTATCAGTTCAAAGCAGCGCTCTGCAGAGACAGTCAGCTCAGATTTAAATATTTCTAAGGGATGGAGCTCTGCTGTGAGTCTTAAATAGTCAAAACACATATGTGCATGTGCAGACACGTAAACTTACTCAAAGGATTTCAGTACAAACAGGAAGACGGACAGGCTAATAAACCCATGCAGCAGACACCTGAAAGAAAATGTTTTTATTTCCTTCTTCCCTCTCGCTTTAAAGAAAGTGGCAGGCGTTAGTCACAGCCACACATGGAGGGTTCCACTGAGTTTACTTTAATCTCTCACACAATCCGGTTTGGCAGATCAACCGAAAATTGGAAAACTTGTTTCTGAGAGGGAGCTCTCCAGTTCCGGCTATACTTCTTCTTATTTGTTCTGCAAACTGGATTATATTTACTTAACTGGAAGCCTCTATTATGTTGTTCCGAACTTGGATTTGAAAAATAAAAACTGAGTTTTTGTTTTTGTTTTTTTACAAAGGGTCAGAGTTCTACAAACTCTGTTGTATGAAATTCTTCTTTTATATTTTTTATGATTAAAATACTTTTGATCCATGTCAAGTTCATGGTTGCAGTAAACAGCACACCAACTTCAAAAGTCCTCCTAGGACCACAGATTTAGTCAAAGCAATCTGTTATGCTCAGCGGTGGCAGGCCGGTATCTCCCTTTTTGACTGAAACGGCAGATGCAAACTATTATCAATAACATTTGTTGTCTACACCGGCTTATCCACTCAGGGTTGGGGTGGTGGGGGCCTCTCTCTAGGGGTCACTGGGTGAGAGGTGTGATACACCCTGTCCATCACAATGCCACACACAAACACTTACACCTAAGGGCAATTCAGAATAACCAGGTAACCTAATGATCATGTTTTAGATTGTTGGTGGAAGTCAGAGTACCCAGAGAGAACCCATGCCAGGCCCCGTTTCAATGGGCGCCCCCCTCGATCCGCCCATTGGCAGATGTATGCAATGTATTGATCCAAAACAACCAGCAGAGCGTGCTGTAGGCTATTAATCAAGACTTATGGAGACGGTAAAGAATATAATCTGGTATGGTAGTCTGCAGTTCCCAGCATTCCTATTTGACCGCGCACAATGATGACATCACAAAGTTCATGAAAGCCAGCAGCGGACGTCCATTTTGGTCTTTCAACACAAGCACTGCTTGTATGGAGACACGGCCTCACTTCTGGGTCTTTCCTTCTAATCTGCTGGACAGGGAAGAAGATTTCTTTGAATGCTTTGGATGCTTCTCCAAAAGTACATGGAACAGAAATTTACGGAGCAAAGAATCTCATCTCGATTTGCTCAAAGCAAAATGATTTAGGGGGTGAAGGTGAAGGTCGAGGAGCTCTCTTGTTCCGTAGATTAATCTGTTTTGACTCCTGATAGCATCACTGATCCATCATTGATTTATTCTTGTTAGGTAAAGAAACTGTTGCACTCATTCAGTTTACAGATGAGTTGGTTCCAGACGTTAAGATGCTCACCTTTCCTCCTGTCCCTCCACACGTTTCCTAATATGGGCTGAATCTGGTCAAGTTTAACTCTTCTTCAAGATCATTTTTCACTTTCTGGCTTTTATTGGCTCATGAAAGTAACACCACAAAATAGAAATCCCAAAATGATTGTGCATGTTTTACATCAGCGTGCGAGAAACAATGTACTGCATGAGCTGGTGTCATCCGGCAGCCTGCAGATAATTGTTGTTTTAATAAAAGGACTTTATCACTGTCTGATCCAGGAATGTCGCCGTTTCTGGTTCCAGATTTAGTCTCCTGGTATCATTTTTCTGTATTACTCTGACATTTATTTATTTATTTGTTTGTTTGTTTTTTCACATAGTAAAAAAAAGTACCCGCAAAATCACAACTGTATAAGAAAATGTGATGGAAGGTTATAAAAAAACCTCAATGAGGCTTAACAGGCAGCAACCTTCAAGTTTTATTAATATACAATTTAAGTTAAAAGATACAAAATTTTTATTTTTGTAATAGTAGTTACAATAAATAATAACCTACAAAATTTACTAATGTACAGAAGTAAATTTAGAAATGAATCCCATAAGAAAATTTGTAATCACTCAGAACAAAACACACCAAATTGACACAGACTACTGTGAGCAAATGCAGCTCTAATTTGACTAATTTTACGGGCTAAAAAACCTGTGAATTTCATTATTAAAGAAAACATTTTATTTGAAAAACTGCGACGACAATGTTTTTAATAGGGTTGTAAACAAATTGAGAAGTTTGGAAGTGATTTACTTGGAAAACACTCTTCAAATAGGGGTTTAGAAGGGTGCCTACGATCTACACCAAATATTATTCTCAAAGCTTGTTTCTGTAGGCGAAAGATGGACTCAGGTTTAGTCTTGTGAGTACTGGCCCAAGCAATATTACAGTAGTGAATATATGGATAAATCACTGGACAAATAAGCCATGCTCCTTCCTTTGCTACTTCCTAGATGTGTGGGTATTTCGACATGGAGCTAAGTTTTAAACCAGTGTCCAAAGTCAGTCCTCAAGGGCCGGTGTCCTGCATTGATTGAGATGTGTTCCAACATGTTCAAATGGCTTCATTAGCTCCTCGGCATCTTATGAAGTTCTCCAGGAACATGCAACCCACCCATTACTTTGAATCAGGTGTGCTAAAACTGGGAAACATATAAAACATGCGTGACACTGGCGCCAACGGGCCCACCCATTCAGGTATTGGGCCCGCCCAAGACAGATTACAATATCCTTGTAAATTAATTTGAAACCATACAATGTATTGTATGGTTACTGTGATGGACTGGCAACCTGTCCAGGGTGTACCCCGCCTCTCGCCCCTTGACCGCTGGAAATAGGCACCAGCCCCCCCGCAACCCTGCATTAGGATGGACGGGTACAGAAAATGGATGGATGGATGGACAATGTATTGACCCAAGACAACCAGAAGAGGGTGCTAAAGGCTTGACATGGTGTCAGGTTACAGTCAGTTATCGCAAGCCATCAGCATCAAAATTAAGGCCTATATCTCATTAACCAAGTTGTGTGTTAAGGCCTTGCCATAATATGGGTTGCCATAGTCAGTATGCTGCTACCGTGGGCACACCCTCCACTCTTCTAACGAGGCCACTTTGTACAAAAAACTGCATACTTCCAAACCGGAAGATATATTCAAATTACCAATATTTCTAAGACTAATAGAAATCAATGGAACATAGAAAGATTCCGAAAAAAACTAGAGAGAGGCCATGGGTAAGAAATTACCTTTGTAAAGTGGAATGATTTTCACAAAGGTAAACGCTGCTTACGCATAATTTTCTTTAGCTGTCCTGTTGGTAGCAAACTAGTTATACTTAGTAAGCACCTGGACTAAGAAAATTAATGAAAAATCACTCATACGAAAGCAACTATATAATTTTTAAGTTACAGAGCATGCACGGTCCAAAAAAACATTATCATTGCAAACTTGATGTGGGAAACACTAAAATGCAATGTTGACTATAAAATGGGACTTATTGTCAACAACATATGGTGTCATTCAGGACATGTTATTGTGAAGTGTCGTCTCTGCTGCCCAGATATTGAACTCTTGGCTTAAGTTTTCGGCCATTTTATTTACCAGGAGAGTGTTGTTTTGGCAGTTGTTTACATTTCACCTTCAGCCGTTGCTGACAATGCATGTGATATCATCAGTTCCGTTGTCGCTAAGCTACAGACGCAGCACCCCAATGCATTTGTGGCAATATCTGGTGATTTTAATCATGCCTCGCTCTCATCTACATGTCAAAAATGTCAACAGTTTGTCAGCTGCTCCACAAGAGAAAACAAGACTCTGGATTTGTTTTATGGAAATATAAAGGATGCATACATGTCAAAACCAAGACCTCCTCTGGGACAATCAGATCACAATCTTGTTTCTTCTCTGCTCAGAATATAAACCACTTGTTCAGAGGCAGGCTGTGACCAAGAGAACTGTGAGAAAATGGTCACATGAAGCTGAAGAAGCCCTGCAGAGTTGTTTTGAGACCACAAACAGGACGACTCTTTGCCAAGCACATTAATGCCATGACTGAGTGTGTGACTGCCTATATAAACTTCTGTGTGGACAACATCATCACCACCAGAACAGTGAGATGCTTCCCTAATAACAAACCCTGGATCACCAGTGACCTGAAGGAACTGCTAAACAAGAAAAAAAGAGCCTTCAGGAAGGGAGACAGGGAATTACTGAGGAGTATACAGAAGCAACTTAAGGTCAAGATCAGAGACAGCAAAGAGGCATACAGGAAGAAGCTGAAGAACAAACTACAGAGGAACAATATCAGAGATGTCTGGTCAGGAAATAAAAAGATAACAGGCTTTAAGAACAGGAAGGATTGGATAGATGGAAGTCTGGACAGAGCCAATGAACGAAGTTCGTTCTTCAACAGGTTCAGTTCAGGAACTAGTTTAGCCCACTCCTTTACTCCCTCTTCATGTATGACTGCTCTGCCAGGCACAGTTCTAATGTCATCTTAAAGTATGCTGACATACTTTAAGATGACTTGAACAGATGCAGTCCCAGCCATTTACATTTCTCTGTTTTTGAGACTAGTGCCAGTGCTCCCTGCCTGCCTGCAAATTCAGCTTCGAGCATGCGCAATTTGTTGGCATTCTGGACTCAGTGGGGTAAATATCTGCTCCAAGTCCAGATAGACCTGGGGGCGGGCGGAGCTCCAGCCTGCCTGCCTGCTGTGAACGTTCTGAGATGGGAGACGAGCCCACAACTGGACTGCTGCTTAGTGAGAGTAACTAGGATACATGCTTAACCCAAAACTCTCTTAGCACCTACAGTATAGTGTCTCTGGATACAGGACGGAAATTATACTTTTGAACAAAAATAAAGCACATCAGCCATCATTTACTCATAAACAAAACAGAAACAAAATTGTCCGTCTGACCTGAGAGCGATCCCAAAAGCCTCCTGAGTTTTTTCTTCCAGGTCATGTGACCTGTGGCTTTCAGAACTCCAGTGGAAGTGGGGTTGACAGGATCTCTGGCCAACAGATCTATATAAAAACCACAAAGGTAGAATGTGAGAGGGAAGCAAACTGGGACATAAACAGGACAATAGCATGATATTAACTGGATGGATGGATGGATGGATGGAGGAACGGATGGATGGATGGAGGGATGGAGGAACGGATGGATGGACGGATCGACGGACGGATGGATGGAGGAACGGATGGATGGACAAACAAATGGATGGATGGATGGATGGAGGAACGGATGGATGGATGGACGGACAAATGGATGGATGGAGGGACGGACGGACGGATGGATGGATGGAGGAACGGATGGATGGACGGATGGATGGATGGATGGATGGATGGATGGACGAACAAATGGATGGATGGATGGATGGATGGAGGAACGGATGGATGGATGGATGGATGGACGGACAAATGGATGGAGGGACGGACGGACGGATGGACGGACGGACAGATGGAGGAATGGATGGAGGGACGGACGGAGGAACGGACGGATGGATGGATGGATGGATGGACAAATGGATGGATGGATGGACAAATGGATGGATGGATGGAGGAACGGACGGATGGATGGAGGGACAAATGGATGGATAGATGGAGGGATGGACGGACGGACGGAGGAACGGATGGCTGGATGGACGGATGGATGGATGGAGGAACAGATGGATGGAGGAACGGATGGATGGACAGACAAATGGTTGGATGGAGGGATGGATGGATGGATGGATGGAGGAACGGATGGATGGACAGACAAATGGATGGATGGAGGGATGGATGGATGGATGGAGGAACGGATGGATGGACAGATGGATGGGTGGATGGAGGAACGGATGGAGGAACGGAAGGATGGACGGACAAACGGATGGATGGAGGGACAGATGGATGGATGGATGGATGGACGGATGGATGGATGGATGGATGGATGGACAAATGGATGGATGGATGGAGGAATGGATGGATGGACAGAGGAACGGACGGAGGAACGGATGGATGGATGGACAGACAAATAGATGGATGGAGGGATGGATGGATGGATGGATGGATGGAGGAACGGATGGAGGGACGAATGGATGGAGGAATGGATGGATGGACGGATGGACGGACGGACAGACGGAGGAATGGATGGATGGAGGAACAGATGGATGGACAGACAAATGGATGGATGGACAGACAAATGGATGGATGGAGGAACGGATGGATGGAGGAACGGATGGATGGATGGACAAATGGATGGATGGATGGATGGATGTAGGGATGGATGGATGGATGGATAAAGGATGAATGGACAAACAAACAGATGGATGGACAAATGGATGGATGAACAGATGGACAAACAGACGGATGGACGGACAAACAAATGGATGGATGGAAGGATGAACAGACAGATGGATGGATGAACAAAAAGATGGAAGGATGAACAGACGGATAGATGGATGGATGGATGGATGGAAGGATGAACCAGACGGATGGATGGATGAACAGACTGAGATGGATGAATAACGGATGAATGAACGGATGGACAGATGGATGAATGGATGGATGGATGAACAGATGGGTGGATGGATGGATGGATGGATGGATGGATGGACCAGATGGATGGATGGATGAACAGACTGAGATGGATGGATGGATGGATGGATGGATGAATGAACAGACGGACGGATGGATGAACAGACGGATGGATGGATGGATGAATGGATGGAAGGATGAACCAGACGGATGGATGGATGAATGGATGGATGGATGAACAGACGGATGGATGGATGGATGGATGGATGGATGGATGAACAGACAGAGGGAGGGAGGGAGGGATGGATGGATGGATGGATGGATGAACCAGACGGATGGAGGGATGAACAGACTGAGATGGATGGATGGATGGATGAATGAACAGTCGGATGGATGGATGAATGGATGGAAGGATGAACCAGACGGATGTATGGATGAATGGATGGATGGATGAACAGATGGATGGATGGATGGATGGATGGATGGATGGATGGATGGATGGATGGATGGATGGATGGATGGATGGATGGATGAACAGACGGAGGGAGGGATGGATGGGTCATTTGGACAGGAACCAGCCTGTTGAGTGTCTCCAATGTGATTCAGGTTTGAGGTTCTCCATTAAACTCCACTGATCAGACCAGGTTAGGGAATTACTGAACCAACAAAAGCCAAACTACACAGCTTGTTAAAACATCAGAGACTCTTCCTGATCTCCTCAAATTCACTTACTTTGTTTCTCAGGAAAAAATACTTGCTTCTACATGAAAAATAATGTGAACATAATGATACCGGTCCTCTGTGTATGGCCTGGCCTCAGACTTTAATTTTTGAAACCTTTCTGCTGTTCTCGATCTTCCAAAGAACTTGTTCAATATTTATCTTTGCTCAACAAGAAGGGTAAGAAAATGTTTCCCTGAGTAAATTGTACCTTTGCTTCATGTAAGAGGACCAATTCAGTATGTGTAAGTGTTCTGTAAGTGGGTGTTCTGTAACTGGGTGTTCTGTAAGTGGAACACAAAAATGGCTGTACACCCAAAACATGTGAAAATGACTGGTTTGCTGAGGTCCATAAATTTCCCAAAGCGGACTAAAAGTAAGACTTGGAACAGATGGGATGAGGATTCTGCTTTTTCCACCATGAGGCAGGAGACGTTATTATTTATGAGAAATTATAGATCTACATCCACAGCTTCTCTGAGATGTGATTTCTTCCTACACTCACACTCTAGATATATATTTGTGTTATTCTAATTTCCCGGTTGTGCTATTTTTAATATTTTAAACAGCATATAGTTTCTAACAGGACTGTGAAAGGTTGTGTTCAAACTCCTCTCAACCTTCTAATAAAGCTTTAAATATCTCACCAGGCCCGAAAGGGTCTAAAAAAAGTCGCTGTTTTCCTATCCATATTTGTCATTCAGTGTCCTGAAATTGAACCAGTTGCATGGTTGAAAAGGTTAATAAAATCATCAAATAAAAAATAAGTCCACTCCATGATCAAGCAGCTTGGAGAGCCAACTTCAGCAGCAGTATAGCTCTCCGACTTTCACTCTCACATCGCTGTGGAGGAGTTCTTGTCGACTCGAACGTTCGCAGATTTGTTTCTGCACATCTTTTCTGAAGCTCCTAATGAAGCATCTGAACTTTGACTAGGCCACACCTTGATTCTTTCCTTTTTTCAGGAATTCGGTCGTAGATTAGCAGCTGTGTTTGGGATCTCTGTTCTGTTGGTGACCCAATTTTGACCGAGCTTCACATTTGACCTTCATATACAGATTAGTCCACTCAATGACTACAAGGTGCCCGGATCTCATGGCTCTAAAACCGGACCATACTATCATACCTCCACCACCGTGCTGGGCAGTTGGTATGAGGGGTCTGTGTTGATATGCTGTTTGGTTTCGTCCATCAAATAAACATGGCTACTCTGGTCTCATCTGTCCAGAGGACATTGTCCCAGAAGTTTTGGTCTTCATTCAGGTGGAGCTTTTAGGAACACAAATCATGCTGTAATATTCTTTCTAAAGCTTTCTCATTCGATGCTTCCAAACAGCCATACTGGTTCAGTGTCATGAATCTGAAGTGGAGCTCTCTGGTTTTTGGTCCTAGCTCTGGGCTTTTTCTGGGGCGTCCACTCCTGGGAAGACATGCAGCTGTCTCAGATGTTTCCCACTTGGAAATAATCCCAGATTCCCAGATTGATGGGAAGCAGCAGTTGCCTCTTCGAGGTCATTGCTGATGTCCTTCCACCACAGCATTGTGTCAACACACACCTGTATGCTCAAGAGCACTAAAGTGACAAAAGTCCTGCTTTAATAGATGGATTTAAACACTTACATAGCATTGAAAATACATTAGTAAAAGTCTTAAATGACATACTTTTTGAAACTGATGCAGGTAGTCACATGGGTCTAATACTTTTAGATCTGACGGCCACGTTCGACACGGCTGACCATGGCGCATTGTTATCACGTCTTGAGTAGTGGGTAGGAATAAAGGGCCTGGCCCTGGACTAGTTTAGTTCCTGCCTGCAAAATCTTTCTATCTCTGTCCGGGCAGGTGATTCTGAGTCTTTCTCAACACCACTTTTATAGGGGGGTTCCACAAGGATCCATTCTTGGCCCTCTTTTATTTTCTATTTACCTTCTTCCGCTCTGAACTATTTATTTCAGGAAATATGGGGTTGCATTTCATTTGTAACCGGTGACTGCCATGTGAATGTACCCGTGAAACAAAACAACCAAAGTGCATTAGATTCATTCTTGGATGTCAGCAAATTCCTTAAGGCTAAAGAAAAATAAAACGGGTTATTATTATTTTTAAACCAAGTAATAATGCTCCTACTGTCCCTCTAGATATTAATAGCCTGAGACCATTTATTAAACAACAAATAACAAATCTCGGAATAACTTTTGAGCCATGCCTTAAGTTTGACAAGCAGGTTGAGAACGTTGTACACAAAATTTGCTATTAGTCGGTATGAGTAAGACTGCTCTTTCCACTAGACGCGTAAGAGGCGGGTAACGTAATATCAGCTTCAAAAGCGCTTCATGCAGCTGGTCCCAGGAGATCACGAAATCACAGGAGAATTGCAATTGCATAACTTAAAGTATAGTATGCATGAAGAAAATGTAATTCTATGTTAATAAGTATCATAAACTCAACATCCACTCCTTCTCCTAATTCATGTTGTCCTTGTAAAAATTATCATTGGAATCATATAAACTGGGTGATTCTCCACATCAAGGATTAACTTCTCGTCATCCATGATGAAAACAAACAAATCGGACCTACAAGACCGACTGATTTTAACCCTGCGTCACATGTAATGACAATTTGTTTTTGTTTTTCATAGTTAGGCAATTGGAAATCTGAACGTGTCTTTTACATTTCGTTACACTGCTCCCGTGTCTGATTTCCTCTCTGGCCCGATCGAAACTGCTGAGTTTGACGCATTTTAGAACCATAGCGTGTAAAAAAACCAGACCCGCCGCGTAAATTTAGGAGAGAGCCGCGACACAACTCTTCTGGGACGCGTCTGATTCACGTCACTTCGCGCCCAGTGGAAACGAACCCATTGACTATAATGGCGGTGTGATGGTCCCACAAAGTGGGGTCCATAAAAAAGGGGTCAACCTAACAAAATGTAGCTGATAAAACTTACTACGCATTAAACTTACAACTACTTAACAAACAAGGTTATGTAATCAAAAACAACAAACTAGTTAAAAAAAAGAAACACTTCTGATCCCCTATCTTCTCTGCCAGTGGTTGAAGCCTTTCAGGAAGCTTCCAATTCCTGCTCCTCCATCTGGCGAATATTGGAAACGTACCCATTTAATGGCAAAGTCCCACCTTTTTTGCCTCTGGATGGCTAGAAGTGCTCTCCTATGATTGACTATTTCATTTGGGGGAAAGTCCCGCCTTTTTGGCCTCTGATTGGCTCTGCTATGATTGCGAAACATCATCGCAAAAAACCCAGCAAACTATCGGCTGGTTTATTTAGGTCGTGTTTGGATTAGTCCTACCACCAACAGAAGTAAACCAAGTCAATCTAACCCTGTGATAAGTGTGTGCTGTCATTTTTATATTTCAAGTTTACATTTTCATAGCCTTGTTTAGACCGTGTTTAGATTAAAACCTCGACGCATTTATTACACTATTGGATTGACTTCATTTATTTCTGTTGCCTCTCAAGCACTGGAATGTGGTGATATTAAACCGGAGTACAAATGCTATGAACACACTTGTGCCTTACCTGGGTGCAAGATGTATGAAATATAAAAAACTGCACTACGTTGTCCAGCTACTGTATGTGCAGCGCAGGTCAGTTCCTATTCTTGACTATTGGAAACTAGTGATAGACCGACATCATAATCAGCGTTGCGGTCAATTAAATAATACACAGTTAAACAGAGGGAACTATCGTGTATGGGAAGCAATGGGAAACAAAATGGCTATTGTACGCTACAGTGGAGTAAGACTCGCAACAACCTCTAACAATTAGGCTCCAGGTTTTCCCAACCAGCAAACAAGTTTAGAACAGCAGGGCAATTAACAGAAGTCAACACAGAGGCTTCCTAAGATGATGAGACAATGTGTTAGTAGTGGTTCGTGAGAGAGCCGGCAATTCTTCGAGCCAATCAGAGGCGAGAAAGGCGGGGCCTTGCCTCTAAACGGGTACATTTCCAATCTTCGCCTCCCTCTCCCACCTCAGTTCCTTGTCTGAGGGGAATGGAAATTTACCAGTAACTCAAAGGAAAAAGTTAATATTACACGAAAGAAAAGGAAGTTAGAACAAGATTAACTAAATGTGACCGCAATTCATTTAATCAATCTTAAACGAAAACAAGATTATTTGATATGTAAATTTGTCTGTAACCCCAAAATGAACTGTGAAGAAATGTTGTGGGAGTGTGCATCCCTCATCTGTTCCCAGTGTTGCAGTGGATCCTCCCATCACAGGCGGCTGTCAGCTTCGTGTTACTCTTCGCAGACGTTACGAGCCGCTCCGGCGTTGGGTGGAAAGCAGGCTTTGCCTGCCCACGCCTCGTACAGAACGCTGCCGCTCATCTCCTGACTGGCGCACCGCTCTCACGTCTCTTCACTGGCCACCTCTCAGATGAAGAATCAACTTCAATTTACTTCTCTCAACTTGTGAATGTTTGGCACCCACTTACTTATCAGATCGGATTTATCTCTATGTCCCATGTCGATCACTCACTTCAACTCAGATCAGTTGACCAGCTGATATTGCAGGTATCTAAAGCGAGGTTGAAACTCAAGGGGCGACCAGGTTTTCTCCGCCGCGGCTCCCAGACTGTGGAACCAGCTTCCCCAAAAGGTTAGACTATTTTCCTCCCTACCAGTTATTAAATTATTATTAATTTGTCTTCAAAAGCTTATCATGAAAATTGATTGTTGTATCAATATGTTGTGTTATAAGCTTATATAAGCTTTCATTTTAAAGGGATCGTCCATCCCTAAGAGAAATTTAGTCTGTTGCCATTTTCCCCAGAGTTAGATAAGTGAGAAAAAGCATTTTGTAAGCATCCTAGTCATTCACCTAATCTGAAAGCAGTCCTTTTGCTTTAGCTTAGCATAAACAATGGAAGTGAATGGTACCAGCTAGCATTTCATGTGCATTAGTGATGAAAATTACTCAGCAATGATCCTAATTATTGCTAGTGACCTCAATACCCATATCGATTGCAAATGAAAATAATAAGTAACATGAATTACAATGGCCGATTTAGATTTGGAACTACATTACGACAAAGCACCGCTGTAAGCCGCAAGGGCACAGCGCCACCCAAGAGTGATTTACTCTACAAAATGCGTCGTTTACAGTCATTAGGGTGAAATTTTGAAAATTTTCCTGACTTTTGCACATGAAATGCAAGCTGTTACCATTCATTTACACTGTTTATGCTAAGCTAAAGCAAATAGACTGCTGCCAGATTAAGAGAATGACTGAGCTGGTTACAAAATGCTTTTTCTCAGTAATCTAACTCTGGGGAAGATGGCAACCGACTAAATTTCACTTAAGGGTGGAATATCCTTTCAATCATGTGTCGTCGTTTCTTGGCTTTGATGATTTGTGTTTTTGCCGTGCAGCACCATGGCCTAACCGCTGTGTGCTATCTAAATAAAGTGAAGAGTTGGTTGATGATCTGATCAGCAGCAGCACCTGGTTAACACTTGCACTTTGTTTTCCCATGACAGCAGACAGGTAGACCTCCATCCGCTCACCGCCTAAAGGTCATATCAAGTGTGTCCTCTGTATTCAGCGTTTGATCATGTAAAACCCAGTTAGTAAACATTTTTAACATAATATAATCCTTATATCGATTACTGCTTACCAAACTTTTATTTTCACAAGTCTTTTAACTCGTGGAAAAGCTTGTGATTTGGTTGGATTTCTGACCCATCGTGTTAAGATGTTTTCTTTTATTTTTTACATTTCATGTTTTTGAAACAGATCCTTTAAACTAGATTTAGGCTGGAAAAGTAAAGCAGTCTGAATTAACATATAAAAATGTACTTTATTTATCTTAACCTACTTCGCTGCAGACGTTTAGCTGAGAAGTTTTTTTCAGAACAAATTACTCCGGGCAGCTGGGATGAAGGATCTGTTAGACAAAGAAAAAGAAAAACAGTGCGTTAACGATGCTATGAGGGCATTGCTGAATATTTCAAAGCACATCATGCACCTGATGTTAGCAGGCATTTCTACAGAGCCGCGCAGCACGGACTGAACCCTGGGCCGTTTAATGGTCCATCAGTGGGAATTTGCTGATGTTTCTTACTGTGTGAAGCTGAGGTCTTCGCAGTCAGCAGTCCAACCGAGAACCAGAAAGGAATACCTGAAAAGGAGATCAAATTATTTATCACAAAGTTATCTTCACTGCACATCTGTGCAGCAGCAGCAGCGCCCTCTATCTTCCACTATCTGCTCGTTTCACAATTAAGTTTCATTATTCTAATTCACAATGGTGTCGAACTGAACCCACATCACTTCAGTATACACTTTCTAAGCATTTGCTGCCCTCTGCTGGAGGTTCATATGAACTACATAATTTCTCTTTGAGAAGCGTGGATTCAAATGGAGAACAACTGCATCAGTAAGTCTGTTATTAATAACCTCTATAATTAGAGGTAAATAAAGTCAGGAAAAAAAAAACCGTCCTCTGACTTTCAACTGTTTTTACTTTCAGTAAACTTAATGTGTGTAAATATTTGTATGAACACTAAAAGAGTCAACACCATAAGACATAAACTAAAAATGTTTCACAGACATGTGACTAACAGAAAAAGAATAATGTGTCCTTGAATGAAGGGAGGCTCAAAATCAAAAGTACCAGTCAGTATCTGGTGTGGCCACCAGCTGCTTGAAGTACTGCAGTGCATCTCCTCCTCATGGACTGGACCAGATTGGTCAGTTCTTGCTGTGAGATGTTACCCCACTCTTCCACCAAGGCACTTGCAAGTTCCTGGACATTTCTGGGGGGAATGGCCCTAGTCCTCACCCTGCGATCCAACAGGTCCCAGACGTGCTCAATGGGATTGAGATCCGGGCTCTTCGCTGGCCATGGCAGAACACTGACATTGCTGTCATGCAGAAACTCACGCACAGAACGAGCAGTATGGCTGGTGGCATTGTCCTGCTGGAGGATCATGTCCGGATGAGCATGCATAAAGGGTACCAAATGAGGGAGGAGGATGTCTTCCCTGTACCGCAAGGCATTGAGATTGCCTGCAATGACAACAAGCTCAGTCCGATGGTGATGTGATATACCGCCCCAGACCATGATGGACCCCCCACCTCCAAATCCATCCCGCTCCAGGGTACAGGCCTCGGTGTAACGCTCATTCCTTCTACGATAAACACGAATCCGTCCATCACCCCCGGTGAGCCAAAAACCGTGACTCATCAGTGAAGAGCACTTTTTGCCACTCCTGTCTGGTCCAGCGAAGGTGGGTTTGTGCCCATAGGCGGCGTTGTTGCTGGTGATGTCTGGTAAGGACCTGCCTTACAACAGGCCTACAAGCGCTCAGTCCAGCCTCTCTCAGCCTATTGTGGACAGTCTGAGCACTGATGGAGGGATTGTGTGTTCCTGGTGTGACTCGGGCAGTTGTCTCACAGTGCGGACATTAGCCACATCAGCAGTCCTCATGCCTCCCTGCAGCATGCCTAATGCACGTTAACGCAGATGAGCAGGGACCCTGGGCATCTTTCTTTGGCTGTTTTTCACAGTCGGTAGACAAGTCTCTTTAGTGTCCTGCGTTTTTAGAACTGTGACCTTAAATGCCTACTTTCTGTAAGCTGTTAAGGTCTTAACGACCATTTAACAGGTGCATGCTTAGGCTGCTGCCCCCGCGACCCGACCCCGGATAAGCGGAAGAAAATGGATGGATGGATGTATGTTAATTAATTGATTATGGTTAATTGAACATGCATTGAAAACATTGTTTAAACCCTTTTCAATGAAGATCTGTAAAGTTATTTGGACTTTTACAACATTATTGTTGAAATACACAGTCCTGAAAAAGGGAAGTTCCTTTTTTTGCTGAGTTTATATATGCACACAAACAACAATTAGAACTTTTTACTATAACCAAAAAAATCCACAGATAAAAAAAACAAAAACATTTCCCTAGAAAATCAGGAAAATGTTCAGTTTCAAAGCCAATAAAAGAAATAAAATATCATTTCTTTGCATTAAGAAAAAAAAAATCATGTCTGCTGTTTCCAAGGATCTATTGATAATTTACAATAATCCAGCCAAGAAAACTATGAATTTGAGTATTGAAAAATATGGGTCTTTGAAATGGAAAACTTGTGGAAAGCCTGAATAAAAGCACTGTTGCATTTTTTTTCCCAGTTCTTATCTATAACTTTAAAAAATTGCCTTATTTGAAACAATTTTACATGTTGCAGCTAATTTCGGATAACTGTAAACTTAACATTTATGTTTTTATTTCAGACACAAAACCATTCAACCTTACTCAGAAAGAGCCCCGGTGAGACATAATGAAGACAAGTTCTTCCTGTGAACTGATGAAACTTGTCTGGCCCGTCTGTTTGCTAAAACCTGGTACACCTTTAGGTAATGAGGCATATTTAGTAGGGATGTAAGAAAAAATTTGCATATTACTTTTTGTTTTTACTTTGATCAGCATTAAACAAATAATCTTTTTTTCCCTGAATTATATTATATATTACTTATAATTCTATATGTTAAAAAAAGTTGTAAGTATAGAAGTGACTGGAGATTTGAATGGATTAAAAAAAATTATAATTAAATAGTACAAGCAAACATAGCCAGAGTAAAAAACAATATAACCACTTGAAAACAGCCAGTGTTAATGTTTAGAAATGTTTAAATGATACTTTGCCCATATTTGAGAATAAAACATGTTTAATTCCTTTTTGGAGTTGTTTTAATATCCCAGCTGTACTTGAATGCAGCATGAGCAGCTATTGGGAAAATCCCTTCCTATCAATGGGAATTACAGACTTGTGTTTTATCCAAAATAAGGAGTTTGGGTTTATTGGATGCTACTGGTAGCCATGTTGGATGTCAGCTGGATTTTCTCTAGTATCAGTGATGTTTACATTCAGCTTGACATTCAGTAAATTTACATGCACATCTTGGCATCTTGGAATTTTGGAAATAATCGGAAAATAATAATATTAATATCTTAACCAGAACTGGAGCCTTAATCCCAGTTTACGTCTTGTGTAAGAAAATGTAATTATTGAAAGAAGTGCGTTCAACTCCGGGACACTAAGTGGCGACATGCGCCGTTCACTTTGCCATTTTTCCAGTTGGCCTACAGCATCACACAGATGGTAAACAAATGCCGGTGGCGGTGAAGCAGGCGGAGTAAAAGCAGGATATGCACAATGAGCGAAGAAATGGACGACAACAAGGCTGCAAGCACAAGACGTTTCATAAGTAGAAGGATTTCTCTGACGTCTGTACAGGAAGCGGTTTCACAGACGGAAAAATCGTGTCAGCTGCAGTCATCCTAAATCAGCCCACGTTTTCCTCAAGCCCGCGTCTGATTGGTCGACCATCTTCTCCCTGATGAATCAATGGACTCAACACAGATCAAGCATTCCAGAAGTGTTCTGTGTTAAATGTTTGGTTTGTCAGCATCGTACGTTTAGTTTATTTTGAGTGAAGTTTAAATTAAACTGGAGGAAGATTCTATTTAGTGTAGAAGGAAAGATTCAGAGAAAGTTGAAACAGCAGAGATCCAGATCTAAAGTAAGGTGCTCTCTTTATCCCCCTGGTGAAGTGATTAGTCACAAAGATTGTCCTTGGGATTTATTTTCTTTTCCTGTCTCTTTCTCCCACATTAAAGTCAGATATTAGAAACTAAAATGAGGCCTTGAGTTTGTTTGCTTTTCACTTCTAAGGTCAGAAATCTGGTCATTTTTAACATTTTAATCAGTTTTAGTTTCCAGGTTATTTTTTCTTTCTTTAATCAGTGATTTAAGGATTAGAATTAGCGTTCCAGTGTCGATTCAGAACGTTAGCTTTAGACTCAAGTGTTAATTTAGCTCTAATTTTAAGCAATAATCAGAAATCTCCTTATTTTTCTTTTGATATGATAAATAAATCTTCCTTGACTATTGACCTTATGAATATTGACATAATGTAATGTAGGTTTGACATCACTACACTCTTCTCAGCTGTTCTTTTGCTTTAGGAATAAAGAGCTGATGCCTCTTTCCTTCACATGCTGTGAAGCGGTGGGATTTCAGGACACTTTGACCTGCAGATGGCGCCATCTGCACGCTTCTGGCTCTGATGAGCGTCTCCTTGCACCTTTTGACTCTCTGTTGATCACTGAGATGGTTTGATTTAGCTGGATGAATATGACTCCCAGGGGTTTTTCTCGGTTTAACTTCTTTGTGCCTTTGTTCCCCCATAGATCAGTGGTCTCTGGGTACTCCAGCTTTCTGTATCAACCAAAACAAACTGCAGGTTAGGCAAACTGGAGACTCTTTAGCTTGCTCATATGATTCTCTGTTGGCTGTTACAGGTTACAGAAAATATTTCTCTCTATGCACAGGAAACTATCCTTCATCCCTTCCACTAATTCTGCTCTGGGTAAATTTATACCTTCTTTCTAAGAGTTTAAATACTTTTAAATGATTGTATTATAAGGAAAGGAAAGAAAATGGATTAAACTGAGTCTTTAAAGTTAAATAATCCAAATTACCACACAGGCTGAATAATCTCATCCTCAGAAGCGAGGAGGTGATCTGATCTCCCTTTTGCTTTCGCTCTGCATTGAGGGGGGGAGGTTAGGGTTGCTCCGGAGGTGAAACTCTATTAGCACCCAGCATGAAAGTCATTGAAAGGACCCCAGCGAGCTCCGGTCCCCTGACAGTATTAATGTTTAATGATATCTAAAAAGGCTAATTCCCCCAACCCTCCCTGTTGCTCTTATCCTCTCATTAAACATCCACACAATGTCTTCACTTCCTCAGATTAGAGCCCTGACCCCGGCTGCTGAAGGACTAACCCTTCACTGATTAGAAATTCATCTCGCTCCGGCTCTTTTCCTTCTCCTCCTCCTCCTCCAGCTTTTCTCGGAAATATGTTAGCGAAGGAACGGCAGAACAGGGCCGAAATGGAAAATTCAAAAATGGTGGAGTTACCTGGAGCGTTCATCTCTTTTATAATGAGTCATAACCTCTCGATAACCCTCTGCTTATTCATTCAGCAGTTTGAAACTAAAACTGCAGCTAGAGCTTCCTTTTTTATGTTTTTTAATGTAAAAAAAAAAAGACGTTTTTTTTGATAAAATAAAATATAAAATTGAATTTTTGTTAAAGAATTTTAACTTAAAAAAAGTATATATATATATATGTGTGTGTGTGTGTGTGTGTGTTTAGCTATCCTATTTAGGACCTTCTCTGGCATATTTGCTAACCTTCTGCAGGAGCGATGGACCTTATAGGGACCAAAGCCCGGACCTTTTTAGGAATAAACTGGTAATGGTTAGGGTAAAAATTAGGGTTAGGCATAAATGCAACTATTAAAATGAATGGAAGTCAAAATATAAAGTCCTAATATGGGTAGAAATACAGACGTGTGTGTGAAACATTAAACAAACAAACAAACAAAAAAGCTATATCTTCCAATCAATCGTACCTCTCTGAGGATAGATTTTGGGTGTGAAATCTACTGATGAGATTAGCTAAAATCTTTTTTACCCCTTAAGTACAGCTATCTAATCACAGAATTAGATGTTTACATTCTTTACAGATGTAAACATCTCACTTGAGTTTACAGCTGCTGTGTTTCATGTCTTTGAGAAACAGGAAGCATAAATCTCACTTGAATCTTTACAAAATTTAAGAACTGCCACACCTGAAAGATCATCAGATTACCAGTGGGTTACTTAGTTGTGCTGTGCAATAAATTGCCCCAGAAATTGTTCCGACAAACACTAATATTGTTGTTTTGAGAACATTTTCAACTAACGTAATTAATAATGGACACCCTCTGAACAATCAAAGGTCATTTCTATAGAATATTTACCACTGCAACTGGAAGACATTTTTAATATCCAATCTAAATTAACAAAGTAAAAGAAAAACAAATGACAAGACAAGAAAAAAAGGCAAAACTATCAGTTAGGAGTTTAGTAAACACAAACTTGGAAGGACTTCCATGGATCATGGATTGGGTAACTGTATTCCAGCTGATGGAAAAAGTCTTGAACGTGGCTTGTTACAAACTCTGCAGAAGGAATCTTTGAATTACAGATTCCACCAAAGAGAGGGAGACATCCTCTCCCTGTGACTGAGGCCCTGCTGTCCTGCTGTTGGAGAAGAGAGCTACTTATCCGAAAGCTACCCCGCTTGCCCAGGACCGGACCGAGGCCTAGCTGCTAGCTGCACCCCATCCACCTGCTGCTAGCTGATGTAGGTACCAGATGTGCTCTGGGGGTCTGCACCTGCCTGTTACATCGTATTACATGATTGGCTGGACGTAGGGCACTTTTGTTTTTCAAAGAACTTTATTGAACAAATAGCAACAAATTCAACCCATACAAACAGCAAGGGGTGTTAAATAATGTACATGCAGAATTTACATAGATTAATTGCTTTGAGAGCATTATTGTTGATAGTCTGATGTTGATTTTATGTATTTAAACATCTGTCATCTTTTTTCGGGATTCTAAAAGAACCCAGAATAAAACCGTTTTCCATTGTAAGCGGAAATCCCTCAAAATATGGTTAATAACAACCTGCTGAACTCTTTCCAAAGCCGATGTGAGAAAGAAAGCAGTACCAGAAAAGATGTCACGTTTTCATGATCACCCCTACAGAAACTGTTAACAATTTTGTCCCTTTTAAATTTGACCATAGAGTCCTTGGCATGGTTAAAAAAGGAGGCAAGCTCAGGGTCCCCGAGCAGATCTGGTACCTACACCGGATCAGCTAACCCCAGCTGGAAAGCCCAACAAACTGTTCTGAAAAGGGTGAGGAAAGTAAAAACCTTTGACCCAATTTAGGAAGTTTACACCAATCTTACCAAATATCTAAACTTCTGAATAAGAAACTAAACCGGTTCTCTAAAAATGTCTGTAATAATTCAGTCTTTTTTTGCAAATAAAAATAATTTTGATCGTCCATCAGACATAAAACACAGAATGTGGAATTGATTTAAAGGGGACACATTATGCAAATGTCCCTTTTTACATCTTGTTCTGTTGCCATTTGGGTCTCTGCTGCCTCTATAAACACTCCAAGCATGAATAAAAAAAACATGCATCCATTTTACCTGCAAATGTTTGCTATCAGAAATCTTGTGCTTCTACAAAGTGCCTCATTGTGACGCCCCTCACATGTCAAGCCCCGCCCACCAATTCCATGCCATTTTCATGTGGGCAAACCCGCAGCCTAGTAACAAAATGGGTGGGCTCGGTCTGCAACTGCTAATTTGCACAACAGTGAGAGTGATTTTGTGCAAAAAAGTTTGAATTTGTTTTGTACAGACCATAGATCTATTATAACTTGTTTAAAAAGAGGCATAATATGTCCACTTGAATGTCAGTCAGTAAGTAAAAGTGAAAATATTCAGGCAGCTGAATGAAAACATTACAATAAATGGAAGCCTTCACTAATGAAAATAAGAATTTAGTAAGCCTTAATGCTTGGACTCTACACGATTCATTTTTCTATTTTCTATAATCTGAGGCATTAAAGCATTCAACACATGTTCTCCCCCTTAACGCGCCACCAAGCCTCCATGCGCAACACCAACATATCCGTGAGGACACACAAGCACAAGGTGCAGGCTGGCGAAATGGCCGAAGAAATGCTTATTCCCGCAAACACACTCCAGAGAGGCTGCGCAGCACTTAAGTGGTCACCATCAGGAGCTTAGCTGGCCCCGGTGAGCATTTCAGTAAATGCTGCCTCACTGAAACTTCATGTTTGGTTAACTCCGTCAGCCACCGAGACAAACACACACAGAAGCCTCCGGGTCGAGGCTTCACTCTGAAGTCATTGTGGGGAAGATGAGGAGGCCTTGTCGTTTGTTAGGAGGGATTAGTTTACTGGAGAGTGTGCATCTTAACCCAAACATTTCAAGGATTTCTGCTTCTGAGGGGGTTTTTTTCTTCCTTTCTTTCTTTCTTTCTTTCTTTCTTTCTTGTTGAATGCTGACGCTGAATGAGCATCAGGCAAACTCCACAACTGATGAGTTACACAATCCTTACAGAGCACACAAACCCTGCATTTTCCCTTCATGGGCAATTTCAGTTTGCTGAAGCCATGATATCTTAAAGTTCACAGACTTCTGCTTTTGCAAATATCGTTTGAAAGCAGCTTCTGTGGTTCAGATGGGAATAAAAACGGAAACACTGAGCGGCAGTTGAATTTTAGTTTAGCAACCTTTGATTTAGTGTATTCATATGGTTTCAAGTGAAAATCCGACATTGAACAGTCTCAGTTCAAATACAGTTAATACAGGTGAATGATCTGATTACTGTCTGTTGTGGTAAGGAAGAATTTACTGATCCATCTTCCAAGCCTCATCTACAGTGGACCCCCAGTAATCACAGGGAGTTAGGGATAGCTGAAATCTATCAATACATGAGACTCCCTCTAAAAAACCTTCTAACTACCTATTTTAATAGTTCAAACACCAAATATACCTTAATATTGATCAATACTTGCTAGGGGTGTAACAGTACACAAAAATCATGGTTCAGAACATTTTTGGTACACTTTAATCAAGAAAAATTAACACAAATGTGCATATGACCTTTTTATAGTCAGTGTAGACCTGACTGGAGATTTGATTGGATTATTTTGAATACTATAAATAAAATAGTACAAGGGGACATAGCCAGAGAAGAAAACAAAATAACGACTTGAAAACAGTCCGTGTTAATGTAATTATACTTTGCCCATATTTGAGAATAAAAAATGCTTAAATCACTTTGGAGTTCTTTTGATATTTTGACAGCCTTGCCTCCCAGCTGTACTTGAATGATGTGTTCGCTGACAAAGTTCTGGTTTGGTCCATCTTCCTTTTTCTACTGTAGCTGCATGAGAAACCATTAATGTTCCCAAACAGCAGAGTTTAGTGATAGTCGGGAGCAGTGTTGTGCCAGTTCATACTTAAAAAGAACTAGCTCAAAGTTCAGTTCGCAGAGATGATAATGAACTAGTTCATGTTCATAGTTCTTTTTTTTAATGAACTAAGTTCACATATCTAAAAATGAACTAGTTCCCGTTCATTTGTTAAATTCTTTTTAAGATAAGCCACTATCTTACACAATATAACCTCTTTACCATCCATCACCAACTGCAAATCACTGCCACTCCAAAACTAATAAAAGTATTGTACCAATAAAGAATCAGAGACAACAGACAATTATTATAGCCAGAAGAAAAATAATGTTGAGATAGAGAATATATTTACCCCTTAAATAATGCGTGATCATGATAATGTGTAGAAATTGGAAAATACAAGGTGCAGTCAAGGTATACTGTATGTTCAGTGAAACTTTTATTTAGCCAGCATGAACCAAATTACCCAGGACTTAAAACAAAAAAGGTACATTCAGGTTCATGGGGAAAAGATTAGTCCACTGACAAAAATCGTACGTACTTGTTTGTTTAGTCCAGGTGGGCACAGTTTGCACAAAAACGTAAGGTTTTTTCCGTCTGAGTCGTCCTTTCTTTGCACATAAAACTCTGCCAAGTGCTCTTCAAAACTGGCTTCAGCAGTAGCTAAGTCTGAATCACGTGAACTAGTACTAGCACTAGCCATGCTGGACCATCAATGTGTTTGCCGTAAACAGTGTCGTAAAACCTGACTTTTCAAATGAGCGTGAACGTGAACTGCGGGTGCCGCTCATTCCTGCCAGAGTGAGCACCACTCTCGTTCACGTTCATTGTATAAAAATTGCTTGGTTCAGTTCGGCGTTCACCGAAAATATGAACGCGTTCAGCGTTCATGCACAACACTGGCCGGGAGTCCTTTCTGTTTTGTTTTGTTTTCTGTTTTGGTCTAAGTTCAGCACATAAACATTCTGCATATGCTCAGGTAGAAAATAGCTGTGTTAATTCAGAACGAAAACGACAGGGCTGTACAGAAAAATTCTAATTGGAATTCATGTACTGTTACACCCCTAATACGGACAGTGGAAACGGTCTTGACACTACAGCAGAAACTATCGTATATGGTCTTCCTTATCTCCAGTTTTGGGAGTACTGCCCATCAGTGCCAAGGAAAATGAATGGTGCTCTGCTGGGTTTGGATGATTTCCAACTCCAGTCCTCAAAGGTTTTGGTGTCCTGCAACTTTTCGATGCGTCTCTCCTGAGTTAAATAATCAGGCCATTAGCAGGAGTCTGGAGAACTTACTGAGGAGGTGATTCAGCCATTTGTTTCAGGTGTGTTAGACCAGGGACACATCTAAAAGTTGCAGGGTACCAGTCCTTGAGGGTTGGAGTTGCAGACACCTGAAATAATGTGTCAAGTAGGTATTTTAGCTTCCCAAGCTGCAATTTGTTTGAAATACTACCGATATGATTCACAGAAAAATCAGCAGGTAGTGGTGCACTATATAGCGTAATGAAATATTTCTTATGTAATTAGGATTTGATTATTTATTCCCTGTCGTAGTGAGTGGATCTAGAACAGTAGGTAATGAAAACAAAGGCCTTCTGTGTGTGGTGTTCTGATAAGTAATGTATGAGACTACCAGGCAGACGTCAGCAAGCAGCAGATATCAACAGTACGTTCAAGCATGTCAGACAGATGTCCAGTTTGCTATCAGTCTATCAGAGGCGGTCTTCACGGGTCTGCCTAAAAAGGCTCCCTGTAGCTCAGAGAATAGACTTCTAAATACTTTTACTGGTTTATAAATCATTGAATGGCTTAGCACCAGAGTATGTTGAAGATCTACTGTTACTATAGCAACCCCCCCCCCCCCCCCCCCCCCCCAGACCAATCAGGTCCTCTAATTCCAGTCTACTCAACATCCCTAGAATTAGAACCAAACATCAGCTTTCAGTTTCAATGCTCCTCTAATCTGGAACAAACTTCCAGAAAACTGAAAAGCTGCTGAAACATTGAGTTCTTTTAAATCACGGCTAAAAACGTATCTGTTTAGAGCTGCCTTTGAGTAATGTTTATATGTATCATATGTTTTGTGTATTCTTCTTGCTTTATTGCTGTTTTTACTTTATATGCTTTGTCTGTGTTTTACAGCTATTTTTATTTGATCCCCTAATCATGTAAAGCACCTTGAATTACCTTGTTGATCAAAGTGTGCTATACAAACAAAATTGCCTTGCCTAAAACAGTGAGTGACCAAAGATTTTTAGTCTGTTTAAGCAGTGGGGAGCAGTATGGTGTCAGGAGGCCTGAGCTTCTGTTGTCTTACCAGGAAACCAATGTGTCATGCCTTAAAGGAAGTTGTAGGTGGTAAACTAAATGTTGTTGTTGGTCCATGACCCAAGAAAGACATCAAGGGGGGTGCAGACCTTTTCTGGAGGGTCTGACTTCCATTGAAGTGACGTCTCCGGTCGACGACAGTTTCTTTACTTCGGCTTATAAGCGCACATCCACTCGAGCAATGGCCGACAAAGAGTGAGTTTTGATTGAGCTGGAAAGCTTTTTACTAGAAGTTCAGATTATAGAATACTCTAAAAACGCATGTAAACAAACAAACACAGCGGTCTGTTTTGTTGATCTCCACACCTCCTGGTGTTCAAAATCACCAAAAGACCAGATTAGATAAACTGGTCTTGCAATATAAAGCATCTAGTGGCCAAAAGCTGCATTGACTACTAATTACATCGACTATAGAGGACCGTTCTGGTGAAATGTTGTTGGGCTGACCAATCACAGACGTGCACTCTCCGTTGCATTCGACGGATAGGTTAAAAATTGGGCTCTACTCTGTCCGTCCTTGCGTGCCTGTTGGAGACTCCTTGCGTCGACAGATAATGGCGGTGCGTGTCTCTGCTCCTCCGCTGACGGAGAAGTATAAACTAGGTTTAAGGCATCAGATGGAGAACTCTCAGATAGTGGGTTTTAAAAATGTGCCATGAATGCTGCCCCACTGTGGATGTTTATTTAACCTGGAAAAACATTTCCTGGGATTTTAAGACCCACACAACTTTCTGTACTCTAAAATCACAACTTGGTGTAGTCTTCAAATAACCAGCTCTTTATCCTTGCAGAGAACAATGTCCAACCAGTCTTTTTGAACCTCCTGTGAGGATGGGGTTGCTGCAGTAGGCCTTGTGGTCCATGAACAGCCAGATCAAGAACTCGGTTTTCAATAGTGACAATAGTAAAAATTAGTGACAAGTAAAAAGGACTCAGTGGGGGAGCTGGCTCCCTGGGAAGGCATTTTGTCCCCCAGTCCTTCCCTCCCCATCTCCAGACACCTCTGTCTACCCGCTCCATCACTCTACCACTCATGATGGTCCTTGGGGTGTAGGCACATCACTGGGGTGCGGGGAAGGGTTTCCATCTCCGCTGCCCGGCGGAAGCCTGGGTCCCAATTTTACTGTACACCTTAGACACTGTCACTTATAACATTCTCATGAGACACACATGTAGGGACTTTAGGGTGGGCAGGCTTTTCGGCAGCCAGAGTAGGAGCTGTTAAATCAGCTTCACCTCTGGTGCCGGTGCCCACCATTGAACTGCATATAGACACTGAGGGCTTGGGGTGGGGGTTGAGGGACGTGTGGCTGCCTTCCCTACATCCCACCCCTGTGTTTTAAATACACATAACAACACGCATCAACACCATACTCGAGCGGGAGGAGGGAGGCTAGAGGTCTGTCCACACCCCTGTTCGCTATTGGCCATCAGGGGTTGGGGTTCGGGAGGAGGAACAGGCGGTCTGGTCGGAGCCTGGGTTGGTGGGCTGCTTCCTCACTGTGTTGGCTTTGGCGGTCTGCTTCTCTTCATCCTAGAGGGTAGGGGGACCCCCTCCTGGGTCCAGGGGGTGGTTGCTCTGCTGGGGTATCAGTACCTGGACATGGGAGTATAGAATGTGTATGAGTGGGTGTACAGCGTCCTTTTTTGTGTGTCTTAGTGTGCAGATGAGAATGTATGTGTGTAAGAGGGAGGGAACACATGACAGTCAGTGTTTTCCTGTGGAGGGTATTGGGCTGCCTTCTGGCCTGGCGCATCTCAGGCCCCCCACCAAATGAGGGGCCTTTTTCCCTTTCATCACTCTCTGCTGGTGACTGATGCCTCTACCCGCCAGTGCGTTGGTGGCTCTCTGTGTCCACGGCTTGGTGCTTGGGTGGCATGCCTGTTCATCCCTGGTGTCTGCCTGGGCAAACCGGGGTGTCAGTCGGCCGCCGGGCCGAACTGGCCCCGCTTTGGGAGGGGCCGGTTTGGGCATTGTTTTGTGTTAGCTGTACGGTGGCTCTGCAGGGGTTGGGTCCGGCGTCTCCACTTGGTTTTCCTGTTGTGTATGTTTTGTGCTTGGTCGGTTCATTGGTGGGTTTGGTTAACCTTGGTTGCATGCTTGGTGCTTTGCGGTGTGCGGGAGTGAGATTTGGGAGCTGGTTGAGCTCGGTGTCTGGCTGGTCTTGGCCTGGAGATGCCGTCCATCCACTGAAGCTATTGGCATGGGGCGGGGGCATTGGGATGTCTGGTGTGGGGATTGGCCTGGGGTGGTGGCGGCACATGTTGGCCATTGGCTGGCCATCGCCCCTGCAGCCTGGCGGCCCCAGTAATGTCTATTAAAGATTTCTTACACATATATATCAAGCAGAGTACTATAGCAAAAGCTGTAGTGCTCCACTTGTGATAGTAAATTTGTTAGGCTTCTACTTGGTACTAAGACACCGATTCTGAGCTCTCTGAGGAAGAGAGAAAAATAGAGAGAAAAAAATAAATGAAATTAATGGACAAAGAAAACCAAAAAGTAAGGTATGGAAAGAATCAAGAAAAGAAAGAAAGAGGAAGAAGGGATCAAAGAATAAAGGAAGCGAGTGAAGGAAACAGGGAAGACGGAAAGTAAAAGGATGAATTGAGGAAGAAAATAAGGAAGAGAGGATGGATGAGTTATAAACATTCCCTTCTGCAGGCTCAGAGTCTAGCAGAGTCAGCAGAAATCAGGCCTGTTCTAATTAATCTCCAACTGTATAGTTTCAAATTTATTGTTATGGCAACACTTTCCTTAATAAAAATGTTATTTTCCTGATTTTTAACATTTCTTACTAATAACACAACCCTGCAGCGTCTGACCTCCTGATATCCCGGCAGTCAGAGCAACAACAACTACAGAAATTACCCTCTAATAAACCAGGTCATAACGGAAACAAAGACTTAAAACCTTTACAAAACGAGAAAATTATATTTACTCAATTCAAATCTTTATACTGTAAAATCTCTGGGTCAATAATTATATGGGTTCTTGAATTAAATACCTTCAGTTTAGATGAATCCGAATGAATTCTATTTAATCGGACTCCAGGTGATTGATAGATGTATTGATTGATTGATTGATTGATTGGGTCTGTCCATCATCATGTAGGTTATTGGGACAAGACCGATCAGAAAGCTGATTAAAAGTCTCAGCAGGTGTTCTCCCGTTTTATCTTCAGTTCTGTACAGTTATTTCACCTAGATAAGGCGTGTATTCGATTTTTTTTCTCTTAGCTAATAAAAACGTACACCGATGAAAGACGTCTGCAGAGAATTAACAGAACCCAATGAGTTACCTTCCTCTTTTTTCACCTGCATTTCGTACCTTTGCTGCACCAGGAACTGCACACGGCGTGTTTTGGGTTGCATGAGTTGCAGGACAGGCGCAAAAAGCAATCGACCACTCTTCCACTGGAGATGGAATTGCCGGCTGTAAATCTTGAATACGGACGTATTTATGAGCAGAGACGTTCGCCTTTCTGCCGCCTCATCACACGGACTGTCTGCTGGTGTACTGCATGTTTGCTTTCTGCACTCATCCACTGGCAGTGTAGCCATACACTCAGCTATACCTTCCTTAACAGGTATAATAGGTACATATACCTTTAAATTAGCTTGATTAGATGCTCCTAATTGGCCCCATCTACTGTCTTCTTCCCTGAAAGAGAAGGATCTTTTATCAGTTCTCCACTATCGCCTATGGCAGCTCTACAGAAGCCCTGGAGGGGGACAATATTTTTTGGAAGACCCGTTTTCTAAGTCTGACCAACTTTTCTTTTTGAGTGTAAAAGTTCCCCTTTGGCTTTTTAGGGCTTTCCTACAGCGGTCTCCACAGTTTTTGTCAAAACTGTTAAATCAAAAGTTCTGGCAGGTCTTAAAAACTAAAATCCCTCCAAAAAACGAGTTTTTTCTTGCCCAAGTCTACAATATTTTAGCTGACTAAATAAAGCAGTCAGATTTTTTTGGGGGTGGGAGGGTTAGGAAGAGGAAGTGTGAATTGTTGTAGATCCAGAATTTAACAAGGATTTCACACTTTTGACTCATTTAAAGAAAGGCATCCAGTTTTTAAAATTATTTTGGGCTTAATTGGTTAAAAAAAAAAGGGAAAAAAGTTTGGCAGTCTATTCTCAGCAATAACATGAGTTTCTTTAAAAGCACTTGATGTGTTCAGCCAAGTTTAATACATTAATTAAAAGCAGATTTGGATGCACCAAGTCTGTTTTGAGTAAAGGTGATTGGATAGATGTGGTGGTTAAAAGACGAATACTTTGTGTTGCAGTTAACATTTTCAAGATTTTAAGCTGTCAGTAATAATTTTGACCTGATTAAAATAAAATACTCTATCTGTGTCAACCACCTGTGCTGGTGGGCCAGATTAGTTTCCATCATTAATTGCATCACAAAATCTTTCCATCAGCAGCAAAGGGCCGCTGGGCTGCAGTTTGAACACCCCAGATCTATGGCCTTAGGTCCTCTCTGATCGTCTCTTCTCTTCAGCTCAGCACTAAGGTTATCTACAGAATTATTTTGTCAAACAGAGCTTCCATCTTGCTTAAAGGTGGACATGAGGTGTGGTTGCTGAAGCTATCAGTCCGAGTCAGCTTTAGTTTGAAGTCCCAGTAGAGTTTAGTAAACCCCACATGTTTAAATTTGTCTCGGTAGGATAGAAAAATCTCCCAAACACCAAGATAGATATGGAGTGCTGTTTGTATAGTTACACAATCACAAATTAACCGCAATAACTTGGGTTATAAGGTCATAAGAGAAAAACAATGGGGGTTCATTTTGTCATATTTTTGTCCATGTTATTTACTCATTTATAAATGTCAAAGTTTCAAACTAAATATTTAGTTGGCAAATAAATATTTAGCTAGTCATCTTGAGAGTTTAAAGGAAGGCAACTGGACTGAAGAAAAGTGAAATAGCCTTGATTTAAACTCTCAAGATTATCATGTCTTGGATAATAAGGTAGGGAGGCCCTGGCACATCCACCCCGGGGCCCATGGCTGCAGCACCACTAAGCCCCAAGGAGCCCAAGGCAGTCCCCCTGGCCCCTTCTCAGATAGTAACAGCCACCCCGCCAGCAAAGGAGGCCCCCAGTGCCAGCTGCGCATCGAAGGCCCCTGTGCCCAGGTAGGAACCCAGCGCACGCACCGGCCCAAAACCTCGGTAACATACCCAACTGGACCAGGAACAGACAGATGCCCCGGCCAGCCAACACACCAGGCCAACATCCACCACCCCTCGTCCCCAGTCAGTACCCAGCCCCGGCAGAGCAAAAACGGCTGTCCAAGCGACCGAATCCAGGGAGGTGGTGCCCCAGAACCCCGAGCCCATAAGCCCACCCCACACCCACCCAGGAGCAGCATGGCCACCACGCCAGTAATGCATATCCACCAGTGCAACCCCCTGAAGGCACCGCATGCAGCAGCCAGGAGTTACCACCCAAAGCCACCAAAGCCCCACCCCACCAGCGATCCCACCTCCAAGGACCTACCCCAGACGCCCCTAACCCCAAAAACCCCCACATCAGCAACAATGTCCCACACGAAGAAACCAAAGCCACCCCCCCCCGACTAGGCGATGGAGCAGATCAAAGGATCCCAGAGAGATTGATCAGATGTTGAGGCAGAGGCCGTCTCAAGACCAATGTGGTCCAACAAGAGATCCTGACACTGATTAATATTAAGAGCATTTTTATTTTTCCAGTTCAGGAGGATAGTTTAGTAGCGATGCATAAGGCAATGTGAACCATTTGAACTAACTTTGTGTTCATGGTGACACCATCTAAGTCTCCCAGCAAGCAAACTGAAGGAGAAGGTGAAATATTATATTAGAAGGTGGAGTGTTATAAATAAACATTGTTAAAGAGGTGACATTCAGTCTCGCCAGCAGTTTATATAGAGGTTAGCAAGACCCAGCTTTTATTTTGATCATCCGCTTCTGCTTATGGGCAAGTCAATTTGCATATTAGCTAAATATTTAGTAACTTGCTAGCTAAATATTTAGCTTCAAACTAAATATCTAGGTTGCTAACTAATTATTTAGTTTGAAGGTAAATATTTAGTTTGTAGACTAAATATTTAGCTGAGAAGCTAAATGTTTAGTTTGGAACTTAATATTTAGTTTGCGAACTATTTACTTCACAAAATAAAGATTTTGCCTGTTGCCTAAATATTTAGGTTGTAAATTAAATATTTACTTTGTAAACTAAATATTTAATTTGAAACTGAAATTTGAAATAAATCAAATATGACTTTTAAATAATTACATTAGATTTCTACAACAGAATGACACTAAGTTACCAGTAATATTTCCTTTAGATCTCTTAGAAACAATATGCTTTTTTGTGTATTGTTTTACAAATAAACATCTCATTGCAGAAAATCCATCCTCTTTTAGCAAAAGCTTTATGTTTTTGTAATATTTTCTCGGCTTGAAACATGTTTTTATTGAGCCGGACTGAGGGCAAAAATGGCTATTGTAGACTATTATTTTAGACATATCTTTTAAATTGAACAAATAATAATAAAAACAGAAATTAAAGATTAGCTTGGGGTTGTGGCATAGATAAATATACTCAAATTAAAGGGTGAGGTTGTAAAAAGTTTTCTGATTAGGTGCGGCTCCAGTTGCTCTGATTAAAAGAAGCATTCTTTCCAACTTGTACAAAAAAAGTTTTTTTAATAAAGTTCTTTTGAATGCACTTCCTCAGCTACTACTAACACCTGATATCTGTCAGAAACGTCTCCACAGTTCTGAATGAAATAATTACTTTAATCTGCAGAAGAGCGTTTGGAATTTCTTTTAAATTACACTCTAGGTGTACTGTGGCATTCATCTATGGGAAAAAGCCTCAATTTACTTTATTTCTCTGATAAATTACATTTTTATTAAACAATTGTCCCAGAAAGTAACCTTGCAGAGGTACAGTTATTCATCATACCTCTTGTGCATGTTCATGTGTTTGTTTGAATCTGAGAATGATACTTCTCCAGAGAAAGCTTGAGGCATTATTTAAACATGTAATTTAGCTCCTTATAGGGGAATCAAGCTGCTTGGCAATGCATCTTAATATAAAAGGAACAAAATCAGGTAGAAAAAAAGACTGGTCAACAGTTTGCAACCAGTCATTTATCAGATTTATTGAAGCCGGCACTTTTCATCTGCAGAAAAAAAATATGTGCCAGTCGGTGGGAAAACCAGCTGTGCAATAACCACAGGGAGAAGGAGGAGGAGGAGGAGGACGAGGCCCGTCTCATGATGCATGGAAAATATTTGGCTGACTGTGTATTAATGTGGTGCTGGGATGCAGTGGACGGCTTAAACAGGCACAATGTGGGAATCGGTTTGTGTCCAGTCGGAACAATCTGAAGGCTCCTGAGAGCATTGAAGGAATTAACCTCTCTTCTTCTTCTTCTGGTTCATCCTGCACACGGGTGGACTCATGACGAACTCAGTGGTTTGGATCTCTGCGCATGTCTGCCGCTGACCGGAGCCGAACAGCAACATCTCACTTATTTAGATTCTCACTGAAAAGTTCATTTATCTCAGGATTTCAATCCAACAGCTCCTTTCCGCACAGAGTGAAATGTTTATTGCTGTTTATTTTGGGGATTTTGGCTCAAAGCAAATAAAAACCAAAAACTCAGCCTCTCTCAAACACAAAATACTACATCAGAACAATAAACAATACATTTTATGACAGAAATCCTACTACTACTATACTATCTTATCAGCCTATTGTGATTATCAACCGATATTGGCATTGAAATGTAACATTGGAAATTATTGGTATCCGTTTTTACTTTTTTAATGCCAACTTGTGCTGTCCTCACAACACATGGCCATTTTCAGCTAGACAGCTAGCAAACAACGAAAGAATCTCATCCCAGGGCTTGCTTTTCTTAACTGAAGATATTTATAAATGTTTTATCTCTCCGTAACTGAAAGATGCATCCCTAGCCAATACACACATCTTAGCGTCACACTTAACAATTAGCCTAGCTTTGTGTATATCGCCTTACATTTGATCAACTGAATAAAAATAACACATGTCCTAACTGATCCTAAACATTAATACTTAGAGAGACGAATGTTCTCCAAGGCACAACCAAACAAAGCACGATCAATTGTCTGGGAGCTACTTACTATGGAAGCAAATTTGTACCATTATTCAAATGAAAATCCTTTTTCATTTTCACTATGCAACTGCCAATTTTGACTCATAATAATCAAATGAACAGGAAATCGTCCAAGCTGAAAAGGATAAAGAAAAAGAAATTTAAGACTTCATTTTTAAAATAACACTCTGGTAAAGTAGTTACAAAATTCAATTTGAAATGTCAAATTTGAAAATTAAAATGCATTAGCAGAAATAATCTTGACAGTTTAAATGAAGGGAAGCCTCTTGGATGAGAGACGGAAGGTTTTTGAGACAAAAAGAAAAGTCCAGTTGCCTTCATTTAAAGCTGCAGTCTGGAAAATATATTTATGTATCAAAGTTTTATAAATTTTTAAAATGATAGTGGGGTTCAAGACTATGATAAAAGGCTGGTGCTCCACAACATTTGTTATTCTTCCTAAGTCCCACCTTCCTCCCATAGACCCCTATGCATTTCACACTGACTGCCGAATTCTTTTAGCCAATGGAATTCAAGTATCCGCCTTGTCGGCTGTCAATCAACTTGCGTTGCATGCGCATCGTGAGGATGGGGCCGCTCCTGTTTACAGTCGCCATATTAGAAGAGAGTGTCGGTCATGGAGAAGTCGCTCACCTCTGAAATGTCCACGACAAAATACAATCGGGTGATGCTCCATGGCGCTCGCTGCTTTCCCCTTTGACTCGCTGTGACAACACAGGTGAGGTTGTTGAGTTAGGGCTAGAGGGAGGTGGGAGGGGCCTTGGTAAGTGGGATTCAAAAAAAATCTCTCTCACCCTCAAATACTCCAGACTGCAGCTTTAAACGGTCAGGATTATGGTGTCCTGGATGTCTGAGAATGTACGCCAACACATTAGCAGAAAATGCATTATCAGAATGCGACTGCGTTTTCGCCTCATAAAAAAAATGAAGAAGAAATCCTCGGAACGCCTTTTTCATTTTCTTCTTAACATTGCTCATTCGGTGACCAAATGAAAACGATAAAGAAAACGACATTGCTTTTTCGATTCCCTGCCCTCCCACGCTAAAAGTGTTCCATAATTGAAATGGAGTTGGCGATCCCAAGCGACCCAGGAGAGTGACGTCAGTGCTCGCTCTTCTTCAGGGTGGGTTGGCTGGCGTGGTAACTCATGTTACTGTTGGCTACAAGAAATGAGCCAGAGGACACCGCTTAGCTTCCCTCGTCGCTGTCCTTCTCTCAACGTAGCAATCAAATTTAAGCAGACTGGACCTCTGACCGTGTGTGTGTTCCAGGAATTAGTCGGTGAGTTTTGTGTTTTTTACTAATGAAAAAGCATTTCTGCTAATGCATTTTAATTTTCAAATTTCACATTGAATTTTGTAACTATTTTGCATGAGTGTGATTTGAAAATAAATCTTAAATGTATTTTTCTTTATCATTTTTTTGTATTTGCTTCCATAGCTTACGCTCTTTTATTTCTGCCTAAACACTTACCTTAATTTTCAGACTATAATTGTCGCTACTTTTTTCACACGCTTTGAACCATGCATACAACGATTTGGCTAATTTATTGGTTTTTTTTTTTTACTAGCCAACGGCCTCCAGAAAGATTATGCACCGAAGAAGACACTACCAGTCGTTTTCATGCACACACCCTCATCATGGAACACACACTAAGAAATGCAGCTCTTACGTTAAAGGTAATCGAGCTGTTCGTCAAAGAAGGAAATAGAGTTACTGTAGGTTAGCTTGACATCAATGAATCGATGGTGAGATTTTGGAGGAGGCAGCGGGAAGAACTGATTCTGTGTAAAAAGACGACAAAAGCTTTCAGAGGACATAAAGACACTGAAGAAGACGACTTTCGTGAGGAAGAGGATAATGAAAATAGGAACCAATTACTTTTCTGTGATTGGTCAGCATTTCCCAAGGGACTATGGGAAATGTAGTAGCAACATGTTTCAAAGAAAACTTTCTGAACTGTTTTATTTTTAATTAATTTACCTTATTTATTGTGATATTCAATTCTTTGGAATTGTACTTTAATGGATTAGTCTGGAATATTTGGGAAGGGATCATAATATTTTTAATAAAAGTGTGAGTTTAAAATCTACAATCTTAGACTTGCATACACAAAAGCAATCTCACAGCTAGCCTTAGGTTGTCTGGAGAGGTCATGAGGTATCTTATTCAAAACAGCTAATGACAGGAAGTCTGGATTTATATTTTATTTTATTTTATAAAGACTTTAAGTAACGCCCCTAAAAAATAAAACCTAATTATAGCCCAACCATAGCCACGCCCCTCCACTCAATAGTCCGAAAATTATGGTATACACGAGACAAATAAGTCAAAAATAGTGGACTGAGGTGAGAGAGCTCACTCAGACATGCTTCTGTACCAACAAAATGGCAAAGATTGTTTGTAAGAGAAGAGTCTCACTCTTTAAAACCCATAGCATTTTAAATTTTTTTAACATAAATTCAATTATACTACTTATTAACTTATTACTGTGACTTAATCCCATCATGAACTTTTGCCGAAAGGCATCACACAACTTTTAGGGGAAGAGTGGGGTAAGTAATGGTACATATTTGCTATCATGTGGCCATTCATTCCGCTGTCCGCATGCATTTAGCTGTCCCTGTGGCCGAGAGAAGCTTTTGGTAGAGTGGTAAATATGCTTTATTCACCAAAAAACTGATGTTGCTTGTCAAAGTAAATTTTTTACACTTTAGTTATTTTGAATGTTACGCGAAAGCTAATTTACCTAGGTCTAAAAATGAATATCATACATGTTGATAACTTACAACCATATTAAACCATGTGAACCATTTAGCTAAAGATTAGCTTGGATTGCTAAAGTAGGTTATTTTGTCCAATTTGGTAGCTGTGGGGTAAAGTGAGCCAGTGGTTCAATTTACCCCACCTTGAACAATTTAAATTATGCCTAAAATATCAAAAATGTTTATTTTATTTTTGTATTACATAGCCACCTCACGGGGCCAGACCCACAGGGCCGTTTCTCTAGACCATTTCAGGAGTACCTGCAATGGGGTATGTACTTGGAAATGGTCCGGTCGAGTCACTGGGTGGGACTTGTGGTTAAATCATGGGGATTGGTTATAACTCAGTTTGAAGTGTTAACATCAGACGCTGCCAAACAATTGACATTTGTAAAACTGGAAGAGTTGCTGGTGAAGCATTATATAACAACATAGCAAACAGAAAAACGACAACCATCACTCCTTCTTCCGTTGTCGATCTCTTGTTATTTCTGCTGCTCATCACTCACTGCCAAAACAGCAGCAATATGCTGACGTCTTAGGAAATTCCTTAAAGGGCCAACAATGTATGGAGACGCAACCGCTGAGAGGACAGGGCCAGCTGATTTACCCTGTCAGAGGGAGGTCTGGTAAAATTACCCTGAAGTTCCGATAGCGGAGCCATGTCATCTATGCATTCTTAGCATTTCAACTGACTGGATACATTCTGAAATAATTGTAGACATATTGGTTTTACTTGTGTAACACGTTCCCTTGCCTAGAATACAGCATAGGTCAAAAATGGCTCAACTTACCCCACTCTCCCTATACCTCATACCATGCACATAGTATACATCAAACTCTTCAGCTAATTCTTCTCTCACTCAAAATGTAAAATACTGACAGATCTGAGGAATTTCTTTTTGAGATGCTTTTGTTTGTTTGGCAAAACTTGCAATAGATCCGGTGGCTTCTACATTTCTGAGCTAGCCTTAAGCGCTTAGGTAGACGTCTGTCGGCGGTATCAGTTAATATCTGTATCGGAAATCAAGATTTTGTCTAGGCCTATATCGGATAACTTTCATCTCAGAAGATAACTTTGAACCACTGTGCAACAGTTCTTGTTCTCTGTAGCCCAGGTAAGACGGTTCTGACATTGTCTCTGAGTAGCTTAACACCTAGAATATGTCCTGGATGCACCTCAGTGTGGTTGAAGCTCTGACGCCAGCTGCAGTCCACACCTCACGAGTCTCCTTAAAACTCCTGAATTGGCCTTGCCTCCCCTTTGATTTTACAACAACACTTTTTCCTTCTACTCAACTTTCCATTTATGTGCTACAGTATTCAGTGAACAATGGCTGTGGGACACTGCCAAGTCAGCAGTTTTCACAATGATTCCGGAGGTCATGACATGTTTCATTGTCGAAAATATGGTTTTATTACTTGGATGAAATATCAAGTTACCAGAAATAAACCTTTAAAACATGCAACTGTCTGTAATTAATCTATATGAGAATTCATTGTTAAATTGAATTAATGAAAATAAATGATATTTTCAATGGGTTTCTAATTTGTTAAAATGAACCTGGAACCAAAAGTCAAACTAATATTCATAATTTCACCTTTCACACAGGTGTTGCAGAGGATGAACACATTAGAATAACCATTATGAGGCCTCATCTATCACACACCGGCTTCCAAAAGCCCATAAAACTATCAGACAAGCCTTTTTGCTTCACCGTTCGCACTTTGTGCAGCAAGACTTTGCTCAGTGGGACATTTACGTCCAATTCTTCACATTTCTAAAGAGTTTGCGGTCTCACTGTCTCTCTCCATCACATCTTCCACCTCCTTATCTGTGAAGCTCCGATAGAAACAAGAAAGAAGCTCTTCAGTACTTAAAGCCTGATCAGCTGGTTAGAAAGGAAGCCAGCAGCTCAACAATCACCTCCTCAGCTGCCTCCACGATCACTGACCACACACCCCTTCAATATTCACTTCAATTTAATAACAGATACCGTCGCCAGGTGATTTACCCACAGGTCCAATTTATAAGCAGCTATATGTGCAATAATTATTCCTGCAGTGCGGTGTGTGTTTTGTGTTTGCTGTTGATGTGAAAACAATAAAGATAAAATATAAAATCTCATACATAGAAAAGATCCCAAGTTGAGAAAATATAGTTTTTTTATGTACTACATCGTTTCCCATTGCGCGCCCTGTCGTGTAAACGCAGTTCGTTTTCACCCGCGTATTCAAACAAAAACAGCAACGTTGTCGTGTAAACACCCCCTTAGCTAGCCAGTTTAGCTTGCTAACTAAATATTTAGCTCTGAGTTAAATATTTACTTAGAAGCTATGTATTTAGCTAGCCAGTTTAGCTTGCTAGCTAAATATTTAGCTCTGAGTTAAATATTTACTTAGAAGCTATGTATTTAGCTAGCCAGTTTAGCTTGCTAACTAAATATTTAGCTCTGAGTTAAATATTTACTTAGAAGCTATGTATTTAGCTAGCCAGTTTAGCTTGCTAGCTAAATATTTAGCTCTGAGTTAAATATTTACTTAGAAGCTATGTATTTAGCTAGCCAGTTTAGCTTGCTAACTAAATATTTAGCTCTGAGTTAAATATTTACTTAGAAGCTATGTATTTAGCTAGCCAGTTTAGCTTGCTAGCTAAATATTTAGTTTGAAATATATTGAAATGAAAAAATAATGTGGATGCATATATAGCTTTAAAAAATGAACCCCCTTTTTCTCTTGACAGGCTAAAGAACCCAAATTATAGCAATTTTTTGATTGTGTAACAAAGGGCACCCCATAAGATTCTGCTTGTTAAAAAGACTTTATTTGAAGGTTTTTAACACATACATTTAACCGGAGGAAGCGGTGACTGTGAATGATGCGGCATATTAATCTGAGCACAAACAAGCTACGTTTAGCGAGCCAAAAGACTTTTGATCTCTATAAGCCTCGTGCTATTGTGCAGTCATAGGTTCAGAGAGTTTATAGACAAGGCGACCGACTCACTGAGTCATCACATTATAGCAGACAGTTAGGAAACTCGTTGCTGAAAAGCAGCAAGAATGTGATACAACACTCTATAAACCCCCATATTTATTAGGTTGGTGCCCTCAAAGGCATTTGGACAGCTCTGATGCCCACGCGCATCCAGATGCACGGAGGTCGATACAGCAGAGGGGAGGAATCGCCTGTATGCAAACTACAGTCTAGGGGAATGTAGAGGTGTGTGTGTGTGTCAGGGGAAGCCTTATATCCTCTTGTGTTGAGCAGCATTTGACATCCTCGCGCTCTCCAAACGCAGAGCCTTTCGCTGACATGAAGACGACACCAAAACCCGAAAACTCTTTTGATGTTCCGGCTTTTAAACGTTTAATCCCAAACAAGCAGCGGATTTTAAAAGCCTCCTCAGTTTAAGAGTCTCTAGTTTTCCACATTTCACCCACATAAATGCATAGTGAAACTACACTGAGCATGTTTTTCCTCCAGGCATCCAGACTTCTCTGTAATCTCTGATACCTGTCCTGATCATCAGTCCATCAGATATTTCTTCAGGCTTTATAGCTGCTTGTTGTACCTGACTATGAGAGAATACTGTGCTAAAGAGAATAAAGTGGAAAATGGAGGGTGATATTTGGAGGAAATAATGGAATAATTGGAGGGAAACCCATCCGAGGGAACATGAGAGATGCATAATTTCCTGTAAACCAGGTTTTTAGCAGGGTTCAACGATTATGGCATCTGAACAGCTGCCTCACTTAAATCAGCTCCGTGCATTAGGAGCAGGGAGACGCCATCAAACTGGCCAAACTGCTGTGTTGATCTTGATATTAGTCAATAATAACCTGAGTGCATATAAAATATATTTTTAAATGATGTTTACATTTCTTAAAATAAAATAAAAACAATCTGATCTTAAGTGGAAAAATAATCACCCCCCTAAACCCGATCTGACCTGATCCATCAAGTGTTCGTTTGATGCGCTAGGCCTGAATTTGACTCTGTTTTCGTCCTATTCAGCATGAATGGCCTGTTTAAGGTTTTGCCACAGCAGATATATTTGATTTCACTTTCAGCCATTCAGAGGTGGACCTGCTGATAGTCATACATTCTCCTTAAGGATTTCCTGTGAGAGCAGAGTTAATGGCTCTGTCCAGGTCCAGAAGCAGCAAGGCAGCCCCATATCATCACTGTCCCAACACTGTGCTTGTCTATGTGTTTGTTGTTTCTGAAATGCTCTCCTAGTTTTACACCAGATGTAATCAGAAGGGTGTTTTTTAATACAAATTACAGATGTAAATGTTTTACTTTTGTCTCTTCAATCCACAGAATATTTTTTTTCAGAAGTTTTTGGGCTTCATCAACAGCCAGAGGAATCTAGCAGGGGTGGCTTATTCTGGGGGAGGGGCAGTAAACAGTCTTTTTGTTTCACCCCTTCGCGTTTTTACGTCCCATTTGTGGTATTTACATACTTCCAGGTCAGATCTGCCTTTTTTGTGACACCCTTTCTATGTACTTATGTATATTATGCATCATTGGAAGGATTCTTGTGATTCTAATGATGTAATGCCAATCAAGGATACAATCATAACTGTAGACATAGTAAATGCTTTCGTCAAACCACAGAACCAAGTAATCTCGAACATAAACGGTCAGACCTGAACCTCCAGGGTCACATAAAGTCAATAACAGGGTCAGCCTTCCATCACCTGAAGAACATTTCTAGGATTAAATGTATGATGGACCTAGAAAAACTCATCCATGCGTTTATCTTTAGTCGGATTTATTACTGCAACAGCGTCTTCACAGGTCTGCCTAAAAAGTCAATCAAACAGCTGCAGCTGATCCAGAACGCTGCTGCTCGTGTTCCTCACTCGAACCAGGAAAGTAGAGCACATCACCCCAGTTCTAAAGTCCTTACACAGGCTCCCTGTAGCTCAGAGAATAGACTTCTAAATACTTTTACTAGTTTATAAATCACTGAATGGCTTAGGACCAAACTATGATGAAGATCTATTCTTACTATATCAACATCCCTAGAATTAGAACCAAACATGGAGAAGAAGCTTTCAGTTTCTATGCTCCTCTAATCTGGAACAAACTTCCAGACGACAGCAAAGCCGCTGAAACACTGAGTTCTTTTAAGTCACAGCTAAAACAGATCTGTTTAGAGCTGCCTTTGAGTGATGCTTTCATGTATCATATGCTTTGTGTGTGTTTCATGCTTTATTGCTGTTTTTACTTTATTCCTTAATCATGTAAAGCACCTTGAATTGCCTTGTTGAAAGTGGGCTATACAAATAAAATTGCCTTGCCTTTTTACGTTCAGTTCATGTCCTCCAATAAAATAGCTAGTTCACAACAAATCTTATGTTCACAATCAAGATAATCTGCTGTTGAAAACCTTGATAATAAAAAGCTGCATAAAAATATTTACTCATGAATCATATCTTGACATTTTGTCTCCAGGCAGCCAGACTGTCTTTAAATATTGTCAATTGGTCTTCATAAATGGGGTGCCGTTTATTATCAAGGTGGGATTCAAGAAATTATTTTCTAAGGAGTACACACACACATCAACTTTTACAAATGTTCTTCAAGAAGGTACCAAGTATGTGTATAGTGATGCAGACTGTAGGTGCAAAAATGATCCGCGGCTCCACCCAGAGAGCTCAAACAGGATTTCTCCATTTAAGCCTGACATCATGGTGTCAACATCCATGTCTGCAGAGGTAGGTCTCTGCTTATTAGAAGCAATTGTTTACTCAGAGTTTTAGCAGCTCGGCTATTGCTGATCTGAAGCATATCGTTCACATCTCAAGCCGACCTGTGAGACGTCAGGAGGTGACAGAGAAAGAGATGAGAAGACGAGGTAGAGAGCAAACAAGGAGGTGGAAAACTGGAGAGCTGCCGCTGCTCACTGGCTCTGACACAGTTTCAGAGGTCCATTAAATGAATAATGAAGGAAGGAGGGTGGGTGGGGGACTAAGAGCATTTCCTTCATCTTAATGTGGAAAAAGGAAGCAAACAAGGCTTTCGGCCCCACATTTCAACAAAGATCACAACAAGAGCCTGAGCTCTTAATTTTTAGAGCTGGCCCCGTTTCTCCAAGCCTCTTTCCCTCCATAAAAAGCTCCAACTAAGACGCATGGTGAACCCCGGGAAAAACAACCCATAGAAGTGTTTTCTCAACCTGAAGTCCTTGCCTACACCCCCCCTCCACACCTCCAACATCTGCTTAAGCTCACTTTTCGGCATTCCCGCTGACTTAGCATCCTTTTCTGTGCAGATGCTTCTGGAGCTGCACAAGAAAAAAAAAAAAACAGAGCAGTCTAAAAATAAAAATAAATATCAGCTTTGCCTAAAAAGTGTGTCAGGGAAAGAGGAATGACTTTTATGTTAGAATTTCTACTTACTAATATGAGAGGTGAGAATAGAAACGTGCTGACCAGTTCTCCTTCATCTGATGGGGGCAGTGTGGGTTGAAACCATCAGCCTCCAGCAGGACGATGATTCCCAAACAGGCACCCTGACGCTGGCTAACATTAGGCTTCTGGATGGGCCACTATCACATCCCTAAGCAGAGTCATCAAAACATAAAGAGGTTCTTAATATTTATGACACATCCGTATAATGCTCAGCCTTCTAAGGTTGGCTAAGGTAGGACCCCGTCTTCCCCTGCCAACACTATTCACTGCTTCCCCCTACCATCAGGCAAAATGTCAAACAGAATCAGGTCCAGATGATTCTAAAATTGCACAGTTCCTCTGCCAGAGAGGGCCCTCAACTTTCATAAACCCTCATTATCGGTTTCAAGTTTAGGGTGTTTACATACAACAATGGTTTGAAGGACTCGGTCCTATTGGGTGGAGAAATTTCACACTTTTGTTTCGCTTGGTTCATCTTCACGCTGCACTCTGCAAAGCAGACCAGACTTGCTGGAGAACATGCCGGCGTTACAAAAACTGCTGATTTGGGACAGCATTACAAAAAGTATGAGCAGCAGGTGCTGCAGCGTCGTTGGCCACATCCCACTCTGAAGTCTGTCATAGGATAAATAAATGGGGGTTCATTTTTCAAAATCATATTTCTATCCATGTTATTTATTTAGAATTGTCCCAGATTTCAAAGTAAATACTTAAATCCACAATACATTTTTGTGCAGCTAAACATTTAGCTCCAAACTAAAAATTTAGCTTGTTAACTAAATATTTAGTCTACAAAGTAAATATTTAACATTGTACTGAACACTTAGTAAGCATACTAAATATTCAGTTTGAAGCTAAATATTTAGCTAGCAAGTTAAATCTAATCTAGCTATATATACAACTAATATGCAAATTGACTTGCCAATGAGCGAAAGTGGAGAACCAAAATAAAAGCTGGGTCTAGCAAACTTCTAGATTATTGCTTGTGAGACTGACTGAATGACTGACGATATGATTCATGAGTAAATAGTCTTATGTAGATTGTTCTTCCTTATTAACAAGGTGTGTTTCATCAAGAAATTATGACATAAACAATATAAACGCATCAACTTTTACAATTTTCTACAAGAAGGTGCCAAAAATATGTAAAATAATGCAAACATCACATTCGGTCTCGCCAGCAGTTTACATGGAGGTTCACGACACCCAGGTTTTATTTTGATAATCCACTTCTGCTTATCAGCAAATGAACTCGCATATTAGCTAAATATTTAGCTGTGAGCTAAATATTTACTTCAAAGCTGTGTATTTAGCTAGCCAGTTTAGCTTGCAAGCTAAATATTTACTTTGAAACTGTTACATTTATAAATGAACAAATAACATGGATGCAAACATGACTTATGACAGGCTAAATAACCCAAATTATTGCTGTTAACCTTTGCCTGGGTAACTTTACAAATGGCACCCCATAGTGGTTTGTGTATAATTGTGACCCTGTGTGGATTACAGGAAATAATAAAATAATAAATTCAAACTTGTGCTGCAAATTGATGCTTTAAAAAAAGGCCAGAAACCAATGTCTTTTTTTCTCTCTCTCTCCTTTGATTTGTTATTTTTGTGGACTCTATCAAGACTTGTGTTTTAAAATTGTATGCAAACTGTTTAATTAGCTCAAGATGGCTCACTATGTTGTATCCAGTATATATCCATGTACGCTTCCATTGAATCAGCTGAATCCTGACTCATCCAAAGTGTCTGTTTTGGCCTCAGCCACCAGCTGGGATCAATCTGTTGGTCAGGTGGAGCTCAGCGGTAAGCAGCCGAGGCCCGATCCGGCCAGCTCAGAGCTCACTCAGCCCATGAAGAAGAAAAGAGAACACACCCCCACTGCAGAGCAAACACTACAGTCCGTTTTCAATGTTTCTAAGGGGAATTTGTTGTTTTACAAATTGTAATATTTCTGTTTTGCCTCAGACAGCATTTAGATGGAAATGGAAATGTTTTCAGGTTTGTTTCTGACAGGAATTAGAATAACCTTTCTCACTGCAGCCAATAAACAGAGTCAGTGATGCAGAAACTGATGTGCTGCCAACGCCTGCATATGGAATGGTAGTAGACAGGAATAATGTGCAGTGCTGTGCAAAATATTTAGCCACCACTAGTTTATATACATGTTTGTGCCCTCCACCAATAGTTCAAGTTTTCTTGTGGCCGTTCAAAGTTCTACTTTGATCCTTTGCTGTTTTTCTCACTTCTTTTCCGTGCAGGTTTTTGTTTGTAAAGCCACTTAAATCGGAGTTCTGACCTAATAAATCAGGCTTACACAAGCTCCTAAACTTAAGTAACCAGTGCAGACGCGGCGCCAGAGTAATCTAGCTGGGGAGTTTGTGGCTTTCTCTGGAAGACCCAGTAAAGTCTTTTTGTTTCACCCCTTAGCGTTTTTACATCCTGTTGGCAGTAGGGTAAATACTCCCGGGTCAAATCTGCCTTGCAACATCCTTGCTATGTACATCTACATATTGGACATAATTGGAAAGCTAAGATTCTTGGGATTCCAATGATGTATTTCAATCAAAGATACAATCATGACTGTAGACAAAGAAAACGCTTTTGTCAAACCACTCAAAAAAAACAAACTGTCAAACTCTCCATTCAAAGCCACAATGAACGTACTCAAATTTAATAGCTAGTCCTCAACAAGTCTTACGTCTACAATCCAAAGATATCTGCTGCTGAAAACCTTGATAATTCCCTTCCTCGGGAGCATTTTTCTCATAACTACCAATAGCATGCTCATATTAGCCTAAAAATAACACAGCGCCCTTCTTCTTCATGATGTTTATTGGCTGCTTGCAAACAACAAACTGGTGCATTACTGCCACTTACTGGTATGGAGTATGTCACTCAAGGTTGCATTTGCCTCTTTAAGACTGGTGATGTATTAGCATCGTCCCTGATTGTGCTAGCTTTGCTCCTGCTTTTATTAAGGGAAGCTCTAATGTCCATTTTGGCAAACAACCGTATCAAAGTATCTTCTTTACTGCCTCAAAAAGCCAAAATAATAGCTTATAGCACCATCTGCTGGTTGTATTGGGTCAATGCATTGCATGACTGCGACTTATTTTACACAGAGGTTGTAATCTGTCTTGGACGGGCCGATACCTGAATGTGCAGGGCAGGCCCTGAACCAGTGTTAAGTCAACTCAAGCCAAACCAGCTCTTAAAATGGATCCTGCATCTTGTTACATGTGGGCCGCTGTTCAAGTCCCTTCAGCTAAATCTATGAAAATGTTGAAAAATATCACTTTTGACAACCAGGAAAAAAGATTTCTCTCCAGAAGGTTGATTCAAAAGGGATATTATCTGAAAAACAGACAATGATCATTTGAACGATGATTTATCTCACGTCTTATGAGAGCTCCTGCTAAATTTTTAATCACTGTGACTCTATTTTTAGGTACATTGTTCTTTTAGAAGACTAGTTTGACCCCAGGCTTTAACTTCCTCACTGATGGCTTAGCATTTCCTATCATCTTAAGTGCACTATTCCCTCCTGCAGCAAAATACACACACAGCATGATGCTGCTACCTCCGTTCTTAGTTGGGATGGTGTTCTTAGGGTTGCAAGTTTCCCTTTAGGTGTAAGAATGACCATTATAGAAATGTCTCCAAAAGTGTTCCTCTGAGTGGCCTTTCTTCCCATGTTGGCACCAGACTCATTTCATTGAATGATGAGACTCTTCTAAGAGCTTCAGCAGCATCTTCAAAAGATCTGTTGTTCTGGGGTTGGTTCTCAAATTTCACACCAAGAAATGGTCTCCTTCCTGAACCGTGTCATATCTGGACACTTCCATTCTGTTCATAGAGTACTCATGTATTATTGAATACAGGAATGTGGCACCTTGGTAAGTTTCTCTTCCTGATGGCGGATTTCTTTGGATTTTTTTCATGATGTAACAGAAGGCGCCAGGGCGTTTGAGGTGTCTAAATCCACAGGTGTAACTCAAATGTTGTAAGCTTACAAAGACAAGATGTCATCATCTGGGCTTTGCTAAATTGTTTAAAGGCTCTTTCTTCCCCCTTGTTTTCCACTTTCGCAAATTTTAAGCACATAGGGCCTGATTTATCAATATTCCAAATAAAGACTGAAAAATTGCGTGCGCTGCCAAAAAATAGCGCGAGAGGCGTGTTCCTAGCAGTTTTAAAATGAAGACTTCGCATCTGCTGCTGTGTGCGCCAGCCTTTCTGCCTCATGCACTGCGCCACAGTTAGAGAGAGGAGGAATGGGCGCAGTGGATTAATGATGATTTGGCAAAAAAAGAAAAAACTCGACATACCTTTCACGTAGATGGCTGTTAGAGAGTTAATTAGGCTAGAACGTCTGTGAACGTTCGTCTTTAATAAACTTCATGCGTGCTGTGTCCAGACATAACTGCCAAGTTTATGGCTATTAGAGTGTTAATTATTATTAGGTTAAAATTACGCGGCAAATAGTTTCATGTTTTTATAAATCGCGCTGCACGTGGAACGCCTACTTATTTGCATGTTCTCCTCCTAATATTTGCACCTTCTGACAGAAACGCCCATTTTAGATATTAATCAAGGGCAAAATGGCTAAAGGGATTGCGCCCATCTTGCTGCACGTTTAACAGGCGCAGTCCTCCCTGCGCCCGTTTAGTAAGTCACCTGCTGCATAATTTTGCGGCCTCTGTGAGGTTTGCGCATGTTTTAACAAACACAAACCTCTGATAAATCAGGGCCATAGTTTATAAATACAGTGTCAGTGGTTGGGTAGAATGAATGAAAATGTGTAAAAACAGCAGGAGCAGTTCATGAGACAGACCATCAGAAAGCCTGGAGAACTGTTCGAGCACTTCAACGTTACAAGACAGAAAGAAATCAGGAGCCGATTGAAAACTATTGCACAACACCTATCATTATTCATATTTATTCCAGCATTCCCTCTTGACTGCAGGAACAGGCTGTCCAGAGAGAAGCCTAGGGGCCATTTGTGACCCCTGACCTCAGCTCAAGAAGGGTGCAGATTTGGCCTTCAAGCACAGGCTGTTGATGCAGATGGACACTTCTAACATGTATTCAGGACAAGATTACTAACATGACTAAAATTACAAATTCACTTCAATCCTTAAAAGGGAATATATTGCATACTTGACTGAGTGTTCATCATCAAGCACACTTTGCTATTATTTGGATTTTATGGTAACTAGAATCACAAACATCCAGATATGTTTAGTGAGATTTCATTCATTCATCAAATTTGGGATAATACATAAAGCGCTTATATCCCACTCCTTTTACTCTAAATTTCGTAAATATTTACTTTGAAGCACTACGTTGGTGTAGATTCTCAGTCATCCAGGTCATGATATTCTCGAGAGTTTAAATAAAGCCAACTGGACTTTTCTTGTTGTCTTGAATACATTTCGTCTCTCATCCAAGAGGCTCCTTCAGTTCTGAAAACTGGATTGGGAGTATCAGATGTATAAGTCTCACTAATGTGGCTATCGTTATACCTAACGAGGCTATCAGGGGTAAGTAAGCTTTTAAGCACTCAGCAATCTTGGTGATGTAAGGGTCGTTAAAGGTGAAACGACCCCGGTTATGTAACTGCGCTGTTTTGGTCACATGCCTCAATGTGTGAGTTTTGGTGAAACTTCTTGGGTTGGCAACTCAAGGCTGCTTTGTATGTGTTTGAAAGGGGGGAAATTTCAAACCACCTCCTCTGTTCAAGGTTGGTTTCACATGTTTGAAGCCGTGACATTTATAGATAAATCAATTACACGGACCCTCATATGACAGGCTAAATAACCCAAACTATTGCTCTTCATTTTTGAATGCGCAACTTTACAAACGTCACCCCGTACTCCTGATTACTGGAAACAACTGCGGAGGGATGAAAAGATTGAAGAGTTTTAAAGGACACTTTAACTGTCAAAATAACAGCAAATACTGCAACTGGAGAGTAGTAGAAGAGAAAAATAGCAGAGTGAAGAAAAGTCTGTCCTCCTGTCATGGTTTTATATGTATATAGGACCCAAATGCAGAAAGTAAATAAGAGTGTTTTAATAACAAAATAAGGATTTACAAAACTCAGGAGGATCAAAAACCGCAGCAATGGCAAAAACAGGAACCAAGAAGGGAAGGTAGACGGGCAACAGGGAAGGCAGGAATGACGACTAACCAGCGAGTTGTGACTGAGTGAGAACTGAATATATACTGAGGGGAGAGTGAGGATGTGAAGCAGAGAAGGAGCAGGAGACCAATTAAGGGAAACAGTTGCAGCTGGTGGTGATTAGAGGAAGCTGGACTAGGAGTAGAGTGGCAGAGAAGCAGGAAGGAGAAGGGAAACAGAAAACTCTTCAGAAACAGACCAATGATAACAAGTCTTAGAGGAATCTAACGGGAGGCTAAGAGAAACACTAGAAAACAGAAGAAAGACATATAAGGAAACTCTGGAGAGAAAGAAATAAGGAAGTTATCTAAAGAAAAAGAAACACAAATGAGAAGGTGGACATAAACAAAGATGAACACATCTAGGAGCATGGAGGGAAAGAGGAAACAATGGAGTGCCATAAATAAATATAATAATTAAACTGAATAAGGAAAAACTACTAACTTGAGACACAAACAGGAGGAACAAAACAAGAGGGCACCTTGGGGTAAAAAGGGGAAGAAAACAAAGTGGAAGGAAAAACTACAAACTTGCAACACAAAATCCGAAGACCATGACACCTCCAGCAGTCTAAGCCTATAGCAGCATTACAGAGATAGCGCAGGATGACCTAAAACACTAAATATTTAGCTTGTTATTTAAGCATTTTGATTGGTTAACTAAATATTTAGCTTGAAACGGTAACATTTATAAATGAATAAATAGCATGGACAGGGAGATGACTTTTAAAAATAACCCCACATTTTTGTTCTTTTATGACAGGCTAAATGAACCAAATTATTGCTGTTAATTTTTGATTGTGTAACTTTACCAACGGCACCTTATAGTTCTCTGAATGCAGAAAAATATCCCTTTGGTGACATTTGATCACAGGGACTGAATATTATTTAATGAAGCAAGCACAGAATGCTGTTTTGACATTGAAGCGAGACAGCAGAGGAGACTGACTGCGTCCTCTTAATGAAAAAAAAAAAAGAGTAAAATAACAGGCGCACGTCTGCAGCTTACGTTTGTTAATGTCAGTGAAAGTGTAACAGATATACTAAAGCTCATCTCTTAGCTCGGGCTCTCGGAGCTGCCGGCTGCCTCTCGCCGTTTTTGCTTGATTAAAAAGCGCCCAGGAGTTGGTAAGCGTGTGGTAGGTGAGAGCGTACGTCATGACAGCTTAGCATACTGATTATTCAAGCCTCTTAGGCTAAGCCCCGGCACTCGAGTGATGAGCGTCAGCTCCACGCTCTCCCCTCCCGATTCCTCCACTTTCCTCGTTCTCAATATTGGGGCGAGTGGGAAGCCGGTGACAGCTCTCGCAGAAAGCAAACCTGTTGTCTCAGAGGGTGAGAGGAGATTCAGATGCTGCCTGGGGCTTTATTTAAACGTCCTGCCTGTGTGATCCAATCCTTGTTGGGACCGCTCCTCTTGTCTTGTAGCACTGGCTGCTGCTGCCACTAAAAAACTCTGGGACTTCCTACCACACTGGAGTCCAAACCTGCTGTCTCATGGGCCAAAACTGTTTCATTTCATTTCATAAAAAAAAATAAAAAAAATAAAATCCTCTGCCTGTCTGTCAGAGGATGGACTTCAAAGTTCTGCTGCTGGTCTATAAAGCTCAGAATGGTTTAGGACCAAAATACATCAGTGATCTCCTGACCCAGTATGAACCTACTCGACCCCTCAGGTCATCTGGATCCGCTCTTTTATCAGTTCCCAGAGTCAGAACCAGACATGGAGAAGCTGCGTTCAGCTTCTATGCTCCACATGTCTGGAACAAACTCCCAGAAAGCCTCAGATCAGCTGAAACACTCAGTTTATTTAAATCCAGGTTAAAGACCCACCTGTTCTCAGCTGCTTTTCATTAGGTTTTTATTCTACGTTTAATCTGCACGGCTTCTTTTAATTGTTTTTAATTGTTTTTTTTTTTTACTCCTGTACTTTTGCTTTTTCTGCACCCCACTGTAATGCTTTTGATGCTTCATGTAAAGCACTTTGAAATGTCTTGTAACATGAATTGTGCTATACAAATAAACTTGCCTTGCCTTAAATTGTTATTGAACTAAAATCTCATTTACAAGAGTGTCCTCGACTAGACGGCAGCAGAATGAGATAAAAACAAGACAGCTTTAGCATTAGATCCAATCTTCAGCCAGAGGTTTTTTAACTTTGTTTTCTCTCCATAGGAGCTCCACCTGGTCTGGTATCCTGCTAAGCTGTGATGCCCTGTTGGATGGGGGGCATCGACTGGGATGATGCTCCCAGTAACTGAAAGTCCTCCATGTCCTGTTATCAACTTTGTACTTTCTTTAATACAGAAACCACTCTTCCATCAGTTTCTTCTGTGTTTCTGCTCTGTCTTCTCGAACCCCCAGACGGTCGTGGCAGATGGCCGCTCCTACTGAGCCTGGTTCTGTTGGAGGTTTCTTCCTGTTAAAGGGGAGTTTTTCCTCTCCACTGTCGCCACATGCTTGCTCACCATGAGGGATAGCTGTGGTTGGAGTCTGCATCAAAAGGGTACAACCTCCAGTCGTGACTCGATGCGATCTGCTGGGATTCCTGAGATAGAAAACTTTTAAATTGCTTGGATTGTATGTATGATTGAATCGAAATGACTTTCCCTGTAAAGTGCCTTGAGATGTCGTCTGTTGTGAATTGGCGCTAAATAAATAAACTGAATTGAATAGAAAACTGGATTGAACTTTTTGACTGTGTAACTTTACAAATGGCACCTCATAGAGAGCTCTCCTGCTACCCTGAAGGCCGGCGAGGGATGCAGCCGAACCTCATTGTGTGCTCAGAGGGCCCCATTCGTCATTCGGTCCGAACCGTCTCAGAGGATACTGGATAAATAACCGAGCTGCATTCACACTCTGTGACGTAGCTGCGTTCTGTCAGAGCAGGGGGGGATCCAGAGGTCAAACCTCTCTGGAAGGAGAATTATTACTGGAGCTCGCTGCAGCAAACAATCTGATATTTAAAGTCGGTGGGTGGGAGTGAGGCCAGATGATTCCCAGCTCATCTCTGAATATTTATACCAAAACAAGGCGTTCTAATGCTCCACTATCAGCCGATTGAAGCTTTCTTGTCGTCGCTGCCGGAACTTTAAATCCGCACGATGTTATCTGTTCAGCTAGAAACAGGGGCTATGAATCCACCTCTGAGAGCAAACTGCAAGAACCTTCCTCGCTGCGCTGATCAAAAGTCAAACATCTGTATGGAATTATATTTCAGTCAGAAATCCCGAGCGAGATTTTCATCCCTCACCTGCGAGTATTCAACAAAGCACGCACGTAATCGCTCATGCGCGTGCGCGCATATTCAACACAACGTGCGTGAAGAATTCCCCTCATGAGTATCCAACAACATGTGGATTTCACCTCCCACGCGCTCTACACGAAGCTTTCATACACGAAGCTTTCATACACGCGTGAGGGTAAATCTTAGGAAATTCTGCGCGAGCGAGTAAAAGACTTTTGACTGTTTGGAGGAGGAGCCTATGGGTCGGCACTGACCCTGTGTAATTGGTCTTTTTAAATCGGTAACCCCCACAGGATCAGTGATGTTTTTCATAAGAGTTCACCAAACATCACATTACTTTTAGTATCCTAAAAAAAAAAAAAAAACTCATATTGAATGTCATAATTTATATTCTGTTGTTAGTTTTTCATTCATAAATGTACATTTCTCAAATGCAAACCTGTTTTATACCATTCCTGAAAGAACTGAAGCTCTTCTTCTCCTTCACTTTCTTTAATGGAGAAAAGCACTGCAATTGCTTGAAAGGACATAATGAACTGATTGTGAACTTTTTCCCCCTAGCCCTTTTTAAAATGTATTTTTCATTTCATTTATTTAAGGTTTTAGTTTCTCTTTTTTTCTCTGCTTGAATGCTACACCAATGTACTTTTGCTATTTTCCTGGCTATCTGGCATCACCAAAGTCATGTTTGCTTTGTTTGAAAAATGCCATTTTCTTGTATTGTTAAACTGTGAAAAAAATAAATAACTCTACTGATCCTGTGGGCGTTACCGATTTAAAAAGACCAATTACACAGGGTCAGTGCCGACCTTAGGCTCCTCCTCCAAACAGTCAAAAGTCTTTTACTCGCTCGCGCAGAATTTCCTTTCGAGGGCGCAGCCTCTATGAAGAGTGGATTGTGCCACGGATTACCTGTCTATGGAGACTGTGGTGTTACGGTACGTTTGGAGAAGCTCACTAACGCGTGTCTAACGCCCCTCCCACTAACACCTGGATAACGCCGCCTCCCCAACAACGCCTGCTCTTCTTTGTAGTGTTATTGCGGTTGGCAAAAAAAGAATTGATGCATTACCGCCATCAACTGGCTTGGAGTGTGGACTGGAATGATGCTCAAACAAATTAAATGAAAACCCTTATATCCACTTATACTGATTTTGTTTTAGAAACTGAAATAAAGCCCTAAAACCTTTACATCCTGAATTTCTAGGCAAAAGATCATTTATGTCTAAGTAATTTTTTTTTCTTCTAATTATGAACTAGTTGTCTTCTCGATCATTTTGCCAATACAATATATGTTCCATGGTTTCATTTACTCCACAGTTATTACATATCCCTGTTTTATGCTTTCATATATAATGTATAAAGTACTATTTAATCCAGTGTCCAAATCTAACTCGAGATATTAAATTGTCTCCTTTTCTCCTTGTCCTTTCTGTCCTGCAAGTTCAAATGCTGCAACAAACACTGTTATGCTGGTCATCTGATAGTGTTTGCCTCATCCTCTAAAAAACTTTAACTTCTACCTTTATTTTATCCATCTAGTAGAATTTCTCTTGTTTTCCTCCATCTTCAAATTATGTGCGTTGTATTAGTTATATAGTCTTAATATTGTTTTAAACAATACTTACAGCAATAGTAGCAATAACAGAAATGTTAGAAATAAATATCAGCAACAGAAGTAAGAAAAAGATAAACTCGAGGAAGCCCTGAAGGTGAAGCTGGCCCTTAATATTTGTTTTTAAAACTCTTCAACAGACAAGCACCACTCTATTTGTCAGAGTTTCTCATTGTTAGTGAGCTTTAAGATCATCCCACCAGCTTCTACTCAATGTACCCACATCTAGATGTAAACATTGGCGTGACCGAGCTTTCTCAGTTGCTGCTCTGAACCTCTGGAATAAGTTGGCACCTGATCTGCGTCTCTTCTCGGATCTGCAGCTTTTACATCTAAAACCCATGTATTCAGGATGGCTTATGATAACACACAATGCAGTGACACATTTTATTTTATTCTGTTAATAATTTATCTTTTTAATGTTTTTTTTTTATTACTTATCCATTTTCCTGTATTTTCCTGTAACTGCTTGAGTGTGATTAGCTCTTGTGATGTTTTATGTTTATAAAGCACTTTGGACAACAGACGGTTGATGGAAAGAGCTATACAAATTATTATTTTTTTGGTTAATGTGAATTGGGATGCAATGAAACAAAGCTGACTTGCATTCTAAACCCCTGTTTGCAATTTTCAATTGGACACTGCCAACACAGGTCAGTGGTAAGCACTGTGCAGACAAGGCTGTTCAATAATAATATCCACAGTAATTTGTGAGTTTAAGAAGGGTAATAAATTGCCTGACAGTAAACCGTCCTCTGTCGACTAAGATAAAGTCATAAGTCCATGTTTAAGAGTATCAACAGTATTTTTTAAATCAATATCAGAAGAAATGTTAATAATTTAAAACAGTGTTAATGGTGGAGTTGTTAAATCATAACGGTTCTTTAACACAGAGGCTACAGATTAAAACCCCTTATGCCTACAGTTATTTCAAACAGCCTCATTTTGGATATCAAAATGTCAATACAATTTCAAACTGAATGTTAAACTCCTCTTTAATTGTAGAATAGCCTACTAGGAGAAAAAAATAACCCCAACAGGTTGAACATTGACACACGTTCTTGAGACGGCATGAAAACATCCTACAGGTTTATGTGATTTTGGAGAGGACAGGGAAACGGCGGATCATGTAATATGTGTTTGCACACGGTATATAGAAAACAGGAAGATGTTAGAAGAAAAGTTAAAAGTAAAAAAATGGGGTATTGAGTTTAAAGAATTTATTGAGTGGGGGAAAATGTATTTATAGGTTATAAGTGGATTAATAAGAAGAATATAGGCTAGTGTTTTTTTGTTTGTTTTTTTAAACTACATATATTGTCCCGCTACAACCCACACTCCTACACAGTAGGTGGCGGAATTAGACCTGACGCTAGTTGCAACCCGCCAATAAAACAAAAAGAAGAAGAGGCGGCGTCAGGTGAGACACGATTATAATCTGACACGTAATTCTGAAGTACGCCGCCGTGACATCGCCGCCAGTAGACGTTCACTCCATGACGTCGCCGCCATGTCACTGCCCATCTGACGTTAGCAGCCAAAGTAAAATCCCATTGCAATTTCAGACGTTGAGGCGGCGACGTGAGGTTAGGCTGCGCCTTCTCCTTTGTCTGGTTAGCCTATCCGTGGCACAGTCCACTCTTCATATTGGATACTCGTGAGATAAATTCTACATGCGCGTTGTGTTGAATTTACGCGCATGAGCAATTGCATGCGTGCCTTGTTGAATACACGCAGGTGAGGGTTGAAAATCTCGCTCTGGATTTTTGACTGAAATATAATTCCTTACCATCTGCTGCGATGCTACATTCATTTCACGTCTTCATCATCAAGAATCTTTTCCTCTCTGTTTTGTGTTTTGTTTGGTGGAATGTGGGGGGGGGGGGAAAGACAGATTTCTTTGTTTCTGATCAGGGAAACAAACAACATCTCAGCACTCCTGTTTCTTCATCCTCTCCGCCAAAAAATGAACCTCACTCACCAACAGCATCTAACTGAGTTTAAATATGTACATGTCTCTACTAAAACAACATGCCCTGGAAGGTGATTAAAAACACTGGCTGAAATAAAGATTCATAAAAGTTACAGGAAAATATTTAAAAAAGAAAAGGAAATTATGAAATGGAATTACAGTGGACCAGCGGCATTCACTGAGGTTAGGGACTAATGTCCCCCCACTTATAGCTAAATCCAAATACTTGAGACCCCCGATTAAAAAGCCTATAACTGCCTATTTTAAAAGTAAACATTATATATACTTTAATATCCATTAATGAACACAGTGGAAACAATCTTAGAACTTCTGTAGAAGCTAATTTCAACGGTCATCCTTATCTCTGATCTTGGCAGTTCAGCCAATCAGCACCAAGGACTAGAAATGGTGCTACTAGATTGGCTGCTTTGCAAGCACCAGCCAAGAACATGTCAACTAGCATTATGCGTAGATAGGTCAGGTTCCCAAGCTGCATTTTTAGATGTGCTCTATGAAAAGATCTGCAGATTTTCCACCAATAATTTGGAGTTGCATTTCACAGAGGGAAATCTGCAAATACTGAACCGTGAATAGGCCAGAATCTTCTTATTATTGTATTTAGGCAAGGCAAGGCAAATTTTATTTGTATAGCAGACTTTCAGCAACAAGGAAATTCAAGTTGATTTACATGAAAACAGCAATAAAGCATAAAACACACAGAAAACATATGACACATTACCTATAGGCAGAGGTGGGTGGTAACTACTTACATTTAGTCAGTTACATTTACTTAAGTAACCTTTTGAAAAACATTTACTCCTAGGAGTAGTTATACTTCACCATATTTTTTTGTAACTTCTACTTGAGTAGTATTATTTGGAAGAAACACTGCTCTTACTTTAGTACAGTTTCAGGTCATGTGGTATTGGTCCAGTGGTAACAATGCAGCTCAGGACCATGCGGTCGTTTTTTTTCACAGTGTTGCCATAAAAGCTATTTTAAAATCAGATATTGACATTTAGGCTCTAATTTTCATATCTGTACATCCTTAGTTTTCTATTTGCCGAGCCTGCTGTAAACAGTTAACGGTTTTATATCGTCACTGAATGTATTTGCACCGATCTAACATATCAAGATACCTAGCACTGGGTTCTAACATTTCAAATGTTTTTGGAATTTAAAAAACAGACAGATGACTTTTCCCAACCTATGGTAACCTTCCTAACTTCCTGCAGCATCTAGCTATACCATACATCCAGATTTAAAGTTAGTTTTATTTCTGTGTACATGCAACTGATATATATTGTAGTTATCCCTGCTTCAAAAGGACTGAGTGAATCTGCAGATGGTGGAGTATTGTAGCCCCTTCCTGGGACTGAAACATTGCAGTTGTGTCCGCCTCTCTTTCCCCACTTCTCTCTCAGTTGATGGGTCAGTCGTTCTTTAACAGGGCAACGCTGTAAAACTAAAAAACAACCCGTTCCGACAATAATTCATACCGGGAAATCAAGGACTGGCAGCGCGAGGCATTACTGAAATTGAATGTGGCACCTTCTAAAAGTCGAACCTATCGGGGGAGAATTATGGCACGTGAAATCTGAGGACCTTCCTGTCTAGGAGTAGCCACAGACTGATGTAATTTAGGCCTGGGAAGGTTTTAGAGATCAATCAGAAAAGATGGAGGGTAAATGGAAGAAGGATAGGAAGCAAACTGTGGTTGCAGTAGCTTCAGCCTCCCCTGCTGCTTGGCCAGCAACACTCTGGGTGGTGAGGGATGGTCATGAACACCCCCCCACTCCTCTAACCCGTCTGCTATTTTTATACCCGCTAATACAGGGGTGGAAGGAACCAGCTTAACCAGCGAAGAGACGAGAAAATATTGTTGTTGGCCTCAACATTGAGTTGGTAAAACCAATCGTATGAACATGTGGTGGAAAGGTGGGAAGGAATTAGCTTTGTGTTTTGTTTTTTTAAAATCAGCTTGAAACTCACATAGGTCTTTAACCCAGTCATGTAAAAAAAAAAACACAGTAGCCAGGTGAAACTACAGAAATTAGAATATCGTCCAAAAGTTCATTTATTTCAGTTATTTAACTTAAAAGGTGAAACCAATATATGATATAGACTCATTACATGCAAATTGAGATATCTGAAGCCTTTGTCATAATTTTGATGATTATGGCTTACAGTTTATGAAAACCCCAAATTCAAAATCTAAGAAAGTTAGAATATTGTGAAATGGTTCAATATTTTAGGCTCAAAGTGTCGCACTCTAATCAGCTAATTAATCCAAAGGGTTCCTGAGCCTTTAAACGGCCTCTCAGTCTGGTTCAGTAGGAATCACAATCATGATGAAGACTGATGACCTGACAGAAAACCATAATTGAAAACCTCCTGAGATTTTAAATTTGGGGTTTTCATAAACTGTAAGCCATAATCATCAACATTATAAGAAATAAAGGCTTGAAATATCTCATTTTGCACGTAATACGCCTATATCATATACTAGTTTCACCTTTTAAGTTAAATTACTGAAATAAATTAACTTTTGAACGATGTTCTAATTTTTCGAGTTTCCCCTGTATATGGACATATGCACACAGATCCGGTCCCAGAGGAATTTAGCTGGGGTGGGCAGTAAACTTTTTATTTTATTTAACCCCTCACTGTTTTTTACTTCGCATTGGTGGTATGTTACTTTCTATGTTAGACACCATTGGAAAGCGGAGTATCTTGAGATTCCAATGATGCATGCCAATCAAGGATACAGTCGTAACTGTAGACACAGTAAATGCTTTAGTGAAAACACTCCGAAATTCAATAATGTGCAACACACCATTCAGAGCCACATATCACTGACAGAACAGAGCTATCTCAAACGAAAACTGTTTTTATGTCCACAACAAGTCTTACGTCCACAATCCAAGATAATCTGCTGCTGAAAACTTTGATAACTTCCTTCCTTGTGTGTATTTCTCACAAAGTTTTCGTCAGAACTACCGTTAACATGCTCATATTAGCCTTACGATAACGCAGCAGCGTCCTTCTTCATCCTTGTGATGTTTATTGGCGACAGTAAACAACAAATTGGTGCATTACTGCCACCTACTGGTATGGAGTGTGGACCACAATGCCACTCAAGGGTGCCCTTGCCTCTCTGAGACTGGTGATGTATACGTCCATCGTCCCTACTTGAGCTAGCTTTGCTCTTGTATTTATTAAGCCAAGCTCTAATGTCCATTTTGGCATACAACCGTATCAAAGTATCTTCTTTACTGCCTCCAAAAGTCCCAATTAATAGCCTACAGCACCTTCTGCTGGTTGTCTTGGGTCAATACATTGCATGGTTGCAACTTAATTTACATGGATGCTGTAATCTGTCTTCGGTGGGCCTGATCCCTGAATGGACCTCATTCAGATCCAGGCTAACAAACGTAGCTTCTGCAGTCAGAAGACCTACCTCTCCTCTGTCAATCTTTCCAAGCGAGAAATGCCTGTTCAGTCCCAGCATGAACTTCAACAAACTCAATTTCATCCACTTTTTTTAAATCGCACAATTTCAAAACAGATGTCATCTTCTAGGTTCCTTACAGGAAAAACACGTCCAGTTTATGTCTAATTAACAGAACTATACAGAATACAGCTCTGAGTGTCGCACACTCTGACCTTAGAATGAACTTGCCAGGACGTCAACTCCTGGGAAGATTGGGAACTCTCTGAAATGTTTCCCGCTTGGGAATAATCTTTCTCTCCGTAGATGATAATAACTCCTCCCAGACTGATGGGCAGCAACGGTTTCTTCAGCGGGACTTAAATCTAACAGAGACTCTGCGGAGGGAGCTAAAGATTAGAGTGATGCCAAGGAGTCTTTCCAACCTCAGAGACGTGGAGCTCCTTGTTGAAGGTAAATCATCAAAATACCAGAGGAAACATGCAAAAAGCTGCTCGGCGGTCACAAGAAGGGTTGCTGTAAACCCAATAAAGATTTCATTATTGATAAATAATAAAAATAGGCTTTAATGATTAGAAGAAAAGACAAAAAAACCATTCTTATTCAGGTGATGTGAGTGTGAAGCTTTGTATGAATATAAATTAGCTTACATTGTATTTAATGACGTGTAGTTTTGTATTCATATATGAATTTGATTAATGGATTTTTTTTTTGCAATGTAACACATTTGTCCCCATACAAACGTTGCACAGAGTCATTTTTAAATGGTTTATTATTATTATTATTATTATTATTATTATTATTATTATTATTATAAATTTACTAACAGGAAATCCCTGTTTGACCTAAGGCTGGACAAATTCATCTTTCAAAATAAAACCCTGAAAACAAACACAAATAAAATCAGTCATAAAAAAAAGAATTATGATAGCCTTTCAAATTAAAACCTAAATAGACTCCTCAATATAAAACCCTCTGTATGTTTAAAAAAATATCATTTCAAAATAAATTTTTACTCTATTATTGGAGCTAAATGCCTCTATTGGGCCTCTATTGGAAAATCCAACATGATCATACGTTGGTTATTAGGAGAACATGAGGCACTAAAGTCCTCATGGGGTTTAACCAGTGATGAGAAAGCCTTTCAAATTAAAGCTTACAGGGAGAAAATAAAAGTCTGATTAACTAAGAGGTTTAGGATTCCTGACAGACTTTAAAAAGCAGAAGCTGGATGTCGATGGTCCTTAAATCATTGTTTATAGGACATATATTATCGTTTTCAGGGATGTAGCTCAGAATAGTTTAGAAATAACCAAAAGACGTGAAAAAGGTTGCTGGAGGAAGACCACATCATGTGTGTTTCAACTACAAAACATCATGATGGAACTGCTTCCTGTTTTTAGTTGGCCGGATTCAAAGCGCTCTTTTTGTGCCAGAAAGTGTTTAAAATTAATTATCTGATTTGAAAAACAATGGGAAGCGGATGTTGTTTTAGGTTCTATGCTTATATTATTTATCGATATTTGTTCTCTAAGGTGTTGCACTTACTTCCTTCTCCCACTATGTATCTGTCCCTTTTGCTTCTTCCAATAAACAAAGCTCAATACAACAGCTGTGGCACATACATATAAAGCAAACCCTCTGAGCATGTCTTACTACACAAATAAAACGAAACGTTAGCCTTGGAAATGTGGCCGAGGTGATTTCATGTCTGCTTCATCATCTCAGCATATGTCTTGTCTTTATTGGTGCCACAGTTGCAAACTAAATATGTAACTTTAAGCTAGATACTTAGTTAGCAAGCAAATTATTTAGTCTGAAGCTGAATATTTAGCTTCGAACCAAACATTTAGCTCAGAGCTAAATATTTAGCTAATATGCAGATCTACTTGCTGATAAACTGCTGGCGGGACTGAATGTCACCTCTTTATTGTAGTTTTTCTTCCGTCGTGTTTTTCCGACATGTTCAACATTTCAGCTTATAAAACATGGGATTCGCCGTTTTAACAGCGATACAAAAATTTACAAATAAATTTACAGTAAGAGGAGTTTATACAGAGCTTAGCAAGACCAACCTTTTATTTTCATAGTCCACTTCCGCTTCTCGACAAGCAAATTTACATGTTAGCTAAATATTTAGCTTGTTGTTTAAACATTTAGTTTGGAGCTAAATATTTGATTTGTCAACTAAATATTTAGTTCTAAACCGTAACATTTATAAATGAATAAATAACATGGATGCAAATATGACTTTGATAAATAAACCCCATTTTTTTTATGACAGGCTAAATAGCCCAGATTATTGCTGATAACTTTTGACTGTGTAACTTTACAAACAGCACCTCATATGTCTTTATGGAGCTAAGTGCTGATCAAAAAGCATGAATGCCAATGTGAAGTTATATCACTTTGCTCTCCATCACTGTGCAACAGCTATCATCAAACTCTGAGCCAGATCCCTCCCAGGAAACTCCCGGCACATTCGGTGATCTGAGCCAGGCCAGCGGGAAAACCGGAATGGTTCCAAAAGGCCGGGACACAAAGAGCCAGCTGCTTTCCCGTAGAGCGTCGGCTCTGGGAGAAGAGGGGCTGTTCACTAGGGCTTTGTTAATAGTCCAGCTATGTGCCATAATAAAGGCAGAGCTCTGCATCTTCGATTGAATCCATCTTTCCTCAGTGTCACATCGGTAAAACAGCTCGCTGTGAATTCTGCAGAATACAATCTGTTGACATTTTGCTGAAACACCCGACAGACAGCTGAGGGAGCCACTGTCTACATTAAATACAGAAGATGGAGCTTAAGCTGGAGTTTGATGAGGCTCTGGAGGCTGATAAATATGTTGCTGAGACTAAGAGGTGGCGGTGAGGAGACAGCTGTGATGCAGAACAGATTTCAAACCAGAGGTTCCGGGGTTAGATCTCTGACCTTCCCTGTCCAAATCCATACAGCTGTAAAATAATACAAGTCCAGTCTGAATGCTCAGTAGTGCTTGGAGAGAAACGGATAACAAAAGCACATCCATGCTGATCACCAACTCTGAGGTTTGAACAGTTACGTCAGGAAATATTCAAAACAAAATACATTTCAGCTGAAGGATCATATATGGATAAAAAAAAAAAAACGAGATAAATCAAAGATTTCCAAGAACAGATTGCTCCAAAATATCGTGAGCTTCACATTGACTTTCTACAAAAGATAAAGGTGTTGTCACCTTGATGATCATTGAGTTAAACATTTTAGCTTTCAGCATCTCATGTTTCACTTGTTTCCTGCTCCACGTGCGCGCTCATGCAGCTTTAGGAGTAAAAAGAGTGGCTGAAGCTCAGTCTGAGATGAACCGCTCATAAAGCCCCAAAACGCTCCTCTAAACCCGTTTCATGTGATTTGATTTATTTCATTTGTGTTGCATTTGTTAAACATATTTAAAAGATTATTATATTTTAAATGCATGTATAATGCTAATTTTCTATATAGATTAATTCAATTGGAAATAAATATAATTGTAAATAAAATGAATACATTGAATTCAACTTATGATGTAAATATAACATATTTACATTTATTTCATATTTGCATGATTTTTTATGCATATTGAATTATCTGCTTAACATCATTGAATTACTCATATTTACTCATAACCTTTTTCAGATTTTAATGCTTATTTAAACATAAATATTTGGAGATGCATTTCATTGTAAAATACATTTAACAATGATTTTTTTAAAATGAGTGAAGCCCTAAATGGGATCAAATTTGGTTATTTGCATCTCAAAGAAAAGAAATCTCTTTATTCATTAACATCCAATTCTTTACGGAAATTTGAAGTAGAGAAAAAAAAAAGAAGCTTTTTTTTCTTGTCTTCGCTGTAAGGTCCAATTTTCAGATTTGATAAAGTGGCTTTAAAATCTCTTGGCTGGCAGTATTGATGTCTAAAGCACTTCAGTATAATCACACACACACACACGCAGGGAGCACTTCCCCTTCCTGGTGGAGTGCAGGATGTGCGGCTGAAGAACTAAGCAGTTTTTCTCCTCCCCGCTGCTGCCAGGAATGCTTTATGAGCCGCGTTAATATTGGCGCTCTGCAGCCAGAAGGATTGCCTGATTCGATCAAGCGTCTCGCTGCCTTGTAAAGTCATTACACTTTGTGCGACGTCATGCGTTCTGTAAGCCTGACCCGCGGTCCCGTAGTTTTATCCCGGCGCTGGGAAAGTGGCCACAGCATTCCCAGGAGCTAGAAATAACCGAGACAAAACAGAACCTTTTTTTTTTTTTTTTTTTTTTTTTTCAGCATGCTCTCCTGGTCAATCGCTGCTCCTGGCTGGAAGTTTGAAAAAAAAAAAATAAATAAATAAAGCAGAATCTAACTGAACTCTGGGAATTTGCATGAGAGCTGCAGGGGATGAGACGGCTACAGAGATGCTGAGGAGAGATTGTGGAGGAAGTTCGTATCAGAATATCAAAGGGAGGAGGGGACGACACAGTGACGTCACTGATCGCATCTGCTGGAACTGTGTCACTTTACTGAGACTGATTCTGAAGGGCTGCAGGTAAAACTTGGGATAATACGAGAAACACAGAGTGGGTGAAGAAGAAGGAGCCGGAAGTAGTTTAGGTTGGAGAAAAAGCGACTTACCTGCTCAGGGGTGGTGGGATGGAGGATGGAGGAGAGTCAAAGGGTCCCGGGGTGGTTTGGGTGGTCGGGGTCCTGCTTCGGGCTGGAAGCAGGGCTGGAGGGTGGTCCAGGTTAGGGGAGGAAGGATGGAGTGACAGGGAGCAAGGGGGGAGAAATATAAATCCCTCTCTTCCTCTCTTCAACTCGTTTCTCCCTCCAACACACACACTTGCTCGGAGGCAGAAGGCTGGAGACACTCAGATAAAAGCCGGAGAAAGACTCTTTACATTTACAAGCTCGGCCACAGGAGGAGGGGAGGAGCGCCCAGAGCCGCTCCGCCCACCCTGCTGCAGCCCAGCCAATGGATGGAGGCAGAGAGGAGACCAATCAGCCAATACCAGCAGGGACCGCAGACCCCATCCGGTTGGAAGAATTAGAAAGTGAAAGGAAAAGTGGAATGCTGCTGCTCTGAAGGACGGACGGAGCGCAGCGTTCCCGAAAAAACCACCCCAAAGTTAAATCTGGAAGGAAAAAAAAAACCGAAAGGAAGGAGGACCGTGAGAGGCTTAGATCGCTGCTCACAGGACAAACAGGAGAAAGAACAGGTCAACCTTTTGACTTAAAGAAAAAAACGAAATCTGCTGCAGAGGTAGAGGAGGTGAGGAGAGTGGAAGGAAAGAGAAACGTGAAAAAGCAAGCTTAGACACAAGGAGCCCTTTTCCTCACTCAGCTACATTCTCCTACTACTCTCCAATTGTGATGGGCTGTGAGCTACTGTTGGTAACAACTTCATGTTCTCCTTCCATAGATGATCCGCTTGGAGCTTTCTTTTAGTGTTTAACCCTGACTGGCTACACGTGCTCTCTCTCTCATCCTATCGATTTCAAAGTTCGACGTTTTGTGCGTTCAGAGATGCTCTTCTGCAGACCTTGGTTGTAACGAGTGGTCATTTGAGTTACTGTTGCCTTTCTATCGGCTCGAACCAGTCTGGCCATTCTCCTCTGACCTCTGGCATCAACAAGGCATTTTCGCCCACAGAACTGCCGCTGACTGGATATTTTCCCTTTTTCGGACCGTTCTCTGTAAACCCTAGAGATGGTTGTGCGTGAAAATCCCAGTAGATCAGCAGTTTCTGAAATACTCAAACCAGTCCGTCTGGCACCAACAACCATGCCGCGAACTGCAGCAGATCGTCTTGACCACGTCTACATGCCTAAATGTATTGAGTTGCATGTGCATCTGATTGGCTGATTAGAAAAGTGCGTTAACGAGCAGTTGGACAGGTGTGCCTAATAAAGTGGCCAGTGAGTGTATATACGGTGATCCGGAACCCGCCCGCATAAAACAAATTTCCGCCCGGACTGTGAAATATAATTTATGTTTTTCCACCCGTGAAACGACGGGGGTAGCATGCGGGTGATCTGGTGGTGGTCAGAGGACCCGTTGGCTTCAGTGTTCGGCAGCCTCGTTTCTTTTCAGTGCGCCCCAGGGCAGCTGTGGCTACGACGTAGTAGCTCACCACCACCAGCGTGTCAATGTGTGCGTGAATGACTGAATGTAGTGAAAAGCTCTTTATGGTCATATACAAATGCAGGCCATTTACCATTTACCATGATCTTCCGCGTCGCAGGGCTGTGAACTGTAGTGAAGTTAAAGTTAAAGTTTCTCCGCACAGAACAGCAAGGGCTGCAAAGAAAACACGTGTTTTTCTGTTGCTCGTTCTTCTTCTGGGGCGAGTTATTAATGTAGCTAACATTTTTCTTTGTGCTGCGATGTGTATTATAAGGATCCTCCCCACCCAAGAGCCTAGTGATGTTTTTTTTATCTTGTTTAAAAAACAAGATAAAAAACATCTGGCTTTCAACTTTTATTTATTGAATAAAGTTACGATTTTCAACACCTGTTAATACACCGCAGTGCATATATTAATGAATGAAACGTGAAACGGATTAATACTGTATGAATAATAAATATTTTAACAACAAACCAACGCCTTTGGTTTGGTTTGACATTCAACTCACTCTACTCATTATTTCAGTCATCTTTAACAGGCAGTTAATTGCATATTTAAGCATTTGATTACACAAGCACAACCTACAGATGTCCTGGTTGTGTCTGCCCTTGCAGTGATTGGTTAAAAAGCCCTTTAATCTAGTGGCTGAGCACTAACAAGACAGCCTCTTAACGATAAGCTATGCATAAAACGGCATCATACGTTATTTAGGCCGCCGTGCGTTTTCACAACATCTCACAACACGTCGGCACGTAAAAAGAAAAACGCTGTTTCCAGTCATTTACGGATCAAAACAGCACATTAGGGGCGTTGTGTGGCGCAGTGGGTAAAAACGGGCGCCCCATGTTCAGAGACCCTAGTCCTCGAGGCGGTTGTCCCGGGTTCGATTAGGGCCAGGGACATTTGCCGAATGTCTCTCCCCCCTGCTGCTCTCCTCTTTCTGTAAGCCTGTCCACCTTGAATAACGGCCACTGTGGCCACAAAAACCTTAAAGGGGCTATATGCAACTTTTTCCCCAAAATAAACGTAACAATAGCCTTTTTATTTGACCATTTATGACTCAATCATCTCCTGATGATCATACTGACACCTTGTCAGCTCACAGTGGGTGCACCTATAAGCCTGCATCCAATTTTTCCTATTTTCTGTCGGGTCGGATTTTCCCGCGCTGTCTGCGGATGTGACGTCAAGCGCGTTCATGTTACATGTTTCGGATCACTCTGCCACCATCGCTAGTCAGCACTCGCAAGCAGTTCAATGGATTGTGCGAATACACAGAAGAGACCAAGGACAACGTTGACACCAACAGTAACTCCACATAAGACTAAAAAAGTTAAACCCCTGACAAGTGCCCGAAAAAGATCGAAGATTGAGAGCGACCGGCGTACGAGCGCGCGCTGCGAGAGCGAGCAGAAAGGAAGAGCAGTTCTGTTTTTTGGCCAGAGGTGTCAGTCACGAGTTTAAATTTCAGAAAATTGCATATAAAGCCCCTTTAAAAAACAAAAAACAGCACGTTAACATACGCCCTATTTTTGATACCGACAGCTTGCCATAAGAAACTGGTCGCTCATTGCTCTCCCGACTTCTGGCACAAATCTGATGCCATAGGGTCATTTCTTTAAGGTTTAACATTCAAACAGGAAAAAAGTGAATCAAGCTCCTTTAATGCTGCTTTATCATCATTTTCATTCTCTAAAACTGCCTCTTTCGAATACTTCAAAGGTACCGATTACTCTCAACTATAAGGAAAAGTCATATTGTTGCAGTTACAATTGCTGGACTGCATATTGTTGTTTTTTCCCCCAGATTTTCTGTATGGATAATTTGAAAATGAAATTATTTCCCAATAGCTGTGGACGATGGCCTCCCTGGATAAATCTAACAAGGTCCATCAGCGCAGCAGCAGAGAGGATGATGTCCCGACTCCAAAGGTAGCGCTGCCATTTAGAACAGCACAGTTTACAGAACAGAACCAACACGAGGCCCTGTGTGTGTGTCTGTGTGTCAGCGGGAGAGGAAGAGACATAAAAAATTCATTAGCGGATGGAAGGAGATGTCACATCGAATATGTAGCCGACTGCACTGACGACCCGGAGCAGTCAGCTGTGTGAGGACGATGGAGCAGCTTTAAACGCGATCCTGCAGACCTGAGCGTCTTCATCAGCCAGGATGGAGATCCCGCCAGCAAGATGCAAACATGAAGACATGCTGGAAATACATATTTGATTTAATAGCTGGGTGTTTGAGATAGTGATAAACAGAAATACTGACGGTTGCATTTCTTTTAGAATGACTTAAATGGACACAAATGCAGAGACAACACCTAGTGGAGGCGACTGTGGCTCGCTAGGTAGAGTTGTTTAGTTTGTAATCTGAGGTTCGATTCCAGCTTCCGCCTGTCACATGTCGATGTGCCCCTGGGCAAGGCACTTAACCCCAAGTGTCCCACCGATCTGCATATCTGTGTATGAATGTGTGCGCGTTTGTGAGTGCAAATGGGTGAAACTGGCTCCAGTGTAAAGCACTTAGAGTGGTCGCCATGACTATAAAAGGGCTATATAAGTTCAGTCGATTTATCAGTAAATTACACCGAATTAGAAAACGTTCTGGAAGTGAACGTCCTCTATCTAAAACCTGACGTGAGCTTTCTCTTTGCTTCTCCGCAGATTCACCCAAACAGCAAAAAGTAACTTCAGATTCAGCTCATCCTAGCCGTGTCTGAATAAAAACAGGAATATCCGAGCTCGTCACCTCCCTTAATAAATATTTAAAGACACATGGAGATAAAAAAAAACACACACACCTAAATGGAAGAAGATTTACACGGAGATTGAAAGACAGGAACCATGTTACGTGTGGATTTAAATGACAGTGAAATGGAAATGGAAAACCTCCCATGAAAGTCTTTAATTCTTCTGGTTCTAATGTTCCAGTTGGAAATATTAGGATATAATTAGAAGCAGTACAGTTTGAAATGTTCAAATAATAATTTCGAGGCTTATTCGAAGAGCAAATCACCCCCCTACCAGAGTATTTATCCACCCACTTTTCCTGTTCAAAAAATGCCCATATTTTCTTCATCTTTCATCTTTACGGCGGTTGGCAAACAACTTGAGGTGCATTACCGCCACCTTCTGGGGTAAAGTGTGGACCGTAATGGTTTTTTAAATTTAATTATATTCTTCTGAACAACAGAGAGATTATTTGCTTATCAACATGAGCGCAAATGGTGTGAAACCGAACCTTTACATAACTCCAGTTCCCAATGTTATTATTTGTGGTTGTCTTGCAGCTGCGTTGTTGGTTAGCTATGTTAACTTGTTTGTTAGCCAAGGTTTACCTGATGTGAAGTGAATGCTGCAGATTGTTGCATTTTTAATCATCTGCTCATTCCAATCGCTTCTTTCATTCACATGTGACCGTGGATGCAGTTCGGATCTGCCATGCTGTTTACGCAAGAAGCCCTGGACGCAGCGCGGGTTGAAATGTACGATAAACAGGGCGGGTCATCCTGTGCATGCGTTAATTGCGTAAAAAAAATTATCCCGTTAATTCTACAAATTCATCAACCTGTGTTAACGCATTAATTTTGACAGCCCTTGTAAATACCTGTGACTCTTAAAAATCTAAATATCATCTTGTAAATTATATTCCCCATACTCTTGTAAAATCTCCTTAATCCTTAACTGAATACTATTTCTGTTGCTCAGATTTGAGTACTTTCCTCTCCTGGCAATATTTACAAGATATTTTGATTTTTAAGAGTCACAGCTATTTACATTAAGAATAAAGGCATCAAAACTATTCCGGTCCACATTTCAGGCCAGAAGATAGCGGTAATGAACCTCAAGTTGTTTGTCAACTGTATAAAGTCAGAAAAAGGAGAAAATACGTGTCTAATGAAGCGGTCGGCCAGCCTAGGCATGATGAACATTGGACCTGTTCCTTAAAGCCAGGACAAAACATTTCAGAATGCATGATTAGAGATTTCTGCCTGAACAAACCTGCAGTCAGGAAGTACCCCAATTGGGGAACTTGGAGGTTGAAGGAAAACAGCCATTGCTAAAATTAAACCGTATCTATAAAAAAAAAAAACAAAAAAAAAAAACAGTCGGGAATCCAAAAGCCCTTTACACGGAGAGAAAAACATAAACTCCCAACCCTAAACAGATGAGGCAGACCCATGATTCATGGGCGTCAGTGTTTTAGTTTTCATCATTTCTGTCTTGTTTCATATTGTTAGAAAGGCCTTGCCTTATGCAAGTCATGTCTCCGTGTGGTCAACCCATCGAGCATTTTTCGGTCTAAAAGACGTCTAATGAACGTCTCTATGGTCCATAGACGTCTGGGCTAAAATCGGTCTACCACTGGTCTAAAAATGAACGTTTTTCAGCCGTCTAGGTTTAGACTAGCCGTCTAATAGACGTCTAAAAGACGACTACCTCTATACGCCGCGTCTAATATAAGACGTTTAAATAACCGTTAATGAACGTCTATTTGTAGACGTCTAAAGTTATACGTCTACCAGACGCTTCTTTTTACACCAAATTTATACACCATTAGAGAATCTAGACGTCGTATAGACGTCTATTAAATGTATTATAGCCTAATGATATTCTAATAAATCCAGCTATTACAATCTATTAAATTAATCACAACAAACCTATTAAAATTAGATTAAAGTTGTCAAATTGAATGTTAAATCAGGTTCTCTAAAAAAAAAAAGTGGGGGGGGGGGCAAATTTAAACTGTTAGGTTAAAAAGTGGTTGACCTACAAAGAATCACACACAAGGGTCGGAGAGAATATGGAGTCAATAAGCTCTGCAGAGGTAGATGTGGATAATCAGTTCTGCAGAGGGAGACCAGGAAAATACTATAAGGAATGAGCCAACCGTGTCTGTCTATTCTCAGCCTCCCAGTGTCATAGTCTCTGGTCTCGAAGAGCCCCCCCTCTGCAGGCTCTCTTTATTTAGTCACACTTCATTAACATATTAAAAGAACAGGATGTCATGCAAATGAGCATGTGACTGAAACCAAAATGACATTTAAAAAGTACATTAGAAAGACACCCTAAGAAAATAATAATACATTATTATTTTACCTAACATAAACTGTGATCCTTTCCTTCATGTCGAGCCAGGATGTTATGACAATGATCTTTTTTAAAAGGTTTCAGTAACACTATGCTTATTTTACCACTGGATATAAATACATCTCTTGATGTTAACATTTACCAAACTATCCCACTGTAATGTAAATCAATACATTTTTCAAACATTATCCAACCATCTCAAACATATGAATGTGCAATATACCTGTTTTTAATTTCAACACATTTGTAAATATACATAGCAATAAACTAAAAGCACAAACTCAAATATATAATATTACCAAAATATTGTTTTTTTGCTTATTTTATTTAAACAAAGATTGGGGTGAAAAATAAGTAGTCGAATCTACAAAATACTAAAATAAAATAAAAATGTAGGTAATTGTATGCAAAACATTTACAAATACACCTTGCATATTAAAGTTTTCCATGACGTCATTTGTGAAGACTCTGCAACAGATAAAAAATCAAGACAATTGTCAACATTAAACTTATATAACTTGTATTACACAACCACATAGTAACCACCCACTATTATAAGATAAGATAAAACAAAACAAACCTTTATCGTCCCACAATGGGGAAATTCTCAGTGTTGCAGCAGCACAAACTATAGCGGGGTGTCGCGTGGTGTAGTGGTTGGAGCGGGCACCCCATGTGCAGAGGCCTGGTCCTCGACGCGGCCGTCCCCGGTTCGAGTCCCGTCCTGGGCGACCTTTGCCGCATGTCTTCCCCCACCTCTCTCCCCCTTCAAAAACTCTGTCCACTGTCAATAAAGGCCACTCAGGCCCAGAAACCTAAAAAAACAAACAAAAAAAAACCTATAGCTGTAGCTAGCCTGCTAGCTTTGCTGGAAACGGATAATGATTAAATTAACAAACATTGCAGGACAAAACAACATTTCAATAACGTACCTTTGAGCACTCACCTATATGCGGCCCTTCAAGGTGTGTTTGAAGAAACAAAGTTTTCTCACACGTAGTGGTCCCAATGAGAGTAAAATAAATTGGTCCGGACGACTCCGATATGCTCAGATCCCCATCAACGACGATTAGACCGAGCTGAACTTTAAGTGTGTTGCTGCCTCCTAGTGGTGAGGGCTGGCGGTACCACTAAAATAACTTAATAGACGTCTAAACCAGGTTTAAATCTAGACGTTGATTAAACATCTAAATCAAGGCTAAATCTAAACTTTACTGTATATTGATCAATGGCAATTCATATTATGTAAGTCCAATATTTGGACACCAGTTGTGCAACTTACAGTTATTTTTTTTGGATCACTGTTCATTAGTTGATGTATTAAATTAAATCATCTATATTTGTTCTTAAAAGAGACGTTAATATGATGTATTTATTTAGACGTCTAAATCGAGTCTAAATCTAAACTACATTGTACATTGATCAATAATTGTTAAAAATGTTTTAATCCAGCACTTGGCCATCATTTACACAACTTACAGGTATTTTGTTATTTAATATTTAACAATTAATGTATTAAATTTAATCGTATAGATTTGGGCTAAAATATAGACCTATTATAGACGGGATAATTTCTGTTTGAATTTAGACGACACGTCTAATAGACGTCAATTGCTCAGTGGGAATTATTGCTGTCATGGTCATGCCATATCGGTTTGTTCCTTTGGGTTTCTGTTCTCTGTGAATTTTGTCTTGGACTCCTTTGTTGATGTTATATTATCTCTCTGTGTTAATTAGTTTACGTATCCCAATACTCTCCCTCGGCTGTTCAGCATTCTCCTAATTAGACTCTACTGGTTTCTGTCACTCTGCTCCTTGCTAGTTTCTTTTGCTACCCTCACACTGGTTCTGTCCTGTTATCTTCCGTCTATTTTTAGTCAATCCATTTTGATTATTAAATTGTTAATCTCACAAAGCTGCTTTTGGTCCAACAGAATAGATACTTATGTTGTCCGTCATTTTGAGCGATGAGGTCAAAATAATTCCGGTCATAATATGTTTTTACTGCTCAATTTTTTTTATTTGCATTCAATAGTATTTATTTTTGTATTCATTTTAATTAATTCTCAATTCGAACAGAGTTGAACATATAAAAATGAAATTAAATGATTGAATTTAAAATACAAACAGTTTACCTGCTGTGGCCTGAACTCACAGTCTCACATCTTCCTCCTGCTCCGCATGGAGCTGAAATGATCACCTGCTTGTGTGTAACCAAATAGTGGGATTGGCTGCAGAGGTTTTTGTCATGAGGTTTTGCGTTTTTGCCTACAACAGATGACTTCTCATGGGGGTTTAGATGTTGTTCTGGAGGTTGACTCCTTGCTCCGATGACACACTGGAGACTGGAATTAAGCGCCACTTCAGCCAAAGTTTTGAAATCAGGGAACATTTCTCCAATTGAAGTGATCAGAAGTTGGAAAGACTCTCTGAACGAGACAACTATGTTTGTCATGTAAAAGTTATATTTTTCATTTTAATATTACATAGTGTTCAGTAAACCTAAAATAAACACCTTTGGGCATTTTGGAAAAAAAAAATCTGATTATAATGCAATAATGTATATATGTATATTTTTGTATTTGGGGGTCATGCGCCCTCTTGCGTAATGCGCCTGTCTTGCCGGCTGGTAGTTTTATTTTATGCAAAGACCTACCCCCGCAGCAGATTGGTCAATTTGCATGAGCGATACCTCGTTGGACTCTTAGAAGCCAATAGAATAACGCCAAAACATGCCAAACAAGATTGACAACACATTCAGCCAACCAGGGAGCCGAGAACAGAGCCTCGGGGGAATGCCAGGCTTCTCCGTGAATACACTGAAAATACTCCCTAGGAACCAAAAATCGTAATAGCCCGGAAAGTTTTGAATGGTGCACAAGAGATGGAAGTATCAGAAAATAGCATTTATTTTCCAAAGAAATCAACTTTACATGGCAAAACAGCAAAGGTAAGGCAAATGTTACTACTGTGATTCTGAAAAGCGATTTCTTGTTGTGTTAAACTTTGGCTTATATCTCCGCGGTGCTTTGGTGTAGCGTCATGACAGATGCATCCTTGGAATCGGTAGATTCCCTGCTTTCATTTGAGGGGTTGATTGTGTCTTTAGCACAAAGGATTGCTGCGGTAGAGCCAGAAATCTGGCGGCTGGGTTGACAAAACTATGATATGAGTTTGTTCTCAAATATTTATTTACGTGGCATCTGAGTTGTGTTTGTGGTCGGTAAAAATAGTTTAGATAGCCTTGTAGCGCTTGGTGGGCTGTTTAATTTGATGTGCATTACTGCTATTTTTTCTGTCATGTGATGTGTTGTCTCAAGCCCGTTTAAAAAAGTTATTCCCGGGGTCCCCTGATTGGGGGACCTCGGGTTTATCAGGAAGAAGGAATTGGGCTTTGAGAGAAGGGGTAGGAGACATGCAAGGAACCTCCAGGTTTAGTGTAATTTTCACTAGGCCAGCCACTCATACATAGGTTCTCTACTGTTCACTATTTTCTCCACCTGTTGACAATGGTTCTCACGGAGGTTCTCTGGAGTCGCCAGGCCTTAGAAATGGATTTGTAACCCTTTCCGGACTGATAGATATTAATGGCCTAGTTTCTCATCTATTTTGGAAGCCATTGCATCCGAACCTGATGTGATGGTGAGTTTAGAGGTCATTTAGCCAACTTCATGTTTTCACCCAACAGTGTTGTGCCTGAACGAGTTCATTGAATGATCGTTCACGAACTGAACTCAGTATTTTTGTCAGATGAATGTTAGAATGTGCGCACTCATCCTGTCGTTTGTGAATGGCGCTCTTCTCACAGTATAATTTAGTTTAAGAGAGTGCCAGATTTCAATTAAGCCTTCCAGACAAAAGTCTGGCTAAAAGCCACGGCTAAAACATTAGAGAGTTGTGGTCGATGCAGCATCTACTCTTTATAATGTCTGTTAACAACAGCGTTAATACGGGGGAAGCATCAAATCTGGCAACACTAGTCACAGAGTCACACCGCACAAGCATCATCAGATTGCGAAGCATGGAGGCGAATTCCAACAAATGCAGCAGCAGGAGCAGCAGCACTACTTCTGCATCAATGATCAGAGGGCAGAGGCGGGTAGAGTAGCTGAAAATATTTCAAAATGACATCATCAGACGGACCAAATTATTGCTACGTGCAAATTCTTGTATGCTAAAGACTAAATTAATACAATACAAATATTTACAAAATAACTAATTGAAGCATCATACACAATCAATTAAACTTTTTTTTCCAATAAAAATGGATGAAACTAATACCTACTATATGTTAGAACAAGGTAAAGTACTTCCAGATGATGTATGGGGTTTAAAGTATCTCCAAATGGTCAAACAGGCTGAGCAGATAGGAACCAATACTAGAACAAAGCTTGTGTACAAACAAGAGGTCTCACTTTAACATAAACTGTAGGCGTGCAACCTTTGTGTGTCTCATGCATTTCTAATTAAAATATGTTTGCACTTATCACTGAAGTTATTCCTGTTGGGTGGAGTATCCAGAAATTTTACTTGGGTAAGAGTAGCGATACATTATAATATTACTCAAGTAAATGTAACTGAGTAAATGTAACTAGTTACTATCTGCGTCTGTCTGAGGATAATAGCTTGCCACAACATATTGAAAAAAAAGAACTTGGTTCTTTTTTGGAACTGTGAACGTGGTTCAAAAAATGTGAATTCAAGACTATGAGCTGAACTAGTTCATATAAAAATGAAACTTTCCCAACATTGTCAGCCAAGTTCTATTTAGGTGATTTTCAGATTCAACTGTTCTGGCAGTAATCAGGCTTTATTGTGGCTTGTGAAATAAAATCCTGAGCATCCTCGTTGTCCTGTCATCAACTTTGGACTTTCTTTGATTTAGAAAGTATTCCCATTAAAGGGGAGTTTTTCCTCTCCACTGTCGCCACATGCTTGCTCATTATGAGGGATTACTGTGGTTGGAGTCTACATGAACGGGGCACAACCTCTAGTCAATGACCTGACTATAGATAAATAAACTGTATTGGATTGAAATCCAAAAGGAATGTGTTCAAAAATGGTCAATTCATGATTTCAACATTTAATGTGTTTTTCCCCTTAATGAATTAAATAAATGAAAACTTGCTTGGAAAATGTTTTTTGTTCTTATTTGTTGAAAGCATCCTGCTAATCTAAGGTTATCAAGCTCCTTCAGGATCACTGCTGCACCCTTAATGCACAAAGGAGCGATATCGCAGATCCTTCCTCTCAACAGACTCTGGAACCATCACTGATCCCAACAAACTTAAGTGTTCACGTCCCTGCTGTTGTTGGCAGTCTTTTTTTATTTCTTGTAAATAGACTCTTGTTGTTTTCTATGCACACATTTTAACATCTCATACATATTTTTAAAATATTCTCAGTTACACATTCCTTTTGATCTGAGTAGGCTTTTGTTTCATTAACTGTACAGAATTATTTTTCTTATGTTGTAAATGTCCTCTTATTGTATAGTTGTCTTATTTTTCTTTTTAATTTTTAACTTTAGCTTCAATAAGCATGCTTTTATCTAACCTTAATTTGCTAACCTGCATTTCCTCACTGTGGAACAATAATGGATATTTCTAGTCTTCTATTTTTGGGCTGACAGCTACATCTACTTTGAAACCTGTAAGAGTGCAAATATCTTTTCCAAACAGTATATGTATAAAGAAAACTCTAATTTCCAGCATATTAGCTGTAGTAGATCAGTTCAGAGGACAAAGCAGCTTTATGGGTTTAGTTAAACTTGCCTCGGTTGTTAGTGAGTCAGAACCTCTGAGTAAATACAGCTTACAGATCTGACAACTGGAGCGTTTTGTTTCCGCCTTGAGTGGAATTAAAGGAGCCCAATACGTGGTTGTCGCGTGGTTGTATCATTACCCTCACCGCGTCGTTTCACAGTACTTAGTTATTACTGAGCCTCCACTAAATACAGCCGTCCTCAGGCTGAACGTATGATCCCCCTCCTGCAGCTGTGGGTCAGTACGCACTCCCACTCTAACCTCCGTCAGTCAAGGCGACTTTAATAAATAACATGCCATTCAGGGAGTCCGGATCTCTACTCAGGCGGGGACAGTGAGGAATGTACCAGAAAGTTATGATGCTGGTTTATTTTTCTGTCAGTCTGCAGGAACACTGAGTCCTCCAGTCAATTAATATAAGCCCTCTAACCGTTGGAAGCTGTAAATCTTACCAAGCAGATTGGATAAAACTGAGTGGGAAGTGACAGCTTGTCCTGATTATTTTTAGGTTATCATGCAGTGGGCTAATGGATATATTTGAGACTCGATCCCTAAAATGATGCCTTCAGGCTCAAAACTTTAAATCCAATGACTTTATGAGGTCATTTTTTTAGACTGAAAGGCACAGATCCTAAAGTTTATGTCTTGTATGAAGTGGTCATAAACAAACTTATAAGTGTTTGCTTGGAGCCGATGCAGATAATGAAAGATTTGTGTAAATTATAAAGACTATATTTAACAAATGTAATGTTTCCTTTATATTTAAATCCGCAAAAGCACAAAAAAACTTAAAATATTCTACTAAATTGTGTTCCTTTGATAAAAAATACCTTTTTTAGTCAACATCTATGAGGTAAACATTTAGCTAGCTTCAAACTAAATATTTAGTTTGAAACTGTGACTTTTATAAAAAAAAAACATAAATAAATAACATGGAGGCAAAGATGACTCCATGCTATTTAGCCTGCTAACTAAATATTGAGGTATAAACTGTGACATTCATAAGTGAATGGATAAGTTGGAGAAAATATGACTTAGAAAAATGACTCCTCATTTTCTTTCTCTTATGAGTGGCTAAATAACTCAAATTATCTGTTATTTTTTGACTGTGTAACTTTACAAACGGCACCCCATAGCTGTCAACAGTTTATCCCGTACATGAAATTGCAGTTTTTATCACCCTGGAACGTAAATTAAAAACAGGCCAACAATCAGAGGTGTCAAAAGTATTCACCTTAATTACTCAAGTAGAAGTATACAGTTGTGGCCAAAAGTTTTGAGAATGACACAAATATTAGTTTTCACAAAGTTTGCTGCAAAACTACTTTTAGATCTTTGTTTCAGTTGTTTCTGTGAGGAACTGAAATATAATTACAAGCACTTTATACGTTTCAAAGGCTTTTATTGACAATTACATTTATGACATTTATGCAAAGAGTCAGTATTTGCAGTGTTGGGCCTTCTTTTTCAGGACCTCTGCAATTCGACTGGGCATGCTCTCAATCAACTTCTGGGCCAAATCCTGACTTATAGCAACCCATTCTTTCATAATCACTTCTTGGAGTTTTTCAGAATTAGTGGGTTTTTGTTTGTCCACCCACCTCTTGAGGACTGACCACAGGTTCTCAGTGGGATTAAGATCTGGGGAGTTTCCAGGCCATGGACCCAAAATGTCAACGTTTTGGTCCCCTAGCCACTTAGTTGTCACTTTTGCCTTATGGCACGGTGCTCCATCGTGCTGGAAAATGCATTGTTCTTCACCAAACTGTTGTTGGATTGTTGGAAGAAGTTGCTGTTGGAGGGTGTTTTGGTACCATTCTTTATGTATGGCTGTCTTTTGGGCCAAAATTGTAAGTGAGCCCACTCCCTTGGATGAGAAGCAACCCCACACATGAATGGTCTCAGGATGCTTTACTGTTGGCATGACACAGGACTGATGGTAGCGCTCACCTTTTCTTCTCCGGACAAGCCTTTTTCCAGATGCCCCAAACAATCGGAAAGAGGCTTCATCGGAGAATATGACTTTGCCCCAGTCCGCAGCAGTCCATTCACCATACTTTCTGCAGAAGATCAATCTGTCCCTGATGTTTTTTTTGGAGAGAAGTGGCTTCTTTGCGGCCCTTCTTGACACCAGGCCATCTTCCAAAAGTCTTCGCCTCACTGTGCGTGCAGATGCGCTCACACCTGCCTGCTGCCATTCCTGAGCAAGCTCTGCACTGGTAGCACTCCAATCCCGCAGCTGAATCCTCTTTTTGAGACGATCCTGGCGCTTGCTGGACTTTCTTGGACGCCCTGAAGCCTTCTTAACAATAATTCAACCTCTATCCTTGAAGTTCTTGATAATCCTATAAATTGTTGATTTAGGTGCAATTTTAGTAGCCACATTCTCCTTGCCTGTGAAGCCATTTTTATGCAACGCAATGATGGCTGCACGCATTTCTTTGCAGGTCACCATGGTTAACAATGGAAGAACATTGTTAACCATCACCCTCCTTTTAACATGTCAAGTCTGCCATTCTAAGGACTATGCAATTCATCTGATCACTGTTCATAACATTCTGGAGTATATGCAAATTGCTATTATAAAAACTTAAGCAGCAACTTTTCCAATTTCCAATATTTATGTAATTCTCAAAACTTTTGGCCACGACTGTAGATACTAGGGTTTAAAAAAACTTCTGTAGAAGTTGAAGTATCAAGTCAAGTTCATTTACTCAAGTAAAAGTAACAATTAATGTAAGTTAAAAAAAATCCAATTAAGGCCTAAAGCTTAAGCTGCACCATCGCACTACCACACCTTCCCCCAAAACAATTTTACTAAAGGCCATAATGACTATAATGTTTAATAAAAATGTTAATATTGAAACATTTTGGATACACTAGGCTACTTGTTTCAGCTGCATATGTGTCCATTAAAATTAATACATTTTAGTGCCAAACAAATACATTGAATAACCATATGTGGACTACTGAGCTTTAATATGTGTTTCATGGAGATGTGACTGGTTGGCTACCATATAGGTATTGTAATGGTACATTTGAAATCAGGGAACATTTCTCTACACAACAAGGTCAGCCTTCTAACACCTGAAGAACATTTCTAGGATTAAAGGACTGATGTCGCAACAGAACATAGAAGAACTCATCCATGTGTTTATCTTTAGTCGGATTGATTACTGCAACAGCGTCTCCACAGGTCTGCCTAAAAAGTCAATCAGACAGCTGCAGCTGATCCAGAATGCTGCTGCTCGTGTTCCTCACTAGAACCAGGAAGGTAGAGCACATCACCCCAGTTCTAAAGTCCTTACACTGGCTCCCTGTAGCTCAGAGAATAGACTTCTAAATACTCCTACTGGTTTATAAATCATTGAATGTATGTTGGAGATCTACTGTTACTATACCAACCCCACCAGACCACTCAGGTCCTCTAATTCCAGTCTACTCAACATCCCGAGAATCAGAACCAAACATGGAGAAGCAGCTTTCAGTTTCTATGCTCCTCTAGTCTGGAACAAACTTCCAAACAACTGCAAAGCTGCTGAAACACTGAGTTCTTTTAAGTCACGGATAAAAACGTATCTGTTTAGAGCTGCTTTTGAGTCATGTTTTCATGTATATGTTTGTGTGTGTTTTAGCTTTATTGCTGTTTTTAGATCCTAAATTCATGTCTGCTTTTGAGTAATGTTTTTACGTGTCGCTCTGTGTGTGTTTTATGCTATACTGCTGTTTTTACTTTATCTCCTAATCATGTAAAGCACATTGAATAAGAGTGTTGTTGAAAGTGTGCTATACAAATGAAATTGCCTTGCCTTGCCTAATTGCCTCAGCAACAGGAAATCCCGTAGCATGCGTACCTTCTGCATGGGTGGTTGGTACGACTCCGGGCTCTTTGAAGCCTCATCGGTAACAGTCGCGTTCCGAAGCCTCGGTTATAGATATATTGAGTACAGGGTCTGAGATGATTCTCAGATGCCTTCATGGGAATCTTTTTATTATTAATTTATTGATTCAGTCTGCTCGTCTGCACCAAGAGGTCAGGGGTGTGAGTCGGACGGCCTTCAGATTATTCTGTCACCGTTCTAAACAAACGGACGAATACGGAAAATATTTTGTTAATGCGACCCCTGTGCGCCGTGTGTGATGGGTCGCATACAAGCAGGGTGTCAGAATGGATGTTTAAAAGTATTATCACACCGCAGTCATATTCTATCTGGTTGGCGCAATTTTGGACAGGCTTTTTGTCTTTGTGTTTCTTTTTAACACACTGACTACGCTAAATGAATCAGGAGTAATGAGGCTCATTATAAAATGCAAGGAGTAAAAAGTAAAGATAATTGGGTGAAAATGTAACGAGTGGAAGTAAAATGTGAAGTATAAATACCCCAAATTTCTACTTATGTAAGATAACAAAGTATTTGTACTTCATTGCAGGATACTTCGTGATCCCATTTATCAAAATGCAACACGTCAAAGTGAACAATTAAAGCTTTAAACTTCTATATAGAAAATAACAATAGTAATTGAAAAAGTCTTTAATTCAGTGCCTGGGTGAAACCGTAAAATCATACAAAAAAAGCATATTCACAGATACAGTTGAGACATCTGAGACTAAATAAGAAACGTATGAAACTCAACATGCTGGTTTCCTGACAAATAGAGAGCCAGATCTTTTTTTCAGGCTGCTCACATAAAGGTTTAAATTGATGGTAAAAGGGCAACATAATTAGATCAGATAAACATTTTTTTATTTAAAAGGAATATTGCCCTCTGGATGACCAAAAAAAAGTTATTTAATTTCATTTAAATGTACCAGCATCTGGAACATGTCAGCAGAAATATCCATAGTGGTTTATTACTGTATAAAGGCAATCCTGGGTGTGTGATAAGGCACAATTTCTAGTCCTTATGTGTAGAAATAAAATGAGTAATAATTTTCAATTTTTTCCTTTTATAACTTCATTTAAAAATAAATATCTATTATCTTTTTTATTATTTTAAAATAATCCTTATAAATTTGCTGTACTCCATCATTGCTCCAAATCTATGCTGAAACTGAGAAAAATAACAGTAAAAGCTCAATTCCTTAAAAAAAAAGACAAACTAAAAAGTGGAGGATGGATGAAGACAAAAAGAAGTTTAAAACATCGATAACAAAACTGAACACAAATAACAAACATGTCATATACAGAATAAAAAAAAACAACAACCAAGATTTAACTTGAGGATGATACTTGTCTGCACTTTAAGGAAGATATGTGCCAATGCTTTGGAGAGAAAGAACCAACTGATTCCTGCTGGAGCCTTTTCTTTACCGTTAATGGATGCTGAACGTCCTGGCAGACAAGAAAACTCCCCATGGGGGAAGTTCATCCTGATGCCACATATTTACAAGCTGCGTTAGCATAAAAATTAAAAGGAGGGGGATAAAAATTTACCAGCTGAAGTTTACAAAAATGTGTTCAACTAGGACCCCGAACACAGAGGATGGATTTATTATTTGGAGGGCGACGTGAAGGCGTTCTCGATGCAGAGGACGACGTAGGAGGCGGAGCAGCTGCTGGGCGTCTGCTGCAGGAGGCGGCCGCTCTGCAGGGACGACGCCAGGCCCGTCACGGCGCGCTCGCCCGCGCGCCACGTTTCACAGTAATGATCCATTTGCCGGTGGCCCTTTTCGCTCGATCCGTGCCAGACCATCTTCTCTGGCCTGGAGGGAAACAAAACAACAACAAAAAAAACCCCCACCAAGTTTAAATCAGGCGTGGAAACAAACACGGCCACGGATTAAAATCTGGCCCGGGTAACAAAGACTCACCATGCACTGTCCCTGAGGATGTCTCTGCCATCAAACGAGTATAATGGTACATTTTCCCTCATTTTGCTACTCTCCTCGCTGAAGATGGACTCCCAGCTGCTGAACAACACTTGGTTCTGAAAAGGGAATGAAGGAAACCGAAGGAAAGACTCACATTAAACTCCTGAAAAAAATCAACCAGTCAGGATTTAGAAAACACAGCACAACAAGATCCGCTGTCACAGTGAACGACCATATCGACGCAGATGTTTGCAAAAAACAAATCAACAACTTTGCTTCTCTTTTCATTGCTTTTTCAAAGTATTTGACACAGTTAATCTCATTATTTATGGTAAACAGACTCATTAGATAAGGTTGCCTGCAAGTGCATTTAAGATTCCTTTACTCCTTTCTCCTAGACCCCAAAAACGTTCCTCAGGGCTACATATTGGGCCTCCTGCTTTTCACGCTCTACATAAAAACTCAGATAATTTAATAAATGATAAAAATTAACTTTTATGCAGATGACACGGTTATTTACTGTACAGCTCCATCATAATTTTTCCACTCTGCCATTGATGTAATTTAAGGTCGTTTTCACCCCTGATGGTCGGGTAGACTCGGTCTACAGAGTCTTCGCTTTTACTCTGCCCTCTGTCAAATGGACCAAAGCTTTTGAGCAACATGTTTACATCCTCACCTGTGGTGGTGTTGCAGCAAGAATCACTCAACACAGAAAGACTTCCTGTTTTGTGAAATGTAAAATAGCATGGCGTGACATCAGATTTTTGGTGATTTCAGTATGAGGCAGAGGACTTCGGAGAATGATGTTTTTCACGTGAGACGGCTCTGTATGAGGCGGCGTGCACAGAGTAAGGCAAGGCAAGGCAAGGCCATTTTATTTGTATAGCACACTTTCAACAGCAGGGTAATTTAAGGTGCTTTACATGATTTGGTGATTTAAAAGAAACACATATAAGAAACACACATTACACATGATACACAATAAAGCAAGAGAAAAAAAAGCAAGAGAGCATGAACACATTTCATACATATGACATCAAGCATTTACTCAAAGGCAATTCTAAACAGATGGTTTTTAGTCTCGATTTAAAGCAGTTCAGAGTTTCAGCAGCTCTACACTCGTCAGGAAGTCTGTTCCAGATAAGGGGAGCATAAAAAGTGAAAGCTGCTTCTCCATGTTTAGTTCTGAGTCTAGGGATGTTTAGTAGGCTAGAGTTGGAGGACCTGAGTGGTCTTGGTGGTTGGTACCATGACAACAGGTCTTCAACATATTTTGGTGCTAAGCCATGTAATGATTTATAAACTAGTAAAAGCATTTTAAAGTCTATTCTCTGAGCTACAGGGAGCCAGTGTAAGGACTTTAGAACTGGGGTGATGTGCTCTACTTTCCTGGTTCTAGTGAGGACGCGAGCAGCAGCGTTCTGGATCAGCTGCAGCTGTCTGATTGACTTTTTAGGCAGACCTGTGAAGATGCTGTTGCAGTAGTCAATCCGACTAAAGATAAACGCATGGATGAGTTTTTCTAGGTCGTGTTGCAAAATCAGTCCTTTAATCCTAGAGATGTTCTTCAGGTGATAGAACGCTGACCTTGTTATTGCCTTTATGTGACCCTGGAGGTTCAGGTCTGAGTCCATTACTACACCTAGGTTACGAACCTGATCAGCAGTTTCTAGCTGTATTAATTGAAGCTGTGTGCTGACTATTGATCGTTCCTCCTTGGGTCCAAAAATAATCACTTCAGTTTTGTTTCTATTCAGCTGGAGAAAGTTATGGCACATCCATCCATTTATTTGGTCAATGCATTGATTTAGGGTTTGAATGGGTTCAGAGTCACCTGGTGACATTGTAATGTAGAGCTGAGTGTCATCTGCGTAGTTATGGTAGCTAATGTTATTGGTTGCTATAATCTTGCCTAGTGGGAGCATGTAGATATTAAATAAGAGGGGCCCCAGGATGGAGCCCTGGGGCACGCCACATGTGATTTCTGTTTGTTCTGATGAAAAGTTTCCTATTGAAACATAGAAGTCCCTGTTCTTTAGGTAAGACTCGAACCAGCCAAGTTCTGTACCAGAGAGTCCGACCCAGCTCTCCAGTCGTTCCAATAAAATATCATGATCAACAGTGTCAAATGCTGCACTGAGGTCCAACAGAACCAGCACTGTGGTTCTTCCACAGTCTGTATTTATGCGGATGTCATTAAATACTTTGACGAGGAAAGTCTCGGTGCTGTGGTGAGCGCGGAAACCAGACTGAAAAGCATCAAAACGGTTTGTCATTGTTATGAAGCCATTTAACTGCTGAAACACAGCTTTTTCAATAATCTTACTGATGAATGGAAGATTAGAGATTGGCCTGTAGTTCTGCATTAACGTGTTGTCCAGATTTTTCTTCTTTAGCAGTGGTTTAATAACTGCTGTTTTTAAAGTCTGAGGGAAGACACCTGATAGCAGTGATGAGTTCACTATTTGAACAAGATCAGACCCAATAACAGGAAGAACCTTCTTTAGAAAAGCTGTGGGTAGGATATCAAGACAGCAGGAGGAGGAGCTTTATTGGATAATGATTTTTTCAAGGCTGTTCTGGTTTAATTCGTGGAATTCAGACATTTTCTCTACATTGTTGTTGATTGGGGATGGCACTGGTTGTGGGTTCGATATTGAGGTACAGATTGACCGTCTAATTGTTAGAATCTTTTCAGTGAAAAAGCTGGCAAATTCATTGCAGGCCCTGGTAGAGTTTAGTTCAGGGGCTACTGTCACTAAAGGATTAGTTAGTCTTTCCACTGTTGCAAATAGAGTCCGTGCATTATTAATGTTTCTGTTGATGATTTCAGAAAAGAACGATTCCCTCGCATCTTTTATAGTTAGCTGATATCTATTCAGTCTCTCTTTGTAGATCTCACAGTGAACCTGGAGTCGAGTTTTCCGCCATTTTCTCTCGGCTCGTCGACACTCTCTTTTTTCACTACGTACCAGTGGATTACTTGTCCACTGAGACTTTTTTCTACCTGAGACTACTTTCACTTTAGTTGGAGCAATGGAATCCATGATGTCTGAGATTTTCGCAAGGAAATTATCTACCAACTTATTTACTGAGTTTGAGTTGGGAGATGAGGGAGATGTGGTGGAAGGATAAATACGTTTAAAGGTTTCTACTGAACTGTCCCCTAGAAAACGCTTTTTTATAGTGGTCTTACTGTGGCTGGATAATTTAGCAGAGATGGTACTTTCAAAGAAAATACAGAAATGGTCAGATAATGCAATATTAATTACAGAGATGTCAGAAATATTTAAACCTTTGCTGATAATTAAGTCCAGAGTGTGTCCTCTATTGTGTGTTGGTTGTTTGACATGCTGGATCAGTCCGAAGTTGTGGAGAGTATCATCTAACGTTTTTGCTTGTCTATCTTGGGGGTTGTCGGTATCTGTATGTTAAAGTCCCCCACGATGATTAGTTGGTCATAGTCGATACATATTACAGAAAGAAGGTCATTGAAATCATTATAGAAGTTAGAGTTAAGTTTTGGTGGTTTATATAAACTTAGAAATAACGCTTTGTTAGGCTCATTTATCTGGGTGGCTAGGTATTCAAAAGAATCAAACGTGCCCAGAGTTACCTTTTTAAAGTTCATTGAGTTGTGAAAGATTGTGGCTACACCTCCACCTCGTCTGTGCTTTCTGCTCTCGCTTAGGAAATTGTAATTTGGAGGACTAGATTCTATTAATGAAGTTGTTTCGTTATTTTCATCTAGCCAAGTTTCTGATAAAAAAAGGGCGTGTAAATTATGCTCAGTGATGAAGTCATTGATAAGAAAAGACTTCCCGGATAGAGATCTAATGTTTAATAAAGCTAACTTAAGTATTGTGATGATGGGCAGCTGAACCTTGTGACAGGTTATCAATTTGAGATTTTGTTTAATATGAGAGCGTGTGGTTAACGGTTTATGTTTCCTGCTGCTGATAATCACTGATATAGCCTCGGGGGTGCCGGGTGAATTCTGGGAGACGGTAGGGGTGGATTTATTGCCCGGTTCCCTCAAATATCAAATATCTGTAATAATCAGTGGGGGGAAGCTCCCAGGCTTATTGACACTAGTCCCAGGGGTTTGGTGTAGTCTAAGTTTAGGTGTTAATTGTGTCCCAAATTTGATTTGCTCGTTCAGTCTGTCTGTAAAGTTTCTAAATGGAGACTCATTTGATGTGGCTGAGTCACAGGAAGATGAAGACTTAATCTCTGATGGTTGTTTATCTGTTCGGTCCTGTGGTGTCATCATGACTTGCTGTTTTTGTTCTCTGATATCCATGGGCGCCTCAAGGTCAGCTTTTGGGAGCAAGTGTTTTCTGATTTTGATAAGAAAAAATGTTTGCTGCTAAGAGCCTTACTCCGGCCTTGTTCAAATAGCGCATCCCTTCTTTGAACAGATGATTAACACTTCCAAATACTTTGAAATTATTAATAAATGTGAACGACTTCTAAGCTGATTGTTTCTTCAACCATTTATGGAGCATGTGGAGTCTGCTAAATCTTTCATCATTCCCTTCAGGGACTGGTCCACTGATGAGGATGTTTACGTTAAGTCCATCAAGTCTCTGTAGGAGATCAGAAAAGTCTCTCTTCAGAATCTCTGATTGTCTCATCGCGATATCTGCTGATCCAGCGTGAATGACAAGCTTTTCCAAAGCAGTATGTTGGTCCAAGATTTTAGGGATTTTTTCTGATATTTCTCTCACTGTATTTTTGTAGCAGCTATAAACTTTGGTATTCTTGCTACAAAAAGCCTCAATTCCATTAATTGATCCGTCTTGTATGATAACAATCTTTGCTGGGGGGGCTCTTACTTTGTTATGTGTCCGTTTGATGCGGCTGGGTTTCTCCTGGTGGCTTTGACTGGTCCTGGGGGATGCGTCATCTTTCGGGGAACTCAAGGCTGCAAATCTGTTTTTCAGCGGGATTCCAGGTGGAGAAATATCTCTTGTTTTTGGCTGAAACCTCTTTTGTTTACTTTTAGCAGAAGCGGCAGTTCTGGGTTCAGAGGTTTCTCTGTGTCGGAGTTTCTTTTGTTTTTTCTTCCTCGGAGAACAGGCTGGGGTTGATTTCATGCGTTTTAAAGCTGGCCAGTTTTCATTATAGTGCGGAGTTCTGCCGCTCAGACGCCTGTAGGGAGTCTCTGTGACACGGTTAGACCGATGTAACACCGGGCTGATAGGCTGTTCCCTGTTTGTATTTAAAGGTAAAGTTGTGTCATTTTGTCCATAATCAGCGTGGAGATCAAAATTAATTTCCAGACGACGTAGCTTCGTTTCAATGCCCTCAATTCTGTGGAGCAGTTTTTCAAAATCCTCAGCTGAGCAAAAAACCATGTTGATAAGTCCATAAAAAAGTAATCTAAGAGGAGATCCGGTCTAATACAGAAACTCCAGGGGCTGGGTAGGTAAAGTAACTAAGAAGAAGTTAAGAAAAGAAAATAAGAAAAGCAAACAGAAAATAAAATAAAGTGAATGGATCTGGAGAGAGACAGAGAGCAGCTGCTCCTCCTTCAGCAGTCGCAGTCGGTAGAGGCAAGGGACGTATACAACTTCTTAGTACTGATGCCCTGCTTATACAGACTTCGACTATGGTTGTTTTTGTTTTATTTACGCAGAATCACATACATTGTAGTCCGCTTCCCACTTTTGAAGCATCCCCGCCCGCTCGCCATTCACATATACAATCGAACCACACCAGAGTTCCCCTTAACCGAGCCAAGACCTAGGTTTTTAGGTGTACCAGAGTTCACCTTTTTGGTCCGCATCGAAGTTCGGTTATGCATTCACACCTCCACATAAAAACAAAGTTTCTGGACAAACAGATTAGAGTTCAGTTAAAGTAGACTAAACGGGGCAGGTGTGAATGCACCCTCAGCTTGATTTAGTGTTTAAGTACAAGATATCTTGAATGGCAAAGAGTTTTCTATCTTCAGTATTCATGGATTCTACTATTTGCAGATTTTTTTGTAGAACGTTGCTCCAAATTATTTGTGGATTTTTTTTGTAGAGCATAGCTAAACAATTTTTGAGAACATGTAACCTGAAAAGCTGAAATACCAAGGTGTGCAATGCTGCTTGACATTGCATTGGCTGGTGTGTCCCCAAGAGCAGACATAAAGAGGACCATGAATGTTTGCTTCTGCATTAGCAGACGGTTCTCAATGGAAATCATCAAAAAGATGTGTGCATGATTTGTACCATTTGTATTTGTACTTGAGTCAATAAAAGTGTTGTACACACAATTCTGCTGTCATATAAGTGAGTCTGAGAAATTGTGCTGGTTAGAAATGTGAGTATAAATCTAAAACCTGCGAGTTCAAAGTCTTGTGAATATAACTTTAATTTCTACAACTTCAAAGTCTTCACTGTTGTGAACACAAATTCAAGGTAAGCGTTAGCATACTTTCTTACCTATATTTTATTGTTTTTATCAAACTAACATCATCAAGCTCAACTTTTCAACAGTTATTAGCAAAAATGATATTTATGATTGTTTTTGAAAAAGCAAATTATTGTCTTGGAAAAATATAATAAATTTTTCTCATGCTATATTCAGCTCTCTTAAAAAAGGAAATTATATTGTCAAAATGACTTTTTTAGCTGGATAAATAGAGGAAAGATTAATGTAAAATTGGCCACATTTGAGAAGATGCGATGATAATATCGCTTCATCTGGAGCAGATGGTCTTACCTTAAGGTTCATGATGGGGAGTCCGTTCCTGTCCGACCTGCGGACGATGGTGTGGAGGTCTTGAAGCTTGGAGGACAGGAAGGCTCTGAACGTTCCCTTCAGACCGACAGCGCGAGCCTGCTGGAAGCACAGGAAGTCCGCCCCGCGAATCCCTCGCATGTTGCCGGCCTGAGGCGCGTTCAGAGCCACGAGGTGGAGCTGAAATGGAAGGATATTATCTTAGAGTCGCCACAGTTTGCTTTTTATTCAAAAATATTTCCTTAAATTATAAATATAGGTAAGGGGGTAATACAGAAGTTTGAGTAATGGTTTCAAATATCTTATTGGCAAGCAAAGTAAGTTGGTGGAGAGAGGAAGTTCTGGGTCTCTGCTTAAACAAATAACTTTCTTTCCTGAATTCCTTCCTTTCAATTTATTACGTTCTGTAACTTAAAAAAGTTGAAAGCATAGAACTGACTGGAAATTTTGTTGGATTCAAACAAACAAAACAAAAAAATACAATTATACAAAACAATATGACCACCTGAAAACAGTCAGTGTTGATGTTTAGAAATTTTTAAATAATACTTTGCCCATATTTGAGAATAAAACATGCTTTAATCACTTTGGAGTTGTTTTGATATTTCGACAGCCTAGTCTCCCAGCTGTACTTGAATGCAACATGGGCAGCTGTTGGAATAACCGACTTGCATTTTATCCAAAATAAGGAGCTTGGGGTGATTGGATGCTACTGGTAGCCATGTGGGCATCAGCTGGTTTTTCTCTAGTATCAGTGATGTTTACATACAGCTTGATATTGTTTCAGGTGAGTCGTTCAGTTCACAAGTTCTGGTTTGGTCCGTCTTTCTTTTTCTACTGTAGCTGCATGAGAAACCAATAATGTTCCCAAACAGCAGAGTTTAGTGATAGCTGGAAGTCCTTTCTGTTTTGTTTTGGTGTCACTTTTTAAAGTTGCGCTGCGTTCCTCACATAAACATTCTGCATGTGCTCAGGTAGAAAACAGCTGGATTCGTTTGGGACATGTGCGTACCGAACCGACAGGGCAGTGGCAAAGAATCAGACTACAAATACATGTACAACTAAACTTCCTGAATCAACACAGATCTGCCTGAGTTGAACTGTATGTTCTCTTATCTTTCCCATTTTAAAGTGTGTTTAAGGGTAAAGGGTGTCTGTTCTGTGCTTTAATCTCCGTTTTATCAGATGCACTCACTCCTGATTCTGACGAGTCAGCTGCAGCCAGGGGGGGGCTGGGCTGCTGCAATGGGGGCTCGACAGGTCGGATGACTGCGCTGCTCTGGGAATAATCACCCGCTCCGTTGTTGACGGTGCGGTCTGGGGTGCGGGGGTACACAACCACCGGCGGAGGCTGGACTTCTGCCACCTCGTTGCCCTTTACATGAAAAGCAAAGAGATTCAGTGATCAGAGGCGAGTCGGGAAAACGTCAAACCGAGTTGTTCTCGTTTGTTCTTCAAAACGCACCAGATCTCCGAAGAAGGTTCTGTAATCTCCGAGCTGAGGAGAAAAACTGTCGTTTAGTACTGTATGGTAAACTCTGTGTGCATGCTAACGTCTGCTTCGTCGGACTTAGTAGCTAGAAATCAAAGGTGATGCTGGGAAGACGTACGAGGACTTGTCGAAGTCCGTTGTGCACTCTCAGATAAAGGTCTGCTTTGTCCAGGACGTAGATGAGGCTGCCCTCAGGCTGCCCTCTGGCCGTAGCAATCATGATGTCATATGACCTCAACACTGTCACCTGGAAAAAAAAAAACAAAGCATTGCATTCAGTTTTTATCCAATGTATAACTTAATGTGTAAGTGCACGACATATGAGGTGTCAGACGTACCCCAGAGGAGAGACCAGGACTTCCAGGTGGGCCTGGGGGACCAGGGGGTCCAGGGACGCTGACAGCTTCAAGTCAAAACACAAACAGTCAGAAGAAATGGGTTCTGATATCGTTTTAACAGTTTATATGTGATGCTTCAGGAGTGTAGCTGTAGCTTAGCATCAGCTACGATCTGGCATCACTGTTTTCTACTCTATGACTCTAGAACTCTTTGGCCTGCAGACGACTTAATGGTCCACTGAAAGACCAAAAGGTGTCCAGGTCCTGTGGCTGCAACACAAGCCCAAATCATAATTCTTCTACCACCGTGCATGACAGTTGGCAGGATGATCCTCTGTGTCTGGTTTCCTCCATAATGGTCCAACATCTCTGCCCTGGTCTCATCCGGCCGGTGGACATTGTCCCAGAAGTCTTGTCCTTCATCCAGATGCAGCTCTGCTAATCTCAGTCCTTCTGCCATCGGGTTTCTAGAGTAGGGGTTCCCAAAGTGGGGCCCGCGGGCCAAAGCTGGCCCCCCAAGCCATTAAATTTGGCCCGCCCACCTTGGATAAAAATCTGTATTGATCAGAAAGTCAACCTAATGTGCACAAAGATTATTCTTCCACTTCTGATACCACTTTTTATAAATGGGCCCAATGAATCATATAGTCCTCTTATGGTGCTTACATTACATTTAAAATATCACAAATTAGTTTTAAAATTTAAATACAAGCAACTATAAGGGGCATGTAGATTAGATTTGCACACGTATTTACATTTGCACACTTGTAAAGACCACAAATAGTCATATTTTACCAATTTATACAATGCCCCATGAGCCTTTACTGTCGCACTGGACTGGATCAAACTACCTCCAAGTTCGCGGGTCACCACGCTGGCTGCTAGCTTAAGCAGCTATTACCAACATGGAGCAGCACCGACCAAAAGACATTTTAAAAATGCTGGGAGGAAGAATATTTTTTCACAAATCAAATCAAATAGTGAAGGTTAGATACGTGTTCTAAATGCCGATATGTGACTTGTCATATTTTGTTTAGTGGTATTTACACAGAAAGGAAGGTTAAATAACTGTATAATAAATAAAAGTACTTTACAATACTGTTAGTATTTGTATCATATGTAAAATATTATTCACTTTGGCCCGCAGCGCTATGATAGATTTTCATTTTGGCCCTCTGATGGAAAAAGTTTGTGCATCCCTGTTCTAGAGAGAAGAGGCTTTCTCCTTCAACCCTTCCAAGCAACCATACTGGTTCAGTGTTATGACCTTTAACCTTCAACCAGCTAACTGAGGCCTGTAGAGTCTGAGATGGAGATCTTGGGTTTCTGCTCCTCTCTCCGAGCTTCACTCTGGACTACAGATGGTTTGGTCGATGACCTTATAACTCTTCCCAGGTTGATGGCCAGCAACAGTTGCTTCCCCAATGCCATCGGTGATGTTTCTCCATCTTGGTGCTGTGTTGACACACAGCTGCAGTTTTTAATGGAGGTGGTAGAGGGTGAAATAAGTGTTTTTACAACACGTTCTGTTTGATCACAATTGGTTTCTTGTTAAAGTATTTTGAATCTATTTCTTGCTTCCATTGCAACACAGTTTGAAACAACATTAGTTCTTTTATTTCTTTGTCTGGGTTGTTGGTTTCTCTGGAAACAAACCAACTTTGTGTTTCACAGGTTGTCAAATACTTATTTATACAGTTTTCATACAATCACATTAACTTATACTGATGTTTAGTAGCGGAAGGGCTTGTGTTTTCTACAGCCTGACTAAAAATCTAAGAGGTCAGAAAAATCTACTTACGAGAATTGGGCCTGTATGTCCCAGAAAAAGAGGGAGTCCCTGGAGGTCCCGGAGGACCCGGTGGTCCTGCTGGACCTGGCCGTCCATCATAACCAACACCCGGTGGTCCAGAAGGTCCTGGAGGACCAGGAGGACCAGCTATGGACTCGCCCTTTGGACCCTAACATAGAAAACAGATCAAGGTTTATCTTCTGTACAGATTCTGGTGCTGAAACTAAAACCAGAAACGGGATTATAGAGAGAAAAACAGATCTGATCCTTTTTTTGTGTAAGAATGATGATCAAAAGAAAATCAAGTACTGGCAACATCACTGATAAATCCTCATTTTGGTTTATTAATACCATGCACTTTAATCCTGCAATGACAATGTATGTGCGAGACATTTTGCAGCCCAAGTACACAGGTTTGAGTTTACTGTGGACTCTCTGATCCACACTGGCTCAAAATTATACATATCCATGCCTACATTAATATTTGGTTAAATGGCTCCTAGCTGGTTGCATCTTGACCACAGACTTTCTGGATCCATCCTCAAGCTTTTGTCAGATATTTAAGAAGTTTTCTTGGTAGAACTGATAGCGTTCATTTAACTTTGTTGGTGTTAAGGTCGAAGCTTTGGGAGCGACATTCCATTAGTCTAGTGTTAGCGAGGTGGATCTGTGTTTGGGAACGTTGTCCCGCTGGATCACCGACCTGTGTCCAGGTTTCAACCACTTAGTTGTCCATTTGTGGTGAACTTCGAGAATTTTGACCCTCAGCATTATGCTGCCACTACCAGATGGTTTGAAAATGTCACTTTCACTCCTCCCAGCATGCTTTTTTTGTCACTGTGGCCAAAAAGCTCAGCCTGTGTCCCTTGTGATCATTTGAGACAGGTAACCAGTTCAGACACTACTGGTTCATGGCGAGCTTGAGCCTTGGTGGCTCCTGGGCCGCTTCTGAAAGTCCAAATTAATTTCCGTTCATCTGCGGCTGTCAGTTTGGGTCTTATGTCAGACCAAGGTGAACCAGTGAATAAACTGGTATGTTGTTGAAATCTACAATCATTTAGACATGGCTCCCAAAGATGTTCCCAACTAGTGGTATGCCGATTCACTAATAAATCAACGCCCACTTTTGCAGCATTTTTCAGACGGTGGGGTAAGACTCTGGAAGGGGGGCGAGTTACTCTTTAAGTACACAGAATATTATTGAAGTGTTTAAGGATTTGTCCAAGTGTCCTCTTTAATGGAAATCAAAATATGGTCACCCTGTATGATACTTCTAGTGCCAACATACATTTCCTTTAGCTTTAATAGAAAAATATTACTTTGATATGATCATGAAATATATTTTGGTTGTGTGTGTTGGTTTGTAGTTTCACATAAATTAAAGAAACAAAATAAATTTGTTTGGATACTTCAATTAATGGAAACTGAATGGATTTAAAAGTAGAAAGTTGGCATGGAATCGAACTGTAGCACTCGCATCGTAATCGAATCGTGAGGGGCCCAAGATGGCACATCCCTAATACCAACCATTTTTGATGAACTGTGATTTTTAGATCTCGACTGAGTTTTGTTGAGTTGTTCTGAGTTCTGGTTAGACTACCAGCTGTGGTCAGTCATGATCCCCATCTAGCAGTTACTAGGCCATCTTAAGTTAAGAGACTTTCTGGAACCTTCAGCACTAATTATTCACAGATGTAAAAGTTTGTAGATATTTGAGTGTGTATGTAAAATTCTGATAACATTTAAACAGTGCTTCTAATGCATTTCAGAAAACCCCCTCAAACGCTCTGTGAGGAGTTAGAAGACCACTTCAGAGGGAAGGTAGACACCATCAGATGTAATATTTTATCTTCTGGTAGAAGCTGAGATTCTTGATAAAGTTTTCTCCTCAGTGAGGCCCACCACATGTCTTTTGGACCCAATTTCTACTTCATTTTTAAGCCATTTTATGGATCTTTTAGAGATGAGATTTTAACTTTGATGAATTGCTCTCTTCAGACAGAGGTCTTTCCTGTTGTCCCCAGTTGAAGAGGAGCAACTTAGATTTGAATGATTTTAACAACTTTCGGCCGCTATCTAATTTACCGTTAAGCAAAAATTTAGAAAAGCTTGTGTTGAGAATCCATTTTCCACAAATGAACTGAACAGACTGTTGGACGGCTGGAAGCCATTTTCCCCAGATGGACTGAGCAGACCACATTTCCCAGCAATTCTAGTGGTGACCCCCAACACACTCCTATTGGTCCGTGACCACCAATGGTGACGTCAACTATGACATCACGGCCAAAGGGCTATAAGAAGGGTGGCGGCGGCCATTTCAAATGGTTCTCAGCAGAAAATTCCCTTTTGTTCTAACCTGCTGGACCGGGGAGAACTCTCTTTTCAAAGCTTCAAAGTGCCCATTGCTGTTTGTGTATCTAGCTTGGGTTTTATTAGGACTGTTCCAAGAGAGTTCATTGCGACGTCGACCTGCAAGCAGTCCGGCCTGCAGTTGGGACACACGGTCCTAAAAATAATTGTGATCCTGCTTTTAAATCTGTGGGGGACGGATGGGAATGTGGTTTATGTGGGGTCATTTTGAGGGGCAATGTTTGTATGAAAAGCGCTATGTAAATAAGGATCGGATTAAATAGATCCTCCTTTGCAACACCAAAAACTCATGACTTTCAGCTGAGCAACACAATTAATGGGAGAAAATCATCTCCCAAACCTCTAATCTCCTCATTCTGTATGTACACGGCTCTCTCTGAACTCACCGGTAGGCCAGGGTTTCCTGGAGGTCCCGGTGGACCCAGTGGTCCTCCAAAACGTGGGTCGTAATACCCACCACCTGGCTCTCCCTTATCTCCCTTCACTCCTGGATCGCCCTGATCTCCCTTCAGCTCATTCTGTCGAAGAACATTATGATCTTTCATCAGTTCACTGCCATCCCAAATGCAGAGAAAACTGAACCGAGGTGGAGAGATGAGGCGCGTTACCTTATACGTGTAAATATCGGAGTTGGATGCCGTCCCTGCGATGAAGAGAAGAAGGTGCTTTAGTGATGAAGACACTCCTGAGAAGGGATACAATGAGCGGAATGTTTCAGGATTACCTGGGATCCCAGGATGTCCATGGTCACCACGCTCTCCTTTTTCTCCCTTCACCACTGCAACAGAAAACAAAGATTTACAAGAAGAAAGTCACAACAAATACGCTGCAGTAAAACCCTTTTAATGGGTTAGCTCAGATTTGTGAAAACGGTCTGTAAGTTCCTAGAAAGTTAACATTTAAGGAGCTATTTTATACGACATTTTCACGGCAAATTTCACCACTTCTGCAGAGGATGCTGTCCCATTCCTTTGAAGTAAATACACTCCCTTTAACATTATATAAAGCAGATATTGCGCTTATACTCAAACCTGATAGGGATGATGCAAATCCGGCATCATACCGTCCAATCTCCATGTTGAATCAAGATTGTAAAATATTTACAAAAATATTGGCTAACAGATTGAATACATGCATTGAGACTCTTGTACACATCGATCAGACAGGATTTATCCCAGATAGATATTCATTTTTTAACACTAGGAGGGTGCTTGACATTATGTATTATAAATTTGAAGTAGGTTCAAAACAAGCAGTTCTATGTTTGGATGCCGAAAAGGCTTTTGATCAGGTGGAATGGGAGTATCTGTTTAAAGTATTAGAAAGGTTTGGCCTGGGTGACCCTTTCATTTCATGGGTCCGGCTTGCATATCTTAATCCCACTGCTTCAGAAGTCACGAATCAGGAAAAGTCATCACCAATTTGTCTAGAGAGAAGCACTCGCCAAGGGTGTCCCCTGTCACCGCTTCTGTTCGCATGAGCCATTGAGCCACTAGCAATTAGTATACGAGAAAGCGCGTTAATTAAGCCTGTCTCTATAGGTGGGATAGACCATAAGATATCACTTTATGCTGACGATATAGCTATTTTTGTGTCCGACCCTGAGCAGTCTGTTCCACATCTACTTGAATTAATAAACTCTTTTGGGGCTGTATCAGGTTATACTATAAACTGGCAGAGAATTGATCTAGTGGCTTTTGGAGCTGATTTGGAACTTGCTTTTGTGAACTCAACTCAGTTTAATATTTCAAACACAGTCAGATATCTTGGAATAAAAATTACTAAAAAGCCGAGATTATTTTTTAAATATAATTTCATAGAAAGATTAAATGCTCTGAAAAAGCATATGGAAAAATGGAGAACATTACCTTTATCACTCATTAGCAGAGTAAATACAATAAAAATGGTCTCTTTGCCGAGAATTATTAATTTATTTCAGAATATTCCAATATATATACCAAGATCCTATTTTAAGCAAATTGACTACAATTTTACCATTTACCTGGGGTTGTAAAGCACACAGAATATCTAAACAGCATCTTCAGAAGCTGAAGGATTGTGGAGGCCTAGGCCTACCTCGCTTTTTATACTACTATTGGGCTGCCAATTTTAGAGCGATGCTATATTGGCAGTCATATCATGCTCAGGAAACTGTAGTTAAAACTCCCTCTTGGTTGGCGATTGAGAATAGTTTGACTTCAAAAAACATCACTCCGTGCTATTTTGTTTTCAGCTCTTAGACCATCTGCAGCTTGCAAAGGAGAGCATTTTATTTTATACAACTGTCAAAAAATTTGGTTACAAATTAGAAAGTATTGTGAACTACCAAACACATCTGTGCACGCTCCTATATGGCATAACCATGCCTTTCCTCCTTCATTTACAAATGCTGCTTTTAAAGAATGGCATCGTAAAGGTATAGAATTTATAAAAGATCTTTACATCAATAATCGGCTTTGCTCCTTTGATCAGCTACGAACAAAATTCACCTTACCCAATACTCATTTTTTCCGTTTTTCTGCAGTTAAAGGAATTATATAAGACACAATTTTCCGTCATTTGATTTCCTACCCAATGACAACACATTATTTAAGTTTTCACTAGGTCCTTCAGATGCTAAAGGTCGGATCTCATAGCTTGTTACGTTTTTTTCACAAAAGATTGCTCAACCTGCAATCAATATCAAACAACTGTGGGATGAGGATCTAAATATTTCAATCGAAGATGACCATTGGAAGTTATCACTAAATGCTATCCATCACTGTTCTATCAATGCCAGACTTCAGTTGATACAATTTAGAGTATTACACAGGTTACATTACTCAAAGGATAGATTACATAAAAATTTTCCTCAAACTTCACCCCTCTGTGATAGATGCAAGACAGCTCACTGTACATTGGCACATCAATTTTGGCTTTGTCCATTAGTCCAAGGTTTCTGGTGTTCCATCTTCAATTGGTGTTCTAATGTCCTGAATGTAAATATTGATCCCGATCCTCAAACTGCTCTGCTTGGATACTCCAGCATATTGGAAAACTTGGGTCATAAATCAACTACAATCATTTCCTATGGTATGGTCATTGCAAAAAGATGTATTCTTAAGTTGTGGAATTCAAACTCTTCGCCACAGTTTGAAGTCTGGCTCAGGGAATTCGTTGGGATATTACAGATCGAAAAGCTGAGGTATGAGGTCTCAGGAAATTCTCAGAAATTTCAGGCTGTATGGGGACCAATATTGAATTACCTGAAACTGTAGTTGATCCCTTAATATTGATGATTTATATGGACAACGGAGGCTTATGTAGACTTTTAAGTATATTACATTATTTTGTAACCCCCTTTGTTAGTCTTTGTGTTATTTTGGTTTTGTTTATGTTTCCTTTTCCTCTAATATTATCCAAAATATTTTAGAAGTATTTTTTGTTTCAAGCCACTTATGTATACATATGTATGAAAAGCTAATTAAGCTATATTTGACTCTGTATTTTTATTGAGTTGCTGTAAGATGCCTTGTTAAATTGAAAAACTAATAAATAAATATATAAAAAAAGAAAGTTAACATTTAAAACCCTTAAAACATTTTTATAGATTTATAAATCTAATAAATTTATTTTCTGTCATGCATGTCCATTAATTTAGTTCAATTCAGTTTACAAAAAAGTCATTTCAATTCAATCAGACATACGTTCCAATTAATCCTTCAGTTGATTATTCCAATCAATTTTAAAGTTTTATGTCTAAGGAAGCCCAGTAGATTGCATCGAGTCATTGACTTGCAGCATTCACTCCACCTGGTCGAACATGTCTTAGTTAGCTATTGACTTGATTTGTGACCATCAAATTGATTTTTGTCTCACAGAAACCTGGCTGCAGCAAGAGGATTATGTCCGTATAAATGAATCAACTCCTTCCAGTTATGTGAATTATTTCACAACCATTTTTCGTTCGGATTTATCAATTAATCCTTCACCAACTAATAGCTTGTTCTTTTGAACATCTAACTCTAAATTTTCCTCACCCAAATGGCAAAGCACTAAACCACTTTTGTTTTTGGTTTTGTATCATTTACCAGGCCCTTACTCTCAATTTTTAGATCAGATCTCAGATTTTTTATTTTATCTAGTGTTAAATACTGATGAGGTAATCATAGTGGTTGATTTTAATATTCATGTCGACACTGAAACTGGTAGCCTAAATGTAGCCTCTAATGCTATTTCAGACTCAATTGGCCTTACTCAAAAAATACAGGGGCCCACCTACTCCGGTCATCATACTTTGGACCTTATACTGACAAATGGCATTGAGTGTGAAGAAATAACAGTACTTCCACATAACCCTGTCTTGTTAGCCCGTTTTTTAATAACTTTTAAATTTATTTTAACTGAGCACCCCAAACCTGAAAGAAAAATTCATTATATTCATTATATGGGCAGCAATTTAATCTCTAACCCTTCATAAATTGATGGTCTGGTTCATAGTGTTACTTCCTCATTGCGTCTGGCATTAGATAATGTAGCCCCCCTAAAAGTGATGGTAATTAGCCATAGGAGGTTGGTTCCCTAGTTTAATTCAGTACTTTAAAGCAGAATGCTAGGGGATTGAGGAAAAATGGCGCTCTACACACCTAGAGGATTCCTATTCAATCAGGAAAAATAGTCTACTGCTGCATAAAAAGAAATCATTATATTTCATAGTTAATAAATGCTCTGTTTTGTCACACCCATACCTTGGTAACTCCTTGAATTCTCATCAAAGCGCTAGAAAAATGACAAAAATGAACAGAAGAAAAGAATCAGTTTGAAGGTAGAGGAGTTGCCTTTACTTAACATGGAAAGTAAACTAATGGACTCACATTAAAAGGATCCAAAGGAATGGCTGGGCCTGGTGGTCCTGGAGGTCCCGGCGGTCCTGGTGGACCGGCAACTCCCTACAGAAAACACAGCAATTTATTCTTTGGTTTACCCTACTAAGGTAACATATCAGAATATTTTGGTCTCCCGAGGAACAGTCATCGTAGCTCTGATGGAAACACAAACAGATACGGCTGACCTGGTGTGGGTGCACCTTTAAGGTGGTCCTAGTTAGTAGGAGGGAACGACAGATGGGTAGAGTTTGAACAAAACATTGCTCTAAGGTAGTGGTTTCCAACCCTGGTGCTTAAGATCAACTGTCCTGCAGATGTATCCCTGCTCCAACGCAGCTGAATCAAATAATTGAATGACCTTTTCAGGACGCCATCAAATTTAGCAAAGACTTGGTCACAAGCCATTCATTTGATTCAGCTGTGTTGGAGCAGGGATGCATCTAAAACCAGCAGGACATTAGATCTCGAGGACTGGAGTTGGAGACCACAGGTCTAAGACATGTGTGTCCAGCTCCAGTCCCCAAAGATTGGTGTCCTGCCAGTTTTATATTGTCTCTGATCCAACACTGCAGATTAAAATGGTCCAACTACCTCCTCAGCATGTGGAAGTTCTGCAGAGGTTCTGCTCATGAGCCATCATTTGATTCAGGTGCGGGGAACCAGGGAGAGAAATAAAAAGCTGTAGAATAGTGGCTCTTGAAGATTGCCTTTGAGCTAAGGATCTGTCTAATGATAACGGTCAAGACTATCAGAAATCACTTAGTACATAAAACTGTCCTTGCATGTGCAACATGAAACACTATTTTGTTTTTTTTGTGATCTTATTTGTGTAAATTTGGTTTGTAATTTGTAAGTAAATTGTCCTTGTAGAGGAAAACAAATACTAGTAAGTAGTTTTGGTACACTTTTATTATAAAGGTATAAGTGTAATTGTCAAATGTTTTCTAGAATGTTTATTATATTTATTTTAGACTGAATTGAAGATAGATGCACTACAGAAATACCAACAATAACTTTCTTCTGTTTAGTTTTTGCTGTCTGATGCCCCAACGGTGGTAAAATCCACTGTTTCTTCTTTATTTACCTGTTTAATATATTTAATACTTGGTCAGTTTATTGATTTGTTTGATTTTAATACTCTGCAGAGCACACAATTAAGATTCAATTGTTTGTTAAATTCAGTGATCAAAAACCACTGTTATTAGTGTGACATTTTAGAAGTAAATGAGGTGAAAAACGTCTAGATTTCCGCAATAAATATCCGCCCATCAGCTGACCATGGCCTCTACATATCAGGCATCGGCACAGGCTGTAGAAAAACCCATATCTGTCAATCTCTACTTTGAGAATCTCTGTTAAGTTAAATCACATTTTGGCTAAATGTACAATAGACCTCCGGTATTCGCAGTGTTAGGGATCCCAGCTGCTCACGAGTTGCTGTTCGCCAGTACTTGGGACCCCCTCTAAAAATGCTAATAACTGCCTATTTTTTATTTTTATTTATTTTTTTGGAGCTAGTGGCCTTTATTTGAAAGTTGCCAGACAGGAAGTACAGGAGACAGAAGGGGGAAGACATGCGGCACATGTTCCGAGGCCAGGAATCGAAACCGAGACAGCAGTGCCGAGGATCATAGCCTCTGCATATGGGGTGCCATACTGCTACGCCACGCGATGCCCTATAACTGCCTATTTTAATAGTTCAAACACCAAATATACCTCATTATGCAATAATACACGGAGTGGAAACCATCTTTGCATGACAGCAGATGCTAACATCATGGTCCATGGGGGGTGCAGTCAATCAACACCAAGAAAAATGTATCTCAATTCTGGATTGGCTGCGAATAGCGTATCAAGTAGCCTAGCTATTTCAGTTTCTCAATTTGCATTTTCTTTTAAATGTATTTTTTATATGTTTTACAAAAAAATCCACAAATGCTGAACTACATTAGGTAGGGGTCCACTGTAAAGCCAAGTGGCAGGCTTTACAGTAGAAACTCTCGCAATTACCGCCACCTTGTAGTAGCAGAAATACAATTAGGTAGGTGTGATGTTAAATGATCAAATAACCTTTAATCAACCTCTTAAAACTCCAAGCCAGACTTTCAAAGATTGGTTTCTAACTCATAATATCATTTTGTGGCAGGAAAACCAAACCCAAACCCAGATAAACGGATGTGGTTAGTGGTTGTAAAGTAAGACAAATTGATGTTAAGTTTCCTGCATTAAAGGAAAAATATCACAACTTACTGGGTAGCCATAACCTGCACCGCCTCCTGGGTCTCCTTTTTCGCCCTTGTATCCATTAACACCTGGACGACCCTGATGGATAAAAGTCACTGATCATTTTTATTGCACTTTTTAAAGCCTCAGAAACTCTGAGAATAACTGGTGAACTACACTTACGGGTCTTCCAGGCATTCCTATTTCACCTTTCAGTCCAGGAGGCCCCTGAGGACCCTTCAACAAGACATAATTATATAATATTATGAAAACATGAAATCATGAAATCACAGCCTAAAAATCTTCGAAATGCAAACTTACAGAAGGTCCAACAGGTCCTGACGGTCCTCTGTCTCCCTAAAGAAACCAAGCAGACATGATTACCGAAGAAAACAGGAACAAGAAGGAGCTGATGGGAATAAACAGAGTAAGTGATGAGACTCACTTTGAGGCCAGTTAGCCCTCCCAGATACAATGGATTTCCATCAGGTCCAATTATCAAGCCTGCCTCTCCTTTTTCACCCTAAACACACAAAACTGATGATGATGACGATGATTATCAGCTTGATCATCAGCTGATCAATATAACTGGAGCTTACCTTCAGGCCATAACCTGGTGGACCAGGGTCACCTCTGTCCCCTTTCGGTCCAACAGGACCCTGGGAAGTGAATGAAAATATTCAGGTGAGAAATTTAGAAATAACCCACCTCAACTGTTACGCTTACCCATTAATATGCGTTCATGCAGCTCAGCTTGGAAACTGTTGTGCAAGTCATTGTGTTGACTCTACAACAGGGGTCACGTTAACCAAATACTCTCCGTATTTTACAGTTTTTTTTTTTTAATCTGAAGGCCGTCCGTCATTTTTGACAGATTAGTATTCACACCTTGGTGCAGACGCACACACATTTTCAACTTTACGCAAGGAGTACAGGTCAATCAAATCAATCAATCAATGAATCAATCAAAAAGAAGATTCCCATGAGAGCATCTAAACATCATCTCAGACCTGGACACCGTACTCAATGCATCTCACTAACCGGGAGCTGACAGCGCCTTGAAGAGTTACTGAGGCTTTGGAGCGCATCGCCCCAAGACGCCGGTGTCACACCAACCACCGGTGTGTGCTGGGGGGTTTCCTCCCGCTGAAGCAATAGCTTGCGGGTCAGGAAATGAGTCGTTCAGAGTCTTTCTGACTTCTTATCACATAAGTTGGAGAAATGTTCCCTGTTTTCAAAACTTTGGCTAAAGTGGCGCTTAATTCCAGTCTCCAGTGTGGCAGCGGAGCACGGATTCAGCCTCCAGAACATCTAAACCCCCATGAGAAGCCATCTGACCGAGGCAAAAATCCAAAACCTCGTGATAATATCCGCCGCAGCAATCCCACTATTTTATCACGCACAAGCAGGCGATCATTTCACTTCCATGCAGAGCAGGAGGAAGTTGCGTTCAGGCCACAGCAGTAAACTGTTGTATTTTAGGTGCAATAATTCAAATTTATTCGTTTTTACATAAATGGAGTCAAAAAGGTACATAGCTCGGTAGGCAACTTGGAACTGCCCGGTATGTGACAGGCACAATCTGGAATTGAACCTACAACCCTCCAATTACAAGCCAACTATTCTACCCACTGAGCCACAGTCGCCCTGTATTTAGTTCTCTGTTCAGTTTGTTCAGATTATTAAAAAATTAATTACAAAAAGAAGTTACATATAAAAACTTATTGAATATGTTATTTTAAAAGTCGACGGGAAAACTGGATTAAGACTGGATTTTTTTTGACCCCGTTGGTCAAAATGACAGACAACAACAAAGTCTAGCTGCGGTTCCATGTTATACGACTGAAGTCCAGAAACACATAAAAAATAGTTGGTTTATATTTCAAAATTACTCCCTAAACAGGTCGTCATTTTTAGAAATATTTCCATACACAAGAAAACAGAAAATAAGCCCAAAACGCTGTAGTAGCTATGCCAGACCTGAATGGGGCACTGTGACGCTACCAATGAAAAACATTTTTAAAAAGTAGCAAATGGGAGCTACAAAGAAAAGCAATTTTAAATAGAATATAAATAATAAACAACAAAGATAGCAAGTGATATAAATTTCTTTTAAAACATAGGAAACTTACAGGAAAACCAGCTCTACCAGGTAAACCAGCCACACCCTGGGAAGGACAATAAACTAGTTTGTAAGAGCCTGCTAGTTCAGTGTCTTCTTAAGCATTCAAAGGATATATTCATTCAGTATGATTTTCTAGACTGTATATAAGGTCTAACAACAATGTATACTGAGATCTAATCAACTCACCCTGAGCTTTATCGACAAAACATTGATGGAAAAAACATAAAAACTTTCAGCTGAAATGAAAACTTTTTAATATTTGGAGGCTAAAAGGTGCTGAAGTCTAGACTTGCTTTATATGAACTCACGTTGTCTGGTGGCTGGTAGACTATTTGTCCTGGTGGTCCTGGTGGACCTGGTGGACCCGGGAGTCCAGTTCCATCTCGGCCGGGTTCACCCTATCAAACCAACCAACAAATAAATGACCATTCCATCTCCTACCACATCCAAACTGATCTAAATAAGCTCTTTATTTACCACACAAAGCAACATAAAACCAATCTGTATTCATGAAAAACACTGTTTTAATAAGTATTTTTTATATTAATTTTGCATATAACTGCAACAATTTATCTAAGGATAGACATTATATTTACCAACTCTCCTTTGTCACCTCTGTCACCCTTTTGGCCCTGTGAGGTAAAGAGAAACTAATTTACTTTATAGATCATGAGAAGTATTGCTCCTTTAATACCATAACCTGGTAAATTGAGGGTAGATCTGAAAATGCTAAATAGATAATTGTATCACAAATCTTTTTTTTAAGTAAAAAGAAAGGAATAAAAAAATAAAAAAATACAAAACAAACAAATAATACATGAAGAACTATTTTGTAATTTATATTGGTCTATCATCTTAGGCACCTCTGACCATAGGAGTTCCCCAAGGATGAATACTCGGACTTGTTTTATTTTCTTCATAGATTAAATTTCGTGTTTTGTAACTTTTATGCAGATGATACACAGATTTAAAATTAATACTGTTTTTAGTCAACTAATTCACACTTTAAAAATACAGCTAATTATTGTGCACTGTGTCAGACTATATGAATCATGTATGCATGTCTCAATCATCTGGAAACTGATCGACCGCCCTCTGCTTTGTAACTTTCACACAGAGTTCTCTGTTCCTTACCGGAGGCCCTGGGAAGCCATCCAGGCCGGGTTGTCCGTCTCTTCCCGGAGGACCCTGCTCACCCTTCGAGCCTTGTGCACCCGGAAAACCGGGTTTACCCTGCAAAGATCGATTCAGGTTAAACCAGTGAAACACAGGAAAGAAAGTCAAATTCAAAACAGGCAGGAGAACTGACTGACTGACTGATGGAAAAAATTTGCCAAATTATGAGGCTCAAATGCTTTTGCTCTTGTGAGTAATAAGGTGGGCGTTCTCTTTGGAATAAACTACCACCAGCTCTTCAATCTACAACTATACTTCATTCTTTTGAAACACAATTTAAATTTTTTTTAATTTCAAATGTGATGTGTGTATTTAGCAAATTTGTAAAGCACTGTATGTGACTGCTGCTAAAATTGCTAATGTCATAGTTGAGGTGGCCTTTCAGGACCTTAAAAGGGTCATCTTCACCTCTCCTTCACAGTTGTTTTTCTTTTAACTGTATATTATTAATGTTGATGATTATGTTTGTGTGCAGTTAAATAAATAAATCCATGAGAGATGGTTTTAAAGATATAGCAGCTTCAGGTAAAGCCTCTGGGTAAAGTGTTTCCTGGTTGTTACTGACCCCAGAATATTAACTAGATTTGTCATAGTAGGATAAAAATACATTTTTATCTTAAAAAGTAAACTTTGTATTGTAATTTTTTTTTTAAGTTACTCTTTTATTAGGGCAACACTAAAGGAAGAAGAATATGCCAAAAAGGACACATTATGCCTCCTTCTAAAAAAGCTATGATACTGTAGGTCTATGGTCTGTACAAAACATGTTAATGAATTTCTTTGTCACATAAAGCGATCTCACCAGCTAAATGCTTGACAAATTCAGTCCCTTTCATAATGAGCTGTTTAGAGGGCTCACTCAGTTTTATTCAAATTAGCGGTTGAAGACCATACCCACCCATCTTGTTACTAGGCTACGGGTTTGCCACACATAAGAATGGCGAGGTTTGACAGGTGAGGGGGGGGTTATATGCAAATCTCACTTATTTTGACGTCACAAAAAGGCACAAACGGTTTGTAGAAACACAAGATTTCTGAAAGCAGAAATTTGCAAGAAAAAATAAAACATAAATAAATGGATGTTTGGTTTTTATTCATGTTTGGGGTGTTTACCCAAATGGAAATGAGTGAAATTAGCATAATATGTTCCCCTAGATGTTTCATTCATCTGGTATGGCATCAGCGCTCTGCCAAAGGTTTCCCACAACTTTTTCAGCATTTAAATCCCACACTTGTCTAAACTTAAACTTCTCTAGGTTTTTATACTTTCCCCCCCCGATTTTTTAAAACTACGATATAGATCGTCGCTAAACGTTGTCGTCTTTAATCTGTAAACTTCCAACACCTTGACTAAAACTCAGATCTGAGCTCTGCGTCTCTGTGTTGTGTGAAATAAATGTGTGATGAGAGTCTTACTTCCAGCAGTCACTAAAACCAACAGACGCCTATTGGCTTTTATTTAAAACTTTTGGGGGCAAGAAAACAAGTTCATCATAGCTTGCTACTCACTGGGTGTCCAGGTAAACCAGGAGGTCCCTGAAAACACAACATAGACTTTGGTTAGTTGATGCTCCAGGAAATGTTTACTAAAAATCTTTGAGTTTAATTGGTACTGGACCATAAAATTAAGCATCTTTCAACAGCTTTTCTGCCCTGACAGATCTAATATCAGAGGTGCATTTAGGGCTGATTTTGTTGTTCTCGTGCTGGGATTCATATATTCCATGTTTAATTAGAATTTAGGGGAATTACGGTACCTGTATTCCTTCTGGTCCTCTGATACCGGGAAGTCCATTAGTGAAAGTCCCACTGGAGTCCTCCATGTCATCCTGAAGAACAAGGAAAAAGATTTTTATGATAAAGTATTCATCATGAAAAGTGTGTTTTTCTGCAGGTATTGCTGCTGATTGGCCCAAGTATTTATTAAAGTTACTGGTTCAAAAGCATTGAAGTGAACATATTACTATTTGCTTCCTCTTCCTCATGATTTTCTGTTTGCTTCTCCTTCTGGGCTGGACTGGACTGAACCTTTCATGGTTTTTGCACACGTTTCTGCACTTCACCATTCATTGTTTCTTTTATCCTAGCCTATCGTATTACAGAACAGGCAGGATTCACCATAGCAACCAGTGACCAGGTATTTCAATCAGCCTCTTCTTCTTTCTAATGCCATCAAGACGCCCCCATCGTTTCGTTTGTTACAAAGGTCACTTCCATATCGCTTTGCACTTGCGCCCTTCAGCACTTTTGCATGTTCTCCATTTCACTCATTGGGTTCTCAACTAGAACTCACAAATCCAACCCGATGACCTGGTCCGGGAGGCCCTGGAGGTCCAGGAAGACCAATTGGTCCCATGGGTCCCGGCAGACCAGCCAGTCCAGGTTCTCCTGCAGGTCCTGGTAAACCGGGTTCTCCTTGTGCTCCCTGTGGAGGAGAAACAACAAATTCACTTTGCTTTGTGGAAATCTGTGTTTTTATCCAAAATTTAATACAAGACAAACAACAAAGATCTGGTTTCTGATCTGGTTTCTGCGGTAGGCAGTTACAGGTGTTACAGGTTACAGGTTTTTAGAGGAGGTCTGAAGTATTATTTTGGTATTCATTAGCGGCTGTGGCTCCTAACCACTGGGAATACCGGGGGTCCACTGTATAAATTCATCTGGTTGTATCTGAAAAGCACATGTTTTTGCAAATTTTGCAATGAACTTTAAAGCAAATTCAGACCTTTTGTCCAATTGCTCCTGGGAGTCCCAGATCACCTGAATCCCCCTAAAGACGTAATAAAAAGAACAAGAAAAGCTTAATTAGTCCCAGTGAAACTAAAACCTAAACCCTTTCTAAGGAAATACCTTATTATAATACTGCTATACCTGATGTATGACATGCTTTTGTCTAAATACAACTTAAGGAGATAGTTGATTGTTTTAAAATGAAGTACACAAATCATTTTCACAGTAACATGTCCTGGATGACGCCATCAGTTGTTGGCAAGCACAGCTAATCCACCTCATTTGCCTTTGCTGCTCCTCTTTAAAATCTCTCTCTGGCCGTATGGTTAGAAAGCTGAGCAGAGAGGCGTTGGAGTAGGGGATGTGATCTTTGCCCGTTATAATCGATAGAAAAGTTGGGTTAATGGGTACCAACAGCATTCTAATTCAGACATTTATAACCAACAACCGGTTTTCTACAATCTCGTGAGATTATCTATGTTTACTGCATATCAGATGGTGTTAGTATTTACATGAGAGATCATGCTCTCCAGTGAGTCGGTACCTTTTCTCCCCTGGGACCAGGAGCACCTTGGAGACCGTCATTGCCAGGTAAACCAGGCAGACCCTAAAGTCCAAAAGATTTGGTTATTGGAACTTGATTCGGTTAAAGCGTTCTATCATCAGCATAACCAGGCAGTTTGTTGGGAGAATCCAGACGGGTGAAATTATGTTTGTCGTCGGAAACCATGCAGTGGTTTCTGATTTGAGTGGACTGTTTCACTTACTGGTTGACCGGGTGCCCCGGCCTTTCCTGCGGGTCCAAAACCTCCAGAGCTCCCGGCTGTGCTTTCTGAGGGGAGACCCGGAAGACCTGGGGGACCAGGGGGACCTGGTGGACCTGGAAGTCCCTGGATTAAAAAGAATGAAAATTCAAACCCATCAAGACAAATTTTCACCTACAAGTCAAGAACCACAGAATGATCTGAAATGTTCTGGTTCTGCTCACCCGAATAGATTCTAAGTCAGGGAATCCAGAGGCCTCCATGTCCTCAAATGTCTGAAACATTATTTTTTTTTTTTTGATTTAGCTGCAGAAACAGGAGGAAGTTCCAACATGTGACTGAGATGAACTTACAGATCTGAATCCTGTACCCGGCGGTCCTGGAAGCCCTGGGGGCCCCCTGGGGCCAGGCTGGCCCTCGCCGCGGTCCCCCTGCATGAACCAGTCTCGTTAGGACAACATGCTTCTGCACAGGATCTGAACTGAAACCCTTCAACAGTCTTTAAATGGGGTTTATCTAACCTTCTCTCCTTTTAGTCCTGGGTCACCTGGTGTTCCAGGAAATCCTGGAGGTCCCTGAGGCCCCTTTATAGAAAACATATAATCTAACGTCACTGAAAGCTGTCGGATGGAAAACATTTAAAGCTAATTTTCCACTTTGCAGAAAACGCTGAAACTACTCACAGTTTTTCCATCTTCACCGGGATCGCCCTGTAGGAGTAAAATAAGAACACCTCAATGACTTTCCGAGTTTCCAAGGAAGTCATTATGGTAAGCAGATAATAAGCAGATTAAGCCCACTCACTGGTTCTCCATCTTCTCCTGGTGGTCCCTGAGGACCTGGAGATCCAGGTGGTCCACGGGGTCCGGGAACTTTTGAAACAACCGACCCGTCTCTTCCAACTGAATACTCAGTTGCGGGCCCTGGAGGGCCAGGGGGCCCTGGTGGTCCTTGGGGGCCTGGTTCACCCTTTGTACCAGGATATGCAAAGCCTGCGCTGCCCTTGGAGAAAGGAAGGGTTTAAGACGGTACGTATTATGAAGCAGTATAAGGAGGCATGGCACTTTCTGGACTAGTACATGTGGAGCAGCTGAACAGCAGCCATCTTCTCAGGACCGTCACACTACAAACATTCATTTCGGTTTTGGAATACATTAAGCCTTTCGGAGGCAGTAAAGAAGATACTTTGATACAGTTGTATGGCAAAATTGACATCAGAGCTCGGCTTAATAAAAACAAGAGCAAAGCTAGCACAAGCAGGGACGACGCTGATACATCAGCAGTCTTAGAGAGGGCCACCCTGAGTGAAATTCTGGTCCACACTCCAAAGCAGTCGGTGGCGGTAATGCACCAATTTTTTTGTTTGCCAGCCACCAATAATAAAGAAGAAGAAGAGTGCTGCTGTGTAAATTTTAGGCTAATACAGTGTTTCTCAAACTATGGGGTGAGCCCCACTAGTGGGGCGCAGAGGTATTGCAGGTGGGGCGTGACATCAATGGGATATAAATAGTTTTTCCCCCTTAGATTCTGTCGTTGTGAATGTTTCACTGCACTGTAAATTAAATCAACCAGCTCCCCCCTCTCACAAAATTAAACACACTCAAATAAATTAGCAATTGTGATCATCATTGTAAACAGAACCGGGACCTGGAACATCGGGCTGGGAGTTTGATGTTGGAATATATGGCAGCAGAACAAAACGAGCTGAAGTAGCCGCATTATCAGAGATTCCATCTACAAAATGGAGAAATATCTAAAAAGATCAGGGAACGTTTCAGAGTCAGAGAAGTCACACGGTCAACCACGGAGGAAACACAGGGATGAGTATCTTGCTCTTTATTTATTTTATTTTTTATTTTGTAATTTTGAAAGCTTTGTAAATTTGATAAAACTAGAACTTTTATTTTCTCCAACTGTGAGCTGAAGTTCTACATGTAGCAACTACTGACGGCATATATTTCTGAGCCGGTTTTATACCAGTGCCCAACCCCTTTTTCCAACTAATTTATACCCTTAAAAACTTGTAGACTAACTCGGCTATTTAAATAAATAAAACACTTTAAAAATCAGTCGTGGTCACCATTCTGTTGGGGCGATAAAAGCACGGGGGGCTTGTGTATGCTCCTTTGTCCAAAGTGGGGAATGATAAAAGAAGTTTGCGAAACACTGGGCTAAAATGAGCATGCTGACGGTAGTTGTGACGAAAACTTTGTGAGAAATACACACAAGGAAGGAATTTACCAAGGTTTTCAGGAACAAATCATGTTGGATATTTTATTGGAGGACATTACTTGGACCCTGGTGGATGTAAAAAGACTGTTTTTGTTCGAGATGGTTCTGTTCTTTCGATGGCTTCAAATGGTGAATTGCACATTACCTTGCTTTCTGAGTGGTTTGACAAAAGCATTGGTAGTGTCTACAGTTTTGATCGTATCCTTAATTGGCATACATCATTAGAATCACAAGAATCTCGGCTTTCCAATTATGTATAATATGATGTATAATAAAAAGGTTAGATTTGACCCAGAAGAATGTAAAGTATCGCCAACGATGGGGTTAAATAAAAAGGCTGTTTACTAGGCCCCCCAGATTAAGCCACAGCCAGCTAAATTTCTACGGTGTTGGGTCTGGAATACATCAGACAGAAACGATGACCACTTATATTAAGAACATGAACTTTTATTGCTTTTTAGTTATATGTAACATAAATTAATAGATTAGGCTAATGTTCAAAGGACCCCACACCAAATTGCTGCAAGAACAGCTGGCAATGAAACAATGCTTATTTTCAATCAGCAGGGCTCAGAGTTTGAGTCTCCAGTTATGTTGTTATGCTCCAGTATGTTTAAAACAATTGGTCAAATATGGCAAAACCACTGGTCAGATAAAATTGTGCTTATGGCAAGACACTTGTGTATTTATTGTCAATCCTTGGTTAAAAACGAATAATTTTCAGCTCGTAGTTCTGGTTCCTGAAAAGCATTAAACAGCATTCACGAGCGGCCATATTTCCACCAAGATCTGTAGTTTAACTTTCAGATTGCAGAAAAATAATTGGGGGAAACTTATTTTTAACACCTTTCGAATCTTTCCTAAATATGTTACTCAAGCATGGTAAAGTTCTCAAAAAATAATAGAGGTCACAGTGGAGATATCATCTGGTTAAGAGCTTACATCTCTGTTTTTACATTTCCTGTTTAGCTTTACTCTATGCTTTCTGTCATACCGCAGAAAATGTTGTCCACTTTTATTGTTGAAGGAATTATAGTTTTCTGTCGTATCCCCCCGGAGTCACAGAATTATTTCCACTAACTCATGTATTTTATTTTGGCTCTCCAAAGAAAGGCTGGTCCTGTGGTGTGATTTTATATCTTCCATAAAACGAAGTTGGACTATGAAATTCCCAGTGACGGGCTCTAGATCTCAGATTAAAAATGTTTCCTATGCAGCCTTTTTGGGTCCACCCCTCCAAATCATTTAATTCAGGTGCTCCAGTTACTGTACTTCCAGTCACCACAGATGTATAAAATCCAGCCCCGAGGCATGCAAACTGCTTTCACAAACATTTGTTTTTAAAAAATGGGTCGCTATCAGGAGCCTTGTGAACTCCAGTGTGCCAATAATTTGAGTCTTGACATTTCAACGCTATTAAGTATTCCGCAGTCTGCTGCTGGTCGTGTTGTAACAAGGTGGAATTGACTGGGAACAACCGCGATTCAGCCATGAAGTGGTAAAGTACGTAGAAATCAGGGAACTGGGGTCAGTGGAGGCAGAGAGCTTGCGAAGGTCTCTAACATTCTGCAGAGTCAGCAGTTGTTTCTGTGAAACTCATTTATGGTTTAAAGTGCTTAGTAGGTGATTTTAACATCACGTAACGAGACATGAAAAGAGTCCGGATTGTCTTGAGTGCAGGGCTGGGGGATATAGAAAGAAATTCTGTCACGATATTTTTCATATCATTCGATATCGATATGTATTACGATATAAAACAAATCATTATTTTTGTCAATATTTAAACATTCCCTGGTACTATTTAAAGACATTCGGAGGTTATTTTTGATTTAAGGACTTTCAAAAGTTGAACACTGTTTTGGAAAAACTAGAGGAGGTTCGGGCTGGGTGATATGGATGGAAAATTTAATCTTCAAACTTTTTTTTTAATGTCATATTCAATTTTCGATTATTCTCCCTTTCTTTTCTTAAAAAGAAATTACAAATGACAAAAAATATATATATATTTTTAAACGTGCTTTTATTTCAATCATCCCTTCTCGAAGTTGACCTGAATTCAAAGTCCAAATAATTACACGCTGTAAAACAGGCCTACTATAGGCGGGCTGACATCACTTTAAATTATGAAACCCAAAAGCTGAATTGACGGAATTTTTTTTTTGCGATGTTATCGACTTTTCCAAAAATTCATGAACAGAAAATTTGATAAATTGATAAATTGATCAGTTCTACTTGAGTGTGGCGTAGACAGGGCAAGCCGACAATTCCTGGAGGGCCGGAGTGACTGAGTCGTGACATCAGTCTTTCCGATAGCCTTTCAGTGGATCGGGGACGTTCCATGAGGCTTTCTAAAGGTTAAAATGAGTGACTTGAACTTGATGTGGGCGGCTAATGGTAGCCATTGGAGCTTAGTCGACAGAGCGTGCCCTCTTTTAGGTCCAGGCCAGGCGCCAATGGGCGGGTCTGGTCTTTTACATGAGAGAGTGAACTAGAAATAGTCATTAATAATCAAGGTAAACACAAACACCACGTTAAAAACAGAAGGCCTAGATATATGAGCAATCTACAGGAAAGGTTTATAGCGTTTCATATGTTCAGAGTTCAGAAAATCCAGACTCATCTGAACTGTTTGTCTCACTCCAAATCAGCTTGAAAACGGAGGATTTTCTCTCTGAATGTGTCTGGTCATCCTCTGTGATAAAAGTCGACTACGTTATGCTGCTGAGTGGTGCCTAAAGAACGAAGCAGACTTTTCAATCTGCTTTGTTGCTCCATAGTCAACATTTTTCCAACTTTGAGCTTTAGATAAAAAAAAAAAACAACTTATGTTACCATTGCTATAATTATTTTCATTATATCTGAACCCTACCCTTGGGCTCCATGAATTAATTTTTTTATCATAAAGTTTGGTTCATTCAGTTCCTTTTCTATATGTATTTTATAAAAGGAGACCTGACTGAGAAGAGCGGAGACCTGACTAAAGGATCTATCTATAACCTGAGTGCTGAGAGGATGCAGCTGTGACATACCTTTGCTCCTTTTTCACCAGGTTCTCCCTGAAAATAAAAAACAAAAACAAGCAGCGAAGTAAATTTGGATCCATTTTGAGGTGCAAAAACAATCATTTATACAGGATAATAAAATTACTTTTTTCTACAGACTTTAGGGAATTTTCCTGAACGCTAGGCTTTAGTTTTGATTTGGGAATTTGTGTTTGCTGAGCTTCCAGAACCTTTCCGGATTTTTTTTTCTCTCTACAATGACAGGGGTCCATAAACACACAAACAGCTACTAATCAGGACAAGCTGTGTGGTTTCTAATAGAATGAATTATGTATGTTGGTTGTTTGACTTTAGGGTCTCTAGCTCCCTCTAGTGTTGACTGATGTGGCTGCAGCTGCTTGGTGTTTTTCCCTTTAGAAGGGAGGCTCGGATAAAAACGGCTCCGGTTTTTCCGGCTGACCTTTACTCCACGGAATCCCCCTTGTGAGCCGGAGCCCGCCTCTCCCTTCGGCCCCGTCGGGCCCGTGTCTCCTTTCTCTCCTCTGTCCCCTTTGTCGCCCTTTTCTCCTTTAGCAGCAACTGTACCTGGAAAGCATTACCAAGGGACACATCCATTTATATCCTCGTGAAAACCTTTCGTAGATGAATAAAGACTGAAACGCAAAGAAAACAAACGGGACATTTTCCTGATCCCACGGGGGGAGAAAGGACTTCCAAGCAGGAATCCTGCTGTAATTCTGTCATTTAGAGGCCATTTTAAGGAGAGAAGAAGATCTCACACCTGCATGCAGGACTCTCCTGGTTTGACACAGTTTTCCGCGACATGCTCGATATTCCGATAAATGACTCACTTTCAGTAAACAAAGAATGAAATGCAGCCTGCTGCTTGAAGAAATGAATTCTGGGAATGCGACTGAGGACGTATGTCAGGTTATCAGTTAGAGACGTCACTGCAGGGTGAAAAAAACCGATACCACCCTGTGGCATTAATGACCCACTTTATGACATCAGTTTAGGAAGGTTTCCAGAATCTTCCCCCTCCAGACCCTTTTGTCTGTAAATCAAAGTTTTATATGTTATATTTGTTATTGTTGAGTATTTATATTTTTTAATCAGATTCCTGCCAGAAAGTTCAGATTTTACACGTCCTTTCACATACTACTATAAGAATAAAAAGTACAGCCTCTTTCAGGGGTTTACGAATCAGGACGTTATAAACATGATCTGGTCTTTATCGGGTTTTCAACGTTTTTTCCCACTAGTTAAGGTTTAACATTAGTTTAGGTGTATTAAACAACTCTCAGCAGTGGTTTACTGTCGGACTTTATCTGTGTCTCACATTGTTATGGAGGAATATTTGGTCTGTTCTTCTTTCCAACGATGCTTCAGTTCTTTGAGGTTTGCAGACTGCACAGCTTTCTGATGGTTTTCTTACAGCGTTTCAAATCCAGTTGAGGTCTGGACTTTGACTAGGCTATTTCAGCACCTTCGTTCTGTTTTAGATCCGCTGCTGTGTTTTGGGATCGTTGCTCTGCTGATGACCCAGTTTGGGTCAAGCTTCAGTTGGTGTACAGGTAAGTACTTCAGTCTATAGAGGAGATCACGCTCCATGCAACAACTGCAAGGTACCCAGGTTCTGTGGCTGCACAACAAGCCCAAATAACTATCCCTCCACCACCCTGCTGCACCGTTGGCATGCAGATGTATTGACGGAGACATTTTCTGTTTATACATCTCTGTCGGTCTGTCAGTGTTGCGAAACAATACTCCACCAGGACAGCAGGGGGGGGCAGACGTTTTCTGGCGGGTCTGCCTACCATTGCAGTGACGTCTCTGGTCGAAGAAAGTTTCTTTACTTCGGCTTGTGAACGCACATTCACTCAAGGAGCAATGGCTGACAGAGAGCAAGTTTTGATTGAGCTGGAAAGCTTTTTTTACTAGAAGTTCAGCTCATAGAATCCTCTAAACACACAAACAGCATCTGTTTTGTTGTTCTCTACACCTCCTGTTGTTCAAAATCACCTAAAGACCAGATTAGATGAACTGGCCTTGCAGTATAAAGCATCTAGTGCTCTAAAGCTCCAATGACTACTATTACATCGACTACAGAGCACCGCTCTGGTGAAATGATCTTGGGCTGATGTTGAGCTGACCAATTACAGGTGTGCGCTCCCCGTTTCGTTCGACGGATAGTTAGAAAATAGGGCTCTACTCCGTGCATCTTTGCGTAGGTTACGGAGAGACCTTGCGTCGACGGATAATGGCATTGCGTCTATCCGTTCCGACGTAGACGGAGAAGTATAAACTAGGCTTTAGTCAGATTGATTACTGCAACAGCGTCTTCACAGGTCTGCCTAAAAAGTCAGTCAGACAGCTGCAGCTGCAGCTGATCCAGAACGCTGCTGCTCGTGTTCCTCACTAGAACCAGGAAAGTAGAGCACATCACCCCAGTTCTAAAGTCCTTACACTGGCTCCCTGTAGCTCAGAGAATAGACTTCTAAATACTTTTACTAGTTTATAAATCATTGAATGGCTTAGCACCAAAGTATGTTGAAGATCTACTGTTACCATACCAACCCCCACCCCCACCCGGGACCACTCAGGACCTCCTTCTAGTCTACTCAGTATCTTAGCTTCTTCTCCATGTTTGGTTTTGATTCTTTCAGTTTCTATGCTCCTCCTCTGGAACAAACTTCCAGACGACTGCAAAACTGCTGAAACACTGAGTTCCTTCAAAGCTGCAGTAGGTAACTTGAATAAAAGTAACTTTTTGTGATATGTCCTAAAACTGTCCATATGTCCTGAAAGTAGGAAATGAGATTTGTAATCTGTAAAAAAAAAGCAGCTCAATTGGTCACGCCTACAGCCCCTACTGCGTTTTACAAGAATCCACCGCGCCTGGTAGAAAACAGCCAATCAGAGCCAGAGCAGCGTCTGAAGGAGTGTCTGACATCTGTCTATCACTCCTCACACACACACACCGCGACCCGCCCCTCGCTCCGCTACGCAACCGGCTGCGCCCTGTCAGAACCAAGGTCAGAAAAGCTCTGTGACTAGCGGCAAGAAGCTAGGAGTTACCTATGGCCGAGCAACAGCCACCTAAAGAGAAACTGCCCGTACAGCCGCTGCCAACAACAGCATATACGGCTAAGATAACAAAAATGAAGATGACCGAGGAAGACAAAAAAGCTAAAAAGAAAGAAGTTGACCGACCCCGAGATAAAACGAGGGTAAATATTGGCGTGAGGTGGAGGGAGCTACGGGACCTGAAAGCGTCGAAAAACCGATTCCGAGTTGGCAATGTTTCTGCTTGACAGGTAATTACCCTTGCTTGATGAATATTTGTTTTGTTTTTTGGTGGTGGTATTACAGTAACCCTCCGCAGCGCGTGCGATCATCCGTGCACTCACAGCTCTAGTCGCGTCAGCTGATTATCTTTGGCAGTTGTTGCGCCAGTAGCGCAGCTGAAGGAGGGAGGAGGGCATTGGAGGCGGGGCTTGAGTGCATCGGAGAGGGAGGGGGAGTGACGTGAAGCTTGTTTGGGTTTAAATGTTCAACTCAGAGAGGAGAGCAGACTTTGCTGGAAAATTTGTTTTCTTCCCCTCCTCATCTGTTTAGAGCTGCCATTGGTCAATAATCACTGGAACATTGTTAATTCTAGTGTGGATTGCAGCTTTGCATTACTTTTCATTACTTGTCTTTATTGTGTCACTGTAACCTCCTTTGTTTGATCGATTTAGTTACCTGTACTCCGTGCGTACAGTTGAAAATGTCTGCGTATTTGCACCAAGTGGTCAGAGGCGCAAATACCAATCTGTCAAAATGACAGACGGCCTTCAGTTGTTTACGTCACTGTTTTAAAAATAAAAACGGTCAAATTCAGAAACTATTAGGTTAACGCGACCCCTGCAGCGCTCAAGATGTTGAGATTCTCTTTGGGAGTGACGAGGACGGATAGGATCAGGAATGAGTACATCAGAGGGACAGCTCCTGTTAGATGTTGTGGAGATAAATTCAGAGAGGCCAGACCGAGATGGTTTGGACATGTTCAAAGGAGAGACGACGATTATATTGGTAGAAAGAGGCCGAGGTTGGAGCCACCAGGCAGGAGACGGTGAGAAAGACCAGAAAGGAGATTAATGGATGTGGTGAAAGAGGAGATGAAGTTAGTTGATGTGAGGGTGGAAGATGGAGAGGATAGGACTAAATGGAGACAGATGATTGGCTGTGGCAACCCCTGAAGGGAAAAGCGGAAAGAGAAGAAGAATTTGAGGCTTTTTTTCCTTTCTCTAAGTCCATCCTCCTTTGTTGCATTACTCATACAATCCACTAGATGGAGACATTTATCAGCTAACACATTGTTATTAGCTCTGATCGTCTCAGTTCTCCTTAAAAGACCCAGCAACACTTTACTTTATCCCAGGAGATGATATTACATCAGAAAGGTAATCTTCACAGCCACTAATGTGTTTACGCCTCTAAAAGAAAAAATCCTGAAATTCTTTAATATTGACTGACAGCAAACAGCAGCTCCAAAGGAATAGATTTGAAATGTTTTACTTGTGTAGAAAAATTTAACTTCTCCACACCAATTGAGAGTAAAAACAATTAAAATAAATGAAGAAATGATGAAATATTACCTGTTTCTCGAAAGGTTCCCTTCTGCTCTGTAGTGTCCAGTGGTGGTTGTGGAATGGGCGGATGAGACTCAACGGTTTGCTGCAGAAAAACACAGATCCACATTTTAAAGCAGCAGCAAATGGAGAGTGATTCTGCTGTGTTTTTTGCCATCTCTACCTCCCACTGAGAAAAGCCTCTGTAAACAAAACGCTCAAGCATGGGAAAAAGTTTCCCCCTGTAAACATTAATCACAAACCCAAATGAGTCATGTTCTGCAAACTGCTTTAATGTTTGAAGACTGGAAGGGAGTTCTGCTTGTCCAAACTATCCCAAATGTCTCCCAGCTCCGCAACGAGCTTCTCACAACACAACTGCTTCAACACGGCACGCACAAATGGAGCGCCTGTTTTCTTTCATTTTATGGTAATATACTTTGCATGTGTCAGACAGCTTCATGTTTGCCTAGCTGAGGTGGTGAAGGAACCCACAACCAGGAAATATGGTCATCAGATCTTCAGATACCAGAATAAAACCTTTGCTTATCTGGTACAATTCAGCTAAAAAGAAAAAAAACGGAAAAAAAAAAACTAATCCATTGGAGATAAATAAAAAACTTGCAAAATGTGGCAACATATTATGTGTACACTAGGGATGTAATGATACATGTATTCATATTTTTCGTTACGGCCCTGTACCGCACTAATCCAGCTTTTTTCTACCTGAACACATGCAGAATGTTTATGTGCAGAACTAAGAGTGCAGCGCAACTTTAAAAAGGGACACCAAAACAAAACAGAAAGGACTCCCAGCTATCACTAAACTCTATTTGGGAACATTAATGGTTTCTCATGCAGCTACAGTAGAAAAAGACAGATGGACCAAACCAGAACTTTGTCAGCAATAAGGTCCATAACACGCTCTGCACTCCACTGACCGACTCACCTGAAACAATGTCAAGCTGAATGGAAACATCTCTGATACTAGAGAAAAACCAGCTGACGTCCACATGGCTACCAGTAGCATCCAATCAGCCCAAACTCCTTATTTTGGATCAAATGTAGGTCGGTGGAATCCCTGTTGATGAGAAGGTATTTTCCCAACAGCTGCCCATGCTGCATTCAAGTACAGCTGGGAGACTAGGCTGTAGAAATTTCAAAACAATGCCAACGTGATTTAAGCATGTTTTATTCTGAAATATGGACAACGTATGGTTTTCAAGTGGTTATATTGTTTTCTACTCTGGCTATGTCTGCTTGTACTATTTTGTTTATTAAGAAAAAAACTCCAGGTCAGGGGCGTGGCGTGGTGTAATGGTTAAGACGGGCGCCCCATGTTCAGAGACCTTAGTCCTCAAAGCGGTTGTCCCGGGTTCAACTCCTCCCCACTGACGTTTACCGAATGTCTTTTCTCCCACATTATGATGCTGCCACATCCATGTTTCATTGTAACAATGTATTTTTTTAAATTTTCTCCAGGTCTAGATATTTTCTCTGGAGGAAAACAATTCTGTCTTGCATCCATACTGTTGAGTCCAGGCATATGGAGAACATAAGAGATTATTGTCACATATTCCTGCAGCTCACCAGTGTAGCTATCAGCCTCTTCACAGCCTCTCCTGTTTGCTTTCCTTCAAGACAACGGTTAAGTTAAAACACGGCTTTCTAAAACAGTTGATCCGTTTTCTCTTCTGTGGCTTCGCTTCTGCAGAGGACATCAGTCATATATGACTGTGGATTGTTTGAGTCGCTATGCTTCTGTTTACTCTCTGAAATCACACTGCGGTTCTTTCAGTCTCCAGTCAGCCAGCCTATAAACTCATCAGGCTTTTGAGAGGAAATGAGAGCAGCAGAAGCAGATTTCTTTTCTTTTTTTCCACTAAAACCTTGGATTGTTCCCTTTGGAATAAAGACAGAGTGTAGAAACACTCAGCGCAGAGGATGAGGAGGAAATGAGGACCACCGGAAGGTTTAATGTGTTGCACGGCACTAACTAAACTAACAATCCTCCCTCGCCAATCTCTGCTATTTTGACTTGATTTATGAATTATTGTGACAGAGAACACCCTGGTCGCTCCCACCATCCATCATGGCAGCTAATGACAGATGGGAGGCTGAGATGCTTAGACAGACGGTGTTGATGGGTTTCTTGCTAGTAAAGATATCGCGCCTCCACAGCCACAGTGCAACAGGGCGCTAGTTTAATGTTCGGCCTCTGGAGAACCACGAGGAAGACCTGCTAAAATCTAAAGGTCCAGACCAGCGGTCTGCAACCTTTACAAACCCAAGAACCATTTTTGCCCTCAGTCCAGCTAAATGAAACTCGTTTAGAGCCCCTAATGTTATATGACCTTTAGAAAAAAGAAAACGCATCATTTCTGAGGAATATCCACCTAAGGAAATGTGTTCTTTTATTTAAAGAACCACCATTATCGTTATATTTTTAGGTTTTAAGATAAAGAGAAACATGCAAGTTTTGCAGAAAGAGGATGAAAATTTTTTCTCTGATTTCAAATGTGTTTTTTTTAAAGCACATAGTTTTCATGTCACACATCATGACAAGAAAACAAGAAATACAGTAACATCTCAGTAAATCAGAAGATGCGTTCTGATGAGGCCAGTTGTTCAGACTAAAAGTAACTTTTTTAAATAACAAGGGTATGAACATACTTCATACTTCATTAACTCTACGTTTCTAGATCTATTTTTTAAATGGGCTGATGTAATATTCTAATCTTAGATGTTATGTTTTCATCAGCTGTAAGCAGAAAATAATCTAAACTAATATATAGAATATATAGATGGGTTTGAAAACATCAGTCAAGTTATCGACATGATTTTTTTGAAAGATTTTTCTAATTAATCAATATTATATTATATGGTATATTTATAATAAGACAAATATAAAAAAAATTACTGATCCTTTTAGTGTCATTCTATCGTGGAAATACAATTCAGTTGTTCCATGAAAAACTGCTTATATCTGTATTCAGAAACATTAACTGGTTCGTCTACCATATTGAGCCACTTGCGGCTCCGGAGCCGCAGGTTGCAGACCCCTGGTCCAGACATTTAGAAAATGAGGCAACAGCGGTTTGCTTTCCTTTGGTGTGGGAACCCTCTGCTTGCAAAAGGCAACCGTCGGATGGTTAAACTCCAGCCAGAAAACAGAGCTCCACAAATGTGCTGCTTTTGGTGTTTTGGATCAACACATGGATGACTTTTGGCAATAGGACAGATTTTAGCTGTCTCCTTTGATATTTCCAAGGTTTAGACTAGGGATGCACGATATATCGGCATCAACATCGGTATCGGCCGACGTTAGGCGTTTTTTAACATATCGGCATCGGTCCGATAAGTAACAGAGGGCCGATATTAACAACCGACGTTTATTTATTTCCATCTTTTTGACGTTTCTGTCTGTCTTTCGGGGGGTGGGGTGTTATCCATGTGGTGTTTGTTTGGTCATGTGACAGCAATAGAGATACCATTATGCAACTTTTGGATGCATCCCTACTCCAACACACCTGAATCAGATGCATGTCTCCTTACCAGACATCTGTAGAACTGAATGAGATGCTGATGGATGGATTCAGCCATTTCATTCAGGTGTGTTGGAGAAGTAGCTTTAGAAGTCTGGACTTGGGCACCCCTGCTGTGGATTGTCCAGAGTCTTGGTTTCCTCTCTGATGGTCTCTTTGAAGATTTTCTACAGGATGTACATCTGGACCCTCTCAGGACCATGACAGAAAGTTGATTTTGTGTCAGCGGAACTACTTCCGAGTTGTTGTGGTCGTGTTTCAGATCATTATCCTGCGGAAAGACCCCGTGACTCCTTTTCAGTTATCTGTTGGCGGCCTCCAGATTTTAGATTTAAAATATCTCAAAGACTTAATGATGCCGTGTACTCTCACAAGGTTCCTAGGGTCTTTGAAAGAGTATGAGGCCCACAGCATTATAGATCATCCACCATACTTATAGTAGTATCAGATGCTTTTCCACATTCCCATCCTTTGTTTCACAGCAGACCCATCTGGAGTGTTTGATCCCGAAAACCTCAATCTGAGTCCCATCTGATCAAAACTTATTTTATTTGTATAGCACACTTTCAACAACAAGGTAATTCAAGGCGCTTTACATGATTAAGGGGTAAAATAAAAACAGCAATAAAGCATTAAAAATACACAGAACATAATACATCAAAACATTAATCAAAGGCTGCGCTAAACGGATATGTTTTTAGTTGTGATTTAAATAAACTCAGTATTTCAGAAGCTTTGCAATTGTCTGGAAGTTTGTTCCAAAGAAGGACACCACTTAGCTGCCCTCATTGGTGCCGTTCTCTTAATGTAGTATAAATAAAGTATAAGCAGACTGGACATCTGAATGTATTAATGTGTGTTAAAACGGTTTCTTCCAGGAATTAGTCAGGGACTTTTGAGTTGTTTTGCAACAGCAGCTGGAAACTAAATGGAAGGAGCACTGTTCCCATCACAGTGTCCCCCATAAATCTTAAAAGGAAGTTATTTATCCAATATCTTTTGTTTTTAATGGATAAAAAAAGGAATAAAAGGATGAATAAAAATAGAACACATGAAACCAAGAGAAACTGTGGGGTTTGAAACTGTAGCCTGCAGCGCTGATTAAACCATTAGACTAGCAGTGTGCTTCATGCCTTGTCCACACGTAGCCGGGTATCTCACAAAACCAAGATATTTTTCTATGGTTTGGCCTGATATCCACACGAAAACGCAGAGTTATGGCACCGAAAACAAATCTTTCTAAAAGCTCCGGCCAAAGTGAAGATTTGCGTTTTCTCCATTATAAGCGTTTGTGTGTGGACATAAAGATCACTTCCAGCGACAAAAATGCTCCGACATCATTTGTGCGACCTGTGTTTACATTCAGAAACAGCATTTATGCCCCTCAGAGATGTGTTGGCATCATCGATTGTCCGAGCGCTTTTTGCTTGCTTGCTTTTACAAGCTCAGTTACTGCTCTATGTAGAAGTTAGAACATAGAAAGTTACTATGAGTGGATAGGATTTGGGGGAACTACTGCCCCCTACAGGTTTGGCATGTCTATGAATGTGCTTAACAACGCACTTATGCGGTTAGGTGTGGACGGAGGTTTTTTTTTAAACGAGGTGGTGATGATATTGGTTTTTTTGGGTTTTTTTAACGGCTACGTGTGAACATGGCCTGAATCAGGTAACATCTTAACCACCGATTAACTTGTTACCAGGGCATAGGGCAGACTAAAATATTCATTTCATTTCCCAGATTGTGGAGCAGAAGCAGAAGATTGGGGGGAAACTGTTACACCCCTAGTAGACGGGTAATACCAGGAGCTCCTGACTTATGAGGATCAACACACATCTGACCTACTTGAATGTCATTTTCTCATGTCTTTCCCATTTTGAAGAGAAGCCAACAGAATAGGGTGTCACATCATTTACAGGCCAATGAATTCATTCTTTTGAAACAGGATGATAATTGTGTCATTGGACTGAATCTCGTTCCCATCTGTAGAGCTGTCTTTACAAGATGTTCTGTAAAAGTGGCAGCTATCGTTACTATGACGGTGGTTCCAAAGCATTCCCAGGTCGGGCTTCATGCCTAACGGGGAACTCTGATCCGGCAGTGACCCGTTAAGGACTCGCTCCACCATCCATCACCGCGAATTCCAGGAAGACAAAATGGAAAGTCTCACCTCTGCTCTCCGTCTCTGACGGCTCGCTGCCCGGACTTGCCCTAATTTCACGGGTTGGACGAGTTGAGCAGAGGATGAGACGGGATGTGCGAACAGATCCTCATCGGATGGAAAAACATTGGCAGGTGGACATTAAATGCCAGCTGTTTCCCCTAACATTTCATAGAACATGCTGATAATAAACGTCTGAATGAGCGACAGAAGACAAAAATCCTTGTAAAAGCTGCTGAAGAGCAAGTGAACCAGACGAGACCTTCCAAATGAACTACCTGACCTTAACCTCAGACTTTCCTCTGCAGCTTCTGTTCCCCCGTCTGTCGGTTTCCTGAAGGCTCGTTGATGGAGAAACCAGTGGAAATACCAAAGCCTGGAGGCGAGGGGGGCCTCCGCCTTGGATCGGATCGGATCCAAACTGACATCTGGTTCTCCTAACTCCTCTATAATTGTAAATGCCTAATGCTCAGTTGCGCTTAGCCTGCGAGAACATCTCTGCAATGGGCGGGGTGGAGGGGTGGAAGTGCAAAGGACAGAAAGCAGAAAGAGGAGAGATAAAAAGGAGACAAACGTCCAGATAAAATCGGTTTGAGCGAAGCTTGACGAGCGGCTGCTAAAAACAGAGCGAGGGAATCCTGAAAGTGTGAGGGAACCGTTGGGAGAGAAAGGTATTCTAGTTCCCAAAAGCTCCAGAATGTGGAAGGCAAACGGACGCAGCTCGATTTCCAGGCATCAACTCTGCAGTTTTTAAATCTTCCTTCAGGGATGAGTGTTTATTCACTTAAACAGAGTAACCTGAGGCTTGGCAGCCCAGTCTGCAGCAAAGTTCCTTCCCCCTCCTAACGTCTGATGATGAATTTTTAATGTGAATGTTTCAGGATAATAACTCAGATACGTTAAAAATAATAGATCAAAACAGTTTATCATACCGTGTATTGCTGTTTCTCACTGTAAAGTTTTGGGCGTCGGGTTTCTTCGTAGCCACTTCCTTCTCCTGAAGCCTGAGGAGACCAATCACATGTTTAAATCCAGGTTTACAAAAAGCATGCAGACAAATAAATTCACACAGCTGATATTGAGATTCTGAGATTTCATGTTGATATTTGTAATCTGTGTTCAGAACCCTGGCTGATTTAGGTTTAACTTGATCAGCATGTCTCTTCTGACTGCGATTGACTTGGATCTGACAGCTCAGATTATGGTGATGGCAAGGAGATTTTTCGACCTCGAAGACTTGGATATAATCACCAAAGAATACAGGTTAAAGCATGAAAAATGCTGCTCAGCAATCATACGAAAGGTTTAATCTTTGTAACACCAATAAAGATGTTCCACTTATTATTGAGAAGTGTGTGAGTACATTTTGATATGGCATTTGTTTAATAAGATGTAATTATAGGCCTTATGTACTTATGTAATCAATGATAACATATTAAACTGTATTTATTTTTGTATTCATTTTAAACAATATTTCATCAGCACAAGCTAGACAGAGAAGTACATATAAAAAATGAAATTAAACGATTGAATTTAAAGGTCTCGTTCGCTGAGAAACCGAGTAATCCTTGTTCTTCTTGAAATGCGATTTTTGAAAAACTCTGCGAGTTTCATACGCATGCAGCACATCAACATTTTCTCCAACCCCCATTGGCTGCATTAGCCACAGAAAAAGGAAATAGACAGCAAAAAACGAGCGAGTCAGAAAAAGCCAGCCCCTTCTACGTCACAGGGAAAATGAGTATTCGTGGCCCCGCCCACCTTGGCTTACGACCGCCCACGGGAAGTCGGCATTGATTTTGTGGCCAGGAGGGAGAGCAACACGTCTCTGCTAGTAGAGGCTCGCCGTTAGCCACTCCACAACATGGCAGAACACATTCGGGCTCGTGTTATTTGTGGAGATAACACATCAGCATTTTTTACCCAAGAAGAAACGGTTGGAATTTGTCTTTGGAACACAATCAGCAAAGTAGGTTACGTTAGTTATTAGCAACGCCACTTGACGTATGCATGTCAATATTAACGCGTATCACTCTCGCCCAAAACAGATTAAACAACCATAAAAATACGTTGCAACCATGCAATGTATTGCCCCAAGACAACCAGCAGAAGGTGCTGTAGGCGATTAATTGGGACTTTTGGAGGCAGAAAAGAAGATATTTTGACATCATCAGTGGATTTGCACCAAGTCAGAGGTGTGTATATTAATCTGTTAAAATGACAGACGGTCTTCAGATTTTTCTGTCAACCGTTAAAACTGTCAATTATGGAAAATATTTGGTTACCGTGACCCCCTGTTATAGGCAGGTAAATGTTTTCAATGAATCCTCCCTTTCCACTGATTTATCATCTTTTGAGAGATATTAGTCTGATTTCCCTTCACAGTTCTTCGTTTAAGGAAAACAATTAAAATTTTGCCAGAAGGATGAATGATTTGGGGTTGAACAGCACATGTATAAAATGCAATGACAAAGCGTTTACCCCTTTACATTTCTCTTAGTCTTTGCTTGGTTTTGGAACCACCCTCTTGTGTAGTTGCCTCATGTCACAAATATTCCTGGTTTAGGAAGGCATAGCCTAAAAGAACTGGTTTAAAAGGCTTGGTCTCTGAGCTAATTTGTGGGATCGATGCGCTGCTTACAGGTGCTGCACGGTAAACCGGCACAAAACTTTGTTTTGTTTTTTGTATTGTGCTGTCAGTACCTTTTAATACTGGATCAAAATCATGAAGGTTGAAAAGCCTCTGATCTTTGCACAACAACCAGTGATAAAGTTTTGTCCTTTCTTTTTTCGTGGTGGTTTGGACAAGCGGAGCAGCTGTGATTGTTTCACTAAACACCTCAGGCTGCTGGTGGGCTGCAGGGAGGCATCTGTGTTTCTGTGTGGGTGGTCAGGGTCAGCGGAGCTCCCACACAACAGTCTCTAGCTTTTATGGAGGCTTCACGCCATGAAAAACTAATTGACCCCATTTAGGATTTCTTCTGTTTTTGCTTCTTTATCACACCTAAATGTTTCAGATCATGAAACTGATCTTAGATTGGATAAATACAACCTGAGTAAATATCCAGTTTTCAAATGATGATTTCATTTTATAAGGGCAAAAGAATCTAGCCAAACCAACCTCGTCATGCCATAGCATCTCAGTTAAATTTAGGTAGACTTTGACTAGGCCATTAGTCAGTTACAGCAAGTCCTGAAGAAGCAAAGCAGCCTCACACCATCACACGACCACCACCATGTTTGACCAAAAGAAGTCCCACTTCTGTCCCGTCGGTCCACAGAATATTTTCAGCATGTTTTCCGGACCTTTATGCTCTTGACCTTGGAAGGCTCTCTTCCTTATTGTTGAACCATGAACTCTGACCCTAACTGAGGCAATGAGGCCTGCAGAGCTTTAGATGATGTTCCGGTTTCTTCCATGACCTCCAGGATGGAATTCAGATTGGCCGGCCACTCCTGAGAAGGTATGAAGCTCTTCCATGTTTTCTCCATTTGGTTCTTTTTAACCCAGTCTAGACTGATAGATGTCAGCAAGTTTGTTCGTATCGTGTTTAGTCTGCTTCACGCTGTCAGACAGGTTGAGTACATAGGATTTCTTGATTCTCCAGGTCAGGAAGTAATCAGGCCTGGGTTGTTTTATGATTTAACTAGTGGTGCAGTATATTTTTCCACACAGGGCTAGAATGGTTCAGAAAGCGAAACTGCAATTTTTTAATAGTGTCAAATATATCTTTCCTTATACCCTCCATCTTCTTTTTGATTGTCCACGTAACATCAAGGACTGGCTGGTGGCAAACTTTCTCTATCTCAACAACTCAAAAACAAAGTTTAGATCCTCATACGGAGAACTTCACACCTGAGCTTCACTCTCTCTCCCCTAATGTCACGTCGATTGTTGCTCATCTGGGAGTGAAAATGGACTCGGCCATAAAGATGGACCCTCGGGTCAACTCAATAGTGAAGTCTTGTTTCTTTCAGCTGAGGCGGATTTCCCAACTATACGCTGCGCTGGGTAAATGCGGACTTGAATCGGTAATTGATGCCTTCAATACATCTCGGCTGGATTACTCGAATTCATGTCTACTAGGGCTGCCACACAAGTAATACAACAGCATCTTCAGTCAGAAGCTTCATCAAAGCCACTGTAGTACAGACTGCTACCTTCCTGCCCACAGCCATCTAAAAACTATATAAAAATTACATTCTGAGTAAATAAGTATTTTATTTTTAATATAATAATAAAAATAATAAGCAGCAGTCCCAGTCTTTAGTTTTTCATTTACTTGACAAACTCTCACTTTGCTGAGCCTTTTCATAGTTTTTCTGTCTATGTGACCAACAGGATCTTGGGCACCTGCCATACACACAGAAACAAATAAGCCAGCTCTGTGAATGTTGCACTCTACCACACATTTGTAGTTTGATGTCTTGTAAACAGCAACAGCAGTGCTGCCTGTTCCATCTTTGAACAGATCAGAACCAGCCGCTAGGCAGCAGCTCGGGCCGTAAAAGACGTCACATGAGGGGAACCCGGACATTTTCATCAATCTATGAATGCCGACATGTCCGGGGAAAAGAGGACATCACCCTACTGTTGATGCTAATGTTAGCAGCTAATTAGCTTACAGAGGTGACTGTCCCTCTTCGTCGTCATCCACAGCGGACTTTCTTTTAAGATGCTGGAGCATCACCGTTGTACCGCCATGGAAAGCAGGTTCTACCTTGTGAATTTTGCATTACACATGCTTCTCTTTAATTTTTATAAAATGCTCCATCTCTCATGCCTTCAACCTATCCAGAAGGTGGCAGCGAGGTTCTTGACTACAGCTGATAGACGATAGTAGGGTGACCAATTAGGGATGTGTATTGGCAAGAACCTGGTGACACGACATGTATCACAATACAGGGGGGATGATACGATATATTGCGATACTATGAGTAAGACTATATATATTGTGATTTTTAAAACGTAATTTCACTGTAGAAAAACTGTCCCGGCATTCTGAACACTCCGTGTTTCATACATAACAGATCCAGTTTCATTACTAGATGTAGTTCATCCACTGGAACGAAGAAGGTGAAAACAGCCACCAGCTGCCAGTCATACTTTTAATTTGACTACAAAAATTACTGTCATTATTAATGGTTCCATTCAAATTCTATAAAATATCGCAATATATTGGCATATCGATATTTTCTTACATCCCCAGTGCCCATTTTTTTATTTCCAAAAAAGAGGACAGTTGGCCCAGTTCTGAAACACTTTCAGGACTGGGCCAAGACTTTTGATTTTAACATATTTAAAGTGTGCATTCTCCATGTGGTTAGAATTAACAGTTAAATAAAAAAAACAAGTACAAAAATTACTTTAAAATCTGTGGAAATTAATTAATAATAAAAATAATTACTCTTTCGAATTAAAACCTTTACCAGTAACAATAATAGTTCACTTCTGAAGTCAAACTGGACCAGAATTTAACAAAAATCAGAACCAGGCCAACGCTGTGCGGCGCATTAACAGCCCGCTGTCTGTTCCGTCTATGAATGGATCAGAACCATCCACTAGGCAGCAGCTCGGGGAGGATGTCAGATGAGAGAAAGGCTGTCGTGTTGCATGCATTGCACCAGTCAGTTTAAATATGCTTATTGGTCCCCTTACAAACACTGAAAATCTGGACATTTACATCAATCTATGAAATCCCGCTGGGGAAAAGAGGACGGTTGGACGACATCATATCACCCCGATCCTAAAATCTCATAATTAGCTACCCATTCAGTTTAGGATCTATTTTAAGAATTAGCTTGTTGTTTTTCAATCTCTGAATGGCCTTTGCCCTCGCTCTCTCAGATCCGCCAATCAGCTGCTTCTGATTGTCCCTAAGGTGTAAGTCCAGAGGTGAGAAAGCATTCCCAGTCAATGCTCTGAAACGTTGCAATTCCCTTCCCATCCAGGTTAGGCAGGAATCCTCTTTTGGCGTTTTAAAATCTAGCTTAAAAACCTTTTATTTTCCTCAAGCTTATAATAACTCATCTTGAAGCCGCCTTTGCTTTTATAACGTCATTGCATGGCAGGATTTGTTGATCTGAAACACTTCAATGTGAAAAGGAATATTAACCAAAAACAAGAAATAACATATTACATTTAGTAAAAAAAAAAAAGTATTTGATCCTCTGGAAAATATTAGGTAGTTAAAAATATTGTCTGCAACCAATTTGGGATTTTATTCCTACCTGACTGAATGAACTGAAGCTACCAATAAATCTGGAGCATGCTGTAATATATTGTAGCATAATTATGGACGGTTCTACAGCAGAGCAGGCACATTATGAGTGAAAGCTCTGTCTGGGTACCATCACGTTCAGACCAACAGTTTCTGGAGGTTAAGCTGCAGCAGATGGACGGTTTAACCCGATTACATCGTGGCCAGTGTCAGAAAGATGTCTTTCAGCTAGAAATACCTTCCTTAACCTTATGAAATAAAACATGTGCCATTCCTGCAGAGGAACACCAGAAAATGAAGGGCATACAGTCAGCCATCTGCAAAAAATGGGATTAGATGGAACTCACCATATCTGAGTCGTCGTCGTCCTCCTCACAGAACCGCGCCGCAACGCCGGGGTCTCCCACCACCCTCAGCTCACTGATCGCACCCTGAAACACAGCATGCCTCTGGTGTTTAATGTTCAACGATATCCCTATAATCATTCACACACACAACACGGGTCGCTCCGGACATAGAAACGTGGAAGAACTTGTTGCCCTGGGTTTCCTAATTTTCCCAGGGAATTCCCCCGTCTCTCCTCTAAATCAGTGGGTCCATTGAAGTCTCTGGTTTTAGGCTGTTTCTCTGTGAAGTGCTGCTATCTGTACCTCAAACATACAATCTGTTCCAAGACCTCACATCAGTCATGTCTCCTCTGCCATCAAGGACCCAATAGCAGCGTCTGTGGAGGAGCTTCCTCTGCTGCTGCGTTTGAAGTCGACTCTTTAGGACATATTATGTCCAGAATGAAGCATTGATCGGATCTTAGAAAAATTTTGAGGACTAATAGCTCTGTTCCATTTGAACCCTCTCAGTGGAGGCCTTATCCGTCCAAGGTTTAGATGACCAGGTTCCTTAAATCACAGTACCTCAGATCTTTAGTGCAGCACATTCTCTGGTGTTTAATGGAATCAATATTTATTGCATATTGTAAACATTAAGATGTTCAAGGATTCAGGCCAAAACTAATTTCAATTTGGGAAAGAATCAATTTTCAGGACCGCTGGATTTGTGAACTTCAAGAATCAACAAATAAAGTTTAAGTCTCCTTTAAATCAGTAAAATATTCCAGAATATTTTTCATTTCAAAATTCCTGACATTTCCAGACTCCCATTTTGATATATTTTCTTCATTGCTCAGTCAATTTATGGCTTGTAAATACTAACCTTTAAATATAATTTGGTGTGACTAGTGTTTGGGGTTTAATATAAACATTTTCTATATAATAAAGCAATGAAAGGTCCAAAACTGCACACAAAACCCAATTTATCACCTAATTCCAAGCTGACCATGGTAAATATGAACCAGTATGAGTATGTGAGCATATGTGTGTGTGTGTGTGTGCGTGTGTACTTGTTTATGCCACTTATTTAGGACCTAATTTATATACATACCTTAAGAAGACTGAAAGCCCTTATGTGGACCAAAGCACAGTCCTAATGCAGTGAAAAAGATTATTTATGGTAAGGTAGGTTTAGGGGTATAATGTGATATATGTTAGGGTAAGGATGGTATTAGGGTTAGGCACAAATTCAGTTACTAAAAGGAACAGAAGTCAATGCAAAGTTCTAATATGGGTAGAAATAAAAGGCTTTCTCTGAAATATTGATAAATGTCAATACCTTTCCCTCCCTGCCTCAGGTCAGGACTCTGTAGAAATCTCTTTTATTGATTCAAAGGTAACTTTTGCATTCAGTTAAACTCTGGAATCTGGAAAAACTCTAATTTTGGCATGAAAAATGTGCAGGAACCCTTAACAGAACTTATAGCCCAAACAGCTGAATTGTGGTTAATTGCTTAGAGTAATAGTCAGCTGACTGATGGTGAGGAGGTTAAAACAGGGAGGTCTTTCTGTTCCTTCAAGTGGATCGCACATGTTTGGTGTCGACCTCTTTTAGGCTAATGGATCACATGAGAGTCATCAGCTTCACATATTTATTCTGGCAACAGAAAATCAAAACGCTGAACCGGACTGACCCAAAGTTTTGTCTCAACACAGTGAGCGCGGGCTGCAGGAAACGGCAGAAGACACATTTCCCTACAAATTATAGGTTTAACTGAATTTACGTACCTGAAATTTCTCAGGATGTTCGCCTCCAGCTTGACCCACAAACACCCCGGAACCAGCCTCCAGCTCCATGCCATCCGGGGATCTCTCGATCCGCATCACCTGAGGCTCTACGTCACAGTTGAGGTAGAACATCACTTTGTCGTCCTTTACAGCGACGGCGAAACGGTTCCAGGTGTCCTTCATGGATGGCACAGGAAACTTGGCAGCCTCAAAGGAACGCTCTGCGCCGCGCTCGCTGTAGTACAAAACGACGTTCTGCTCAGAGCCCCGCACGTCCGACAGCTTGACCCCCACGTGCATGATCTGCTGCGAGGGGTCTGTGATGGAGAAGATGATGCCACCAGCATCAGAGGTGGGCTTCAGGGTGAAGATGAGGGCAAAGTTCCTGTAGAACAGGCTGGGGAAGTGAGCGCGGGCGAGCTGGCCCGTGGTGGAATCTGGGCCAAAGATGTAGGCGGGGCTGTTTTCCGGGCCGTCCACCTCTCGGATCGTTTCTGGAGGAGGGTCGCCAATCAGCTGCAGCAGCGTGACTCCCTTGTCTTCTAGAGAACGGAAACAACAAGTCAGTTCGCAGTCTGGACAGAGAGGGTGGAGGTTAGGGAGGAGGGCTGCAAGGCGGAGTTTGGTGTTAGACCACAAACTGTAATGCTATGGGCCGCGGAGGAAACACGTTGGATGGAAACGGAACATAAGAGGCTATTTTTTTTTTTAAAGGCTTTAAAAAGCAGCTCAGAAAGTGCATAAGTCACTTTCAATGCACATTTTGTGATTTCTAGAAAAAAACATGTTGGAAAAATGTGCGCAACCTTAAGTGCGCAACACTTTTCGACACGGGGAAACTGGCAGCCCAGCCGATGAGATGGAAAAATTGCGAATTTAAGCCACATTTTCAGACATGTTGACCCTCGTACACGCAAACACACAACCAACAGTCCGGCCCCACACCTATCTCTGAACTGAGCGTAAACAAGAGAATCTGAATGAAAACATGTTGCACTCAAGAATTAAATCACAGTATGTTCATATGTACGTCTTCAGATTGTATAGCAGTTGCGCTTATTGGTGCATTCATTGTGATACGTCGTGTAGCAATAGGTGTGATTATCGAGTAGAAATATGACGCTCCAGTGACACTCCTGCATAATGCTGCACAATGGATGGAAGGCGTTTTGATGTCCTATTGAATTTATGTGCTGAACTGGGCCAGGTGTTAGATTTATCGACCTGCTGGAATCGTGCATCTGCCCCCACCCTGCAGGCTTGGACTAGGGCTGGACCATATGGACCAAAAGTTATATCTCGATACTTTTAAGCTGAAATCCGATTTTTTATATATATCTAGATATTTTTCTTCCCAAAAAGTATAGACAAAAAAAAGCGATTAAGAATATATCCTACATGTCTAAAATGTAACCCCGGGGACTTTTATTGACAAACAGCTGTGGATGTACAATAGAAACAGTGTCAAAAATAAAGTATCATTATTATAACTTTCTTGAATAAAATAATGTTCTGTTCTTCTGAACCAAAATAGTCAAAGCTCCCCTAAATAAAATGTTGTGGGTCAGGGGTTGGCTGGTGTTGAAATTCAGCCCAGGAGCTTGGTTCTGAGACACTAAGGCTACTTACATACTGTATATATACGTTGTATAACAACATAAGACATAACATCTAACATATGAGTGTGTGTTAAATGATATCAGCAAAATAAAATAAAAATGAGTTGTTGGAAGCTAGACAAATCAAAACCCTGATCTTCATCTGGCTATTTGCCTGGCTCCGCTTCCCAGTGCATAACGTAGCTTTTTCACGTGTATCCCTTCCTTTAGCTCTCTCTTCTTTATTTTCTCTTTATTTTCCTTTTTTTCTAAATTGGAACCAACGGTTTATTTGTTGACTGAGCCAATTACATTTCGATAGCAACTGCTGAAATCAGAGTCCTGCAACGGGTGAAAAAAGTACATAATTAAATTTTGTGGGTGCGGGCGGAAGTTTCTTTAATTCGGGTGGGTCGTGGATGAGAAAATGATTAATTTTATGAATATCAAACTATCAGGCACCGTGGCAACGCTATAACCAGCGGCTCCTCTTCAATACCTTCCCTCGTGTCTTCGTCTGTCTCCATGCTGTCGCTGCCTTCCAGACTGAGTGGAGCAGTGGGGTTGGGGTTAGGGTTAGGGTTAGGGAGGCGGAGCAAGGTGAGGCAACGCAACAGATGGATGAGGAGGCAATATTTTTTTTAAACTCGAGGTTTTGTCCAGCCCGACTGTGTACCACTCTTGGGTTTCCCCACCTGTTGCAGACGCACTCTGGTGGTGGCATGCCATCTTCCTCTTTGCCTCCATCTTCTTTTTTTATATCTGCCACACAATTTGCTTTTATTCCAATCCGATTGTTGCTACAGGAAGTAATCATATAATTTAAACTTTATTTACATTGTTCTTATTTGTTTTTTTCCCCTGTGCTGCTGCTTTTATTTGAATATATTTACTCTTGTTACACATTTTCTTATTGCTAACTATAATTTTGTCTTTCATTGTGAAGCACTTTGATCGCTCTGTATAGATAAACGTTGATTGATTGAAATAAAACCTTTTTTCTGTGCCTCTAACTTAATCCTAAAAACACCTCAATTTCAGTCTCAGTAGAATTGCGCTCCACCTCTTGGTTGTCATGGTTACCTGTGAAACCCCTCATATCAGTATTAAGTCAATGAAGAGTATTCACTATGCACTAGGGATGTAAGAAAATATCGATACACCGCGATATTTTATTTCCCGATATTGTATCGATATAAGAAAATTGTTTTTTTAGTTTTTTTAGGATTTGAATGGAGCCATTATTGAAGACAGTCATTTTTGTAGTAAATATAAAAGCATGACTGGTAGTTTGTGGCTGTTTTCACCTTCTTTGTTCCGGTGGATCAACTCGATGTAGTAATAAAACGGGATGTGTTATTATTGAAACGGGTTGGAATGTTTAGAATGCTGTGACCGTTTTTCTACAGTTAAATTCAGTTTTAAAAATCACAATGTATGGTGTTACTCATAGTATCGCAATATATGATATCGTCTCGCCAGATTTGTACCAATACACAGTTTATGGTAAAATGTGGGTGTGTAGGAGGTGGGATATGATCCAGAATCACCTGAGCACATTTCTAGGGTGAGTGTGATTTATTAAGCGAATATTGTGTGCAGCTCTGCATACTCAAGGTTTTATAGATCAGAAAATTTGTGTAAGTAAACTTTTCTGCTGAGCCTAAGTACGGTTTTGGTCAGGATTCTGCGCAAAGCTTTATAAATGAGGCCCCAGATCAGTAATTTAATATTTTAGAAAAAACTAATTACACAAAAAGAAATCTAACTGAATGATCAGAAAAAAGGTCAAAATTATACTGAACTCTGACAAAAATGAACACACATCTTCACCTGAGCTGTACAAGACAGATCAATCACCTTCAGTTAATTGGGATGGGAATGTGGTTTAGGTGTGGTCATTTTAAATCAGTAAAGCACTTTTTGTTGCAATTTTTGTATGAAAACCACTTTATAAATAAAGTTTGGTTGATTGATTAATTTATTTGAGTTCTGTCTGTCGACCTCAGCATGTGAAGCACAAGCTGGAATGTTCCACAAACATAAGGTTTATGGTTTGCATTCAAACATAGCTAATTTTATATTGAACATCATTTACAAAGTTTATTTGATTGCAGAAATTATTTGCAAAGGTATCAGGGCGAGCTCGCGCAATGAGACTGATTTCTACACTCTTTAACATCTCTGACCTTTAAAAAAAAAAAAGCCAAAGTGCAGCAGGTCGTTTTTTTTTTTTGTTTTTTTTTCTGTTGTCCTGCTCCAAAATCACCACCATATTTCAGCAGTTTTCGATAGGATGCTCCCAAGAGAAAGACCACAGTTTGAACTCAGGCAGGAGTCTTATTTAGTTCAATTCAATTCAGTTTATTTATATAGCACCAGTTAACAACACATGTCCACTCAAAGCCCTTTAGAAGTGTGCAAAATTAAAAAATGGTAAAACAGGACAGGGTTATGTGGAACTACTGTTATATCTTCAAACTCGATGTCGTATCTCAGTAGAAGGTCCAAAGTAGGATGACCGGAGTGGGTGGGGCCCGGTATTCTTTGAGTAAAGCCAATTGAATCTAAGATAGCAGTAAAGGCTGCATTTACGCTATCACTTTTAGTGTCAACATAAATGTTACATCCTCCACTATAACGGCTTCATCAGTATTTAACATCAAATCAGATAAAAAATTTTAGGTCGGATCTAAAACTTGAGTGTAAGGGCCTGGTGGATCATACAAAACCACAAACAAAAGTGGTTTTAGTGGTTTACTCTGCCAGATCTGTGCTGTTTTACATTTTTTAACCAGTTTTTTTATTTCTCGGTTAAGGTCTAAGAGCCTTAACTCTACTAATAAGGCTGAAAAGGTAAAGGTGCTGGTTGATGAGGAAAACCAACATGGCTGTCTCTTACACAGAGGATGAAGAAGTTCACCCAGAATGGACAGACATAGGTGACGGATCCCGGTGATTTAGACTGAAACACTTCTTTCTTTTTTATAAAAATAAATTTATACAAATAAAAAAATACTTCTCTAAAATAATATGTGTTAAGGCTTTTCACACATCTTTAAACAACTTTATATGCAGTGCGTGTTGCTGATTGGTGTCTATCTCCAGAGGTGCGGAACACCAATCCAGCACAGACAACCACGGACACACCAACAGACCGGTTCGGACCATAGGAGGAAGCTAGAGTACCTGGAGAGAACCCATGCACGCACTGGGAGAACATGCGAACTGCAGAAAGACCCCAGGATTTTCTTGCTGAAATGCAACAGTGCAAACAACGCCATCATTGGGCAGCCTATTTTTAAAGGTAGTTTACTTTTGTAGAAAATAGAATTTTTTTAATGATTTGAATCACAAAACATTCTCAAAAATTGGTAACAAATGATCAAGTGAAGTTTTATATGTTGAGAAACTGTCCAAAATTTGTGTAAGATAATTCTGTTCTATCCAGATAAGAAAGAGATCATTTCAAATGTCTATTTGTGCCTTTTCTAGTTAATTGGTATGCTAGCAACATATTTAGCATGCTAACACTAATGCCCAAAGCTAATTATTACTTATTTTAAAGGTATAAAAAAAATGCCAAAGCCCAGTTATTCCTCAGACATCTCAAATCTTATGCAGTTCGTTTCCTCCTCAGCGTGAAGCTCAGGTTCTGAGTGACTGGAAATTATGAACTGAAACCACATTTAAAGATTATTATGAAAAGTGAAACTTAGTTTCAGCTTTGTGCTTATCCTGCATTTATTTCAATCCATCTTCTAATCAACCCCAATAATTTTCCTTGTTACTGCTGAAGAAAAGCATCCACACAGCATGATGCAGCCACCACCATGCTTCACTGAGAGGACAGTGTTCAGGGTAATGCGCAGTGTTAATTTTTCACAACTTTTTGTTAATCAATCACTTAAACTCTCACTAAAATACATTATAGTTTCCAAAAGTAGCTAAACAGAATGTGAAAAAGTTGAATGGATATTTATTCTTTTACACCTGAACCATTTCTGACTGATAAAATCAGCACATCATAGCTAGATGTGTTTCAGAAATACAGATTAAAAGGAGCATGCAACTGCACATTCATCCCTTAGACTAAACTGTTCTTTCGTCAAAAATAATGTTTTCTTGGAAAAGCAGAGAAATGACTGTTTTGGGATGGTGTGTGACGTCTTTTGGGCGCTTTGAAGAAGTGTTTGGGCTCACCAGCTGGTGAGAAATGAGTGTCTGTGTCGCTGGGTTCAAAGCCACCCCGCAGCCACGAAGGCGGGAGATCACCAGCTCGGCTGTTGGCTTTGTTCAGAGCTCTGAGACGCGCAACACTCAGCTGACCCCGAGATCGTCCTTTCTGCTGTGAAACCATAAACATCAGCTGCGATCTGTCAGGGGAATAAAGACGCTTTTTTTCGTGTCTGAGCTGACAGAGAGGTCAGTCAGGCTGGAACAGAGCAGCAATAAAAATCCTTCCCATCATTCAGATGTTCTCTGCTCCATGTTTGGTTTCTGAGCGAGAGGATTGTACTGCTTTGGGAAATCTGCCAGATAAAAATGTTGCAGCAGTGAGCTCAGCACGAGTAGAGAACGAGGCAAAGTTGTTGTTGTGTGGTTGTTTTGGTTGTATTTACCCAGAATGCCCGGCGCTATAGTCTGCTTCCTGCTTTTGGAGCGTCCTTCCCGGCCCACTTGGCATTCACATATACAATCAAACCGTACCAGGGTTCACTTTAACCGAGCCGAGACCTGGGTTTTTAGGCTGGACCAGAGTTCACTTTTTTGGTCCCCATCAGAGTTCGATTGCGCATTCACACCTCCCCAAACGAACCGGACTTTCTGGGTAAACGGATTGGAGTTTGATTAAAGCCGACTAAACAGGGCTGGTGTGAATGCACCCTAAAGCACCTGACTCTAACCTTTATGTGATTTTTATTAAACCCAAATCAGAGGACATCAAAGAGCATGCTGTTGGTTGATCGCAAACGGGAAAAAGAGTGGGTATCAGATATTTTTAGGGTCTAACCTGCTGGTTGATTTATCTTGCTGATCGCTAATTATCAGTATCTCATCCTGACAAATCCCTGTAAAAAAAAAAGAGAAAAACCCACTTGAAATGTTTGAATGAGGCCCAGGTTGGAGGCATTCAGGTACGGCTCGACTGCTGCATGAATGGCAGTTAAGAGTAAACAGTCATTTGCACTGAGCAGAGCAGATGTTTACTCAGATAAACCCGAGTGGGGGACACCTCCAAGGTCCCGGCGATGGGGCCTGTGCTCACATGCTCAAACCCGGCTTCCTATGAGCTCATTCATGACAGAAGAAGAGCTGGAAAACTGCAAAAAGCTGATTGCAGGTCAGCTCTGAAATGCAGCATTTGAAACTCCTGGTCCTTTTGTTGTAGAAGTTGAGGCACTGAAAAGGCAGAGAACACCCAAAACCTCTCATGCTTTGAGACATGACTAATGGATTCCTTTCTGGTTGTAGCAGGTATTCAGCCTTAGTCTCCTTTCTCCCAACTCTTTCTTCTACAGTTCACACATGTAATTAACTTAATACTTCTGCCAAAAGATCATATGTGCATGCCTATCTTGTTGGAAACTTTCTAAACCTGTCATCACTCGCACAGAACAGATGTGCTCACCTTTCACATGCAGGCTGGCGAAAAGACGAAATTCTTCTATGAACCACAAAATCTATCATTTGTGTAATTTGCTAGATATCAGTTTGAGGCTGTAATTAGAAACTTTAAGAAGGTCCGACCCATTTCACTGTCTGCACAAGCGTCTGTTACAGAATCTGGTCCGCTGAGCGTGCACGGGGCAGCAAACGGCCGGCCGACCGGTCCGTCCCTCCGGCAGATCAAAAATGTTAGCCACACAAAGCTTTCATTATTAGCATTTTAAGTGCAATCTGAATTCCGGTCCCCATTATGGCCTTTTTTGAACAATGACTGCTTCAAGGTCAGCTGAGCACCAAAAATAAAAGAGCTGCTGATGAAAGGAGCTGCTGGGTTTATGGTGACAGTTTGTCTTGTCAAGCTGGCTGCCTATCAACCAGGAAAGCAGCTCTTTGTCTCTTCCCAGCATACCCCCACAGCATTGGGAAATCAGGTTAGAGTATAAGTTATCAGCAATTCAAACATCTCTCCAGGCCTGCTGACATGAGCAGAGATCTCGGTGTTTTCTCTGAGAGAAGCTGCTCAGTCTGACCCTAGGGCTCAGAGTTCCATCCAGAAAGCAGGAAAAGTACAACAAAACATCGGCAGATATGTTGTCAGCAAACCTTGGACCACTGAGCACCAACTGAGCATCCATTAAACACTACGGCCTCGCTAAATATTGCTGCTGAGCATGTTCATCTGTTTTCTTGAGGCCTCCATAGTCACCAGATTTCAATCCAGTAGATGCTTTGGGATGTGATGGAACAAGGGATTATCATCATGGATGTAAGTCCAACAGATTTGCTGTTAAGAATAGTTAAGGCAGTTCTGATGGCAGAAGGAGGTCCAACCCAGGACCTACATAAAACATGGCACAGACTTACGTAGTCTTCTACATGTGAAGTCAGGAAGTTAGAACAGTGAGTGTCAGAACTCTCTAACCATGAATTCAAACAACTAACCAGGTTTTGAAACCAGCTCTGTTTCAAAATCTATTACAGACCTCACCAATCTGGAGTGAACAGCTCGGACGGTAAAGAAGAATCACAGTTTTGGTACGTTTCCATTTTGCTTCAATCAAGAGAAACTAATTAAACAGCGTCATTTGGACTGATTAAATGCCGCAGGCAACTGGATTTGGACTTTAGCTGATCTTTTTCCAGAACCACTGATGTTTACATTCTACGGAAGACGATTAGGGAAATTGAAAAAAATAATAATAATTAAGAATTCCAACTTTTTTTTTCTCTTAACGAACACCAGCAATGGGGCAAGCGGCTTTGTTGATGGATAGGAGATGTGCAGGTAGATACGAGACTTTTCTTACGTGGCCGAGGGCCCCTCGAAAATGCAGTTTTATTAATGGAAGAGCAAAAGATTAAAGTTAGAATTCAGAGATTTTTTTTTTTTTTCAATGGCTCTAATCCTTTTCTGTAACATTCAGCTAGTTCAGAGCTGAATGTTACAGTTCAGAGCGAGTTACATATCTTGCTGCTGTAAAAAGGTGCGTATTCTGACTTAAAGTTTTGCTTTGGTCCACTTTTCTTTCCGCACTGTAGCTGAGAGTTGAATGCATAGCTTGGAGTCCTCTCTGCTTTGTTCTGGTCTTACTTGCGCTCAATTCTGCACATAAACACTCTCCATGTGTTCAGGTAATAAACAACATCTTTATTTGTCTGGTACATGTCCATACTGAACCAACAAATATGTTCTGTACAAATACAAGAACCTGTTTCATATATAGTCCACGTATTTCCTTAAATATATGAAATTTTGCTAATTAAGAAGGACCTGAAGTCAACAAAGGCGCAGTGAAAATGCTTCCAAATAGGACTGATACACACCCCCAACAACTCAGAGAACACCGCCATCTCATAACCACTCCAAAGATAAACTCAGCTTCAACACTTTTTATTTTTTGCTTGTGCAAAAACCAATCTTTAATCCGAATGAGGCTGATTTCCTTCAGGTGTTTAAGGATTTAGTACATCAGTGTGTACAAAGCACTTGCATCACCTGAACCTGCCAACCCCCATCACTAAACACACAATGTTAATCTTCTCTGGCATGTCCTCTTCATTCTTCTTGAGCCTCTCCTGAAGAACCGGTCCACACCAGTCTGATAGAAAGGCATGAAGCAGACCCCTCTCTATCAGAAATAATATGCTCAGACATCATGTTTGTTTATTTTAACGTGACTTACTGCCCTGTAGTTACTCACACTACAACAGGAAATGTAGAGAAATATTCCCCTTACGTTACCTGCTTTTTTGTTACTATCTACAGTAATAACACAAACTGAGACGACCCAAAGGGGTGAATGGGTGTGTAGCAGCAAAGTCTCTAGACGGCACTCCAACCATAATTAGAAACTCAAAGGGAGCCAAGTCAGAATGATTCCCTGCCAATACCCATCATGAACAACCAGACTACCTTTTGGAAAAAAAAAATCTCAGCTCAAAGGAACCATAATGCATCCGTGAGGTCACTAAAAACAGACATGAAGCACAAAACAAAGACACCAGAACCAGCATGGCTATGGACACAACCTGAATGTGTCAATTAAGGAGGAGATTGAGGGTTTCCTCCACAGGATATAGTCTCAAACCCTCTGAGATAAATTGCAGTTGACCTTTAGACCCTGATATGAATGACCTCTCATCTTTCAAGAGGGATGCCGGTAACCATGGACAAACGTAATTAAAGGAGCTGTTGAGCCCTAACAATCCGGACCCCCGACAGAGACGGGATCACGCCTGACGGGACTCCCTGTGATTCATACTGAAAAGTCCACAGTTGTCTCACAATATCCTGCCCCCCCCCCCCGCAGAAAACAGCGAGCTGTAGGTAATGAAACATGTCTGAGGCTCGTCATAACCAGGATGAAGATGGAAGGTCAGAGGACGTCTCAATGGGTGGGCACCATGAAGAAGTCATGAGACTAGCAATCATGAGAATGAGGGGTTTCTTTTGGTTTCGAGCCAAACATCAACACACTTCTGTACCAGATTATCTGCCATTTTTGGTTAAATCAAAGCCAGAGAAAAAAAACAGCTTAATATTTCCTATTTAAATAATTACCAGGGGTTAGACGCTCCAGAACCTCACACAGTTAAGAAGAGTCACACACACCTCCTCGGGTGAGCGGTTTCTTAGTCTAGCGAAAGGATTTAGAGAATAAATAGACGATATAGGCAACACAATGCCTCAACAAGAAGTAATGCAACCAAATACAACCTCTTTCAGTTTAGAGTTTTACAAAGGGTCATGGAATATTTTTATTTAACCTCAAGTAAGTCTTCTCTCTAAAAACAATATGGCAGCACAAATAACTAGGGGTGCAACAACACATGTATACTTATTTCTAAGAAAGGCCCTGTGGGATCGGTACACACATGTACCGAAGGATCTATCTGTCTTCTACCTGAACATATGTAGAATGTTTGTGTGTCGAACTCAGAGCGCAGAGCATCGTTTCCACAGGGAAACTTTAAAAAGTGACACAAAAACAAAGCAGAAAGGAGCCCCAGCTATCACTAAACTCTGGTATTTTGGAACAATAATGGTTTCTCATGCAGCTACAGTAGAAAAAGAAAGATGGACCGAACCAGAACTTGGTCAGCGAACGCATCTTTCAACAACAAATAAGGTCCATACTACGCTCTGCACTGAACTGAATGACTCACCTGAAACAATGTCAAGCTGAATGGAAACATCACTGATACTAGAGAAAAACCAGCTGACGTCCACATGGCTACCAGTAGCATCCAGTCAGCCCAAAATCCCTATTTTGTATAAAACACAAGTCGGGGGAATCCCTGTTGATGAGAAGGGTTTTTTTTCCAACAGCTGCCCATGCTGCATTCAAGTACAGCTGGGAGACTAGGCTGTCGAAATTTCAAAACAACTCCAAAGTGATTTAAGCATGTTTTATTCTCAAATATGGGCAAAGTTTAATTTATTTAACATTTCTAAACATTAACACGGACTGTTTTCAAGTGGGTATATTGTTTTCTGCTCTGGCTATGTCTGCTTGTACTATTTCACTTATAAAAAAAAAAAAGGCCAATCAAATCTTTAGTCAGTTCTATATTTTCAATTTTTTAAGTTATAGAACATGGTAAAATAAAATTACATTCAGGAAAAAAAGATTATTTGTTTCATGCTGATAAAAGTAATTTAAAAAAGAAGTCATATGCGCATTTGTATTTATTTTTCTTGATGCAGTCTGCGAATGTTTTGCTAAGTTTTACAGTGAAAAGATACGTGTTATTAGGTCTACACTTCCTTATTCTGTGCCCGATCCCGCGATCTCTGACCTCTTTCTTGTTGTTATTGATCAATTTGCTTCAGTTTCTGCTTCTCAGTTGTTGGAGTTACTAAAAAGGCTAAAACCTTTGTTCTGCCCAGAGGATAGTGTTCCACCAAGACTATTATTAGAGGTTTTTAGAGCTGTTAGTCCTCATGTTCTCACATTGACTTTAGGTTGTGTCGCAGCTGCCTTTAAACATGCTGTGATCCAACCTCTCCTGAAAAAGAAGGATTTACATCCTATTGTTCTTCCAAACTTTAGGCCTATTTCTAAATTACCATTTCTTTCTAAAATCTTGGAGAAAGTTGTTTATCTCAAACTTCTGGGAGCACTTGCCATTACATGACATCACAGAAGAATTTCAGTCTGGTTTTAAAATGGGACACAGCACAGAAACAGCTCTCCTTAGAGGTTTAAATGATTTGCTTTTGATTTGGGACTCAGGAGATTTTGCAGTTTTAATTCTGTTGGATCCGTCGGCTGCATTTGATACTATATATATATTTCATTTCATTTCTTCATAAATCAAAAAACAGTGTCAGTAGCTCCAAAAAACTCATTTTCGCCCTGTTTTTTTACACAAAATAGCACTTTTTTTTAGAACGATGTATTGACAAATCGCTCTGTAATTTTCTTTCAGCTCATAGCATAGAACAATGGTGAAAAGTTTGGTGTATGTAGGTATAACTGATTTCAAGATTATTCGTTTTGAATGTTGGAAAAAACTCATTTTGAGAAAAACACAATTAAAGATTTGCATTAGATAATTCAATGCAATGTGAAGTGAAGTGCAAACGACCCTCGAATCCCTCGTTTCGTATTTGTGATTGGTCATTAATTTAAACAGGCATACCATTTTTGGACATTTTTCTTTTTTAGGGGCATTTTGTTTAGACTGCTTCGCCTTAACAGGCAACCGGAAACAGTGAGACGGAAAATAGAACGCCAAATCTGCTGTCTCACCCACACTAAAATGATAAAAAATAGTCGACCTTAGAGGTGTTTCAGAGTTGTAGTTTGTTTTATTCTGAAAGCCAACATGTTAAGGATGTTAAATATCCACAAATCTCAAAAATGACCAGGTCACGAAAAATCCATGTTTTTGCCTGCAGTGTCTTGCCTTAACATGAACTAATGTGTCAAGCCACATGTGCTTTATTTGTTGACTGCTATCAAGGAATATGACTCTCATTTGTACTGTATGCATGAGAGGAGATGCTGCGAGATTTGAGGACTTTTATGTAGTGTCAGCTGATAACGTAGTGGGCTGGTCTGGACAGAAAATGCCAGGGCTGAATTTTTTGTCCCAGTCCACCCCTGAAGGTAGAAGAACTCAGTCTGTGCAAAACCTGATCATCTGTTTAAGTGAGGTTAAATCCTGGATGGCAATCAATTTTTTACACTTAAACCAGGATAAGGCTGAGGTTATAGTGTTTGGAAAGGCTGAACTGTTGCCGGAAGGTACATGTACCTATTGACCCTTTGAATACTTTTAATTGGGTGGTTGCTCGAAACCTTGGAGTGAAATTTGACAATAGTTTTAGATTTGATAAACAGATTAGTGCTGTAGTGCAGTCTAGCTGTTATCATTTGAGGCTAATTAGTAAAATCAAGCCCTATCTACCTTATTCTGGTTTTGAAGGGTGATACATGCCCTTATAACTTCTAGGCTTGACTAGAGCAACTCTCTTTATTCTGGGATAAATAGCTCTCTCTTACGCCGTTTGCAGCTCGTTCAGAATGCTGCTGCTCGTTTCTTAACAGGCTGCAAACGTCGTGATCATATCACTCCAATCCTTTCCTCCCTGCACTGGTTACCAGTTTGTTTCAGGATTGATTTGATTGATTCTAACTCTTGTTTTTAAATGTTTGAATGGTCTAGCACCCTCTTATCTCTCTGAGCTTTTACACCAACATGCTCCTAAGAGGAAGCTGAGATCTGACCATCAGGTGCTTTTGGTTGTTCCCAGATCTCGGCTTGTAACCCGAAGTGACAGAGCCTTTTCCGTTGCTGGTCCCAAACTTTGGAACACCCTCCCTCTTAGTGAAAGGATGGCTAGTTCACTACAAGATTTTAAATCACTTTTAAAGACTCATCTTTTTAAATTGGCCTTCTACTCCAGCTGATCAGAAACTGCAATAAAAGCCGCCTTGTGTTTTTATCTTATTTTATTGTATGTTGTTTATCTGTTCCATTGACTGGTCTGTACAGCACTTTGGTCTCCTCAGATGTGTAAAGTGCTTTATAAATAAAGGTATTATTATTATTGATTAAAGTGTACCGAAAAAATACTGAACTGTGATTTTTTTGTACCGTTACACCCCTACAAATTAGGTGTGGAGAGCTGCATTTGAATCAAGCTCAAGACGTAACCAAAGTAGAGAAGTTTCGCCATTTCACACAGCACCATGTTTGGATAAAACACCTCTTACCAGCTGTGAAGCACAGTGGTTGACGAGACTCCACCAATAGCACATGGGCACCTTACAGACAGTGAGCAGGTAATCTACAATCGTATGTCTGAAGAACAAAAGTTGCAATGGACTAGTAAAAGTAAACTTGATTGCTGTAGTGGGACCTTCAGAGAGCTCTGCAGATGTCTGCAAGCCTCAAAGAAATATGGTGTCCACCACCACAATGTCTTCTAGTAGCTGTGTGACTCTTAATCCTATCCCTACCTCAAACCATTTCACGTCAATTCAAATCCGTCTTGAACCAGACATCTTTCTTGGACGTGGAACCAGAAACAGGATGTCCACTCATGTCTGTCAGTGAGGCACGGTGTCTCAAAGATAACGGCGCTGTAAAAAGACAATGTCGGGTTCCCGCTGATATGAACTGATGCTGTGGGCAGGAGAACGGCTAGATAGGCAGAGAAAGAACAGACTTTTCCACATGAAACTGTTTAACTATAAAAACCCAAGTCCTTTCAGATTGATCACTTATGGAATAAACAACTGAGTCTGTCTTTCCATAGTTTGTTTAGTCATGAGGGAAAAGTGCTGCAAAGATTCATCTGCATACTGATCCCGGTAATATTGAGGAATAGATGCCAGATTTTGCCAGATTTGCAACGCCTTGCTGTATTGGTTATGTTTACAGTAGAAAAATGGCAACTAATCTGGATTACAGCTGCTCCTTAACATTTCATCCCTGCTACGCAGGACGATAACATGTGTCGGGGTCTGGTGATTTGGGATCATTTAGGGTCCAACACAACAAATCCTCGAATAATATTATGTATATAACCTATTAAAGTGAAAACGCTTATGTTGAAGAAAAAGCTTCAGCAACACTAACACTGAAAACCACAAAACAGACATACTACAACAATTTGTCATGATAAAAAGAAAGTACATTCCTAAGAGTTCTAAGATTACGATTTAAATTGATCTTATTTTTACCAAGTTCCATCCATCTATCCATTATCTTCAGCTTAATCTGGGGTCGGGTCGTGGAGGCAGCAGCCTAAGTAGAGAGACCCAGAGTTTCCTCTCCCCAGCCACTTGGTCCAGCTCCTCCGGGGGGAATCGCAAGGCGTTCCCAGGCCAGCAGAGAAACAAAGTCCCTCCAGCTTGTCCTGGGTCTTCCTCTGGGTCCAGGAACACCTCACCAGGGAGGCGTCCTAACCAGAATCCCGAGCCACCTCAATTGGCTCCTCTCGATGTGGAGGAGCAGCGGATCTACTATGAGCGCTGCAGGAGGCACAAGCTTCCCCTCGTATCTCTAAGGGAGAGCCCAGACAATTTTGGCCGCTTGTATCCGTGATCTCGTTTTTTCGGTCACTCCCCAGAGCTCGTGACCATGGATGATGACAGCCTTTTGGCTCAGCTCGCTCTTCAACACGACAAAATGGTATAGCACTCGCAGTACTGCAGATGCCGCACCAATCTGCTCATCAATATTTGACGGAAAAATCTGAAGGCCATCCGTCAATTGGATAGATTAGTATTCACACCTTTGACCACTTGGTGCAGAAATTTTCAACTCTACGCTTGGAGTTCAGGTTTTAAATCAATCCAAAGAACTAAAAGATTCCTATGAGATCATCTGAGCATCATCTCAGACCTGGACACAGTACTCAATGCATCTCACTAACTCCCAAAAGCCCAGTGTTTTGCCAACCACCGGCGCATGCTGAGGGATTTCCTCCCTCTGATGCGAAAGCTTGTGGGTCAGGAAACAGCTTGTTCAGAGAATCGTTGTTGAGGCTCTCGCCTTTTACTGAACGAACTGCATCTCCCAGCATCCGTTGCGCCGCCCTCAACCCATTCTCATTGGTCTGTGGCCAGTGATGACATCACAGAGCTGATAAAAGGGGGCGCGAAAAATGAAATCCTCGTCTTTTGGTTCCTACCCGCGGAGCCACAAGGAGACGCTTACTTCATTGCTAGCATTTTTCCTTTTTTCGTTCAAACCTGCTGGACCAGGAAGAATTTCCCTTTTTAAACATCGAAGTGAACCGGCCGAGCAAACAGACTTCCCGTCTGGGCAACCAGGGAGTCTGGTGGCCTCTGAGCTCTATTGAAAACAGGCCTGAGTCCTTCAGCGCCTGAAATCGGACGTCCGCTATCCGACCTGGGTTTATGCGCAAACCGCTCCCTTAAACTGGACACTCTCAAGTCGTTTTACGTTCTTTGACGTGGACTGTGAAGAGAGTCCTCACCAAGTAGGATAAACCTGGTTTATTTCTGTTTGGTCTGGGTAGAGGAGAATTAGGTCTAACGGTTTAATATCCCGGTTTCTGTTGGTTGAAATAAGTTTGTGAACTTGTAAACCACTGTTATTCGTGGTCGTCTGTCGCTGTACATCGACCCTGAATGTTTGCATGCTTTGTGTTTTTTATTATTTTACTTTGGTTGCAACCAGAAGCAGTATATTACATTATATTATTTACCGGCTCGTTGTATTGTCCACTGTGGTCGGCGCGTGTGTCTGTTTAGACAGGTCGCGTGGCCTCCCGTTGAGCCCCTTTTTCTGTCATCCCTGTTTCTTTTGTCTAAGCCACCATTGCTAATTGAAACTAGCCTTTGTTGAATCGCCACGCGGTCTTTCTTTGTTTCCCTTTGTGAACCGATCGCGCCAACTGATAAGGCTTGGGTTATTGATCGCATTGAGGGTGTAAGGTAAACCCCCCTCATTCGCTCGCTGTCTCCCACATACACACACACACGCGCCCCTCCCCTCGACGTTAACTTTGTTCTATATTTTTGCATGCGTTAGAATAGATGGAATTATAAATGAAATGTTTGGCTGTAAGGTTGACTTATTTCATTAATAAATTCCCTTAATTAACGAGAAGTTTCCTGTTCTATTTTAGTGTGTGCTGTAAAGTTTGTTAATCCTCGCGGACGGACTCTGCCCTTTCAGAAGAGACTGATGGTCTGGTTTGATTAAAAGTATCTCATTTATGAGATTGGTGACCGATGAGCTTTAATAAACAGGTTAAACTCAAACATCATCAATAATTATATTAATATTAATTTATTGATTATAATTATTGATGCTCAGAAAACCAGATATACTTTTTTTAAATAATAGTTACAACGTCGTGATTACTTCTGATCACTTCAGTTGGAGAAATGTTCCTTAAATTCAAAACCTTGGCTGAAATGGAGCTTAAAACAACACTAAATAGTTTTTCACACTTTAAGCTATTGCTTTCCAACTGGTTTCAGTGGTTCTTGAGCCAGAAACTTGAGCAGCTTCACATGGGACACCACTCAGCAGACCTCTGATGGCCGGAAACTGCACTAAACAACTTTGGTGGTTCAAGTAGGCACTAGTGGGAGGTCTCTACCTGCTTTATGGTTGTGTCTCTGTCGGTTCATTTTTACAGTTTTAAACCATCTAAAAAGGTAGCAAGCAAATACCTTTTCTTTGTTTTCTTTTTGAACTAGCAATAATCATACATTTATAAAAACATGCAAAATACACCTTGTCTGACAACATCGTTATCTGCAAAGCTGGTGCTAGCAACGGCAGGCTACGACAGAGTTGTTTAGGACAGTTGTAATTCCTCTTTCAACTAGTAGGAAGGAGAAGCGGGAAACGTAATAATTGTTGCTTTAATTTCAGTCTCCAGTGTGGCAGCGGAGCACGGATTCAGCCTCCAGAATAACATCTAAACCCTCAAGAGAAGTCATCTGTCCCAGGCAAAAATCCAAAACCTCATGACAATAACCTTTGCAGCAATTCCACTATTTGATTATTCAATTCAATTCCATTCAAAAATACTTTATAGATCCCAGAGGGAAATTAGTGTTAGTATAGCTCATATAATTAATTGTTTAAGGAGTTGTTGTAGATGATGATGGCTGTGGGCAGGAAGGATTTGCTGTAGCAGTCTGTATTGCAGCGAAACTGAAGAAGCCTCCGACTCAAGACGCTCTGTTGTTGTATGACTGTCTCATGAAGAGGATGCTCAGGGTTGTTCATAATTTTTTTGATTTATGCACAAGCAGGTGATCATTTCAGTTCTATGCAAAGCAGGAGGAGGATGTGAAACTGTGCGTTCTGGCCACAGCAGGAGAACTGTTTCTATTTTATGTGCAGTCGTTTAATTTCATTTTTTATATGTAGTTCTCTGTTTAGCTTGTTTGGATTGAGTATTATTAAAAAAGAAAAATACTATTGATTATGTTGGCATTTTAAAAATGAACAGGTAAAAATAGATTATGACCGGATTTGGTTTTTGTCACCCTGACGGTCAAAATGACGAACAACAAAAATGTCTCTGATGCTGTCTATATTTATCAAACAAAGATTACTCTCTCTGGGACCTTCAGCACTGAACTCTACCATTTGTATGAGATGTGGGCATCTACTCAAATAAAAGCCCATAGAACAGGTTGAATATCTTATCGCTATAAACGTTTCTTTTTGTTACAATTTAAAATAACCAGCAACTAATACTGTATTTTAAACATGTTCCCTCTGATATTGTGATGATGGTATATTGTGTGAATACTGGATCTGTATCAATTTCTCTTTCAGCCTGAGACATTGGCGAAAACACAAGGGGGCTAATGTAGGCTTTATTTCTGTTTCAGCACTTTAAAATGCAGCAACAGCTACTAACTGTCCTTATTAGCATATCCACTTGTGTAACAAAAGTATGTTGCTTGTGTAAAATGACTGTTTAGTGATGCGATTGTATTGCTTAACCACCACAAGGCTGCTGTAAGCCAAAAAAAACAAAAAAAACAAGCTGATGTCTTATCCTAACATAGAAACTAATAGCAAAGATCATATGAGCTTTTATGATATACAACATGTATGTTTGAGTTAAGAAAGACTTCATTTATGATGCATCCTCAGGAAGTCACAAGCAAATCAAAGAGGGAAAGTAACACATGCAGCAAAAGCAGTCAGCTTGTTAGGGTGCGGCCATATTATCCCAAAGGTTAATAAGTCAAATGAATTCAAAAGAGACTAAATATTGTTAATTTTTCATACTTAGTGCTGATAAGTGTCAGTTTAGCTGGGTGGGGATGAGGTACTGGGTAGAAGAGGATTTTTAAACCAGTTCAAAATGAACCCAAATATGATTCATTTTGAGCCAGCAGTTACCTTTCTGGTTACAAACTGACAAGCACTGATACCCATCATCCTCATCTGGCAGAGCGTGGCATTCCACAGGGAAGTGACCCTCATCCAGGAGCGTCCAGCAACTGTCCCGTAACACTTCGCACAAACTTCGGCAAGGCAACATGGGCGGCGTGACCGCGGGGCCACACTTTGGTACCAAGAGAAGGCAGAAAAACCACTCCAGAGCGTGGTGGCAACGCGACCGCAGCAGCCATGCCCACTCGTCCAGGAGCTGTCGGACTTTCTCCACACTGCTGTGGTTGAAGTAATTGGGCACAGCAAACCTTTCCCCCAGCATGGAGGAACAGAAAGGCAGAGCAGAATCTAGCTGCAAGCATTGTGTGGAATCAGTGGCAAGCGCTGATTTAGCTGCTACTTTGTTGTTTTCTGCTGGTGCCTCAACACCTACGACTTCCTGGTCGAATAAAACTGCCTGGCTGAGCTTTTGTTCCCTTACTGACAGTTGAGCAGCATCTAAAACAAGAGGAGTTTGAGCTAAGACTAATCCTGGACTAGACATTTCATGCTGAAAAGCTGTGGTAGGTACATCAGTGCCTGCTCTGTTGGTGAATATCTCTTGTTGTGGGGTTTGAGTTGTTTCTGCGGAAGAAGAAGTCTGGTTAGGGAATAGATGATAACTAGTTTGTAGAGTCTGAAGTAAAGTGACTTCATTAGTACCTACTGGTACCTGAGTGATTTTTACTTCCTTCATAGTAGTCGGTAAAAGGTTGCCACCAAATACACCAGTTGGTAAATCTTGGTTTTCATAAGAATGACTGCTTTTGCTTTCTTTGTTTTGGATTGTTTCAAGAGGAAGACTTTGATTTAGAGGCTCTGGTTTTGGGTTCGTTTGATAGTTGCCCTGATTAATTGTTGAAGGTTCCTCGTGAAACTTCAGTTTTTGAGACTCTGAACTGCCTCCACCAACGTAGCGTCCATTATCATTTAGCATGACTTTTTCCTTTTCAAGTTTAGATCTCAAACCCATCTCAGTTTCTGTTAGAAAATCTGATTTGGAGCTGTATAAAAGTCTGGATTCAGAGTCCGATTCAGATTCAGTGCTGGTTCTAAGACTTAACCCTAAATGATCAGATTCCCCAGAGCTCACACTCTTAAATGAAGATGTGTCATTACCAGGTTTACTTCTGTGTGATGATGACCTTCTTGCAGTAGTAGTTTCTGCTCCATGTCCCCTCTCTGGTTGTGTAGAAGGAACTACAGTCGTCAGTCGAGGACCTTCAGTAGTCTCATCCCAAATCTGTGCAATCCTTTGGAGCACATGTCCTTCATCAATGATCTCCGCTCCAACTGTGGCGCTACTCTCAGATGGTGGCTCTCCGCTACCTGTCACAATGCCAGAACCCTCCGGTTCCAACCTCGGGGCCAGCGTTGTACCAGTCGCACTCCAGGACCAGAACCAAGCTTCAGAGGAGACCACCCACAGGGTCAGAAGACTCAAAACTGTAAACCAGGTCCTCATTGTGGTCACAGTGTCCAACCAGGTTTCCAGAACGAACTATGACATGTCCATACAATCCTCACACACTCCTTCCCTCTGCTCTGTCACCACACACACTCCAGCAGATGCACACACAGCAGAAGTGAAGAGGAGGGCTTCCATTCGGAAGAGTGAAGAGGGCATCGCAGAAGGAGGAGGAGGAGGAGGTGTGCTCTGTATTGGCTGCCCCAGCAATATTTATGCTGCTAACTCCTCCTCCTTTTGTGGCACCAGTGAAAAGCGATCTGTCCTGCTGAGTGATACCTCCGAATTACAGCAGCCTGCCTTTTCAATTTACAATACTGATGCTTTCACCGTGCCACAGATACGGGCAATTTGTTACCCCTGACTGGCCGTCTTTGTTGAATTATGTTAATAGAAAGCTATAGGCTTATGCTGATTCAGGTTTTCAACATAAGTTATTACATTATAGATTGTAAAGGACAGTTTGGAAACAGACAACACTGTCCCAAAGCTCTGGCATGAATAAAATCCGGCTGCAGAGATTATAAGGCAAGTGTCTCTGCTGTGATGCACTGAAATGTTCATATATACAACAAAACCGGTACTTCACATAATCATCTTTAGTATTTCTATTCCTCATAGTCCTTTGTAAAGTTCAGCATTCTCTATACTGAGACATTGTTCATGCAGAAATATAGAGCTTGCATGATCAGTCGTAAGATGTTTCAAACCAACCTCAACCCAGCAGCCGTATCTTCTTGTAATCTTTTAAAGCAGTCTTGATCAACAGTTCTTTCTTTCTGAAGTAGTTCTTTTGGCTGATTTTCTACTTACTTTCACTATAATATTTTTACCTAACCCTGACAAACAAAAGAGGAGTCATGTATAAAAACTCTTACAAGAAGAGGAACAGTATGTGAAAGTAATGTTCTTCCAGCAAAGACCTCAAATATTACCTTTTTAAATCATCTTTATCCGAAACGCTGTATAAGTTGGACACCTTCCAAAAAGTTCCACTTTGTCTCGTCAGTCCAAATAATATGTGCCCAAAAGTCTTGGGGATCGTCGAGATGATTTCACTGTAGGTAAATGTGAGACCGACCCGGTTCTTTGTCGTCGGCAGAGGTTTCGGCTGGGGTACTTTCCCATTTTTGCCCAGACTCTTTCTTATTTTCGAGCCATAAACTGAACTGAGGCAAGTGCACTTTGTAGTGCTTCAGATATTGTTCTGGGTTCTTCTGTGACCTTCTGGATGAGTTATTAATGATCTCTCGAAATCATTTTTGCAGGCCAGCCAATCCAAGGAAGGTTCTCCATTGTTCTGCTGTTTTCTCCTCTTGTGGATAACGGTTCTAACTGGACTCCCAAAGTCTTAGAAATTGTTTTTTAAACCTTTCCAGACTGATAGATGTCCTATACGTAATTTCTCACCTGTTCTTGAATGATGCATTGCTTTTTGTACTTTGTTCAGGCTACTTTATGTTGGCAGACAGGTTCTATTTAGGTGATTCCTTAATTCTACAAGTCTGGCAATAATCAACTCTTAAATTGAACTAGAAACCTGCTTAAGTAGAGGGCAATTACGTTTAACTTTTAGTCAGGTTATTTCTGTTGGATATTAAAAACTGTTTGATGATTTGAAGCATTTAGGTTAGACAAAAGGTAAGGAGAATGATTCTTTAAGAGGCCAATGCTTTTTTTAGCACTGGCGTTCTTTGGGAATCTCTGATTTATGATATCAAATGATATCTTTAAAAATGACCTGGTATTGGACTGGAAATAAATGTTTTTTAAAGTTGGCAAAAGTCCAAAGAAGAACCTTTAAAGTTCAAAAAGCATTGGTCCTTTATGGTTTAATTCAATTCAAAAATACTTTATTGATCCCAGAGGGAAATTAAGTAATCAGTAATAAGGATCACCATAGAGTCTGTTTTTATTGTGTCACACTCATTGTTTAAGTTGACTTTAAAAATCTCTTTCAGTACCCTGTGATTCCACAATAATCCAGGCTTCACCTTCTTGCCTAGACTGGTATGTTTTACAGCCAGTGGGTTTGGGTGACAGAGACCCTCCACAGTTGCTAATGGAAGTTTGGTGATTAAAGCAGAACACTGTTTTTCTCAGAGTAGTGGGCTTTAAAAGAAATAACGGTTTATGCTGCATTCTTTAAGATCAGTCGTTGATAGAATGGAAGTCAACTTTTGTCTCTTTAAAGCTCTCGGATGCTTATGCAGAGATGTTTTCTTGTCAGTTTGACAACTCTAAGTCTCTTTCATCGCCTGGGGTCAGTGGTGAGCCAAGTGACTCCGGTCTACGTCTGCAAGGATTTTGCTTATGTGGCCTAATAAAAGAAGGAGAGAATTAGGTTATTTTGTTAAATGGTTAATAGTGACGGGTATTGCACTTTAAAGAAAGTAAGGAAAGTCACTGAAAGGCTCATTTAAAGCTTGTAAACCAAAAGCCTTTTGTGTCTGAGTAGCAGATATTTGCATGTTTGTCTGTCTGAGGAAATATCTCAGTTCTGTAAAACTACACGGTCGGCCCTCTGGGCAAGAAGGATGCAGCTCTCTGAAACAGCCAATCACTCATTCTAAAACTGTCAAAAATGGACAGTTTGATTACAAGCATTGACATAATGAAAACTCTGGGAGGGAAAAGGACTTTCTCAAGTTAACCTTCAAGCAACGAGTTTAAATAAGGAAGCAATTTCAAGGCTCATTTGAATATCTCTGTAAACTTTGGATTGCAATCGTTTCTTCCTCATCCTTCTGTGCTTCTGGTTACCTCACATTAAATCAAGATGTCTTGATTTGGCCAGAGACCGTGCCTATCTGGTCTCTGCAAACCAAACTAAGACCAACGTCTGAAGTCTTGACACAAAGCCAAACTTGTTGAACTCCTCCATCGAAATGATGTAGTTCATTTGGCGACTTTAAGCCATTGACTTCAGCTTGTACTGAAACTGTTTTAAGCATGTTTTAGGAGGTCTGGGTGAGTGCTACACATTAACCACATTAAAAAATGGTTTACTAATTTCTGTTATAACAACCAAGATGTCTGTAGATGTCTCTCTGGTTCTTCAACAAAACCTTTCTCACATTTTTAAGCACACCTCAAGTCTGGTGATCTCAACGCCCTTCAAAGTGAAACTCCTCTTGTTTTAACACATCAAAGCCCAATGTATTTACACCTTGAGGCTTTAATTCTCAGCAGGGAAAAGCGCACTACGTCCTCCAGGTCAGCGTCGAGGTTCTGCATGAAGCAGAGGAGTTCAAGTATCTTGGGGTCTTGTTCTATAGTGATGAAGCAGAAGAGGAATAAATGGGCTGGCACTTTTTCTACAGCAGTCAGGGGTGGTGTTCCAGTCTGTTGTGTGAAAGGTGAGGTTCTGCATATCTTTCTGATCTATTCTCCTGTGGTCAAAAACTATGAAACGCCTCTGAATCCCCAGAAGAATGGATAAGGTCACTGAAAGAAGATCCATAGGGTCTCCTTTTGCCCTGGGAACTCTTTCGCATCGTCCAGCAGGAGCTGGAGCGTGTCGCTGAGGAGGGAGATCTCTGGGTTAACCATCCTGGATATATTACCTCCAACGGATGGAAAACATCAAGACCTAACAGTATCAAAGCAGGGAGGAGTTCACAGGCAGTTAAAATGTAGCCCAAAAGAGACAGCTGTGAATATTACTGGCAGGTTGTCAACTGGTTAATTTCTACCTAAATCACTCATCCAGTTTCTAATCATAAACATGTTTGCTTTGCCATTACTATGTAATGTGATGAGTCCTGTCAGAATGATTTTTTTTACAGTTCATTTTAGCACTTAATTGCATTTTAGCACTAAATCAAACAATCCCATGCAGTCAAAACACAGGGAATCACCAGGAACGCAGTTATCCCAAGGACAATGGTAAACCAACCTGTTAATGCAGTGATGACAGGAAAACATCTTAAGTTACTTGAAAGGAAGGAAATTTAGCAATCCAAGCATGGGTGGCCAAACACACCTTTTGTCAACTTGATAAAAGTATTCAGTAAAAGGTTTGCTTGTCTGCAGTAATTGCAGTTTGGGAAGGAAAAACTGAGCAAAAACACAAATTACATCCAAAGACGTTTGTACAGCGTCAGACTGAATCCTTTAGCACTTGTAATCTCCAGACATCAAACACAGAACGTGCTTTAAGAGTTTTTCCGAAATGTGAGACTATTTTCAACATTTCTTTCATCTCTGCTCCTGCTAATAAAGAGTCTCTATAAGACATGAAGAAGAACCGGCTGGAAGACTTCCTGTTTCAAAGAGCGCCGTCGGACTGTTAATTACAGCATGAGGTTTGCACTGTGTGTTTAAGGCTGAAGAAGAGACCGAAGAAATGGATGAGGCAACCTTAACCTAAAGCTTTCTACACCAGAACAGATCAAACATGAAGTGCTTGGCTGTTAAACATGAAATAGAAACTTTTTTACAAAGTGTTGCCTGTTGATGCCCCCTTTCCTTCCACGTCCTGCAGTTTCGACCAAGATGGCCTGAAGACCAGACCCAGTTAAAACAATCCATGTTCTGGCTCCTTTTTGACATTGTAGCACCTAAAGTTGTCAAAATAATCGATATCTCGATATTATCGATACTAGAAAAATCAGTTATTCAAAGATACTCATTTGCGTCAGAATCGATATACAAGGACCCGTTCACCTTTTCCCAATTTGTTGTACTTCATCCAGCAGGACTGCTGTAAAAAAGCGCTTAACAAAAAGTAGTAAACTTGAAGTTAATTTGATCAAATATACTTCTTTATACTAAATTGGAACATTTTCAAATGTATTGAAGTATACTTTAAGGATAAGTATACTTCCATAAACTAAATGTGAACTACAAGTAAATACTGTACCTGTACACTAGCAGTATAGTGCTTAAAGTATACTTCAATAAACTTGAAAATGTTCCAATTTAATACGAAGAAGTCTACTTGATGAAATGAACTTCCAAGTATACTACTTTTTGCTAAGGGACAACAGAGATTCGGCCCCTGCCCTCCCTAATCAGCTGCTGCCGGTAGTTTCAAACTCAGATAACATGGCGAGTACATCCAGGTCACTTTTCCGGACTGTTCGTCCTCTTTTAGGGATTATTTCTCCTCTTTTCTTTCCCCCTTGTCCACCTTCCTAATTTATAAGAACAAAGTTAAGAACAGCCTTCCATTTTCATGTACCGCACAAGACCTTTGTTAAATAAATAAAACCAACCGAATGAAGTCGACAGAAAAACTCTCAAAGATCTTCAGAAATCCTGGAGAGGTATAGATCAAAATCAGCTAAGAATAAAGTTTGGTTTCCTAAAAAAGGAACATATGGAGGAATGCTGGTTGGATTTTAAACTTTCATATGGTAATGAATGTTATTTCTCTGATTGAGGTAGAAAAGGAAAAAGCCGATTTCTTTAAAATAAAACACCAAAACTAGAGAATTTGTGTGCTTTTTCTCTGTCTGGCTTCAAAGCGCCACAAAGAGTGAAGTCCCATTTCTGTGACATCGGAGAAATCTTAAGATGTGTCTGTCCTCACCAAACTCAGACAAAAGGATGCAACCCTATCCCAGGAATGACTCTGAGGCCTTAGATCATCAGTGGGAGTGTGAATGATCGACTCATTGCAGCACCAACAAAACCTCTGCAGCCTAATCCAGCAGAGGCTTCCAGTCACCTCTCAATTGGGGGGAGTTTCCTTCTGCACTGATGCCGATATCACATTTCACATCCTGGGGGTTAACTTTAAACACTCTAAATTTAACTTTACTGACTAATTTAAGACCAGAGCAGTTTTAAATAACAAGCTAAACAAAGAGCGCAACTAGAAAAGACGGGAAACCTGAGCGAATCGGATCTGAAGAGTAGCAACATAACAAAAATAGTGAGGTTATCCCTTTAAGCTGGGAGGAATCCCTTAGCGCAGCTAGAGGCCCGTCTGGTAGACACGTGTGTATGTTCAGCGAATTTAGCCCATTGTTACCCAAGTAACTTTTAAATTCAAATAATAAAACTGTATATTTGGTGAAGGTAATGATTAAGTTTCGTGAAAGTAGCCTGTAAATTACAGGTAGGTTAAATGATGGAACCTTCAACTTTTATGAAAGAGATCTTTAAGTTTAGGGAAAGTAACACACGAGCTCCGGGAAGCTCATGTTTGACTTATGTTTATCCTTTTATTCATCAGTCTCAGGATATCAGTCAAACCATAAGGAAAAACAGACTAGCAGGAATAAAACAGTCACACTGAATCTCTGATTGCATTAAAAGTGACTTAAACTTCTAAAAAGTCACCCATTATGACATTTCTATTATTTCTAAATTATTCCATGAAACCAGGACAGCAGAGTTAAAGTCCTTGTTTTCTCACTCAGTTCTGGCTCTGGGAAAATGTCACGTGCTTGCACCTTGTGGCATAATGTTAGTCCCAAATCTAAATCCGCTCTGGTAATTCCTTCGTATTACTTATTATTATTTTAATTTGCAATAGATATAGTTATTGAGGTCACCAGGAATAAGTAGGATCATTATTAAGTCATTTTCATCACCTTTGCACACAAAAAGCAAGCTGTTACCATTCACTTCCATTGTTTATGCTAAGCTAAAGCAAACGGACTGCTGCCAGATTAGGAGAATGACTGGGCTGGTTACAAAATGCCTTTTCCCACTTATTTAACTCTGGGGAAGATGGCAACTAAATTTCACTTAGGGGTGGAATATCCCTTTAAGTCCAAATGTAAGTTCTGCATACTTTGGAAAAACTGACCTTTAAGTTTCAAAGCAATGATCTATGGATCTCAGCTGAGGACATCCACAGTTGCTCATGGATGGACCATCATACAGACCCATGAAAACACCTCCGCTACAGACTGCATGTCAGAGCTAACCGGCAGAGGAGACGGCAGACTCTGGAGAACCCGTGGCTGAAACAGACCATAATAACCCCATCTGAGCCGCAGCTACTTGGCCTCCGTCAGATCCAGCTTTTACCAACACCCCACCCCGCCTTGCTCATCACGTTGAAAGACCCTAATTTAAACGACATCTCGTCTTTCCATCTCTCAGATCTCCGAGCGGTGAATGTGTGTCACTGAGTGTGTGAGGCAGCCAGAGAATGCGGAGCGGGGGGTTGTCTAACAGAACGGAGGTCACGGGGTCACGGCTATCGCACTTGGAGGCAAAGGGTTCTTGTTTCCCACAGAGGGAGAGTTATCAGGCCTGCAGGGCCAGGTTCTGACTGAGTGGGGGCTGAATGCGATCCAGTTAGACATTAGGCCATAAACTGTTAAACTTTCCTAGGGAAAGTCACACAATAAATGGAGTAATTGGAAAAGCTCTCACTCATTCAACCTTTTCAAACAGGGAGAAGCGGCTTTCAGTTTCTATGCTCCTCTAATCTGTAGTAAACTTCTAGAAAACTGCAAAGCTGCTGAAACACTGAGTTCCTTCAAATCAAGGCTAAAAAAAGCATTTGTTTAGAGCTGCCTTTGATTAATAATCTCTGGAACATCGTTGATTAACGTCTGCATTGCAGCTTTTCATTTCTTCTCTTTATTCTGCCACCAAAATGTATGGTTTCCTTTTTTTCTTTGGTTATTGTGTTATGTTTTTATCATTTGAACAGCCTTGTTTCTTAATTGTTCTCTACAAATAAAATTGATCTTGACTTTCATTTACTCCATTTGGTAACTTCATCTTGAAAAATAAAAATAGTGTTTTTTCCTTTTATATAATTGCAGATATGTATGAATATTTTTTTTTTTTACCAGTTTTGTGTTTACGTGTAAATATTTACTGTTATCTATTAGCCTTACCGGGAACTCATTCATTTTCATTACCCTCAATACAAATGGGATATTTACCACTTTGAAAGTTACCCTTCCTTCTCCCAAAACTTCAACATCTGCCACCGAGGATACCACGAAGAGCTTCAAGTGTCATTTTGGTCATTTTTTCCCACAAACCTGTCTTAAAGGTCTCTGTTTAATACTTGTTCTTTCAATCTCAGACGCAAATGTCACTCTGAGTCGTACTGCATATGCATGCTGCACGTGAACATTTTCTCCAACCCCCTTTGCTTGGTTTAGCTTCATAAAGGAAAAACACGGCAAAAACGAATGAGTAAGAAAAGGCCAGTCTCTTCTACGTCCTAGAGAACATTTGTTTTTTGCGGCCAGGAGGGAGAGCAACACGTCTCTGCTAGTAGAGGCTCGCCGTTAGCCACTCCACAACATGGCGGAACACATTCGGGCTTGTGTTATTTGTTGAGATAACACATTAGGGTGGCATTTTTTTACCCAAGAAGAAACGGTTGGAATTTGTCTTTGGAACACCACCAGCAAAATTAAGTTACGTTAGTTATTAGCAACGCCACTCGACGTATGCATATCTATATGAATGTGTGTCACTCTCGCCCAAAACAGATTAAACAACCGTAAAAAATACGTTGCAACCATGCAATGTATGGAACCAAGACAACCATCAGAAGGTACTGTAGGCGATTAATTGGGACTTTTGGAGGCAGAAAAGAACATACTTTGATATGGTTGTATGCCAAAATGGACATTCAAGTTTGGCTTAATAAAAACAAGAGCAAAGCTAGCACAAGTAGGGACGATGCTAATACATCACCAGTCTTAAAGAGGCAAGTGCACCCTTGAGTGACATTCTGGTCCACACTCCAAACCAGTAGGTCGCAGTAATGCACCAATTTGTTGTTTGCCAGCCGCCAATACACATACCAAAGAAGAAATAGGGTGTAGCTGTGCTTTTAAGGCTAATATGAACATGCTAATGGTAGTTACGATGAAAACATTGTGAGAAATACAACCGAGGAGGGAATTATCATGGTTTTATCATGGCAGATTATGTTGAATTGTAGACGCAAGACTTGCTGTGGACTGGCTTTTTTACCGGAGGACATTAACTGGACCCTAGTGGAGGTAAAAAGATTGTTTTTGTTCGAGATGGCTCTGTTCTGTCAAAGACATTAAGGGTTCAAACGGTGAGTTGCACATAATTTTTCTTTCTGTGTGGTTTGGCAAAACTGTTTGTATCCTTGATTGGCATACATCACTGGAATCTTAAGAATCTCAGCTTTCAAATGATGTGTAATATTTATACGTACATAGAAAGGGTGTCACAAAAAAGCAGATTAGACCTGGAAGTATGTAACGTACCGCCAACGGGATGTAAAAACGCTAAGGGGTTAAATAAAAAGACTGGTTACAAAGTAAGCCACAGCCCCCCCCCCCCCCCCCCGGGGTCTGGATTCAAACTAGAGACCAGGGCAAGTTTATTTTAAAAGAAAACGAGTGAATGAGACCTTTTAAAGTGTCCAACAGTACCAATTCCTCATTGTTCGCCTTTCTGTTTTCTAAACTCTCCAACAGTCCTGATTAGGGGAGTGCAGTGCAGGATCTTCTTCCTTACTCAGCCCTACCTCTGGAATGTGGCTTCCATTGTCTTGGTGGTAAATGAATGGACATTCCTGGAACTTAAAGGAACCACCTGCTGCTTTTAAATGTCTGCTGTAGTTTTCTTAATTATTTATAGGGACTGGTTCCTGACAACTAACTGGATGCTGATTTCCATTGTTAATTCGTTTCTTCCAACCAAGATCTGGAATAGGCTACTGATCTGATTGACCAAAGTGATTTCTTATAGAAACCTTCATTTGCTCATCAAAGCTCCGCTTTCTTTGCAGGATCATTAGTGGCACTGAGAGCCCGTCCACACGGAGACGCGTTTCGCTGTATACGTATACATTTTTTATCGTATTAGCGTTTCGTCCACACGGATCCGGCGTTTTCGGAGACTGAAACCGCTATTTTTTAAAACCGGGTCCCAAAGTGGATAAATCTGAAAATGACGCCCTTGTGGTTTCGTGTGTACAGCCAATCCGTATATTTTGTGAAACCATGATGTCATCACATCACGTGTCGGCTGCGTCACACGTAACTGCAACAACAATAATGGCGGACTACATGATTTTGTTCGTGCTGCAGAAGCTACTAAGCCTACTAGCTTTATTACAGCAAAATCTATTGCTTTGTTATAAATGTATTCTTCTTGGTTCGTATACAGCGCGCGAGGTTATGCGCATGCTCAAAGTCTTCTTCTCCGTGTATAGTGTATCTCTGTGGCAGAATTACAGCGCCCCATACTGGTCTGGCATATATACTACACCGTTTTCAGTCGGTTTCAGTGGTTTCGTGTGTACGGAGATATTTCTTGAGACGACGCCGTGTTTACGGAATTTGTTTTTAGAACCAGGAAAAAAACAAATCGGATAGGGAACGCACCGGCTTCGTGTGGACGTGGCCTAAATTTGCCTATAAGCAGGACTGAATGAAAATTAACTAAATAAATTGAAAAAGCTAAATCAATCAATATTTTCAGTCTGTCAATTTATAAAAAGTATTGGTGGAAAAAATCTGATTTGTAATTAAATGCTTACAAGCAAGTCTCCAAAAAACTGCAGCAGATTTTTTTTTTAAAGCCGCTGAATGGATCTGTTGCTTCTGCTCAGCTCCATCACTCATCCGAACGACCTGCAGAAAGACACAGACGGGCAGATCGAGCCCTGCAGCGTTCGTCCCGGTCCTGCTCAGGCAAGCAGAAACAGCTTGGCTGTCACTCTCAGTGAGACGCATTCTTTAACAACAGGGGAATATGTAGCCCGCGGTGCCTAAACAAAGTTACAGTATCTGTGTTCTGCATGCAAGACAAAAGACGCACTGCAATGTTTTACTTTAACCGCTCTGATCAAGATGCGATTTTGAATGTATACTTGAGCGCTCATCTACGCTGGATCAAAGCTCAGCTGGTTTTCCAAACATAAATAAATCCTGAGAAAAAGATTAAAATAACCACAAAAATCCAATTGCTGCTTTTTAAGTGCTCCTTTCGAGGTTTACAGATTTAATCAGACCACTTGATTCATGAGTGTTTCTTAAGCTAATACATTCTTTGTTTTTATATAGGAATACTCAGAGAAGCACAGCTTGTAGGTTGTATTGAAGCTTTAAAGAAAGACGGAAAGTGTCAGACATCTGCTGGGGTTCCTGGATGTATTTATAGTGACGAGAAATGAAAAGGGGTTTTCCTCTTTATTTGCTTAAAGGTGACATTAAGATGTGGCTCACTAGTTACCAACAGGCCGTGTAAAGGACTTATGTCCATCTTATGTGCATTACTGTAGCACTCCATAGGACAGTCTGTACTTTCCCAGAACTCACAGATTCCTTTCCAGAGAATAATCTGTAACCTTAACCTGAAATCTGTAAATTCTAGAAAATTACACCTATAAGATCTGTGAGGGTACCTGGAAAGTTCCGGGTAAGTTTGGGAAAGGAACCTTCAATGTCCAAAACAATGGACTGAAAAGTAAGCAGTCAGATCTCTGAAGCTAACCTGTGGATTTAGTGACAGCGACCTATAATTTTATTGAATGCACTCTGTCCATTAAGTGAAGCAATCATTAAGTTTTGGGAAAGTAACCTGTACGTTTCCAAGAAGTAGCCCGTTTATTATTGATCAAGAAGTAAGCAACAACATTGTAACCTGTAAGATTAGTAAATGTAACCTTTAATTTCTGCCCTGGTAACCTTCAGCTTCTTGGAAAATAAGCAGTACGTTTAAGTTGAAGAAGGCAAACAAGTTCAGGAGAGCAACTTTCAATTTTTGGAGAAAAAAAACAAACAATAAACGTGCCAGTTCTGGGAAAGCTGTAGGAAACATTTCCAACAAAAAGACTGTGCCTCACTAGGTTTAGTAGTTGGCTTGTAATCGGAGGGTTGTAGGTTCGATTACTGCTTCTACATGTTGATGTGGGCACTTAAATACAAGTTGCCTACCGGTCTGCGTACGGCTCAATGGTGGCTCCACCGTTTGACTGGTCAGCATGGCTAGAAAAGCACTACATAAGTTCAGTCCATTTACCAAAGATTAAGAAGGTTAACCTGTAGGTTTAGTTAAATCAAACCCATACGTTTCAGTTAACTTCAGGAAACCTACAGGTAAGTTCAGGGAGGCGCTGCTATCTCCAGCAATAATCAGGCGACACTCTGGTACACTCTGGACGGGTCGCCAGACTTTCTAGCAAAATGACTGACGGCCTAAAGATTTTTCTGTCACCTTAAAAATAAAAACGGTCAAATATTCAGTTAACTCGACCTCTTGTATAGTAAATGTAATCCTTAAATTCAATGAAAGTGGCTTGTAAAGTTCCAGTATTTTCAGAAAAGTAAAGCAGACTAAAAGTTATGGAAAAGTATTCGCTAAGTTAAGGGAAAGTAACCTCTAAGTTTAGTAAAGGTAACCATCCATCCATCCATCCATTATCTTCCGCTTATCTGGGGTCGGGTCGCGGGGGCAGCAGCCTAAGCAAAGAGACCCAGACTTCCCTCTCCCCAGCCACTTGTTCCAGCTCCTCGGGAGGAACCCCAAGGCGCTCTCAGGCCAGCCGAGAAACATAGTCCCTCCAGCGTGTCCTGGGCCTTCCCCTGGGCCTCCTCCCGGTGAGACGTGCCTGAAACACCTCATCAGGGAGGCGTCCAGGAGGCATCCTGACCAGATGCCCGAGCCACCTCAACTGACTCCTCTCGTAACCAGTTCATTTTAAAAGGTCACAGGCTGAATTGTGAATTGCTTTTTATACTTTGAAAGGACTGTGTTTTATTCAGCTTTTTTATTCTGACAAGTGAAGATTTTTATGTTTAAGAAAAATGGCAAGATACTTTTTTTGAATACTTTAACCTAAAATTATTCAGGCCTAAAACAACTTCTAAAATGAAATTTCCGACTTTTATCTACTGTTACAGTGTTGTTTTCGTCAACGATAACGATGACGAATTCATTTCTTTGACGCCACTTTTTTTCATGACGATAACGAGACAGTGTCGAGGTAAACATGGCTCTTTGGTGAGCAAAACATGACGAGACTTGTGTGAGTTTTCGTCGACGAGACGAGAGTGGACGGAAAATGTTAGTGGGTGGTCTGTCAGACGTTTAAAACGCATGCATACGCCCACCACCTGGCGTGCAGCGCACAACGTGCTCAACACGTCACATTGTTGTCACTCGCAGCATCTGAAGGCTCGCCACAAGGATATTTTTTCGGAGGCAAGTTACATATAGCCTACACATAACGTTACAATGTTATTCGACAATCGGCTCGTGAGTAATTTCATAGTAAGCTTTAAAAATATTCCGTTTTCCACATACTCCTGGCGCAAATGGGGCTGCTAACTTCAGGCTAAAGTTAGCTTTTGTTACGCTAACATCAATTCATTATGTGTGTTACTTTAGCAGCATGTTTAGCCATGTTCACGTTATGACGGTGACGTTATGGTAATCTCTGTGTGTTTATGTTCTGTCAGCACGTAACTTGCTATGTTAGACAGGTGGAATTATTGTTATACATTGATTCCACTGTTACCAATTTATCTCTGTGTAATGCAAAAATCCTTAGATCAGAAAGTATTTGCAGTTGGGTGGAAACCTTTTATGTCTAAAACCATTCCTTCATTATTGTAATTATTGGTGAAAATAGTCGATCTGCAAGCTCACAATGTGTTGAACTATAGATCTGCTGCTATTTTCACAACTTATGAGTGACACTGCCCAACAGCAAAATACTTATTGACCTACATTAATTTGTTAAGACTACCGTTTCCCCCTTTTTTTTGACTAAAACTAGACTAAAACCTTTTAGACTTTTCGTCGACTAAAATTGGACTATCACATATAGAAGTGACTAAAATTTGACTAAAACTAATAACCATTTTAGTCCAAAAGACAAAGACTAAATCTAAGATGGTTGTCAAAAACAACACTGTACTGTTAATTCGTGTTAAAACAGATGTGCTTCAGAGACAAAAAATCAAAGGGCCTCACTTTGACAGTCAGACATTGTTAGATGGTCTTCAGAGATACCATGTGGTCAGAAAGCAGGGAGAGATGGGAAATGGCTCCCTCTGCTGTCTGTCAATGCCTTACGCCTATCATCAGCTGCATGTTGAATCTAACAGCAACAGAATACTTTTCCAACCCCAAATTAAATATAATATCCATTATATGTGAGGCTTTCAACACCAGGGATACAATAATTGATTAAAAGAACTGTTCTTTTAATCACAAAAAGCAAACTACGCTCAGCAGGTGGTGCTCTCCAGACAAAAACACACCTGGGGGAAATCAAACACGGTAATCGTGAGGCTGTCAGCGTCAGGGAGCAGCTCAGTGGAAGATAAGACCCAATCAGAATGCTTCTGTTGGAAAACAAAAGCTCTTCCTGTGTAGCTGGAAGGTATAAGGCGGCGTGATTATATTTCATGTAAACGCTGGTTCGTCTGATGCTCCTCCAGATAATAAAGTCATTAAAAGCTGCTTGTTTTCTTCTGCAGCAGAGCTCCACACACACCTGCAGCGTTGATGTGACGGCACAAAGACAAACCACCAACGCACGCTCACAGTGATTATGTTGCCTCAGCGACAGGACTGCATGACATTTACACGTGGAAACAGTGGTAGGGTTTCTACACATTTTTACTCACATTACTCAGACCTATTGACACTGTTTCAAACTACTCAGCTGATACTTTTTAGGCAGTTCAGCTGACTGGGGTTCGACCAGCTCTCCATCACTGTTCTGAATGTGGACTTTTCTCTGAGAGTCTCAATATTTTCACAGACACACTTACTGGAGCTCATGCAGACAGCTGAAGCAATGCAGAAGAATAAATGAGCAACACAGAAAAGACAGCAGGATGCCACAAGATTAAATAAACCCTCAGTGTCTGAAGTGGCACATTCAGAATGAGTTCGACATGTCAATTATGTCCCATTTTAAAGTAAAAACACAAAAGTTCATGATGGATGGATAGATAATAATAATGTCTTGCATTTATATAGCGCTTTTCAAGACTCTCAAAGTGCTTTACAACTTCATTATTCATTCACTCTCACATTCACACACTGGTGGAAGCAAGCTATGATTATAGCCACAGCTGCACTGGGTCAGACTGACAGAAGCGAGGCTGCCATATCGCGCCATCGGCCCCTCTGGCCAGCACCAGTAGGTGAGGTGTCTTGCCCAAGGACACAACGGCATGTAGCAGGTGGAAGCTGGAATCGAATCCACAATTTCTGGGTTGCAGGCTGACAACTCTACCACTGAACTACAGCTGCGATGGATGGATGGATGGATGGATGGATGGATGGATGGATGGATGGATGGATGGATGGATGGATGGATGGATGGATGGATGGATGGATGGATGGATGGATGGATGGATGGATGGATGGATGGATGGATGGATGGATGGATGGATGGATGGATGGATGGATGGATGGATGGATGGATGGATGGATGGATGGATGGATGGATGGATGGATGGATGGATGGATGGATGGCATTCCTCAATGGAAAACACTGCTCTGCTGAGCCTTTAAAAAGAAAGTACAGAAAAGTTTGTTATTTTTCCAAGCCTGTATAAATCAGGTAAATAATTAAAATAGTTCCATAACTGTCCAGACTTTTCAAAGAACTGAGTCTGAGGTCTGGGAAGCTTTGGCTGCCTTTTCAATCAGTATTAGAGAGAAAGATCCTGTTGAAGCTGAGGTGTTTTTTTCTAAAACGGTCATTTCACTCCTGTTATTCTGGTTTTCATCAGCAGGGGGAAACCAAATCCCTCTGAGGTCACCTTTGGGGTTAGAGGCAGAAGCATTCAGGTCACTCTCAGGATATCTGCATTTATGAACACATGTAAAGACAAACGGCCCTTTGTTTTCACCACAGAAGATTTTCCTTTCATTGCAATCCTCCGTTATGTATTCGGAAAAACTTCCACCTTCTTAATTCCAAAAGCCCCAGAAGGTAAAACCCTCCAACATAGTTCACTCCTCAACATTTAACTGTGACCTGCACAAGTCAACGCGTTAAAAGTTAATCACAGAAATCCATGAATAAGCCTCAGAATCAGACCGACGTGCCTGCACACATTTCCGTATCAGGATCCGATAATTGAGGTTCTTTGGAGGGGCGGCCCGGCTCGCCGTGTGTAAACTTGATGCAAAAGGTCACCGAGCTCTGACAAATCATTTACCTGCCTTCCAGACCTGAAAGCAGTCCCTCCCTCGGCAGGAATCCAGACCCTGCTTGTCTAATATGGGCAAGGTTTCAGGGTCACGGAGTTGAAAATGTCCCACTCCCTTTTAGCTACACATTTACAGCGGTCGGATAAAGCCCATGACAACGTCACTGGAGCCGCTCTTCAGGTTCCAGGAGACGTTTCACCTAAACGTTTAAGCTCTTTACGATTTTTATAACCTTTTCTCCTGTTAAACTCAGACTTAAATCTACTGCAGATCTTTACCTCTTCAAAAGGTGAATCTGTGATGACAGCCATGGTCAAAAGAAAGTAGGGGTGTTCCATCTTGGGTGCCTCACGATTTCGATTCGGGTGCTACAATTCGATTAGAAAACGATTATTTTTGATGCATATTTTTACCCTATTTAGGCTTTTTTCTTCATTTCTACTCTTAAAGCCATTCAGTTTCCATTATTTGAAGTATCCAAACCAATTGATGTCCTGTCTTTTGTTCATGTCAAACCAAACATTAACCAACACATGTCCAAAATCAACGTTATATTTTTAATGAAAGCTAAAGGAAATGTGTGCTGGCAATTTAAATATAATATAGGGTGACTTTATTTTGATTTCCATAAAAAGAGGAAACTTGGTCCAATCCTTAAATACATTAAACATATTCTAGATGGCTTTTAATTTTAAGATATTTAAAGTATTCCTGCTCTATGTGGTTAAAAAAAATAAAAATAAACTTCAGATCAGCTTTTATAAGTCAACTATTACAGAAATAACTTTACTATCTATATAGAAATAATTAATCTTCCATATTAGAAAATAAACCAATAACAATAATAGATCCCTTTTTAAGTCATACAGTACAGGACAAATTACACAAAAATCTGAAATTATATTCTGAGAAAAAAAGGATTATTTTCTATTCAAAGTAATAGAAAATAAAAAGCAGCATTCTCCCAAAGATACTTAAAGTTTATACTCCAGTCTTTGGTTTTTTTCGCTGTCAATTTAATACAGAACTCTAACTTTGCAGCGTTTTCATAGTTTTACTGTCATTTTGACCAAAGGGATGTTTGCTAGCTGTCATACAGAGAAACTAATCTACCAGCTATGAGTACGCTGCTCTCTGCCACACATTAGTCGCCAGCGGAATGGAATGAAGGACATTTCCTTCCTGTTTCATACTTAAAGCTACACTTCGTCTAGAGCTGCAGGTCGGGGAGGAGGCCCCGGTCATCAACGATAAAGTGGACAACAACAAAGAGGCTCTTTTACAACTAAAGGGCAACATTTTTGGTGTATTTAGTCAATTGTGCGCTGCATGGCTGAAACACTAGCTGCAACATACCATTTCCGCCAGTTCACCCCCAAAAAATATCCATGCGGTACGTCGTACTTTTATGTTTTTCTCATTTAAATACTATGAAAATAATCGATTTTTCAACACTTTTGAATCACTATCAATTTTGCACGTTTCACATCGCAAATAATCGGCACACCCCTAAAAGAAAATACATCCTCCTTCTGTGTATCGGGGCAGGATTTACAATTATTTACCTCTCAAGTGCACCAAAAAGATTTCACAAGGACATCATTTTTTTTATACAAAGATAAAGTCAAAGTGGAGAAGCTGAGTTTGAAAAACTAAGTACACCGCAATGGTCCAGGATCTTTTGGAACCACCTTCAGCAGCGATAACTCTCAGCAGAGGTTTGCTGTCTCCCAAAAGGTCATGGAGCAATTTTAGCCCAGTTTTCTTTCCAACATTGCTTTAATTCATTGTAGATATCTCTGAAGGTACAGCTGCAGCATTTATATCAAGCTCAGGTCTGGACTTTGACTAGGCCATCAGGACGCTTTGATTCTTTTCAGTCATTTGTTTGTAGATCTGTTGCTGTGTTGATGATCCAGTTTGGGCGAAGCTTCTCACATTTGACTCTAGAATAGAGGATGACAAGGGAAGGGATTTTCATCGCTTTGCCTTTCTACTCCAGCTGAAAAAAAAACAAACCCGTCTCGTCCTAATCCCAAAAAGCAAAGGAAAAAAAATTCCCTGTCATTACAATCCCCATAACATCATTCCCACTCCCTCCCAGTCCCAGAAGTTTTTTTTTTTTTTAGTTTTTGGTGCAGCGATCGTAAAACAAAACCACAAAACAATAAAAATTGTAACTTTTATTTGCAGAAACAATGCAGAATAACATTGTCAGTAGGAGTAAACGTCATTAGGTCATTACAGATCTGGCAAACGGTATGTGGTGTTTCAACTTCTTAAAAATTGTGTACAATTTCAGACTTCCCTGACAGAGTTGTCGAGGTGAAGCGGCCATCTTTATCTGTCATGGAAGTCACTAAAAGTCGCTAAATGACGTGATCACCTCATTTCATGTCATTGTAATAGACACTGTAGGAGAGGGGAATAATATGTTCTTATAATTTTTGCAGAATAAAGTTTTTTTAACCGTTGATGGGTGTGTGGTTTGGGTGGAACTGTTATAAGATTTTGCCTTTTCAGCATGTTTTTATATCACTAATTGTGGCATAAAAATTAGCCTTACAATTAGTGGTGGGAAATATAAAAGGTAGAAGTGGTACAGATCTTGACTATACCGCTATTGCGCACAAACGCTTCACAAAAAACCATACCTCTTCACAGTGACATACTTCTTTTTCTTAGTGCCACTTTTTAGTGGGTTGTGAGTCGTCCTTGGTCGTTTCCCAGTTGCAGAAGAATCCATTCTCACAATTAAATAATTGGAGGTCTGCGACCATTTTTCTTCCTCTTTTAAAGCTGTCGAGAACGCACAAGCTGTGTCAATTGACGTCACATCCGTAGGACAGCGCGGGAAATTCGGGCCCCGAACTGCTGCACATTTTGCAGCACACAGCCAGTTTAAGAAAATGGAGCGATACGTGGATGGGCTCATTCTTTTTGGTTTATAACGCTTCATCACCCAACAGCATTAAAAAACTGGACATGGATGTTTATTTTATTTACAAATCCTGCCCCTTGTTCCTTAAAATGCATTTTGCGCAGTACATGTTCTTTAGATGGTATTATAAACTTTTTTGAAGTTATTTTTCTGCTTCAATGTATCTGGAAAAGGACAATGTTCATCAACTGTCATTTTGACGTTTATAAAGAAAAAGAAAAGGATATATGGTAGCAATGCAAGCCAATAATAGATACCGTTACCCCGCATGCTTTAGATCCATTTAGAATATATATTTGAGGCCATATCGTCCAGCCCTACTTACAATACAGACAGTATGCCAGTGTAACATCTCCAATAAATGGCTTCAACTAGCCTTTTAATTCAGGGTTTGATTCCCACTCCGTTCTATAATCCTGAGAGTCCAGTTTGGACTGACACATGATGAGTGTTAAACGTCTGTTACAGAGTGGTGCACAGCGTGGATGAAGTGAGAAAGTGACTGCGGCTGTGTGCGTGAAATCGATGATTTCTGACGTAGCGGGTAAAATCAGCCACATACGTGCACGATTCATCTGCAGTCTCGATGCAGCGGGGTTAACATCTGCTCTGACTGCAGCTGGACTAGTGATGTGATGTTCATGAATAAATCCAATCTTTTCACGCCTCTTCACTGTGAACGATGAGAACTCATAGAGAGCCGTTCATTTTTTTTTTACAAATGAACGAGGGGAGCGTCATCTTTGCTTCATCGCATCACATTAAAACGTTACTCAAAGGCAGCTCTAAACAGATGACCTAAAACAGGTCCGTGTTTCAGCAGCTTTCCAGTTTCATTTCGTGGTGAAACAAAATAAGCCACACAGAGAAGATGAAGCGGGAGTGGGGCAGTAACCCTTCCTCGCCACATAAAGGCAGCAGTGAGACATCTGGCGTGCAGTCTGCGTGAAATTTATTAGAAGAAGAAGAAGACGGAGCGGGAGAGGAGTGCAGCAGGACGGGGTAGCAGCCATTGAACGACTTATGAGGCGGAGAGGAGGAGTCACAATTGGAGAAGAATGATGGTGAGTGGCCAGAGGCGCCAGTGAGACAGAATGAGTCTCCAATTAAACAATTTTAACATGAAATCCATCACTAATGTCATGGTTAATTTTATGATTAAAACATTGCTCTTTCAAAATATTGCATAAAAACATAAAAAAAGCCAGTCGTTTGAACAGCTCCCACATGAACGGCTTCCCTTCAAGGATCCCTAAGTCCCATCACTAAAGTCTAGTTTATGCTTCTCCGTCAGCGGAGGCGGGCGGACATGTTACAGCAGCGCGGGGCTGCAGCGCGAGGACTGCCTGCTTGCTGTGAGCGCTCTGGGACGGGAAAGGCAGCACTGCTAATCGGTGTGATGAGTAAGAAGGATAGGTCCTTCATGTCAGTTTCAAAAAGTCTCCAATGATGCCAATAAAAGAGTCACTAGACGGGTCTAGAAACTCACTAAACGCACATTTTATTCCTGCTCTTGCCCACTCCTGTTGATTATTATTTCGGTTTTGTCCCAGTAACGGGATTATAAAGAACCTAGCTCCCATCTCACGGGAATCCTGCAGGACTCGTCACTCACATAAAATCCCCCGAATATTGTCAGCCGCTACTCTAGACTACTTTGAATGGTCCGCTGACTTCTCTGTAAACCAATGACTGCAAGGTGCCCATGTCCTGTGACTGGAGAACAAGCCAGAACCATCATCCCTCCACCACCGTGCTTAACAGTACTGATCTGCTGTTTTTAGGTCTGCAGAGCCTGACATGAAGCTCTTGTTAGTTTGGATAGTTTGGACCTTAGAACCCTTCCAGTAGAAGCATCTAGGGTGCACCTTCTCCATTCTCACATCATCTCTCCTTAATAAATAATGTTGGTGTGGAATCTGTGTGGGTGTACTTTCTATTTTACTACAACTATATTTTAAAAGACGACAGGAAAAGCAAAGACGATGTATGGAGATTTCCTTCCACCTAAACAGCAGTTCAGGTGGGTCCAGAGGTGCAGAGGTTAGTGGAGGAACTGCACATACCAGCTGTTAGCTCATGGTCCAACAAGTCTGAACCTCTCCTTCCTCAGACATCTGACTCCCAAAAGGAGGTGAAAGGGTCCAATTGGGGGCCAAATGCCAGACTATATACTGTTGCCTCATAAAACGATGTCAGGTTGGAACCAAACTCATTTTTCTGAGGGGGAAAAATCAACAGAACAAGACCTAACTGCTGCTGAGAAGAGGTTGAAGATAGCAGCAGCAGCAGCAGCTCCAGGTTGTACAACATCAAATCAAAGAGAAAATGCAACCGCAAGTTAGGCTGCAGCACAGAAGGTTTACTGCAAGGGCGGCTGATCAGCGCCGTCGTTCCCACTTCCCACAGAGATAAACCACTCTGGAGATCGGAAGCCTGGATTTAGTAGTGTTGACTCCTCGGATTAGGATCAATACCCAGATGGGCAGGAAAGAACAAATTATCCAGATCCTTTATTTAAGTGAGGAAATGGTAAACACATCTGAGATGTTCGTAATTATCCTGCTGACCTCTCAAAAGTTTCCCTCAGAAATGTTGCTGTAACATGTCCGCTCTCGCTCTGGAGAAGCGGTGAAGTGCTCTCCTGAGGATTCGCCGCTCTAGGTTTTTGTTTGTGCTGCTGGTTTTACTGAAGTCTTTTTCCCAGATGAGAACGTCTCACAGGAATGTTATGGGATTTCTTTATTTCTGTCCATAAAGTAAACTGAGACAAGTGCCGTGTGAAAGGAGAAAAGTAATGAGGGAACGGCACAAAGCCAAACAAGTTCAGCCGTGGTAGAGAGGAAGGTTAATGCCGAAGGAATTCTGGAAAAGAAAACACTATCCATCCATCCATCCATCCATCCATCCATCCATCCATCCATCCATTCATTCATTCATTCATTCATTCATTCATTCATTCATTCATTCATTCATCCATCCATCCATCCATCCATCCATCCATCCATCCATCCATCCATCCATTCATTCATTCATTCATTCATTTATCCATCCATCCATCCAGCCATCCATTCATTCATTCATTCATTCATTCATTCATCCATTCATTTATCCATCCATCCATCCATTATGTGGGAACCTCCATGTTTTTTATTTTGTTAAAATTATCTCTTATCTGAATCTTTGGAAAGAAAATGCTGTGAAAAGATGCCAGGATGTTTAAAAGAAAATTAAACAACATGTTGGAACATTAGACACGTTCTGGGTTGAAAGAATCTGAGAAAAAAACAACAACTGTTTATTTGGTCTCGGTTAGTTTTCTGTAACAATAACAGATTGAGGTTCCTTCTCGAAACCACTCATTTGCTGCTTGTTAAAGTTTTCTTCCTCTCCTGCAACATAAACGGAAAACTGACAGATACATGGCTGTTCATCATCGTTTCTGCTGTCCACAATGCAACAGGTTTGAATGTAAAGTACATTCATGCGTCATGGACACAGCAAGACGACGCAAATAATCAATAAAGATCCGATCTGCCCCTCAGAGCCCCCGACTGTTTGTTTCCGCTCGGTGACTCATTCTGAAATGAACAAAAACATTGCTGTTTTGGGTTTGAAACAAGCATGAGTCAGGAGGAAAATCAGACGTTTTCTCCGACTTGCGAACAAATGAAGGGGAACTCCAGGCGCTGTGTTCACCACAGAGATGCTGTGAGCGAGACAGAGCATTGATTTTACACGCAAGGGACATCAAACCATTTCCACCTGATAAACCTTCAGTATCTACATCAGACTTTAGAAAATAAACAGCTGTTGTCCAGACCAGGAGGGAAATTTACCTCCTCAAACTGTTTCTGCACTGAAAACATGCTCATCCAATTATTTAAATTGGTGATGAAGAAACAGAAATTTAACTGCAGGTTTTAGGACGCACTGAGTGGCTCAAACGACATCAACCATACTATTTTCTTCTACCATGTAAACCAAAACACATGGGTGTTGGGTGTTTGAACATCAGAAGGTCCAGAGACTGAAGGTGGTCTACTGTGGTGACACGAGTGAAAGGAACTGTTTTACCAGTTCAACCAGGCATGAAGCAAAACACTAAGTCAGAATGACCACGCCCGTTTTACACTGAAAAATCCTTGTTTTGTCATGGATCATACACTGTGAGACAGTAATCACTCCCCTCGTTATAAGACTAACCAAACCTGGTTACTGCAAGACCTTGAAAATCAAAGAACTACTACAAAGAACCTATATGATCTCAAAAAGCAACACATCGTGACCCGAGATGAGAAACAACTTTATTGACATCAGTCTGAAAAGTGTTACAAAGTCATTTCTGAAGGCTGCTTTCCACCGAAAGTGTAAGCGCCGCATAACGTAATGGACGCGTTTTCCCCGCCAGCTCAGCAGCGCGCTTCAGATCACAAAATCATTGAAATGCGATTTGCATAACTTAAAGGGTAATATGCAGGACTAATGTATTCCATGTTAATAAAGCCCCTTTCAAACAGGCCATGAAAAACTGTAATTTTCCGGACTTCGTCTGTTTTGCTTTTGAGTCTGAAAGCAATCTTCCGGACTTTGTCCGAATACCCTTTACCGGTAATTTAACGGATGAAGACCTAGTAACAAGAGCGGACTTTTCGCGGTATGGTGTTTGCATTCAGACTACCAGGTAATGTTCCAGAAAAGCTGGAGGGGTGTGGGGCGGTGGGGGAAAAGGGAGAGGGGCAGGGAACACTGTGAGGGCACACATTGATGACGTATAAATGTCACTATTTTCCTTTCAGCTTCTTCATCGATGTCTTCTAAGGGTTTCCATATGCGCAAAATTGCACACGTCACAAAGACGAGCGCTGCGAGTAGATCTGCTGTTTCGTCGAAACAGCAGATCTTTGCAATAATCCCTTTGTTTGGGGAAATGACGTACGCCCGCCGCACTAAGTTAACATAATATCCACATACAACGCCCCATACAAGTGCAGATGAGGACTTGGTCCAATGGAGGAGATCAGGTAAGGAAAAGCGTGGTGTAGCTGGTGATTAAGTTTTGTTTTTTTCCTAGTTAAGCAATCAGAAATTTGCACCGCTAGATGCTCCGCTCTAAACTGCTGAGATTGACGCGTTCTGGAAGCGTAGAGCGTAAAAAAATAGACTTGCCGAGTAAATTTAGGAGAGGGCCGCGTCACAACGCTTCTGGGCCATGTCAGATTCGCCCGGTGGTAACAAACCCCTTCACTACGACGACAGTGATCAGCTGCGTATCACACTTCGCAGACATTACGCGCCGCTTACGCATCGTTGGCGGGAAGAAGGCTTTATGCTTTGGTACTCCAGAGAACCACAGTGAGAAACATCATCAACACATAATGAAAACATGGAACAGTGGAGAGGCTGGCTGACCAAAATTTTCTCTAAGAGCTCATCAACCACTCATCTAGGAGGTCACAGAAGAACCAAGGACAACATCTACAGCTCTGCAGGCTTCACTGCATCAGCTAAGGCAACACAAGGAAAGAGTGACTGAGGAGAAATGGCATACATGGGAGAGTTCAAGCCCAGAATCAACGTTGACCCAAAAGAACACGGACGGCCTTCAGATTTTTCCGTCAGCGTTTAAAAAACAAAAACGTTCAAATACAGTAAATATTGGGTTAATATTTGATTTGCCCCACTAAGTATGTCTTTGACCCCTCGTCTTTCCTGGACTAGCTGTACGTATTCCCTCTGTTTTTTATGCTATAGACCTACAGGCCCAGTGATCCTGTTGAACTGTTTTTCTGTCTTAGACAGGCCCACTGACAGATCTACTGCTCTCATTAATTCCCACGTTCCCAGATTTTATTTGCCATAGAAAGTACTCCTGGATCACTGTTTAGGGATCAGACTGAACTGGGTTTCTTCCTGTTGGAAGTGAGTTTTTCTTTTCCACCGTCACCACATACTTGCACACATCTCGCAGGAGTCTGCCTTTCGGATCGGGATCATACTGGTATGAATTTTCTTCTTCTAAAGTGCCTTGTTATTGATTTTCGTTGTGAACTGGTGTAGAATTGTTGGAGTGATGTTAGCTGGACTCTTTCATTCTTTTCTGCTCATGATGTGACTACTCACATGAGGTCAGCTGATCATTCTGCACAATAACCTGAAAACAATAAACCGTCACCACAAAAAAATGAAAGGTTTGCTAAACACAGCGCTTGTGTCCCTGTCAGAATGAAGACTGCACACGATTAAAGCTGTTTGGGAGACTCAACCGACGTCACTCGTTCGCCCACAAGTCCATGTCGCTCCTAACCTAATCACCACATTTACAAGAAGGACAGAGGAGAAAAAGCCCACGTCAGAGCGTCACAGTTGTAAATATTACTGGGAAATGTTTGCCAAAGGGAAGAGACAGATAAGACCCGTCTCAGATTTACAAAAAATAAAAACATCTTGAGGATCCTCTAGACTTGTGAAAATATTCTGTGGACCGATGAGACAAAGGTGAAGCTTTTAAGAAGGTTTATGTACCGTTAAGTCTGGTGTCAAACTAACCCAGTGTTTCAGAGAAAGAACATCAAAGCCACAGTCAAACACGGCGGTGGCAGTGTGATGGTCCTTTGCTGCTTCAGGACCAGCAATTGATAGAACCTTGAGTTCTCCTATTTAGCAGTTAAGGTGCCCCAGAGAGAGGCTATTGTCCTGCAATGCCCCCATCTAGGGCTCCATTCCTGACCTCCGGATCATTGCTCCAGGTCACCCCCCCCCCCACAAACCCCATCTGTCTGTATTGTTTTTAGAAATTAATCTGGGTCTCTATGGTTAGCTAATTAAACTATTTTTCTTATTTCTCAGAATTTCCCCTTAACTTCCCCTTTTCTTTCTTCCTCCATCATGCAGAAGGTAAATCCATCCATTCCGCCTGGCTGTTCCAAAAACTAGTCTGTGTAGGAAGAGCTGGAATAAAGGGGAATTCTCATTCGTAATCCGACTGTAAGTGTTAAAGCTGCAGATGAAAGCCTTCGCTTCTTCCTAAACAACAAGACGACACAGGTATGCCGACGCGGCTGAAATCTAAACACTGCTGAGTCATCGATTAACAGCACATCGTCATGAACCACCGACAGCAGGATAATGAGTGAAAATAACATCTGTGGCTGCTTCACCTTAAGGGACCTTTTAATTAACACCAAGTCTGCTCTCCACATCAGCTCCATGGAGACGGAGGCCTGGTTCAAGTCTCACCACATCAATGTTCATTAAGAAGCTCGTGTTTGAACATGAAGACTAATTTAATGAATGTGTTCTCTAGGATTCAAGAAGACTTGCAAATTTCCAAACATATTTTCCTTTTTTTAAATAAACATTCTCTTTTAAAAAGTCCCTCCATTTATCAGGATTGTGTCTTAATCCTGGCAGAAGGAGAGGTTTTACCAGGGCTCTGCAACTCCAGTCCTTCTCCATCCAACAATCTATCCATCTGTCCATCCCTCCGTCCATTTGATGTTGAAAAAAAAGAAACATCTTAAAATGAAAAAATGTGTGGGAACGCTGCATAACATTAACCTTAAAAGTTTTGTTTTTTTGAAATTATTTTTTTCTGAATCTTTGAAAGTTAAATGCTGTGAAAAGACGTTTATCAGAAAATGAAACAACATGTTGGAACATTAGACGAGCTCTGAGTTGATAGATTCAGCAGAGATGCATAGCAACGCTGCAGGACGTTGGCACTGGAGACCCGAAGCTGCAGATATGAAGGTAGATATGTGCCAAAACGCATGTAGTTGTAGCTCGTGATGTGAACACTTGTAGAACACCATTTGAGAACTTGAGCAACAAAAATCTGAAGTTCTATGTGAACCATCACAGCAGGAGGAAATAAAATCACACACACAAACTGAATTTCAAATTGCACTAAAACCCCAAACATGTAAGACCCTGTGTGAAACAAATGCACTAGTGTCAGATTTTCACCTGGAGAAACCTTTCACATTAACCTGTTCTGAATGTAAAGTCACATAAAAATATTCACATGTCTGCTTTCATTTTTATACAAACATAATTACAGCTCTCCGCTTATCATTAATCGTTTCCTACTATACATTTTAAGTGGACAAATGGTATTCTACAAGTGTTCACATCACGAGCTACAGCTACATGCGTTTTGGCACATATCTACCTGCATAGCAGACCCCTGATCCAATCCATTCCCCTGCATCCTGGCTTGAATGTTTAGGGCTGTTGCCACCAGCATGTGTATACTTTGTTCAGGTCGATGTACATCGTTTGTTTTCATCCACATAAGTTAATATTTGGTCTCATCTGATCAGAACATCTTCTTCCACATGTTTGCTTTGCTTCCTGCATGGTTTGTAGCAATCTGCCAACAGGACTTCTTCTGCATTCTTGCTACTCTTTCGTAAAGATCACGGGGACAGATTCTCCCACCTGAGGTATGGATCTCTGCAGCTCCTCCACAATCGCCATCAATGCTCTTCGTGTCCAGCCTGTCAGTCTAGGTGGACGTCCATGTCCTGATTCCCTCAGGCCCAACTGGACTCTGATTACTAAATTTGTGATTTCTGAAGGGAAATGGTCGCATGGGGTTTTTATTTAGGAGCATCAAAGTAAAAGGGGTGGAAAACAAACACTTAAAAATGTTTTTAAACTATTACATTTAACAATAAAATACACTACAAAAAAACGATTTTCAGTAAAAAATCCTCTGTCTATGGACTTCTTTTCTTATTCTTTAAATATATTCTCTTATTTCAAGAAAATATTCACTTGCTCCATTGGCAGATTTTGTAGCTTATTACAAGCTTATTTTTTTTCTACTTGTTTCTACAGTAGCCTTTTTTCCACTGTACATTGTAGTTTATAATTGTAACATGATAAACTTTGGAAAAAGTGTAAGGTTTTATTTTTGTCTTTATTAAGATCCTTTATTCTATGATTTTTAGCTGCAGTAATTAGGCACTCTGGTTTTTGTTGAGGAAAACAAACCTCTCATGTCTAATTATTGATTTCACACTCAGACCTAAACAGCTCCAGCCCCTCAGCTCCGAAGGCCTGAAGTGAAAACATTCCAGGTCAAATTAATCCCGTAAGAACAAAAGAATCTGTGAAGAGAAACGGACAAAGGAAGGAAAGAAGGCATTCCGATCATGTTGGTTCAGGCGTTGCGATACCAGAATCTCCCTACATGTGAAAGAAGAGCAGCAGGCAACGTTTGTAGCCCCGGGGCGAACGTTTTGTTTGGTCGTCCAGAGAAGGCCGAGCCGAGAACACGAGCGACGGTTCTATTCCCCGAAGACACTTTTTGTACGACAAAGAAAATGTCCTCTGTCTCCCCGAGTAATGAAGTATATGATCAAACGCTGGCGTGGGGGCGGGGGGTTTTCGATCCACATGTGATGGAGTTAACATCTGTCAGACTTTAATGATGCCGTGTAGGAGGACAGCAGCAGCAGGCAGAAAGAGAAAGGGAGAGACTGTGGTTGGGTTTGTCGTTATCCCACTGGGTCAGTGTGGGCCTTGACTTCCTAAACGCATAAACAGGGATTTCCATCAGGATTGGTTTGTATTAGAACACTCTAAAGACGGCTGCAGAAACGTTTTATGCAGCACAAGAGAAGATGAAGGTTTGGTAAAATCCATTAAATGCAGATGTAAAGTATGCAAATAAGAGGTGATGTAAGGTTTAAAGGTTTCTGCATCAATGGTAGCTCAAATTTAGCATTTTGGAAAAAAATACATGTGTTTGTGAGCTTTTATTGCAATGAAAGAAAATCAGTTTCCTGTAGAAATTCCTTATGTAGCTTTGTAATACAAAGGACAAACAGTTGGTTAGGTTTTCTTCTGTTTACTTCGGTGAGCTAACTTCCTGATCTCTTCCACAGAGAAATGCAGCAGGCGTGAAGGACTCCTACACCGGAGACTGAAAGGCTGCGTCCTTTCATCCTCCACATCAAACATCGGACAGAACTCGTCTAAAAGTGTCGCTCTTATTTACACTGGTGTCATTTAGCGGCAGCAGAAGAAGAGCTCTGTGTTTGAGCAGAGGCTGCTTTTTACTGCTGGTTCATTGAGCAAATAATGGGCTGGAGTTCTCATTCTGACACCGATATAAAGTCCTCTATAATATTTGTGTTTCACCGTCAAAGCCTTTTAAATGACTGGACAAGTTCACCTAAAACATAAATAGTTCACGTAAGACACCCTCACATGCCTCATATTCATGCATTGTTATTATTTTCAGGAAAAAACTGGAGAAACGAAAGTACGTTTGGTCCTATAAATCAAGGACAAACTCAAATGTAGGATTTAATCCAAGTTTTTGCAGCAAATTAAGCAAAATAGTAAAAAGTAAGAACTATATTTTTTACAGTCTACTGTATTAAACTATTCATGTGTTGTGCTGGCTAAAGTGCAACAGAGTTATGCTGCTACGTGGAAACTCGGTACTCCTCTGTACCGTACCAGAAAATACAAATACATGTACCATTACATGCCCTTGTGTCTTAGACTGCTGAAGGAGGAGCAGCCTCTCTTTGTCTCTCTCCCGATCCCCCCTCACTTTATTTTCTTTTCTGTTTGCTTTTCTTGTTTTCTTTTCTTTTCTTTTCTTAACTTTTTCTTAGTTACTTTATCTACCCAGCCCCTGGAGTTACTGTATTGGACCGGATCTCTTCTTGGATTACTTTTTTATGGACTTATCAACATGGCTTTTTGCTCAGTTGAGGATTTTGAAAAACTGCTCCACAGAATTGAGGGCATTGAAACGAAGCTACGTTGTCTGGAAATAAATTTTGATCTCCACGCTGATTATGGAAACGACACAACTTTACCGTTAAATACACACACGGAGGAACAGCCTCGCAGCCCGGTGTTACATCGGTCTAACCGTGTCACAGAGACTCCCTCAGCCAACAGGCGCCTGAGCGGGAGAACTCCGCACTCTAATGAAGACTGGCCAGCTTTAAAACGCACGGAATCATCAACCCCAGCCCGTTCTCCGAGGAAGAAAAAACTAAAGAAACTCCAGCACAGAGAAAGCTCTGAACCCAGACCTGCCGCTTCTGTTAAAAGTAAACAAAAGAGGTTTTAGCCAAAAACAAGAGATATTTCTCCACCTGAAATCCCGCTGAAAAACAGATTCGCAGCCTTGAGTTACCCGAAAGATGACGCAGCCCCCGGGACCAGTCAAAGCCACCAGGAGAGACCCAGCCGCATCAAACGGACACATAACAAAGTAAGAGCCCCCCCGACAAAGATTGTTATCATACAAGACGGATCAATTAATGAAATTGAGGCTTTTTGTAGCAAGAACACCAACGTTTATAGCTGCTACAAAAATACAGTGAGAGAAATATCAGAAAAAATCCAGAGCATCTCGGACTAACATCCTACTCTGGAAAAGTTCGTCATTCACGCTGGATCAGCAGATATCGCGATGAGACAATCAGAGATTCTGAAGAGAGACTTCTTTGATCTCCTACATAGACTTGATGGACTTAACGTAAACATCCTCATCAGCGGACCAGTCCCTGAAGGGAATGATGAATGATACACCAAACCCATGGGACTAGTGTCAATAAGCCTGGGAGCTTCCCCCACTGATTATTACAGATATTTTATATTTGAGGGAACCGGGCAGTAAATCTACCCCTACCGTCTCCCAGAACTCGCCCGGCACCCCCTGAGTCTAAGATTTCAGTGATTATCAGCAGCAGGAAACATAAACCGTTAACCACACGCTCTCATATTAAACAAAATCTAAAATTGATAACCTGTCAGAAGGTTCAGCTGTCCATCATCACAATACTTAAGTTAGCTTTATTAAAAAATTAGATCTCTATCCGGGAAGTCTTTTCTTATCAATGACTTCATCACTGAGCATAATTCACATGCCCTTTCTTATCAGAAACTTGGCTAGATGAAAATAACGAAACAACTGCATTGATAGAATCTGCTCCTCCAAATTACAATTTCTTAAGCGAGAGCAGAAAACACAGACGAGGCGGAGGTGTAGCCACCATCTTTCACAACTCAATGAACTTTAAAAAGGTAACTCTGGGCGCGTTTGATTCTTTTGAATACCTAGCCACCCAGATCAATGAGCCTAACAAAGCGTTATTTCTAAGTTTATATAAACCACCAAAACTTAACTCTAACTTCTTTAATGATTTCAATGACCTTCTTTCTGTAATATGTATCGACTATGACCAACTAATCATCGTGGGGGACTTTAACATCCATACCGACAACCCCCAAGATAGACAAGCAAAAACATTAGATGATACTCTCCACAACTTCGGCCTGACCCAGCATGTCAAACAACCAACACACAATAAAGGACACACTCTGGACTTAATTATCAGCAAAGGTTTAAATATTTCTGACATCTCTGTAATTAATATTGCATTATCTGACCATTTCTGTGTTTTCTTTCAAAGTACCATCTCTGCTAAATTACCCAGCCACAGTAAGACCACTATAAAAAAGCGTTTTCTAGGGGACAGTTCAGTAGAAACCTTTAAACGTATTTATCCTTCCACCACATCCCCCTCATCTCCCAACTCAAACTCACTAAATAAGTTGGTAGATAATTTCCTTGCGAAAATCTCAGACATCATGGATTCCATTGCTCCAACTAAAGTGAAAGTAGTCTCAGGTAGAAAGAAGTCTCCGTGGACAAGTAATCCACTGGTACGTAGTGAAAAAAGAGAGTGTCGACGAGCCGAGAGAAAATGGCGGAAAACTCGACTCCAGGTTCACTGTGAGATCTACAAAGAGAGACTGAATAGATATCAGGTAATTATAAAAGATGCTAGGGAATCGTTCTTTTCTGAAATCATCAACAGAAACATTAATAATGCACGGACTCTATTTGCAACAGTGGAAAGACTAACTAATCCTTTAGTGACAGTAGCCCCAGAACTAAACTCTACCAGGGCCTGCAATGAATTTGCCAGGTTTTTCACTGAAAAGATTCTAACAATTAGACGGTCAATCTGTACCTCAATATCGAACCCACAACCAGTGCCATCCCCAATCAATAACAATGTAGAGAAAATGTCTGAATTCCACGAATTAAACCAGAACAGCCTTGAAAAAATCTTTATCCAATTAAGCTCCTCCTCCTGCTGTCTTGATATCCTACCCACAGCTTTTCTAAAGAAAGTTCTTCCTGTCATTGGTTCTGATCTTGTTCAAATAGTGAACTCATCACTGCTATCAGGTGTCTTCCCTCAGGCTTTAAAAACAGCAGTTATTAAACCACTGCTAAAGAGGAAAAATCTGGACAACACGTTAATGCAGAACTACAGGCCAATCTCTAATCTCCCATTCATCAGTAAGATTATTGAAAAAGCTGTTTCAGCAGTTAAATGGCTTCATAACAACGACAAACCGTTTTGATGCTTTTCAGTCTGGTTTCCGTGCTCACCACAGCACCGAGACTGTCCTCGTCAAAGTATTTAATGACATCCGCATAAATACAGACTGTGGAAGAACCACAGTGCTGGTTCTGTTGGACCTCAGTGCAGCATTTGACACTGTTGATCATGATATTTTATTGGAACGACTGGAGAGCTGGGTCGGACTCTCTGGTACAGTACTTGGCTGGTTCGAGTCTTACCTAAAGAACAGGGACTTCTATGTTTCAATAGGAAACTTTTCATCAGAACGAACAGAAATCACATGTGGGGTGCCCCAGGGCTCCATCCTGGGGCCCCTCTTATTTAATATCTACATGCTCCCACCAGGCAAGATTATAGCGACCAATAACATTAGCTACCATAACTACGCGGATGACACTCAGCTCTACATTACAATGTCACCAGGTGACTCTGAACCCATTCAAACCCTAAATCAATGCATTGACCAAATAAATGGATGGATGTGCCATAACTTTCTCCAGCTGAATAGAAACAAAACTGAAGTGATTATTTTTGGACCCAAGGAGGAACGATCAAGAGTCAGCACACAGCTTCAATTAATACAGCTAGAAACTACTGATCAGGTTCGTAACCTAGGTGTAGTAATGGACTCAGACCTGAACCTCCAGGGTCACATAAAGGCAATAACAAGGTCAGCCTTCTATCACCTGAAGAACATCTCTAGGATTAAAGGACTGATTTTGCAACACGACCTAGAAAAACTCATCCATGCGTTTATCTTTAGTCGGATTGATTACTGCAACAGCATCTTGACAGGTCTGCCTAAAAAGTCAATCAGACAGCTGCAGCTGATCCAGAACGCTGCCGCTCGCGTCCTCACTAGAACCAGGAAAGTAGAGCACATAACCCCAGTTCTAAAGTCCTTACACTGGCTCCCTGTAGCTCAGAGAATAGACTTTAAAATACGTTTACTAGTTTATAAATCATTACATGGCTTAGCACCAAAATATGTTGAAGACCTGTTGTCATTATACCAACCACCAAGACCACTCAGGTCCTCCAACTCTAGCCTACTAAACATCCCTAGACTCAGAACTAAACATGGAGAAGCAGCTTTCAGTTTCTATGCTCCCCTTATCTGGAACAGACTTCCTGACGAGTGTTGAGCTGCTGAAACTCTGAACTGCTTTAAATCGAGACTAAAAACCATCTGTTTAGAATTGCCTTTGAGTAAATGCTTGATGTTATATGTATGAAATGTGTTCATGCTCTCTTGCTTTTTTTATTTTTCTCTTGCTTTATTGTGTATCATGGGTAATGTGTGTTTCTTTTATGTGTTTCTTTTAAATCACCAAATCATGTAAAGCACCTTGAATTACCCTGCTGTTGAAAGTGTGCTATACAAATAAAATTGCCTTGCCTTGCCTTGCCTCTTGCTGTCTTGATACCCTACCCACAGCATTTCTAAAGAAAGTTCTTCCTGTTATTGGGTCTGATCTTGTTCAAATAGTGAACTCATCCCTATTATCAGGTGTCTTCCCTCAGGCTTTAAAAACAGCAGTTATTAAACCACTACTGAAGAAGAAGAATCTGGACAACACATTAATGCAGAATTTCAGGCCAATCTCTAATCTTCTATTCATCAGTAAGATTATTGAAAAAGCTTTGTTTCAGCAGTTAAATAGCTTCCTAACAATGACAAACCGTTTAGATGTTTTTCAGTCTGGTTTCCGTGCTCACCACAGCACTGAGACTGCCTAGTCAAAGTATTCAATGACATCCGCATAAATACAGACTGTGGTAGAACCACAGTGCTGGTTCTGTTGGACCTCAGTGCAGCATTTGACACTGTTGATCATGATATATTATTGGAACGACTGGAGAGCTGGGTCGGACTTTCTGGTACACTACTTGGCTGGTTTGAGTCTTACCTAAAGAATAGGGACTTCTATGTTTCGATAGGAAACTTTTCATCAGAATTAACAGAAATCACATGTGGGGTGCCCCAGGGCTCCATCCTGGGGCCGCTCTTATTTAATATCTACATGCTCCCACTAGGCAAGATTACAGCAACCAATAACATTAGCTACCATAACTACGCGGATGACACTCAGCTTTACATTACAATGTCACCAGGTGACTCTGAACCCATTCAAACCCTAAATCAATGCATTGACCAAATAAATGGTTGGATGTGCCATAACTTTCTCCAGCTGAACAGAAACAAAACTGAAGTAATTGTCTTTGGACCCAAAGAGGAACGATCAACAGTTAGCACATTGCCTCAGTTAATACAGCTAGAAACTACTGATCAGGCCTGAAATCTAGGTGTAGTAATGGACTCAGACCTGAACCTCCAGGGTCACATAAAGGCAATAATAAGGTCAGCCTTCTATCACCTGAAGAACATTTCTAGGATTAAAAGACTGATGTTGCAACAGGACCTGGATAGACTCATCCATGCATTTATCTTTAGTCGGATTGATTACTGCAACAGCGTCTTCACAGGTCTGCCTAAAAAGTCAATCAGACAGCTGCAGCTGATCCAGAACGCTGCTGCTTGTGTTCCTCACTAGAACCAGGAAAGATGGCGGCCACATTTCTTGCCCCTCCTGGAGACCGATCACATGACCGGCTTTCCAGTAAGTAATTGCTCTGAATGACTCCAGAGGTTTTTGCTATATGTGCAGTGGTAAAACATATGAATGATAGTTTCTGGTTCTATATGACAAAAGTCACAGTTTAATTCAATGTTTAATTTAAAGAGCACAAATCCATCCATCTTGTAGCGTCTCGAGAATTAAACCCCACCGGAAGTAGTTCCTTGCGCAGATGGGCTCATGGTACGGATCGTGCTTCCTGAACAGATCGTGCAGTGACAGTGTCTATTAAAAATTCTAATAACTCCAAAGCTATGAAGACCGTAAAATGTTTTGAGAAATATGATGTATGTAATTGGTGATTTGCATATATTTATCTTCTCAAATGCATCTCTTAGTATTTTTTTGTTTTTTTCTTTTCTGTCATTCCTGACAAATTCATTTGTGCTCCGCTCTTTTATGTGCCTACTGTTGTTTTTAGCCCCCTTGTTACTTTATTTGTTCAGTCCTGTTTTTCTTGTATTTGAGCTTTATTCAATAAAGCTTAAAAAAAAAAAAGACACGCGAAAAAAAAACGTGCTTCCTGAACAGATCGTGCAGTGACACAGCTAGTGCGGGGTCTATGGTTTCCGCCAGCTTGGGAATCACGTGATTCCAGACCTTGTCACGTGATAAAAAGAACCAGGAAACGTGGGTTAGTAAGTAAAACTGGGAAAAGATTGTTGAAGAAGGATTAGGTAGTATACATAAATCGTTTATTCCAGTATTCACAGATGGGTCAAAAGATTCAGAAAAAGAGAATACAGGATTTTCTTTTTGTATTCCAACATTAGGAAAATATGTTAAAACAAGAACATCAGACAAATTATCAGTGTTTACGGTGGAAATGTTAGCAATTTCATTTAGTTTACAATGGATAGAACAACATAGGATAAAAAAGGGTATAAAATGTTCAGACTCAATGTCAGCTCTAATGTCACTTAAATCAATGTCAACAGATAGTAGACCTGATATATTATTTGAAATATATGAAAGCTTGTTTAGGTTAAATAAGATTGAGTCAGAAATAAGATTCATGTAGGTTCCAGCACATAGGGGGGTAGAGGGAAATGAAATAGCAGATTTTCATGCTAAACAAGCAGCAAAACAAGGTACAATAATAGAAATACCATACAGTGTAGCAGAAGTGAAAGCAATTATTAAAAAAAGAGAAAAAGAGAAAAGAAAAAAAAGAACCAGGAAAGTAGAGCACATCACCCCAGTTCTAAAGTCCTTACACTGGCTCCCTGTAGCTCAGAGAATAGATGTTAAAATACTTTTTTTCAATTAAACACCAAAGGATGTCAAAAAAGCATGTGGTTCACCACCTGTTGACAAAATAAATGCACTTAATCAAAAAGAACATTAATTTCACTATTAGTGTCACTCTTTGTGGAAACACTATGCTCATTTTGCATGAATTTAAAAAAACTGGACCAAGGGTTTCTGACCTTCAGTGAGTGCAATTCCTCCACCTGGTTCTGGATCTACCCCGGAGTTTCTGCTATGTGAATCATCCAATCACTCCAAACTCCTTATTTTGGATAAAACGGAAGTTGGTGGATTACTCGTTTATGAGAAGGGTTTAAGCATGTTTTGTTCTCAAATATAGGCAAAGTATTATTTTAACATTCCCAAACATTAACACTGACTTTTTTAAAGTCGTTATATTGTTTTCTACACTTTCTATGTTTGCTTATTTTTTTTATTTTTTTTTATCTGCTCAAACATCCAGTCAGTTCTATGCTTTCAACGTTTTTAAGTTTAAAACATAAAATCATTTTAACTTCAGGAATCTTTATCTTTATGAGGTTCATTTGATAGGTACATTTACAAAAACACATAATGCTTTCAGCTAGTTTGCCGCATTTGTTCCTAGATGGGCTTTTAATACACTGTAAAAATAAAAAAAATTAAAATTACATTTACACTGACTGTTTTCAAGGGATTATCTTGTTTTCTACTCTGGCTATGTCTGCTTGTACTATTTTATTTATTAAGAGATTAAATCAAATCCCCAGTCAATTCTATACATTCAACTTTTTAAAGTAATAGAACAGAATAAAATCTAATTAATTATAGGGAATGAAAGGAAGGAAATCAAGAAAATATTTTTTGTTTAATGCTGAACAAAGTAAAAAGAAAAGCTTTACCACCACAGAGCAGCATCTAGCCCTGAGGCAGGGATAACATCAAAGAACCAGGTTTCATTTGACATAATGAACGAACAGCATGAGGTAATAAACATGTTTGCAAAAATGGATCAGATCAAGTTATGAAAGCAGCATCAGGTGGTTTGATGGACATGTGATGCTGGTACAGTGCACACAGAGTCCACAGATCAAACTGATCATCATCAGTCTGACCCCTTCTATAAAAGTAGGAGATGTGTCTGTCTGCAGCTCTGGAGCGAACAGGTGTGTACGTGTGCTAACACGATGCCAGGATGGAAAGGCCTCAGCAATGACCTGTTGTGTTTTTTTAACTCCATTCTTTCCGAGACGTCAGCATGCCAGCAAATTTAGCCCGAGAAAGCACAAAAAACCCCAAGAGGCTGCATCCCTCAGTTAGCATAGGTAAAGGTTAAAGTTCACGACAGTTTCACGGCTATTTGTGCATCAAACCGAAGCACTTTGAGCTGAGACGAGCTGATCTCCAGCTCATTCCTGCTGTGGAGAAGTTAAGTAAGGATACGCCCCTTTTGTCTGCGCTGAGGCATTCCCCCTGAGCTGTGACTGTTCCCCGGGGAGATTTCCCCCCGCGTGTGTCACCCAGAGAGGGGGGATACCGACCCTCACTCCGGCTTTAGGCATCGGGCTTACGGCTGGTTGGACTCACTGAGGAGGAGTGTGTGCAGAAACCAAGTCAGAACTCATGGGGGGGGAACCCTTTATTGTGAACGAGGCAGAAATCCAGAAAGTTAGAAACTTGGAGGCATTGATGCATTCCTGGCAGCTCCTGTTGGAAGGAGGAGGAGGAGGAGGAGGAGGAGGTGTGTTTGTATGTGTGTGGCCTCGTTTTCTCATTCCCAGACAAACAAATGCACCATTCAACAACAGAAAGCACATAAGCCTCGACAGCTACAAATTGTTACAGGAAGGGCATTCAGAGGTTGGAGTTTGTGAAGTCACAGGATGGGAAGCTGGTGAATCTGAACAAGGAGATAAAGAACGATCCGCTAGACGTTATGTGTTTTCATGTCGGTAGTTTGTAACGAGCACAAATATCCGCCGGGAGGGCCCCATGAGGTTCCTGCAGCTCTTTGGTTTACTCGAAAGAGTAAATTAAAGCGTTAAATCAAAAGGCGCAGTCGGGCTCGTCCATGCGTAGCCAACAAAAGGCAAAACGGTAGAAACAAGTCTCTGGTGTCAACTGAAATAAGAGGGAAATCTTTGCAGCTTTTTAGGTCAGATCAGACGTACTGGATACCCCAGAAAGTAACTCGATGCGGCCGCACGGCTGCACGGGGCCGTGTGGTGGCGTGCAAGGCAGGAGCTTAAGGAAAACGGCGTGAGGAGGAGGTGGAGAATATGGATCCACCTCTCCAGCCTGTCAGCTCCCTGCTGAGTTTATCAAGGAGTAATTTGTTGCCTGCGGACTTTCCACCTCCCGTAGTGAATCTGCAGTGATATACTGACACTTGGAGAGCAGCCAGATTTCCTCCTGGCTTTAAAGCAGCCCTGAAGGCAGGGAGGTTTGACTTGACTTGTCCTCAGGTTACGCATGGAGTTGGCAGGTTAAAGAGAAGGAAAGAAAAAAAATGAAATCATCTATCATGTCGATGCTGTCAACGGTTTCTGCTGCTCCTTCCCCTTAAACACAAAGGTAGTTAAAAACATTAGCAACCGGGTTAATCAGAGATCTTGGGAGGATAAACGGTTTAATGCTGGTTTCTGCAGCTGGAGGGACCCTCCTGCGGATGCATGCGTCAAACACTTGAACATGCAGAGGTCTCTTCAGCGGCTTTAAGAGCGAGTTGCGGCCTGTGAAATGACTCAGTTGGGTTACGTGTGTCTAAATGAGACTGACAGGTAAAACCCAGCTTTCCTTGGTGTTTGTCTTCCAGCCTTTGTCTCTCGTTTCATCACGCCGCTGCATTAGAAACCGCCCAATAATGTCGGGAAATGAACTCGGAGCTTATAGCGCGTGCGGGGGAGGGGCTGAGATGAAAAGAAATCTCAGTCGAAAAATTAAAATATTGAATACAAACTGCGTAGTCATGAGTCTGAGAACATCACAATTATTCATACCACGAGTAGATTCAGGATATAAAGAATGCACGGTAGTGCAGTTGGTACACTGTTGCCCTGCAGCCGGAAGATCCTGGGTTCAAATCCCGTCCTGGGCTTTTTCTGCATGTTCTCCCCATGCATGCACGTGTTCTCTCTGTTTACTCTGGCTTCCTCCCAAATACCTGATTGTTAGCTTAACTGGTCTTTCTAAACTGTCCTTAGGTGTGAGTGTGCAGATGCTTGTGCCTCTGTGTCGCCCTGAGATGGACTGGCGACCTGTTCAGGGTGTAGGAACCAGCCCAGACCCTTTGTAATTTACCCCCCCCCCCCCCCAACTCTGCAAGAACAAGCTGGTGTTGGCAATAAATGGATGGATGTTTCTTCTGACAGGAAGCAATATTAACATTTCTTCTTTTTTTTTTCTTCTTTTTGTTCACAAGCGGAGCAGTACAGCTTTTGCTATAGTACTACACTTGATATATGTGTGAAAAATCTTTATTATGAATTGTTGGGGTTTTTATTTCCTGATGTTATGGACACGGAAACGGAAAATAAAGGGGGAGAGAGAAAGAAGATGAAGAAGAGAGGTAGGAAACAAAAAGTCAAGGGAACAAAGAAAACACAGGAAAACATGGAAGTCTGCCTCCATACCCACAGGACGGCAGAGAGAGGGGAAAAACCCAAAAAAACAGAAAAAGGAACATCGACAAAACAAACCAAACATCGTGAACTAAGATCTAAACAACCACATCACACAAAAATAGATATAAAAATACAACAACAATGTCACAGAAAAACTCATGGTACCGATTAATCAAGCTCTAGTAATGATAACCTCAGCCCAAGAATATTTCCTTAAACACCAGAGACCCCACATCTATGTGTGTGTGTTAGCATGCTGGTGCATATAAGGTTTCTCCATAAGAGTGTTCGATAGCTGGTGTGAGCAGACATCAATCCGTCTCCCAGGAATCGATGCAGACATGAAGGCGATCGGAGCCAAGACGTCCAAAGGACCCCCAGAGCCCCAGGCGGACCCGGGCGGGGCCGACCGCATCCCCAAAGAGAGGAGCAGAGGAGAACCCCAGGGGAACGTCCAGCGGCTACTATGCAGGGGCCCGGGGGGCAGCAGTGACGAGCCCACGGGCTCCGCCGGCAACCAGCCGCGCCAGGGTGGGCCGGTCCATGGACCGGGAGAGCCGGGGCCCTGGGGCGCCCCACCCCCCAGCAGGGACCCGACAAGGGACCGGCTAACGAGGGGCCCCCGCGTCCGCCACACTGCACCGCCACCCTAGGCCAATTCCCACCGCCAACATCCCAGCGCCCACCCCTGCCCCACCGATAGCCACATCAGTGACGGAGGGGAAGTAGGCCCCCCATTAGATGTAGGTGCCTGAGGTGCGTCAGGCGAGAGGGCAGCCCAAGACCCAACTTAACAGGTAGACAAAGACATACAGAGACAGTCATACGTTCCCTCCCTCTTAAACACATACACTCTCACTGACTCACCAAGACACCCAAGAAATGACACTGTACCCTCACTCACACACCCCATACACTGGGGTGTAAATTGCAATCTGTCAAAATGCCTGACGGTCTTCAGATCTTTCTGTCAACTTGTTAAAAATAAACGGTTAACGCGACCATTATCTTTCTCATTTAAAGGAGCCCAGATTTGGACAGTTGAGCTTTTACATGTCCTGTGAATAAATGGCTCAAACAGAGAGAAATATATTTGTATAATAGTAGTCTATCTATTCATCCATCCTTCTATCCTCTCCGCAGGGTTGTGGGGTGGGCTGGTGCCTACAGTAGCTCCAGCAGTCACAGGGCGAGAGGCGGGGTACACCCTGGACAGGTCGCCAGTCCATCGCAGGTATTATTGTAGTTTTAAAGGTTCTCTTCTAAAAGCCAAACCAGGGACAGCAAAAAGGGCCTGTTGACGAGACAACTGTTTCTGTTAAATGTAACATTGTTTTATGTCTTGTCCCTGCTCAAATAAATGTGAAATAACTAAAAAGAATCTGAGAGGGAACTCGTAAGGACTCGTCAGATTTCATCATCTAAACAAACCCTCGTCGGCAGGTACAACAAAGGGAGAAAGGATTGATCTCTGAGACTAACCCAGACTGTGGAGATGGTTTCACCGCACAGACAACACAAAGTCTAGGAAACTGAGCTTTGGGTTGTTCCTCTTTAAAGCATGAGCCAGCTGACTTCTGGGACCAGCCAATACCTGCGAGTGGTTTTGCAGACTTAATGAGCGTTTTTCCTCTCAGCTTAGACACGTCTGAGGAGCGCGATTAGATAATGACGCATCAGAGGAACGGTGAAACAATTCAGGTCCATTTAAAAAGCCACAACCTGGCTCGGAGATATTTAGTGGCAATGGATCCCCTCCTTAGTAATTTACACATTTACAGCGAGGCGAGGGAGCTTCTGATGTGCTTCTTCATCAAGTCAATCCAACGTTGTAGCCGTTAGAGGTGCTTAAATCTACAATGTCAGAGCAAAAATGGGTCGTTCTTAAACCTAACCATGAAAGAGGATAACAAGCAATGATAGCTGAAAAAAGAAAAACGGTCGAACTGCAGGACCTGCTCTTATTTATTAAAACAGAGGCCTCTGACTGTCCTCTGTCAGATTTCCAAGGCATTCTTAAGATTCCCATGTGGCTTACACAGGACACTCTGACCACCTAACAGCCTGGTGCAAAGCAATATTGTTTTAACAACAGAACTGCTGCAGGTTTGGCTTTAAAAAGTTCGTTTTCATTCACCGGACGAGCGAGAAGTTAATCAAAGGAAGTCTGGATCGAGTTAATTGTAGTTTAGTGTCTTAGGAATTATTGGTCCTTTCCAAAACACTAAATTCTAATGTAAGAAAGTTTTAGCTTGTACCAAATACGTAACACGTCGGATTCAGGTGGTGGCAGTTCAGAAAAAGCCTAATAATCAGCCAATTAATGCATTGAAAATATGTGAGATGAAGCAGGACAACATCTAAAACATGCAGGGCAGTGCACATTGAGGACCAGGTTTAAAAAACAGGTCAACACTTTACAAAAGCTGGAGATTGGCAATACATCATTAAATCCTGATTGGTGGGTGTCGAGTTTTCAGGACTACCTTTGAATTGGGATGTAACAGTTCACAAAGATCTTGGTTCGGTATGTTTTCAGTACACTTTCATCAAGAAAAATAAATACAAATGTGCATATTATTATTATTTTTTTTACTTTGATCAACATTAAACAAAGAACCTTTTTACCTGAATTCCTTCCTTTCAATTCTGCTGCACGCATGTTTAACAGGTTAAATTGTCGTGCGCTCTTATTCTTTTGTTGTTCTCATTCTGTATCTGTGTGTGTTTTAAACTGGCTGTTGTAATCTTTGAACATCACTTAACCATGTTAATCTTTTACTCAATGTTCATTTCTATTTTTTACCGTGTATTAAAAGCCCATCTAGGGACAAATGCTGCAGATTATCTGTCGCTAAAAGCATTACGTCTATTTTTTTGTATCTGTATTTTTTTATGAACCTCATAAATATAAAGATTCCTGAAGTTAATTTAGTCTTATTATGTTTTAAACCTTAAAAACGTTAAAAGCATAGAACTGACTGGATGTTTAAACAGAATTTTTTTTAAATAGTACAAGCAGACATAGCCAGAGTAGAAAACAATATGACCACTTGAAAACAGTCAGTGCTAATGTTTAGAAATGTCGTTTTAATAATACTTTGCCCATATGCGAGAATAAAAACGCTTAAATCGATTTGGAGTTGTTTTAATATTTTGATCGTCTTCCAGCTGTTCTTGAATGCAACATGGGCAGCTTTTGAAAATCCCTTCTCATCAACGGGGATTCCGCCGACTTGCCTTTTTTACAAAATAAGGAGTTTGGGCTGATTTGATGCTACTGGTAGCCATGTGAACATCAGCTGGTTTTACTCTAGTATCAGTGATGTTTACATTCAGCTTGACATTGTTTGTGGTGAGTCATTCAGTTCAGTGCAAAGCGTTATATGGACCTTCTTTCAACAGCAATAAGGTCCATATAACGCTTTGCACTGAACTGAATGACTCACCACAAACAATGTCAGAACTTTATCAGTGAACACATCTTTCAACAGCAATATGTGTTCACTGATAAAGTTCTGGTTCGGTCCATCTTTCCTTTTCTACTGTAGCTGTATGACAAACCATAAATGTTCATAAATGGCAGAGTTTAGTGATAGCTGGGAGTCCTTTCTGTTTAGTTTTGGTGTCACTTTTTTTTTTTTTTTACGTGTCCTGTTTGGCAGTGTGGAGCTCAGAATTTGTGTCTGAGTACCAAGTAGAAGCCCGACAGATTTACTTTCACAAGCGGAGCAGTACAGCTTTTGCTATAGTCCTCCACTTGATATTGTGTGAAAAATCTTTATTATGAATTGCTGGGGGTTTTATTTCCTGATGTTATGGACACGGAGACGGAAAATTAAGGGGAAGAAAGAAAGAAGATGAAGAAGAGAGGTAGGAAACAAAATGTCATGAGAGAGGGTGAGTTGAAAATACAAGAGAGGAAGGGGAAGAAAGAAAACACAGGAAGACATTGAAGTCTCGTGAAGATGCATTAATTATGGCAAGTTGTCCCAACATCATCATTATTTGAAAAGTGCTTTTTGTATTTCCTCAGGTTATCTTTGTCTGATGAAAAAATTATTTGATGACCCGAAACCTTAAAGTGTGACAAGTCTATGGCAGAGAGAGGGGAAAGAACAAAACAAAACACGAAAAAGGAACATTGACAAAACAAACCTAACATCGTGAACAAAGTTCTGGTTCGGTCCATCTTTCCTTTTCTACTGTAGCTGCATGACAAACCATAAATGTTCCTAAATGGCAGAGTTTAGCGATAGCTGGGAGTCCTTTCTGGTTTTTTTGGTGTCACTTGTTAAATTGCGCTGCGCACTGAGTTCAGCACTTAAACATTCTGCATGTGTTCAGGTAGAAAACAGCTGGATTCATTCGGTACATGTGAGTACCGAACCAACGGGGTCGTACCGAAAAATTAAAACACGAACACATGGACTGTTACAGCCCTATATTTGAAGGTTCAAAAATCAACCCAATTAATTTTATTCTTTTCTTTTTTTGACACCTTGGCTGCTGAGTGTTAAAGGAAGCTTCAAAGGTCCAGAGGCGACTTTCTGGTGTTCTGCTCTGAATCTTTACTGGATTAGACAGAATTGTTTCCTCTTTAGCATTAGAGTTTTAAAACAACCTTCACTCCAAGCAATACATACTTGATATTTTTTAGCAATTCAACTAGAAGATTTTGACAGATTAAAGACCTTTCAGAAACGCACTCAGGATTTTTCTGGCTTCAAGCCATCGTACAGTATCTTCACACACGCTTCTAGTAGATCCTCTGCCTGCCTTTACAGGCGTCTTGATTTGTAATCAGGGGAAAAAATGATGCTACATGCACACCTGGATATTTCCATTCCTGCAGCTGCTGTAGAATGGATGCAAAGATCATCCTGCACTGTGGATTAAACCTTCTGCTTCACTTTTCATGTTGAGATGTAGCAGATTGTGGGATCATTCTGCACACCACATTGTTCCTCTCCAGACATCACTCAAGTGCAGAGTTTCAGGTATATTATACCTCACCTTCAACTGACACTTAAATCCCTAACAAAGAATGCAGACGAAGCTTGGAGGGGAATGACGTCATGGCTACAGCTACAATCAGCGGACCCGGGGTGATACTGCAGATCGAGAGATACGACAAAGAGGGCTTTCATCCACGAGACAATATCAGGGCCCTCAATTAGCGCGGGCCAGACTAGAGTCCAGGGTGCCAGCGTTTATTGTTCCCCGACTAGCCACTTCAGCAAAAGAAAAAAAAAAAGGGTGTAGGGGTCACGGACTTACTCCACTTTAGCCTAGGCAAAGCATCGGCATTTATAATCCACGTGACGGGGATTTTGGTGAGCCAGTGCACCAGCCTGGAACTAGAGACCCTCAGAAGCCTGCGGGGTAATAATCACATTTCTGCTTGTGAGGTACCAGTAAATTCATATTGAATTGTGCAATCACAGGTACTTTTTTAAGAATGCAAAAACGTTCATTAAATATAAAGCAGGACATTTATGCACTTATGTAAAAAAACAATAAAGGGGGGTGGAATCTGGGTTCTAAATAAAATCTAGTTTTTATCCAACTTAATCTCAGTGTTAGGAGCTGTTAAGCCACATCAAAAACAAAACAAACTATGTGGAAAAGGCTATAAGGTCATTTCCAATCTATCTGAAGTCCATCATTCTTCAAAGTGAGATAAATTATTCCCAGGTGGAAAACAAGTAGTAGACATCCCAGCAGAAAATAGCTCCAGACTTTACAGGCCTCAGTCAGCTGGTTAAAGGTTAAAGTTCATGACAGGACAGTTAGACAAACACTGAACAGGTATGGCTGTTTGGAAGGGTTGTTTAAGAACCCCCCCCCCCCTTCTAAAAACAACAATGTCACATGATTTACGGCTGAAACGCTGCATCTGAATGAAACACAAGACTTATGAAACCAAAGTAGAGATGTTTGACCACGATGGACACCAATATGCTTGGACAAAACCAAAAACAGCAGATCTGCACAAACACCTCATGCTAACTGTCAAGCACGGTGGTGGAGGGATGAGGATTTGGGCTTGTTTTGAAGTCAAAGAACCTGACCAACTTGCAGTCATTGAGTGGACCAGCCACACTGGAGGATTTTTTAGTCTTAATGTCATAATTAAGATCATACTACAGTATCTGAATTGGATTAATTTAGACTTTGACTAGGCCACGGCAAACATTGGACTGGACGTTGTCCTGCAGGATTTTCTCCTGAAGATGCATTAATTATTAAGTTGTCCCAACATCATCATTATTTGAAAAGTGCTTTTTGTATTTTCTCAGGTTATCTTTGTCTGATGAAAACATTATTTGATGACCCGAAACCTTAAAGTGTGACAAATGTTTTTTTCCACCTTTTACTCTCCGTTGTGTTTGTGGGGAAAACATTCACAGAAACCCAGAAATTACAGAACATTTTACACAAGTCCAATAATACAACTATAAAGTGCTTTTTCCAAACAAAATGGTGCTTGCTGACTTTTACAGGTTGTTTCAGGCCAATCAGGTGGTCAAAAAGGATGCCAAATCCCACCAGTACCGGTACTGTCTGGACAAATAGCTCTGCTAATCTTTTTAAGGCAAGGCAATGTTATAGATGTAGCACACTTTCAACAACAAGGTGATTCAAACTGCTTTACATGATTAAGGGGTAAAATAAAAATAGCCGTAAAACACAGACAAAGCATATAAAGTAAAAACAGCAATAAAGCAAGAATCACACACGATACATCAAACCATTACTCAAAGGCAGCTCTAAACAGATACGTTTTTAGCTGTGACTTAAAAGAACTCAATGTTTCAGCAGCTTTGCAGCTATATGGAACCAAATTATTGACCAACACTCCAAGACTGAAAATTAAATATAAAAATACTAAACTGTGATGCTACATGTATTTGTATTCTTTGGTACTGCCCTGTCGGTTCGCTACGCACGTTTACCGAACGAATCCAGCTGTTTTCTACCTGAACACAGAACACAGGCAGAATGTTTATGCGGGAAACTCAGAGCCCAGTGCAACGTCTCACAGGGCAACTTTAAAAAGTGACACCAAAACAAAGCAGAAAGCGACTCCCAGCTATCACTAAACTCTGCTGTTTGGGAACAATAATGGTTTCTCATGCAGCTACAGTAGAAAAAGAAAATTGGACCGAACCAGAACTTTGTCAGCGAATGCATCTTTCAACAGCAATAAGGTCCATAACACGCTCTGCACTGAACTGAATGACTCACCTGAAAAAATGTCAAGCTGAATGGAAACATCTCTGATACTAGAGAAAAACCAGCTGACGTCCACATGGCTACCAGTAGCATCCAATCAGCCCAAACTCCTTATTTTGGATAAAATGCAAGTCGGCTGAATCCTCGTTGATGAGAAGGGATTTTCTCAACAGCTGCCCAAGCTGCATTCAGGTACAGCTGGGAGACTAGGCTGTCGCAATATCAAAACAACACCAAAGTGATTTAAGCAGGTTTTAGTCTCAAATATAGTATTATTTAAACATTTCTAAACATTAACCCTGGCTGTTTTCAAGTGGTTATGACTGCTTGTACTATTTATTTTTTTATTTTTTTATTAGATCAAATCTAGAGTCAATTCTATACTTTGAACTTTGAAAACATAATAAATTACATAAATTCCAGGAATTGAAAGGGAGGAATTCAGAACATCATCGAGATGATGTCTAAAGACTCTTTCAGAGTCGTTGCTGTGTTCTCTGGCTTTTAAAGCTTAACACGCCAATACCAAACGCACCTGGAAGCTTCGCTTCTAATGTTCTGATGCTTACGGTGAGAACAGGTCATGTCATTAAATTCCAAACCCCCAAAACCAAACCAAAGTCTCGGACTGGAGGCGCAGGACTCAGCAAAATCCCCCTTTTGTCACAAGATCTCTGGCCTTGATGGTAATCTTCCTGTCCCATAGGATTCTCCTCAGTTCACACCCCCATGGTGTGAGATTTGTGAGGGCAAAAAAAAAAAAAAAAGAGAGAAGTGCCTACAGAAACGAGATGGCAGCTCTTGAAGGACGGGTGAATGAGTGGAATTCAAGGATGCCCTGAAAAGCGGTGCGCACATCATGAGAGTCAATCAGAAGATAAGAAGACGTGTAGAGCAAAGAAAAAAAAGAGGGATATAACTGAAAAGTGAGGTTCAAAATGCACAATGGCATTCCCGAGAGGGGCCTCGTGAAAACTGAATGGTCTATTCATTCATTAAAAAGGGGGGGGGAAAGGAGAAATGGGTGGTAGCCGATGCTTGGGTTTAACATTGTTTGCATCGTTTTGATAACGCTAAAAGGATCCCATCACTGGTAAAGACATGATGCAGTCTATTTACTGTTGGCATCAGCCATAAATCATGGAGAGTGAATAGCTGATGGTATACATTACCTAGAACTGGAGAATGAAAATGTGTAGAGAAGGTGGGAGGTGTGTGTGTGTGGGGGGGGGGGGGGGGGGGGGTCTGGTTTCATGTCCCTCTGTGCTCAGCAGGCTGTCATGGAAGACTAGTGAACACGACCTGAAGCTTAAGACCGGGGACAAAGTGCCAGGTACACAGATCCGATTTCCCCCGCTTCAGCCAAATGCTGCTTTGTGGGGGAATAATCTGCACCTGGTGGCCATGGAAACCAGTTCCCATCCAGACTAAAGATAGCAGACGAGCTGACCACCCGGAGGAAAAGCGTGCCCTGATCTTCGTCTGATGAATTCTTAAAATCCCAAATGGCTTTCGACTTGGTCAGCAGTGTACCGCCCCTGCAACAGCCGACACAATAACTATATAATGATCAGCCTGCTTTATGTTGACAAAGATTAGAAAATAGAGTTGTACACCTACAAGCGCCAATTAGAAGTAACCGGTGACAACTGTTGGTGGATAGACCACAAACACACCTTGTTACAGATTCAGGGCCCGAAACTTAGGACGTTCTCACACCTATAGCTGGTTTCAATCAGTTGATGAGTTTGTTAACTTGTACCCTTCTCCAGTGGGTTGGTTCCTTTTCACACAGGGAAAAGTCCAAGCGAACCAGAACCTGTGACATCCAGTAACCGCCACACTAGATCCCACAATGCAACACAGAGCTGGTTACTGGAAGGCGGTTGGCTCAAGCTAGCAGCGCACATCTGGTGTCGGATTGAGGTCGGCGCATGTTCACACCATCAAACGAACCGCTCTAGAGGACGTTTGGAACCGTTCCGAGACCACCTCAGGTTTTAAGGTTGTATAAACCCTCTGAGACCGCTTCTGGTTTAAGTCCACTCTGCATCCCAAGAGTCAGAACCAAACACGGAGAAAACTGCTTTCAGTTTCTCTGCTCGACTTCTTCCAAACTATCTCGATTTGGTTGTTTCGGTCCGCACCCTCGTGTGATTGCAGTGTTCTCGACTACACTAACAACCCACACCACAGGGGGAAACTAAACCAAAGTTCGTTTTAAATGGACTAATATTGGGACTCACTGCGCCTTTTTATTTATTTCTACCAAATATTTTCTGTATTTGACTGTTTTTTTTAAGGCGGTGACGGAAAAGTGTAAAGGCCATCTGTAATTTTCACAGATTAGTATTCATAACCCTGACCACTTGGTGCAGACGTGCAGGCATTTTCAATTCTACGCATAGAGTTCAGGTAACTACATCAATCAAAAAAAGATTCCCATGAGAACATCTGAGCATCATCTCACATTTGGGCACAGTAGCCAATGCATCTCTAGGTGGGCGCTGACAGAGCATTGAAGTTACGGAAACACGGAGCACATCTGTGACTGCACCGCACACAGACCAGCGACAGATCGCTGCAGCTAAACCACCGATGCAAAGAGCGTATGCTGCAGGATTTCTTCCTGCTGAAGCGATCAGAAAAGCTATCGTTAAGAGAGTCTTGCCGAAGTCTGTGCACTTCAATTGGAGAAATGCTCCCTGATTTCAAAACTCTGACTGTAGTGGCGCTTGTAATTCCAGTCTCCAATGTGACAGCACAGTGCGGATTCAGCCTCCATTACGCACAAACAGTCGGGCTCCATGCCGAGCGTTCAGCCCACAGCAGGTGAAATGTCCATAATTAATACATGTTGCCTATTAATCTGTTCAATGTGTGATGGCATGAAGTGGATCCTCTGTTCAGTTTGTTTGGATTAAATATTAATTAAAAGTAATGAAAATGAAATACTGCTGAACATGTCATTATTGTCACATAAAAAATTACAGCACAATTCTACTTACCAAAGCTGGTTTGCAGCAGATTAACTATTTTTTGGACAACGACCAGCCAGCATTGAAATGCTACATATTAATCGGACAACCTTCAATTAAAAATTTCCCTTTGCATAATCGGATCTTCTATTGTTTGTCAGACCAATAAATGAAATCAAATAAAGCTAGTTAAGCAGAGTAGATTGCGTAGAATACAAACAAAGGAGCAATTACCAAGTAGATCTGTAACAGAAACACTTGAATTTCTCGCAAAATATCTCCAGAAATCTGAATCAAACAAGGCAACATGTCAAACCAATCCACATAGATCTACAGAATTTCAGTTATTATTCAGTTCTTTAACAGAAAACATGTATATACAGTAGAGTCCTGTAATTTACAGAGCTTCACACCTCACTTTGAGTGTTACCTGGGAAAGACGAGCAAATAAGTGAGGGTTTCACCTCAAACAGGAAAGAGGTGCTGAGTTGTGAAGCAGCACTCAGGGTGCCATTAGTTCTACAAATCCACTTCTTTCAGTACAAAGGCAGTAATTAGAGTGTTCCTCTGTATTTTGCTGCTGTCAACCCAAAATTTCGACAACAAGGACGCCAAGAGAGAACATCTGAGACTGAGAGCACCTGAAACACCGAGTGCAGCGAGGACGTAAAAGACAAATAACAGCTGTCAGCAACTCTCAAAAGGACGTTCTGCAGAGCAAGAAATGAAGGGGAGGCAGAACAAACACGAACTCGAGTCCAATTCTATGTACACTGAACCCCTGCAAGGAAAACTCCACATCCAGCTTGAGTCAGACATTCCCTTGCAGCCTTCCAGTGTGGAGTGATTGTTTAACACAGCTACAATGATTTTTAAAAAACAAAAAAAATGTTTTGCTCTGGTTTGGAATTTATGGTGAATTGTCTCCACACAGATTTCAAATCATGCATACAGTTTAGCAGTGGCCGATATAAACAGTATAAGGTAGAAATGATATAAATTTAGCCTACGGTAAAGATTTTGACTATACCCCCAAGATAGACAAGCAAAAACATTAGATGATACTCTCCACAATTTCGGCCTGACCCAGCATGTCAAACAACCAACACACAATAAAGGACGCACTCTGGACTTAATTATCAGCAAAGGTTTAAATATTTCCAACATCTCGGTAATTAATATTGCGTTATCTGACCATTTCTGTATTTTCTTTGAAAGTACCATCCCTGCTAAATTATCCAGCCACAGTAAGACCACTATAAAAAAGCGTTTTCTAGGGGACAGTTCAGTAGAAACCTTTAAACGTATTTATCCTTCCACCACATCTCCCTCATCTCCCAACTCAGTAAATAAGCTGGTAGATAATTTCCTTGCAAAAATCTCAGACATCATGGATTCCATTGCTCCAACTAAAGTGAAAGTCTCAGGTAGAAAGAAGTCTCCGTGGACAAGTAATCCACTGGTACGTAGTGAAAAAAGAGAGTGTCGACGAGCCGAGAGAAAATGGCGGAAAACTCCACTCAAGGTTCACTGTGAGATCTACAAAGAGAGACTAAATAGATATTGTTGGTTATTTTGAATGTTGGACCAGGTTAACATGGAAATATATTGAGTCCAGTTAAACAAACAAACAAAGCCGACACAACTTCAGTTCTGGAATACAGCCTCTGCCGGTTTATTAGTTTACATACCTTCTCTGAGCAGGACAAAGCATTGATGACATACAGTTCTGTCGTCCTCAAATACCCCAGCAAGACTCCCCTTCTAATATTAACACCCAGATTTTATACCTAGTTCGTGCGCCACACTGGTGCCAGTGCTATCTGCAATCCAGCCGCACCCCCGCCAGTCAAGTTCACAATCCACCACGTTAGAGTGACAGGACCTAGAAAAACTCATCCATGCGTTTATCTTTAGTCGGATTGATTACTGCAACAGCGTCTTCACAGGTCTGCCTAAAAAGTCAATCAGACAGCTGCAGCTGATCCAGAACGCTGCCGCTCGTGTTCCTCACTAGAACCAGGAAAGTAGAGCACATCACCCCAGTTCTAAAGTCCTTACACTGGCTCCCTGTAGCTCAGAGAATAGACTTCTAAATACTTTTACTAGTTTATAAATCATTACATGGCTTAGCACCAAAGTATGTTGAAGACCTGTTGTCATGGTACCAACCACCAAGACCACTAAGGTCCTCCAACTCTAGCCTACTAAACATCCCTAGACTCAGAACTAAACATGGAGAAGCAGCTTTCAGTTTCTATGCTCCCCTTATCTGGAACAGACTTCCTGACGAGTGCAGAGCTGCTGAAACTCTGAACTGCTTTAAATCGAGACTAAAAACCATCTGTTTAGAATTGTCTTCGAGTAAATGATTGATGTCATATGTATGAAATGTGTTCATGCTCTCTTGCTTTATTGTGTATCATGTGTAATGTGTGTTTCTTTTACTTTTAATTTCCAATGTTATATTCTATGTCTGTTTGTTTTGTTTTTTGTTTTTTAAATCACCAAATCATGTAAAGCACCTTGAATTACCCTGCTGTTGAAAGTGTGCTATACAAATAAAATTGCCTTGCCTTGCCTTGCCTATACCGGCCTACTGCGATTGCACATGTGCCTACGTACTCTGTACCAGATACACAAGGAGGATATTGAAAATGCTGATATTTTAAGTTTAAAATTTGTTGTTTTCTATTTAACGAAAAAGAAACCTGTTGAACTTGAAGCATTTTTTGTTCAAATATGTACAGCTTTATTTGATTAAAAATGATATTAAAAGTAAAAAGTAATTAGTAATCAGGAAAGCAGAAAGAAATGGGTTTTTCTTCGTTTTACATTTTGCATTTCCATTCAAAAATAAATAGAAATCAATAAATATCATTCCTGCACATGCTTCAGATTATATCGCAATATGAATTTGAGGCCATATCGCCCAGCCCTAATACAGTTTCAAATATATACATACATTCACCAAAATAAACCCAAACCTTGTGTCTATTCAATGATACTCTGGTTAGTGATCATGATCAACAGCAGCTGGTAGTTTCAGCAAACAAATGATCAATTTGACAGGATCCTTAACGGATCAACCAACACACAGAACAATGGGAAAGTCGGTGAGGATCTAAGAGGGAGAACTATAGGTGTACATCATTGAGAAAAATTTTATGGAGCAATTTCTAAAGTTAAATCATCTGAACAGAATACCAAACTACCCCCCTCTCTCAGAGAAAAAGGCCGGTAATGATGTCCTATGAGGGAAAAACCCAAAAGCCACCAAAGATGACCTTTAGGTTCCTGGGCTGAGAGGAAAACAAACACCTTTAAGCTGGACTGAGCTCTGCAGCAGCCCACGCTGACAGGACAAACACAGACCCCAATTACAAGAAGAATGTTTGGAGAAGTCAAGGTGAGGCTTTTAAACCTACAAACACTAGATCAGCATGGTGGTCAAACATGGTGGTGGCAGCATCATGGTGTGTGGATGTTCCACTGTGGTGGTGCTAGTGTATCAAACAAAGTTTCCGGAATGATGACAAAGAAAGAACTGGCCTTCAATTTCATCTCAAATTCACAACTAGATTGTGGAAATGTTTGGATGTTTCAACAGGATGAAGATCCCAAACACGATCCAAATAAGGCTGATAAGAGGCCTCATAGATGCAGAGCAGAAGTAAGCTCAAACCTTCTCTTCCATCCATCTAATGGGTAAGGATCATATCCCCTACTCCAACATCTCTTCGCCCAGATTTCTGACCACACGGCCAGAGATTTAAAGAGGAGCGGCAAAAGCAAAGGAAGCAGATTAGCAGAGCTTGTCATCAACTGAGAGTTTAATTCAGTACATGTTACTGTGGAATGTCATCTCTGATGCCCAGAAATGGAGCTGTTATTAGGGCTGGACGAAAGTTCAATAACAAAGTATATGGACCGATAGACGTGTGGGGCGGTAGGAAAAGAAAAAGGTAGTTTTTCATTTTATACTATCGGGCAGTCGTTTGTTACTCCCAACCAATCACAAAGCACAAAAAAGAGCAAACGACTTTTATTTCAAAAGATGTCGCAGCAATGAGAGGCGGAAGAAATTGCCTCGAGAAAAGATTTCAGTTTTTCTCCAGCACAAAAAAGTTTCGGTTTTTACAAGTCTGACAAAAACCAAACAATGATTGCTTGCTAAATTTACAGAGAATTGATAAAAGCAAAGTCTATTAACAGGTATGTGAACTGCATCAACCCCAGCGCGGGGAATTCAATGTCGTGGATTTCTCCACGACATTGTCGGAGGAATCCTCTGGATCCTCCGCCAGCACAGAGCAAGTAACGTATACCAAACCAAATCCTTGTTTGCGGTAAATACAACAAAGCGTCCAAGCGAAATTTCAAAAGCCTGGCTAAAAACTGCTTATTGCTGCTCTTGACCCACAAGTATTCATCCAACACATCACTTCCTGATATGTAGAAAGGCAGGGAATCCATGCAGAACGAGCTATTATGAGTCTCAATGTACGCCACAACGTCGAACCTCTGGGAAAGTTGCACGTCCGAAACCTATTTCGGCCAACTGGTTTTTGCACACAAATGAAGTCAAATGTCTGAGCTATTATTATAATAAAATCGTAAAAAACTTTGAAAATATATTTTGAAAATTATCAAGATAACCCTACAATTAAAATTAATGACATAATTAAAATAGTGTTTAATTAATAACATTATTGGTTAATGACATGAGTGTTTTCATGATGTTTGTCAGTATTTACTGGTGTCACTCAGGTCTCTTAACTTGATTTCTCTTTGTTTCTTACAAACTTTCAGTTCTGGTAAAAAGGGTTGAATTGAATTCAGTTTTTGTGTTGCTTTATTTAAATTAGTTCATTAAGGAATCACTTAAATAGCCAGGGATGCACTTAAAAAAATACTTTCTACAGTTTTTAATAGTTATCAATAAGCTTGTTTTATATATCATCTAGCTCAAGCAGTTAGTTATAGCAACAGTCTTCGGTCAGAGGCCTCTTCGGATTCATTGCGAGTCTGACTGCTACAGGAGATCCTTGCTGCCCACAGCATCACCATCCACAAGGACTCTTTGAAGATGCTTGGATGATATGATATGTGACAACATTAAATTTGCCTTTGGGATAAATAAAGTATTTTTTATAATGCATAAAAACACTAATCAGCTGGAAGGGCAGCAGATTAATGTTTCTATAGTTTTACAAACGTCTGAGCAGGTCTGTGTGTGTGTGTGTGTGTGTGTGTGGAGGTTTTACACTCAGCCATAATGAAGCGGGTCAGAGTTTAGTGTGTAATAATGGACCACATGGGTGTGTTCCCTTGTGTGTAGGAGGCCTAACAAAAGCCTTGTGTGAAGTCATACTCCACTGACGGTTACATTCATATGCTTAATATTTTCAGTGACATTTTTTGTGTTGGAGGAAAGTGAAGTGAGAAAATGTACCAACTTTTTATGCACAACTAACGGATCAGAGCATTCCAGGTTTATCCTCCTTCATATTTCCGAAGAGAATCCGATCCATGGCTAAAACAAACCAAAGGCAGCTGTGTGTACCTCATGTTCGCAGGTGTGCTAACACTGTAACGCTAACTGGGACATGTGTTTTCAATGTATGACCTGGATGTCGTACGTTGGAAAAGTCTTCCTATGCATTACAGGACCCAGATGGGCTGAATTAGGATGTGACTCAAGTGGTCATCTTAGACAAACAGCTCCATGTTAAGGTAAACCAGAGCAGAGCTACCCCTTCCTTTCTGGTTCTGGACTCTTCCCATTAATACAAAGTTCAAGAAACATAGAGCCCCAAATGATTAAATCCCCTGGCTGAATACGGTTTAAAGGGGACATATTATGCCTCCTTTTAAACAAGTTATAATTGGTCTATGGTGGTTACTGAATAAAACATGTTATTGATGTTCTTTGCACGAAAATCACTCTCACATAAAGCGATCTCACCAGCACAATTCTTGACAATTTTAGTCCCTTTCAGAATGAGCCGTTCAGAGGGCTCTGTCACTTTTATGCAAATTAGTGGTTGCAGACCACGCCCACCGATCTTGATACTAAGCAGCGGGTTTGCCACACATGAGTATGGCATGGATTTGGTGGGTGGGGCTTGACAGGTGAGGGGCTGGTATATGCAAATTTAGCTTATTGTGACATCACAATAAAGCAGTTTTTCAAACGTCTTGTGGAAGCACAAGATTTCTGATAACCAAAGTTTGCCAAAAAAAAATGGATGGATGGTTTTTATTCGTGTTTGGAGTGTTTATAGACCCAAGTGGCAACACAAAAGGATGAAAAAAGTCAAATGTGCATAATTTCCCTTTAATGGGACCTTGTATCTTCACCAACATGTTTCTTAAATCTGATCGATAATCTGTGATCTGCGAGCAAAAGATTAAGGGTCTGTTCACACGACAACGTTGCCGTTTTTGTTTGAATATGCGGGTGAAAACGCACTGCGTTTACACGACAGGGCCCGCAATGGAAAATGATGTAGTACATATGCCCGGCCTTTAGATGGCAGTGTGCCCCGTGTATGCAGTTTTCCAAGGTTTCCCCCTCACAAACCGGAAAAGAAACATTTCATGATAAGTAACAATGGCGGTCTTCTAGTAGTTCTCCGCTTAAATAAAGGAGTATTAATTATTCGACGCACGTACTTTATGCGTTTCCGTTGGCGATCGCATAGAAGCCTGATGATCTCTAAGTTTTGCTTACAGAGACCAAATAACTTCAGAAGCTGCATCAGTTACAGCATACCTGGATCCGCCATTGTTGTTTTTCTGTAGTAAGGCGGGGTGCGCAAGTCCAACATGTCAGTAGGTGGCTGGCAGTGACATCATCGTTTTCACACTTCTCCGGCTTGCGTTTACATGACAACGAATCACTCAGCGTTTTCATAACTCTCCACTCTGGAAGCTGTTTTCCAAAAGCTGCGTTTTCGCCCTCAGTTTTCGCCTCAGTTTTGCTGAAAAATGTCGTGTAAACAGCCCCTAAGATCAAGGGCAAGGAGGCCCTCCAACCTTAAAGACCCTGAGCTCATTGTGAAGGAGTAAATAGTCAAGATTCCCAGTGAAAGCATGCAGAAACCTAGTTAGCAACCAACTGGTGCATCTATATTAAGGTCCTTCCTCTGATAAACCTTCTCCCAGGACTGTAAAGCTCAGCAGAAATCCTTAATGTTTGTCAGGGGGTGTTTAAATGACATATTGGGGCAGACATTTAGAGTGATGTAATAACATGGTGGCTTAGCTGGAACCAATTTTGAACAGCCTCAAGCACCAAATCGGAGCCAGCTCTGCACCCACGTTGGTCTAAAGAAGAGATCTCAGATGCAGTACCTCATGAATCTCCTGCTGAAAAACCTGGATAGATTTACTCTAAGATATCGAGTAAGAACAAAAGCTACAACCACAGACTACGGCGACTCAAATTCCAGCTCTGGTGTTATGGAAAAGTGTCAGATTTTCACCAAAGACCCCTTCAGATGATCATGCACCACCATGATGTGATGCATTTTGTAATATCTGCGTGAGATCTGGGTGGTCAGTCGTCTGAGTGCAGATCCACACCTAAACTGGACATTTAATGTGACTCCCACCCACAAACGCAGACTTACAGCGATAAGTCCACTCTCGGCCTGCAAACATCTACTTAGCTACAGTCTAATTAACTCTCTAAACGGCAGCAGCTGACACAATACGACAAAACAAACGCTCGATGGGACTTGAGACACTTCCAGGGAGGAAGATTAGGTGTAAGCAGGTTTAATGACTGGAAAATCCAGGAATTAGACATCACAAGGTTCACTGGGTGAACAGAATCTGAGCACATTGATTCAAACTGAGGCAGGAAATCTGCTAGAGAACCAGACTTTATCCGTGAAGGTGGCTGTTTTTTAAATTGATTTATTTACTTTACAGCAATCTTTGCTAATTGCACATTTTCAAACGACGCTGAAGGATTTACACCAACACAGCAGAGCAGGACACCTGCATATACAGGCTGAATTAGAAGAAGTGGTGCAAAGCTTTTTTTAAAAGCACGTTTTCATCCATGATTAAAAGATAAAATCCTCAACAATTTCCCTCTTTTTCCCCCCCAAAACGTCCTGTCCCACTGCCCCGGAAAAAAAGAGGACACCAGGCCATTAAATGGCACAGTTGGGGTCCCTCGCAGCCGTTCCCCTCCCCCCAGCGACGTCCTGCTGGGTGCATGTCAAAGATCACATGACAATAGGGATTCCTGACCCAGCTCGGGAATGGGAAAGACTCAGACCTAATTCAAGCATGCCGCTGTCCTGAGACAGAGCTGCAGGTCTTTGTGACCAACAGACGGGCCGGTGTTCCTGTGGAGGTTCCACCCTGCAGGAGCAACTCTTAGATATCTAGGAGTAGCTTTACCTCTTCTGATCCATACAGGAGGGAAAGATTCAGATTTTTTGCAGTTTAAATGCGGTCAAAAAGAGCCAAAACATGCTGGTTTAATGTGGCTGAGTTTGCATTATTAGAGAAGTTGGTTTTAAAGGTCAGGAAAGGAAATTTCTGCCTGAACAAATCATCTTGGAAAGCTCCGATGCATCTCATAAGTGATCACATGCCAATCAAATATTAAACATCATCCTCTCAGTTTTCATTTGCTATCATCTGACAGCTCCAAAACATTTGCTAAGGTGGATGTCCAGTGCTCCAGGATGAAGTATTCAGAAAGACATAGAGATGGTTTCATCTGAGCATAGACACTCCAAGGTTTAGATTCCTGCTTGTGGACTGAGAAGAGACAATTTAACCACATTTTACCCTGAAGGTTTAAAGCAGATCCAACATGTTGGAGGGAGTTGGCAAGACCAAAAAGACAAGCAAGCATGAAGTGCATCCCGCTTAATGGAGCAACCGCGCAGATTTCTGCAGACTTTGAATTTAAACCGGAGGTTTTTTACAATGTAATTAAAACGTTTCGTTTGCATCTATGTTTTAAAGGATTTATGGTGAAAACAGTTTAGCTGTCTGAGCAGAGAAGCAGCTGCAGTTAAGATGCAGAAGAAGGTTTTCCTACCTGACCACTGAGACGCAGCCGGGAGGCTGAGGATCAGGACGCAGCAGGAGAAGCGCTGCAGCCAAGAAGAACACCTGCGGGGTGGAAAAAGCGCATTCACAGCTTTACAACTTTTCTTCTTACGCAAAGTGACCCAAAAGTTGTTTTTATCTTTCTCTTTTTACTGAAATACAGCACCTCATCTTCATCGTCTGTGTCTGTGCGCTCCGGTAGGGACGCTACATGGAGTTCTAAAGGGGAAGAGTATCTGGGTCCGGGGCTCCGCTGCAGCACGCCGCCCGAACAGCTGATGAGGAAGAGGAGCTCCGCTGGAAGCAACCAGGGAGGAGGAGGAGGAGGAGGAGGAGGAGGAGGGGGGGAGGGGGGAGGGGGGAGGGGGACCTGGCGGAAGCCCATCAGGGACTTCCGCCAGGTCCTAAATTAAACCACCAGATTGGGGAAGACATACCCAAAAGATCTTTCAATAAATAAAAAATGGAAAGTAAATACATTGATTTCTTTTTTTCTTTTCTTTTTTTTTACGTGTCCTGTTTGGCAGTGTGGAGCTCAGAATTGGTGTCTGAGTACCAAGTAGAAGCCCAACAGATTTACTTTCACAAGCGCAGCACTACAGCTTTTGCTATAGTACTCCACTTGATATATGTGTGAAAAATCTTTATTATGAATTGCTGGGGGTTTTATTTCCTGATGTTTAGGACACGGAGACGGAAAATTAAGGAGAAGAAAGAAGGAAGAAAGTCAAGAGAGAGGGTGAGTTGAAAATACAAGAGAGGAAGGGGAACAAAGAAAACACAGGAAAACATTGAAGTCTGCCTCCATACCCACAGGACGGCAGAGAGAGGGGGAAAAACAAAACACGAAAAAGGAACATCGACAAAACCAACCAAACATCGTGAACTAAGAATTACACAACCACATCACACAAAAATAGATATAAAAATACAACAACAATGTCACAGAAAAACTCATGGTACCAATTAATCAAGCTCTAGTAATGATAACCTCAGCCCAAGAATATATCCTTAAACACCAGAGACCCCACATCTATGTGTGTGTGTTAGCATGCTGGTGCATATAAGGCTTCTCCATAAGAGTGTTCGATAGCTGGTGTGAGCAGACATCAATCCGTCTCCCAGGAATCGATGCAGACATGAAGGAGATCGGAGCAAAGACGTCCAAAGGACCCCCAGAGCCCCAGGCGGATCCGGACGGGGCTGACCGCATCCCCCAAAAGAGGAGCAGAGGAGAACCCCAGGGGAACATCCAGCGGCCACTATGCAGGGGCCCGGGGGGCAGCAGTGACGAGCCCACGGGCCCCGCCGGCAACCAGCCGTGCCAGGGCCGACAAGGGACCGGCCGACGAGGGGCCCCCGGCACTGTCTGAACACGCACCACCCTAGAGCAATCCCCACCGCCAACATCCCAGCGCCCCACCGATAGCCGCAGGGGACGGACAGCATCCCCAGGCCGGGCTCAGCCAGCATCTGGACACCAAGTTGTACCGGTTCCCGGGTCTTGATCCCGTGCAACGCAGGGCGCCGAGACCAGGCATCCAACGAGGGCCAGGGCCGGTCCAACCTGCCAATGAACCGACCACGCACGGTGCGCACAGAACAGGTGATCAAACGAGCAGAGACGCTGGATCCGCATCCCGCCGTGCCACCGAGCAGGCACCACCCAACAATCACAAACCTGGCACCTCTAAAAGAGGTGCCCCAACCAACCAAAGGAAGATATCGGCCCAGCGCATCGGCCGACCGACACACCGGCCCCCCCAGGCCCGGCCAGGCACGCACCAGGTCCGAACCGGATTGACCACCGATGCACCGGCAGGCAGGGGCCCCCGTCACCGGCGGGGAGTGACGGAGGGGAAATAGGCCCCCCATTAAGTGTAAGGCCTGAGTTGCGCCAGGCGAGGGGGCAGACCAAGATCCAACCTGACAGGTAGACAAAGACATACAGACACAGTGATACGTTCCCTCCCTCTTAAACCCATACATTCTCACTGACTCACCAAGACACCCAAAAAAATGACGCTGTACCCTCACTCACACACCCCATACACACTTTATGCTCCCAGGTCCAGGTACTGATGCCCCAGTAAAGCCACCAGCCTCTGGACCCGGGAGGTGGACCCCCTGCCTTCTAGGACGGAGACAAGCAGACCACCAAGGGCCCCACAGTGGCAAAGCAGCCCGACAGCCCAGGACCCTGACCAGACCGCCTGTTCCTCCTCCGGACCCCAACCCCTGATGGCCCGTAGCGAACAGGGGTGTGAAAAGACCCCTAGCCTCCATCCTCCTGAGGAGCAAACCGATGAGCCGGGCGGTCGACCCACCAGGCCGACATCCACCAGCCTCATTCCTTGTGGAGCGACCACTGTTGCTCAACGGCTCGCCAGGAGACCAACCCAGCGCCCCACCCACCTGCCCTGCACACCCACCACCCGGCCAGTCCACCCGCAAGTCCAACCGAACCCGGCCAAATGCCCAATCCCAGCGCCCCGCACAAAGACCAAGACCCAGGACTGATCCGGCCCAGAAACGCCACCCAGCCGCCGCGACCAGCAGCCAGGCACCCCAACCAGCAAACAAGGCGGGACATTGATTTCTAGGAGGACTAGGAAAATAAAATAATTTTGGATGCAAATTAAAATATTAATTAATCAATGGTAATATTAATAATAATATTATTAATAACAATAATAATAATAATAATACACTTTTACAGCTATAATAATTCTACAAAAGTATTATTATTATTGTAATAATAAATGATTTATTCTAATATAAATGATTAATAAATAATACTAATATTATTATTTTTGTTATTTATAATTATTTGTATTATTACTAAAAATAATTAAATACTACTATTACCCATTATACCACTACAAATAGTTGTAATACTAAAATTATTATCATTATTATAGCATTAAATAAAAATTGCTTAAATATATATGAATGATTAATAAATAGTATTACTAAATAGAAATGGGTAAACGAATACTATTACTGTTACTACAATTAATAATAATAATAATAATAATAATAATAATAATAATAATAATAATAATAATGTTATTATTGTTGTTGTGTTAGTAAATTATTATTAAAATAGTAAATATGTGGATAATTTACTAGTCAAGTCAGGTTTATTTGTGTAGAACATTTCAACATCAAGGCAGTTCAAACTGCTTTACATGATAAGAACATAACACAATAAGCAAACCAAAAAAAGGAATCCATACATTATGGTGGCAAGAAGTAACAATGTTCCAGTGAATTTAGATCAAAAGCCTTTAGTCTTTAGCCTTGATTTAAAGGATCTCTGTGTTTCAGCAGTTTTGCAGTTTCTATCACAAACAATGCTATCATAAATAATGTACCAAAAACAAAAAAAATTATTATTATACTATTAATCATAGTAAAGAAAAGTAATACACATTTTTATATTTTTATGTACCTTCAGACATGTTCTTAGTTTGTGTGATTTTAATATTTGCAACTCTTAATATTCCTTACAAAATAAATAAATATTCATTATTAATACAGGTTGTCAATTAGGTTCAATCGATTTAATAAATGCTATTGTTATGATAGGGGCACAGTTGGAAAGCCTCCTGGAAGCCTGGGGTCTTTCTGATTGGAGTTAGCATGTTCTCCCTGTGCATGCATGGGTTCTCTCTGGGTACTCCTCCTCCCAACATGAACAAAATGACTGTTAGGTCAACTGTATACTCTAAGTTGTTCTCATGTATTGGTGTGTGTTCACAGTTGTTTGTGTGTCTCTCTGCTGCCCTGTGATGGAGTGCGGACATGTCCGTTGGGTACTCCACCATTCCCTGCATATCCTGCGAAACCAGCAGGTAAAGACTATTGATTAGTATTCCTATTGGTAGTTGTAGTATTTATAAGGGTATTAATAGTGGTATGAAATTAATAAAATCATCACTATTTTTATAGGGGTATATTGTACTTACAGAAGATGGCCAGCAGAGGGTAGAGTTTCATTTTTAAAGACTTTGACAAAGAGGATTTTGTTTACCTCTCCATTTAAACAACTATATTTTTCTTTTAGTTTCTTTACGTATATCTGATTGGTCTTCCTGTAGAAGCAGCCAATTAAATTGATCTACCAGTAAAATCTAGTACCACAGACAGGCTGAGAGACTTTCTGCCGCTAGAAAGTCCTTGGAGATCCTTGTTTTATCGTTGGTTTCACTGATGTTCTCACTACTTCAGGCAAAGGGGCCGGCCTCTCTTTGTTAATTAGAATCCTCTGCATTAGTCAGCCTGTCTTCCAGGGAACTGTCTGAACACGCACCGAGCTCTGTGAATGTCTGCTCCGCTTACATTCCAGCTTCGGGGAGAAGAAAGAGCAAACTGCTGTTAAACATAGGAGGATAATCTTACATAGAGCAGGCTGCAGCTCTGTCAGCAGACACTCATATACTGCATGCTTCATCTCTATAAAGAGAACCCAACTTCACTAGTCGCTTCAGCAGAGCTTGTTGTAGTTTGACTCCCTGGGATGGTGAAATGAGGCTTTATTTGTGTAATTTGGTGTGAAAGCAGGGGCGGTCCTTCGGGGGGGCCTGCTGAGGGCAGAGCATTTGATTATAAAGGTCCTATTTCATCCAAGATCAACTTTTTGGAGCTTTCAACGATGTTGTAATGCAATTTTCTTGCCTGCCAGAGTGGCTTTTGGCTTAATTCACGCATTTCTCAGTAAAATCCTCCTGATCCTGCACTCTGAGCAGCTGCACCGCACTCTCCTGAAAAACGACTGCCTCATGACATAGTGACGTGTTTTTTTTTGTTGTTGTTTTTTTTTGTCCTGTTTGGCAGTGTGGAGCTCAGAATTGGTGTCTGAGTACCAAGTAGAAACCCAACAGATTTACTTTCACAAGCGGAGCAGTACAGCTTTTTCTATAGTCCTCCACTTGATATATGTGTGAAAAATCTTTATTATGAATTGCTGGGGGTTTTATTTCCTGATGTTATGGACACGGAGACGGAAAATTAAGGGGAAGAAAGAAAGAAGATGAAGAAGAGAGGTAGGAAACAAAAGGTCATGAGAGAGGGTGAGTTGAAAACACAAGAGAGGAAGGGGAACAAAGAAAACACAGGAAAACATTGAAGTCTGCCTCCATACCCACAGGACGGCAGAGAGAGGGGGAAAAACAAAACAAAACAAAAGTGACGTGTTTTACGTAACTGTGTCAAACCAGGAAGTGCCCGACATGTCCGCGCCGCCCCTGCAGGTTTAACACGCACGCCCCCTTTTTCACGGGTGCGAGCTGCGGGAGTCCAAAGCAAGACACTAAGCGCCACAGTTTTTATAGTATTTTACTTTCTAAAATTTGGCTGCGAGGCCGGAGCTCAAGGCTACGTCATGAAATGAGTGGAACTCACAGGGGGGAGGCGGGATTTTAGTGAAACCGAATGTCTTACTTCCGGGTCGAAGAATAACTTCAGCATATAAGTTATATTTCAGGAAAAATTAATACTATATAATGCCAACGTTAACATTTTATCATATATATGCCTATACCAGACTTTAGAAGCTGTAAAATAGCATGATATAGGACCTTTAATAAGTACTTATAGTATGGAATAATTTAGCATGTAAAATGACGCACTGTCTGTATTAGCATGCACAGTAAACATCAACACGGAGCAATGAGAAACGCAGCTGAGGAGGAACAAGAGTAAGCAACTCTTGTGCACTTTTGTGACCATAACAGATTGAGATGTTCCCAATGATTTAACGGAGAAGTAAAGTGTGCAGCGTAAACCTTTTTTTCTGAATCAATAGCTGCTGGAGGTTCATGAATAGTTGCTGCTGTCATTGTAACCTAGAGACAGTAACGACACACTGTGCGCCTATTCAAAGAAATGTTCACCACGTCCTCAACAGTGAAAACTCTTGTGAAAAATACAGACGTGAAACACAAGGCGAACTTTGAAACGTGTCTGCGACTGTTTTCAGTGACGCGGCGGGCCGTCTGATACCAGAAGGCCAACACCGCAGAAGACCCAATCCTCTCCTCAAACTGACATGGTACAGATACAGAACATTATGTCATGACTGATTCAGTTTCCTCTCTTTTTTGTAGTTTGATCGACTGTTTAAGATGTGGAGTTTGAGAGATAATTTCTTTACTATACAGCAGTATTAACCAATATAGATACCGTATATTTGTGGCTATTTACTGTAAAGAAGAAACTGTGATAACAGATGAACAGCAAATACATCTTTTATTATTTATTGTTTTTATATATACATACACATGTTCTAGATATGTGCATTTTGTTTAAACCGATGATATTTCTGAGAAATACAGCAATCATTTGATCAATGTTTTTATTAGTGGGATTTCGCTGTTTTGGTGACCTGAACTTCCTTTCAAGTCATTCAGAAGGCAGCAGAAAAATACTCTTCAATTTAATAGTTTGTTCAAACTTTTATGTGTGACCAGAGGCAGTTACATTTACTTGAGTAACGTTTACTCTTAGGAATGGACTTTAATGGACTTTTATTTCATCCTACTTTTAGTTGAGCTATATTATTTAAAGTATTTCCCTTCCTTCCGTTACATTTCTGGATACTTTTCTCTTTGGGATTATTTGGGCGTCCCTTATTTTTATTTCTAAAAGGTGGCCTCCCTAATTGATAGATATCTCTCAAGTCAGTAGTAGTTCAGCAGTGTTGATGTTCTATAAATTGGAAGTATATCAGTTTTGCTTTGTAGTTATGAATATTAAGTACATAACATAACATAACACATTCATTTAAGCTAACCAGCATCAGCATGTAAAGAACAGGATGCTGAACTGTTTTGTAAAACTTTGTTTTCCTCCAGTTTACAACCAAAATGAAAAGAAAAAAGGACATTATGTCGTATTTCAGCCTTGAAAGATGGTCAGAACCAGACATGGAGAAGCTGCGTTCAGCTTCTATGCTCCACATGTCTGGAACAAACTCCCAGAAAGACTCAGATCAGCTGAAACACTCAGTTTATTTAAAGACCCACCTGTTCTCAGCTACTTTTGATTAGGTTTTTATTCTAAGTATAATCTGCATCTGCACGGCTTCTTTTAAGATAGATTTTATTTTTATTTTTCGGTTCATTTTAAATCATTATTATTCATTATTCCTGTTCTTTTGCTTTTCCTGCACCCTGCTGTAATGCTTTTGATGTTTTAGGTTAAGCACTTTGAATTGTCATGTAACATGAATTGTGCTATACAAATAAACTTGCCTTGCCTTGAATCTAAAGTCGACAATGAGTGTCAGACAAAGCTAGATGGTCCAGACAGGAAGTAACAAAAAAAAAAAAAAACCATAAAACTGCAGAATACACTTACTGTAGTCAAGATGGATACTGTGGCAAATTTTCTAGATGAGCTGTTAAAGTCAAGGTTGTTCTGCAGTGTTTTTGTTTTTTATTTAAAAAACAAAAACAAAACGTGTTTAGCATGTCAGTGCATTTATCTACTATGAAAAAGATAATTAACTGGATAATTATTTTTTGCAAATAGCTATATTTTTTAAACTTGATGAAAATATATAAATCCAAAGCAACTGTAACTGAATTACTGCCATTATATGGCTGGAAATCAGCATTCAAATGTAAACACATGTCTTAAACACAGTTATTGTTTTGTTATTTTCTAATGAATTTGCCTCTCCAAAAGGTCAGCTGGTCCCACCTTGCTATCAAAGCATGTTTAACATCCACTGTGCTTGTTTCAAAGCTTTTACACCGTTTTATTAAGCTGTCGGTACATTTAGAAATTTGTTCAGTTAATATCCTGTCCCAGAGAGATGCAGGATAAATGCTCCAAGCATTTATTTCTAGGCTGCACTATTGTTATTAAGGATTATGTTAAAAAGTAAGTAACACATAGTGAATTTATAGTTACAACAGGGGTCGCGTTAAGCAAATATTTTCTGTATATGACTGTTTCTTTTGTAAACGGTGACGGAAAAATCTGAAGGCCTTCGGTCATTTTGACAGATTAGTATTCACAATTAGAGAAATGTTCCCTGGTTTCAAAGCTTTGTCTGAAGTGGCGCTCGTAATTCCAGTTTCCAGTGTGGCAGCAGAGCGCGGATTCTAAGCAGGAGCGTTCAGGCCACAGCAGGTGAAATGTTCATAAGTGATGCATGTAGTCTATTTATTTTACAATTTTAAAAATTGACAGGTGAAAATAGATTATGACCGGATTTCTTTTGTTGACCCCATCAATTAAAACGACAGAGAACAAAAAATTGTAGTGCGACTTCTGGATCAGATGAGATTTGTGGCCTTCATGCAGAATGTATGCGGAGGAACATTGCACATCACCAAAGACACACAGTCTCCACTGTAAAGCACGGTGGTGGCAGCTTCTCTTCAGCAAAGCTGGGGAAATTGATGGGAAGATGGATGGAGCTAAATCCTGGAAGAAAACTTGTTAGAGGCCGAAGAAGACGTGAGACTGGGGTGAAGGTTCACCTTCCAGCAGGACAACCATCAGGATACAATTTCTTCTTCGTGTAAAAAAAAAAAGTCATTCCTCTCCAGTGAGTGGTGCCTGCAAACTCTTGAACCTCATGGAAATCTGAAGGTTTCCTAAGAAAAAAGACTTTTACTAACTGGACTGTTATATAAAAGATTTAAAATTGATTCTAACACAGAGAGTATTGTGAGCATGCCTGACCTACGGAGTGAGAAAAGAAAACATGCAGGAATAAAAATGAGCACAGATTATTGAAGATCTAACAACACTTTATCACAGAAATACAGAGTATTATTAGTTATTTGATTAAACAGTAAACACGACAGCTCTTTCAGCTCTCTAAGTCTCTGGGACAAAACATTTCCCAACCAGCCGGAGAGGTTCTGAGGCCTATCAGGTTACCTCCAACAGCTGAAATCGAGGAGGGGGGAGTGGCGAGTGTTGGGACACTAAACAGCTGAAGGGACACGAAGAGCCCAAAGTTAAGGACATGACTAACAAGCACACAGCAGCCTTTCACAGTGAAAAATCACAGATCCACGTTTTACACCACGTAGCGCCAAACACGGCCAACATAATATCCGAAATGATGAAACCGTTTGTTTAACTGGTTTTAGTTTTGCAAGACAATTTTGCAGACATTTGTGAAGATGCCTTCAGCTCGGACTTCACGGCTTCTGCATTGCCAATGTGGAAGCGACCCAAAAGTTCTATTTCACAAAGGTAAAATCTGCTGCTTGAAGACACAGGCATTGTGCATTTAGAGGACGAGAAGTCCAGATTTAATTGCAACAGAGGAAAGAGCTGGTTTCCAAAGACCAGCACTGTTACCAACACACATTTAGGGCGACGTACTTATTGTATCCTGACAGCTAGTGGTGAATGCCGGAGAAGAATCTGGAAAAAGCAACTTCAGTGACGACTTTACAAAAAGAGAGCAGGAAAATCACAGAGGGAGATTCAAGACTTGACTTAGACTTGAGTCTCATGAACAGCCTTCATGTCCTGAAATCAGGGGTCAAAATAGGACGGTAAGTTGGCCACCACCACCACCTGTGTGACGGCCAAGCCTGCTTTCCACCGGACAAGTACGCGCCGCGTAACATCTCCAAAGCGTGATACGCAGCTAATAGCCGCCGTTATATCAAAGGGGTTTGATTCCGTCGGTCGCGAAGCGACGCAAGTCGGACGAGTCCCAAAAGCGTTGTGTCACGGCGCTCTCCTAAATTTACGCGGCGGGTTTGTTATTTACACGCTACGCTTCTAAAATGCATCAAGCTCCCAGTCCCTTCTACGTCACAGAGAATATTAGTATTCATGGCAACGCCCGCCCACAGGAAGGCTGTATTGATTTTCCAGCCAGGAGTGAGCAGAGCACGTCTCCGTTAGCAACTGCACAACATGGCGGAACACAGGCTTGTGTTATTTGTTGAGATAACACATCAACGTTGCATTTTTTACCCAAGGAAGAAGAGCTGAGCAGGAAACTGTTGGTATTTATCTTTGGAACAACACCAGCAAAGTAACTTAAGTTAGTTATTTGTTCAACAACAACCTCACAGTTGCATTGTTGTTAGCCAATCAGAGGAGAGATGTTTGTATATCATGAATATTAATGAGTAAGTCTTGGGATCCTGCCTCCCCCCCACCGACCACTAAAACAGGGGCGAGACAGAATTTTTTACACACAAAACGACTCACAAGGCATTATTTCATAATAGAGACCACAGCTAATTTATTGAAAAAATGAGAGAATGAGACCTTTAAAATGAACCCAGAATTAAACGACTCGAGGTCTGTTCGGAACAAGTGAATCATAACTTGGCTCTATCACGGTCAATGTAGCATAATTACAAAAACATTCTTAGTTTGTTGAAATAAAAGCACTTCCTGTTACATTTATTCAGAAATTGGACATTAACAGGTGTTGACTGCTAATAGTCTTTGAACATGAACTAATATTTTAATATCGGATGGAATAAACACATTTTAAAAATATGTTTAATTTAATTACTTGTAGAAAGAATTGCTCAAATTAGAAAGACATTTTTTGTGTTTTAGACCGACTGGATGACAAGCATCTGATTAGAGAGGAGACATGTAAATATATATTCTTCATTTATGTCCCAACTCTCATCTGAGACCATGAAATAGAAGATGGAGCATGTCAAACTAATGGGAGCTCCCTGTCAGAGCAAAAGGAAATTAATAAATAATTCAGCCACATTGTCATGTTTGATGCTTAAAATGAGGATCTAAATGCAGAAATCTGAGTTAGAGGAGAAGTATTTAATTACCAATAAAAGAAAGAACTTACAGAGTGTCACTAGTGTACAAGAAGTTAGAACATGGTTTAAAGAAGGAGAATGTAGACCGAGGATCCAGCGGAGAATAAAAGAAACCAGAGAGTTTAAATATACCGAGGTAGAAGGAGGAGTGACAATTAACGACAAACGGGTGCAGGTGGGTGAGGGAGAGAGAGAGCAGGGGGAGATTGGAAATGATTAACAGCTTGGCAGGGAAGTAAAGTGGAAGAGAGGAAATAGAGGAGAGAAGCAAAGGTGTAAATAGAACATAGACGGAAAAAATCTTAGGTAAGGTAAGAAGGAAAACAGAAAAGAAAACACAATTATGAACCATAGGGAAAAAAATTAAATCAAAGAACAATGATCCTAATGAGGAAAATAAAGTAAAGCAGAGCTAGGAGATGGGATAAAGAAATTACTAACAAAAGATCAACACAAAAAAATAAAAGTAGAAGTGTCTACAGAATCTAACATAGATAAGGAGTAACTGAAATAAGACCTAAGTAAATAAATAAGGAATGACCAGAAAACAAGAGAAACTCAAAGTACAGACACCCGAGGGTAAAATGTAGTGGAAGGAAAAAACATACAAACACAAGTAGAAGGAAATTCAAATCACAAACACCTAATGATCCTAGCACTAAAATGATAAGGTAAACTGAATAAGGAAATCAAATAACTGAAACCCAAAACACAAACACATAAGGATCCTCACAGAATTTGACTAAGTCACTCTAAAAACGTTATTTTTTAACCATTCAAAGGACTCTGGTGTTCTTTAGATTATTGTTCTGATCCAAAGGTTTGAGCTTAAGGTCCTGAACTGATGGTCAGAGGTTCTTCTTCTGGATTTTCTGCTAGAGAGCAGAATTTCTCCTGAAGCAGCCTCAAACCATCACACTTCCACCACACCATGCGCCACCATGTTTGACTTTCTTCTTTCTGAAATGCTTTGTCTCCTTCATGATGTCAGACAGGCTCTCCTAAAATGATTTCTTGACTCTACAGGTCTTCTACAGGATTACGTCTTCACACAGGGCCATATCGGTTAGATTAGCTCTGTTCCTTTGATAAATGAAATCAGGATTTGTTTTAATCCCAGGGTCTGAAGGAAGCTAAAGTGACCTGCTGTGGACCGGCCACTTAAACTATCTTTAGCCCCTGCTGGCAACTGAATGGAAGTGCACGACTTATCCGCTCTGCTGTCATCAAGGCGCACAGTATTTTTAGGGGGGACTGCAGCAGCTGCAAAAGCATTTAACAGTACTCCACGAACAATGACAGTGGCCGGAACGTATACGGAGACTGAAGGCCTGCTCTGAACTGGTTCCATAGAAACCCGGAAAGTTGGATTTTTTATTTGTCTTGTTGTCTTCAGTTCCCTCTGCCAGACAGAAAGTTGGGAGAGAATGTAATCGAGTCTGGATCCTTCAGGATAGCATGTATCTGAATCTGAAGTCAACTTGGGACACCGTTCAGCCTTCAGGAAACGCACGGCATTGCTCCCTGACTCGGACTACAGCCGCAGGCTCGGAATGCGTGTTGATGATCGTTCCGGGCAACTGAAGCGAGGTAGGGCGTGTGAGGGGTGCCCAGCTTCAGGGGGGGATGGGGGGGGGGGCAGAGGTCATTCCAATTAAATAAGACAAGTAAACACAGAGGTTAATCTCATCTCTTTAAATTTCCACGGGGGATATTTAACACAGTTAAAGACAGTGCCATGTCTGAACTGTGGGAATGAAATACCTCTCAGTCACTCGAAATTCTGTTGGATGTTGAGGAAAACTGCTATTTCAGGAATTCCTCAGGATTTATGTCGTTGATGCATTACTTTGTCCTGAGACTATGTGCCTTTTATTGCATTTAGACTAAATATAAAAAAAATTAATGATACATAAATATATGAACAAATATGGCTCCAATTGGACAGATCACCTCATCGACCGGTGCAGGATTCCGTTTGCAGCATGTCGTTTGGAGCTGCTAGTTTTATGTTTTAAAAGGACCGTACCTTCCTCAGTGTGATCTAATTCAGGCCAAGAAGTGGGGGAGGTCATCATTTAGACATCTTTGGAGGAGTGCATGTGAACATACAGTGTTGTAGTAAAGCATATTTTCTGGTACTGGAGAGAATGCATACTCCTGAATCCCTGACGTTTCTGCATTATAGGTTCAGTTGAATCAGGATTGTCAAACTCAATGACAGAATGAGCCAAAACTTTAACAATTTCCTGATACACCTGGCTGATTAGGAATAAAAGTCATCTTTCACTTTTACCATCATGCTTCTTCTACTTGATGGACTTTCTGTGGATGGAGCTGAAGATTAGACTGATGGGATAGACAGCCTTCCAGCTTCAAAGACTTGCTTGAAGCTCACTGCAAATGTAAATAGTCAAAGTTACTAGTGGAAACATGCTAAAAGCTTCCCAGTCACTCTGAGAAGCGTTTGATGGCTATACTGGTAATAAAGCATTAGAGCCATTTTGGCATGATGTATGAGAAAATACCTCCTTTTTTTTAAACTGATACCCCTTGGAGATTTTCTTATAATCATCTGGGAGATGCCTCCATCATTTCTCTGTCATTGGAGCAAAGTGGAAAATTAAAGTCTTGTTCTCGTAGGAACAAAAAGAAACAACAAGGGGCAAGCATTTGTCGGCACCGTTGCAACAGGTTGGGGCATCATCATCAGGGATTAAGGGGGAAGCTGTTCAGGTGTCTGTAGTTCTCTAAACTCCATCTGGATGATTCCAGGAGATCTCTCTCTATGTTTTGATTATCAAAGCCAGCACATTGCCATGTGAATACAAAAAAACAAAAAAACGTGCACTTTGGGGACAAAGCCCGGCTGACTGCTGAGCACTTCCACGAGGAACTGTAGTGGTGCTTCACGAAAGATTTGGTTTTTCTTTGAACACTATGCAGCTTACTGGTGGGTCATCAGTAAAAGGTATATCACATAATCTCATGGGCCGGATCTGACCTGCGGGACTTGGGTTCACATGTCTGAGCTGGATGCTGCAGGTTTTTACATTGTCCATTACGATCCCCTTCTATTCAGTAGCTACTTTTATTCCCACCATGCCAGTTTGTGGCGTTTTAGAGCATCTTTGTTCAGTAGATCTCTTCATGTGTTGTGTGAAGGTCAGTAGTGCTCCTACAGAGATGAATGACTGCTCTCCTCTCAGCCTGAGAAGCCCTATTCGCAAAGCGTCTCCTTCAAATAGACAGGAAGACTTCGATTTATAAGGTTCTGTTTTTAAAGTCACACAGTAAAAAATTATAGCAATAATTTAAGTTCTTGTCATAACATAAATAAATGGGGTTTATTTTCCAAAGTAAAATTTGTGCATCTAATTTATTTAATAACTTATTAATTAACTAAATACAGTATTTACTTTACAAATTAAATATTTAGCTAGCAAGCTAAACTGGCTAGCTAGATATTTAGGATCAAACTAAACATTTACCTCAGAGCTAAATATTTAGCTAATATGCAAATGTACTTGCGGAAGTGGACTACCAAAATAAAAGCTGGGCGTCGCAAACCTCTTTATAAACTGCCTGCGACTAAATGTCACCTCTTAATCAGCGTTTCTTTTCCTCCCGACATGTCCAAAATTTCAGCTTAAACTGTAGGATGAGCTGTTTTAACGGCAGTACAAATGTTTACCGATGAATTTACAGCAACAGTGACGCACCAGCAGCAGGAGTTTATATAGAGGTTAGCAAGACCCAGCTTTTATTTTGATTGTCCACTTCCACTTCTTGGCAAGCGAATTTGCATGTTAGATAAATAGTTAGCTCTGAGATAAATATTTACTTTGCAGCTGTATATTTGGCTTGCCAGTTTAGCTTGCTCGCTATACATTTAGCTTCAAACTAAATATTTATCTTGATAACAAAATAAAAAATACAAATTTTATTTGCTAAATATTTAGTTTGTAAACTGTGGCATTTATAAATGAATGAATAACATGGAAACAAATATGACTTTGAAATATGAACTCCCATGTTTTTCTCTTATGACAGGCTAAATAACCCAAATTATTGCTGTCAATTTCTGACTGTAACTTTACAAACGGCACCTCATATTGAGGCACTGATTAAAACCTGAACAAATTACTTTGGGGAATAGAGTTACAACATCCCTGGTAGATTTTGGTCCATATCATCATAATAGCTGTAGGCCTAAACCATTGATAAAGATTTGTCGTTAGCTCGCCAGTTCGAGATCTGGTGAGCTGATTTTGCCTTTCTATCATCTGGAACTGCCCTGACCTCGGACAGTAACAAGGCATTATCCTCCACACAGCTGCCACTCAGTGGATGTTTTCTCTTTTTGGAGCATTCTCTGTAAACCTGAGAGACGTTTCGCATAAAACATTGGTAGATCCACAGTTTCTGAAAAACTGCAAGTCTTGCACCAACAACCATGTGATGTTCTTAGTTGCTTTCATCCACTTTCTTTCTGTTTTGTTTTATTGGTTAATTTGAAAGGGGACAGTACAATTTCATACAAGACATGAACAAACACGGTTAAAAAAGCCAAAAGGCTATTTTTATCTGTAGTCCCTTGGCCAAGATATAAAAAGGCATTAAAAATAGATAACACCAATATAAATGACACTGTAAAATAGCTAAAGGCACACAGTACCTGTTACAATATTAAAACACACAGAAAACACTAGTACAAAAGGATACATTATCCAAATATACAATACAGCATAACATGCTCAGCTTTTTGAGCCGATTTTTCAATTATTTCGTGGAGGCCTTAGAAGTGGCGAGCTGTTAAACCTCTTCAGGCATTGAGTTCCATTCAGCGACGCCACTCACTGACCAGGCCGAGCGACTGAAAGCACTCCTGCGCAGAGGGATAACACAGTCGCCTCTTACAGAGCCTTGAGTGACGCACTGTTTCAGAGCTGTTTCTTTGGCTGACACACTCTGCCAGTGGAGCTGGGGCTAAATCATGTGTTACTTTGTATATGAGACTCAGATCTGTAAATCTATGGAGACTGTCCCAGTTTAAAAGGCTATACTTTTTTAGAATTGTACAGTGATGATATTGCCTTGGTTTTTTCTCCATGACTTTAATGGCTTGTTTGTGTAATGTTTCCAAAGGTCTTTTGGCGCTCTCACTAGCCTGAGACCAACTTGTTAAGCAGTAGTTAAAGTGGCTGAGAATCATGGAATGTAGAAAAATTATTGCAGCCTCGGTTGACATTTCATTACGAATTGAGCTCAGTTTGATCCGCACTTTGAGCTTCAGCGAGTCATCTTCATCACATCTAACAAAGCCCATTGAGTTGCTGCCATGTGATTGGCTGTTCCACAACTTAACGAGCGTACCTAATAAAGTGGCAAGTTAAGGTTTATAATTCAAAACAAAGGAAAATGTTGGAAAGGCAATTTTATTTGTATAACACACTTTCAACAACAAGTTAATTCAAGGTGCTTTAGATGATTAAGGAGTAAAATAAAAACAGTAGTAAAACACAAAGCATATAAAGTAAAAACAGCAAAAAAGCAAGAGGCACACATAAAACATATGATACATCTAAACAGGTACGTTTTTAGCCTTGATTTAAAAGAAATCAGTGTTTCAGCAGCTTTGCAGTTGTCTGGAAGTTTGTTCCAGATTAGAGGAGCATAGAAACTAAAACCTACTTCTCCATGTTTGGTTCTGATTCTAGGGATGCTGAGTAGACTGGAATTAGAGGACCTGAGTGGTCTGGGGGGGAGTTGCTATAGTAACAGTAGATCATACATTGACGCTAGGCCATTCAATGATTTCTAAACTAGTTAAAGTATTTAGAAGTCTATTCTCTGAGCTACAGGGAGCCAGTGTAAGGACTTTAGAACTGGGGTGATCTGCTCTACTTTCCTGGTTCTAGTGAGGAACACGAGCAGCAGCGTTCTGGATCAGCTGGAGCTGTCTGATTGACTTTTTAGGCAGACCTGTGAAAATGCTGTTGGAGTAATCAATCTGACTAAAGATAAACACATGGATGAGTTTTTCTTGGTCCTGTTGCGACATCAGTCGTTTAATCCTAGAAATGTTCTTCAGGTGATAGAAGGCTGACCTTGTTATTGCCTTTATGTGACCCTGGAGGTTCAGGTCTGAGTCCATTACTACACCTAGATTTCAGGCCTGATCAGTAGTTTCTAGCTGTATTAATTGAAGCTGTGTGCTGACTATTAATCGATCCTCTTTAGGTCCAAAAGTAATTACTTCAGTTTTGTTTCTATTCAGCTGGAGAAAGTTATGGCACATCCATCCATTGATTTGCTCGATGCATTTACTAAGGGTTTGGATGAGTTCAAAGTCACCTGGTGACATTGTGATGTAGAGCTGAGTATCATCTGCATAGTTATGGTAGTTAATCTTATTGGTTGTTATTATCTGGGCGTGTAGGAGCATGTAGATATTAAATAAGAGGGGCCCCAGGATGGAGCCCTGGGGCACCCCACATGTGATTTCTGTTCTTTCTGATGAAAAATTTCCTATTGAAACAAAGAAGTCCCTGTTCTTTAGGTAAATCTCGAACCAGCCAAGTACTGTACCAGAGAGTCCAAGCCAGTTCTCCAGTCGTTCCAATAGTAGTTCCAATGTAGAAATATTTGACTTACTAGTTTTCTAAATATTTATGTAAAAATCATACTTACAAATAGATATATATTTATTAGTGTGAAGAAAGAAGGGAACATAATCCAAAGAACAATTTTTATGACTAATGTATTGGCATCAAACAATCAAATCTAACCCATCATCACAACCAGCAAGCCCATCTGCTTACAGTTACATGTAGCAATGGTGGGCATCGCATCAAGTTCTCAACTTTGGAGCAATCCCCCATAATTGGCATACACATGTGGTGACAATGGAAAGGTAAACTGCCTTTTAACAGAGTGGCCACCTAAGGCGACCTATTTGGCGATTGAGAAGACACAGCACACTGATCTAGGAATATTAGCTAGTAAGTTGCTGCTGAAGCTCTTTCAGTTGCTTTGTTCAGGAGAGGTGCGGGGTTAAACCAGAACAGGAAGGTATTGGCAGCAATAGTTCAGCTGATGTCTCCCCTGATAAAGGTGCCACAGCTAAATAGTAACAGGGGGCCAGGTGTAACCTCTAAAAAGAGAAGAGATAATGCAGAGAGAGACCATTATGGTAAAGACAGCAATAACTGCACATAATGCAAAATTGGAGACACATTTTATCCAATTAGGATAGTAGGAAATTCCCACTGAAGGGAAGGATATGGTGGGTGCGTCTAGTAACGTTACACAGTCAAAAATTAACAGCAATAATTGGGGTTATTTAGCCTGTCATGAGAGAAAGAAATGGGGGTTCATTTTTAGTCATATTTGCGTCCATGTTATTTTTTTCATTTATAAATGTCACTAAATATTTTGATTCAAACTAAATATTTATCTTCTAAAAAATAAATATTTAGCTTATTAGCTAAATACTTAGTTTCAAAAATTTAAATTTAATTTGTCAACTAAATATTTAGACTCTGAAGTAAATATTTAGTTTGTTTACTGCTCGTTTGGCTTGCAAGCTAAATATTTAGCTCAAAAATTATATTTTTGTTTTTTTAATTTGAATTTTATTTGAACTAGGACAATGGACATTTATCAACAAATAAGCAGAAAGCATCAATGTTACAAAGTTAACAGAATTAGCACAATAGCTAAATTTTATGCACTGTCTCAAGGCATGTACCACAGAAACACAAAATACACATTACATCACACATCGTCAAACAACAGACATATTGCATGGAAAAACAAACATGTTGATGGCAAAATCTGAGGTGTTTTGATGCTATTATAGGGTCTTTGAAACATAGCCTACTGAACCTGCCAAACTGTGTGTCACCTGGTTGGCAGCCTTTGTAAATTTTAGTTTACAAACACCATTTTTTTTGTTTAACTCTTAATATTTAGCTAGCAAGCTAAACTACATAAACTAACCTCCATATTAACTCCTGCTGCTGGTACATCACTGTTGTTGTAAATCCATCGGTAAACGTCTGCGTCGTCGTTAAAACGGCTACGTTTTAAGGAGAAATGTTGGACATGTCTGGTGGAAATACACAACGATAAAGAGGTGGACATTCAGTCTTGCCAGCTGTTCATATAGAGGTTCGCAAGACCCAGCTTTTATTTTAGTAGTCCACTTTCACTTATTGGGAAGTACATTTTCATATTAGCTAAATAATTTAGCTCTAAGCTAAATGTTTAATTCGAAGTCAAATATTTAGTTTAGAGCTAAATATTTATTTGAGACTTTTACATTTATTTCTTAAAAATGTATTTTTATTGTTTACATACTTTACAGTGCAGAGCTGTTACATTTTAAATAGATTCGTCAGCAGACACACTTTCAAAGTGTCACATAAATGGCAGCCATTGATCATAAAATTTACCAGCATGACCTTTCAGGGTGCATCTGATCTTTTCCAAACGTATATTGCCTATAACCTCTCTAATCAGATGACCAAATGTTGGAGGACATGAATATATCCATTTGCGCAAAATAAGTCTTCGAGCTAATAATGAACAAAAAGCAATCTAACTTGTTTGGTGCTTTTCTAAGGACTCTTGTCTACAGTTACTACTCCAAATAAAGCGGTCAGGGAGCAAGGGTGCACCAATTTCCCACAAATGCTGGAAAAAGCCTATAGAAAGTCAATAACCATAACGTTTCAGGCAAGTCCAAAATGAGTGTAAAAGTAAAGCAGATGTCTGTCTCCAGCGGTTGTGTGAAGGATCCAGTTCAGGCTTGATCTTATCCTGCATGTATTTAGACCAGTGTAGATGACGCACCGCTTTAAACTGCACAACTGCAGGTATGATGGGGCGTTCACACCGGTCAGCGCGTCCAGGCGTCAAATCGCTCAAACGGACGAAAGTTGACTCTTTAAAATTAAAACCCAGCTGCTTGCACACTTTGTAGTCTGCGTCAGCGCGTCACGTTCCGTAGTTGCCCTAACCGGGTTTGGCTAGCGTTAGCTAACATAGCAAGAAAGTTAAAAGGAAATTTTTTACTGCTTACCTGGCACTCCTATATTCCCCCGATATCTTCCTCCAAATAAATCCGATCTCTTCCTGTCTCTGTAAAAAGATGAAGACGGGTCATATAATTCACGAAAATGACAGACAGCTGTAATGGCAAAAAATAATCTCAGGGTTTCCATAATAAAGAAGACTGAGTCCCAGAAGGCTATTAAAGTATTTAATACAAACATGTCTGGCCAGAACATGGAAGGGACAGAGTTACTCATGCATCACCCTAACCAACCTTTCTAACTAAACGCTTAAATAGTATTCAGCAATCACTGTTTATCTCTAGACGTCTTCTCCAACCTTCACGCCCCGCCTCTGGAGAACTGGTCCATGCGAGTCTGATAGCAACGCATGAAGCAGCTCATCCGAAGGTCAGACTGTTATCTTACTGCCCCGGCGTCTGTCTCTCTGGTGACCTGACACATCTTTATCAGGAACATTAATTTGGATAAATAACCTTGTCATCTTACCCTAGATGCATTCACTAAATAGAGAATATAATCCCTAATTACATAAGAATTTTCCACCACACAGCGACGATTATTTGATCCTCCATTTTGAATGAATGACTTGCTGATCCACATCAGTACAAGGAGTCCCTATGATTGGTTGACACCCCGCGTTTGCTAAAAAGTGTGACTTTGAAATATCACATTTTTCCACCAGTTATTCAAAGGAACCAAAAGTGTTGTCTATGTACAAATTGTACAATATTTTTATTCCATTTCCAACCCAGATATTAAAAACCTCATCAGTCATTGAAGGGATAAACATGTGGTTCCCTGAAACAGATGCCGAGAATAATAATTTCGAGAACTTAAAAGACCGCCTTCACTGGTTCCAAATTGTAACTGTATGAATGACAACTGGATTAGAAGAATAAGATGAATGAAATAGACAGTTTGAAAGGTAATTCAGAACAGAGCATTGTACCAGGAGAGTTCGATGTAATTGACTCTCTCTCCAAGATTACCCACCTAGGTACAGCGACATCAGTACATCGCAGCTCCACAGTTAGCTGCCCAGTAACAATACATAAAATTAGGTAATGACATACCACCCAAATTGCGGGGTAGCTGTAATATTTTCTTGCCAATTCTTGGATGTTTTTTTATTCCATATATAGGAATTTATCTGACCATACAAATTGGGAAAAAAAGGGACTTTGGAACATATAAAGGAATTTAGGCCAAATAACCATTTTAACAGAATAAACAATTCCCACCGAGCCAAGTCTTGTATAAGATTTAATAACAATGGCAAAAAATGATTCCTATAAATTTCTTCATAACTACGTTTTACCCAGATACCAAGATACTTTAACTTTTTAGGATTGCTCTTAAAGAGGATTGTTTCAGAAAAATGTCCTTACAACGATGTTAAGGGCATCATCTCACTTTTTTGGAGATTAACTTTGTAGCCAGATAATTTCCCAAATCTGTCAAGCCTATTCAACAATGCAGAGATACTGGACAGAGGGTTTGAATGAATAGTAGTGCATCATCAGCATAAAGAGAAACCTAATGGTTTAATTGTAACTACAAACAGAAGCGGCAAGAGAGGGCATCCCTGTCTTGTGCCTCGATGCAGCTGAAAATATGATGACATGTTATTGTTGGTACGAACAGCTGCCAATGGAGAGGAGTAAAGTAGCTTTATCTATGAAAGACACTTTGAACCAAATTTAAACATATCCAGGTCTTTGAAAAGGTAATCCCACTCCAGCCGGTCAAAAGCTTTTTTGGCACCTAAAGAAATAATCCCCTCTTTATCTTTGTGACCAGGCGGGGTGGGGGCATACAGAATAGAAAACAACCGCCTATTATTAAAAAAAAGATTGCTCATTTTTTACAAACCCTGTCTGGTCAGGTGAAACAATAGTAGTAATTACTCGTTCAAGGCGCTTCGCCAGAACCTTTGCTATTATTTTAGTATCTGTATTTAAAAGTGACACTGGTCGATAGGAGCTACAGTTTAGAGGATTTTTATCCTTTTTATGTAGCAAAGTGATAACCGCTTGACACATGGAGACTGGAAGCACTGACGCATTCAAGGATTCTGTGAAGACCGACAATAGTAGTGGAGATAACCCATTGGCAAATTTCTTTTAAAAATCAGCCGAACAGTCATCTGCACCCAGATTTGGAGCTTTGCATGTATTTTATTGCCAAACCAATCTCACCTGCCGAAATGTCCCTCTCCAAATCAGGAACCAGATCAGAGATTACCATGGGAAGATTAAGATCTTTGAAAAAAATGTCAAAATCAGAGGGCCTTTGGTGTAGAGTCACAGGAGTACAATGATTGGTAAAACTTACTAAAACATGTATTGATTTCTCCGTAATCTGAACATGTGGTGCCTTGATCATTATTGACAGAATGGTTTGATGTGCAGACCTCTTATGCAGCTGATATGCGAGCAGACGCCCCCGCCTTCTCCCCATGCTCATAATACCCAGATTTTGAATTGGAGATCAAATATTCGGCCTGCTGTGTAGATATGGTATTATGCTCTATGCAATAAAATGCGTTTCTTAGCTAACTCTGGTGAAGCGGCGCGACAAAATTCCAAAACTTTTACATTTATAAATGAATAAATAACAGACCTCTCTCTTTAAGGAATGTTGACACTAAGATTCCTGCAAAAGCTTTAGCTCATCGACTAGAGAAAGTTTTACCACAGATTATTTCACCAGAATAAACCGGATTTATAAAGGGACGTCAAATTTTTTATAATATTCCTACTCTTCTTGATATCATTTACTCTAATAAGGATGCAACCATACCAGAAGTTGTAATATCGCTTGATGCTGAGAAGGCATTTGATTGTGTGGAGTGGGGTTATTTTTGCAATCCTTCAGAGGTTCGGATTTGGCAACAGGTTCATATTGTGGGTACGGCTCTTATACACCTTGCCTTGTGCCAGTATTGCCACAAACAGTATTCAATCTGACTACTTTCTGTTAAATAGAGGATGTAGGCAAGGATGTCCCCTGTCCCTGGTTTTATTTGTGCTGGCCATCGAGCCTTTATTGATATACTTCAGGACAACTGATACTTTTTGTGGAATCACGTGCCTCCACACAGAGTTCAGATTATAACTATACGCTGAGGATTTGCTATTATATGTGTCCTCTCATTTTTCCAGAGGTTTGGCTCATTCTCTGGGTACAAGGTCCACATCTCCAAAAGCGTATGTTTCCCACTTAATTCATTAGCGTTATCTCTTTCACAATCTGATATCCCTTTCAAACTGAGCTCTGCAGAATTTAAGTATCTAAGGGTAGCTTTAACCAGGACCTGGAAATCGTTTCATTCGGCTAATTCTTTTCCCTTATTGACTGAGGTTAAACCAGATTTTCGTAGATGGAGTTGCCTTCCCCTCACATTAATAGGGAGAATTAATGTTATCAAAATGACTGTCTTGCCGAAATTTCAGTTTTTATTCCAATGTCTACCTCTTTTCCTTCCTAAAGCTTAAAAAAAATCTCAATCAGATTATTTCAGATTTCCTGTGAAAGCTAAAATATCTAGAATTTATTGGAAAGATGCAAGTTTGATGGGGGGGCTTTCCTTACCCAAATTTAAATTTTATTACTAGGCAACTAACATCAGTAAAATCGTATCCTGGTTAACGATGAAAACGGTTTCTTGGTGTCAATTTGAAATACAATCATGCCATCAGTCCTTTCCTACTGCGCTCTTAACCCGCCCGTCATCTATTCATCAGTCATCCTGTGGTTAGTTCTACACTTAGAATATGGTCTGACATTTGACAATGAATGGTGGGATCATGCCCTGAACACTATTCACAAGACTTCTATTTGCACCCACCTAACTCTCATTCAGTTTAAAGTTCTATTTAGGTGTCATTATTCTAAAGCTAAATTATCAAGGATATTTCCAGGCTCGACATATATTTGCGATAGGTGCAATGGCTCATCTTGCCATCTTTCACACATGTTCTTCTCATCTCCATCTCTTGTGAATTTATGGCAAACCTATTTTGACACAGTGTCAAGGATACTTTCAAAAACTATCCATATCTCCCCACATGTGGCAATCGTTGGTCTTCCTGATGATTATACCCGCTATTCTGCAGATCAACTGGAGACGCTAGCCTTCACCTCTTTATTAGTTAGACGTCTTCTTCTTTTAAATTGGAAATCTTCCCGGGCCGTGCCCCCTCTACCACACACTGGATCAATGAAGTTATGTCATTTCTGAAAATTTAGAAAACTAGATATTTTAGACACAGCTGCCCAGATAGATTTAACAAGAAATGGCAACCTTTTTTAGACTTGTTCAAATCTCTCTGAGACCCCTCCAAAGCCCACTCCCCCACCCCCCCTATTTTTGTTTGGTATGTGCATGTCCCTGTGGTGTCCCCTGTCTTTTATGTGTTACAGTATAAAGAAAAAAGGGATTGAAGGCATGTATAATATTCCCAAGTTCTCTATTCAATTCACTCTATGTGTTGTTGCACACTGTCTTCTAATAAACATATCGGAGAAATGAATAAATAACATGGATGCAAATATGACTTTGAAAAAGGAACCTCCATTTATTCATCTTATTCTAAATAACCCCAAATTGTGCTGTTAACTTTTGACTGTAACTTTACATATAGGACCCCATAGAAGGATACTTTAAGGTTCACCAGTTGTGGCCTGTGGGGTAGGACTCACAACATATAGACATAAAGACTTTTTGGTATTCGTTCTGTGATTTTGTATTTGTGTGAGCATGCATGTTTCTGAGCTGTCTTTGTGATACCTGACACACACTCCCTTACAGGTCTTTATTTAGGGCTTGCTATATTAAGCCCTTTCCCACTGAAATACAGCACCAGCTGTACTCGCTGTGTGTTGTGGCTGCTGTTGCAACAGGACTGGGCTGTTCCTTCTCTTACAGCTGGGCTGTGTTTCTCTCCCACGCAGACAGATCTAATTCAATTAACCCTAATGTTCATGCCATCCGTTTGTGCTGAAGCACATGCACTTAGAAAGGGCAAAGGGGGATCGTTGGAATGACAGAAGGTGTTAAGAAATATGTGGCTAATGTTTGGAGGTTTTAATGAGATTTAGATCTTTATATCTTCTAAAACACATCCCCTCTATTGGGTCAAAGTAATCAAATTTGTATTTTGTTGTTTTCAGAAATCGATCGTGCAGAACTTGGATGGACTTGGTCGGGTGAATAGATACAACTCTCCTGAACGATTTGAGGTAAGCTGCCAAAGACGAAATGGATGTGTTTGGTGGCGCACCACGTTTCTTAGCCTATCCAAGACCTGTGGTGGTCCAAAGTGGTACTGACGCAGTTCTCAAGTGTCAGATTGGGGGTGATCCACGACCCGCTGTTATCTGGGAGCGAAACAACGAAAAGATTGATCCTCAAGGACGATATAGGATCTTTGAAGATGGCAATGTTTACAACCTTATCATTACAGTTGTTACTATTGAGGACAGTGGCCAGTACATTTGCAAAGCTAAGAACAGCATTGGGGAAACTTACGCAGCTGCCACCCTAAAGGTAGAAGGCGAGGCACAAGAGATGGAGCTCAGAGAGGAAAATAAGCCGCGATTCCTCATCAAGCCTCTTTCCACTCGTGTTGGTCGTGGCGAGGATGCTGTGTTCTCCTGCAAGCTATGGGGAAACCCACGACCAGATGTTGTCTGGGAAAAAGATGGTAGAAAGCTCAACGAAATATTTGAGAGCACACATTTCAGCGTGGGCTACCAGGATGGAGGATGGTTTCAGCTCAAGATCTTTAAGACTCGTGCTCCGGATGGTGGGGTGTATACCTGCAAGGCTAGGAATGAGTTTGGGGAAGCGCTTGCAGGAGCCGTGCTACTCGTAGATGCAGGTCCTGGACATGAAGAGGAAGGAAACCGTAATGGCTACACTAACGGCCACTGGAAAGCTCATCAGGGAAAACAAAGGACTGGTCGACAACTGCCAACCCGACTAAAGGATGACGCTATGACAAAGTCAACAAAAGTAAAAATGTTTGCTGTTACTGAAGGCAAACATGCCAAATTCCGCTGTTTTGTGACTGGAAAACCTAAACCAGAAATAATCTGGAGAAAAGACGGTAGACTTATACTGTCTGGAAGGCGTTACTTGTTATATGAAGACAGAGAAGGGTACTTCACACTCAAAGTTCTGTACTGCAAGCAAAAGGACAATGGAGTTTATGTATGCGCTGCATCGAATACTGCAGGCCAAACCCTCAGTGCTGTGCATCTCTCCGTCAAGGGTAAGTCCGTTTTTTTCCCGGTGATTTCCTTAGCACTGTTGAGTAACCGTGGGCACAGTACAAGCCAGGGATGTCTTCTGCAGCAAGGAAAGGGACTGAGTGGGGAGTGATGTGTCTCAGATTTCTGTCTATTTGATTCTAGAATGATGTAAGAAGGATAAACGGGTACACTGAGGTCATTTACTGGGGTAAAGCCAAGGACAGAAGGTAAAGCGAAGATTTTAGACATCTTACCAAGGCTTGTTGACAATGTGCTTCACCCTACACATTCTGTTATGGCATTTAAAACTTTAGCTTTATATTAATTCAGTTCAGTTTATTTATATAGTGCCAGTTCACAACATATGTAATCTCAAGGCACTTTACAATCACCAGCTGTCAACTTAAAGAGATGTATAAGTATCACTGGGGATCAATAAAATTTATTAATAAAACTGAACCTTTACGGAGATGTCTAAACAGGCCAAGCTTAGCCACTGGAGGTAGGTTTCAACATCATCATGTCTGTAAATGTTGCTTGCTAAAGCGGTATGGATGGCTTTCCATGTGAGGTGAGCCTTTTAGAGCGGGTGTTAAGTTTCTCACGTGGCCTAATACACTCTAATCTAAGGGTACCACAGTGTCAGTTTGAGATAGTAAATATAATATTTAAGATCAGATTCTTTGTTATTGCAACTAATCTAAACATAATTACAATCGGTTTAAACCACATTTTAGTAAAAGAAACAGTCTAAGGTAAGGAAATGAAGAGCTTTGCACACAGATGACTCAATAAAGCCCACATTCTGTTATTTACAACTGTCTGGTACTGTCTGATGGTGTCAGTTGCAAACACTGTATACCCTATCTAACACCTCAGAGTGTTTACAACCGTCCCATTCCTTAGCAAAATAAGTTCCTTGTCTTTTGATTTCTCGTTTGACTAATTGGAATCTGACGTAAAACATATTTAAATTTACAGTTTTACTACAGGGACATAGCTGTGTTGTGAAATTCCTCTGAGTCAAAGTATTCTGAGTACACTCACTGACAAGAACAGTGAGGCACTACGTTACGTATCCAGTGGTAATGTAATTATTTTCTTTACGACCAGCGATGGATATGTAAACGATTTATTTTGTGAGGAGTTAAAACAGGCATCAAAGGGCCTAAGAGGTGGCATTACGAGAGCAACGGTTTAGAGAAGTTTGGTGGCGTGTTAGTCAGGCAAAACACAGAGGATCCCTCAAAGAAGTATCAGACAACATTACCATCACTTGATAGAGTTTGATTGGGGTCTTATTTTGGATCTATATGCGTCGAGGCGGTCACATTATGCAATAGCCTGGCAAGCTGATAAAGAAATGTCTAAACTAAAACCCTTAGCAGGAATGCTTTAAGCAGAAATGATCAAATTTGGGGTGTAATTTGGTGTACATTACCAACTGGCAAGTTTGGAGCTCTGGATGGCATAACTGAAGGATCCAAAACACCAGGCACAGAGGAGTCCTTTAAGGTCGTTTTCACATCTGATAGTCCAGTAGGCTCGGTTCTACTGGGGACGAAAATTGTAACATTGTTGCTTTTTTAGCTGGTGGGGTTCGCTTTCACACTGCACTTTGTCAAACGAACCAACCGTTCGAGCAACATGGTTGCCTCCCCGTCTGTGATGGTGCTGTACCAAGAAGCACTGAACACAGGGATGCTTCCTGTTCCGTGAAATGTAAACAAACATGGGGTATGGAGTAGGATAACTTTCAAAAAGATGCATGCATGATCCATATCTGTATGTCAATACATGTGTTGAAATGTGCTGAGAAATTGTGAGGGTTAGATATGTTTTTATATGTCTATGAATCTAAAAGCTGTGAATATAACTCTAATTTCTACGACTTTGAAGTCTTCACTCTCTGAACGTGAATTCAAGTTTGTGGGTTTGTGCTAAATAATTAGCACAAGCCAACTCCTAATGCTAGTAATACTAGCAGTAACTTAGCGTCACTACGTCATTAGCTTGCAGGCTATAGCAGTACTCCTGTAAGATCTTATGGACATTACCGGCCCACTGTCATCAGTCACCTTTAAATTTGGAGCATCTTGCATTTGGTGGAACCATTGGTTCAATTACATCCCCTGTGACAACATCTGTCTACTTGTACCCATAAACTTGAATTCATGTTCCGAGCAGTGAAGACTTCAAAGTCATAGAAATAACAGTTGCACTCACAGCTTTTAGATTCATACTCACATAAAAATATTCCTAAACCACTCAATTTCTCAGACTCACGTACACTCAATAAAAATATAAACGCAACACCTTTGTTTCTACTCCCATTTTTCATGAGATGGACTTAAAGATCTAAAATTCATTCCAGATACACAATATTACCATTTCTCTCAAACATTGTTTACAAATCAGTCTAAATGTGTGATAGTGAACACTTCTGCTTTGCTGAGATAATCCATCCCACCTCACAGGTATGCCACATCAAGATGCTGATCTGACATCATGATTAGTGCACAGGTGTACCTTATACTGCCCACAATAAAAGGCCACCCTGGAAGGTGCAGTTTTGTCTCACAGCAAAATGCCACAGATGCCACAAGCATTGTGGGAGGGTGCAATTGGCATGCTGACAGCAGGAATGTCAACCAGATCTGTTGCTCGTGCATTGAATGTTCATTTCTCCACCATAAGCCGTCTCCAAAGGCGTTTCAGAGAATATGGCAGTACATCCAACCGGCCTCACAACCGCAGACCACGTGTAACATCCAGCAGGTTCACCTCCAAGATCGTCTGAGACCAGCCACTCAGACAGCTGCTGAAACAATTGGTTTGCATAACCAAACAATTTCTGCACAAACTGTCAGAAACCGTCTCAGGGAAACTCAACTGCATGCTCGTCGTCCTCATCGGGGTCTTGACGTCGCCGTAACAGACTTGAGTGGGCAAATGCTCACATTCGATGGCGTCTGCCACGTTGGAGAGGTGTTCTCTTCACGGATGAATCTCGGTTTACATTGTTCAGGGCAGATGGCAGACAGCGTGTGTGGCGTCGTGTGGGTGAGCGCTTTGCTGATGTCAATGTTGTGGATCGAGTAGCCCATGGTGGTGGTGGGGTTATGGTATGGGCAGGCATCTGTTATGGACAAAGAACACAGGTGCATTTTATTGATGGCCTTTTGAATGCACAGAGATACCGTGATGAGATCCTGAGGCCCATTGTTGTGCCATACATCCATGAACATCACCTCAGGCTTCAGCAAGATAATGCACGGCCCCATGTTGCAAGGATCTGTGCAATTCTCAGAAGCTGAAAATGTCCCATTTCTTGCATGGCCAGCATACTCACCGGACATGTCACCCATTGAGCATGTTTGGGATGTGCTTGACCGGCGTATACGACAGCTTATACCAGTTCCCACTAATATCCAACAACTTCGCACAGCCATTGAAGAGGAGTGGACCAACATTCCACAGGCCACAATTGACAATCTGATAAACTCTATGCGAAGAAGATGTGTTGCACTGCATGAGGCAAATGGTGGTCACACCAGATACTGACGAGTCCCCAGACCCCCAATAAAGCAAAAAATTGCACATTCCAGGGTGGTCTTTTATTGTGGGCAGTATAAGGTACACCTGTGCACTAATCATGATGTCAGATCAGCATCTTGATGTGGCACACCTGTGAGGTGGGATGGATTATTTCAGCAAAGCAGAAGTGCTCACTATCACACATTTAGACTGATTTGTGAACAATGTTTGAGAGAAATGGTAATATTGTGTATCTGGAATGAATTTTAGATCTTTAAGTCCATCTCATGAAAAATGGGAGCAGAAACAAAGGTGTTGCGTTTATATTTTTGTTGAGTGTATATGACAGCAGAATTTTGTAAACACTTTTATTGACATACAAGTATGAATATGAATGGTTAGAAACATGCACCCATCTTTCTGATAGTTGTTTTACTCAATAACATGGAGGGCATCAGATTTTAGTGGTTTTAGGATTGCGTTTTTGTCTTTGGCAAATGTGCCAGACAAATGATTTGCATTGTTGTTTTGGTTGTATTTACCCAGAATGCCCTGCACTATAGTCCACTTCCTGCTCTTCGAGCATCCCCAGCCTGCTCGGCATTCACATATGCAATCGCACCGCCCCAGAGTTCAATTCAACCGAGCTGAGACCTAGGTTTTTAGGCGTACCAGAGTTTGCTTTTTTGGTCCACATCAGAGTTCGATTGCGCATTCACATCTCCCAACTTTCTGGGCAAACGAACTAGAGTTCGATTAAAGCTGACTAAACAGGACTGGTGTGAATGCACCCTTACAGGCATCAGATAGCATTAAAACACTTAGCTGGTAGCAGCTGAATTTCAGTTTCCGCATGAGGTGTTTTTTAAGCCATTGTACAGGTGGAGGATTTTAAGACCAATGGAGTATACTGTTTTGCAATACAATTTAGGATGACATAGCTTGTGCTGGTTTCAGTCATCTACCCATTAGCTTCATCATCAGGCCACTGTGAGTATTCTCTCACTCTTTTGACTGACTGTCCAACACTTCAGGAACTGTAACAAAATGTTATACTGGTGGTGCCACCAATTATTCCCTTACTTGCCCATTTTATTTTGACCAGCTTGTTGCATATAAAATCATTACCATCACAATCAGCTTTATTCAAGTTCATTCACAAACAAGGATTTGTCTTCAGTTCCACTGTGCTCTAAATTAAGAAATTTCAGAACCAGAAGTGATCCACCGTAGACACAGTGTTGTTGAGGATGATGAGGGGAGGGAGTGTGTATGTGTTTGTGTGTGTATAAAGGCTCATGCCACATCTCAGTCACTCCAATCACTGGTTGGTTGCTAGCAGTGCCTACACCACGCTGGTGGAATGACCTACCAAACGATACCAGAACAGGGGTATCTGTCTGTCTTCATGAAACTCTTTAATAATATATAATGCACAATTTATACTACATACATACATATGGTGTAAATAACACTACAAATGTTTATTTATTACCCTAATAGAGTTTGTATTGTGCCAGTTTAAGAAAGTTTTGCTCTAACTCTCCTTTGATTCCAGAGCCACCTGTCCGGTTTAAGCAACCTCTCTATGACCTTGAAGTTTGGGAAAGGGATTTAGCCGTTCTAGAGTGTGAAGTTCCAGAAGACTCTGTTCCCATCACATGGTATCTGGAGGACAGACGACTCCAGCCGGGGGCCAAATATGGAATGGAGGAGTGGGGAACAAAACGAAGACTGACAATCCGAGACATTGATGTTGATGACGATGGAATTTACCTCTGTGAGATGCCTGATGGGGGTAGAAGTATAGCTGAGGTAGCTGTAAAAGGTAATTAAAATTCTCCTGTTATTTTAACTTGCATTGACTTACATGATATGGAAATGTAGTGCATTGTTTATAGTATAGATCACACAATACCTAATCTTGTAAGCAGAGCTTGCGCTAGATTTTTTTGTTGCCGGTCATTTTGACTGTCAGGGTCAAAAGAAACCGGTCATAATGTAGTTTTACCCATCAATTTGTAAAGTGATGATGATGACATATTCAGTAATATTTATTTGTATTCATTTCCATTTATATTCAATCCAAACTAACTGAACAGAGAATCCACATCATACCGTCACACATGTAGCAGATTAATAAATTACACATATTAATTGTGAACATTTCACCTGCTCTGGGCAATGGAGGCTGAATCTGTGATCTGTTGCCACACTGGAGACTGGAAAGTTTTGAAATCAGGGAACATTTCTCCAATTGAAGAGGTCACAATTCAGCAAGACTCTCTGACAGATAGCTTTTCTGATTGCTTCAGCGGGGGAAATGCCCCTGCATGCGCTCTTTTTGCATCAGTGGTTAAGCTGTAGAGATCTGTCACTGTGTACGGTTGATGATTATTTTAATAATTGACTAATCACAGATTATTTTGCTAATTGGTTGACTAATTAGATCATATGTAAATTGTATGTTATCGTAGCGGCACGCAGCTGCTCTAATATAATTATCATTTGCTTCTAGCTTGAAGTGTTATCTTTAAGTGTTATGTGCAATCTAAAATACTGACAATGAAGATGATATCTCTTTCAACATTTACGAACTAATTATAAAATAAAACATTAGCGTCACAGCAGACACATGACATGTGCTAAGGGTAATAAAATCACTACTATTAATGTTACAGCTATCAATACAAGTAATACAACAGCATCTTCAGTCAGATGCTTCATCAGTCAGATGCTTCATCAGAATCATCATTCTGTAATACAGACTGCTACAGAAGATCCTTCCTGCCCACAGCCATCTAAAATCTAAAAGGCCAGTCTAAAAATTACATTCTGAGAAAATAAGAATTGTATTTTTAAGGTAATAATAAAAATAATAAGCAGCAGTCTCACAAAGTCTTTATTTTTTCATTTAATAGATAAACTCTTTCTTTGCTCAGCCCTTTCATAGTCTTTCTGTCTATGTGACCAATGGGATCTTGGGCACCTGCCATAGACAGAAACAAATAAGCCAGCTATGTCAACGTTGCACTCTATCACACATTTTATCGTGACCATACACCTTCGCTTTGATGTCTTGTAAACAGCAACAGCAGCGCTGCACTGTCTGTTCCGTCTATGAACAGATCCGAACCAGCCACTAGGCAGCAGCTCAGGCCATAGAGGACTTCACATGAGAGAACATTTTCATCAATCTATGAATGCCCCCCGGATGCCCCGGGCAGAAGGTGAAAAGCCAACATGCCCGGGGAAATGATAACATCACCCTACTGTTGATGCTAATGTTAGCAGCTAACGAGGTAATTAGCTTACAAAGGAGAATATCCCTCTTTGTCGTTAGCCACAACGGACTTCCTTTTAAGATGCTCGAGCATCGCCGTTGTTCTGCCATGGAAAGCAGGTTCTACCTTGTGAATTTTGCATTACACATGCTTCTCTTTAATCTTTATAACACACCCCAGAACTTTAGAGCTCCATTGTCAGCTTGCCACGATACTGCTGTTTCGGCTTTTTCTGGGATGCCTCCGCCGACCTCGATTGCCACTACTGTGCATGTGTGTCTGGGGCAGAAAGGCAGACAAAGCAGCAAAAGGTACAGCGACAGATTTAAGAGAAAAACAAAGCTTAAAAAAAAAAAAAGATTATGTCGATTACTACATTAGTCGAGTGCAGTTATTTATGCCACATTAGTAGATATAAGTAAATCCAAGGCAACAGTACAGCACTGGAAGAGGACTAGAAATCAACAGCGGGCATTGTTAAGGTGCCAAAACTTCAGTCTGGAATATTTATTACCTTTGAGGTGCAGTTCCCAGTTCAGGCCTCGACTGACAGTTATGTGACCAAACTAAAAACAAGAAGCATCTTTTCTCGGCACCCCTCTAACCTCCAAGCGATCCTGGTTGGGCCAATCTGTGCACCAGAATCCTTCAGTCACTAAAAGCACCGCATAAACTGCATGCTTCTATTTTAAGTAGATTTGATTGCTGTAACTGTGATTTTGCTGGACACACACACACTCACACAAAGCATCAGTCGGCTACAGCTCATCTAAATAGCTGCTGCCAGAGTCCTGATAAACAGCAGAATAATGGACATGTCACTTGTTTGTCAAAGACTAGATTGTTTACTTCAGCTTCGTCCTATAAGGTACCAAATGATGTTGGGCCGAAATTTATTTGTGAGTTGCCTCCTAGGTATGAACCATGTAGACTTCTCAGTTCTTAAGAAACCTGTTAACCCAGGTTTCCCAGAACCTGAACCAAACAAGGTGAGGCAGCATTTAGTTTCTAAGCTTCTCAGCTCTGGAAAAAACTTACTGCGCACTCAAAGCTGACATTTTCAAGAACTGTTGTTTCCTTTAAATCAAGACTGAAAACATTTTTGTTTACAGCAGCTTTTGATCAAATGATCCGGGGACCTGCTTGAAACATTTATTTATTTTATGCTTTTGTTATCTGTAGCTTCACATATTTTTCTTTTATGCAATGCTTTTATGCTTTGTTTTATTTTCGTCTTTTCTTTGGATTGCCCTGTGTATGTGCTACATAAATTAAATAAGCTGTGCTTTGCCTTTAACGTTTTCTATGTTTGTTGAACTAATTAAACTGTTACAGTTTTATATTTCTTATTTTTGTCTGAGTTTATTGATCTGTCACCCTTACTACCCTCACCTACAGTCATGAGTCATAGATCATGAATGAAAGAAGTCAATGCTAGATATAAAGTGAAATTTGGAAGCTAGACTGAGTATTACCGATAGGGTGAGAAACCTCATCCTCCAAGCTGAGTTTGAAGCAGAACCGCTGGTCATCTCTGGGAATGCCTAGGGATTGAATGAGAAAGGGACTTTGGCGACGAGAAGTACTTGCAATACAACTTTATCGATAGACCCACGGATAGACCAAGCGGGTGGCCTTCTGCGGAAAGGCGTTGGTCTATCAATAAAGTTGTTTTGCAGGTACTTAAGTGTCGCTGAAGCTCATATCTTACTGGACTGTTGATTCTACCTATACACCTTACAAGTTGGTGAAGTTGTGCCAGTAGACGGTTTTTTGGATTTCAATGTCTAGGGATCCCAATAAATGAGCTGGAGAGTGTCACTGTGCAGAGAGATAGCTTGGTGGCCCTCCCTCATTCTCTCATGCATGGATGGATAGATATTAAAACTTCTTTTTCCTTCCAGGTACAATTTTGCGAAAGCTGCCAAGGAAAGTGGATGTCTTAGAAGGTGAAAATGCCGCCTTTTGTGTTGAAGTGGAAAAAGAAGAGATGGACATACATTGGTACAAGGATGGCATCGAGCTGCGTGAAACCCATCAGACCATCCTTAAGTCCTTTGGTCGAACTCACATCCTGGTTTTTGTCAATACAATGCCCCAAGACTCAGGCCTTGTGACCTTCCTTGTTGGCAGGTCCAAGACCTCATCTCAGTTAAGAGTGAAAGGTGTGTTTCATTACTACTATGTGTTGCCACATTAGACAGACTACTTTGAGAAATCTCAACATATACCAGCCTTATACTTTAAGCTAATAATATTGTTTTCTCCTTAGCGGCACGACATTGTCCTCCGAGTTGCCCGGTGGGAGTTCAGATGAACACGGAGCGTGCTAATGCAGCTCTTCTCTCGTGGGTTCCTGCTGCAGATTCACGAAAGAACCCTCCATCCGGTTATGTACTTGAACGACAGGAAGTAGGCACTGGTTCGCAGGAGTGGCTGCAGTGTCTGACCACTGACTCTGCGACCTCAGTGGAGATCCTCGGTGACAGTGTCCCATGTGAAGCAGATTATCGTTTTCGCATTTGTAGTGTGAATAAATATGGAAAAAGCAATAATGTTGAGTTCCCAAGAACTGTTCACTTAGGTAATTCAGCTACAACAAATAAGCCACTTTCCCCTGATCATTAAAAATTTTATCAATTGTATTACCTAGTGAAAACTTAGTAAAGTAATTTTTCTTTGCAGTTCCGGTAGCCAGAATCCAAGCTCCTTTACAGGATGCCTTGGTGCCAGAGGGCCAAGATGCTCTTTTCACTATTGAACTTTCTGCTTCCATTATTGGTACATGGTTTTTAAATGGAAATCAGCTTCAAGATGATGAGCGTTACTCCCTCCGCCGGTCAAGAACACACCAGTCTCTTCGTATTCGAGGAGTACGTGACACAGACAATGGAGCAGAGATTACATTCATTGCCTATGGCATCCGAGATTCTGCTGCTCTGTACATTCAAGGTATGCATGGTTCGCTTTGCAAATTAACTTTATAACATCAAAGATGCTGCTAAGACTACAAGTACCCAATAGGCGCGTTTCTTCTATAATTTTACCGGATCTTATCTGACAGGGCAAATCTGTTGGCCCTCTCCTCTCAGCCGTTGTGTCGCCATACAAAATCATCACTTTAAGGATTTAGCTAAGACGTCCATGTATCACGATTGTTTAGGCAGGATCATGCACCAAAAGGTGACCACAGCAGCAGAAATAACTGGACCAAATGGAACAATCAGGGATTGTTGCTGTGTTTTTGTTTGCTATGTTGTTATAAACTGCTTCACTCAGCAACCTTCCCAATTTTACAAAGCCAGTAGTTTGACGACATTTGCCCATTTCCCTCTGAGTTACAAACGATTAGCATGACTTAACCACAGCTCCGGCCCATCGACCCTACCGGGCCATATCAGAGTACGTACCACAAGGTTAGTACTTGGTTGGTTCTTGAAATGGCCCCAAAAACAGCCCTATCGATTTGGCCCTGGTAAGTGGAGACACATGCATACTGTAAATGTCTGGTAAAATTACCCTGCAGTTCCGATAGTGGAAACGCACCTAATGGCAATCCGGAAATGGTAGTTAAAGAGTGAATGAAGTAGCAGGATGATGGGTATTCAGGAAAAGATTAAAGAATCGAAAAGGGGGTTATGAAGTGTAAAGTGAAAAGATTTATATTTAAAAAGTTGGTAATGACAGAGATTTGTTGTTTGAGCCTCACTCTTTTCTTTTCTTTAAATCTACAGCTCCACTTGTCAAGTTTTCACCACTGTCTGAAATGGATCGAAACAAGTTTGTAGAGGTTGGCAACCCTATTGTGCTCTACTGTGAGCTCTCTGATCCTGCATCTCCAGTGCACTGGTACAAGAACGGCATAGAGTTACAAACGATGGAAGGTCTTCATATTCAGTCGGAGGGCACAATGAGACGAATCGTCATTCAATCTGCCGACTTCTCACATTCAGGAGTGTACTGCTGTGATGCCATCGACGATGTAATCAGGTTCAACGTGGAAGTGGAGGGTAAGAGGCTTTGGTTTCTGTTGAGTTCTCTTTTCTTTTATAAAACTAAAAAATGTTTTGTGTCAGTTGTACAATCTATTGTTTCTTACTTAAGTGTAAATACATGCTAATAAATCCTGTTTCTAAAGCACACTGATAAAAAAAGTTTTCAAAACTTAACCAATTGTGTCTAAATCTCCATAGCCCCACCTGTGAGGTTTTCAGCAATTCCTGATGCCGAAAAGAACAAAACGATCCAAGCAGGCGGGCCATTTGTTTTACAGTGTGAACTCTCAGATCCCTCTGCCCAGGTGTACTGGTACAAAGATGGATCAAAGCTCCAGCCTCAAAATGGAGTAGATGTTAAAGCCGATGGCTTGGTAAGGAAACTGGTTGTCCCTTCAGCAGAGGTTGCACACTCTGGCTTGTACTGCTGCAAGACCAAGGGCGACACCATCACCTTCAGTGTGGAGATCACAGGTGATTTCTTTCTCCTTGAGAGATGTGAAACATTAACAAGCTCCTACTCAGCAAAGCAACTAACCCTAATGACACTCTTGTGTGTTGTCTGATGTTCTGTTGTCTTTCTTCTTGCCATTTAATGTGCAGCTACATTTGTATCTTTCAGCCTGTTAGCAGCTAAGTTATCAGAAAATAGATTATGAATAATAATCTAAATGGCTAACTTGAGGTTGACTGAAGGTTGTCATGAATTCTAAACATATCTGTAGCTCCACCTATGAAGTTCTCAGCTATTCCTGAAGATATGAAGATCAAGTTGTTCGAAGCCGGCAGCCCTATAGTACTCCAGTGTGTGGTGTCGGATCCCGAGGCCCAGGTTTGCTGGTACAAGGATGAAATAAAGCTCATTTCCAGCTCTGGATTAGAAATCCATTCAGTGGGCAACACAAGAACATTAGTTATTCAGTCTGCAGAGCTGTCCCACTCTGGTTTATACAGATGCACTACAGAGGATGATATCGTGGAATTTCAAGTGGAGATCAAAGGTGACTTTACCCTTCTTTTCTGTTGATATCATAACCACCACCTCCTCTCTCAAGGTGCCACTAACTAGCCCTGCTTAAGAACTATATGGTTTGATGGCTGCTTCATTCACACAACGAAAATAATTGTTAGAGATTGTTTATTGTCTCTTGCTGCATAACTGCTGTGGCTTACTCTGAACTCAGTCTCCAAAGCTGTTTTTATCTTCTGCTCAGTAGTTGTATATTTGAAAGGTATGTATTTCCACAACCTTTGGTTTATTTAGTTGTCCTGAATTCCCAATGATAGCTCTACCTGAGACATACCCTACTGTCTTTGACACTGAGAAAGGCAAGTCACTTGAAGTGGGCAACCCTTTGAAGGTGGAATGTGAGGTTGCAGACTCCACTGTCCCAGTCTGCTGGAATAAAGATGGTAAAAAGCTCTACCCGCAAAAGGGTTGGGACATGGAAGGTAATGGCTCACCAACGGGACCCATTATCCCATCCCCTGAGCTCTTGTACTCAGGACAATACTGCTGCAAAACCACTGAGGCCCCTATCCACTTCTCTGTGGATGATAAAGGTGATATTTTTTTCGAGTTTCACTATTTGAGCAAATCCTAAAGCTTCATAGACACTAGATATAACTAACATTTATAGGCATTTCTGTACATGTTTATGTGATGCTGTGTCTGAAAGTGTGTGTCCGAAAGTTGTTGCAAAGTTCATCTCTACTTACAGAATGAAAATATGTGTTTAGTTTGTAAAACCAATGCTATTTTCATTGAGTCTTTGTGAAAACTTCTAAAGCTCAGCCTCTCTTCAGGGTGGTCATTTCCACTTTTTACTCAGTCCAGTTATATTTTGAATCACCATCTTTAGCTCCAACATTGTCGCCCTACCGGGAGGTTGGAGAGGTGCGGCCAATCGAAGCAACTTGTCCAATTGAACCAGTCTGTGAAAGCTCAGACCCTGCAAGCCAGGTGTCATGGCAAAGAGATTCAGAATCCTTTTCAAGCAGAAAATTTGATTTTGAAATGGGAGACTTCGAGGAGACCCTTGTTATTGAGCCAACTCATCCTTCAAACTCTGGAGCATACTATTGTGCAACAGCAGATGATGTGGCCAAATTAATAGTAGAACAGCAAGGTGATCTTTTTCCATTTGCATTTCATATATATATATATATACACATACACTCAACAAAAATATAAACGCAAACTTTTGTTTCTGCTCCCATTTTTCATGAGATGGACTTAAAGATCTAAAATTCATTCCAGATACACAATATTACCATTTCTCTCAAACATTGTTCACAAATCAATCTAAATGTGTGATGGTGAGCACTTCTGCTTTGCTGAGATAATCCATCCCACCTCACAGGTGTGCCACATCAAGAGGCTGATCTGACATCATGATTAGTGCACAGGTGTACCTTATACTGCCCACAATAAAAGGCCACCCTGGAAGGTGCAGTTTTGTTTCACAGCAAAATGCCACAGATGCCACAAGCATTGAGGGAGCGTGCAATTGGCATGCTGACAGCAGGAATGTCAACCAGATCTGTTGCTCGTGCATTGAATGTTCATTTCTCCACCATAAGCCGTCTCCAAAGGCGTTTCAGAGAATATGGCAGTAGATCCAACCGGCCTCCCAACCGCAGACCACGTGTAACCACACCAGCCCAGGACCTCCACATCCAGCAGGTTCACCTCCAAGATCGTATGAGACCAGCCACTCAGACAGCTGCTAAAACAATTGGTTTGCATAACCAAACAATTTCTGCACAAAATGTCAGAAACCGTCTCAGGGAAACTCAACTGCATGCTCGTCGTCCTCGTCGGGGTCTTGACCTGACTCCAGCTCGTCGCCGTAACAGACTTGAGTGGGCATATGCTCACATTCGATTGCCGTCTGCCACGTTGGAGAGGTGTTCTCTTCACGGATGAATCTCGGTTTACATTGTTCAGGGCAGATGGCAGACAGCGTGTGTGGCGTCGTGTGGGTGAGCGCTTTGCTGATGTCAATGTTGTGGATCGAGTGGCCCATGGTGGTGGTGGGATTATGGTATGGGCAGGCATCTTTTATGGACGAAGAACACAGGTGCATTTTATTGATGGCCTTTTGAATGCACAGAGATACCGTGATGAGATCCTGAGGTCCATTGTTGTGCCATACATCCATGAACATCACCTCATGTTTCAGCAAGATAATGCACGGCCCCATGTTGCAAGGATCTGTACACAATTCTTGGAAGCTGAAAATGTCCCATTTCTTGCATGGCCAGCACACTCACCGGACATGTCACCCATTGAGCATGTTTGGGATGTGCTTGACCGGCGTATACGACAGCGCGTACCAGTTCCCACTAATATCCAACACCTTCGCACAGCCATTGAAGAGAAGTGGACCAACATTCCACAGGCCACAATTGACAATCTGATAAACTCTATGCGAAGAAGATGTGTTGCACTGCATGAGGCAAATGGTGGTCACACCAGATACTGACTGGTTCTGAGTCCCCAGACCCCCAATAAAGCAAAAAACTGCACATTCCAGGGTGGCCTTTTATTGTGGGCAGTATAAGGTACACCTGTGCACTAATCATGATGTCAGATCAGCATCTTGATGTGGCACACCTGTGAGGTGGGATGGATTATCTCAGCAAAGCAGAAGTGCTCACCATCAGACATTTAGACTGATTTGTGAACAGTGTTTGAGAGAAATGGTAATATTGTGTATGTGGAATGAATTTTAGATCTTTAAGTCCATCTAATGAAAAATGGGAGCAGAAACAAAGGTGTTGCGTTTATATTTTTGTTGAGTGTATATATATATATATATATATATATATATATATATATATATATATATATATATATATATATATATATATATATATATATATATATATATATATAAAGCTCCACTTCTTTGGATGTATCTTTGAAAGACTGTCTTTGGGTTTATTTTATAGAAATAAGGATGATATGCACTGAACTTATTCCATAATGATTGTTTGTAGTGTCCCCTGCAACATATGTACTTGACCCCGACGAGAAGACCAGGTCAGCCGAAGAACACTACCCAATTGTTCAGCAGTTTGAGATTTCAGATCCCATTGCTAAAGCTTGCTGGTACAAAGACGGAACCCAAATTTTTCCTAAAGGAGAAGCTGGCAGCAAAAAGCACAGCCAAATCTTGCCCTTTGAGTCCCAAGACTTTTCTGATGACGGCAGGTTTGGCTGTGATGCATCTGATGGTGTACCGTTAAAAGAGGAGATGAAAGGTGTTGTCCCTCATTGTACTTGTACATTTAAGACTCAAAGATTTAGTAACATGCGTGCAGCTTTCACCCACCTCATTGTTTTCTCTTTGGCTTTGTCCAAACAGCAGAGCAGTGTCACTTGGGTGACCAGATTGGTGAGGTAGCTGATGCATCAGCCCAATACTCTGTGGAAGTCAAAGGTGATTTGATCATCCATGTTAACCCAGCCCATAAATGCCACTAACAGTAGTGGTGTATTTCACTGTTAGCTCAGTCATGTGAGGCATCTATAAATCTTTTTTTCTCTTTAGAAAATAGCTTTGTATCACACTTTCATCCCTGATATTAGGTCTTAATCAAATATGTGTTTTCTATGTATATGTGTAGCTGCTTTTCCTACTAATGTCTGTGTTGTGTTTGTCAATTCATTCTTCATTTTAACAGCTATCTTTGCTTACTTGCAACTCTTAAAGTCCATCTATTGTCCTATTCATCTCAAGATCCTGCCATTCACATTGCTGCCCTGAACCTCTGCCTGTTGCAATGACAACGAAGTCTTCTCCTAAGAGAACTAAATAATTCCCTTCTTAGGTTTAAAGGGATTAGTATTGATGGTATGACAGGAGTCATTGTAAGGGAGACATGTTGTTTACTTTAAGACCAATCCTGGTCGTTCTTCTTGATTGTCTTTGCAATGGATTACCCCATAACTTCATGCTAACCCCCACTGCTTTAAAATATGTTGTGAGAAGAAATAATGAGAACACCAACAACTGAAAACCTTTCTCTGTGTACATCACAATGCTTATAGCTACATCGCCACGGCTCTCTTCTGACCAAGAAAGGAACAAGTCTACGGAAGACTCCGACGAAGATATCCAGATGTCCTCACAATGCAATTATGGTATCTTCACTGGAAATGGGGGATATGAGGTCCGTGCTGAGCATTTACCAACTTCTCAGCCAACATATGAATTTACATATGCCTGCAGTACCATCAATTCCCACTTAAACTTTATACAAACTGAACTTAACTCAGAGGACTCTATCCCATCAACGCAGATAAACCACTCAGAAAAGAACCCAAATAATCAACAAGAGCCAGGTAACCTCCATAAGACTTTAAACACTATGGCGGAAGAAAGTTCACGTAACGCACAGGCTTCAACAGTCGAACCAGACAAGTTTTGTTCACCATTAGAAACTGGAACTCATCAGCAAGAGGAATGGTTTGAAATCTTAAAAAGTTCAAATGTAGCACCACAGGAGGGCTCAAATTCCATACAGACAACTACTATCCAGTCAGAGAAAGATTATGGGTCCATACAAACACCGGGTGCTCTTCCCGAAAAGCTTATAGATTGTTCACCATCTGGCAGCGTCCTCTTTTTGAGGCCAAACAATTGTTTAAGGACATCAACTGACCAGTCAGGGGAGCTAAATATATCCAAACACTCACCACTTGGACTCTCAGAGGATTTATTGAGTGCAAAATCCTCAGATTTGTGTCCAAACAATGAGAGGTTCCAATCTGAACATCTTACGTCAACTACATTTGTCAAATTGGACCTTAATTACACAGAACAGACCTTATTCAACCTTTCAGATTTGCTATGTCTGTCGAATAAGGAAAAAACTGTCCAACAAGAGCACGATAAGAACATGGAGCCTGCAGAGGACCGAATGGACCAGTCAAACAGCTGTGGGGAAAGTTCTACCGTTTGCTTTCCACACCTTTATGACACCAAGAAGACATCTACGCAGACCCAGTCAGAGACAAGTGATCTATCAAGAATACATGACAGTCACTGGAGTGACAGTGTCACTGCTATTAAGGTGGCTGTTGAAGGTGATTTCCATGGTTAGCATTAAACAAAAAATAGATGGGCACAATGTTGACATTGTGTATACTGGTGATTGCTTTCTGCAATCTCTGACATTTTGAAAACTTTGCATTTACTCACCTGATTTTGTCTATACTAAATTATGGAAAAAGCAAATAAAATTAACATTAAAGTGTAACTGAACCCCATGAAAAATTAAAACCCCGTCCCCAGACAACATTTGAAAATTCTACAAAGTGGGCAGTGCCAAGAAGAACGGAGGGGCATGGCCAAGTGTGGAGGATGAGCGGAGGGGGGAACGTGGAGGTGTGTTCAGGAGGACATTGATAGCTAGCTTAATCTGACACTGAAACTTGGACAGTGACCAAAGGGACGTTGGCAGTTTTGCAACTGATCGATCTGATCGACGTTCATCTGTTTTAGAGCGTTAGCCTATGTTAGCATTACCCCTCAGAGACTGGACTCCTCCTGTCTTCCTCTGCCTCAGCAGCACCGGCGTCATGCCGCGCTGACTCAGCGCCCTGAGCCAGCGGATCTCCTCCGTCGTCACCGGAGGTACAGGATGGAGCTTTATGGAGCCCAGCGGCCGCGAGCCGTATCAATTCGAGCCGCTGGTTCAGGGCGCTGAGTCAGCGCTGCCCGAGGCAGAGGGAGACAGGATGGGCCCGGTCTTTGAGTGGTAATGCTAACATAGGCTAACGTTCAAAACAGTATGTCAGCTATGCTAACTAAGTACTAATGTGATAATAATGGTAACCTGAAAAACGCAATCCAACTCCAAACTCACCAAGGGGAAGGTATGTCTGAAAGCTTTATACCCAAACCCACGGGGCATCTGTGAGACCATGGCAGTGACAAAGTCAATGCCTGTGACATAAAGATGTACCGCTCTCCACCAATCACAAAATTCAAATGCAGTAGCCACCATTCAACCCTAAGAGGGCAGCACTAAGACGTTTTTAGACCAAAAAGTGTAGAATTAAACAAGTTTACACGAAAATGTACAAAAATATCCCAGAAACTGAAAGATTGCCTTGGTAAATACCCATTTATACAGTTTAGAGGCAAAAAAAAGTTGTTTTGGGGTTTAGTTACTCTTTAAGGTTGTAAAATCTAACTCAAATGGCTAGCTATTTAAAGTCTAACTGTTCTGTTTTATTGACTAATATCGAAGAACATATGTATTAGATTATTCTCGGCACGACTAATCTTGATTTGAACTTTTGTTCTTTATATATTTTAAGAAATATTTGGTTACAGTCATTAATAGTGATGACACTTTTTCTTGATGTTACCTCAAGCATCCCCAACTCTACCAGTGAGAATCAAAACTCTTTGCGAGGCCGAAAGGAACAAGGCTGTTGAAGTTGGTGAACCCATTGAGCTACGATGTGAGATATCAGATCCTAATGCTCAAGTAACTTGGTTTAAGGATGGAATAAAACTATCTGAAGCAGCTGGGCAAAATCTGGTAACAGAGGGCTCCGTAAGAACACTGGCTTTTCAATCAGCGATGCCGTCTCATGCGGGAATTTACAGCTGCCAGATATCAGATGATGCAGTGCAGTTTCATGTGGATGTTAAAGGTGATAATTCATTCATTTTGTTAACAGATTGTATAGAGAGGATAAATTTACTTTTATATTGAATTAGAAAACATAGAAAATTATTCTTAATTGGTTTCTGTTAGCACTATTTACACAGGACTGATTAACTTAAAACATACATATTTCGCTCATAATGTGAACTAAAAAAATAAACTTTGTTCAGTTTAGACAAAACTCACCAACCTATAATGGCAATGCTATTCTGTACCAGCTAAATGTTTTAGCAATTATTTAGCAATGATTTTAATGAATACAGTGGACTCCTGCCTATTCCATAATTTTTCTATCGAGCATATCTTAAATATTTGAAAGAAAATGGAGATTGGGAGGATAAAATACTTCTTAGCAATGCTACATGACATGCTATTGGCTGGCGTTTGCAAAGCAGCCAATCAAAGAGTGCCTTTTATTTTGCTCGATGCTGATTGGCTGTTCACCGAAGAGCGGCGATTAGAAAGACTGTGGGTGTTAGTTTCTGTGGTAGTGCTAGGATTGGCCTTCAGTGTGCATATTAATGCATATCAAAATATATTTGGTGTTTGAACTATTAAAACACACAGTTATAAGCGTCTTTAGAGGGTGTCTCAAGTATTTGTGGATTCCGGCTATTCATGGGCAGTTGTGGTTCTTAACCCCCTCAAATATCAGGGGTCCACTGTTTTAAAACTATCCCTAGATCACTTTTCTTGACTTTTACAAGCTTATTGCCTGTTTTTGCTAACATAATATTAATATTATTATCAATGAGGAATTATACAAACGTAGACAAAAAAGGTTTTACTGAAAAGGTTAGGAATAATGTGTTTTTTTTTATCAGTGTACATCATAATTTACATCGCATATATGTAAAAACATTTAAACAGTTTAGTAAAAGTTTGATAAGAATGTAGTTTATTAGGTAATATGATGTAATTATTAAAGAAATCATCAGGAAATTACCTGACAGTATTTTCAGGGTAAAGTATCAATCCAGTCATTGTTATGTACTTGTTTTCAATTTTTATTGGTTCTTGTAAGTTCAGTGTCACCAGACACTGAACACGTTGATATTCGGTCACCATCAAATTTATTAGAGAAACAATAATTTTACAATACACATTATAAAGAGAGACTTCCACGGGTTAACCCCTCAGGCAGAGAAGGTTTACGTTTAACTATAATATTGTATTTCATATGAACGATGCAGTTACAGATAGTTCCAATAGACAGAGTGCTCCTGATATGTACTCTGGTAGTTCCAAGAGGAACCAAAAGGCCACTGAAGACCCAGGAGTCTTACCTTGAAAGCATTAAAATCAGTTTGAGATATTCAGATTATTAAGAACATAATACTAAAGTGATCTAATACAGTTCTTTTTTGGGATCAGGTTACAGAGGTTACACCTCACACTGCAGGATTACAGAGGTCCAGAATTGTCATCCAGACATTCCTTCACCCAAAGAGCTATTTCTGCCTTCGATGGAGGATCCCAATGGTGGCATAATTTGAGTCTTTGGTGGGTTTTGGGTTTGCCCCAAGGTCTCTTTCTATCTGGACTTGCCTGCAAGGCCTCAAAAGGCAGGTGTCCAGGAAGCTTTCTATTTAGATGTTCAGACAAACTCATCTGACTGTTTTTGCTTGGGAGGAACCTGGCTTCAAGCTTTCCAACCAGATAACAGTAGTCCTCACTATTCCTCTTCAAGGGTGAGCTGATGAACTCTATGGATGAAGCTAATTTTAGCTATATGAATCTGGAATCTTTTTTTTGGATCATGGTCAATAAGTAATTATGAAAGTTGCATATCAAAAGATGGATGGACCCAAGAATTAAGAGCTTTGTCTTTTGCCTCAGATCCTTCTTGACCATGGTCAGACAAAAGCAGTACCTTGATTACTAAGTCCTTTGTCATGGCCTTTCCATTTTTTTCCAAATCCCAAGAGGGAAATTCAGTCATATTTTTGGTTCTGTAACTACAGAAGAAGATGTCATTCTGGCTATGCAGTACCTGACAGCTACTGCAAGAGTCCTCAAGAACAACCAAGCCCCCATAAAGACCTCCTTATTTAGCTAAAAAGATTTCATCATCAGTGGTGTCCAGTGTTGCTTCAACAGGCACCATTGACTTTCTGACTTAGAATCGTACTATCCAGTAAACTTACAGACTAATTTATCCCTTCCCTCTTGCAACTTAAAGAGGCAAAGAGAAGACTGGATCACTTTTCTGGGAGACCTTAAACGTTGAAGCAATCCATTTTTGAGTGTCCCCACACTTCCTTATCAGTGCTAAACTAGGACACAGTCCAGACCCTTTCCAAGAGATTGATTTCAGAGGTTTGCTTTTAGAGCCTTGGTGTGACCAAGGTAAAAAAGAAATGGCGTGATTCTTTTGGAATCTCTGTTTGATTGCCTGAAATAGTTGCTATCTGAGGCTGCTCTTACATCAACGACTTCAAGCGTCTAATGCATTTGCCGCTAGGCTTGAGTCAAAAGCAGGAGATAGGTGAACAGGGAGCACAAAGGACAGTTATATGTCGTGAACAGATTGCAGACAAAAGCATTGTAATTCGCCATCACACAGTACTCACTGATGGCAGAATAAACTGATTTCAAGGAAAGACAATTGTGTTAGCTACCACTTCTTGTGATACAAAAACACACATCTAATTTTTGTCACTTTTTTAAAGTTAACTTTTAGTCTTAATTGTTGCCTACGTCCTTCCAAATCACAGTGTTATAAGTTTAAGTAGGTATGTATTTAATCTAATGTCAAAAGCTGCAGATACTGAGACATTGCCTGAGTCTTGTCTCTCTTGGTCGCCCAGATGGCATTAGAGTGCTGCACCCAAATTAGAATAATTTTAACTTTAGGGCAATGCACGATGAGGCATGCTTGGTGGTGTGCAGCGCTCTGTGCATCACTCAGCTTGGTGATACCAACCCCAGAATTGCGTGGTGTGTGAAAGCACTCTGAGACTTATCTCGTTCCTTTGGGGTAATTGAAAGCCTTTGTGAACAATGATGGAAGCAACTACAAGCATGACTGGGAGGAGCTACCTCTCTGATCTGAATCTGAGTAGTGGTTTGTTTTGGGACTTCAGAAATAAGCATGGACTTTCCAAAGCAGACATATTTAAGAGAATAGCTTTCCATAAGTTGACTTGGTACCAGGCCACCATGATCAAAAAGGTGATGATCGCTCAGTCTTAGAGATAACATGCAAAGCCTGACATCCACTGGGTGCATGGAATACAGCTGCTTCTTCTGCACACCAAAAGGACTCACCTTAGGGGCTTTGGGGACCTGATTAGGATGCCTTCCATGTGTCACCATTTGGAGATTTTCTTTAGGCATGTCCTGCCCGCAAGAGAACCTTGAGTAGACCAGGAGCCAGTTGGAGGGATCAAAGATTTTATCTGGCCTGAAATTGCTAGCTGTAGAGTGTTGCTGGGAGGAGGGATGTCTGGATTCTCCTCTGGGACCTGATGTCAGATAATCATTGGAAAACAGATGAATGGATCTCGGCACTAAAATATGTGGTGCTGTTTTTTAAGTTACACAATCAAAAATTAATATAAATAATTTGAGTTATTTAGCCTGTCATAAAGGAAAGAAGTAGGGGTTAAGTTTTCTAAAACATATTTGCATCCATGTTATATATTCATTTATAAATGTCAGTTTCAAACTGAATATTTTGTTAACAAGCTATATATTTAACTTCTTAACTAAATATTTAGTTTCCAAACTACATATTTAGCTTCTTAACTAATTATTTAGTTTGGAGCTAAATATTTAGTTAAGAAGTTAAATATTTATTTAGGAAGCTAAATATTTAGTTCACAAACTAGATATTTAGTTAAGAACCTAAATATTTAGCTTCTTAACTAATTATTTAGTTTGGAGCTAAATATTTAGTTAAGAAGTTAAATATTTATTTAGGAAGCTAAATATTTAGTTCACAAACTAGATATTTAGTTAAGAACCTAAATATTTAGCTTCTTAACTAAATAATTCATTTATCTAGTTTGTGAACTAAATATTTAGCTTGCTAATTAAATATTTAGGTATAAACTGTGACATTTATAAATAGCTAAATAACAAAATTTGTCTTAAAAAATGTACCCCATTTTTTCTCTTACGACAAGCTAAATAACTTATTATTAAATTCTTGGTGTTAATTTTTGACTGTGTAACTTTACAAATGGCATCCCATAATAAAATGGGTTCTGTTTGATAATTACATGATATTACTATAATATTTTGTGCAGTTACCAATTTCTGAGATTATTGTTAATTTGATAATAATAATGTTGTACAAAGATGTTGATGGTAAAGGCAAATCTTGTTTTTCATCTAATCAGAATAATGCACTTTACTGACTAAATTATTTTACATTCAATCCTGTAGCTCCTCCTCTGACATTTGCAGCTTTGTCTGAGGCTGACCAGAAAATGACAGTAATAGCTGGCTCTCCCATAGCTCTACAATGCGAGCTGTCAGACCCCTCTGGACAAGTCACTTGGTACAAGGATGGAAGAAAACTCCTAGCTCAAAGTGGAGTAGACATCCAGTCACAGGGAAATTTGAAAAGTCTGGTTGTGCCATCCGCTGAGCGAGCTCATACTGGTGTGTACCGGTGCGAGTCAAAGGATGATGACATCCAGTTCTCTGTGGAAGTAAAAGGTGATGCACAAAACACCTTACAGTGCTTTTAGTGTCTTGCAAAGCAATAACACTGAGTGCTTATTTTGACTGAGTCTTATCACTTAACAGAAAACTGTTTTAACATTCTGCTTCTTTAATATACATAACTTTTTCTTTTTTTAAAGACGATGGCCTCACGTTTTCTGGTTCACGTTATATCTAATCCCAGTTATATCTATTAATTAAATACCTTTAAAATCTTAACAATACAATTCAGGAGATGTTCTTTTTTTAACATCTCTCTAAACGTGCCAATTCTCATTAGGGTTTCTGAGAATGAATGTCTAATGTATTAAAGAGGTTGCATTTCTTATTTCTTATTCTTTGACATTACTAAACACACCTGTGAAGAAAAAGAAAAGGAATAAAACATGCTCTTGTTTGCAACTTACCTCTAACCTCTGTTGTTCTAAAAGAACTGTGTGACGTTGGAGATGTCACGTGGTGTACAGGATTCTTGGTTCTCCTCTTCTAGACATCCTTTTGGTTTGTTTTATGTGTCTTTCTGTGTCAGATGTTCATTCTGTCATATATGCTGTTGTGACCTATGTTTGTTTTCTGCTTGGTGTGTCGAAGTACGTAAGATAAACCCATGTGTTCAAATGAGTCTTGAATTTCTTCAATAAATTGCATTAGGGAAGTAAGTTGAGTATTTACTCTTTTCTTTTGTAATATCCCAAACCTATAGGGCTCCCTGTGAAGTTCTTGAAGCTGCAGGAGAAGGACAGGAACAGGTTTATCGAAGAAGGCAAACCTCTTGTCCTTAGTTGTGAACTCTCTCATGATCCTTCGGCTCATGTCGACTGGTACAAGGACGGGGTGAAACTTGTGTCTTGGGACAAAGTGGAACTGAAGTCAGATGGTCTGACAAGGACCCTACTCATCCCAGCAGCTGAAAGCACACTTGCTGGTATTTATGAATGTTCAACATCAGATGACAGCATTACCTTTAAAGTGGACATAAAAGGTGATTGGTTTATCTTTGATAACTTTGAAGGAATTGCTTGGTGTGCATGGTGTGACTGTACTTTGCTTCAAATGGTCCTGAGAAAGCGTCTGGCTGTAGTATTTTGTCTAGTGATTATGAATTCATCTTATTTATACCTTTGTTGTTGTCTTGTAGGCCAATCACCAAGGATTATGGCAACTCCACTTTCAGAAAAATACAGGATGATTAGAATTGGTTCTCCAATAATCCTGCAGTGTGAGGTGTCAGACCCTGCTGCTCAGGTTTCCTGGTTTAAAGATGAGGTGGAGCTTTTCTCCAAAACAGGCCTTGATATGAAAAGAGATGGCAACCTGAGGAAGTTAATAATTCACTCAGCTAAAATCTCTGATTCTGGCCTCTACAGCTGTAGCCTCGCTGATGAGGCTGTGACCTTTCACGTGGATATTGAAGGTGATTTTCTTGAACTCGTTTCGAACAGATTTAGCATAATATTTATTTTGGCTATTTGCATCTATGCACAAGTTGCAGCAAATGGATGTCCATCAATGGGTGCACATTCTTTGCAAACACTTAAGCCTGCTCTCCACCGGACGCGTAATGTCTGCGAAGCTTAATACGCAGCTGATAGCCGCCATTATATTCAATGGGTTTGTTTCCACAAGGCGTGAAGCTGACGGAATCAGACGCGTCCCAGAAGTGTTGTGTTACAGCCCTTTTCTAAATCTTTCTGTTTTATACGCGCTATGCTTCCAGAACACCCCAACCTCAGCAGTTTAGTTTGGACCAGACAGAAAAACAGACACAGACAAAGATATGTACAGATTTCTTAATGCCTAACTACGAAAAAAAACAGACTAAACGTGATTGTCTGTGTCACCAGGTTTGAAGTCAGTCGGAAAATGCAGGGAAAATGCTTCTATTACGTTACCTGCCACTTACGCGTTCGGTGGAAAGCAGGGGTGAGGCAAACCATAATGTGGACAACACAACTAAACTAAAAAAAAACCCGATGTAAACTGAACAAATCTTATAATATCCACAGCTACTCCTGTGAGGTTTTCAAAGCTACCAGAGATTGCAAGAAACAAATTTATAGAAGCAGGCTGCCCAATTATGCTGCAGTGTGAAGTCTCAGAGACAGCTGCTCAAGTTCACTGGCACAAAGATGGAGAACGGCTTCTGGCAACAAGTGAATATGAAATCCAAACCAGTGAAAAACTGAGAGCGCTGGTTATTCCATCAGCAGAAATCAGGCACTCTGGGTTGTACAGCTGTGAGGCTGCAGATAACCGTATACAATTCAAGGTGGATGTTGCAGGTGATCTAAGTATTTTAAGCTTTGTGAAAAAGACTAATGTTCAATTTTTGCCTGACCATTAGGACAACCGAAGTTACAGCTCTCCATAACTTACACTAATGATTAATAATCCATGTCAAGACAAAAATAACTGTCTAGATTTGAACATGATGAAGCTTCAGTGGTTTGTTGATCAGTGTGATCCCTCTTCCCTAAAATTGAAACTGCTTATATGTTCTTTCAGGGCGGCTGAGTAAGTAAATATACCATTTACCTTGTTAAGAACTGTACACAAATTAAAATTCAATGTTTATGCTGACAAAAAAGTTAAGCCCCAAGAGGCAGTGCTTCAGTTTGAAAGTACAGATGTAGACCAGTAAAGATTATGTAGCTGATTTCATTTGCAAGGAGCTGGCACATTTAGAGGGAACACAGAGGGGCACAAGTGGTGGCATCACTAGGTAGGAAATGTGTTACAGGCAGTCAAAACAGTGAGTAAAGGTCCCCTTCTTCAGACTGTTAAACACTACTTCACTAAGTCTCATAAGCGTTGATGTAGGGCACATCCCATATGCACAACATGGGATCCATTGGTGCCACCATAATTTCTCTGTAATATCTGCATGCCCTCAGGCGGTTGTACCACACAAGAACCTAACCATCCATTTAGTTTAAGTTATAAAAGGTTGCAGAAGTAACTTGAAGGAGCCCTGGACATACTTCTTCCCAGCAGCAATGCTCAGGCATCTCTAGACCAGAAGGGATATAATCAGAAGCATTTTCATGAACAGACAGTGTGGCGCGATCAGGTGTTTTTCTCAAGAGCCTATGAATGACTCCAGTTTGCCATTTCAGCTGATACAGTTTACAAATGCCAAATGATCTCCTCATGTTTACTTGCATTTTAAATACTGTTGCCGGCCGGGCCTCAGCACCCATTCCACACATCATCATGACATCCCCATTTTCAGCTTTGCGGCAATGTTACTACCAAGGCTGCTGGCATGTAAACCGCAATATTCACTCCTCGCCATGCCGCCACAGCAACTTGCTAGATCTTGTGCCTTGGGAAACTTAAATCAGAATGACTCTGGAGCGCCTCTTTTTGGAGGTTTTCCAAGCACGTCCTACTGGTAGGCTTTCCTTTGGCACAATCAGCAGTGCCAAGGAGATTTAGAATTTCTCCTGGGGAACTATACATCTCTTCTGGTCTTTCTGGATTGCCTAGAATATGCTGGAGAAGGCTTCTGGGGAAAGGAACCTCTGGCTTTCTCACCTGAACACTTAAGACAATGGACATATTTGTGTAAAGGCAATGAGAGTTAGGGTTAACCCACTGGTTTCAACATCGCTCTACTTTGACATCTGGATACTCTACTTTCTATATGACCCCTTAGCCTCATGCAAAGCAAAAATGCAAACCCTGCCAAATTCTGCAAAGGCTGTCCAGAGCATCAAAGACATGTCCTATCTTTGCTCGCAATCATTCACTGCTTTTGCTGACTGTCAGTTACTGGCAATTTCCGATATGATCCCACCACTTATCCCCCCTGGTGCCTGTACAAAACAAACCAGCTCCTTGCATTATGAACCAGTTATGTCCAAATTTCACCACTCCTTCAGGAATGGTAAACCTAAAAGGTGAATGATACGAGTCAATAAAAAATACAACTGGGGAGCAACACATCCAGTCTTTTAGATGTCCTTAGCCAGCTCTCTTGAAAATTGTAAATTCAAAATGTGTAATCTGGTAATTCAAAATGTGAATTTGATTATTTTTTTTCGAAAAAACCTCTATTTATCTGGGTGACATCTTTGATGTTATTCAATTCAGTTTATTCAATTCAGTTTATTTATATAGCGCCAATTCACAACAGATGTCATCTCAAGGCACTTAACAAGAAGTCATTTCAATACAATTATACAAACATTCCAATCAGTTAAAAAGTTTCCTATTTAAGGAATCCCAGCAGATTGCGTCAGTCATTGGCGTGAGGTTGGGTTATACCTACACTGTTTCATAAAGTCCTCCTGCAGTGGAGATCTAGCAAACTTGACTGCCTCATGTTTGACCATTTGTTTTGTAAAAGATAAATAAACGTTAAATGAATACAAAAGGTTTAGTTGTCAGAGTAGTGGCTCACATTTTACTATCAAACGTACACAGAAGAACTGTGTTTTAGACAATGGTCAAGTGCTTGACAACAGTGACGGTCGTTCATGTGACCCTTTGGGAAAATAATTGCTAACACCCGTGTTGAAGGTCTCTGACTTGTGGTTTTTGTTTTTTTAGGACTGCATTTTTTATTTTATGTTTTATTTTATTGGTATTGCCAAGTTAGTGTGGAATCAATAAGGCATAGCAGTTTAGACTTTAGTTTATGTCAAACAAACACATCTACAAACAGTGAATCTGGTCTGACTGCCAGGTAGACGATAGAAAGCTACGTACTAACCTGTTTGTGACAGCTCTTAAAAGATACTCACATTGGACTAGCACAATACTGAAATAACCTGTTCACCCTCTGTCTGCTTACAAACGTTGGTCTTCTTATCCACTGATGCATTTTCCCCTTGACCAAATAAACCCTGGTACATATCTCTCTTACTTAGCCCAACATTGCGCCACAATTGACCTGTCGCTCAGTCCCACTAAGCCACGCCCTTCTTAGTTACTGTTGCTAACTCGGACAAGCAATCACAGCTTACTGCATGTTTACAATGAGAGCAATCAGTGATGAAACAATTCCTGAAGAGGTGTTAATAACAGGTAATATTTTCAAGGAGCCTTCAGAAAGGTTGGCATTATGCCTTTGAGGACTATGCAGGGGTGGAGTTAGGATTGAAGAAGATTCAGGGCTTAGCCCAGATGATTAATGGATTCTTCTTAGCATGTGCAATAAAATGCGCAGAATCATACGGCATCTCAACTTTCATATTCTGACCACTTTAAAGCAGACAAAAAGCACTGATTAAAACAAGACTATCATCTAACAATATTAACTATCAACAATATCACAGTCAGCAGCTGATTGAAGTCACCTCAGATCAATGGTCCATATACCTTACATTCATTAAGAGCAACTAATATACAGCAAAAGGGCAACTAAGGTTGGAAAGCATCGTTTACGACCTCCTCCTCCCCTCCACCCGTTGACGCAACTCCAACCTCTAGTAGGCATGCTCGAAAAAAAAGGCAGACCCTCATATATGACGTCACAGTCACCTCTGACCTGGAAGTACATCCTCCCTACAGTTACCCGGCAGATGTAAACTTTGAAGAAGAAGCAAGAAGCTCATTTCTGATCTGCGACTTGTTGGGCAAAGTCACCGAAAATGGCTGTTCACAAGAAGAGAGATTTCTTTGTTTACCTCTGAGTGGTCACCGGTTGTTATTAAGCTGGCTGTGGCGCGTGTTTTCTGACGTCACTTCCTCACCGAATTCAGTTCTTAAACGCCTAACGAATCCACATCAATCCAAGAGCCGGAGATTTAAGAAATAGACGGCCCCCTTACCCGTGTAAAAAAATATCCGGTAAGGGAACTTTAAAACGATGGGCTAATGTGGCCGAGATGGGGTACTAAATATTTATTCGTTTAAGTACTTAAACGGCCTAATGGAGACAGGGCCTCAGTTTGACCATATAATTAATATACTGCCTAAAAACCCAAATGCATATTGTTCTCTTAGATGCTATCCTGGCCTATATATATATATATATATATATATATATATATATATATATATATATATATATATATATATATATATTCATTCATTTTCTTTGTACCAAACTTTTATCCGTTTTATTACAGGTATTGTTCTCAATCTGTAAATTTTGTCCCAAAAAAGTCGCTGACATCCATAGTAAGCAAAAAGTCGTCTTATGTATGCATCTGATACGCTGGATTCCCAGCACCAGCAGGCAGGCAGGCAGGCTTAAGCCGGAAAGGTTTCTTCTTCAGGAGGCTTAGGCAGGCTGTATGCAGGCTACTTTACGTAGCTGTTGCCTCGCTGTTGGACTCCGGTACTGCAACTTCTGAGAGCCCCCCCCTCAAAAGTAAAATTCAGATTGGGGGCTTTTCAGAAAACATCTGGGGCTTAAGCCAAAACTAGCCAACCCCTAACACTGGGGCTATGTACAGAATGTTTGAAATTAGAGGTACAGATCTTCAGGTCTCAAAGCAAGAGGGAGAAGCTTCATCTGACATCAATCTTGCCTTTGACAACAGCATTGGAGACCAGCATTGTTCATGTAAAGCAGGGTAATGTGATAAACTCATTTACCCTCAGTTAACATAACAGTAGCTTGATAGGTGGCTAGCTTCAGAAAGCTCATTACTGCTAGGTATTTGTGATTGATATTAACTTATATGCCCTGATTGCTAAGATTACACAAGACTATTGTCTTACCAAGAATGTCTACAAACGTACATTCTTGTTTATAGTTGTCATGTTGAATTTACTGTGTGGTCTGCCACAAAGCTTTATCCAATGGGGACATTTGTCCATGATTCGTTTTGGTTTGGGAAACGGGATAAAATAAACTCTGTTGCTTATGCTCTTGAGATACCGTGTATCAGTTTTGCATGTGCCCCAGGTACATCGTTTAGCCATATCTGTGCCTTAGAATATGAAGTGTACAATTGTCACAGCTCATTAATGTTTCTCTATGGAGCAAAACTTTGAGAATTTCAGAGTAATTTGTTTTTGGGAAAATGGTAGTTGAATGCTATCTGTCCGTTTGCATTCGGGGGGCTGAGCAGAACTGAGCGACAGGTCAATTCTGATTGCTATCTGGTTTTTGCTCAATGAAATGAAAGTCCTACAGTATGGGTTTGATTCTCAGCTGTTTCAGAGGATGAAAGGAGCGAATCTGTTAAAGCAGGCAACCTGATCAAAGTGCATTGTGAGATCTCAAACCCTGCAGTCCAAACCTGCTGGTATGAGGATGAGATAGAACTCTTGCCAGAATCGAACTCAAAGGTCGAATCAGAGCCTGATGAGGGAACACTGGTCAACGAGTCGTCCCAGTCATCAAACTCCGGGGTGTATCAATGTAAAACTGGAGACGATGATAAAGATTTCAAGGTGAAAGGTGATATGCTCAGCTATTTTCTGGCAATTCATCCTTACTCTTCAGTTGTGTACATCTTCATGGCTCTTTAATATATCAGAAAGCAAATCATGATCATCCTCATATACACTAAAACAGATTGTCTTCCAAATGCTCTTGTGTCATTGAAGCTCTTAAGAAAAGTGTACATGACCTTTAGTGTTTTAACCCCTCTTCTTACATCAATGCACTGCTTCAGAAGCCTTTTCAGTTTGCTTTAGAGGAAGATTAACACTCACTGATCATCACACTGTGTGTTCTTAGCTGTTATAAAGCAGGTCTTAAAATCTGCATGTTCAAGCTGTGTAAATCTGAATTTATAGGGATTGCATGTACAAGAAAATCCGTAGAATATCACTGTCAAACTATAACTTACCTTTTTGTACTGTTTTTCACAGCGCGGGCGGTAAAATTTGCCGATGTCCCAGAGAAGGACCTTTTTCGTACGGCTGTGGAACAAGAGCAGCTCGTCTTGTCGTGTGAGGTATCAAGGACTGATGGTGTTGTCCAGTGGTACAAAGATGGAACTGAAATTCAGCCAAGCAGCAATATCGCAATGGTAACAGAGGGCGGCAAGAGAAATCTGATTATAAATTCAGCCCAACTGTCGGACACCGGCACATACACCTGCCGTACAGGAGACAACATTTTAATATTCAAGGTCAACATAAGAGGTAATAAATTACCTTTCAAAAACACACATTCTCAGAAAAGGTGAGTTACTTCTTTTAAATTTAGGGCAGAACACATGCAAATGACATGTTTTTATATTCCACTCTTCATCCAAAGAGCCTCCTGTGATGATTGTGTACCCCAAGGAAGATGTCCACCTTGACCGTCATGTCCCTGAGGAAATTATTCTGAGCTGCGAACTGTCTCGCTCCAATGCCGTCGTTGGCTGGTTCAAGGACGGCCAAAAGCTCCAAGAGAGTGAGAACATCAAGCTCAAGTCAGAAGGCCCTTACAGAAGACTGAAGATTATTTCTAGCAGAGTTGAAGATTCTGGGGAATACGTCTGTGACACAGCAGACGATTCGATATTCTTTCATCTTAGTATTACGGGTAAATTACCTGACTCAGGCATGGTTGTTTTAAATTTCCGTTTAAAATCGTGTGCTATGATGCACATAACGCAGCAGTGGAGCGAGCACCCCATATAAGGAGGTGTTAGTCCTCGATGCAGCCGGCTTAATTTTTGATTAATAGGGGTGTAACCAAAAATCCCGCTTCGGTACGTACCTTGGCTACAATTTCACATTTCGATTCATTTTCGGTACAGCCAGGGAACCAAGTAAAAAAAAAAGAACAAAAGTTTTTGTGTAAGATAACATACAAATGTATGTAATAAAATAAAATATAAATAAATAAAATATAACAGTTTACATATTTTCCATCCATCCGTTCCTCTGTGCCTCCTCCTGGTAGGACGTCCCCGGAACACCTTACCAGGAGGGGTCCGGGGTTTAAATATGTCATCAAAGAAGTTAAAACTGATACAGATGATTTCCAATATTACATTTGAATGACAATATCGGTCGATAATGATTGCAGACTGATAATATCGGACATCCCTAGAAAAAACCTGTTGGAATGGATCAATAGGTCTTTATTAAGAAAATAACTTGAAACATACAGCTAAATTAACACAGAAATAGTTCACCGCACAAAACAAATTACTCGCATTACGTACATGCTCACCTTAGTCCCCAAACGTAAATCTTCTGTTCTCAGCTGTTAAAAGTCAAGTACTAAATTGGAATTATACCAATGCCCTAAAGTTTTATTGAGTTCTTTTTTAGGTATATGCAAATATCAAAAACTCATTACTTGAGGCAGATCTAACGTTATCTAGATTTAATTTAAAGCGAATTGCATAATCTAGGTTTCTATATCCTTTTTCAGAACCTCCGGTTCAAATTATATCCCCAAGTCAGTCCCAAATGGAGCTGTGTCAGCAGACCTCTGAACGGATGGTACTGAGCTGTGAGATCTCACGGCCCAACGCAGTGGTACGGTGGTATCGAGACGGACTTGAGGTGGAGGAAAGTGAGAATCTTCTACTGGAAGTGGACGGTGTCTACAGAAGACTCATTATACCTGGAACAACTGTTAAAGACTCTGCAGAATACGTATGTGACACAGGAGATGACTCGGTGACATTTTTTGTGAACATAGCAGGTAAAGAAATGGCACAGATCATCCAAGAGTTTGACCTTTTCAGTACTTTTTATCTTACTGAAATGTTTTTTTTTTTTTTTTTATGCACAGAACCTCCTGTTCGTTTCATACGCCCACGGAAGATGGCAGGCAGAGTAGAGAAAGTGGTTGGTGAGATTATGGTTCTAGACTGTGAGGTGTCAAGATCGAATGCTGAGGTGACCTGGAAGAAGAATGGAGAAGAAGTGGAGGACTCCAGAAAAGTCACGATCCTTGAAGATGGCGTCACTCGTCAGTTAACTATTCATTCTGTAACAGTGGAGGACACTGGGCAATATGTTTGTGATGCAAAGGATGATGTGATGGATTTCAATGTAAAAGTGCAGGGTAGGTAATGTTTTTGTCATTGTAGCACAGTAGATAAAGAAACAGTTCCCTTCTTCCTATGGACAAAGTCCAGACTTTTTGTATTGTTAACACCCAAAGTAATAATAGATCAATTGTTTGATTTATTTACAGAGTTACCTGTCAAAATCCTTGGAAAAACTGATGCAAAGACAGAAAAACAGTTTCTAGTTTCAGATGATATTATTCTAGTGTGTGAACTGTCGAGCGCCAATGCACCAGTCTGCTGGTACAAAGATGGCCAGCTGATTGACGACACCAAGAGATACTGTTGCGAAGAGCAAGGCGTTTTCCGATCCCTGGTTGTCCTCAATGCTGGACTTGAAGATTCAGGAGAGTATACCTGCTATGCAGGCAATGACAAGATGGCCTTTAACATCACGGTGAAAGGTAATCATACTAGCGATCCTGACCAAATCAAGACAAGGCAAGGCAATTTTATTTGTATAGCACACTTTCAACAACAAGGTGATTCAAGGTGCTTTACATGATTAAGTGGTAAAATAAAAATAGTAGTAAAACACAGACAAAGCATATGATGTAAAAACAGCAGTAAAACAAGAAGAATACACAAAACATGATACATCAAAGCATGACTCAAAGGCAGCTCTAAACAAATACTTTTTTAGCTGTGATTTAAAAGAACTCAGTGTTTCAGCAGCTTTGCAGTTTTCTGGAAGTTTGTTCCAAATTAGAGGAGCAGAGAAACTGAAAGCTGCTTCTCCGTGTTTGGTTCTGATTCTAGGGATGTTGAGAAGACTGGAATTAGAGGACCTGAGTGGTCTGGGGCGGGTTGGTATAGTGACAGTAGATCTTCAGCATATTTTGGTGCTAGCAATGTAATGATTTATAAACTAGTAAAAGTATTTAGAAGTCTATTCTCTGAGCTACAGGGAGCCAGTGTAAGGACTTTAGAACTGGGGTGATGTGCTCTACTTTCCTGGTTCTAGTGAGGAACACGAGCAGCAGCGTTCTGGATCAGCTGCAGCTGTCTGATTGACTTTTTAGGCAGACCCGTGAAGACGCTGTTGCAGTAATCAATCCGACTAAAGATAAACGCATGGATGAGTTTTTCCAGGTCCTGTTGCGACATCAGTCCTTTAATCCTAGAAATGTTCTTCAGGTGTTAGAAGGCTGACCCTGTTATTGCCTTTATGTGACCCTGGAGGTTCAGGTTTGAGTCCATTACTACACCTAGATCAAGGATTTAATTATTTCTCTACGATAGGTAAAGCCTGGTTTACACTGCAAGATCTTTAAGCCGATTTTGGGCCCGATTCTCCCCTTCCAACAATTGCAAGGACGCCCCGATTACCGGGATGGCTCTTACGATAATCCTAACAGATATTTCTGCCATGTTGGGTGAGTTCAGAGCACTCTGGTCTCCTTGGAAGGACATCGGTACAGCTACGATCACAAATCGGGGGATATTCAATCTATTCATGTTGAATTGTCTTGGCCCGATATCGCAGCATGTGTGGTGTGTTACGAGCGCAAATGAGTATGCAGCCTGTTGAATGCTAGGTGAAGCCAATCAGAAAGCGAGGTGAAAGCGGTGGAACCACCAATTATTATTTCCAAATGTTGGCTTACTTGACTGCAGACCACAATGGAAAACAAATGATAACTCACCTCCAGGTCTTTATGCAGCTCTGTGTAGAGCCCCTGCTCCTGCTGTCTCCACTCCTTTATCATTTTCTTTTTGTTTTGTTTTTGTCTCAGTTAAAACTAGTCCACAAACTATTGCCAATGCCTCCTCCTCAGCCGCCATGTTTATTTAGTCCTTTTACTGTGCTAGTCACTTTTTATCTCTTGAGCTGTTGCTAGATTTCCCGTCTGAGCTTGGAAAGTTCTTGAGTAAACTCAGTTTGTGTGTGGTGTCTCGTCATTGCTGGGTGGCACACACACTGTAGGACCAAAACTATCAACCATTTTTTGTCGCCATGCGTGTGGCCTCTCAAGGTTTGGAAATCGTATGACCATTCTAGAATCTTGCAGCATGAATCAGTGTTAATGTGATTGTGTCTTATCTTCAGAACCTCCTGTGCAGATTATTGGGAACTCAGGAAATCCAGAGCATCATGTGATGGTAGCAGGAGATGATCTCATTCTGGAATGTGAAGTATCCAGACCGAACGCAGCTGTGGAGTGGATACTGAATGGCGAGATACTCAAACCGAGCAATCGGATCCATATTGACAGTTATGATGTTGTGAGGAAGCTGGTTCTCTCTGGAGTTCAGCCCTCAGACTCTGGAGAATATGTCTGTGATGCCACCGATGACAAGTTAGTCACAGTCGTGGAGGTGCAAGGTAAGACTAAGAGGACTGTGAAACGCTCACTAACAAAAGCAGTAAAGAACCAGGTTAAGTACCCAGATGAAGTGGTCTGACTTGACAGTGTAATATATGGGCGTGATCAGAGGTCACATTAACTGAATATTTTCTTTATTTGACCGTTTTGTTTTTTTAAACGGTGACGGAAAAATCTGAAGGACAGCTGTCATTTTGACAGAATAGTATTCACATCTCTGACCACTTGGTGCAGACACGCAGACATTTTCAACTTTATGCACGGAATAGAGGTAACTAAATCAGTAAAAACAAAAAAAGATTCCCATGAGAGCATCTGAGAATCATGTCAGACCTGGACACCCTACTCAATGCATCTCGCGTTGAAGAGTTACGGAGGCTTTGGTGGCACTGGTGCATGCTGTGTGATTACCTCCTGCTGAAACGATAGCTTGCCGGTCAGGAAACGGCTCGTTCAGATTCTTTCCGACTTCTGATCGCTTCAATTGGGGAAATTTTCCCTGATTTCAAAATTTTGCCTGGAGTGGCGCTTAATTCCAGTCTCCGGTGTGGCAGCAGAGCGCAGATTCAACCTCCAGAACAACATCTAAACCCCCCATGAGAAGCCATCTGTCTGAGGCAGAAAAATCCAAGACCCGACAATAACCTCTGCAGCAATCCCACTATTTGATTACGCACAAATGGGTGAGCATTTCACTTCCATGCGGAGTAGGAGGAAGTTGAGAGACCAGCAGGTGATTTATCTTCATTTAAGTGCGTCGTTTAATTTAATTGTTTACATGTAGTTCTCTGTTCAGCTGGTTTGGATTTAGTATTATTTAAAGTGTATTAAAAAAATAAATACTACTGAATATGTTATAGTTTAAAAAATTGACGGGTAAAAGAAGTGTTTTTGACCCCGAAGTTGTCATGTTTGTGTAAAGGAGGACCCAAAAGCAGTAGTTCAGGACGTAGAAGAGAAGGAAAAAATAAAAATGTTTTATAGGCAAAATCCAACAACGTACAATGAAACGAGAAGGAAGACAGGGTACAACGACGGAGGATCCAGCGGAGAACAAAGGAGACCCAAGAGCTTAAATACACTGAAGACAAATGAGAGGTGACACTGAAAGCCTAAGAACCAATTAGTGACAAACAGATGCAGGTGAGGAGAGAGCAGGTGAAGGTGATCAGCAACTGGGCAGAGAAGCAGAATGGCAGGGAGTAAAAACAGAGGAAAAAAAGGAATGAGTAGAAGAGAAGACTGGACAGAGAATTTTAAATGAGAAATGTAAGAACTAACTGCAAGGTAACTAAGGATGAAAGGGATGTAAGAGAACAAGAGTAGGGAGCCTAAGAGAAACTTAAAGTAAAAGCACTAACGGATATAACAAGAAGAAGAGGGAAACAGAACAGAAAGAAACACGAGTAAACATTTAGAAAGAACTTCAATCAGAGAACAACAATCCTACTGAGGAAATAAAGTAAAGCAGAGCTCACACATGAGATGAAGAACTAACTAATAAAAGATCAACACAAATAAATAGAAGTGACTACAGAACAGGAAAGGAGGAGAAAACGTAGTGGAAGGAAAGACTCAAAGTAGGAGGAAACTCAAATCACACAAACCCCTAACGTTCCTAACACTAATAAAATTAGCTAAACTAAATGAGGAAATAAAATAACTGAAACTCAAAACACAAACGCTAAAGGATCCTGACAGCAGTTCAAAATGACTGACAACAAAAAAAGTCTAGCGTGACCTCTGGGTGCGATACAACCAGCTGGTTTCATGCATATGAAAAATACAACCCCAATCAAAATCTGACTTCTAATAAATCATTTCTCCCTATTGTTCAACCTGATGCCCTGGTAACTGAAGTATAAAACATTGCTCCACTTTTGATGCATCATTGATCCTCTCTGGTGCCCATTCTAAACATGCCAACTCCTTTTAATTTGAATCCTTTATATTACATGCCTGCAACTGTTGTCAATCACATTCAAATCACATTTCTTCTAAATGCTTAACTTTGTGCTTATTACTGCTTTTGTTTGTGACTGCTTTTAAAAAGTGTATGGGTTGTAACTTTATATCTTAAAATGAAAGTTTTTGTTTAAATTATTTGATCAACTTTCTTTTCCCCTCAGAACCTCCAGCCAAGTTTATTAATAAAAAAGAAAAGAATAGCATCTCAGCTTATGAAAATGAGAGCGTCACATTGTGTGCCATTGTGAGCAATGAAAGAGCTAATGTTCGTTGGCTGAAAGATGGCCAGCTGTTGAATAAGGACAACATTCATATCTCCAGTGAGGGTAAAACTCATAAGCTCACCATTAATCCTCTGCAGCTGTCAGATTCTGGAGAATATGTCTGTGATGTAAGCACGGATGAAATGTATTTCAGTCTTTTAGTTGAAGGTAAGAACGGCCTGTGCTGTGACCTTCACCCTTGATAAAGAAATGACTTGCTTGCTAGATCCATAACTTTTTTATAATCGTGGTTCTTTTGTTTTTTCTCAGAAGTGAAGGTGAAATTTATCAAGCGTCTGGAGAATGTGGTGTCTCTGAAAGGTAAAACTCTTACGATACAATGTGAGGTCAACAAGCCCAAAGGAGATGTCCAGTGGCTAAAAGACGGGAGGGAGATAACTCCCAGTCGCCACCACACAATATGGGCACAAGGCAGAGAGCGAGGCTTGACCATCCGCCAGCTAATGGATGAAGATGCTGGTGAATACGTCTGTGAATCCACAAATGACCGAACAGCAGCCACTGTTGATATCGAAAGTAAGTCGGCTTCATTTCTCAAACTCTGCAAGAGAAAGTGATTAAGGTTGCTTTCTGCTCACCTGAGAAAGTTACGGGTTCTGACTGAAAGGGATGATTTTCAGCCCCCCGTGTTGTCGAGTTCATAGCCGAGCTCCGTAACATCACCATCTGTGAAGGGGAAGACGCTGTGTTCAAATGTGTGGTTTCACCAGCCGACACCGAGCTGGTTTGGCGGCTGAACGGCAAGAAGGTCGCTCTGAACGAGCGTACTGTCATTTCCTGCAACGGCCTCTGCCACATGCTCTGCATCAGCAACTGCTTGGTTTCAGACAGCGGCACAGTGACAGCTGACGCAGACGGGGTGGTATCAGAGGCAGAGCTACAGGTCCAAGGTGAGTTCTTCATATCTAACAAACAACACACATATTTGTCTCCACAGACCTAAAGCTTTTTCCCTTTGCTTAAACATTTAACTCCTCAGGCTCTTAATTAACAAAATTAGTCACAAAATTAAATTATACTACAATGCAAGAGTTTAAAACCAACTTATTTATTTAATTCTTCTTCCATGCACCTAGACTTGTTCTTGTAATCATCTACAGTCTCATTTAAAAAGCTTGCCTACGCAAAAACAGGGTCTGAAAACTGCGTAAGTCACTTTCTACACCAAGTTTGGGATTTATAGAAAAAACATGGTGGAAAAATGTGAATTTAAACCACATTTTCAGACTTGTAGAGCTTCACACAAGCACAAACACACAACCAACAGCAGAGGTGGAAAGAGTAGTGAAGATTTGTACTCAAGTACAAATACTGTACAAATACTACATTGTTTAAATTTTACTCAATTACAAGTAAAAGTAGTGGTGTTAAAAGAATACTTAAGTAAAAGTACAAAGTACCCTTCTCAAAACCTACTTAGAGTATTAATTACTCTTTAACTGTTGGATGTTTTATTGCGTCCTCAATAGCAGACATTTGATTCAATTCACTCACCTGTATAAAATATCTACGTTATAAGCTCATTTATCAGATGAACAATGTATAGAAAAATTGCACGAAGGAAATTGTTTTGTAAAGAAATGTAGACATAAAGCAGAAATGTTGTTTGTTAAAAGAAAGGCAAGGCAAGGCAATTTTATTTGTATAGCACACTTTCAACAACTAGGTGATTCAAGGTGCTTTACATGATTAGAGGTAAAATAAAAACAGCATTAAAACACAGACAAAGCATATAAAGTAAAAACAGCAATAAAAGAAGTACACATAGATACTTCAAGGCATTACAAAGTATATAATGAAGAAACAGCAAGAAGCATAAACAAACAAGATATATGAAAACATTACTCAAATACAGCTCTAAATAGATATGTTTTTAGTTGTGATTTAAAAGAACTCAGTGTTTCAGCAGCTTGTCTGGAAGTTTGTTCCAGATTAGAGGAGCATAGAAACTGAAAGCTGCTTCTGCATGTTTGGTTCTGATTCTAGGGATGTTGAGTAGACTGGAGTTAGAGGACCTGAGTGGTCTGGGGGGGGGGGGGGGGGGGTTGCTATAGGAACAGCAGATCTTTAATATACTTTGGTGCTATGCCATTCAATGATTTATAAACTAGTAAAAGTATGTAGAAGTCTATTCTCTGAGCTACAGGGAGCCAGTGTAAGGACTTTAGAACTGGGGTGATGTGCTCTACTTTCCTGGTTCTAGTGAGGAACACAAACAGCTGGATCAGCTGCAGCTGTCTGATTGACTTTTTAGGCAGACCTGGGAAGACGCTGTTGCAGTAAGCAATCCGACTAAAGATAAACGCATGGATGAGTTTTTCTAGGTCCTGTTGTGACATCAGTCCTTTAATCCTAGAAATGTTCTTCAGGTGATAGAAGGCTGACCTTGTGATTGCCTTTATGTGACCCCGGAGGTTCAGGTCTGAGTCCATTACTACACCTAGATTACGGGCCTGATCAGTAGTTTCTAGCTGTATTAACTGAAGCTGTGTGCTGACTGTTGATCGTTCCTCTTTAGGTCCAAAAATAATTACCTCAGTTTTGTTTCTATTCAGCTGGAGAAAGTTATGGCACATCCATTCATTGATTTGGCCAATGCATTGATTTAGGGTTTGAATGGGTTCAAAGTCACCTGGCGACATTGTAATGTAAAGCTGAGTATCATCTGCATAGTTATGGTAGCTAATGTTATTGGTTTCTATAATCTTGCCTAGTGGGAGCATGTAGATATTAAATAGGAGGGGCCCCTAAGATGGAGCCCTGGAGCACCCCACATGTGATTTCTGTTCGTTCCGATGAAAAGTTTCCTATTGAAACAAAGAAGTCCTTGTTCTTTAGGTAAGACTCAAACCAGCCAAGTACTGTACCGGAGAGTCCGACCCAGCTCTCCAGTCGTTCTAATAGTATATCATGATCAACAGTGTCAAATGCTGCACTGAGGTCCAACAGAACCAGCACTGTGGTTCTACCACAGTCTGTATTTATGCAGATGTCATTGAATACTTTGACTAGGACAGTCTCAGTGCTGTGGTGAGCACGGAAACCAGACTGAAAAACATCAAAACGGTTTGTCATTGTTATGAAGCTATTTAACTGCTGAAACACAGCTTTTTCAATAATTTTACTGATGAATGGAAGACTAGAGATTTCCCTGTAGTTCTGCATTAACGTGTTGTCCAGATTATTCTTTTTTTATCAATGGTTTAATAACTGCTGTTTTTAAAACCTGGGGGAAGATACCTGACAGAAGGGATGAGTTCACTATTTTAGTCAGAGACAAAAATGTTTTTGAACCTGCGTAGAACAGTAAACAATTCCTAATACACTGCGAACAACAGGCAGGTAAGTGTCATACTAGCCTATAGTTAGAGAACATTTCTAAAAAATTATAATTAAATAATGCTTTCACCCACAAGTGCACATTAGCTAGCTCCCAGGCTAAACAACGGTAGTGATAATATCTTTGCAGCCAAACTAATAAAATTAAAACATATATGAAAAATAAGAAAGCAATATCATACAAGTAGTTTTAAAACATCTTAACGCAATGTGTTTTTTCAGATTAGATGCTGAAGTTTTATAAATTGATATGACCCTAGAGGTCAAACAAAGTTTGCAGTGCATCTGAACGTTGTCTCCTTTTTTCCCTCTGTACAAGAAAAAAATTCTCCAGGTGCAGCCATGGGCACTCGAACCCGTCCTCTGTCTTTTCTCCATCATTTTCACCGTTTACAGTGTTGTTTCCTGTCTCCATTTTGGCTTCTCTGCTCTTCTTCTTTGCCCCACTTCTTTGCTGCGCTGTCTACGTATGTCACCTCCAGAAACCTGTAACTGCTGCTGCAACGGAGTTGACTTTTCGTTACGTCTTACATTAATTGTTGCCAATTAATTGTGATCGGACGGCCTTATTGGCTACAAAGATGTGGATACACCTATAGTCACCTGGAGGTGCAAATTGTTGCCGTAATCAGTAGCAATTTATGACTTTTTAAAGTAGCGGAGTAGATAACATGGTGTAAATTGTACTCAAGTATGAGTAAAATTACACACATTAAAAAATACTCTTAAAAGTACAAGTACCCAAAAAATCTACTTAATTACAGTAATGTGAGTATTTGTAATCCATTACTTCCACCTCTGACCAACAATCATGTAATGTTTTAATTTGTTTTAATTTGCTTTTATTCCAACCTTATTGTTGCCACAGGAAGTAATCGTATAAACTATATACACTGCTCAAAAAAATAAAGGGAACACTAAAACAACACAATGTAACACCAAGTCAATCACACTTCTGTGAAATCAAACTGTCCACTTAGGAAGCAACACTGATTGACAATCAATTTCACATGCTGTTGTGTAAATTCAATTCAGTTTATTTATATAGCGCCAATTCACAACAGATGTCATCTCAAGGCACTTAACAAGAAGTCATTTCAATACATTTATACAAACATTCCAATCAGTTAAAAAGTTTCCTATTTAAGGAATCCCAGCAGATTGCGTCAGTTATTGGCGTGAGGTTGGGCCCCGTTGATGCAGACTTTCCAACCACAGCAATCCTTCAGCAATCCCTCATACTGAGCAAGCATGTAGCGACAGTGGAGAGGAAAAACTCCCCTTTAACAGGAAGAAACCTTCAGCAGAACCAGAACCAGGCTCAGTACGAGCGGCCATCTGCCATGATCGTCTGGGGGTTTGAGAAGACAGAGCAGAGACACAGAAGGAACAGAAGATCTGAAATAAGAGAACTTTCTATGTTAAAGAAAGTAAAAAGTTGATAACGGAACACTGTGGATGTTCAGTTACTGGGAGGATCATCCCAGTCGATGCCCCCCGTCCAACAGGGCATTGCAGCTAAGCAGGATACCAGACCAGGTATATCTTCTATGGAGAGAAAAACGCTGAGAGAAAACAAAGTTAACATTCGAAATAACAGAATGTACTGTAATACAACTGGAGAGTAGCAGGAGAAAAGGAAGTAGCAGAGTGAAGAAAATTGGTAAGTCTGTCCTCCAGCAGTCTAAGCCTATAGCAGCATAACTACAGAGATAGCTCAGGATGACCTAAGCCACTCTAACTATAAGCTTTATCAAAAAGGAAAGTTTTAAGCCTGGCCTTAAAAGTAAACAGAGTGTCTGCCTCACGGACTAAAGCTGGGAGCTGGTTCCACAGGAGAGGAGCCTGATAACTAAAAGATCTGCCTCCCATTCTACTTTTAGAAATCCTAGGAACTACAAGTAAACCTGCAGTCTGAGAGTGAAGTGCTCTGTTAGAAACATATGAAACAATAAGATCTCTGATGTATGATGGAGCTTGATTATTAAGGGCTTTATATGGAAGAAGAAGGATCTTAAATTCTATTCTGGATTTAACAGGGAGCCAATGAAGGAAAGCTAAAACTGGAGAAATGGGATCTCTCTTTTTAATATTCATCAGAACTCTTGCTGCCGCATTTTGGATCAACTGAAGGCTTTTAATGGCATTTTGTGGACTACCTGATAGTAAAGAATTACAATAGTCCAGCCTTGAGGTAACAAATGGATGGACTAGTTTCTCAGCATCACTCCTGGACAGGATGTTTCTAATTTTAGCAATATTCCGGAGGTGAAAGAAAGAAATCCTAGAAACCTGTTTAATATGGGATTTAAATGTCAAGTCTTGGTCAAAAATAACACCGAGGTTCTTTACGTTATTACTGGGGGCCAATTTAATGCCATCCAGATGAAGTGATTGACTAATCAGTTTCTTTTTTAGAACTTCTGGTCCAAAGACAGCAACTTCTGTCTTGTCAGAATTTAAGAGCAAAAAGTTTAGTCATCCATGTTTTTATGTCTTCCAGACATGGCTGTAATCTACCTAACTGACTGGGTTCATCAGGACTTACGGATAAATATAGTTGTGTATCATCGGCATAGCTGTGGAAATTTATCCCATGCCGTCTAATGATTCTACCAATTGGGAGCATATATATGGTGAACAGAATTGGTCCAAGGACAGAACCTTGTGGAACTCCACAAGTAACCCTTGAGAGTGAAGAAGATTGATCATTTAGATGAACAAACTAGAATATGTCAGACAAATATGATTTAAACCAGCCTAGTGCTGTTCCTTTGATCCCTACAACATGTTCAAGCCTTTCTAAGAGAATATTATGATCGACTGTGTCAAAAGCAGCACTGAGATCTAACAAAACCAGAACAGACACACGTCCATTATCTGAGGCCATGAGAATATCATTAGTAACCTTTATCAGTATGGAATAGACAACACACATGGAATAGACAACACGTGGAAATGATAGGCAATTAGCAAGACACCCCCAATGAGGAGTGTTTCTGCAGGTGGTGACCACAGACCACTTCTCAGGTCCTATTCTTTCTGGCTGATGTTTTGGATCACTTTTGAATGCTGGCGGTGCTTTAACTCTAGTGGTAGCATGAGACGGAGTCTACAACCCATACAAGTGGCTCAGGTAGTGCAGCTCATCCAGGATGGTGCATCAATGCGAGCTGTGGCAAGAAGGTTTGCAGTGTCTGTCAGCGTAGTGTCAAGAGCATGGAGGCGCTACTAGGAGACAGGCCAGTACATCAGGAGACGTGGAGGAGGCCATAGGAGGGCAACAACCCAATTTCCTTTGTGCAAAATGGAACATTAGGAGCACTGCCAGAGCCCTGCAAAATGACCTCCAGCAGGCCACAAATGTGCATGTGTCTGGTAAAACGGTCAGAAACAGACTCCATGAGGGTGGTATGAGGGCCCGACGTCCACAGGTGGGGGCTGTGCTTACAGCCCAACACTCTGCAGGACTTTTGGCATTTGCCAGAGAACACCAAGATCAGTAAATTCGCACTGGCACCTTGTTCTCTTCACAGATGAAAGCAGGTTAACACTGAGCACATGTGACAGACGTGACAGAGTCTGGAAACGCCATGGAGAACGTTCTGCTGCCTGCAGCATCCTCCATCATGACTAGTTTGGCAGTGGGTCAGTAATGGTGTGGGGGGGCCGCACAACCCTCCATGTGCTCGCCAGATGGAGCCTGACTGCCATTAGGTACCGAGATGAGATCCTCAGGCCCCTTATGAGACCATATGCTGGTGCAGTTGGCCCTTGGTTCCTCCTAATTCAAGACAACGCTAGACCTCATGTGGCTGGAGTGTGTCAGTAGTTCCTATAAGGCGATGGCATTGGATTTATAGACAAGCCCGCCCGTTCCCCAGACCTGAATCATATTGAGCACATCTGGGACATCATGTCTTGCTGCATCCACCAGCGCCACGTTGCACCACAGACTGTCCAGGAGTTGGTGGATACTTTAGTCCAGGTCTTGGAGGAGATCCCTCTGGAGACCATCCGCCACTTCATCAGGAGCATGCCCAGCTTAGAGGCATGTGGAGGCCACACACAGTACTGAGACTCATTTTGACTTGTTTTAAGGACATTACATCAAAATTGGATCAGCCTGTAGTGTGTTTTTCCACTTTAATTTTGAGTGTGACTTCAAATCCAGACCTCCATGGGTTGATAAATTTGAATTCCATTGATAATTCTTGTGTGATTTTATTGTCTGCACATTCAACTCTGTAAAGAACAAAGTATTTGATAAGAATATTTCATTCATTCAGAAACTGTCAAATACAGAAAATATTCAGTTAACGTCACCCCTGGTATGCACATGGGGTAAAGAAGTATTTGGCAGCCACTGATTGTGCAAGATGTCCCACTTAAAAAGATAGCAGAGGTCTGCAATTTTCATCATAGGTACACTTCAATTGTAAGAGACAGAATGTAAAAAGAAAATGCAGGAAATCACATTCTATGATTTCTAAGGAAATTGTTTGGATAATGGTGCAGCAAATAAGTATTTAGCACCTACAAACAAGCAAGAATTCGGGCCCTCCCAGACCTGTTACTTTTTCTTTAAGAAGCACTTCTATCCTCCACTCACTTACCTGTATTAATGGCCGCTGTTTGAACTCGTTATCTGTATAAAAGACACCTGTCCACACCTTCAAACCGTCAGACTCCAACCATGGCCAAGACCAGAAAGCTAGGACACCAGGGACAAGACTGTACATCTGCACAAGCCTGGGATGAGCCAATCTACAATAGGTAAGCAGCTTGATGAGAAGAGATAAACTGTTGGAGCAATTTTTAGGAAATAGAATAAATACAAGATCACTGACCATTTCCTTCGATCTGGGGCTCCATGCAGAGAGCTGGGACCACAGTGACAACAGTTACTATTTGTAACACACTACATTGTCATGGATCAAAATCCTGCTGCACTCGAAAGGTCCCCTTGGCTAAGTCAGCACATGTCCAGGCTTGACAATGATCCCAAACACATTGCCCTGGCAACGGAGGAATGGCTAAGTAAAAAGCCTTTCAAGGTTCTGGAGTGGCCTAGTCAGTCTCCAGACCTCAATCCAATAGGGGATCTGTGGAGGGATTTGAAAGTCCGTGTTGCCCAGGGACAGACCCAAAACATCCCAGCTCTAGAGAAGATCTGCATCGAAGAATGGGCCAAAATACCAGCTCCAGTGTGTGCAAACCTGCTGAAGTCCTACAGGAAATGTTTGACCTCTGTCATTACCAAACAAGGTTACATTACAAAGTATTGAGGTGAACTTTTGTTATTGAGTGCGTGAATAGCTAAATGTAGTGTGAAGCGCTTTTGGGTTCTCAGGACTAGATAAAACGCTATATACAAGTTCAACCATTATTGACCAAATACTAATTTTCTGCACCATTATACAAATAAATCCTTTAAAAATCATACAAAGTGATTTCCTAGTTAGTTTTTTTACATTCTGTCTCTCACAGTTGAAGTGTACCTCTGATGAAAATTACAGACCTTTCTCATCTTTTTAAGTGGAACAACTAGCACAGTTGGTGGTTGCCAAATACTATTTTGCCCCACTGTGCTGTCTTTAAATCTTTCTATATGGTTTGATTGAATTGACTGTATATATCTGTATATGAATTGGATTTGTGTGTATTGTAAACAGCCTTGAAACACCTCTTGTGAATTGGCTCTACATAAATAACCTGAACTGAGCTTTAGAAGATTACAGCAAGGTCTGGTTCAATACTAAATCATAATAAAAAACTTCTGTAGGTGCTGTACTATACACTCATAAACTCTTGCCTGCTGTCCTATAATCCCTACGTTTCTTTTTAAAGAGCAACAGGCCCTGTTCACACAGAAAATGACAGCCATTGTAGCCGAGGAGTACAGTGAGGCAACTCTCGAGGTGGAGGTGAGTCAAGACGCAGCAGAGGTGCAGTGGATGAGACAAGGGGTTGTGATCCACCCCGGCGCCAAGTACACCCTGAAACAAAAAGGCAGAAAACACACCCTCACCATTCACAAAGTGGCCATGTCCGACCGGGGCACCTACAGCTGCGAAACCCTACACGACCGGACCCAGGCCCAGCTCAGCGTGGAGCGTGAGTGTCCGCGCATTCTCACTATGTCCGGCCGCTGTTTGTTTACCGCCGTTACTGACAACTCGCCGTTGGTTACGCCCACCATTCCCGCTTCTTGTGAGGCCAAATCCTAATTACCTTCATGGCAGTAATTTCAGTTTACTGGGGAGAGGAGCCAGCATGTACTGGGATGTTATGGTAACCAACAGGTGGTATCCTAATAAAACCAAGATGCAGAACAAAGTTGACACATAATCATACTCAAAAGTGTACACATTGGTTATATTATCTGTCAGCGTAGAGATATTAGGCTTGTGTTTAAAAACATTAATTTGCAAGTAGGTTAAGATTTTCTTTAAATGATGAAACACTTCTTTGGTTTGACCTTGATGCCTCATTAAAATGTTCTTGTAGTTAAGATGCACTTATTCCAGGGTTTCCTTTTGCTTATGTTTCTAAGGCCTGTGATCTACAGTCGAGTGGGTGAATTAAAGGCTGGTCTTTCAACACTTGTGCAGGTGGGAAGGGGAAAGTTAGGACTTCAGACCACTGTTGGCACATCCTGTGAATTTTGATCTTCTCTCGCTGCATCTAAATTTACACCCTGGCCTTCAAAACTAAGGTTGTTGTCATCGGGTGTCCAAAATAAACCCTCTTTTTTCCACTGAGAATGAAAAACTTGGCCGTTTAGATTTTGTTTAAGGCTCAAATGGCTAAGATCGGCCAGTTCTTGTATACCAGCTTGCATTGTTTAACTGCTGCAGAACAAATTCCAGGCGCATTACGTAAAAGAAAAAGGACACCATGCCTTCTCCATGTTCTGCTGGAAAAGAAATGCTTACTGCCATGGTGGTAGCCTAACCTTTTGTCTTTTGTGCTCTGTTGTCCCATAGCTCGAAAAATCACTATCAAGAGGGGACTGACAGACGTTAAAACCACGGAGAGAGAAACAGCTTCCTTTGAAGTGGAGCTGTCCCATTCCAACGTCCCAGGAACCTGGATCAGGAACGGAATCCAGCTCAAGCCGACAAATCACTTCCGTATGAGCGCCAAAGGAGAAGTTCACAGCCTCACCATCTCCAACCTTTCGCTGGAAGACACGGGCACCTTTGTGTTCACCGTAGAGCATCTGAAAACATCCGCAAGGCTTGTTGTGAAGGGTAGGCAATGCAGAGAAAGACCAAGATATTACATTCTGATATTTTTTTGATTGTAGCTGACAAAACACTAACAACCATAGGCATCATTTTAGACGAGGACGCCGGGGAACATGTCCCTGGTAATATTTATAAATGACAATTTTGTCCCCACCACTTTTAAAAACCTGACGCAAAATTTCTTACCAGCGCAGATCTAACATCCACTTGTGCTCCCAGCACAATTTCCGTGTAATCAGTATTAAATCACTCTATTCCCATGTCTTATACAGTCATGTTTTCTTCTATGCGGATAGACAGAGGAGTGCTTGTAACTGCCTGTTTTACCACTTCAAACACCTATATACCTCAATGCACATTAATACGCACAGTTGGAACCGTGTAGGCACTAGCATCCTTGGTCTTCCTTATCTCCACTCCTGGGGGTTCAGTCAATCAGCGGCAAAGAAAATAAAGGCTCCTGGATTGGCTGCTTTGCAAACCTTAGCCAATTTATTGTGTACCGAGGTTAAGATTGTAGTTTTGAAATGAACACTTTTATTGAATATTTTATGGTCCCTAGCGAAACATTCCAGACTAATCCAATAAAGTACAGTTCCATGCATTAAAAACAATTAAATGTGACAGTAAATTAATGTACTTTGATTTAAAAAACTGTTAGTTTTGGGAGTTTTCTTTGAAACACATTGCTACAACGTTTTCCATAGTCCCTTGGGAAAAGCTGACCAATCGCTGAGCTCACAGAGCCTAGATGATCCCGCCCCGTTTAACTTCCTTTGCCACCTCTGGTTAGTAAAAATGGCACAATGAGGCAACATGATTAACAGCTTCTAAAACTTTTACTGTCTACTTGGTATAGGGGTGTAACGGTACATATATTCAGATTTTTCACTACAGCGCTGTCGGTTTGATGAGAACATGTACCAAACAATCCAGGTGTTTTCTACCTGAACACATGCAGAATGTTTATGTGCAGAACTCAGAGCGCAGTGCAACATTCCACAGGGAAACTTTAAAATGTGAAACCAAAAAAAAAGAGAAAGGATTCCCAGCTATCACTAAACTCTGCTTTTTGGAAACATTAATGGTTTTTGATGCACTGAACCAGAACTTTGTCAGCGAACGCATCTTTCAACAGCAATAAGGTCCATAACACGCTCTGCACTGAACTGAATGACTCGCCTGAAACAATGTCAAGCTGAATGTAAACATCTCTGATACTAGAGAAAAACCAGCTGACGTCCACATGGCTACCAGTAGCATCAAATCAGCCTAAACTCCTTATTTTGGATAAAACGTAAGTCAGAGGAATACCTGTTGATGAAAAGGGATTTTCCCAATGGCTGCCCAAGCTGCATTTAAGTACAGCTGGGAAACATTGACATTGACTGTTTTCTACTCTGGCTATGTCCGTTTGTACTGTTGTATTTATATTTTTTTAAATCCAATCAAATTTCCAGTCAGTTCTGTACTTTCAACTTTTTTAATTTATAGAACATAATAAAAGCAAATTAATTTCAGCAATGGAAAGGAAAGAATTCAGGGAAAAGGTTCGTTATTTAACGCTGATCAATGCAAAAAAAAAAGTCACATGCGCTTTTGTGTTTAATTATCTGTATTAAAGTGTAAAGAAACCGTACCGAACTGTCACTTTAAAACCCCAAATACAAACTAGACCGTGATTTTTGTGTACCTTTACACTCATATGCTGAGGTTTTTCAGTTTACCAAGCAACTAATTGTTTCAGTATTTTAGATATGCTCTATGAAAAACTCAGCGAACAGGTGAATTTTCCACTAATATTTCAGAGTTACATTAAATAGAAAAACTTGCAAAAAGGTGAATCTGGGATTGTGCAACTACGAATAGGTGTGGGTCATTTGTCCTCACCAAAACCCTGAACTATCTGTCCATTCTAGAACTTCTTAAGGTCCGTGTCACATGTGAAACGCTTCCTAATGATGCCAACATGTGATTTTCTTTTGCGATATGTCTCAAGGTCTGAAAAGCCAGTCAAGGCTGCACTGTAGGTAAAAGAAAGATGGAACCTGAGAAAACCTTCTCTCTCTGTCGAATGTTGGTTTTGTCGTGGTTAACATATGTCACTTTTTTGCCTTCTTCCTCAAACATCTTCCCTGTCCAGAAATTACACATTGATGGCTTCAAAACAAACTCCTTGTCATTGCGATGTAAATAAACCGTAGAGTCTTGGCCCGACAATCTGTCTGTTTTCTGTTGTGCCAGTTGTTTGTTTAGCTGCTGTTTTTTAGAATAGAATTTTCAGCATTTCTCACTGCACTATACTACTTATACCACACTGCTAAACGGTTTCTGTAACCTGTGAAGCAGGCATGTGGGTGGTTTCATGCACAGTTTCAAAAAGAGTTGGGTCAGCATAACAAGAGTTAATTTTTCCTTCCCCACTACTTGTTTTAATGTTGTCCATAACCTTGTAGAGCTGTACAGAGTCACAGTCACAATTTCTTTTTACAGCTGAATTTATAAATGCTGTTTCAAAGTAGTGTTTTAATGGTGTTTAACACTTTTTTTGTTTTTCTGGCATCAAAATACAATAAAAGGGAGGTTGCAAACATTTAGCGGACATACAGTTTTAGTCACAAAATGATGTACATACAACTCGGTTCTCTGGCTGTGGACTTATTACAGCTCTTTCTAGTGTTTTTAGTAGACCAGCTTTAAAATATATCTAGTTCCTTGTTCCCACATAGTCCACCTGTCAAGCGTTTTCACAATGTGACAACCTGATGACCAACCTAATTTAAAGCCACAATGCAACCTCTGTAAAAATCCATCATCAGCTGGTAATGCTGTCTGACGAAGCCTCCTGTGTGTCTGATGACCTTTACCCAAGCATTTAACTGATTGTTGGATGCGCCGGAAACTGCTTCCAACACAGTCATTCCTATTGTGATGCAACCATTTATGCTCACTGGTGCTGTTCCAGACATAACAGCGTTTTATATCATCACAAACCCATCACTATCAAATTCTGTTCAAATCAATCATTCTTCTGGGTGTTTCACTTGTTGCTTTATGGTTTTGTCATTGAGTGTCTGCACAAGCAAATAATTTTACTGTAATAGTTTTGCTGTGACTTCAGAAGGCGGCTACAGTTGTCTACTCAATTGTGGCCAAATGGCAACCATTGCAGGCATGATAATAGAACGGAGTGACGACTCTGCTACCATTGCCTTCATCCAGGCTCACATTACAAACACAAAGAAAATAGCCTCCAGTGATCCAATGAAAGGCTTAGGCTCTACTCTGTTTTTCACTCAGGTACTGGTTTAACCTCACCTCATAGAATAATCCTCCCCATTCCTTTGTCACTCAGTACGCATCATCCCTTTGAGCTATAGATGAAATGCAGAGGATGACATTCGGATCAAAACGTCACCAGATTAGTCCATATACAGTGGGGCAAAAAGGTATTTAGCAGCCACCTATTGTGCAAGTTGTCCCACTTAAAAAGGTCTGTAATTTTCATCATAGGTACACTTCAACTGTAAGAGACAGAATGTAAAAGAAAATTCTAGGAACTCACACTGTATGATTTTTTTAAAGAATGTATATGTATAATGGTGCAGACAATAAGTATTTGGCCAAAAACAAAAGTTCACTTCAATACTTTGTAATGTAACCTTGGTTGGCAATGACAGAGGTCAAAAATTTCCTGTTGGTCTTCACCAGGTTTGCACACTGTAGCTGGTATTTTGGCCCATTCTTCCATGAAGATCTTCTCTAGAGCTGGGATGTTTTGGGTCTATCGCTGGGCAACACTTTCAACTCCCTCCACAGATTCTCCATAAGATTGAGGTCTGGAGACTGACTAGGCCACTCCAGAACATTGAAATACTTTTTACGTAGCCACTCCTTCGTTGCCCGGGCGATGTGTTTGGGATCATTGTCATGCTGGAAGATCAAGCCACGTTTCATCTTCAATGCCCTCACTGATGGAAGGAGGTTTTTGCCCAAAATCTCATGATACATGGCCCCATTTATCCTTTCCTTAATACGGATCAGTCGTACTGTCACCTTTTCAGAAAAGCAGCCCCACAGCATAATGTTTCCACCCCCATGCTTCACAGTGGATATGGTGATGGAATGCAACTCAGCGGTCTTCCCCCTCCAAACATGGCGAGTGGCGTTTATACCAAAGAGTTCTATTTAGGTCTCATCTGACCAAATTATATTCTCCCAATCCCTCTCTGGATCATCCAGATGGTCTCTGGCAAACCTTAGACGGGCCTGGACATGTGCTCGCTTAAGCAGGGGGACTGCAGAATTTAAATCTAAGACAACTTGCACAATCGGTGCCTGCCAAACACGTTTTTGCCCCCTGTATGTTACATAGATAAGTTAATATAAATATAAAAACATGTTGTTTCAACTAGTCTTTTTCTTCACCAGAACCTCCAGTGACAATCATCAAGAAGCTGCAGAACCAGAAAGTTCCCGATGGGTCTGTTATCTCTTTCGATTGTGAGCTGTCAAGACAAAACGTTGATGTCAAATGGATAAAGGTAGCGCTTTGCTTGTTTATTTTGAAGCAACTTATACTGACATTTTCCATATGGACACTTATAAAATGTTTTATAGAGAGTAAGCTTGTGTAAAAAAACCCACATAACTGTAGCACTGTAACAAGAATTCGATGGTAGCTTTGGTTCAATAAAATATTTGTTGTGTTTTGCAAAACCTCCAAACTTTTCAGGGAATGAGGCTCCTGACCTAGGACATTAAACTGTCTCCTATTTAAAAAGTGGCACAGCCGAGTGTGTTCCAACTATAGGGGAATCCCACTATTAAGCCTCCCTGGTAAGGTCTATTCAGGGCTTCTGGAGAGCAGGGTCCGCCGGATTGTCACACCTCAGACAAAAGAGGAACAATGCAGTTTTTGTCCTGGCTGTGGAACACTGGACCAGCTCTACACCCTAAGCAGAGTCCTGGAGGGTGCATGGGAGTTCGCCCAATCAGTCTACATGTGTTTTGTGAACTTGGAGAACGTTTTCAACTGTGTCCCTCTGGGATTCCTGTGGGGGGTACTCCGGGAGTGTGGCGTACCAGGCCCCTTGATAGGGCCTGTTAGGTCCCTGTATAATCTTGTCGGAGCTTGGTTCGCATTGCACACACTTTTGCACATATTCTGTGCAGATGTATTTATATATTTATAATGCTTTGTTCTTTGACCTGTTTTTTATTCTTTAATTCTCTTATGGTGTTTATCAGTTTCTTTTTGTTGTGGTCAAATGCATCGTAAATCCGTTCTGCAGAGCATCATTGATGTTATGTTGAATGACAATACATAATTATCTAACGCTGAATTGCTGGCAGTTAGTCGGACATGTTTCTAATGAGAGCTGCCCTTTGTCACTGATCCTATTCATAACCTTTTTGGACATGATTTCTAGGCACAATGAAGGTGTTGAGCTTATCCGTTTTGGTGGCCTAAGAATTGGGTTTCTGCTTTTTGCAGACAATGTGGTCCTTTAGGCTTCATCAGGACGTGATCTCCAGCTAACGGCGGAGCAGTTCTTAGCCAAGTGTGAAGGAAGCAGGGATGAAAATTTACCACCTCCACACCAAGACCATGGTGTAGAGCTGGAAAAGGGTAGAGCCTTCTACAGGTGGGGAATTAGGTCCCGCCTCAAGTTGAATAGTTTTAAGTATCACTGGGTCTTGTTCACGGATGAGGGAAAAATGGAAGGTGAGATTGATACAGGGATTGGTGCTGTGTCTGCAGTGGTGCGGTTGCCATTCAGGGCTATCGTGGTAAAAAGTTACCAGTCAATCTATCTTCCTACCCTCATCTATGGTCATGAACTCTGGGTAGTGACCGAAACTACGAAACTGCGGATACAAGCGGCTAAAATGACTTTCCTCCACAGGGCGTCTGTGCTCTCCCTTAGAGATAGGGGGAGAAGCTCGGTCATTCGGGGGCTAAGAGTAGAGCCATTGCTCTTCCACATCAAGACGAGTCTGTTGATGTGGCTTGGGCATCTGGTTAGGATGCCTTCTGGGCGCCATCCTGGCGAGGTGTTCTGTACACGTCCTACCAGGAGGAGACCCGGGACAAGCTGGAGGGACTATGTTTCTTGGCTGGCCTGGGAAAGCCTTAGAATTCCCCCAGAGGAGCTGGACCAAGAGTCTGGAGAGAGAGAGGTCTGGGTCTCTTTGCTTACAGTGCTACCCCCCCCAGAAAGACAATGGATGGATGGATGGATGTTTTGGGCCAAATATTGCATATTTCTTGTCTTTTGCAAGTAAATGTAAACTAAAAGGAGAGTACATTTCTGCTTCCTTATCATCCTTTAAACTCTTGGCTGATTGCTGTGGAATAATGAATAACTGGACAGGAAACATAAAAGTTTTTAAACTTTTCTTTCAGGATGGGGTTGAAGTGACGCCAAGCAAAGATGTACGCATTTATGCAATGGGAAGGAAGCGCTTCCTTCAGATAATAAAATGCAATACCACTGACTCTGGCATGTACACGTGTGATGCTGGTGATGCTGCTACATCTTGCACAGTGGAGGTCTACGGTAAGCTGCAGTTGCTTTGTCAATACCTCACATTTTAGCAGTATTTTCTAAGTCATATGATTCTATAATGATGAAACGGCCAGCAGGGGTTGTTGAGGAAAGCAATAAAAGCCCACACTTGAACAAGCCAGTGAGGGACATTTCAAAAGCAGACATATGTTAGGTTGATATGTTTTAACCATTTGAAATATGGTTTAAATAAAGGGCAATATGTTACTATCTAATTGTTGTACTAATTTAGACGGCTTAAAAAGCCTCATGAAGTCAGAATTCTAGATTTTTTTCTGTATCTTTACAAGTGAAAGTTGCAGTAATTCACAGTGTATTTCTACTTTTAGCAGTTTGCATCCCATTGTTATATCTTAGAAATATTTATTTTTACGATAATTCGTTACTATTGCAACGTTAATATCAGAGGGAACAATGATGGGCTCTTTTTGAAAACTGGAATGAAGGGCACTATAATATGTATCGACATCTAGTGCAGTGACATAGCATTCAAAGTGTAAATGTATGACATTTGGGATAGATTAGCCAACAAATATTGCATTCCAAAAAGTCATTTGCGATAATAATACTACTACCAACGAGGGTATTTTGATGCAAATGTATTGTGTGGCCCTATTACTACTCCACCACTACACTCACTGATGAAAAGAGATGTTGGAAACGTTCTCGTTCAGTGTTGGGACCAATGTGCATGCTGTGAAGAGAGGGGAACTCTTCGACTGTGCGGTCTATGTTTGTACATAATTACTTCCTTCTTGGTGTTTTACTGTGTTGAAAAGCTTATTTCCAGCGAGAGTATTAGCTTGTTTGCTTCAGAGGTCAATGCTAAATATGCACAAAAAAACACACTGTTAGCTTGATCACTGGGGCACCACAGTTAGCAACACCCACTGGTTCCTTACTTAAATTAAAGCATACAAAAAAACACTAAATTAAAATTAAAGCATGGTTAAGTTAGGTTTGACATCATTGCTAAATCCAAAGAGCAATCCCGCTTCCAGAAGAATAAAAATGTTTCATTTTGATCAGGCAAGCTGGCTAATTTGCTAACATTTACTCACGTTAGCTGGATTGTTATCATGCTAGCAATTTTATCATTACACTGATACTACCAAAGCTTAACGAAACACCTTTCCGTGATGAAATGAGTCGATAAACATTATCACACTGTTTAATATATTCTTTACTAGCTTAATTGACTTCACCTTTGCTTTTCAAGACAGTGGTATTTAAAGCACATTCATAAATGCTATGTTACAGAAAATGGTAAAATAATTTAATACCTACAACTTTTTCCCATTTGGTTAAATTCCATTTCAAAAAGGAGTCGTGACGCTTGTGTTGTACAACAAATATTGAAGAACTATGAATTTACTGAGAAAACTTTCAGTGCATTTTGTCTAAGGTGCTTAAAGACTTTTAGTTGAACAAGGTGGTTGGTTTTAGATTGGTAAAACTAGGTCTAATAATTTTCTACAAGGCATCTGTAGTTGTGTAACTTACGGAAAAGCGTCTATGCACTCATATTTCTCCATAAACACTGGCTGCCATCTTGGAGGTTATCCATTACTAGCCACACACCAGTAACCCACTTCCATTCTTTCCAGCTGTAGTTTAGCTTCTTCTGTTTGGGACTCTATGATCTTACTTCTCTGAATTGTCAGCTAATATTGGACAGTATCAAATGAAAACACAATATGGTGCAACTGCTGAGTTCTTCTTATGAATTTATTATTATATTAAGTATTGAGAAAGATACAAGATCATTAAAAACATCCCATTATTAGCTCCTGTAGTAAATGAGTAGATGTAATATTTCAATAGGCTCACTTTGAACTTTTTGGGTAGCACAGCACAGCACTGTCATCTAGTGGCATCTATCAAGTACTACAGTAAATTACATCTTGACTTTATATATTTTTTAATAATTATAAATGTGCCCCTATCATAAACAAGAAGAAGAAAACTCAAAAAGTGGTTGTTGGCGCTTATTTTTATTTTAATTTGCTTTTGCTGTGAACTGCGTCTGCAGAGCGTGAGCTGCTGGTTGTGCAGGGCCTTGAAGATCTGGACATCCAGGAAGATCAGAATGCCGTGTTTGTTTGTGAGATCTCTGTGGAGGACGTTCCAGGGGAATGGTACAAAAATGGGGAACGGATACAACCCACCAGCACCGTCAAGATCCGCCAGGAAGGTAAACATGAAAACTGATCGTAGGTTTAGGGTTAAAAAGCAATTAAAATGCCTTAACTTATGTGACTGATATCTATTTTTTTATTTTTTACTTTCAGGGACAAAACATTTTCTTCTCATGTGTAATGTGCGATCAGAAGACTCCGGGGAGATCAAGTTTGTTGCCAGAAATGCTGAATCTGTTGCTTACCTGGAGGTGGAGGGTAATAAATGAATACATTTAATGCCTTGTTTAAAAGCTAATGAAGACACATTGTAAATTAACTTCTCATTCAGTTTTAGATTAGAACTGTGGCATCAATTACCACTTCCATCTAATAGCATAATTTCCTGCTTCATTAACTCCATTGCTACAGAAACAGCAGCTATGGACAGCCTAAAAGGATTTGAGGTGGATAAGTACTGACTCAGTAATAAGGTTGGTCTTTTTTATTGAAGGAAGTTGGGCAAAACCCCATGCACCTTACAGCTGCTGTAGAGCCCAATTATAGCCTTAACTTAACAACTACACATCACTCGCTTTGGGTTTGGGTGTCATCATCAGAAGAAATACAGGCAGCTAGCTGCTCATGTCAGAATAATCTTCCAGCCTTACAGCTAGAATACTATAATGGTAAAAATCAAATTGAATTCTGTGGTAATATGGCATTTTCAATGGTTTTACATCTGCTAAGAACTAATAATGATGTATTTGACTTCTTTTAACTGGTATTTTTTATTATGGGTTGGAAAAGGAAACATAAATTGAGAGACCAAGAGGGACATGGCAGAACGTAGAACTGATGATTCATTGACCGATCGTATTATATTTAATGCTGCGCCAAAGTTTATTCAGTCAATACCTAAATGTGTCAAACAGTGCAGAATAAATAGAAGAAATCTTCCCCATAAAGAGGACACAATCATGTTCCTCATATCTGAAACCTATAATATGAAATTGGACTTGCCACTACAACATGGTTAAGTTTGTTCTGAGATCTGAGGTAAACAAAACACAAATTTCTGTCTCTAGGAAAGCAAAAGCAACTAAAAAGCAGGATTTTTGTGTTTTTAGCTACTCTGCCAGCGATATTAGCATTACACTAATAATACTAAAATTTAACCAACGATTATCTGACTGTTTTAGGGTAGTTGTGGTTGAAATATTTACTAAAGAAATCAGAAATTTCATCATTTAAACATTGCCTATTGAACTGCACGCTTGGCTGTAGATGAGTAAAACCAGCTTTAATAATTTTCTACAAGTCATCTGCAAAAGTGTAACGTCACTCATAATGCTGCATAAACACCAGCAGTCATCTTTGTTGGAGGTTATCCGTTGTTAGCCACATCTCAGTCAGCTGCTTCCATAATTATCAGCTGTACATTCGCTGTTTCTGTCCAGTACTTTAAAAGCAAGCGTACTTGAACTGCCAATAAACATCAGCCAGTGTTTAATTAATTCGGTCACTCGATTAGCTAGATGACAACATCAAGATAAAAAAGGCGCTACCTCAAGAAGTTCAATTCAGATTAATCTCTCAAACCAAATTATGGGTAATGATCACTCTTTCTGGCTTTACAGTTGACCCCCGACTATTCATGGTTCAGTCTGAACAAATTCTTCTGTGGAAAAAATATTCAAATTACTGGTGGAAAAAAACAAAAGAATTTCGTAGAGCATTTGTTAAAAATTCAAAAGAGCACCATTTATTCTCTTTGGCGCTGATTGGCTGAACCCCCAAGAGCGGGGATAAGGAATATTGTGGATGTTAGCTTCTGTGGTAATGCTAAGATGGTTTCCACTTTGTGTATTAATGCGTATTAAGTTATATTTGGTGTTTGAACTTTTAAATGAGGTTGTTATAAGTATTTTCAGAAGAGGTTTCAAGTATTCGCCGATTTCGGTCACTTGATTAGCAAGATAACAACATCAAGATAAAAAAAGAAGCTAGCTCAAGAAGTTCAATTCAGATTAATCTCTGAAACAAAATGTTGGGTAATGATCATTCTTTCTGGCTTTACAGTTGACCCCCGACTATTCCCGGTTCAGTCTGAACAAATTTGCCGGCAGTTGAGGTCCCTAACCCCTCGTCTACTGTACAAGTTTTTCGTTGGCTGCTTCCAACAAGGATTCTATAGCCACGTTCATCGTGATTTCTTCTCTGTTGGAAAACCATAGAAACACCAGTTGTAGGAGAAATCCGTTAGAATTTTTTCTAACACACTTGTTGGAAATGCACCGAATTCACCTCGTTGGAGCTTTGTGCAGCAACAAACAGTGCAACAAGTAGAAGAGCTTTGCAGGAACATGTCTGTGAGTGTGGGGTTATCCAAACAGACAAATAAGAAATGCAGCTAAACTTTAAGCCATACGATTAGCTACAATAGGCCGGTTTACTGTAACTTTCACTGCAAGAGGCCCAGAATAGTGCCCATGTTAAGTGATTTATCAGGTCCAGATTATTTAACAAGACACGACCATGTTTTTAGGTTTTAAAGACTGACCTGTTTTCTGCCGATATTGTTGGGGAAAATATTAATTTGTATTAATAACCACATTATGTGATCTTATTTTTTTCCCCTCTCAGAGCTTCCGGTTAACATCGTAAAACCTCTGCAGGACACGGCCGCTCTGGAGAAGAGCCGTGTCATCCTGGACTGCACCGTGTCGAACCCCAGATGTAGCATCCGCTGGTACAAAGGCAGCAACGTCATCCTGCCCTCTGAACGCTTTGAGATCTGCAGCGAAGGCTGTTATCGCAAGCTTATTCTCCAGCAGGTGGCGCTGGAGGATGAAGGCACATATAGTGTGCAGGTCGGAGAGTACACATGCTCCGCTAAACTGACTGTTGAAGGTAAAAGCATTTACTTTGCACCCTGTAGCACTTATTTGTGTTTTGGTTAATAACGTTTGACTGATACACTGTTGGCAATTTAAAAGAAAAACCTTTTTTCTTGGATTTCTTTTTGCATCAAATGATTTGCTCTTTGTGCACCAATATAGAAAACCCAGCTAATGTCTCCCTTCTGCTACTGTCCGCTCACCAAGCCCAGTCTTTGCTGATGGTCCGGGAGCTGAAAGACGTGGAAGTCCCGGCCCCTGACGATGCCTGCTTTGAGTGCGAGGTCTCGGTCCCGGTCCTCAGATCCCCGATGTGGAGCCTGAACGGGGAGCCACTGCAGCCAAGCTCTCGGATACGCCTGGAGAAGATGGGAACGGTGCACAGGCTGACGCTCCGGCAAACCACCCCCGACATGAACGGCGTGGTGGAATTTGCTTCCGGTAAAGCAAAAAGTCAAGCTCAGCTCCGAGTAGTGGGTAGGTAGAACATATAATTTCTTTTTTTCTCTTTTTGCCGTTTTATTAAAATGATTTCATGTGCCAGAAAAGGAATAACCACCTGCTAATAGCAAAAATCTACAAAATACCCATGGACCGGAAGTGAAAGGGCGTGATTTAGGCTCCCCATATCTAAAAATAAGTCTTCCTTATTTCCACCCAATCAGTGTCAAATAAATGAATGGTGATCATGGATTGGTTGCTTTGCAAATGCCAGCCAATAGTGTGTCAAGTAGCAGTATTTATTTTATTTTAGTTTAGTTAGTTAGCATTTTCGATGGAGTATTTTGGATATGCTCGACAAAAAGAAATGTGAATAGCAGGGTTTTTGTCAAGTAATTTTGAGTTACATTCTGCAGAAAAATACGGTGGCCGGGAAGTGCAAAACAAAATTACATTAACCTGAACTACTTTTACATTTTACAGTTTAAAAAAAAACACTTTTACAAGTTTAACAAAACAGTTTTACAAGTTAAAAAAAACACTTTTACAAGTTTAACAAAACAGTTTTACAGGTTTAAAAAAACACTTTTACAAGTTTAACAAAACAGTTTTACAGGTTTAAAAAAACACTTTTACAAGTTTAACAAAACAGTTTTACAGGTTTAACAAAACACTTTTACAAGTAAAAAAAAAACATTTTTACAAGTTTAACAAAATAGTTTTACAAGTTAAAAAAAACACTTTTACAAGTTTAACAAAACTGTTTTACAGGTTTAAAAAAACACTTTTACAAGTTTAACAAAACTGTTTTACAGGTTTAAAAAAACACTTTTACAAGTTTAACAAAACAGTTTTACAGGTTTAAAAAAACACTTTTACAAGTTAACAAAGCAGTTTTACAAGTTAAAAAAACGCTTTTACAAGTTTAACAAAACAGTTTTACAAGTTTAACAAAAAAGTTTTACAAGTTTAACAAAACACTTTTACAAGTTTAACAAAACACTTTTACAAGTTTAAAAGGCTATATGCAATTTTCTGAAATTTAAACTCGCGACGGACACCTGTGGCCAAAAAACGGAACTGCTCTTCTTTTCTGCTCGCTCTCGCAGCGCGCGCTCGTACGCCGGTCGCTCTCAATCTTCGATCTTTTTCGGGCACTTGTCAGAGGTTTAACTTTTTTAGTCTTTTGTGGAGTTACTGTTGGTGTCAGAGTTGTCCTTGGTCTCTTCTGTGTATTCGCACAATCCATTGAACTGCTTGCGAGTGCTGACTAGCGGTGATGGCAGAGTGATCTGAAACGTTCAACATGAACGCGCTTGACGTCACATCCGCAGACGCGGGAAAATCCGACCCCAGAAAATAGAAAAAATTGGATACAGGCTTATAGGTGCACCCACTGTGAGCTGACAAGGAGTCAGTATGCTCATCAGGAGATGATTGAGTCATAAATGGTCAAATAAAAAGGCTATTGTTACGTTTCTTTTGGGGAAAAAAGTTGCATATAGCCCCTTTAACAAAACACTTTTACAAGTAAAAAAAAAACACTTTTACAAGTTTACTGAAACACTTTTACAAGTTTACCGAAACACTTTTACAAGTAAAAAAAAACACTTTTACATGAATAGTTTTTTCTGCGGTAGAATCCGGCATTATTTAATCTCGTTTTCACGGTTCGCAAAGACAGGCGGACACTGTGAAGCCGTTCCATCATGTCAACAATCACACTGTGTGAGTTGCAATCACCACAAAATGTCCCTAAAACTTGAAATTAGATTAACGGGCAAAACATCTCTGCAGATTGAGCTGCTGGCGGCATCGATTCCATTACTGTTACCACTTTGGTTTTGTCCCAACTTTAACCTCATCCCTGCAGTATCACTTCCGGGTCATGTCTTTCTAAAAGTGTTTTGTTAAACTTGTAAAAGTTTTTTTTTTTTTTTTTTTTTTTTTACTTGTAAAAGTGTTTCGGTCAACTTTTACCGACTGTAGAATTTACTAGCGTCAGTACTCATTTTGACCAGCAGATGTCAGCAGAGCTACAAAATGACTGCCTGGGAGGGTTCCTGTCTCTTTTAAAGTAAATGACCAGAGGAGCAAATGTATTCTAGCTTTAAAAAAACATGAGGATGGAAAACATATAAAGTTCCAACTCACAAGAATATGAGGTTGTCAAAATGCATACCAAATGAATGTATTTTATATTATCACAAAATAATAGTAGACTTCTGAAATCAACACAAATGAGTGAATTTCAATGTGATTTGTTGGTTTCACTTACTTTAGAAGTATTTTCTTTCAGACAGAAGAATGAGTTCTTACCTTTTATGTTTGATCCAGAAGCCATATGGGTGCTAAGGTCAATGCCAAAGCAAAGATGATGATCGTTTCAGATCATATGTTATATATGTTTAACACGCCTGAGCCAAATGAAAGGCACAATACAAAGCCTCTGGAGAAGTTGGTGCTAAAGCAGGGAACAATTAAAAACACACAGAGTACAGGTTCTTTAGGGTTGAAGTTAAACACCTCTGGTTTAGGCTGCACCACAGGTGAAGGCGAGGTCAGTTTGTCCCTCTATCCTTCTTTCTTCTTGCTGATCTTTCTTGGCTGTTATGGTGGATGATGCAGCAGTTTGGCAGATACCAATAGGATAGGTAGCCGGTACTAGAAAGTTAAGCCTGGCCATTATTTTCTGCCCTGGTCGTCTGCACCATCTGCTTCTATGTGTGTGTTTGTTTTTGTCCATATTATCCAGAAAAAGCTGCAGTGGGTTTTGTGCAATTGTATGAAGTACAGTCAAACCCCTCTGGAAATTAAATGTGAAAAAAAAAATAAACAGGGAAAGCTTACATGATCAGTTTGTGTCAGGGTATATTTCATCCAGTTAAATCCCGAAATAGCAAATAACAATTTGAAAACATTTGCATTTTATTTTGTTGATCTATATATTACCTGGCTTGGATTTTGTTTTCAGTCCAAGACTGGCCAGTTTACTCTGCTTTGACTGCATCCAGTACATACGTGATCAAAAGAAGAATGATGTGTCACTTAAATACTGATGAAGTCCACTTCAATTCAATTCAGAAATACTTTATTGATCCCAGAGAAAAATTAAGTGTTGTTGTAGTTTATGCTAATTCATTGTTTAAGGAGTTGTTGTAGATGATGATGGCTGTGGGCAGGAAGGATTTCCTGTAGCGGTCTGTGTCACAGCGAAATTGAAGAAACCTACAACTGAAGACGCTCTGTTGTTGTAGGATAGTCTCATGAAGAGGATGCTCAGGGTTGTCAGTAATTTTTCAAATTTTATTTAGGGGTGTCAACTTATTGCGTTAATTAAGTAAAAGCTGCCTTTAAATAAAATCAGTTTTTATGCTTTGGGCTTCTTGTGCTTGAGTTGGATGTTAACCACACCCTGAAGTGGACATTGATTGGCTGTCATTAGGCCTGCTTATCATGAGCTGACGCTTCTGTTTTAGTGGAGAGGCCAAGGGGAGTGAGGAGGAGCGGTAAGTTGCAGTCAGTGTTGCTGACTTGGCGACTTTGTCGCTATATTTTGTGAATTTTTAGAGCCGTCTAGCATTTATTTTTCAAAAAAGCGACTAGCGACAAATCTAGCGACTTTCTTTGGGGTTATTGGAGACTTTTGGGTGAAGCACATATCCTTGTTACGCTCACTGAGCAGCGATGCAGCCGTGGGCTCGTCTCCCATCTCAGAGCGCTCACAGCAGGCAGCAAGTCCGTGTGCAGCCGCTTCGCCCGCCCAGCCGTCCAGGTCCATCTGGACTCGGAGCAGATATTTACCCCACTGAGTCCAGAATGCTAACGAATTGTGCATGCTCGAAGCCGAAGTTGCAGGCAACACTGGGACTAGTCTCAAAAACGGCTGGGACTGCATCTGTTTAAGTCTGTTAAAAACAGTAAATGACTTTTTTGTTATATCCTGTATTTGTTCTCCCACAATAATGTAATGAATTTAAATGAAAATAACTCAAGACGAGGGATTTTCTACGCAAATATTAGGTGTGATAAAAAAAAGAGATTAATTAGATTAATTAATTACAGGTCAAAGTTTTGTTAATCTCTTGACAGCACTAATTTTATGAACAATCCTTCTTTGCATCATCATCTCCAGAGGTTCCACGGTAGTGCCAAGAACAGAATCAGCCTTTTTAAGTCCCTGGCGCTAATGCTGCTACCCCAACAGATGATGGCTGAAGAGATTACACTCTCCACAACAGAGTCTAATCATTAGTTAGGAAGGTAACTATTTAGTTCGCAAACTAAATAATTTGTTTGGAAGCAAAATATTTAGTTTGCAAACTAAGTATTTAGCTTGCTAATTAAATATTTAGGAATAAAGTTTGACATTTATAAATGAATAAATAACAGTCAAAACATGACTCAGAAAAATTAACTCCCATTTTCTTTATCTTCTTATGGGTTAAACAACTCAAATTATTGGTGTTAATTTTGACTGCGTAACTCTACAAACAGCACCCCATAAATACAATTCCTATAAGGCAGGGGTGTCAAACTCATTTCCATTTTGGGCCACATCAAGATCATAAATGTCCTTAAAAGGGCTGGTTGTGGCAGAAAGTATTGATAAAACTATCTTTAACAAAGTGTTGAAATATTAATAAATATATGTCTCCACATTCAACAAGTACTTCTTAAAATAAAATAATACTGAACATCTGTTCACAATGATGTGATTTAGGACTATTCAAATAAACACTGATTTGATTTGATGGATAAAATAGTATTTAGGTCCACATAAATTGAATTTAAAGGTTCTATTTATATGGTCCTCTAGAGTTTAGAGGGCCACATACATGGCTATGGCGGGCCGGATTTGGCCCCCGGGCCTTGAGTTCGACATATGTGCTATAAGTTAATCATTCATGACAATGAAAGCATGCTTTTTTCTGCAATTAATGCAAAACTCAACCTAAACCACTAGGTGGCGATAACAGCAAACCTTAGTGATTTCTTCCTTATATCTCAAGTTCAGTCAACGGAAGACGGCGTTCCTCAAGCATCAAATGAAAAGTTGGAAAAATGTCCAAAATAATCCAACCAAATCAACAGACTTAAAAAAATTAAAAATAAACAGTCAAACAAGACAGCTTTAATTGTCATGGTGGTGTGTTGAAGTGCACAGCCTAACTTGGCAGCACATGTGTAGGAGACGACAGTAAATGCATGAAATGGTTAAGCACCCAGGGTGCCACATTCTGTAAATAATATAGGGTGTTTATGGTCCAGCTCTATCAGTGGGTATGTAGGTCAGGAGCCCAGGAAGCTGCTGTGGAGCAGAGCTGTGAACTATTTTTAGTTTTATGATGATGCTTCAAATTAAACAGAGTTCAATCATCTGACCCAGATAGTGAAGCTGTTGTAATTTCAATCTCCCTTTAGAGTGAGAAGGTGATCCAACCCAACCTGAGCCACAGGCAGGAGAATACAAAAGAGTTCAATATTATTAAATATGAATACAAATATTTGAAGCTCTTAGACTTTATCTGATTAAATCTTAATGACTGATTTAAGTTTACGAAGTTAAACAGCAAATAATTCAGCTTCGCTGCTACTTAGATCAAATGATAATAATAATAATGATGGCTTGCATTTTATATAGTGCTTTTCGAGACCCTCAAAGCGCTTTACAGCTCCATTATTCATTCACTCTCTCAAATGGTAATACATGTTTCCAAGTAATTTTTAAACATTGATAAACTGATTGTTTACAAAAATTAACACATCTAGATATGAAAATCTATTGAAATTTAATAGTAAACTAAAAGACCTTACTATACATGTTATATATCGTCAAAGAACTGTTATAAACAACTTAAATTTAAACTGATGTGTTGTTGACAAATAAAGAACGGAATATTAACTACGTTTTCTCAAGTTTTCAGTTTATGACGTCCTGATTATCTATAAACTTTTTACATTTGTGAATATGTGAAAAGGTTATACCATATATTACGTTTTTCATTTTCTTTAGAAATGACAGATCAATGTTTTGGTTATATACTGAAACTGCTTATATCAGGATGCTAGGGTTGACCATTTGCTATGTACTCTGATGACACAGCAATGTATGATTTAATCAAAATTAAAAAGGGTCTACAAGAATTATCTTGGTTGTATTTTGGTTTTATAACAATTTTTCTTTTAAAAACGTTCTCTGTTTTGTCTTCACAGGGAATCCCTGAAAGAAACTTCGGAGCTGCAGTGCTCTACAGTGCCTTGATAGACATGCTTTAATAATGTTCCATTTACATTGTTTTATTGATTTGGTGTCTTTAAACGCAGCTTAAACAGGGTTGATTTTTAATTTCAACTACCTTACTCTCATCTCAATTTTTTTTTCAAAGTCTTTGTATTGTAAATAATGCTCTGTGTTGAAGTGATTTGGCTGGAACTGGTTTGTTAAAGCTTACTCAAACTGTCTGTTACTGTGAATAAACAGCTATAGTTTACTAAGATACTCTAAAGACGTGTTTATGGTTTGGTTCAAGCAATCCTGTATGGGTGTGTTATAGCTTTAAAATCTATCGACTATGTCTATACAAATAAATTGTAGGGATAGTTATTTCTTTCCAGCAACAGACACAGAATGAGAAAAAGAATTACATGGGCAAGTAAAACAAACAGTCATACAGAGTCAAGGTAGCAGCTACTGAGCATCAAGCTAACAGCTAAACACACTGGGAAACAAACAACCCATCAGAGCTATAACATCTACTAGGGTTAAGCTAATGATGCGTTCCATTTGGAGTCAGAACACGGAAATTCGAACTTCCAAGTGGGAAAAAACAACTGGAACGCCCTCGGAAAGTCAGATTTGTTCTTGCTCCAACTTTGACTTTAAATATGGCTGCTGACTGCATTAACAACAGGAAGTTGTGGTGGAAACATGTTTATTTGACAAGAAAAACTTTTTAAGAGTCCGTCTAAAATCATTGTTCCATGTAGAGCATGCAACTCTAAACTTAACAAAATAAAAGTGGTGTTTGCTAATGGAAAATACAGCTTCTAATGATATTTATAAGGTAAGGCAATTTTATTTGGCATACTTTCAACAACAAGGTAATTCAAGGTGCTTTACATGATTAGGGGATAAAGTAAAAACAGCAATAAAGCATAAACTACACACAAAGCATATGACAGGTAAAAACATTACTCAAAAGCAGACATGAATAGAGGATAAAATAACAGCAATAAAGCATGAAACACACTAAACATATGATATGTGAAAACATTACTCAAAGGCAGCTCTAAACAGATGAGTTTATGGCTTTGATTTATCATTTCCACTAGCTCAAATCGTCCTCGTACGTTGTTTAACAATATTCAATTAGTTACAAAACCATCTCCTGATATCTTTAGGCATGCGCCAAATTCAACCTGCGAGGATTTTCTCCGGTATTTTGTTGGGAAAGTTACTTCTGTAAGGCAGAGTATTGGCAGTATGGCTTTTGGTTTGGATTCTTTCACCCCTCCTGCCCTCTCTGTTGTATTAGACAATTTCGAACCTATTTCCTTGTCACTACTTTTGGAAGTGGTTCAGCACTTGAGTCCCACAAACTGTCCATTGGACATTATCCCCTCCTGCCTTCTTAAGCAGGTTTTTCATTTAGTTGTTCCTTTTCTTCTGACATTTATAAGCAACTGTCTCGCTTCTGGTTCTGTCCCAACAGTTTTCAAACATGCAGTGGTTAGACCCCTTCTCAAGAAATGTAATCTTGATCCCTCTGTGCTTTCTAATTTTAGACCAGTCTCTCACCTGTCTTTCTTATCCAAGGTTTTGGAAAAGGATGTTTTTATCCAGCTACTTCCATATATTGAAACAAGCCATATCCTTGAGAAATTTCAGTCAGGTTTCAGAACTAGGCATAGCACAGAGTCTGCCTTATTGAAAGTACAGACTGATATTCTTTCTTCCCTTGAGGCTAAACGTCTGGTTTTACTGGTGCTGCTGGATCTTATCATTAATGATTCCTCCTCTACATCAGCTCCTTTAACTTGTGGTGTTCCCTAAGGCTCCATCTTGGGCTCCATATTGTTTACACTGTACATGCTGCCATTGGGGTTACTGCTTAATCAACATAACTTAGCCTTTCATTTGTATGCAGACGATTTGTAAATCTATCTGCCTGTTTTGCCTAATTCAACTAGTACAATAAATTCGATTCACAGCTGTTTGAAGGACATTAAGCACTGGTTGTCTTCAAACTTCCTCTGATTAAACGAATGTAAAGCTGAATGTATTTTGTTCTCCCCTTTTAAATTGTCCACCAATTGATCGCTCACTTCAGACTTAAGCTCTCTGGCCCCTCATCTTAATCATACAATAAGACATTTTGGCGTGCTATTTGATAGCACTCTCAAATGTGATAAACAGGTAAACTCTGTAGTTAGAGCAAGCTTTTTCCAACTCCGTCTTCTCTCTAAGGTTAAACCATTTTTGTGCTGCAGCGATCTGGGGAAGGTCGTTCATGCCTTCATTAGTTATAGGCTAGATTATTGTAATGCCCTATACTTGGGAATTAATAGAACATTGCTAAATCGCCTACAACTTTTCCAAAACGCTGCTGCTCGTCTGTTGGCGAATACTCAGAAGCATGACCACATTACTCCTGTTTTGTACTCACTACACTGGGTCCTGGTTGAGTACAGAATTCAGTTTAAACTTTTAATTTTTGTTTTTACGGCGTTATATGGCCTTGCTCCATCTTATCTTTGTGAGTTTTTGAGCCTTTATCTACCTAGCAGGTCAATGCGCTCCACTGGAAAACACCTATTGGTGGTCCCTCGAGTGAGCTCTAAAACATGGGGCGAGCGCTCTTTTGTGGTTGCTGGCCCAAAGATGTGGAATGCTCTACCTGAGCATCTTCGGATAATCACCCATCTGGCCTGCTTTAAAACTGAATTGAAAACCCATCTTTTCCATGTAGCATTTGGTACCTAAAGGCTGCTTATCCCTCTTACCTCTCTTTTAATGGCTATCATTCACATATAATGTATAAAATTACTTTTTTTTATTCTTCCTGTTGTATTTTTATATTTTCTGTTTTGACAGTTTTTTCGCTCATTAACTTTCTTGTACTTTTTATGTTTTACTTCTCTAAATACTATAAAGCACTTTGATTCAGCTTATCTCTGTTGTAAAGTGCTATACAAATAAAGATTGATTGATTGATTGATTGATTGAAGTTTGTTCCAGATTAGAGGAGCATAGAAACAGAAAGCTGCTTCTCCATGTTTGGTTCTAATTCTAGGGATGTTGAGTGGTCTAGGGGGATTGGTATAGTAACAGTAGATCTTCAACATACTTTGGTGCTAAGCCATTTAATGATTATTAAAATAATAAAATGATTTTGAAGACTATTCTCTGAGCTACAGGGAGCCAGTGTAAGGACTTTAGAACTGGGGTGATGTGCTCTACTTTCCTGGTTCTAGTGAGGAACACGAGCAGCAGCGTTCTGGGTCAGCTGCAGCTGTCTGATTGACTTTTTAGGCAGACCTGTGAAGACACTGTGGCAGTAATTGCTCAGACTAAAGATAAATGCATGGATGAGTTTTTCATGGTCCCATTGCGACATCAGTCCTTTAATCCTAGAAATGTTCTTCAGGTGATAGAAGGCTGACCTTGTTATTGCCTTTATGTGACCCTGGAGGTTCAGGTCTGAGTCCATTACTACACCTAGATTTCGGGCCGGATCAGTTATTTCTAGCTGTATTAACTGAAGCTGTGTGCTGACTGTTGATCGTTCCTCTTTAGGTCCAAAGAATAATTACTTCAGTTTTGTTTCTATTCAGCTGGAAAAAGTTATGGCACATCCATCCCTTGATTTGCTCAATGCCACCTGGTAACATCGTAATGTAGACCTGAGTATCATAGGCATAGTTATGGTAGCTAATCTTTTTGGTTGTTAAAATCTGGGCTAGGGTAAATAAGAGGGGCCCCAGAATGGAGCCCTGGGGCACCCCACATGTGATTTATAAGAGATACTACCAACAATGGCAACTTGGCTGTCAGCATTTTGGAATCCCTTATAAGCCAACTATGTTAACTGAAACGTAGTTTACTTGGGTGTGACTTCCAACCCAGCTCCAAGTTCCGACTTCCGAGGTAAATGGAATGCACCAAAAGACTACATGAAGTAACGGGAACAGCTGCTCACCAAAAAGCTAACGCTTATACACAGACACAATGGCTGTGTCCAAATTCATGGGCCCCATCCTTCAAAGGCCGCATTTGAAGGTTGATTACCTCACAGCGATTGGATGAAGGCCGTCCTTCTGCATACTTCCTTTCCCTGGATTAGAAGGAAGGGTCTGGTGTATCTTTCGTAGCCCACCCTACCCAAGATTAATTACGGGCCGAACGGAAGATATCTCTTCTTGTAAAAAGTGGAGGACAAAGCGGGAAGGGAGTACAGTTTTAAATATAAATATATTTAGATCTTCCAGTACAAAAAATAAAAGCTTAAAATTGGTTGTGATGTTGGGATTTTGTCATTTGCATAGTTTTTGTAAAAAAATGATTTAACTTATTAATCAAAAAGGATTAAATAAATAATTAAAAAAGCCCAATAAAATTTTGAGCTCCATATTTGCCAGCTTGTGTTTAGCACAGTCACGGTAGGTGAAAGGACATGAGTCAAACTAAAAGCTGCAAAATAAAAAAAATAATTAAAAAAGTTAGACGCATTTTTTACGAATTTGATGACACATAAGACGGCACTACAGATTAGAGAGTTGGAACATTTCCCAGAATGGCTAATCAGCAGCCAAATCAACATTGCTAAAGCTATTGTTCGCACAGCAACATGGTCATTGTTTAGTAATCAAAATATTAAAAAGTAAACAGTGAAAAAAGATGAGGTGAAAAGGTGTTTATTATAAATTCAATTCAAGTAAATCCAATTTTAAAAATACATTTTTTAATACCAAAGGTAAATTAAAATTTGTTGCTTAAAACATCCCTTTATCAGTGTAGTTGGTGATGGCTGTGGGCAGGAAGCAGACTAAAACACTGTTCATCATTTGAAATGAGACCAGTGTCAATAAAATAGGTTTTAATTCAGCTTGCAAAGAATATTTTCTGAACCCCTTTCAAGCCTCTTTTTGTTTATTTGCAGAACTTTAATTTATTTAAGGCTTTTTCTTTACAAAAATCGTAGCAATATGTTTATTTTTCTACATATTATTAAAAAAAATAATTTAACACAGACATTTACAAACATTCATTCCGATTCCAGGATGAGTTAATCAGGCCTGAAACCAGATAAGCTACAGTTACATAAGGCAGGATACCTAATTCCATCAATTTCTTTTATAAAATAGCTTTGATTCAAGTTTCTTAAAACAGAGGCATGTGTGGAGCTGTCAGTATCTCCTGCCGACAGAAGTGAGTGGAGAATCATCGAGAAATGTTCAGTTACTCAGAGAAAGGCAACAACTATTCAAACTCAAACTGATGGCTATCAGGGTTAAGCTAACAATCAGACAGCTACCAGGAGTACAGCTAACACCTACTGAGGGTAACCTAATGGCTACTCAGAATAAAGCGAAGTGTATAGCACTAACAGCTATTCAAGCTAAGTGCTACTCAGACTGAAGCTAACGACTACTTAGCCAAACAGACAGTTAGCAGGAGTAAAGCTAACGCCTACTGAGGGTAACGTAATGGCTACTCAGAATAAAGCGAAGTGTATAGCACTAACAGCTATTCAAGCTAAGTGCTACTCAGACTGAAGTTAACGACTACTTAGCCAAACAGACAGTTAGCAGGAGTAAAGCTAACGCCTACTGAAGGTAACGTAATGGCTACTCAGAATAAAGCGAAGTGTATAGCACTAACAGCTATTCAAGCTAAGTGCTACTCAGACTGAAGCTAACGACTACTTAGCCAAACAGACAGTTAGCAGGAGTAAAGCTAACGCCTACTGAGGGTAACGTAATGGCCTTTCAGAATAAAGCCAATTTCTAAAGGAATTCAAGCAAACAGCTACAAGAGGTATCTGGTGGCTACTCAGAATAAAGCTCATCGAAAATCCTCGCAGGTTGAATTTGACGCATGCCTAAAGATATTAGGACATGGTTTTGTAACTAATTGAATATTGTTAAACAACGTACGAGGACATCGTCTCAGTATAACACTAACAGCTATTCAAGCTAAGTGCTACTTAGACTGAAGCTAACAACTACTTAGCCAAATAAACAGCTACACAAAATAAAGCTGACATGTACCCAGGGTGAAACTTTTCACTTAATTAGAAAGCTAACAGTTACTCAGAGTACCATTTAATGGTCTTAACTGTGCCCTACTCAATTAGACAACATCTGCATCAGTTATTATTTCTAGCATTTTGATTCTGATTTATTCATTTTTCTGTAAGTAAACATGTAATATTTGTATTCTTCTATGCAGAATGTGCCATGTGTATGTTTATTACTGTAATTTTGTATTGAAGCCTTTCACTCATAAGCTACAACTGTAAACTAACATGTACTCAAAAAACAGCTCCCCAAAGTAAAACAGAAACAGAAAGTTCTCATCCACGAATGTACTTACAAGCCATTAGCTTGACTCTCCCATGAGAATGTAATTCGGAATCTCCAAAGATTGAGAGATTTTGACTGCTGTCCACTGCAGATAAGATACTGACCATTCTACGTTTTACAACCCAACTTTGCAACAACTAAATTAACTAATTAAAAACAAACAAACAAACTGCGCACAAGGTTGGCCATGCAGTTAATAGCTGATTTCACATTCAGTTAACCATAGTCTGTGCATCTAACAATAAAACAAATCTTTCCTGACTTGATTACAGGAACCTAGGGATTTAGTGGTATCATTTTCTCTAGGACACGTATTGAATGGGCAAGTCGAATTGCAGACGCTGCTAAATAAACAGGTTTTTTTTTTAGAACCGTTTGTATCAAGTCCTTTTTTATTCTGAAGCATTGGGTATTCTGTGCAAATCTTTTCAAACAAGCAGTGCATCAAGAAAAGTTTTATTCTCTATATACAAAAGTAACCTTCACGAACTACAGATGTATTCGGTGTTTAAATGTACATTTCACACCTGCAGCTCCCCAGAGGTATTTATATGTATGGTGTTAGGGGGATTACATAGACAACCTTCTATGAGTGTGTCATGTGTTATTTTCTGTGTGATAGTGTTAATAATACTGTTGTACAAATGCTACATTATACTGACATTAAAATGACTAATGGTAGTTCATTTGTTGAGAGCTATTTGTAGAAGACTGAGCAACTGTTCACACAATCTAGTTTTGCTGCACAGTTACAAAGGTCACAGCTGTCACATAATAACAACACACACGCACACACACAAACAAACACTGCTCTCAAGTTATCTACAGAGGCCATGTCACCTCATGGTTAAATCTATCAGGTATTCCAATGATAATGGGTGGATGTATCCAACACGCTGTGAGATTATGAGATTAAAGAAGAGTTGTGTTCTTTTTCAAGGCATGGTCCTTGTAACGGGAAGCACGTTGGAGCCTGCGGCTCACCAGCCTCCGTGGCCCCACATCGACAGTCGCTGGTGATTTTCTCTATCCGAATATCCTGCCTCTGTTAACTCGAAGTTCTCTGCTTCTTCAGAATATCGTAGATGTCATCCACTTTGCTGAGTCTCTCAAAGAAGGGGATGAGATCAAGAAGCTCCGTGTCTGACATGTCATCGAACCAGGACACAACGGGAACCTGAAGGTTTAGAATGGTGGGAACAGATGGAATAAGAAGCCTGACTCAACAGCATCTACATGATAACATTCAGCTCTTCAGGTCTTTAATCACATCGTCACATAAACAGATGTAAATAACATACTGCGTTGTCCGGATGGAAGATGTAGGAGGCTGGGGAGTTGTCTATAATGATGACTCTTTTTAGGTCTCTCCCTAAACGGCTCAGGTCTTTAACGTAGTTCCCTTTGTGGTAGACACATGCCTCTCGAAAGAGTCGACTCTGAAAGGCTCCGCCTTTATCCAACAGGTCGGACACAGGATCTGCATACTGCAGTGAAGGGGAATAAAAGGCTGTCAGCAGAACAACCCAGAAAACAATATTTTAACATGCTATAATTCTGGCGACATTCCCATGGATGTAACGTTCGCTCATATTTCACCAGCATTTTTATTCCATAGTATGCATGTTCCTTCCAACAGCTGTGTCACCAAAATACTTATATAGAGAGAGTCATGTACTGGTGTGCAAGTCTCACTTTTCTCCACATAATCAAGTCTGTGTTTTACCTCTGGGGGTTTAGCTGCTCTAATGTAATTTCCAAAACCTTGCTCAGAGGACACAGTTTGTCATGTTATTCAAACTTCATAAGTCACACAGTGGTTAGTTTTCTCACAACATGTTTGGCCCTAAAAACATCTCGAGCTTACGCTACATATTGAGGCAGGAGGGAAAAGAAACACAAAATGTTTTTTTTGGCTCAGACCTAGAAATAAAAATCTGTTCTGCCTGCAGCTTAGTGAGAGTTTAAATGTGAAATTAATAAATGACAAAAACAAAAAACAGCTGAAGGACAGAGCATTTTCTTATCTGGTAAACCTTATGCTCACACCACCACCACCCATGGTCGCATCAGTAGGTTTGCTGTTTACTTCCTGCTAAAGCTATGGTGCACAAAAGATCTTTAGTGAAATAAAGAGTGATCTCTAGTGGCGTAACAATGCACAAAATTTGGGGTCTTAAATTCACGGTTCGATACATATTCGGTAGACTTTAATCAAGAAAATTAAACACAAATGTGCATATGACTTCATGTTTTTGTTTTTGCTTTCATCAGCGTTAAATAAAGAAAATTTTTTCCTGAATTCCTTCCTTTCAATTCCTTAAATTAATTTGTTTTTCATATGTTCTATAAATTAAAAAAGTTGAAAGTATGAAAATGACTGGAAATTTGATCAGATTTTATAAAATAGTACAAGTGGACATAGCCACAGTAGAAAACAATATAACCACTTGAAAACAGTCAATGTGAATGTTCAGAAATGTTTAAATATTACTTAGAACATGCATAAATCACTTTGGAGTTGGTTTGATATTTCCCAGCTGTACTTAAATGCAGCATGGCCAGCCATTGTCTACATTCAGCTTTGACATTGTTTCAGGTGAGGTCAGTTCAGTATCATACTGCTTTTGAAGGATGCGTTCGCTGACAAAGTTCTGGTTTGGTCCATCTTTCTTTTTCTACAGTAGCTGCATGAGAAACCATTAATGTTCCCAAATAGCAGAGTTTAGTGAAAGCTGGGAGTCCTTTCTGTTTTGTTGTGGTGTCAAATTTGAAAGTTGCGCTGCTGAACGTTGCACTGTGCTCTGAGTTTAGCACGTAAACATTCCGCATGTGTTCAGGTTGGAAACCGCTGTATTCGTTTGGCACACGTGCATATTGAATCGACAGGGCCGTACTCAAAAATCTAAATACGAATACATGTACGTTACACCCTTAGTGCTGACCCTCTGTTACCATTAATCAAAACAAAAATTCCTTCATTATATGCCTCTTAAAAAGGTTTTGTTTACATAAAGAACATACCTCACGTCCTGCAGATCCTGACGACCTGCCATAATTCATATATATGTTACTCAAAACAGGTGGGAAAACAACTGTTTTTTTTGCTGTCAGAAAGAGCCTTTAAAATTATTTGGAGAACAATGTAAAAGCCAATTTATTATTTATGTTTACGGCTCAAAACCAAGATGTTAAACTTTATTAGCAGAGATATACATTTAGGTGAAAGGCCACACATGAATCCCATCAAATAAGTCTTCCAGTGATCCTCAGAGTAATTTTACAAAGCAACAAATGTCACTTTGCTCTTCAAGTATGGGTCAACGGCCATATTTTTTTCAACATGACGATATTCTTAGAAGACTTAGGAGAGCAAACCTTGGATAAGCTTGCAGTGAATAAAACACATTCAAACATCTCCCCCATCCTCTTGAGGAACTCGTCAACATGGGGTCTCTTAAGTACATGAACCTGGATGTAGACACAAAATGTATAACTGTGAGAGATTCACTGGAAACATGCACAAACTCAACTTTAGAAGGAATCTGTTCTACAAATACACCACAGACTGATTGTTGCACCATGCTTTATAGAAATTGCTTTATTTGATTTTTATTTTGTTGGATCTAATTCTAACAAGATGCTGGCAGCCTTGTTTCTGAGCCAAGTCATCCAGAATAGGCTTTCCCCACTTTTACAAGCCAATCCTGGAGTACTTGAAGCAGACCCAGACCCACTTTGTGGTTTTTTTTTTTGGGTGAGGGGGGGAGTGAAGCCTCTGCCTTCTAGAAGAACCAAGCGCAACAGACTGCAGCTAGTGTTTAGACGTCCCTGCCACTGAGCCCTGATGAGCTGGCTATAATATGTGATACAGATTGAGATTGATGGCCAGTCTTTCTGAGAATCCTCCAGACACTGAAATAGGAACCTGCTGCCTGGAGCCATCAATATAAAGAGCTTCAGCTCTGCCAGGCCAGAAGAACAGGACCTTTGATCCTGCTGTATGGAGCTCATAAAATCAGCAGGGAAATATCCCAAATTTAGGTCTGTGCGAAAATAGGGGCTGCATTCAGAATGGAGCATAATCAAAACAAATTTTTCATTTGAATTATTTTTAAGCTCAAATTGTTCTTCTATAATGACTGTTACCGTTGCATTAAAACAACATGAAAAGATTTAAGGTCCCACCTGATGAACAATCCCTTCAATTTCCACTGGAATGATAAAATCGGCATTGTTCAAAGGCTGTTGGGAAAGAAAAACAAACATGGTTACAAAACACTGAAAATAATGTAAATCCTTTGATAAAGACATATTACGAGGTGTAACGAAAATATAAAAATGTAAATTGTTTTAACGAATCAGTAAAACATCAGTGCTACAAAGAGACAAGTCTATAAAAAATCTGATTTATTGAGTGAATTCTCAGCATCTGAATTATGCTTCTCAAATGTTAAATCACTGGAAGCATGTGCTATATAAGGCTCAGGGCCTGAATGGTGATGGTGTGAGGTAATGCAAGAAATAATGAGCAGTCATAAATAATAATATTGGTAATTAAACAGATTTTCATTTTGGATGCTGTGTTAGGTCAAGTTCTGTGCTGCTTTAAATGATTTCATCGATTTAACTACTGCATATTTTCCCGAATAATTTCTTGTAAAACATATATCGCATGTACTGCTGTTAATTTTGCTGGAGGAGCCATTTTCTTAATTTACATAAGCAGTTTGTATGGCAACAAGGAGCAAAAATAACAGCAATAAATCCCAACATGCTTCCAAAAACTCTTAAAAAATATGACTGAACTAATAATCAAAGCAACTGACCTGTAGTTACTCAGAAAAAGTTAATTAGTAAAAAATAAATATATATAAAACGTTCTTTGTTGTTTATCTCATATCATAACCATTGATTGTTGTGTTATGTTGTCATTGTTAAAATTTTACACTTTCTGTTTTCAGAACACAAACTTAAATATCCATGATGTTAAATCATTTAAGCTAAAATAAATAAAAGCTAGTAAAAAACGACATATTATTTTCTTTAGTGAGTGAATCTTCATCAGTATAGACAGAGCGTTTGCAAAATGTAGCACGGGATTAAGTGAAGGGTTTGTTGGGTCATTGCTGAGTTTTTGCATAACTTTAAATTATTCATGGAAAGTTTGACCATTTGTGGATTATTTCAGAGAGCATATCTAAACTACTTGGAAGAACCTCAAGATTGGGAAACTGAAATACATAAGCGCAATTCTACTCAGGGGTCGGGTTAACCAAATCTTTTCCGTATTTGACAGTAGTTTTTTTAACCGGTGACAAAACAATCTGGAGGCCATCCGTCATTTTAACAGATTACTATTCACAATTCTGACCACTTGGTGAAAATGTGCAGACAGTTTTAACTTTGGGCACAGTAAAAGTGATTGAATCAATACAAAAAGATTCCCATGAGACTTTTACACACTCTCTCTCCTCATCTTGTCTCACGGCGCTCTTTCAGTTCTTTTGCTTCTCAGCTCTCCAATGATGCCCTTTTGTAAACCTGTATCTGTCTCTCAGAGCTCCTGTTTCTTGTAATTGAAACCATGAGAAAAAAGGCTTTTCTCTAGGAATGTACAATATATTAGCACTAACATCAGTATCGGCCGATGTTAGTCATTTCTAACATATCGGTATCAGTCCGTAGTAGAAGTAAAACTGAGCCAATATTTAAAAACGCTGTTTATTTCCATCTTTGTAAGAGATTTATGTAATACTGTATTTGTAGCATTGTAAATATAGATTATTGGTCAGAAGAGCAATAATAATATCAAATATCGGTATTAGTGCAAATTTTTAGATCGGTGCATCCCTACTTTTCACTCTGTCCTCCATGATGTGCTGCCCCCGGCCTTTCTGTTCATGTGCTCACTACGCAAATGACCAAACTGACAGATAAGTTTTAAAATGTCACCACAGAAAATTAGGCCTGTCACCTAAAAACTGAATGACAGCTACAACCCGCCTGAGCTAGTGTTGCCAACTGTCTTTGACAAAAGAAAGTCACTAGATGTCGCCAGATGACATCACATGCTAATTTGCATATTAATGTCGTCATCATGTCACATCGACGCAATGACGAATGAAACAGAAAGGAGGAAATAATTATACCTAGATTTGGATTTGGTCACACAGGGTTAAACAATCCATTATTTAAACGGGAAACATGCTACAGGGAAATGTGAGTTTTGTTTTCAAGAAGAGACTGTGAAACATGTTATATTATTGGAGTTTTCTTTTGGGCGGGGCATGTTACCATGGTTTTCACAATTGTGCGACATAGGTCTGTTAAAGTAAAAGAAAATAGTTTGGATTGTATTGGTTATCTCCGATAATGATATTCTCAAGGCCTCAGATAATGGACTGGTGTCTGTTCTGGTTTTGTTAGATCTCAGTTATGCTGCTATAGGCTTAGACTGCTGGAGGACAGTCTAAGCCTATAGCTTAGATCTTCTGTTCCTTCTGTGTTTCTGCTCTGTCTTCTCAAACCCCCAGACGGTCGTGGCAGATGGCCGCTCCTACTGAGCCTGGTTCTGTTGGAGGTTTCTTCCTGTTAAAGCTACATGCTCGCTCAGTATGAGGGATTGCTGAAGGATTGCTGTGGTTGGAAAGTCGGCCCAACCTCACGCCAATGACTGACGCAGTCTGCTGGGATTCCTTAAATAGGAAACTTTTTAACTGATTGGAATGTTTGTATAAATGTATTGAAATGACTTCTTGTTAAGTGCCTTGAGATGACATCTGTTGTGAATTGGCGCTATATAAATAAACTGAATTGAATTGAACTGGATTGACAGCGCCTATCTCTGCCATATTTGAAAATTAAGGACATTGTTTTTTTCTTCCTTAAACTGCTCACATAATGCCCACTGGATAATCCGGCCTTGCCTTGAGAGCATCTGAGCATCATCTCAGACCTGGACACCGTACTCAATGCATCTCACTAACCGGGAGCTATAGCCGCGTTGAAGAGTTACTGAGGCTTTGGAGCTCTTGCCAACCACTGGTGCATGCTGGGTGCAGTCATTTCATTTCATGTTTTTTATACGTAGTTCTCTGTTCAGCTTGAATATCAAATGAAATGTTGTTTTTTAAATAACATTGAATATGTTATAATTTTAAAAATTGACTAGTAAAAATATATTTTTAGACCTTGTTGGCCAAAATGATGGACGAACAAAATACGTAGCATGACCACTCAAACTACTTTAAATGATACTCGCTGACATTTGATAAGCAGCTAATCAGGGTGTGGCATTTATTTTCCTTGCCGCTGATTGGCTGTACCCTCCAAAGGCAGAGATAAGGAAGACCTTGGATGTTAGATTCTGCACAGCAGTACTAAGACTGCATGTTGATGCACATTAAGGTCTATTTGGTGTTTGAACTGTTAATATAGGCAGTTAAAAGCATTTTTAGAGGAGGTCTCAAAAGTTTTTGTGGATTACAACAATGTACGGGCGGTTGTGGTTCCTAACCCCTGCAAATACAGGAAGTCCTGTGTATTTCCTTTTATGTAAACCTAGAACGTCCAGTCCTTCACCTGCGTGGCTCCGTACCTACTTATCAGACACCCCATAGTGTGTAATCCCATGTTGTGTCTCCACAGCCAATGTCAATCTAAAAGATTTTCTAAATTAAATAAGAACACTTTCCTCCTTTCTTTCTGTTGTCTGTGAAAGTCCCTGGAGTGATGACTAAGGACTTGTTTTGAATGGGTTTTGTTATGTCTTTTTGTATTTGGGGGGGTAGGAAAATTAATATTCAGGATGCTAGAAAATATGTGCAGCCTGTATCATAAGTACTGAAATGCTTGTGTCACAGAAACCTCAACATGTAGTCCAGAAACATTTCAAGTGAAGAGGGCACATGTCATTCTGGCACTCCTCCAACCCTGCCTTAGTTAAATCCAAGCCCTGATGGTTACCTAAAGAGTGACTTCGGTTCCTGCAGACAGCCATCTAAACTCCCCTCCACTGTGTTCCTTTAAGCAAGGACGACTAATACCGTAACTGATATACACTCAGGAGTGTTTCAGTCACAGGTCCTGGCAGGATGAGCTAACCAACAGCCCTGTCTCTTAATACGTTCAAGAACCTCTTGACTACTTCTCCCCTCAACCCATTTAACCGCCACCTACTCTGCAAGTCTCAGTACTTCTCTCTGGTTATTTCATCAGTAAAAATGTTTTTTCTAAATCCCTTCAGGTTCTTGTATAATGGAAATAAAAAGGGTTTCTAAAAGGTAGAACTATTTTTCTGCTGTGCCACCTGGTGCTTTTCTCAGTAACTGTGTCAAAGCAATAATGAGTTTAAATATATCCCTTCTGTTAAATGTGGACTTGGTGGAGTCTGACCTTCTCTACACACGGCTAATAGCAATATCCAGTGACACGCTTCAGGAGCGCCTTTCACTTGGCAGGGACTTAACCAAGAAACATTTCTTACATTTTTATTAGTTATTGTTTACATATTAACTTTTAACGTGTTGTTCTGTTTTTGAGTAATAGAATTGTTTTTAAGCTTTTTTTTTTACACATAATACTCTTTGATTTGAATATTTGGCTATTTCATTTTATGTCTCCTTTTTTTAGTGTATTTTACTGAATTTTATTTCATTTTTATGCATTTATTTGCCTTTTTTATAGTATTTTGTTGCATTTCATTTATTTTTGATGCATGGCATTGTGATGCATTTTATTTGACTTTATAATGTTTTAATTGTTCCGATTGCATATAGGTGTCTTATTTTATAGTTTATTTAGTTACTTGAACTTATTTTACTTCTTATATTTTGCCGCCTTTTATTGTAATGTATTGTATTTGATACAATATTTAGTATTACATACGTAAGAAGATGGATGGATGGATGGATGTATTGTATTTCATTGCATTTTCCTGTATGGCATTTAAATGCAAGCTCTACGTTTGCACCAGCAATGTTGCACGGTTTTACTTTGCATTAACTGAAACAGCTGAGAAATCCCCCCCGCCACACACCCTTTTTCAAACAACAAAATCTACAAATAGCTCAGGGAATTAATGTAAAAAATCTGGATCAACATCATTGAAAGTAGCTTCAACTGTTTCGATCACAGCAGACTAGTTTTTGTCTTAAAGCTGTTATCAAACTGTTGGATGGTGCAGTAATGTGCAATGCAGCTAATACTTGGTTTTATTATCTGTTTTATATAAAAAATGGAGTTAACAGAGATTAATCTTGTTTACACATACTTCATATCGATATCCAGTGACATCCTGTAAGGACAGTTTGTGACCTGAGAAGGACGAGAAGCACGTGGCGTTCATTGCACAATTTATCACGATAGCAATGACAACTTCCTCCACTCAATTCTACCATTTAAGGAATCGAGCTGAATGAAACAAGTCAGTTTTCTTTTTAAAGTAACAACATAAAACCATGCTATATGTTACTAATTTGTAGTATTTATATTGACAGTTTTATTGTTGTATTTCAAGAAGAATCAGATTTTTAAATCTTGGATTTCTCTCTTTGTTTCTGGAGGTTTTTGTTGTGAGAAACCAGATCCAGAAGATCAAAATGTAAACAAAATTTATGAGAAACCCATATGAAATGACACACATGGTGTTTTTCATAAATGGGATCACAGTAAGTCGTGACTATGTGCCCTGCAGGCTCCACGTTTGATGCATGGTTGTTTTCCTCCTGCATGCACGTTGAGTTTTACTTTATCAGTCACTTTGAGTTAAACAGCAAAGACTCAACTTTGATGCCAATGCGTGAAATATAGCCTAAGCTATATATCATAAGTATAAACTTTACTAAGTTACTCTGCTACATGAGGATGCACTTTGCTTATAATCACACTGAGAAGACAGATGAATGTTTGTCGAGAGATAAAGCAACGATATAGAACAGATAGGACTTCAACATTTAAGCTTTAAAGAACTTTTCACAAGATGGCAGAGATCTGCTACAAGAAGTGTTGTGTTTTAATAATTTTTGTTTGATAGGTATTGCCATATTCAGTTCATTTATCTGTGTTCATTATCGTTAGTAAGGTGTTGCTATAATATATGTCTTTCCTTTATGTTTAGCTTCTTTTACTACAGTGGGCCTCCGGTATTAGCGGGGATTTAGGGAGCACAACCACCTGTGAATAGCTGAAATCCACAAAATCCTCTCTAAATATACTTATACCCGCCAATTGTAATAGCTTAAACACCAAATATACTTTCATATGCATTAATACACACAGCGTAAACTGTCTTAGCATTACCACAGAAGCGAATATGTACATTCTTTCTTATTTTCACTCTTGGCTGTACAGCCTATTTGCAACAAGGAAATGAAATGGTGCTCCTGGATTGGCTGCTTTACAAACACCAGCCTATAGCGTGTCAAGTAGCCTCGTGTTCAGGTATTTCAGCTTCACAAGCTGCATTTTCTTTTAAATATTTAAGATTTGCTTTATGGAAAAATCCATGAATAGACATATTTTCCGTTAGAAATTTGGAGTAACGTTCTGCATAAAAATCTGCAAAAAGGTGAATCCGTGAATTCTGAACCTTGAACAAGAGGGGGTCTGTGTTTAATTATGTTTTCTTGGTGCATTTGGTTTTCAATTTCTTTTGAGTCTTAGTTCAGCTCTCGTTGTGTTCATTAATGGTTCCTTTGTCATTTTCCTCCTCTGCCTCAGTGTGTAAGCTCCTGATTTTTCTTGTTAGATTCTTCCTTTACACTGCCTGTTACTCTGTCCATGCTTTGCCTTTTTCTGGCTTTGTAATTTTCTTTTTCATCATACATTTTGGCTCTGCATCAACTGCACATTACAGTTCCTAAGCACATTTTGGGAAATACAAAATGTTTTCGTCAAAACTGAATAGAATATTTGGAATTGTACTACTATGTAGTAGATATAGCACATAGATAGCTTATAACATATTGACTTGCATCTATTAAATTATTATTTTCTTTCAGTATACATTTTTGAAAAGAAACGATATGCTTTGCCAGCAGGTGAAAATGACATAGACAGTCCCTATGGATAGTAGACTGTAGCTCATGCTGACACTGTGTACCCCATCCTCACTGTCGGTAACTTCTTCATCTTTGATATAACTTTTGATGGAAACAAGTGAGACAGATGTGGGAAACACATTAAAAAGTCCTTCCTGTTGTTACATATGATGTGTAGAGCAACCTATGGCATTCAGTGTGAGCAAAAGAAATAAAAACCTGTACAGATCTCTTCAGATTATTGCTAATCCATACTGCAGTCTTTGACGGGCACATATTATGCCAATATCCCTTTTGTTTTGCCATTTGGGTATCTTCTGCCTCTATAAACACTACAAACATGAATAAAAAAACCATACATCCATATTTGTTCCAAATTTTGCTGTCAGAAATCTTGTGCCAGCCGTTTGAAAAACTGCCTTAATGTGACGTCACAACATTTGCAAATAAGGGCCCCTCACCTGTCAAATCCCGCCCACTATATCCAATTCCATGCCATCCTCATGTGTGGCAAACCTGCAGACTAGTAACAAGATGGGTGGGCGGGGTCTGCAACTGCTAATTTGCATAAAAGTGACAGAGTCCTCTAAACCAGTGATTCCCAAACTTTATCGCTTTGTTTTACAGCATTTCTACAATGCAAATGCTTTCTCATCATCATTTTTGGTTGATGTTTATTTCTGAAGAGGACCTCATGACCCCAGACTTACATACTTCTGACCCCAACTTTGGGAACTACTACTCTAAAAAGCTCCTTCTGAAAGGGACTGAAGTTGTCAAGAATTGAGCTGGTGAGATCGCTTTATGTGAGAGTGATTTTGTGCAGCTTGTATCTATCATAACTTGTTTAAAAAGAGGCATAATATGTCTCCTTTAACAAAAAATTTAATTAAATAGGATTTAATCAGCTAGCTGTCAACCACCTATTTTGACTGAGAGGCTCACACCAGCTTACCTTAAATGAACTATGGACTAGTGTTTCATCCAAATCAATGACGACACAGATCTTTGCTGAATCATCTGATGCGGACCGTGAGAGCAGTGGTTTTGCTGGAACCTGCAGACGAGCAGAAAGTTGAAGCCTGAAACTAAAATATGGAAAAGTGGACAAAAAGAGTTTGACTTAGAACATGAAAGGCATCGACCAAGCATCCTGGGAGGGCATGTTTCAGGTACTTAACAGCCTTAGATGTGTTGTGGTGTTTCTGTGAGTGGTTACAACAGACTGGATGCTGCAGCTGCTGCCATGTTGATGGAGAATATCAGTATCGCTACATCATATCTTGTCCTTCAACAAGTGCTCAGTGATTCTGGATTCCTAATGTGTTTCTGCTGCTAAAAACAAACCGGTGTGACCAGACACGCTGAATGTGACCTAATGGATGTGTTTGACCATGTGGAGGAGGGCGCTGACACTGATACACTGTCTTGAATGATTCTGAGTTTATTAAGGGGACTTAAAAGCAGTAATTAAGACACATAGGGGTGTTTTACCTGCTGTTGTGGAGGGATGCAGTATTCACATTCACAGTCCTCGAAGGATTCATCATCACTCTGCTCTTCCTCTGAATCACGGCTTTGTGTGGCCTCATGCTTTGAGACAACACTGTGAATGACACCCAGAGTCTGTGTTTGGTCTAATATTTCCTCCAGCTCATTGTCAGGTTCTGAACCCTGTTCGCTGGGGATTACTTTGACGACAGTAACCGCTGATGCCTTCTCTTGTTCTCTGTCAGATGAATCAGCATCTTCACTTTGATTCCTAGAAGCATCTCCATCAGCTTTTTCATCGGTGTTTGGATCAGAAGACCTGCTAAGCATTATAAATCTGTTCAAGGGTTGTGTAACCGAAGATTGAATGCTTTCAATCTGATATGCATAGTAATCCTCAACACCTGAGGGACAACACTCTCCAGTTTGCTCTTTATCTATGAGTGCCAAATAAGGCTCCATCTCTGAGCATGCAGGAAAACCATCCAGTTCAGAGTTTGGCTTATTGTTCTTGTCCTCTAAGAGATCAGAAGTCCTCTCAGGATCTGCTGTGGACACAGCTTCTCTAACCGAGTCATTGTTCTCACCAGCCGAGACGTTATCTTCATAAACATCACCCTCCACAGAGATTTCATTGGCACACGGTGGAAACGTACTCTCCGCTCTGCATGAGTCAAGGCAGAACTCGGCTTCTTCATCGTAATCATCAGAAATTTGTCCATCAAATCCCCAATAGTCATCATCATAATATACTTCACCATCTTCAAACTCCTGGTCGTACTCTGGATAAAGACCAAAGGTATCAGAGTCAATGTCTTCAGCTTCATCTTTTGTTGAACTTGATTCTGATTTTAGGGTCAAGTCATCAGACTGGTTCTCTGGACCACAAGATCCGGAGTCTCTCTGACTCAAGTCTTTCTCCTCTGAATATTCAGAATGCTCGTCCTTTTCTTGGGTATTTGTTTCAGTTGCCTTTTCAGTGTGCGCATCCTTCTCCTGTTCTTTAATTGGCTCACTTGTCTCCTCCACCTTGTAAGTCGCGCTGACGCTTTGTTTCTGGGCCTCCTCTTCAAGATGAAGGTGGTGGTGAATATCGCCCCCGTCGAAGCAGGAGATGTAATGCTGCTTTTGTGCAAACACCTGTCCAGAGCAGTCTGCTCTGTCAAATAAATCAAAGTAGTAGTAGTCCTCAATAACGGCATCAACAGTGGAGGTTTTCTTTTTATCGTCCTCGCCACTCTTGTCCACACTTGGATGTGTTTCTGCATCGTTCTCTTCAAAAGATTCCCACTGGATTGGCTCATCGCTTGAATCCTCCTGAGCTGCTCTGTCGGATTCCTCGGATGAATAGGAGCAGGGATCGGAAGGAAAACCATCATCAGGGCAAGTCTTAAAAGATTTAGAGTCATCTGAGGACAGGTCTTCCTCAGCGTAGGACTCTACACTGTCCTCAAAGCTGCAACGTTGACTTGACTCATCCTCAGAATTGTCTTCATTCAACTCACCAGCATCTAAAGAGACATCGGCTGAATAAGTGTGCTCATAGTTTTCCTCTGCACCAACATCCCTTTCACAGGGGTCATCATGTGTGTCCTCTGATAATGTGGAGGACTCTTCATCACTCACCTCCATCTCGTTGTGTTCATACGTTTCCTCCTCTTCGTCACAGTCATTGTCTGTGTATTCAGCTTGAGCCTGACTTTCATCATATTCAGAGAAGTCAGCAGCGCAGGCTAAAGAATCCATCGAGTCAGAGATGTTTTGTGTGAAATTCTGCCCTGAATCCTCCGTTGACTGCTCCTGCTCTGAGTCAGAGTCCTCACATCTATGATCCAGAGGCAACTTGAGGTTTTCCGTGCATTCAGACACAAAACCAGGCATTTCTGACTCTCCGAAACTGTCAGAGTTCACTTCCAACTCATCTGGCTCATAATCGGAGAAGTCCGACTGTTGATCAGAGGGCTTACATGGCTGAAATAATAGGAGGTGTTCTGGACAGTGTTCACAGCAAAGGCTACTTTTAGAGGCTAAGCTATGATTAGCACAATGCCCAGAGGACTTGCAAGCTTTAAAACACTCACAGAGTTGAGTACATTCATCATACAGTCGACTTAACCCTGTGCACTCAGTCTCTTCGAGGGCCTGGTCAGACTCAAACAGTCCATTGCTTGAAGAATATTCCTCAAAGCTCTCAGCAAGTCCTTCACAATTCTTCCAGGGTTCAGTCAGCTCTGTGTTCACATTGCAGTGCTCCACACACAGAAGAGGAGGGTCCATTCCTCCGCTGATGCTCTGCTCTGTGTATTCCACAAGGGCCTTTATGTCCAGCTCAGCACCTCCGTTTGAAGAGCTGCTTAAACCTGCAGCTCCTGTCACTTTAGAAACTGCACATTGTCCAGAGAGAATGGCTTCAGTGGAAAGCTTCCCCTCCCCACCAACTTTCCCCTGCTCAGCGTTTTCCAAATACATTGCAAAAACTACTTCTCAACCTGGGGTACTATTCCTAGGAGTCTTTACTCCAGGCAGAGTCCAAACACTAGGTACCTTTGAGGTCCATTGGGAGAGACGATTCACAGAGCTGAGATCCCAGCTGGTTCGGGAGAGTGAGAGCAACGGGAGCGGCAGCATTCACGATGACATGACAGGTTGTCACAACCAAAACTGAGACTCGACCCTCCCTTTGCCAGACAGCAAGCAATTTATTTTGGGTGCTTGGAAAGACGTGACAAATAACTTCTGGAAGATCAAATCTCTATAAAAGGCTGAAGTAAGGCATAAATCTGAAACTGACACCTGAGAACGTCTTGAGCACTTGATCTTCAGACTGAAGCTGACAGAAGGCATGATGTTTTCCCAGAGAAAACTTGCTACAACCAGAAAGAACGCCACCAATTATCCCTAATGTGTATGGAAGGGTTAGTGATCTATCACTGGCTTAGCAAACAGTCATGTCAGTTGTTTTGACCAAATATCCATGTTGTAGAGAAATCATTGTCACAACAAGATGTTAGGTTGCATTCCTGCATTTACGACTAACTTATTAGTTTTCAAGCATCTGCTGTCTTTCCTGTTGCTGGATGGCTCCTCTACAGTATCTGTTCTTAGATACCTGCATGGTCAGATATGCACCTCTGTAACACTCGTACCATTTCCGTGCTTCTTTTAACTCACTGATTGATGTCTGAACATGGAGTACTTTTCAACACCGCCATACGTTACAGTCCAGGAGACATGCCACAGGAAACATGAAAAGCTGTGAGCTGAGAAACTCATCAAACAACTGACAACCACGGTGATCACATGCTGTTCAGAGGACGGTGAACAGGAAGACTCAGGAGAAAACATATATCCAATGTAAAACTGAAAGAGGAGCTCACTGCAGACAAATATGCTTTTCTTCTACCAAGAAGGGGGGGGTGTTATTTTTGACCGAAGGAGTCTCTGTGTCTGTGACCAAGACGACTGAGGAGACAGTTGTGAATGCTTCTGCCACAAGGTGTCTTTAAGCCATAAATATTCAGCTTCACCAAGATATCAGTGGTCAAGATCACTCGTTTTATTTTGTTCCAGTCTTTTAATTTCATCTGTAGTAAACATTGATGCTCAGACAAGTCTAACAGGTATCGAATGGCAAAATATAGGCTCACATTTCAGTCCCAAAATAGTCAGATGAAGACTGGTTCAGTTGCATTTCACATGTAGAAGTTGCTTGAATACGAAGAATTTGCTTAACCAATCATATTTGTTCCTCTAAAGAAGATATGAAACTCAGAGCTTTCCATCCACTCGTCATGGGTTTGATATATAGAAACTTAAAGCATGTATTTTTTTATTTGGATCATTCTTCTCTCAGATGGAATTATTATCTGTTGTGCATTTCTATTAGGCACACAGTTGCCATGTCACACTTACAGACAGAGAGATGATTATTGTTTACTTAAGCATCATATATGGATAGATTACTGAGTTATTAAACAAAAGGGATTTAACAAAGTTGTAATTGATTGTGGATTTGCTCTAAGTCACACAAGGTCAACATTATTCATACAGGCTCAAGCATGAGCATGACCCACCAAAGATGTTTGGTTAAATGTCTCTAAGCACGTTGCACCCATCAAGTTGTAGCCATCTGTCATCCCTTTGAGTTGATATTTGACCACTCTTCTTGACAGAATTGGTAGAGTTCATTTAGATCGGTCGGTAGATGTAACAGCGGTCCCATTTCAGCCCATAGATCTAACGGGACTGCTTTAGGGAATCTAAATCGGCTCCCCCCATCCAGACGCTGCCAGTGGCTGATCTTCAATGAGAACCAGCACATCCATTCTGCAGTATTTATATTTGTACTTTACACAATTTCTGCACCAATAAGTGCAATGGCTGTATAATCCTGTATAATCATACAGTACATATGAACAGAGTGTGATGTGATTCTTAAAGGCAACATATTTTTGTTCAGAGACAGTTTTGCCATCTCACCGGCTGCTCTGTCAGTGTCCTCCCTGTCCAAAAGGGAAGCAAACAAGGTCCTTAGTGTGCTTAAAGTTGCGCACATTTTTCTGCCTCGTTTCTTTTCTATAAATCCTATACTTGGCGCAGAAAGTGATTTAAAAACCCATTTTTGTGCGTCTTTAGAGGTGTATGTTGTTTTGTCCCGCCAACCAGGAAAAAGAACGACCGAAATCGGTCATGAAAAGCCCCAAATTTCAGACATTCGTGTTAGATATGTGTTTAAATGTTAGAGTATTAATGACTCCTACATTTATGTATTTTAAACTGTCAGTGTAGGCTTTTGCAAAATCCAGTTACCAGATTGTTACTGGAAACTTCCATCTGCTTCAGCTGCAGATATAAGATATGCCCGATGTCACGCGTGTAATTTATTACTTACTACGTTACACCTCATGCTCTGTTTGCCAACGTCCCAAACACAAGTAAGAACAGCTACTGGCATGCAGCAGAAAACACCCCATCAGCTGCCATCCGAGTTATGAGAGCCAGTGTTTACAAAGAAAGAGAAAAAAACCACTCGGACAAATTAGGTGAGCTGTGACGGCTGGTCAGAGCTGTCAGCTGAGGCATTAGTGCCACACTCACACCGGACTGAATCTGTTTCCCCGGAGTGGGCCAGAGCGGCACGGCTCATCCTGCTGCTCTGTTTTGGGGTGTGAGGCTGCGTTGTTGAGCTACGAATGATTGCAAACTTTTATTGGAACAATGGGGTCTCTTCTTCATACCCTGACCTACTTTAAGCGGATATCCCCAGCGGCCTGCCCTCGCTGACTGCTTCAGTCAGCTTGGGGATAAAGCGGCCTCCAATAAAATAGGAGCAGTAATTATGGTAGGGGCCGGCTTGTTGGGACATACCTCTGGTGTTCCTGAGATGAAAGAAATTAATGAGCATGCTGCGTGTGAAGGAACCAGGCTGGTTGAAGCATGCGGCTCTAAGCTGGTGTAAAAAACATCACGATGCCCAGAGTAAGCTTGTATCTCAGATATCACTGATGAGCACCTAAAATAGACTGCTAGAGCAGCTCCTGAAACTGGTGAATGTTCAGATTCTGTTATAAGAAAAGTAGACATGATATATACATATACACATGCACTGTAAACACACTTAGGTTAAACTATTTGTAGTTTTTTCTAAGGTGATGGTAGATGTCAAATGTCTTTCTTTGTACTCTCTGGTACAAGGTGGTCAGTTTGTTTTTAAAGGTGCTGGGGACAATAACCATAAACTTGAGTGTTTGAAGAATACTGGGGACAGTTATTATTAAACATTCAGATATATATAGGAATTCATCCAACAGTGTTTTGACAGGTGTTGAAAATCTTAATACAATCAATAAAAGTTGAAAGCCATATTGTTTTGTCCTGTTTTTCAAATGGCTCCAATCAGGCTGTTGGCTAGGAAGGATCATTAAGATCCACGTCGTAGCACAAAGAACAATGTTGGCTATATTAATAATATACTGGCCCGAAAAGAAGAATGGACAACAAAAACAAAGACGTTTCCTTGGCAACCCTTGCGGTTCTGTGCAGAGTAACTTCAACTATGACTTCACTACAGTTACCGGCATGTTTATTTTGACTTAAAACATATGTGAGAGAGATGAATAAATATGCAAGCAGAAATGATTGGGGAAACAATATTCATTTTATGGGGCTTTGAAGAAGGCTGAAGTTCATAACCTCCAATACACAAATTTCTGTCTTTTTTTACTGACACGTCTACTTTCAAGCAAGCAACATTTAGTTATGATATTCATATTTTAAATTGCTTCTCATACTTATCTACAGTAAGTCAGGTAACTGTACTTTCTTGAGCCATTCCAGTAAGTGACTTGAAAGGTTTGGCTCATGGTGATGCTAGAATGTCAAACAGGTTGGATTTTCGATGACCGTACGTTTGCTGATTGGGACCCGGTCGTGAGATGCTGATTGCTTCTCATTACTCGCTGTAGCAATGCTATACAAGGCACGACACACGGTTAGACTGAAACTTGGCCCAATCACAAAATTTGTCGCCCCACTGGAAAATCGGCTGAAAGGCGGGCCAAAAATCACAGTGTGTGGCCACCTATAGTCCATGTCCCCGGGAGGATGTCACCTGTTGATACTGTACCCTCTTTTGAATGTATGCACAATGCTTGAATAATGCCCTGAAGGTGTTTGGAGCGAACTGAGAGTCTTAAAGTGGAAGAAGGTGGATAAATGCAGGTCCACTTACCTGGGGAACACATGTCACCAGGATGCTCTGTGGGAAGAAGGCAAGTCAGTGGAGCCAATATGATGGTTTGGAGAATGTTCTGCTGGAAATCCTTGATTCCTGTCATCCATGTGGATCTTTCCTTGACACAGACCACCTATCAAAACACAGTTATAGAGCATGTACACCCTATAAATAGAGCCAAACATGGAGAAGCTGCTGAAACACTGAGTTTAAATCAAAGCTAAAACCCATCTGTTTATAGCTGCTTCAGATTAATAACAGCTGGAATGTTACAGCACTAGTATGTTTTAATGTTCTTTATGTCTTCAATGTCGTGTTTTTTGTTTTATTGCTGCTTTTATTTTTACTCTAATCACCCCAAGCACTTAAAATTGCCTTGTTGCTGAAAGTGTGCTATACACATACATCTGCCTTGCCTTGCCAATAAATGATAGACCAGCACCTTGTTGTGAGTGGCACGTCTGCTTATAAAAGCTGTACAATTGTTGGGAAGCCGAAGATCTGAAACAAAGGAACCACTTAAGCTTGTGTTAAACTAATTTTCATCAATTATTTTATATGAAACAAGATATCCTTAACTTAATATTGCAAATAGTGATAATAGCACTGTATAACATTATGCTATTTTGTAATTAATCAACAAGTCCTTTACCTACACAGTAGAGGAATTATGATTCCCTTAAAAAGACAGGGAGTTCAATTGTGGTGTCATGTTAACCGAATACTTTCTGTTTTTGATGGGCATAACACTTCCCTTTTTGAAAGCATTCTTTGTTTACACCTGCCTAAAATGTTTTCACAGTACTGTACTCGAGAGGGAAGCCATGAAAGTCTGCATCTGATTCTTAAACAACACATCTACTAACTCTTGAAGTGTTAGTAGATGTCACTACTGCTTGTCACTAACATCGCTAAAAATAGCATGGAAACCTGATGTGTGTCTGCACTTCCTCGATGCATCAGAATGCCAGAGGTAATGACACTGAGAAGAAATGAAATATGGTTAAATAAGACAGCGTCTTTTGAACCCATGCATGTTCACAGTGTTGGGAGCACAGGATAGCAGGCTGAAGCAGATTCTAACAGTACAAGTCATGGATGTGTACAAGTTTTCAGATGCCTTTCAGCTGAGTTGTTTTCCATTCATTATTGACCGCACACCTGCAAATGCTGCTTATTTTCCACATGGCACCATCTCTAAATCATCCCCACACAGACTAAGCAGGTAGCGGAAAAGCAAGTTCTGGTGCAGCAATCCTCACACGTTCCAGTCCAACGCTCTCAGTGGCCGATAATGAGCTTACAGCATTTCCAGGAGGCGGCGGCTACCTCGCACCATAACGGGATATTTTAGCCGACGCAGAGAGCATGAGGCACCCCTCCACCCCCCCCCCCCCTATGTGCGCCTGTATGCCACTTGATCTTTGTAACAATCTGACAGGCTTTCCACAGCTCTTTCGGAGAAAACGCGGTGACCCATTGAAGACCGTTTAAACCTGTCTGTATCTGAAAAAGAGATTTGGTGCCTTTTAGAGGTAGATATAAAAATGCTGAGCTGTTCTTGTGCTTTTCAGTAAGGGATTTTGGACAACTGGGTTCTTGATGGCCTTAATAGCTGCGCCGACACTAGAAGCAAAGCCCCCTCCTTCTACTCAGGCCCCTTGCCTCTGGATGCCAGCCATGTTCAGGGTTCTTAGCTTTTTTATTTACGTTTTTTAGCCGTGAGAACATAAGCTGAGAAGTGCTTTGTACTTGTTAAGCTGAACCACACTGCCATCTTGTGAATAAAGCATGCTTTACATTTTTTTGTTCTTTTTTTTCATCTGTACTCATGATAAAAGTAAACCCTTTAAACCTTTAGAATTGTCTCTAGAAGCACCTTGAATCACCTTGTTCTTGAAAGTGTGCTATACAAATAAAATTGCCTTGCCTTGTCTTGCCTATAAGAAGATATTGCAAAAAAGGTTTTTATTGAACTTAAAAGTGAACAAAAACAAACAACAGTACAGGACCTTCAACACTAATAATTTATTTAAAAAGAGAACGTTTTAATGTGTGAAGAAACTAAGACAAGGACAATTATTCTATATGGTTCTGGATGCTGTGCTGTGCAGATGGAAAGATTTTTGCTCTTACTCTTTTTACTTTTGGACAGTTGTTATGATGCGTAGCGAGGTATTGTTTTATACAACTAGGAGGAGCTGATTAGGACTCATAAGCTTAAATAATACCTGAACTACAACCCCAGATCCCACAGGAGTTGAAAAGAAGGCTTCATGGTTGCAGATCAGTATCAAAGAGCAGAGAGAGAAGGAGGAAGTTCAAACCATCAGGCATCACATCCCCTACTCCAACGCTTCTCTGCCCGGCTTTCTAACCATACAGCCAGAAGTTTTTTTTAAAGAGGAACGGGAAAAGCAAATGAGGTGGATTAGCAGTGCTTGCCAACAATTTATGGTGTCACCCAGAATATGTCATTGTGGAATATTGTCATGAGACTGTCATACTGGAGATCCGACCTGCCCACAGCATCACCATCCACAAAGACTCTTTGAAGAAGCTTGGATGATATAAGTTCCAACAATATTTAATATCCTTTTGGGATACTTGAAGTATTTCTGAAAGGAATTGAATTCTAATATAGATTCTCTGCTAGTTAGGTATATGGAGGGATATATGGTCAATGTGGCTGCAAAGGAAGCCCAAATCATAAACACCACCACTGAAATGCTGCTTTTCAGGGACCAGAGTAGTTTTCTGTGGAATTTTTTCTCCCCATATGTTTCCATTGAACCAAATTAGACAAATCGGGTGGTTAAAAATCTACTCTGAAAATGGCGCTGGTATAGAGAGGTAGAACGTTTTGGATGGAAAGTGAACTAAAGTTTGAGGATTTTTGGTAGGAGGTCGCAAAACATTTCTTCCTGGTTGATTATTGCCAGAAGTATTTATGTTCACAAACACATCCTTTAAACCCGATAAACTTAAAATTACTCTTAATTCAATTGTAGAGCTAAACCGTCATGAACGTCGTCTTTAGAGAGCTGATCGTAATCCCAGTTGGAGCTCTACTTTTTTCTTTCCTTTCCTGGAATCGGCACATTACTGATCACTTTGGTGTTTTTTCCACATTTTTCCAATGGTTCTGTTTGGTTTATAGTTTTAGGTTTTTTACATTTACTCTGTGGTATGTAGTTTGTGCCGATCTCCTCTATTCAGCGAGCAAATTCATTTAACCAAAAATATTAATCTTCATTCTTTATGTATATGTATTTGGAAGAAGCTTTTATCTGAAGCGACTTAAAAAGGAGGTTGTTAGAATGTAGTTAATATCAAATTTAACCATAGCAAATGTAATCACAAACTATTTACCACGCCACTAATCTATCGGGAGCTTGTTTTTAAGGTTACACAGTCAAAAATTAACAGCAATAATTTGGGTCATTTAGCCTGTCCATCCATCCATCCATTTTCTGTAGCCATCATACCCATGCAGGGTTGCATTCATTGGGCGAGAGGCAGGGTACACCCTGGACAGGTCTATCGCGGGGCAACACAGAAACATACAGGACAAGCAACCATGCATGCACACACTCATACCAAAGGGCATTTGAGAGAAACCAATTCACCTAACAGTCATGTTTTTTTGGACTGTGAGTGAAGTCCCAGAGAGAACCCACGCATGCACAGGGAGGACATACATACTCCATGCAGAAAGGCCCCAGGCTGGGATTTGAACCCAGGACCTTCTTGCTGCAAGGCAACAGTGCTACCAACTGCGCCACTGTGCAGTTATTTATCATAAGATCTGTCATAAGATAAATAAATGGGGGTCTTCACTTTTCACTGTGTAACTTTACAAACGGGACCCCCGTACTAACAACCCTCCTCAGTATTTGGCAATCCTGTTTTTTTGTTACTCATGACAGGTTTCTCATGTTTTATCTGTGCTGTCCTGGTTCTGTTGTTCTCCTTCCTGATTCTGATTTCTCCTTCTAACTATTGCATTTTCTGTCTGAATGAACCACATAGCTCTATAGCATTAACCCAAACAACAAACCACTATGAATCCATATATTTGATCATATTTCCTTTATTTTTCATAAGTGTAACACCTGTCATGCTATTTCCATGCCAGACTCAAAAGATTTCACAAATAAAAAGCTGAAGCTGTAGTAACAAACACAGTCGCTCAATAAATGAACAATTTAAGCCAAAACACACACACACGCAAAGCAGTCACATTGAAAATAAACAAGGCATTCTTTAAACTACATTATTTTACCCTCTGGGTCTAAATTCAATCACGAGGCACTGCAACAAAATGTCTCCCGATTATACTACAAAATATGGCGAAACCCTGTTGCTGCTTACAGACATCTGTCACTTTATTTAGTCATCGAAGAATAGTGTTCTTATACAGCACAACATGTTGGATGAATGCAGATTTGCACTTGCATGCCCATGTTGAAGATAACTTTTCTGTATAGAAAAACGGCTGAAATGAAAACAAGCAAGAGCTGGGTCTAAGGGGCAGAATTAGTTGGACAAACCGAACAGAATAATTTAACTGTAGAAAAGATTTTGCAGAATATTCAGCATTTGTGAGTTGGTAAACATACTTATATAATTGGTGATTTATGAAAGCGACAGTTCTCTTCCTTAAGTTACTTTAAAATGTACTTCCATCAAAAAATGCCATGTACACTGCTCTTAAAATCTAAGATGTGGTTATAGAGAAACAAGATACAATAGATCCCCCCGTATCTGGGGGTTAGGGAACACAGCCCCCTGCAATCAGCTAAACTCCGCAAGTACTTGAGACTTCCTCAAAAATGCTTATAACTGCCTATTTTAATTAGCCTGGCAAGCCATCCTATAGCGCTTAGTCCTAAGGGGCGGAATCTACGTGTGTCTTTCAAAATGTCTCTGCACGCAATTGGACAGCGCTACGACCAATCAGAGCATCGAACAACGTCATGTATTCATAGTGACGGAAATCAATCAACCGGGCAGTCGAATAAACCCCAATTTTAATTAATATGCGCAGTGTAAACCGTACCAGCACTATCACGGTAGCTAACATCCAAGGTCTTCCTTATTTTCTCTCTTAGTAGTACAGCCAATCAGAGCCAAGAAAAACGAATGGTGCTCCTGGGTTGGCTGCTTTGAAAACGTCAGCCATTAGCATATCAAGTAGCATTGTGCCTAGTTCCCAACCTTCATTTTCATTTTCATCTTCAAATAGTTTAGATGTACTCTATGAAATAATTTGCGAATGGACAAATTTCCATGCATAATTTCAAATTATCTTATACTTAAATGTCTCAACTATGACCCAATAGTAATTTAATTTAATCCCATCCTACACTGTGCAGATGCTCTGTCTGCAGTGATGAAGTTTTACTCACTAAAGATTTAACTTTTTTACATGTATCTATTTAATTTGGGTGTCAAGTAACTTTGCACCTAGGTATTTCAACTTCACAAGCTGCATTTTCTTCCACTGTGCAATAAATTAAACCAGTTGATCGATTAATTTCTAAATAAATGATGAGAATTCAGAAATTCAGTCTACAGTTTACAGTATGCTGTAAGTATTTAGATATGCCAAAAGGCCTTTGCCTTTCAGAAACCATATTGTACAGAGAGAAATAATCAAAACAGGGCCCGTTTTAAAGCTTTGGCCATTGGCAGTTGAAACCGAAAGCTAAAACAAGAACCAACACACTCAGCTCCTCTCTAACTTTTTATATACCTACAGCTGTTGTTTAGGGACATTTAGTGGCACCTCGATATGTTTATAACTCGATTCAGATTAAATTCCTGAACACTCCGCAACTGACTGAAAACTTTGACCCAATTATGCATTTACTGTATTTCTTCATTACTGCTCATGTTAACTGGAGCCAGTCCCATCAAAACGTATAGTGCTGCTTTATTAAAAATAAAAAAAACTGGGAAAATCTCTGGAATAAATACATCACACTTATATGAACTGGAAGTGTTTAGAGACCCAGGAGCAGGTGGTTAGCTTTCTTTGTCTCTGTAAGCCCTGTGGGCATTAGCAGCTAGCTAGGATATATAGCGAGAAAACCGCAGCGGCGGCAAGCTTAGTCTCCATGGGATTAATGATGATCTCTATAATAATATTAACTTGTAGTAAGAAGGGTAAAAATGTATAGCGTAATCTAAATATGATCTTATTCCTGTTAAAATACAATTCAGAATTAGCAATGCAGTGTAGCTAGTTGCATGAGGAAGCTAAAAAAACAACAACCTAGCATTTAAAAACTCGTATGAGCCTTTGTTTCATAGAAAGCAAACACTTTTAGAACTGTTTGTTTTTACAGTAGGACTGTTATAAATGAGACAAATAAAATTCTGTTCTAAGTACTAGCACTGCAGCACAGCTAGCAGTGACAGAAAGTTAGAAAAGTAGCCGTTTAAAAGTTAAAAGGATTTAATCCAATATGGCAAATGTTCAGGCAGTTTTTTAGTGTTGCTTAAGATTCGCTAACTACTAGCCAGATATGATTGAGACTATGAAAATGAATATGCTGCGAGTGCAAAACTAAAACTGTACTACCTTGCGCATAATACTTGTGTAGAGATGTGATGTGGCTATTTTTGTTCTATGTTGCTGAAGCAGCTTAAAGCCCCTCAAGAAATGGGTTGCTATCCTGCGTACTGCCTGCAGGGAAAACACTTGTGGTGTTAACATCCCTGCTGGAAGAAAATTTGTAATTTATATGGAAGAGTAAAGATAATAATTAAAAAATAACCCAGCTTTCAAAACTTAGTCTCCTAGGTATGATGAGCAGATGTTCAGATCCACCTCATTATTTTCTTGTAGCCCTTGTATGGAAGCCACTGATGATGATCCTAAACTCAAGACATTAAACAAGGATCAAAAGGGAATTAGTTCTTTCTTGAACTGCTACATTCCTGACCTTCACCGAGGTGCTACAGCAATATCGGAGCAAGCCTGGCACAATTGAGACATTGAGAGTTGCTGTTATACTGGGAAACAGAAGCCGGCATGATATAAATGATTCCCTCTGGCTTCTAGATTGTTATAAACTAAATTGTACTCATTTATTGACATAAACTTTTTAAAATATGGATTTTGTTGCAAAAGATGTGTTCCTCAATGTGGAGGAGTGCATGTTATTTACACTGACACTCTATAATTACATCATTAAGCCTTCCATGACAGGCTCCTCTGGTGGGTTTTCTCTCATCAAAGTAAACGTAATGGTACAAAAATAAGTATGACTTCAAAATGGATGTAAAAGTTGTAAACTTTGAGGTACTCGTTTGAAGACAGCATCCTCCTCCGTATGATGATGTTAACACTGTAGTAGTTAATCCCCTTCATCTTTACTCAAAAGTCGCTTAGCTGTGAAGGAAGTTTCTTCGATTCATGTTTGGAACCAGAAAAGAAAAATCTTTTAGTCCAAAGTCTCGCCTCACTCTGAGAACAACCCTTCCCACCTGAAAGGTCCTGCCAGCGGGTGTTTGGAAGCCTGTTTTCACTGTGCAACAGGTGTGGAGGCTGACACGGGCACAGTTGGCGTGGTGGGGCTGGTGGGTGTTTGTGGCGAACTCGAGTAGGACCGAAGAAGGACCTTGTGCTTGGTCGCCACCTCCTGCCGCCGCCGTTGCTGGTCGGCCAAGAATTCCTTGAGACGAGAGGTTGTAAAGGTGAGAGTCTGCCTGCGAAGGCGCATCAGGTAGGCATCCTGAAGCCAGGAGTTACTGAAGCAGTCCTTGATTGACGGACGGGCCCTGGTAAAGAAATGGATGCATCATCAGAAGTTGAAAAATTTGATGTTCACCTTTCTGAAGCTACCTGTTTTGCCAACAAATCCAGTGTTCAGCTTACCAGGGATAGCTACAGAGGATCTTCTTTAGGAACAAGGAGGCACTTTGGGACACATTCTGGTAGAGTTTAGAGAGGTCAAACTTGGCTGCCAGGATCCTGGCTTCAGTCTCCTGAGGATCATTTTCCATGAAAGGCGACCTGCCGCTCAACCTGGAAAACCAAGCTCAACAATGTGGATCATGAAGTACTTTCAAATGACATAAACTGCAGCATTCACGAAGGCTGGAAATCAAGACAATTCCAATGCAGCAAACCGTTTTTTAATCATAATACTGCATTGCATGTAAGGAATGCATTTCCATTTAAACACAGTTGGCCAGAAAGAAGCGGTGAAAGCAGTACTTACATGATGAAAGTCAATACACCCACGCTCCAGATGTCAGCTGGAGGACCAACAACGTCTCCCTTCAACATCTCTGGAGCTGTAAGGAGGAGAAATAGAAGCAAACTGCTTAAATCATTGGCAAAGAGACTTGGAGTCACGTAAAAACTAATACATCACAATAAAACTAGCAGTTTTTATTCTCAACAATTGCAGTATGGGATGTAATGTATCCTATATAGACACAACACGTGTCTAATCATTTTGAGAACATATTTACACCTGTAAACCATTTGTTCTTTATTCATAATTTGCCTCCAAGGAACCAGTTTTTAAAGTTTAGTTTATAGTACTAAAGGTTATTTCAAGGTCGCTCAAAGATCTTGATTGGATTCTAGGGGTGTAACATGTATTAGGGTTTTTCGGTACGCACCTGTACCAAACGAACCCAGCTGTTTTCCACCTGAACACGTGCAGAATGTTTATGTGCTCAGAGCGCAGTGCACTGTTCAGCAACACAACTTTAAAAAGTGACACCAAAACAAAACAGAAAGGACTCCCAGCTATCACTAAACTCTGCTGTTTGGGAACATTAATGGTTTCTCATGTGGCTACAGTAGAAAAAAGAAAGATGGACCGAACCAGAACTTTGTCAGCGAACACATCTTATAGCATTAAGGTCCATAGCACTGCCGCCACTGAACCAAATGACTCACCTGAAACAATGTCAAGCTGAATGTAAACATCACTGATACTAAGAAAATAAACAGCTGACGTCCACGTCTTGTCTTTCAAACTGTCTGCACGCCACTGAACAGCGCTAGGACGAATCAGAACAACAAACAAAGTGACATTCATACCGAAAGAAATCATTCAACGGGCAGTCGAAACAAAGAACTTATAGAGTAACTAAACCCCAAAACAACTTTTTTTTGCTTCTAAACTGTATAAATGGGTCTTTACCAATGCAGTCTTTCAGTTTCTGGGGATTTTTTTACATTTTGGTGTAAACTTGTTTAATTCTACACCTTTTGGTCTAAAAACGTCTTAGTGCTGCCCTCTTAGGGTTGAACGGTGGCTACTGCATTTGAATTTTGTTATTGGTGGAGAGCGGTACATCTTTACGTCACAGGCATTGACTGTGTCACAGCAGCCATGGTCTCACAGACACGCCCCGTGGGTTTGGGTATAAAACTATCAGACATACCGGCCCTGTGGCGAGTTTGGAGTTGGATTGCGTTTTATTATTATCACATTAGCACTTAGATAGCATAGCTAACACACTGTTTTGAACATTAGCCTATGTTAGCATTACCACTCAGAGACCGGACCCATCCTGTCTCTCTCTCCCTCAGCAGCAGTGCCAGCCTCAGGCAGCGCTGACTCAGCACCCCGAGCCAGCGGCTCTAATTGATACGGCTTGCGGCCGCTGAGCTCCATAAAGCCTCCCTCTACTCCTATCTCCGGTGACGACGGAGGAGATCCGCTGGTTCAGGGCGCCGAGCCAGCGCCGCCCGAGCTCGGTGCTGCTAAGGCAGAGGAAGACAGGAGGAGTCCAGTCTCTGAGTGGTAATGCTAACATAGGCTAACGTTCAAAACAGATGAATGTTGATCAGTCGCAAAACTGCCAACGTCGCTTTGGTCACTGTCTATGTTTCAGTGTCACATTAAGCGAGCTGTCACTGTCCTCCTGAACACACCCCCACGTTCCCCCCTCCGCTTTTCCTCAACACTTGGCCGTACCCCCCTGTTCTTCCTCGCACCGGCCACTTTGTAGAATTTTTTTTATGTTGTCTGGGCGCGGGGTTATGCCTTTTCAGGGGGTTCAGTTACACTTTAAGTGCCTCTATCTGATCATCTCTCAAAGAAAAGCCCAAGTCTAAAGCCAAAGCCATTTCAAACGAGCGACGTTCCCGAACCGTCGCCATCATTATTGCTTTGCTTCATCGCAGCTCTTCTATCATCGTGAAATAAAAAATAAAAAAAATTTATACTAGAGAAAAACCAGCTGACGTCCACATACCAGTAGCATCCAATCAGCCCAAACTCTTTATTATTTTTGTTTAAAACGCAAGTTGCCGGAACCCCCGTAGATGAGATGGGATTTTCCCCAACAGCTGCTCATGCTGCATTCAAGTACAGCTAAGAGACTAGGCTGTCAAAATATCAAAACAGCTCCAAAGTGATTTAAGCAGGTTTTATTCTTAAGTATTGTCAAAGAATAATTTAAAGGGGGGGTATTAGGCTTCTTCCAGGCACATATTATCCTTCTATAGCACACTCCAATAAAATTGTCATCTTAAGTCTTTTAAAAGTCCGTCATATATCCAAATCCACCATAAAGACATTAACTTCCGTATTGGACGCCTTGATTTTCGCCTGTGCCTCTCTAAGACCCTCCTACTCTTTCTGACACTCCCTCTTTAGTAAAAAAATCCCACAAAAGACGCGCAGCTGCAACATAATGTGTTATATTTACTGCACCTGGGACTCAGCCGGAGTTTTGAGGGGTGGGGGAGGTTTAGGGAGCTCTGCTTGGGCGAGGCTCTCGGCTGAGTACGTAAGGTCGGAGGAGGAGATGGGTGGAAAAGGCGGGGATAGGTGGGAGCAGGCGTTTCTCTACTCTGGGTATGTCTGCTGGTACTGTTTTATTTATTTTTAAAAAATCCAATCAAATATCCAGTCAGTTCTAAACTTTAAGGTATAGAACATAATAAAGTCAAATTAATTTCAGAAATTGAAAGGAAAGAATCCAGGAAAAAGGGTTATTTGATTAATGCTGATCAAAGGAAAAAAAGTCATGCACATCTGTATTTATTTTTCTTGATTAAAGTGTAACGGAAACGTGCCGAACTGTGATTTTTGTGTTCCGTTACACCCTTACTGGATTTTAGCTTCTCTTTGATCCTTTCCCTGTCCAGTAGGTGTAAATGACCATGACACCGCATCGTGGTATAGGCAATGCTAAAAAGACGGAAAAAAGTAGACTAAACAAGGACCAACAATTCACGCGTCTTTGTTAGGTAGCATAGCAAAAAAAAAAAAAAAACTTCGTTTTTAGCGTGTTCTAATGCTGGAGTGAAACCACAGAAAGGGCAACCAGTTAAAAAAAAATCTTCTGAAAATGAGCATAACTTAAGATAGCTCGACTGTACTCTACATAAAATGTGGATTTTTACTGTGCACAGATGAATCTCTTACACATATACTCCAATGTTCCAATCGGAGGGCTGAACTGCTTGAGGAAGAGAGGGTTGTACGTCTGAGCGCTTCCAAAGTCAATTATCTTGATGAGGTTCATGTGTGTCACGATGATGTTCTCTGGTTTGATGTCCATGTGCAGGATGCGACGAGCATGGAGGTAGTCCAGACCCTGAAGGATCTGCACAATGTAAGTCACAACGTCATCCTCAGAGTAACGGAACCTGAGAGAGAGAGAAAAAAAAAAAAATAGTTCATCAAAAATGTCCCTTAAGGACGAGTTAAGAAATGTCAGTTTTGATCAGGAGCCAGTTTCTGACCTGTCTATGAGGCTGTAGAGCAACTCCTTCCCACTGCAGTACTCGGAGATGAGCACCAGGTAGCGTGGCGTGACATAGGCCTCGTGTAGAGCCATAATCCTGTCATGATGAAGAGATTTGAGGATGTCGTACTCCTGAAGCACTGCCTGTTTGGTGTCAGCCTCATAGGGAACAATCTTTGCCATGAAGAGGTTCCCCGTGGCGTTCTCACGACACTCCCGGATCACACCAAACCGGCCTCTGTGGGGGAAAAAAGTCTTATATAAACCAGTAGGAGAAAGCCAAAAGGGCTATAGAGTGCCGTTTGTAAAGTTATACAGTCAAAATTTAACAGCAATAATTTGGGTTATTTAGCCTGTGATAAGAGAAAATAAGAGTTCATGTTTCAATGTCTATGTTATTTATTAGTTTATAAATGTCACAGTTTCAAATTAAATATTTAGCTAACAAGATACATTTTCAATTAATGAATTAAATATTTAGTGCCAAAGTAAATATTTAGCTAGCAAGGTAAACTGGCTAGCTCAATATATAGCTTTGAACTAAATGTTTAACTCAGAACTAAATATTTAGGTAATATTCAAATTCACTTGTCGAGAAGCAAAAGTGGACTATCAAAATAAAAGCTGGGTCTTGCGAACCTCCATATAAACTCCTGCAGCTGGTGCGTCACTGTTGCAGTAAATCCATTGGTAAATGTCTGCATTGCTTTTAAAATAGTGTATCCTACGTGGGACATATTGGAACGAAAATAATACAATGATAAGGAGGAATTGTTCAGTCTCGCCAGCTGTTCATATAGAAGTTCGCAAAACCCCGCTTTTATTGATAGTATTTGGTAGTCCACTTTCGCTTATCGGCAAGACAATTTGCATATTGCCTAAATATTTAGCTTGTCAGTTTAGCTTGGTAGCTAAATATTTAGCTTCAAACTAAATATTTAGTTGGAAGGTAAATGCTTAGTCTAGAGCTAAATATTTAGCTTGTCACCAAATTTTTTGTTGGAAACTGTGACATGTATAAATGACTAAATAACATGGACACAAATATGATTTTTAAAAATGAACCCCCATTTATTTATCTTATGACAGACTAAATAACCCAAATTAGTGCTGTTAACTTTTTACTGTGTAACTTTACAAACTGCAACCCATGAAAGGCTTGACAATGGTTTGCGCAAATTTGACGCTCCATGAAAAAAGGCTTACCTTGCTTTCTCATCCATAAAGGTGTAGGGTTTCTGCGGAACCCCCTGGCGTAAAGATCCCTCCCCAGGCTTGCCCAGCGGCGTCCTGCGTCCAGAAGGCGTGAGCCGTCCGGATGGGGTGATCCGTCCAGTAGGGGTACTGCGACTCTCCCCTCCCTGTAGAACTGGTGTCAGACTCTGCACGATCACAACGGGAGGGGAAATTGTCCCAGGAGTGACTGAGGGTGCTGTAGTCGCTGGGGTGGAAGCAACCTGAGAAGGGGGGGTAGAACGAGCTGCTGCAGCGGGAACATACATTGGCACAGAGGAAATAGGCTTCCCGATAGAAGGAGCAGAGGTTGAGACAGGAGAAGGTGGTTTGTTGGTCATTGAGGGGAATGCAAGTACAGGACTCTGGGGTTTGGGTGGAACAACAGGTGGAGGCGTCAGTTTTGCCTGAGGTTTGCTCACACTGATGCTGATCGAGGTCTTGGCTTTCGGTGATGTGACTGGGGCGACTGTGGTCTGAATTGGGGTTTGTTCAGCTGAGGGTGAGCTGATGGGCACAGTTCCTGCTGGACGGCCAGCACTGACCTGCATAACTGACTTCATGGTTACAGGGGAGGGAGATTTAGCCACGGATGAAACATGTGCTGGAGCTGTAGTCACGGTGGCGGATTTACTGGGAGCTGGTTTAATGGGAGGCACTTTCATGGATGACATCATTACAGCAGGAGGCGGAGGACTGGTGGCAGGAACAGTCTTGACAACCACAGAAGCACTGGATTCTGCTGGCTCTGATGAAGACAATAGGAGGATCCACTGCAGAAGCTGGATTTATACATCTTGCACAATAAACATTTCTTAAACACATCAAACGTACAACTTAATTGTGTGAAAACACAAAAACACACACATTTAGGGCCTGACTTATCAATATTCCAAATAAAGGGCGTAAAATTGAGTCCACAGCAAAACAATTGCGTAAAGGGTGTGTTGCTGATTTGCAGGTGATCTACTAAGATTGTGTGCGCAAATGATAACAGGCGCAAAGAGCAGTATTCAAATGAGTACTTGGTGTTAATTACTATTAGGTTAGAATGTGTGTAAATGATATTTTTTGTTTGTCAGAAATAAACTTATGTTGAATTGTGGTGGCGTAAAGTTAATACATGCCTTCATGGGCAAAAGCGCTAAATGGATTGCGCCGATCTTGGTGTGGGTTTAACAGGTTAGTAAGTCACCTGCTGCATGTTTTTGCGCCAGCCGTGAGGTTTGCGCACGCTTTAAACAAACGCATACTTTTGATAAATCAGGCCCATAATCTTTTAAATGTAAAAACATTTTCATAAATTTGGGTAATAAAATACACCAATAAGGTAACGTACCAGTGGGATCCAAAGTCACAACCTCTGACAGGCTGCTGTAGGGGCCCTGGCCAGCTTTGTTGACACAAGCCACCCTGAACCTGAAGGAGCTCCCTGCTGGCAGGTCGGTCACATTGTAATAACAGTCTGCCACTCCAGTTGCAACTATTAGCCAGTTGCTTTCACCTAAAACAAGGAGCCAATGCACTATTTAAATAACTTAATCCAAATGTATGTTTTGGTACCATAATTAATCAAGTTGGAGTTGCATGTATTAAAATAGCTAAATCACTCCTGAGAGGTTGATATTTCTCTGCATTTAAACTTAAAAACTTTTGGTTGCAAGACACTATTTGGTTTGAGATCCCATAATGCTTTTGGTTACAGATATCTTTATGATTGATCCGTTCATTGTTTCAATAAGGACATTTGTCTATGTTCGGAAAATAAATTAATTTTTGACACATTAATTTTTTTATTATTTCAATAATAATTTGCAGAAACTATCTGTCAAAGATATTTTGTGAAAAATCTTCAAAATAGTAAACATACAAGCTAGGACTAACCTGACAACACTGTTTCCCACAAAAGAAGGTTAGAAAACTAACAGCTTGAGATGCTTTGTTGTCCATTTATAGCAGTAGGACTGCTATAGTAAATGATACCAATAAATATCTTAAAATCTACTCAAATTAAAATCTATTGTTTTTGTCTAGTGACCTGTATTAACTACGCCACGCGACACCCTGATATTTTTATTTATTTATGAAAATAACAGCAGGCTTGTGTATCCTGGCTGCAGGGTATCTTGCACATAGGTTTCCCCTTTCAAAACTTTTAATTGAATAAAAAAGGAGTCAGTATAGTGTGCCCCAGATTAATGACAACAACATATGAACCACTATAATTGTTCCCTATTAAGATAAATTGCTAAAATAGAAAATATTAAGATAAGATCAAATATATTAAGATAATTAAAATGAAAGAAAATAAATAACTTGACCAATCCAGTCGTAGCCGAACAGTCTGGTTTGGGGTAGGATCTTTTGTTGTTGTGGTCTCATAAATTAGGAAGCTGAACATATCTGGGGACCTCACAGCGTATTCAGCTAGATGCGCTGTTCTTTTCTCTCCTATGAACATGAACATGTTTCGGGAGGCTTTGTCTAAGTCTAACATGTTGCCTAGATTGAGTCCATTTAGCTGCTGAAGTTCAACCAGCACTGGTCGGATTTTGAATGAGAGGTAGTTTTTGCAGGTGTTGTGCAAACTCCGTTACCTTCAAATATTTCTCATTTGCTTTTTTCCACAGCTCTGCTCTGTTTTCTATGGCCCGTACGATGTCTTCTTCCGCCCTCTATTTCAGAATGTCCTTACATTTTAAATGTGACTGACACTTTTCATGCTTACTGATCTTGCAATTTGTAGCATATTTGTTCATGATTCGGTTAATGAATGTTGAACCATCTCTTGAGTGAGGAGAGCCAAAGCTAGGATTAGAACAAATTAAGCCCTTAACCAATCCATCCTCAGTAATGACAACCCACTCACGTCCCTCTTTCCATTTTGAAAAGCTATAAGGATCAAGAGAACCTCCACCAGGCCCCGGTGGGAGGGTAGAGAAACCGGCTGCTGCTCTTTGTCCAGCGATGCTGGCTCGGCTCTTCATTGTTGTTGTGGGTTAGGGTTGCATTGGCCAAAGTTAGCCAATGCTACCGCAGCTGTTTGTCCCACCATTTACTTTTGACTCGTTCTCTTGATTTTTCAGCACAAAAAACAATGATATGCTATGTTGAAGTTGCATAGCTACTGTAGGCCACTGTCCTATTCTGTTTGGATAACTAACTAGCGCGTGCTTTTAAATAGACCCAGTAGCACGGTGGTTATCTGCTGGTGGGAGTATTACAAAGCTTCTTTTCATCTTAAGCCAGAAACCAGAATATCCCTCTGTCATACGAGAGGGAGGAACAAAAAAACCTATCCCCCCAGGGAAGAAAAAAATGAAAGACCAGAAGGGGGGGACATCAAATCGCACCCTGGTTACACCCCTATAAAATAAAGACATAAACAGTGGATCATGAAAGTCGAAAAACCTTCTGCTCTCCTCTCAAGCGAGTATGTGCAAGGGGCCATTGTGTTCGAGGGTCGCCACACCACCAAAGCTGTATTGTTATATTTCTGAGGAATCTCTGGGGTCCCAGGGCGATTCGGCAAGCCTGTAAAACATACAAAAAGCCTGTTGTTATTATTAGATCATATATTGGTATTCCAACTAAAATGGTTTGCATTCCTTCAGGAAAAATGTTTTTGTACTTACGAGCGAGAGATATAGTGCAGGAGCTGGATACAGAGGCCAGGGGGTTCGTAGCAACACATTCATACACCCCTGCATCTTTTTTGGTGGTTTGCATGATCATCAGCAGCTGCCGGCCATCAGGGCAGGAAATCATATTCATTCTGGCATCGATTTCTAAAGGCTTTTTGTCTGAGGTAGAAAATGTTCATACATGTATTAAAAATGTAAAACATACGTTTCAGTGGATCTTTCTGACCTTACCTTTTAACCAGGTGATGTGAGGGTGGGGGCTTCCAGCGGGCAGACAGCTGAGGGTTACTGGGTCACCCTCCAGAAGGACATGATCTCTGAGCTTTATATGGAACACAGGAGGAAAATCTGGTCCAGAAGAAGAGAAAAGCTCCTTAAATATAACCTTGACTGTAATATGGCATACCAGCAGTATTAGTTATGGTTCAATTTAGCCAGACATACTGAATCCCAGTCTAGGAGCAAAAAGGCTACTCAACTTTGAGCAGGGGAATTATACATTTAAAGGGGTTTTAGAACAACATTATTGACAATTGGAAACTCTTCTTTGAGCCTCTAGATAACATATGAAGCTTTGCTGGGACTCAAAATGGCCCAGGAGCCCTGATAAATGGCCAAATAGAGTGGGTGGGGACATTTAAATTTCAGTGGAGGTGTCTACAGCCTATGACGCATTATCGCGAGCTTTGACCAGACTGGCCGGTTTCACCACGGTCCTTTTACCTAGGACACAGCACCATCATCTTACCAGAAGCTAATTTGGAATACTGGCGTGAACGTAAGGAACTGTTGTCTCGAGAGATCGAGGTCGGTATGTCAGGCTGTGATACAGTTTTTTCTCGTTTTCCTCTTGTCAAGCCCCATCGATCCCATCTGGATCTCCTCTCAACCTCAATGCCTACAAATAAATAATACAAAAATAACAAAGCATACTTTAGATGTGATTGACTGCTATGTGATACATTAAATAGTTCAATATGAAAGCCAACTGCGCCATACCCTTTGATGTTTCTGATTTTAGGCTGGACATTGAGTCAAGTGACTCGGATGAGGCCCCATTACTGGCCTGGGATGCCAGTTGGTTCTGAGGAATAGTGCTTGCCTTCATAGCCCGACTCTCTGATGTTGACCGACGAAGCATTGAAAGGATTGGTGTTCTTTTTGTTTCCTTGTCTTCTGAGGCTCGTCTCTCTTCTGAGTAACTACGAATTCTTGTGGAGATCCCTGCCACAGTTGACTCAATCTTTCTGCGCATCGCCAGCACTGGGGATTCATTAGGCTTCTTCAGCTCATTCTCTTCCACCGGCTTATCACCTTCTCCATCCAATCTAGTCATCTCTACCTCCTTCTTTTCCTGAGAACCCCATCTGCCAAGAGTCCAGGACAGCCTACGTCTTAAACCAGCTGAATCATCTTCCTTTGATACTTCATCAGTACGCTCTGTCGATGGAGTTCTCTTCAAGCGCATAGAGAGCCTTCTCATGAAGCCTTGATCCTTTTGAGCTTCACGGAGGTCTTGGACCGACTTTGACTTTTCCTCAAGTCTCCTTGAGGCTAATTGTAAGGGTGCACCAATAGGCCCAGGTCTGTATATCTCTTCAGATGTATCTGCTGTAGCCTGGATGGCTGGAGATGTACCATCTTCATTCTTTGACCTCGAGAGAAATTTTAGACTTCTTGAGAGGGAAGATTCACGTTTTTTAAAGCGGGCCTCAAAAACCTCTTCAGAGGTCATATCTTCTAAGTCAGCTCCAGCTGAAACCTCTTGCTGGGATGAAGTTTGTGTATTGGTCTTCGGTGGACTGGGTTCTTTAGTTATCATTTCTGGCGAAGCAACTCTGGAATAGACAGCAGGGTGCTCGGTGGTTGACATGATGATCGGCTTCGGTGAACCAGGTAAGTCGGATGATGTCCTCTCTGCCTGAAGTGAAACAACAACTGGAGTAGAAGGGGCGAGGGGTGCCTCGTTGAGAGGCTGAAGGGAAGGCACCATGATGGTCTGCATTATACTAGCATAAGCTGACATTCTTCCATCTGGAAGAACAACTCGAGCAGGAAGTAAGGGTGTTTTATATGTTGAAGTAACAGTGGCTGGGGGCTGGTAAGGTTCTTGTGTAGGGTTCACCATAACTGAGCTTGTGCTTATGATCATCTCAGGAGACTTTATTGGGGTGCTCTTCTTCTCTTCTACACTTTCTTTAGTTTTTGACTCAACTGCATAGTCAACTTTTTCATCATCTTCTTTCACTAACTCGTGTTTTTCTTTGTACAACTTTTCACTTTCTTCCTCCTTGTGCATTTTCTCTTCTGCTCCAGAGCTTTGGACTATGTCAGAAGTTGGGGGAATACTCTGGGCCACACTATCTGCTTCAGTCAGTGGTTCCTCTGAAATACTCATGTCCTTCTCTGAGAATCCACTTGTGCTGGACCTTTCATCAAAATTACTGTCTGCAGTCAGTCCATCCATCTTTTCATTCATAGTGTCATCTGTTCGAATCTCTTTCTCCATCAGTGAATCTTGACTCTCTGTTTTGGATGGATTTTCTTGCCCAACTGGCTCTGGAGTTGGTGGTTTTGGAGAAGATTCCCTGGGAGTCTCCGGACGGGAGTCTAGCTTGGTTTGCTCTGTTAGAGCTGACATAGAAATAGCTTCCTTAAGTCGCCTTTCCTCTACTTGTGCAACAGGAATCTCTAGAGGTGCTCCTGATCTGCGATGTAAAGCTATGGGTTCTGAATCCCCCTGACTGAAAGAAGTGCTTTTACGTAGAACTTTAGTTTTGGGAACTTCATCTCTTGCAAAGTCACTGGATGCAGCTCTAGTAAGTGGAGGAGGGCCCAGCCGAGCAGTGCGAGTGTAGCGATCTGACGGCATTGCTCGTTTTTCATCTCCCATCCCTAATGTTTCTAAAAGAGGTCCTCTCAGGCCACTCATCTTGTTGTCTACAGAACCACCACGAAGCAGTCGCTGCCTCATCAGCTCCAGTTTAAGAGCATAGTCTTCTTGACTCATCTTTGCAGTTCCCGGGCTGGTGCTCCTCCTTGGCAGTTCCATGGAGACAGCTTTCTTTAGGACTCTCCGTCCTTCCTCAGGGTTTTCTTCTCCCGCTCCTTCTTCAGGTGTAATCCGGAGGAGCAAAGCACTGTCAGCTGAACCGCCACGCCGTAGTTCCCCTCTTTTCCGGCCTCCTTCACCCTTGTCAGACTCCATGCTTGATCCTCTTCTAAGGGGTTTTCGCGATGGTTCTGATTTTTGGATCAGTTCAGCAGCCGATTCTTCAGAGAAACCCTTGTCGTTGTCTTCTGATGATCTCTTCCGAAGGCAGCCTTTCCCCCCTGCTTTGCCTCTAACTGTATCCTGCTCCTGAGATTCACACTCCATTGCCTCATGACTTTGGGAAGGTAAGCCAGACCTATGACTTTTTTGGTTCTCCGTTCCTGCTTCCTCTTCATTGGTCTGAATGTCATTCAATGACATTCTTGATCCAGAGAAGTCCATGTTTAGTGGCATTGGAATAAAAGGAAGTTCATCAATGTCTTCATCTGAATCAGAAGATGAAGATGGCAGGGGTGAGCCCTCTTTTTGGTGCCTGGGAACTGCTATGGAGGTGTGGCTTGAGGAATCATTCAATAACTCTGGTATGGCTCTCATGACCATTTTTGATTTATAGCTGATTATGGAACGCTAAAAAAATAAGCAACAAAATGTTACAACTTCAAAACTATTTTACGGAAAATGCACTGAAAGAGGCTAAATGAGCTTCCTCACCTGCCATTTTCTGCGAGAAGCAAACTTCTTCAGGCCTTCTGTACTGATGGGCTTCCCCTTGCTTAGAATCTGCATTGACAGTATGTTTGGTAATAATAATTTAGAAACAGCAAAGGCCTCATATTGTCATGTTGAACTCAGAGGATGGTTGATTATTTTTTCTTACCTTGAACCAAGGGTGTCGGAGACATTCCTGAGTATCAGGTCTCCTGAAAGCAAATTATGCAAAATCATGTGCAAGTGCTCTATTTCCTGGCTAACTAAAATATGTTTTCTGAGCTTAATATTATATTTAAAAACATTTAGTTTAGTGGTATTTGGGGAATATGCAGAACAGCTCCGAACTACTACTTTACCTGGAAAAAAATTGGTTGCACCCTCAAAAAATAAGTAAAGATGCACCAATTGGGCTCTTCCTGACCGATACTGATTATCAGTTTTCTTTGATATCTGACCTATATATTCTGATTTTTGATTTTAAAGATTATTACACATGAAAGAAAAAAAAAACTAATGGGCTTCACATTTAGCAGTTGTGTATCCTGCAGAGAATATAGAAATTACAAGATAATAGGAAGCCATTCAGGTGGAGAATGTAAGCCTCTTCCTCCTGCTCCGCATGGAATTGAAATGCTCAGCCACTGTGTACATAATCAAATAGTGGGATTGCTGCAGAGGTTATTGTCATGAGGTTTCGGATTTTTGCCTCAGACAGATGACTTCTCATGGGGGTTTAGATGTCGTTCTGGAGGCTGAATCTGCGCTCCGCTGCCACAATAGAGACTGGAATTAAGCAACACTTCAGCCAAAAATTTTTGGGGGGTTTTATGTGTCCTGTCTGGCAGAGTGGAACTCAGAATTTGTGTAAAAAGAAAGTGGATGAGTTGAAGATACAAGAGAGGAAGGGGAACAAAGAAAACACAGCCAAAGTTTTGAAATCAGGGAACATTTCTCCAATTGAAGTGATCAGAAGTCGGAAAGACCCTCTGAACGAGCCGTTTCCTGACCTGCAAGCTATCGCTTAGGTGGGAGGAAATCCCTCAACATGCGCCGGTGGTTGGCACGACACCGGGCTCTTGGGAGCGACGTGCTCCAAAGCCTCAGTATCTCTTCAACGTGCTGTCAGTTCCTGGATAGCAAGATGTATTGAGTACGGTGTCCAGGTCTGAGATGATGCTCAGATTCTCTCATGGGAATCTTGATTTGGATTGATTTAGTTACTTGTACTCCGTACATAAAGTGGAGAATGTAGGCTTGTCTGCACCAAGTAGTCCCAGGTGTGAATACTAATCTGTTAAAATGACGGACAGCCTTCTGATTTTTCCATGACTATTCTTAAAAAACGATAAAAACGATAAACTATGGACTCAATCTGTCGGTGTTACTCACAGCCTGTCTGCTACAAGCAGCTTGATGATGAAGCCTTTAGCCTCTCGGCAAAGATCAGCAAACATGTTCTCCTCAAAAGCAACGTTGTAGTTCCTGATGTTCAGCACAGAGCTGCGATCGTTCTCCCCGGCAAACGGGGAGATTCCAGTCAGGCTGAAAACGGAGAAAAATACGCTGAATACAGAAATCTGGAGAATAGCAGAAAAATAAAACCTTATTTAGGTTTTACTCACCACAGGTACGCTATAACTCCTACAGGCCTGGCAAAAATAAATCAAAGGCTTCTTTAAAACCCATCCAACAATCATTAAAAATGTTTCTCATCAAAAAACTTCTACCATATATCGGTGGCTTTTGAAACAGGAGTCTGGTTGACGATTTCTGGAGCGACGAATTCGGGTGTGCCGTATTTGCAGTACTGAGCCTCATCGGGTCTGACCTCCACAGCGTTGCCGAAATCACACAAACGGATCTGATCGCTTTGGAGATCGGCCATGAGGATGTTATCAGGCTGATAATAAAACAAACACACAATAAAATCTGTGAAGTTATTGAAAATGTTATTTACTACTTAAAACAGTAGGGAGGTTGGAGAACCATCAGCATCTACCTTTATGTCAAGGTGGATGATGTTCAGGTGATGAAGGTAGTCCAGTCCCTCCAGCAGCTGTCGCACACACGAACGCACCTGTTGAAAACAAACATGCTAATTATCACATAATTCTACTTTATACAGCAGTTTAGTTTTACAGAGCTCTTTATTCACTAAAGACATGACTTTCAGATACGGTCTCTTCTTCTTCTGTGCTCAGTTTGGACTTTTTCTTTTCTTAAGCTCTAAAGAAAGTTGCACCAAGATAAAAGGAGTTGAATAAAACGCATCACAAAGACAAACCTTTAAAAGATTCACATAGCAAGAAAACTACAAAATGCTTTAGGAGCATAAGCTGAATTTTTCTTCCCACTCCGTTCCGTCTCTGCTTTAGATCCACAAAGCAAGTAGCTTTATTGACGCAACCATGAGATTCTGGTCCAGATTAAATAGGAAACATTGTTCTGTCTTGATTCATTCGCCAGTGGACACAAGGCTAAACTATTTGAGTTGTGTTTAATTATGTCTGCAAATGAAGACTCATCTCTTGGATTTTTCTCTAACTGTAAGGTTTGCCTTCTGATATAACACAAATTGATTTTATTCTCTGTTTTTATCATTTATTTGTGGATAAAAGAAATTATCAATATTGGGCAATATAAGTTTTACCATGTTTAATTTCTGCCCTCTTAAAGGAGTCATGACCTGTAATTTTCACTTTTCCACGAGAAAAAATGTATGTTATGATTGCCTTACGATTATACACTGGCCGGGAAGCCGATAGCATTTGTTTGAAGCGTTTGTTTACCCTTGGCGCAGGATATACCATATATGGACATCGCAGACCTATGCTGCAGGAAGCCCGCCCTGCTCCTCACCCCCTCATATTCATTACTGAATTCCGATTCGAAGTACGAACTCGAGCTCTGTTTGGAAAAAGGGGCAATTCCAACAATCAGAGACTTGCCTGCAATTGAAACGATAAGGCTGTGTTTTCATTGCTCTGCTGTGTGTAACAAACAGCAGCTAACTGCTAATGCGGCTATTGTATGCTAGCGGGAGTAGTAGCTTCGAGGACAACACGGGTAATGGCTGCTACTTTGCTAACAACAAATGACCTAGAATGCCACCAATCAACGCGTCCCTCATTTGCATTATTACAATGACCGTCCACGACAGCCAAAATATCGCATCAGATCTCGCGAGACAATAATGCCTTCAGAAATAAGGGTCAGAGGAGCTCTGTGTTCATTTTTTTTCCTCTTTTTTTCAACTTTTCTTTTTTAGAAGCGCCTGAAAGACTATAATAGAGCGTGGGTATCCAAGGTAATACTAGGTTATGACTCCTTTAAGGTTACATTTTGCTCTTTCTTCTCGTGAGTTGAATTTACCTGATGCTAACTGCATCTTGCAAACAGCGCTGGTCTTTAAGAATGACGCGTTGTTATTCATCGCTGTAACTTACAATTAATGTACATAAATATAGGTGGAATTTGCTCGATATGCATACATGATATGTTGTATGAATGTTGCAGAAATGCAGCAGCGGGTCTTTCTGTGTGAGGGGTTAGTGGATCAAACGGACATAGAATCTCTGCTTTTCAAGCTTTATGAATGAGCAAAACTATTATTGGTTTTAATTTTGAGCAAAAACTTGCGTTGGTTTATGAAAGATTTGCTGCTTTATGACAGAAGCAGGACTTACATCTGACTCCAGGATGGTAGATTTCCTGTTAAATCTGTCCAACAGCTCCTCATGGCATCTTTAAACATGAATTAAGGCTCGCTGTGCTGTTTTTGACACAGTGTACCAAACTCATATTAAATTATCTTTGACTTTGTGTGTTTTGGCTCTTTACTAAGGATACATCTCTGTGATGATGACGACTGCGTTCTTCTTCTCAAACGCGTCATGGAAATAAAGGACCCTCTCGTGGTCCAGCTTGGACAGCAGTCTCATCTCTCTCAGAGCAGACGCCTTCTTCTTGGCTCGAGTCGAGATGAATTTTGCAGCATACTCCATTTTGGTTGCCTTCTGCTTCACCCGCTTCACGTAGGAAAATGCACCCCTGTGGTGAAAGAACACAAGAGCTTTAAAAGATCATCCAAAACCCAGACGTGTCGTGTAAACATCTCACTCTACCTTCTGATTTCCTTATGGATGTCATAGTAATCGGTCAGTCTGCGCATCTTCCTCAGAATACTCTCTTCATCATCCATGGTTTCCTCCTTCCTCTTAGCTGCAGGAACAGACCAACAGGTAAAATAATCCATGCAATCATTTCCAGCCAGCTTGAAGCTTTTAACAGGTTGAGTGTCCGGGTTGTTACCCTCATGAACAGTGAGCTCAGCTTTACAGGACACAGATCCTGCCAGGTTCCGGGCAGTACAGGTGTACACCCCGGAGTCCTCAGGGTGAGCGTTTAGAACCACCAGGGAGCATTCATTATCATCATAGACGAAGGTGTAGTGACTGCTCTCGAACAGCAGGAGGTCTCCCTGAAATTAAACGCCTTCATTTTTAACAAAATCCTAGATACAAGCTAACATTGTACACACCTTTAGGTCACTATTCACCGAATGCTTGTTTTAACCAAAAATGCATGAGACTCACACATACAGTTTATGTTGAAGTAAGACCTCTTGTTTGTACACAAGCTTTATCATTTTAACATTATTATCATTATCTGCTGAGCCTGTTGAGCCATTTGGAGATCAAGTGACGGTACCTTACCCTGATCTAACATATATACATTACCTACTGTAAGTATTGGTTTCATTAGTTTACCTTTTTTTTATTGATTTGGAAAAAAAATTCTTCATGTCAATTTTTTTATTTTACAATTATGCCATGTATTTCTATTTCTATTCTGTAGAATTTGCACATCCATTTTTAAAAATTTTTATCCAATCACATAGTTTTAAATATTAAATCATTATCGTTATGATCTCAGAACAAGTACTCAATACTTGAGTAGCCTTTTAACCAAATACTTTTTTACTCTTACTTGAGTAAAAATATGTTGAAGTAATGGTAGCAGTGGTACTACTCTACCCACCACTGATATCCAGACTTCTACTAATGTGTTGTGAATTGTCGCTATATGAACAAACTGAATTGAACAAAATTTTACTCATCTGTTTTTGCAGCTGCATAATCTCATGCTGAATAAGTAATAACAGCGATGTCCAGAGTGTGGCACAAATTTATTACAATTTTAGCAACAACAAAGTGTTTTTGCATTTAAACATTAAATCTTAAATTTTTTTGCTGAGCAGATGAAATGAAAAGAATTCCAATTGAAATTATTCAGGATTTTTAATTGGACTTGGACGGTAAATCAGACTTGTGTCCAGTGAGGGCTGGACTAGGTTACCTTTTGACACCGATTCTCTTCACATTTGCTATCAGAATTTCTAGGCGCAGCCAAAATTTTCAGGTGATCCGTTTTAGTGACTTTGGGATCAGGTCTCTGGCTTTTGTGGACATGGTTTTGTTGGCCTCATTAGATCTCTAGCTTTCAGTCGAGTGCGAAGCAGTCTGGGATCAAAATCAGCACCTCCAAATCCGAGGCCATGGAGGGTAGCGTACCTTCTCCGAGTTGGAGATGAAGTCCTGTCTCCAGTAGAGAAGTTTAGGTATTTCGGGGTCTTGTTCACAGATTAGGGAAAAATGGAGGAGGAGATTGATAGACGGATTGTTGCTGCGTCTGCAGTGATGCGAGCACTGTACCGGTCTGTCGTAGTGGAGGGAGAGCTGAGCTAAAAGTCGAAGCTCTCTATTTACTGGTTCCTCTACTTTCCTACTCTCATCTTTGGTCACCAGCTCTGGTAGAGACAAAACATCATGGATCCAAGTGACTGAAATGAGTTTGCTCCTCAGGGTGTCTGGGCTCTCCCTTATAAACAGGCGGGGAAGCTCGGTCATCCAGGAGGAGGTCAGAGTAAAGCCACTGCTCCTCCACATCAAGAGGAGCCAGTGTGGGTGGCTCAGGTATCTGGTTGGTTAAATTTTATTAAAAATAAAATCATTGGCACCCTCCCAAACATGATTACTTCTTCCTCAGTAAATGAGTCAGTATCGGAAAGAACTGTAGAACCTCAGTATTGCTTAGGCTGTTTTGATTCAGTTGAGCTTTCAGAATTATCAAAAATATTAGCCTCATCTAAACCTTCAACTTGTATTTTGGACCCAATCTCAACCAAATTATTTAAAGAAGTGTTCCATTTGGTTCCTGGCCCCATTTTGGATATGATGAATCTATCCTTAGTAAACGGATACGTACCACAGGAATTTAAAATAGCTGTAATTAAACCTTTACTCAAGAAACCTCCCCTTGATCAAGATGACTTAGTGAATTACAGACCTATATCTAACCTTCCTTTCTTATCCAAAGTCCTTGAGAAAATAGTTGCTAATCAAGTCTGTGAACATCTAAACAGTAACGAGCTGTTTGAAGAGTTTCAGTCAGGTTTTAGAGCTCATCATAGCACTGAAACAGCACTGGTGAAGGTTACTAATTATATTCTCATGGCCTCAGATAATGGACTGGTGTCTGTTCTGGTTTTGTTAGATCTCAGTGCTGCTTTTGACACAGTCGATCATAATATTCTCTTAGAAAGGCTTGAACATGTTGCAGGGATCAAAGGAACAGCACTAGGCTGGTTTAAATCATATTTGTCTGATAGATTCCAGTTTGTTCATCTAAATGATAAATCATCTTCACTCTCAAGGGTTACTTGTGGAGTTCCACAGGGTTCTGTCCTTGGACCAATTCTTTTCACCATATATATGCTTCCAATTGGTAGAATCATTAGACAGCATGGGATAAATTTCCACAGCTATGCCGATGATACACAACTATATTTATCCATAAATCCTGATGAACCCAGTCAGTTAGGTAGATTACAGGCATGTCTGGAAGACATAAAAGCATGGATGACCCTAAACTTTTTGCTTTTAAATTCTGACAAGACAGAAGTTGCTGTCTTTGGACCAGAAGTTCTTAAACAGAAACTGATTAGTCAATCACTTCATCTGGATGGCATTAAATTGGCCCCCAGTAATAACGTAAAGAACCTCGGCGTTATTTTTGACCAAGACTTGACATTTAAATCCCATATTAAACAGGTTTCTAGGATTTCTTTCTTTCACCTCCGGAATATTGCTAAAATTAGAAACATCCTGTCCAGGAGTGATGCTGAGAAACTAGTCCATGCATTTGTTACCTCAAGGCTGGACTACTGTAATTCTTTACTATCAGGAAGTCCACAAAATGCCATTAAAAGCCTTCAGTTGATCCAAAATGCAGCAGCAAGAGTTCTGATGAATATTAAAAAGAGAGATCACATTTCTCCTGTTTTAGCTTCCCTTCATTGGCTCCCTGTTAAATCCAGAATAGAATTTAAGATCCTTCTTCTTACATATAAAGCCCATAATAATCAGCTCCATCATACATCAGAGATCTAATTGTTCCATATGTTCCTAAAAGAGCACTTCGCTCTCAGACTGCAGGTTTACTTGTAGTTCCTAGGATTTCTAAAAGTAGAATGGGAGGCAGATCTTTTAGTTATCAGGCTCCTCTCCTGTGGAACCAGCTCCCAGCTTTAGTCCGTGAGGCAGACACTCTGTTTACTTTTAAGGCCAGGCTTAAAACTTTCCTTTTTGATAAAGCTTATAGTTAGAGTGGCTTAGGTCATCCTGAGCTATCTCTGTAGTTATGCTGCTATAGGCTTAGACTGCTGGAGGACAGACTTACCAATTTTCTTCACTCTGCTACTTCCTTTTCTCCTACGACTCTCCAGTTGTATTACAGTACATTCTGTTATTTCGACTGTTAACTTTGTTTTCTCTCAGTGTTTTTCTCCCCATCGAAGATATACCTGGTCTGGTATCCTGCTTGGCTGCAATGCCCTGTTGGACGGGGGTCATTGACTGGGATGATCCTCTCAGTAACTGAACATCCACTGTGTCCTGTTATCAACTTTTTACTTTCTGTAACATAGAAAGTTCTCTTATATCGGATCTTCTGTTCCTTCTGTGTTCTGCTCTGTCTTCTCAAACCCCCAGACGGTCGTGGCAGATGGCCGCTCCTACTGAGCCTGGTTCTGTTGGAGGTTTCTTCCTGTTAAAGGGGAGTTTTTCCTCTCCACTGTCGCTACATGCTTGCTCAGTATGAGGGATTGCTGAAGGATTGCTGTGGTTGGAAATCTGCCCAACCTCACGCCAATGACTGACGCAATCTGCTGGGATTCCTTAAATAGGAAACTTTTTAACTGATTGGAATGTTTGTATAATTGTATTGAAATGACTTCTTGTTAAGTGCCTTGAGATGACATCTGTTGTGAATTGGCGCTATATAAATAAACTGAATTGAATTGAATTGAATTGAATTGGTTAGGATGCCTCCTGGACGCCTCCCTAGTGAGGTGTTCTAGGAATGTCCCACCAGGAGGAGACCCAAAGGAAGATCCAGAACATGCTGGAGGGATTGTGTTTCTCAGCTGGCCTGGGAACGCCTTGGGATTCCCTCGGAAGAGCTGGACCAGGTGGCTGGGGAGAGGGAAGTCTCGGTCTCTTACGCCCCTGTGACCGGGCCCCAAATTGAGCAATGGATAATGGGTGGATTAGAAAAAAAATCTCTGGCCCCTGAGTGCTTTCAACTTGCGGATTTTTTGTGACTGCACGGTGGCGCAGTTGGTAGCACTGTTTCCATGTTGTCTCCAAGCATGGGTGGCTTCACTCTACTCTGGGTTTCTCCCACAGTCCAAAAACATGACTGTTAGGTTAGTTGGTCTGTCCACGAGCATGGTTGTTTGTCCTCCATGTCTCACAGCGTGTTGCCATGTGACGGACTGGGGACCGGTCCAGGATGTACCTGCTTCTCGGTCAGTGAACCCTGGAGATGGGCACCAGCTCTCCAACAACCCGCATGGACAGGGGGGTATAGACGATAGACGGTTCAGTCTATGTGGGTTTTTCTTTGGAACACATCTAAAAAATTCTAAGTAAAATGCTGTTTGGGAAGCTATCCATATCTACAGGCAGAACAATAACTGAAAAGTTTAAACTGACTGGAACTGAGACAAACTAAGCTGGACGAGGACCAAAGTTTATCTTCCTCTGCTCATGATGAGGAGGATGGTAATGGAGCCAAAACATCTCCAGAGCTGCAGCAAAGTCTCCATAACAACCATTTATTTTAAACCTTTTGTACACATCTTTAGCAGGAGAGCCGATAACTGTGGAGGATGCTGGAAGTGACAAAGGTTTGTGAATCTATATCTTCAGGTTCTGCTCTCAGCCACTTAAGCGGCAATTTTGTTCATTATGTAGTGATTTGTTCAATATAAGTATCTATTATTAATTTACAGTTTTCCACCTTTTTTCCACGTCATAGTTTGATGTTTTTAGTATGAGTAAATTTCTTCATATTGACCATTGAGTTTTGGTAGGGGTCAGATGAGGAACAATCACAGTTGGTTTCGTTTCTGAGTGACTTTATTTGTACGAATTTTACCGCCTGTTGTGTTTTTGGCGTGTAGTCAAAGTTTGAGGCTTGGCCCCGCCCCTTCAGTGTGCATGAAAAGTGAGGATTTTGATATCGTTAGATCCCCCATGCCTGAAGGCCATTTTTAACCAAATTCGAAGCTGGTACCTCAAAACCTCTAGGATGAGTTTGTCAAAGTTTGCCATGTGTGAAATGTCAAAAATGAACCTTTGATCCAAAATGGCCGACTTCTTATTGGTTTTTGGTCTGGGCTATCTGTGTCACACATTTCAAATGTATAGGTTACACCGTTTGAAAATTGTTACCTTTAGGGGGCGCCGTGGAGCTGTTTGGCCTCGTCCCTTTTCATTTCCATTAAAATAGTGGTCCCCAACCTTTTTTTCGCCACTGACCGGTTTAATATCGTACAATACTCACACGGACCGGCGGATAAATACAACAACAACAAAAAAAGAAACGACTGGCATAAAATCGGGGTTATTTTAAAATATTATAATAAATGTAAATCCAATGTGTGCTCGTAACTTTACTAGCAACATCCCCATATCATTGCGCCAACATGAGTAACATCCTCTCTGTCCCCTAACACTGTCTGGTTGCTGTGGTAACGTTTAAACATGCCTTTAGAATATGATTTACCACAAAAACAAATATAAAGTGCATAAAAATACCACTCACCACAACGCTGTATTAGTGGCCATTTCTCTGTAAGGGGACAGGCTGTCTGTGGCAGTTTTAAAGGTTATATTTCCTCATTAGAAAGCAAGGGTGTCACATGTTAAGCAGAGAGGGGGCTCGGTGCATGGAAATTTCCTGCAGCTGGGTGATAAATCTATGCCTTTTGGTATTGTCCAATAAATGTAGCTGTCTTTTTCTTGGAAGTCGTAGGCTCTTCTTCTGTCTCTAAATTGGACCTTTTCTTTTTCACAAAGAAACTTTTCAAAGACCTCTGTTTTTAATAATTTTGCTAGCTTGTGGGTTTGTTTTTAGTGGTGATGTATCACTTGACCAAGGCAACCATCCTGACATGCGTCAAGAATAAGTTAAAGCCGGATGTAACGGCGAGAATCCTGCCATTTTTAAAAATAAAACAACTTTTAGACTAGTTAATACATACAGTGGAAATACTGTAAGTTATTCTTTTTTTTTTTGTGCAGCCATGGTCCGGTACCAAATGACCCATAGCCCAATACCGGTCGGAGGCCGGGGGTTGTTGACCTCTGCATTAAAAGACTTACATTTCACGCCCACCTGGTGTATGTGAAACGTTTGGTGAGTTTTAGCATATGTTTAGGCCTCCAAAAGCCACTTCAATTGATGAAAAAAATAAGAAACACCACGGTTACAATAGGCCTAATAATAAATCTGCAGCTGAAATGGATAAAAACCTTGAACCAGAGGATGTCAGGGACAGGTTTGCCCTCCACAACCACAGCAAAGCGAGGAGTCTCCCCTGCACAGACGTCCAGGTCTTCCATGATCGTCTCAAACGTTGGCGGAGCTGTGGACAGAGTTTCAGCGTCCAACACAGAGTTAGAACACATGCAGAGGGATTGATGGCAAAGACGGTTCTGCAGACGCACAGGTGTGCGTCTTCCCTACCGGCCGTCTCCACGCTGAAGCTGCAGCTGTCGCTTCCAAACTCATTGGTGGCCACAAAGTTTATCTCGCCAACGTCAGAGCTCTTCACATTCAACAGCTTCAGCGTGTGCTGGTCATCATCTGGCATAGACATCTCGTACAGGCCGGGCTTGTTGGCCAGAGTCACTCCTTTCCTGAAGTCAAGGTTGTTTTAAATCAGCATTAAGAGACTCAAAACTGGCCTGGCAGAGGTCACTTCATAGGTACGTGGGAAAAAGTACTTAACAGTATTTAACACATCGCTGATTTCTCAAGTTTCCCCCCTTTCAAGGAATGGACACGTCTGTAATTTTCATCGTACGTACACCTCAACTGTTAGAGACAGAATCAAAGTACAAAATCTAGAAAATCACATCGTATGATTTTACTGATGACAGTATTGCATGAAGTAAGCATTTTATACAATAGAAAAATACAACTTTGGTTCAGAAACCTTAGTTTACAGTTACAGGGATCAGACATTTCCTGTAGTTCATGACCAGGTTTCGCAGACACCGCTGCAGAGATAATGGCCATCTCCTCCATAAAGATTTTGTCTAGATCTTGCAGGTTTCAGGACTGTCGCCGGGCAACTTGGAGTTTCAGCTTCCTACAAAGATTTTCTATTGGGTTCAGGTCTGGAGAATGGCTAGGTCACTCGAGTGGTGGCTACGATTACAGGAAGTGATAAGTGCCCCCTGGGAAAGACACTGAATGAGAGAAACTTTGTTTTCTTGTTGAATTCATTCCTTAGTTGCCCTGGCTGGGTGCTTCATTTCATTGTCATGCTGGAAGACCGAGCCATGCCCCACCTTCAACTCTCTTACTGAAGGAAGAAGGTTGTCGTCAAAAATCTGGGACACATGGCTCCAACCATCCACTCCGCAATGCAGTGCAGTTGTGCTGCAGAAAGGCACGTCCAAAGCATGACGTTTCCACCCCCATGCTACACGGTTGGGATGTTGTTCTTGGTGAGTGGAGTTTAGACAAAAAAGTTATATTCGGGTCTCCTCTGACCACTTGATCTTCTCCCGTTCCTCCTCTTGATCATCCAAATGGGCATTGGCAAACTTTAGACGGGCCTGAACTGGGGGACCTATCGCGTGCTGCAGGATTTTAATACATGATAGTCAGAGGTGGGTAGAGTAGCCAAAAACTGTACTCAAGTAAGAGTAGCACTACTTTAAAATATTTTTACTCAAGTACATGTAAAAAGTACCCGTCGAAAAGATTACTCAAGAGTAAAAAAGTATTTGGTAAAAAAGCTACTTGAGTACCTGGTAACATCTGATTTGAGATTTTTATAATGATGTCATCCGACAGACAAAAATTTAGAGTTAAGGGCAAATTCTGGTATTTAAAAAGATTGATACATTATTACAAAATTTAAGAAGAATAAACACTTTTCTAAGACTTTTTTTCAAATATATTATTCCAATATATTCCAATATATTCCAATATATTCCAAATACTTTAATTTGACCAGACCTTCACATTATGCATTTGTCTCCACCACACCAGGCAGGGCCAACAGGGCCATTTTTGGGGCCATTTCAGGAACCAACCCAGTACCAGTCTGGGGGTATGTACATGGAAATGGCCCGGTAGAGTCGCTTAGCAGGAGCTGTGCTTAAGTCATGCTGATAGGATGTAACTCCGAGGGAAATGAGCAGGCTTCGCCAAACAACCAGCTTTATAAAATAAGAACAGTTTATAGCAACATAGCAACTATCCCTGCTTCTTCCATCAATCTTTTGTTATTCTCTGCTGCTGTGGGCGCTTTTTGGGGCTGATCAGTGACACCGCTCACTGCAAAAATGGTCAGGATATGCTGACATCTTAGCTAAGTCTTTAAAGGGGCAATTTTGTATGGAGAGACAACGGCTAAGAGGAACGGGCCATCAACTTACCCTAAAGTTCCGAAAGCTCCTAATGTGCATACTTCCAGGTACATTTATGGTGTTTACTGTATATTGACTTGATCTAAAAATGGAGCAACAAGCTCAACAGATTGAAAATTACATTAGAATAACAAAGCTTGTGTAGAACCATGTGGTCTCCTTTAATGTGTCTGTGTCTGGTGTATTTTTTTATAAAACATGTTTGCTCTTCATTCAGTGAATTCGCTGACAGTGGGTAGAGTAGCCAGACATTTTACTCAAGTAAGAGTAGAGATACTTCATAAAAAAATTTGTCAAGTAAAAGTAAATAGTACTGTGTATTAAACTAGTCTTAAAAGTATTTTTTTTCCAAAAAGTTACTCAAGTAAATATAACTGAGTAAATGTAACTAGTTAGTATCCTCTGATGATGATAGTGTAGTGTGATGCTAATAGTAAATTAGCAGTCCCAGCTCTCTTCAGGTGAGTGACCAGGTTCCTCCATGTAGTTCCTACTTGATCTACTTGGCACTTACTTGGTGCTGAACGCCCGAAGACAGTGGAGATAATTGTGGACTTTAGGAAGCACACAGCCCCACTCCCCCCCATCGTCCTGACTGACACCCCCATCACCACTGTGGACTCATTCCACTTCCTGGGTACCACCATCACCCAGGACCTCAAGTGGGAGCCCACCATCACCTCCGTCATAAAGAAGGCCCAGCAGAGGATGTACTTCCTGAGGCAGCTGAAGAAATTCAACCTGCCAACACGGATGATGATGCAGTTCTACACAGCAATCATCGAGTCCATCCTCACCTCCTCCATCACCGTGTGGTATGCTGGAGCTACCATCAGCGACAAACAGGGACTGCAGCGTGTTGTGCGCTCTGCTGAGAAGGTGATTGGCTGCAGACTCCCTTCTCTGCAGGTCCTATACACCACCAGGACACTTGGGCGTGCAGGTCGGATCTCACCCTGGACACAGACTGTTTGACCTGCTCCCCTCAGGCAGGAGGCTCCGGTCCATTCGGACCAGAACCTCTCGTCATAAGAACAGTTTCTTCTCCTCTGCTGTTGGACTCATGAACAATAACCCTAAGACTGTTCCCACCACCCGCTCAGTTACATGACCCTTATTGGGGTTTTTTGCACCTGTCTGATTTGCACCGATCGTTACCTGCACTCATGTATATAACAATCTGTTTAGCATATTATATTTTTATTTAAGTGTTTGTCTGTTTGTTCTTGTATGTTTGCACAAAGTACCGCAGCATTTCCTAATGTTGTAAACCTACCCAACATTTGGCAATAAAACCCTTTCTGATTTCTGATTCTGATTCTGATCCCTCACCTTTCTCATGATCATTGATCCTCTACGAGGCAAAATCTAGCATTGACACCCCAGACCAGCGGTCGCGTTAAACAAATATTTTCCTTCTTGGACTGGTTATATAGAACAGTGATGGAAAAATTTGATGGCCCTCCAACATTTTGACGGATTCCAATTCACACCCCTGACCACATGGTGCAGACATTACAGATAACTTGAAAAAGAAAAACTAAGAAAGATTCCCATCAGGGCATCATCTCCGATCTGGTCCACAGTACTCAGCACATCTCACATAACTGGGAGCTGACGGCGCGTTGAAGAGCTATGCAGGCTCTGGAGTGTTACTGTGACCGGTGCGGCTGGTTAAAGTTGCAATCCCAAGAGCCAGTGTCGTGCCAACCACAGGTGCATGCTGCAGGATTTTCTCCAGCTGAAGCGCTAGCTATTAGGTTAGGAAACGTCTTGTTCAAAAATGGTCTTGCTTATGGTGGAGAGGTTAGAGTCTGATGGATTGCTTGATTGACTGATTGTGTGGACAGGGGTCTCTTATACAGGTAACAAGTTGGCTGTTTAGTGATTAAATAATGATTTTGTGCAGTAACAAGCAAAAGAATTACTTAAGAATCCTACGGTGTCTCTTACAGTTGAGGTGTACCTATAATGAAAATTATAGACCTCTCCATTCATTGTGAGTAAAGAAACTTGAAAATCTCTACTGTAAGTTTGTTATTGGGATGCATAAAGGATAAAGATAATTTTCCTTCAGTCTAAACATAAGAAGTCTCAATAAAGGGAACCGGTACCTCTTCCAGGTGACTGCCGTGTTGACATGGTTGAGAGTGATGGAGATTGTGACTGACTGGTTTTCAATCACATACACAATGTCTGGTTTATCAAAGATCACTGGAGCCTCCTGAAGGTAAGGACCTTAAATGAAACCACACGGAACATTTAATAACTTGCTATCGCACACTTATGGATTACCAGTCGCCACAAGAGCCGGACTCTACCTCTGTCCAGGAGTTGGATTGGCTCGGTGGCCGGGGAGGGTTTGCTGAAGGCTTTGGAGGTGATGGTCAGGACCCTGAACGCATAGCGGACACCCTTGGAGAGGGTGCTGATTGTGTAGGTGGTGTCTTTTAGACCGGAGGCGATTATGATCCACTGGATGGAGCCGAGGGCTTGCTGTTGGATGGCATACATCAGGGATCTGGGATCTGGATGTGATCGAGGTATCAGTAAAAACTAGTTTTCTTCGGTTCAACACCATAAATAAGGGTGGCTGTAACAGACCGCTGTGCTCACTGGTCTAAAGTCACTTGTTTAATGGTCCTACATACCGATAGAAGGGTCCAACCTTCTGGGTTTCTTCCAGCTCAAAGTGATGGTTTTCCCAGTGATGGACTCTATCACCGGAGTTCCATCAGGGGGGTCCGGAAGAATATCTGTAAATGACAACAGGTCGTGGGCATGATTGGAGGAAGCATGCAGGGATCCTATGCATTCTTCATGCCAAGATTCCAGACTTTTCCACAATAAGTGCAAAATTCACAATGAATTTATGACAAACATTTCCACAGTTGTCAGGTTTTAAATATTCAGGCTGGAGAAAGCAGACTGCAAGGAGGAGGGAGGGGTGGATGGAGCATAAGAGACTGGGATGTGGAATAAAATATGGTAAATATTAATACACCATACTTTAACAAAATTCTCATGACTACAACGGAAACCTGGATCAATGGCTGAACGAGGTTTTCTTTAAGTTGTTAATTTTCTGTCCAGTACCTGAACACTGTTGGTGGCTTTGGTTTGTTGAGCCACATCAGTCTGAACTCTGAATCTGCTACAGTACTTGACTGGTTTGAGTCTTACCTAAAAAAAACAGGGACTTCTTTGTGTCAATAGGCAACTTTTCATCAGAACAGACAGAAATCCCATCTGGGGTCACCCAGGGCTCCATCCTGGGGCCCCTCCTATTTATTATCTACATGCTCCCTCTAACCCAGATTATAAAAAGCAAATAGATTAGTTACCATAACTATGCAGATGATACTCAGCTTTACATTACAATGTCACCAGGTGACTATGAGCCTAACCAAATGCTAAGTGAATGCATTGAGCAAATCAATGGATGGATTTGCCATAACCTTCTCCAGCTGAATAGAAACAAAAAAGAAGTAACTATTTTTGGACCTAAAGAGGAACGATCAAGAGTCAGCACACAGCTTCAGTTAATAGAGCTAGAAACTAGGATCAGGCCCGAAATCTAGGTGTAGTAATGGACTCAGACCTGAACCTCCAGGGTCACATAAAGGCAATAACAAGGTCAGCCTTCTATCACCTGAAAAACATTTCTAGGATTAAACGACTGGTGTCGCAACAGGACCTCAAAAACTCATCCATGCGTTTATCTTTAGTCAGATTGATTATTGCAACAGCGTCTTCACAGGTCTGCCTAAAAAGTAAATCAGACAGCTGCAGCTGATCCAGAACACTGCTGCTCGTGTTCCTCACTAGAACCAGGAAAGTAGAGCACATCACCCCAGTTCTAAAGTCCTTAAACTGGCTCCCTGTAGCTCAGAGAATAGACTTCAAAATACTTTACTAGTTTATAAATCATTGAATGGCTTAGCACCAAAGTATGTAGAAGATACTGTTGCTATACCAACACCCCAGACCACTCAGGTCTTCCAACTCTAGTCGTCTACTAATCATCCCTGGAATTAGAACCAAACATGGAGAAGTAGCTTTCGGTTTCTATACTCCCCTTATCTAGAACAAACTCCCAGGCCACTGCAAAGCTGCTGAAACGCTGAGTTACTGTAAATCAAGGCCAAAACACCATCTGTTAAAAACTGCCTATAATTAATTACTTAATAACAGCTGGAATGTCATAACAGTAGTGTGTTTTTATGTTCTTTATGTCTTCAACGTTGAGTTATTGGTTTTTATTGTTTTGTTGCGTCTTTAATTTTTCCCTTTATCACCCAAAGCACCTTGGATAGCCTTGTTGTTGAAAGTTTGCTATACAAATAAATTTAACCCGCCTTGCCTTGAATCATCCAAGCATTTCAATTCACCAAAACCCAAGAATTGAACCATTGTTGTGTCGACACACAACTGCCTACTCAAAGAACTGGGTTTAAACTGAATCTTCAAGCACAAAGATACAACATGTTCCCATTTCTTGACTCAGACATTAACTAAGATTTTTTGCACCACCACCTGTAAAGTAAAGCTCCATTGACTAATGAAGCATTTCTCAGATCTTCACTAACTTTATTTAATGTCTTTAAAAGGCCTGATTCTTATATGTGGTGATTTGGGATGTGTTTTAAGCACATGCAGCAAAATATGTAGTCATGCTGAGGTACCAGTACTGGACCGACCTTCAAAAAGCCAGGAGAACTATTAATGAAGACGACTTCATTCAAATTGGATTGAGTTGGATGAGCCTGTTTGAAGGTTTTATACAGGATTGTGTTGAATATTTATTGAGCTGTAAGTCGAAAACAAAAGATGAAGTTACCTGTAACATAGAGATGTGCATAGCAGGTTGCCTTTCCCACCTTATTGGCGATCACGCTCTTATAAACTCCACCATGAGCGTGACACACAGAGCGAATGACCAGGCTGTGGACGTCACGGACTGCAGAGAGAAAAACAATCAGGTCTGAAAACCGAATCTAGTTTTAGTGGAAAGGTAAAATACACAAGTCCCCCCAGTGCTCTAGTCCTAAAACTGCAGGTTGCATATGAGGTAGTGGTAATTTGCTCGAAACAAACCAACTTAGAAAAGTATTTAGACTCTTTTGACCAACAGCTTTGATGTTTATCAGTCTGGTTTCCGTGCTCACGACAGCACTGAGACTACCCTTGTCAAAGTTTTAATTGACATCCGCATAAAAACAGACTGGGGTAGAACCACAGTGCTGGTACTTTTGGACCTCCGTGCAGCATTTGACACTGTTGATCATGATATATTTTTGGAACGACGGGAGAGCTGGGTCGGACTCTCTGGTACAGTACAGAAAGTAGAGCACATCACCCCAGTTCTAAAGTCCTTACACTGGCTCCCTGCAGCTCAGAGAATAGACTTCAAAATACTTTTACTAGTTTATAAATCATTAAATGGCTTAGCACCAAAGTATGTTGAAGATCTACTGTTACTATACCAACCCCCAGACCACTCAGGTCCTCTAATTCCAGTCTACTCAACATCCCTAGAATCAGAACCAAACATGGAGAAGCAGCTTTCAGTTTCTATGCTCCGCTAATCTGGAACAAACTTTCAAACAACTGCAAAGCTGCTGAAAAACTGAGTTCTTTTAAATCAAGGCTAAATACCTATCTGTTTAGAGCTGCCTTTGAGTCATGTTTTCATGCATCATATGTGTTGTGTGTGCTTCTTGCTTTATTACTGTTTTTACTTTATATGTGTGTTTGTGTTTTACTATTTTTATTTTCTCCCGTAATCATGTAAAGCACCTTGAATTACCTTTCTGTTGAAAGTGTGCTATACAAAGACAATTGTCTATATATACATTACCTTTTGCAGATTTTTTCAAACCCCAGTAAATGTTATCAGTATTTTATTAGATAAACCAATGCAATGCAGTGAAGTGCAATTGTTATGTGGAAGAAAATAATCCATAACTTTCAACATTTTTTTTTTTTACAAAAAAGATCTGAAACGTGTGCAAAAAAAAAAAAAATCTAGTGCAACCTAATTAGTAAATAGATTTGATAAGTCCTGTTTACAGTTTGCCACAAGCCATGGCAAACATGAAACATTTGTCCTACAGGCAAAAACATGGCGGTTACAGCATCATGTTGAGGGGATGCTTTCCTTCAACAGGGACAGGGAAGCTGGTCGGAGTTGATAGTTGAGATGGATGGAGCTAAATCCAGGACAATCCTGGTGGAAAATCACCCTAAACATACAACCAGAGCTATGATGGATGGCTTAGTTTAAAGCACAAGCATGCGTTACGAAGGCCTAGTCAAAGTCCAGACCTAAATCCAGCAGAGACTATCCATCCAATCTAACTTTATCTATAAAGCGCTTTCAAACAAGGTGCTGAAGAGATTTTTTAAACAGCAATAAAGAATAAAACAATGCAATTTAAAAACAGATACAACAAAAAGGAACAACAATAAAAACCAATGAAACAAAGCATTGAATTGAAAGAAAAGCCACACTCCCCAGTAGGTTTTCTTCTGGTTCTGGGAACTTTTAAAAGATCAGTGCCCTGAGATATCAGAGCACGGGGTGGAGCATAGTGGTGCAGAAGGTCCGAAAGATATGAAGGTGTGAGGCCATTTAAAGCCTTGTAGGTGAGCAACAGGACCTTAAAATGAGATCGAACCTGGCAAGGCAACCAGTGAAGAGATGCCAGTACTCGATTAATGTGCTCGTAATTCCCAGTTTTGGTTTAAATATGAACAGCCGCATTTTGTACCATCTGCAAACCTCTGAAAATGTTCTTTGGTAATCTAGAAAGCAGAACGTTACTATAGTCAATGAGCGAAGACACAAATGCATGGATAAGCACCTCTGCATTTTCAAATGATGATAAAACCTGTCTAATTTTAGCAATGTTCCTCAGATGATAAAAGGCCATCTTTGTTACCTTTTTTAGATGAGACTCAAAAGAGAGCGCCGGGTCGAACCACATGCCCAAGTTGTTTACCTTGTACCTACAGTTTATGACATAATCATCAAGTTTCAAGGAATAGTTTTGGGACAAATAGTGAAAATTATGTAGTCCAATAACCTTGAATTATGTCTTATCTGCATTAAGATGCAAGATATTTTTAGATAACTAGCCCCTAATTGCAGGTAGACAGGCTTCTAGTTTGGAAAAGTCAGCACAGTTTCCAAAAGTTAAAGGAACACATAGCTGCAGGTCATCAGCGTAACAGTGAAAGGTTACATTAAAAAACTGTTAAAGAAGACCAAGAACCAGCTTATAGAGAGAAAAGAGCAATGGGCTGAGCACAAACCCTTGTGGGACTCCATGTCTCACAGCACAGTTCTCAGAGAGATCATTTTCGAAACTAATATTCTGAGATCTCCCAGTCAGACAGGATGTCACCCATGAAAGCACATTTCCCGCAACTTCAGTGAAGTTTTCAAGCCTGTTCAATAAAATACAGTGATTCACAGTGTCAAATGCAGTACTTAGATCTAACAGCAATAGAACTGAGGTATGATCATTGTCTGCATTCACCAACATATCATTCACCACTTTCTGTGGAAGGATTTGGTCTAAAAGCAGAGTTTTTGAGGACGGATGATCAGTAAACTGCTAAGGAACTATTTTTTTAAACACCTTAGAGAGAAAAGGATAAATGTGAGATGGGTCTATAGTCTGCAACTATTGATTCATGTGGTTGAACACAAATGTAAGCCACACTTTTCAGATTTTTACAGTCAGAAACTATTTATCTATCACATAAAATAAATTACAGTTTTTGGTTGAAAAGGCTTGAGGGCTCTGAATACTTTTGTAAGTACAGATTTCATTTGCTTTACAAGTAAATTATGTGAATATGGGGGAATTTAAAACAGGTTGCACTAAACAGGTTTTCCTAAAGCAGTAAAGCATTAAGCATCACATGGGCCTACACTGCGTCATCTTCCTGTCCTCCGTGCTCTCTATCCTCCGGCCGTTATGGAACCAGGCAATGGTCGGGTAAGGCAAACCGGCCACTTTGCACTTGAGCACCGCCTCTTTTCCCTCGATCACGTCCAGGTCATAGAGAGGTTTGACGAAGTCGGGCATGGTGAAGCGCTCCACCTCATTCTCTGGGACCTCGGGCTCCTCGGGGATGGATGGCATCTTCTCAAGTTTGGCCCTGGAAGGAAAAAGAGACGCGGCTCATGGAGTAATACAATCCCGATCAAAAGTTTAAGACCACTTAAAAGAAAAATCCTATTGTGCATGGTTGGATCTTAACAAGGTTCCAAGTATAGCTTCAACATGCAACAAGAACAAATAGGAGGGAGACAAAACATTTTTTAAGCATGCAATTTTTTGAGAACAACGCTCAAACTGAAAAAGTCTGTTTTACAGTTGATCAAAAGTTTAGCACCATACTTACTTATAAATAACGTAACCTCCCTCACCAAAAAAGAAATTAGAAATCAAAGCTCAGACTCAGTAACAAGTAGCTCCACCGTTATTGTTGATCACTTCACAAATTCTTTGCGCCATGCTTGATGTAAGCGTTTGCATAAGGTGAATGGGATTTGGACGTAGCCATCGACCGTTTGATGCCCCTGAAGCTCCATCGTTTCACCACAGCACCCCAGAACATTATGGAGACCCCTCCACTATAGTGCGTGGAAAACATCTCAGGTGTTTGTCATGCCAGTAACATTGGAAACAATCAAGATCACTTTTTTTCACATTAGAGAATAAAACTTTCTTCCACCTTTCAGTGTCCCATGTTTGGTGCTCTCTTGCACCAAGGGGCGAGGCATTTGAAGACTTTTTTTTGTTTTTGAAGCCCTTCAGTCTCAGACGCCGTCTGATGGTTATGGGGCTGCAATTGGCAATGGTAACGTTCTTAATTTGGGTCAAGGATCGTCCAGTGTCTTGACGGACAGCCAATCGGATCCTCCGGCTCAGTGCTGGTGAAATTATTTTGGGTCTTCCGCTTAACTTTTTTGTTCCAGGATCATTTAGGGAATTCCAAATGACTTTCTTATTGGGTCTCACCTCAGGAGCGATGGGGCGCTGTGAGAGAACCTGCTTATGCAGTTTAACAACCCGACCGCGTTAAATAAGGGAACGTTTTTTGGCGTTCACCATCAGAACATCATCACAGTGTGACAATGAATCCACATTTTTGTACAGATTTGGCCGTTTAAAGGCATGGGGCCTTAAACTTTTGATCAGTTGTAAAACAGCCTGTTTCAGTTCAAGCGTTTTCAATAAATTGCATGCTCAAAACATCCAACCATGCAAAATAGGATTGTTTTTTGTTGCCATTTTTCCAGTGGTCTTAAACTTTTGATTGGGACTGTATTTCTGGCTTTAAGAGATGTTTGGATTCTGGGAAAATAGCACCTTCTTACATCTGAGAGGAGATGGCTGGCCGTGGTTCTTGGATGTAGAGTTCAGCGGAGTTCTCGGCCTCTCCGTGGCTATTTCGAGCTCTGATGGTGTAGAAGCCCTCGTCGTCGCTGGTCACATGGGAGATGATGAGAGAATGACGGCCGCCCTCCTGGACCATCCTCACGTCTTCGCTTTCAACGAGTGACTGGTCTGAAGAGAAGAGGCAGGAGAAAACAGAGATAACATGAGGGCTGTGATGAACAATGACATGAAAAGTATTCAACCCTTTACAGATTTCTTCAGTTTCTGCTTTTTTGTTGCACTTAAACATTTAAGATCATCATTAAGATCTGCAAGAAGGTGTTTATGTGCTCCTCATGCATGCACGCAATCTCCAGATAGTAGAGGTTGGTAGTAACTAGTTACATTCACTCAGTTACATGTACTTAAGTAACCTTTTGGGAAAAAAACGTTCTTTTAAGAGTAGTTTTGCTATGTCATACTTTTACTTGAGTAATACTTTTATGAAGTATTACTGCTCTTACTTGAGTCAAATGTCTGGATTCTCTACCCACTATGAGTAAATTCACTGAACGAACAACAAACATACAAAAACACAGACACACACCTGTTTCTACACAAGCTTTGGTTTTCTAATGTAACTTTCTATCTGTTGAGCTTGTTGCATTTTGAGGTCAAATTAATATACAGCAAACACCATAAATTGTCACTGGGAGAATGTTTTACCTAATTCCAAGATATATTTAATAATTTCCTTCAAAGTATTGGTATTATAATGAATTGTTATTAAAATTGACTTAGAAAAGTGTTTCTTCTGCTTAAAATGTGTTGTTTTGTAATTTTTATTTATTTGTATCATTTTTTTATGTAACTCTTACTTGAGTAATTTTTTTGGACAGCTAATTTTTACTTTAACTTGTTAAGTAGTGGTAGCCTACTCTTACTTGAGTACAATTTTTGGGTACTCTACCAAACTCAGGAGTTCTCTCCGGTTGCTCCCGCTTCCTCCCAAAGTCCAAATACATGACTCTTAGGTTAATTGGTCTCTCTAATCTGCCCTTAGGTAGAAGTGTGTGCATGCATGTTTGTTTGCCTTCCCCTGTGATAGACTGGCGACCTGTCCAGGGTATGTCCTGCCACTGACGACAAAAAGCAGTTACAGAAAATGGATGGACGGAGAGCAGTTGTGACAGTAATCGAACACGGATTATCTTTGTCTGATACCAAAGCTTGTTTAATGATCTGAAACATTTCGTTTTGAATGAAAACACAGTACTGATGGTATGCAGCTCGGTTGTACCAAAGTGGCTCCAGATGACTTTAGGAGGCGGAGTCCCGCTGACTTTGCAGTCGAATCGAGCGTTCCGACCCTCAATCACCTCCAGAATATCCAACTTCCTGGTGAACAGAGGCTCCAGCGACGGAATGACTTTGAGTTTCCCGCTTGATGTCACTTCCTCTGTAGGTGAAAACACAATAACAGCAATTACGCTACTCCAACATCAGCCGTTAGGTGATTATTATTCATCCGATCCCCACCTTTAGCCGTGCTGAGCTTGCACGTGTATGTCCCGCTGTCGTCCTCATGCACAGAGTTGAGCAGCAGCCTGCACTTCCTCCCATCGAAGTGCATCTTGCAGTTCAGCAAGGCGGGCTGGATCAGCTTCCCATCCGCGAGCCAGTCCACATCGGTGTCCTTCGGTCCAATGACGTGACACTCGAATAAAACCGTCTCTCCGGCCTGTGCTGTGATGTCCCTCACCGGATGGATGACGGACAGACTCGGCTCAACTGGAGCAGCTGAACGGAAATGAGACAAGAATTTTTACTGTGTTTTATACACAATCTGATGAAGTAACTTCATGTCAGGACCATGGGTTGCATCAACCGTTTTTTTGTTGTTTTTTTGAAACGGTGATGGAAAAATCTGAAGGCCATCCGTCATTTTGACAGATTAGTATTCACGCCTCTCACTACTTGGTCCAGATGCGCAGACATTTTCAATTTTACGGACAGAGTACAGATAATTAAGTTAAGAAATAAATAAAAAATCCTATAGGAGCATTTGAGCATCATCTCAGACCAGGACATCGTACTGACTGCATCTCGCTAACCGGGAGCCTGGTGTCCTGCCAACCACCGGTGCATGCTGTGGGATTTCCTCCTGCTGAAGCAATAGCTTGCTGGTCAGGAGACAGCTCGTTCTGATCGAATACAGACATTTTTTTGTTAATGTGACCCCTGCTCCCTGGCTCGTAACACAGGACTTGACATTAATAGAGAGAGATCTGGAATTTGCCTGGCATGTTTTTTTGAAGTAAAATGAATAGCTTCTGTCATTTCTTCCATTATTCAAAAGGAGAAATTGGAAGCCAGACAGTTTTTGACCTCCGATACACAGTCCAAAACAGTATGTGTAAGGTCATGAGGATTTTTGGAGAGGTAGATTTGGCAGTCATCAGCATAGATATAACCATATAACCTAGGGGAAGTATGTAAATGGAAAAGAGAAGGGGCACGTCCCACCAGGATGAGACCCAATGAACGACCCAGGACACGCTGGAAGGATTATGTTTCTCGGCTGGGCTGGAAACGCCAGAGGAGCTGGACCAAGTGGGTGGAGAGAGGGGAGGTCTGGGCTTCTCTGCTTAAGCTGCTGCCTCCGCAACCCAACATCGGATTAAGTGGAAAGACGAACGGACGCTCAGTATACCATAGAAACCATGGAAACTTTTAAAGATGTTTAAAATTACCAAAACTATCGAAGTTCCTATAGTCTGAGTAATTTTTACTTGAAAGAAAGCAAACACCAAGCACACCTTTCACATCCAGCCTTGCTTCGCACTGCTTCGTGCCGTACTCATTAATGATCCGACACGTGTAAACTCCAGAGTCCGATCTCACTGCAGACTTGATTGTCATCTCGAAGGTGCCGTCTGAGGTCTCCCTCACGACGTGACGGGGGTCTGTTTTCACCGTGACCCTGTCCCTCAACCTGAAAAGAGTTTAACAAATAAAAAACAATCCCAGATTTTTTATAAAAGCTCTCTCTGTTTTGCTCATATTGGGTTTGACAGATATGTGGTGGGTGGCATTCGTTCATCACTTCTTTATTTTCTGCTTTTGTGGTTTAAAATTAATGGTGAGCTCTTGTGCAGAACCTACATGAATGATTCACCCTGAGCTGATGTTAAATGTTAAAAATATTACAGCACTAATCATTACATAACACTGAAAAAAAAACCTCAACAACGTGTCTCATTATCTCTTTGGTTGCTGTCATATGATTTGGATTCAACTTGTAGCTTCAATTTATTTTGTCTTTGCAGGAGTAAAAAGGTATTTCATGCGCTCGTCTGTTTATTACTCATTATTGAGCATTAAATGCAATAAAACATAGAAAAACAGCAACTGTGACCATGAAATAACACGTTATCTAAATCTTTACATAAATCAGCAAACACCTAATCAGAGAGTGGCAACATCTGAACATTGAATGGTTAAAATGGTAAATGATGTTTGATAAACCCTGCGATGGACTGGCGACCTGTCCAGGGTGTACCCCGCCTCTTGCCCCATGACTGCTGGAGATAGGTAAAAAAGTCCCCCAACCAATAGGAAGCCAGATATGATGCTGACCAATGAGCTCGTCACAGTCTTCTTTGGGGTGCGCTTGTTGTAATATACTCATGTAGGCGCGCTCATCATTGATTGTTGAGGAAGAAACCTCTAGCGGAACTCAGCCAACATGGCTAACGACGGAAATCGGGAACCTGTAGTTTGAATAATTTTTAATGGCCGTATTCACTTTAATGCTTTAATGGGATGCAAAACTTTTGCTGGTGGGAGTAAAACGTGCGCACCCCAAAGAAGACTGTGATGAGCCCATTGGTCAGCATCATTTCTGGCTTCCTATTGGCTGGGGGACTTTTGGCAGGGTTATTTCGCATCACTACCAAGAGCACAGGAATAATCCACGAGAGCAGGTTTTGAAAGCACAGAGGAGTCAATCTAAGTGCAAGAACACATATTTGAACGCAAGAAGGAACTTTTTGAGTGTTTTGAGGGAGCAAAGCTTAAGATCGGAGCATAAAAACAACAAATAATGCTCTAAAATTAACAAAATATGCTCTTGATTAATGGCAGGGATTTATTCCCATACTCCCATACCCCCTGCCAAGCATGGGGGTGGAGAAGTGGTGATTTGGGCTAGTTTGGATTTTACAGGACGTGGGAACCTTACTTTCATTAAGTGGACAATGAAATACTCTGCATTCCAATGGTTTCTACAGTCACTCGTAATCAGTTTGTCTGGGTCATCAACAGAACATCGATACTAAACCCAGCGGCAGATCTACAACAAAATAAAGGTGTCACACTGACCTAGTTAAAGTCCAGACCTCTGCCCGAGCTGAGACCTCAGCCAACTGAACCAACATAGAGAAATCCTTTCACATAGGTGTGAGAGATGTGTAAAGTAAGACGAAAGTTACTGCTGCAAAGAATGGGCCAACAAGCTAGTGTATCACGGTACGCACTCATTTTTTCACAAACAACTTTAACATTTTGCTTTCATCTTACTAAGTGGTCAGTCTTACTAAATAATGACAATGTTTTTGTTCACTTGAAGTTGGATTCAAAGAATTGTAGAACCCCATAAAAATCTGATCCGCAGGAACTCCAGAGCTGAATAAGGGTGTACTATCTTTTTATTGTGGCTGTAATAATCAAAGCTGTTCAAATTTCTGCCAACCCTGATACCGCTTGGCCCAGAAAATATCCTAAACTTTATATTAACTCATGCAAATCTGCTTTTGGTTGGAAATTTCCTTTAAAAACCAGAGAATCAGTCATGTGAAGGAACCTACCAATAGAGCATGGGTTTGGGTTGTCCTGTAATTCGAACAGACATGGTGACTTCCTGTCCTTCAGTGACAGCTTGATCTGTCATTGTTGCCTGTTTGAAATGTAATACAAATCAATAATGATAAATTACGTATTCCCGGGCTGTATTTTATGGGGTGCTCTTTGTAAAGTTACACAGTCAAATATTAAGAGTAATAATTGTTGCTGTTAACTTTGGCTGTGTAACTTTACAAACGCCACCCCAGAGCATTTTACTCAGCAGTTCTCCAGCATGCTGTTAAATGGTAAAAAAAACAACAACATTAAAATTCAAAGTAAATTAGCTTCAGTTTGTCTTTGATGGTCTGACCAGAAAAGCAGGAGGTTCCCTGAATCTTGCATCAATAGTTTGTCTTGGCTCCTGAACTCCAAAGTCCATAGCTTCCTCCAAAGGACTCAAATACTCTTCATCAGACGTTATGGGGCTGCTGATTTCCATTGGCACACTCAGACTTCCCTTTGGCTCCTGCACAGAGTCTGAGATAAAGAATGTTGTGTTAAAATGTGCGAGAATAAAGCTGCTCACCCTGTCCCTGAAGCAGACTGACCCCCAACCTGGATGGAGCAATCCACCCTTTTCTGGTTGAAAACCATGGCCTCCACACCTAGAGGAGCATACTCATGACCTGCTCCCCTAATATTTGGCTGTTAACCACTCTGCAGAAGGTCATTGCTTGAAGACGCCAACAGAAGCACGTCATCTGCAAAAAGCAACGATGACCGCCAGAGGTTCCCAAACCAGACACACTACTCTCTAAGACTACACCTTAGATCCAGTGTATAAACAGGGTATATTCCCACACTGGGAATAAGCACAACAACCATCAGAACCAGGTACTAGGAGCGGTGTAATGGTACATGTATTCGTAGTCATATTTTTTGATCCGAGCAACTTTAAAAAGGGACAGCAAAACAAAACAGGAAGGGACTCCCAGCTATCTCTAAACTCTGCTGTTTAGGAACATTAATGGTTTTTCATGCAGCTACAGTAGAAAAACAAAGATGGACCGAACCAGAACTTTGTCAGCGATCACATCTTTCAACAGCAATAAGGTCCATAACACGCTCTGCACTGAACTGAATGACTCACCTGAAACTAAACATTACTGATACTAGAGAATTACCAGCTGACATCCACTTGGCTACCAGTAGCATCCAATCAGCACACACTCCTTATTTTGTGTAAAACAAACTCCAAAGTGATCTAAACATGTTTTATTCTCAAACATGGGCAAAATATTATTTAAACATTAACACGGACTGTTTTCAAGTGGTTATACTATTTTCTACTCTGGCTATGTTTGCATGTACTATTTTATCCAATCTTATCTCCAATCAGTTCTATACTTTCAACTGTTTAAGTTATAGAACATAATAAAATTGAATTAATTTCAGGAATTGAAAAGTAGAAATTTAGAGGAGGGGTTCTTTGTTTAATGCTGATCAAAGAAAAAAAAAATTCAAAACAAGTTATATGCACTGTTTATGTGATTAAAGTGTACAGAACCGGGACTTTAAAACCCCAAACAAATACCAAACTGTGATTTTTGTGTACCATTACACCCCTAGGTACCATGCAAATAAGGTGGTAGGTCCTGGCGATTCCTAGAGTCATAATCTGCCTTTGAGGACATTTAAATTGGGGAAAAAAACACAAGATCAATATTTGAGGCTTTAAATCAAAAATATGCTGAGTGAGTGGCTTTTTACAAATCATTGGGAGTGGCTGCAAACAGCACTAGTCTGTTCAAAAGAGTAGAAATTTAGCCTCACATAAACAGTCCCAGTGTGAAAACAATGGTTGGTACTAAAAGAAAGTCTTCAAACTCAGGTTTTTCTTTTTTATGCTGTATGAAGCATTGCTAACAATAGTCAAAGCTTGCTGTTTTCGAACAAACCTGTTTGTTTTTTTAAGCTATCCAACAGGACAATGATAATAATAACCGGCTTCTATACCTACAGAATTAGGATTGCTGCTTTTCATTTTCCCTTCAGCAATCACTGATTATTGTGCTTTTTGCATCGTTCAGTGAGTTCAAAGATTACCATCTAAAATGGAAAATGATGTGGCATCAAAACAATAGTGGATTCACATTGAATACTGAGACTCACTGGGCAATTTATAGGTTCAGTTTTACCTCTTAGTTTCTATGGTAACTATAAGTGTGGTTATTCAGCTGGATAATACTGCACACACACACACACACAGATTTATGTTGTTGAGGGAGATAATAGTGAGGGAGCAGCAGAGAAACACAATGTCAGTGTGGGAAGACAAAGTACAGAACTATGGGTTTTTATAAAGTAAACAGCACTGACTGAAGACAACTGTTATGTATATTAACCTGATTTATATTGACTGTTTTGAAACAGCTGTGGTACATGAAACAGGAAAAATGGTCTACATAATAATTGCATGCAAATTAAAGACATGAAGTTGGTTCTTCAGGGTTCAGACTTTGTCAGTAGGGGTGTAGCAATACACAAAAATCACGGTTCGGTACGTTTCCGGTACACTTTAATCAAGAAAAATAAAAATAAAAAATGTTTTTCCTCAACACCTCCTTTTAAATTCCTGAAGTCAATTTGATTTTATTATGTTCTAAAACTACAACAGTTGAAAGTATTAAACTGGAGATTTGATCTGAATTAAAAAAATAAAATAAAATAGTACAAGCAGAAAGCCAGAGTAGAAAACAAGTTAACTACTTGAAAACAGTCAGTGTTAATGTTTAGACATGTTTAAAGGGAATGTTTTATGCAAATTTCACTTTTTTCATCCTTTTGTGTTGCCATTTGCGTCTCTGCTGCCTCTATAAACATTTCAAACATGACTAAAAACCATCCAACCATTTTTTGCAAATGTTTGTTGTCAGAAACCTTGTGCTTCTACAAGCCGTTTGAAAAAGTGCCTTATTGTGACGCCACAATAAGAGTAATTTGCATATAACAGCCCCTCACCTGTCAGACCCTGCCAGGTGATGGATGACCTGTCAAACCCCACCCACGAAATCTAATTCCTTGCCATTCTCATGTGTTCGGTTTGGAGGACGGATCCTGCAAAATTAAAAATGAATAAATAAACAATAAATAAAACAGTCCTGCGATGGACTGGCGACCTGTCCAGGGGGTACACCGCCTCTCGCCCCATGACCGCTGGAGATAGGCACCAGTCCCCCGCAAGCCTGTAGAGGATGGACGGGTGCAGATACTGTATGGATGGATAAATAAATAACTACATAAATAAATAAATTTAGGTTAAAGTAAAAAACAAAATGTGTAAGCAAAATTGGAAGGAAATAAATATATGAGGAAATAAAAAAATAAAAAAATATATTATGTATTTCCACATCTATTTATTTAGTTCCAATTGCATTTCCACATTTATTCATTTACATTTTTGGCAGGATCAGTGGTAAACCTAGTGGCTAGCCTAGTAACAAGATGGGTGGGTGTGGTCTGCAATCACCAATTTGCATAAAAGTGACCGAGTCCTCTAAACAGGGTTGTGATCGCATTTCTCATAAGAGAAACTGAACAGACTGTTGGAAGACCACATTTCCCAGCAATCCTAGCAGTGACCTCCAACACACTCCTATTGGTCCGTGACCAACCATAGTGACATCGGCGATGACATCACAGCCAAACGGGCTACAAAGAGTAGTCGCGCCCATTTTCAAACTGTTCTCCAGCTAGAAGTTCTTGGATGAATTCCTGCTGAACAGAGATCACATGACCTGGAAGCAATTGAAGAAGACCCCTAACTATTACAGTAAAAAAATAATAATAAGAAATATTACATATGATTGTTTTTATCAATAAATCGGTGTGTCGTGTATCTGAGGTGTCGAGCAACATCGTATCAATATTTGGGCCTTACTTTGTCAGGAGATCTCACAGGTATTGTCTTATTTTCTGGGATGTCTGGAAATGTATTGATGGTCCCTAACCGAAACCACCGGCTTCAGGAGCGAGTCTTCAGCTGCGATGTATCCGCTCCATGAGAGCAGTTGTCGGTGAGACGTTGGAGGGAGTCTCCGCTTTAATGAAACGAATGTCTGTCGAATATCCAACTTAAAACTAACTTCACCGCGGTCCATGACATTCGAGCCAAATATAGCAAAGGTTTAATAATAATAACCATTATTTTGTATTTTTCCATATAACAAACTGGACCAGGAAACCTTGCACTGCCTTGAAAGCTACTTGGACGAGTGCTTTGACAACATTGTTATGGGCAAGCCACAAAAATCCACCTCTGCTGTGCCGACAAGCACACCATCACAGAAACGCCCCCATTCTGAGGCCAGCATCTCCACCATCTCTCCAGAGAAAAGCTACAGCGATGTCCTGGACTCAATAGATAAGAAGCTAACCAGCCTAGACGCCCGTCTGGCCCTGGTTGAGGTTCTACACAAAGAATTTCAAGCTCTAAGGGAATCCCTGGAGTTCAGCCAACAACAGGTAGCATCGCTCGCTGCAGAAAACCAAACGCTTAGAGACAGTGTAAAGAAACTCACCGAGGGGATGACGCAGCTGTCCGGAGAAAGTAAGAGGATGAAAGAAACTATCTTGGATATACAGGCCAGGGGAATGCGGGACAATCTTGTTTTTTCCGGGATCCCAGAACAGGCTGAATCCACCGTCCGAGATTTTCTCCAACATCAGTCAAAGCTCCCAAGCGACACGGTAAAAAACATCACTTTTCACCGCGTCCACCGGCTCGGAGGTAAGAAGCCCAACAACAGCAGGCCTCGACCAATTGTTGCTAAATTGGAGCATTACAAGCAAAAAGAGCAGGTCAGAGGCCGGGGCAGGTCAGAGGCCGGGGCAGGTCAGAGGCCGGGGCAGAGAGCTGCGGGGAACGAATTACAGCATTAACGATCAATATCCGAAGGAAATCCTGGATAGAAGGCGCGTTTTGTTCCCAAACAGGAAGAAATATATCAGTGAAGGCACCAGAGCTACAGTAGCAGTAGATAAACTGTATGTTAATGGGCAGCTGTTCAGGGACCCCCAGCTTACTCCTTGGCTTTATTAATCATGTAACACTGGCCATAAATCTACCTCAGCTGCAGATGATCTTAAATCCCCTGAGTTTCCTAATGTGTTTTCTGCATGCTATAACTCTAGAGAAAAGGGAGTAGCAATATTAATAAATAAAAATGTTAATTTTACAGTAATAGATACAGTTACAGATCCAGAGGGTTGATTTATTATAGTAAAACTATCTATACATAACCAAAAGTTATGTATTGTCAGTATATATGGTCCAAATGTTGATGACCCCTCATTCTTTCATTCCTTCTTCTCGGTGCTCCTTGAACACATGGATTGCTCGCTTCTTCTTGGGGGCGACCTCAACTTTGGTTTAAATGAAGAAATAGACAGGCTCAGCACAGCAGGGACTCAGCGCAGCTGGAAATCTATAGATATAGTCAAACAGTACATGAGCAATTATGGACTTTGCGATGCATGGCGATCACTTCACCCCAATGACAAAAAATATACTTTCTTCTCAAATGTCCACCATTCGTATTCTCGACTGGATTATTTGTTAGTCAGCAGCTCACTGTTGACTGACATTTCAGACACTGAGATACACCCTATAGCTGTTAGCGATCATGCTCCTGTTTCTCTAACTTTAGTAAATAAAACAGAAACGCCTCAAAGCAAAAATTGGAGATTTAATATATCATTACTTAAGGATAAATAATTTATTAAAGATTTTAAAAAAGAGTGGGCTTCTTATTTGGAATATAATGATATACATGGTACGTCACCATCCATTCTTTGGGAGGCAGGGAAAGCTGTGATTAGAGGTAAAATAATCTCATTCTCATCAAATAAAAACGTATTCGGGAATTAGAAGAAACTATTAATTCATTAGAAGCATCTCTAGATGAGGAGAGACTAGGCAAAATCCGTAAAGCAAAGCTAGAATTAAATGAAATTATTAATAAACAGACCCAGTTCTTAATTCAAAGACTTAGGATAGAAAACTTTGAACAAGGTAATAAATCAGGTAGATTTTTGGCTAACCAGCTTAAAATTAATAAAGAAAAAACAACTATATCTGCTATTAAAGATGAATAAAGAAGAATAAACAACACCTTTAAATAATTTTACACGGCTTTATACTCACCAGAGATAAACCCATCAGATCATGAAATTGAACAATCTTTGGATAACATAACACTACCTAAATTATCTGAAAGTCAAGCGATGGCCCTGGATTCACCACTAACAGCGGCTGAACTCCAGGAGGCCCTCCAAAGCATGCCCAATAAAAAGGCTCCAGGCCCAGATGGATTTCCAGCAGAGTTCTATAAAGAATTCTGGAATATTCTGGCACCAACATTCCACAGAATGCTGCAGGAAACCAAGGAAAATGGCTGACATCCACCAAATATGAATTCTGCCTACATTAGTCTTCTACTAAAATCAGGTAAAGACCCTTTGTTTCCTACCAGCTATCGTCCCATATCCCTCATTAATGTTGATCTTAAAATAATCTGCAAAGCCCTCGCAAAAAGGATTGAGAAGGTAACTCCTCTTATAATACATCCTAATCAAACTGGTTTTATTAAAGGGATACATTCATCCACAAGTTCACGTAGATTTATATATTTAATAGATTTTTCTTACTGTAAAAACATTAAAACTAATATATTATCTCTAGATGCAGAAAAAGCATTTGATAGAGTTAACTGGAAATTCTTATTTGCAACCTTACATAAAATTGGCATTGGAAATTCTTTTATAAACTGGTTGAAAATATTATACAGTTCACTAACAGCATGTATCAGGACTAATAACCAAATATCATCTAGGTTTTATCTTCAGAGAGGTACCAGGCAGGGATGTCCTCTCTCTTCCTCCCTGTTTGCTATTTTTATTGAACCACTAGCCGCAGCAATCAGGCAAACTCACAATATTAAAGGCATAAAATGCAATAACATAGAACATAAAATCAGTCTTTATGCAGATGATGTATTAATTTTTCTCCAGCATTCACAAACCTCTTTCTCTCAAGTAATCGGGTTGATAAACTCTTACTCAAACGTTTCAGATTATTCTATAAATTGGTTAAAATCTACAGTTCTTCCAATCAATTGTTCTGTCCAGAATCCAACTAATACACAACTGCAGTCAGGGAATATTACGTATTTAGGTATTAATGTCTCACCAAGACTGGCAGATTTAATAAAGCTAAACTACATCCCACTTTTAAAAAAAGTGGAAGATGATCTTGCTAGATGGAAATCCCTACCCATATCACTTATGGGAAGGGTTGCTTCAATAAAAATGAGGGTTTTGCCCAGAATCAACTACCTATTCTCAATGATCCCAAGTAAACCATCACTAGACTGGTTTAGATCTCTGGACTCCTCTGTCTCTAAGTTTCTTTGGAAAGATAAACCCCCACGTATCAGCTTAAAAAATCTGCAGAAGACCAAAGAAAAAGGAGGTCTAGATCTACCAAACTTCCATCATTATTTCTTAGCCAACAGGCTCCAATACATCTCAAGATGGTTAAAACATAGCTACCTAGATGAGTCCTGGATAGACGTAGAACAGACACTATGCAATAAGATAAAACTTTCAGACCTACCATTTATTAGCTCAAATACAAAACGACATGAATGCTTTAAAAGCATAAATATCAGCTCCTCTCTGACAGCATGGTGGGAGTTTCTAAAAATGACCGAGTCCACAGTAATCCCATGCAGACGTACACCCATCTGGAATAACCCCGACATCTTGCAAAAAAAAAAAAAAATGTATGATAAGTTTTCCAGACTGGTGGTGCAATGGAATTGAATACCTGGAACATATATTTGAAGGAACAGACTTTATCCCATTTAATACATTAATTACACAATATGGAATTGATAAAAACAAATTCTTAGAATATCAACAAATTAAATCTCTTATTAAAGGTAAATTTAGGCTCAATACAGTTGAATTACAAATTCCAGCAAGAGTTTTAGATTTTCTTAATCTCAACCCCCCCAAATTGTTGTCTAAAATATACAAAACTTTATCTACATTAGATGAATCAATAGCCATCCCTATTTCAAAATGAGAGGTGGATTTATCAGCCAGCTTTGACCAAAACGTCCGGTCTCAGATATGTTTAAGAACCTTTAGAATAACAAAAAATCCTAATTTGCAATTAATACAATACAAAGTCTTTCATAGAGTACACTATACAGGTCAACGAATGTTTAGGATGGGTTTTACATCGTCTAATACCTGCTTACAATGCACAAGCGATATACCAGATACTTATATTCATGCGCTTTGGTTCTGTCCACCTGTTAAGAAATTTTGGGGCCAGATATGTGAGGACTTATCAAAGTGTCTGAAATGTAACATTCCACCATCTCCCTCAGTTTGCCTGTTGGGAGATTTAAATGATGTCACCATGGACACAAAGTCAGTTCTAATGGTTCATATTGCCTAATGCATCGCTAAGAAAACTATCCTCCTGAACTGGAAAAATAAAAAGGCTCTTAATATTAATCAGTATAGAAATCTCTTGTTGGACCATATTGGTCTTGAGACGGCCTCTGGCTCCATATCTCTCTGGGCTCCTTTGATCGGCTCCATCACCTAGTAGGGGTGGGTGGCACTTGGTTTTGTTGTTTGGGATACTGGTCCTGATGTGGGGGTTTTTTGGGGTTGGAGGCGTCTGGGGGGGATCCCTGGGGGTGGGATCACTGGGCGGACAGGGCGCTGGACGTCGTGGCCCCAACCTGGGGTTGGGCTTTGGTGGGTTTGGGTGGTAACTCCTGATGGCTGCATGCGGTGCCTTAGGAGGGTTGCACTGACTGACATGGGTTACTCAACCTGGGTGTCTAGTGTCTTTTGTGCTCTGATAGAAGAGCGAATGTCAGGGTGGGTTTAGTTCTCCTTCTGGGATGGGGCTGAGGGGACTGCCTTGGGGTCCGTGGGGCTTGGTGGTGCTGTGGCCGTGGGCCCCGGGTTGAACGTCCCATGGCCTCCCTCCCCTGGTGGATCCCGGTGAACAGCGGTGCCTATTGGGGTCAGTGGGGGAGCTGGCTTTCTGGGAAGACATTTTGTCTCCCAGTCCTTTAAATGCACATTATACCAACTTGCATCAACACCATACTCGAGCGGGAGGATAGAGACTAGGGGTCTTCTCACATCCCTGTTCGCTACGGGCCATCAGGGGTTGGGGTCCGGAGGAGGAACAGGTGGTCTGGTCGGGGTCCTAGGCTGTCGGGCTGCTTCGCCACTGTGGGGCCCTTGGCGGTCTGCTTGTCTCCGTGCTAGAAGGTTGGGGGTCCATCTCCCGGGTTCAGGGGCTGGTGGCTCTACTGGGGCATCGGTACCTGGACCTGGGAGCATAAAGTGTGTATAGGGTGTGTGAGTGAGGGTACAGCGTCATTTCTTGGGTGTCTTGGTGAGTTAGTGAGAATGTATGTGTTTAAGAGGGAGGGAACGTATGACTGTGTCTGTATGTCTTTGTCTGCCTGTCAGGTTGGGTCTTGGGCTCCCCTCTCGCCTGGCGCACCTCAGGCCTGACATTTAATGGGGGGCCTATTTCCCCTCCGTCACTCCCCGCCAGTGACGGATGCCCCTGCCTACTGGTGCGTTGTTGATCAGTCCAGTTCGGACGTGGTGCGTGCCTGGCCGGGCCTGGGGGGGCCGGTGTGTCGGTCAGCGATGCGCTGGGCCGATATCTTCCTTTGGTTGGTTGGGGCACCTCATTTAGGGGTGCCAGGCTTGGGATTGTTGGGTGGTGCCTGCTCGGTGGCTCTGCGGGATACGGATACGGCGTCTCTGCTCGTTCGATCACCTGCTCTGTGCGCACCGTGCGTGGTGGGTTCATTGGCAGGTTGGACCGGCCCTGGCCTTTGTTGGATGCCTGGTCTCGGCGCCCTGCGTTGCGCGGGATCAGGACTCGGTAGCTGGTACAACTTGGTGTCCAGGTGCTGGCTGAGCTTGGCATGGGGATGCTGTCCGTCCGCTGCGGCTATCGGTGGGGTGCCCCGACATGGGGCAGAGGTGGGGCGCTGGGATGTTGGCGGTGGGGATTGGCCTGCGGTGCCGGGGGCCCCTCGTCGGCCGGTCCCTGCTGGGGGGTGGGGCGCCCCTGGGCCCTGGCTCTCCCGGTCCATGGACCGGCCCGCCCTGGCGCGGCTGGTTGCCGGCGGGGCCCGTGGGCTCGTCACTGCTGCCCCCCTGGCCCCTGCATAGTAGCCGCTGAACGTTCCCCTGGGGTTCTCCTTTGCTCCTCTCTTGGGGGATGTGGTCGGCCCCGCCCGGGTCCGCCTGGGGCTCTGGGGGTCCTTTGGATGTCTTGGCTCCAATCTCCTTCATGTTTGCATCGATTCCTGGGAGATGGATTCATGGCTGGTCACACCAGCTATCGAACACTCTTATGGAGAAGCCTTATACGCACCAGCATGCTCACACACACACATAGATGTGGGGTCTCTGGTGTTTACAGATATATTCTTGGGCTGAGGTTATCATTACTAGAGCTTGGTTAATCGGTACCATGAGTTTTTCTGTCACATTGTTGTTGTAATTTTATATCCATTTTTGTGTGATGTGGTTGTTTAGTTCTTAGTTCACGATGTTTGTTTTGTTTTGTCGATGTTCCTTTTTTGTGTTTTGTTTTGTTTTTCCCTCTCTCTCTCTGCCGTCCTTTGGGTATAGAGGCAGACTTCAATGTTTTCCTGTGTTTTCTTTGTTCCCCTTCCTCTCTTGTATTTTCAACTCACCCTCTCTCATGACTTTTTGTTTCCTACCTCTCTTCTTCATCTTCTTTCTTTCTTTCTTCCCCTTAATTTTCTGTCTCTGTGTCCATAACATCAGGAAATAAAACCCCCAGCAATTCATAATAAAGATTTTTCAGACATATATCAAGTGGAGTACTATAGCAAATGCTGTACTGGTCCCCTTGTGAAAGTAAATCTGTTGGGCTTCTACTTGGTACTCAGACACCAATTATGAGCTCCACACTGCCAAACAGGACACGTAAAAAGAAAAAAAATCCTGTACAGGTTTTTTTTTTGATAACTCAAATTTTTCTTGCTCAACCACGGACACAATCTGCTCTCTTCCTAGTGGACTGGACCTCCTTCAATGCAAAGTAGGACTGAACCGGTTCATTTATACTAATCTTGTGTCTGGGCGGAGATAAATAGAGAAAATAGAGTTTTAACGAGTTAGATCTCGTTCATTGTTGGTTTAAAGTGTTTTTAAGCGCTGTACCTGTTTGCTCATTTTTGCATCGCCGCACCCATAAGTTGGAGCTGTGTTGAAACTGTTTGTTTTATCCTCAGCAGATCACGTCTTTCTTTCTTTTTCCTTCCTCTCCTTTCCCCTCTCTCTCTTTGTCTCTCGCTCCCTGATCACAGTCGGCAGAGTCGGGCTCAATCCGGCCTGCGTTAGCTGGTCTCAGCTGAACAGTTTAGCTCCATTCTCTTTGATGCCTTCCACATGGACGCTTCAGCCCATGTGCTTTGTCCGTTTTAGCCAAAGCTAGTTTATGGCCCTTTGTCTCCTTACAGTACATGTGCTCCCCTCCATCTTGCCTCAGCTGTTCTGGCTGATTCATTTCATGTTAATTGTGTTTATTGTTTTCTAAGATCTGTAGTAGTTTTGCATGCTTTACAATAGATGGAATTTTCTATTTTCTAAATAAAGTCCCCTTAACTAAAAGAGAAGTTGTCTGGGATTACTTGGAGTGATGTGTACAATTAATGTCCACAGCGTAAGAACTTATTACTTCATCTATTGTTTAATTATCTCAGCCGCATCAGGCAGGTCATCATAAACATAAACTGAGACTGAACAATTTGGCTATATATATATATATGTTCCTGGAATCCACCAGGATGGTGCCCCTAAACTTGGTAATTTTTACATACAATTATTAATCTTATTAATAATTGCCCTAAGCAGTTATTCATAATTATTCATAGCCAAATCCTACCTATCTATTCAATTCAATTCAGTTTATTTATATAGCGCCAATTCACAACAGATGTCATCTCAAGGCACTTAACAAGAAGTTATTTCAATACATTTATACAAACATTCCAATCAGTTAAAAAGTTTCCTATTTAAGGAATCCCAGCAGATTGCGTCAGTCATTGGCGTGAGGTTGGGCAGACCGATCTGCGGCACAACAACAGCTCATCCTGAAAGGGACTGAAATTGTCAAGAATTGTGAGTGATTTTGTGCAAAGAACTCACTTTACATGATTTTATACAGACCATAGACCTGTTATAAGTTGTTTAAAAAAGGCCTAATATGTCTCCTTTAAATAATATTTTGCCAAGAATAAAAAGATACTCAATTCCATTCAATTCAAAATTACTTTATTAATCCCCAAGGGAAATTAAATGTTGTTGTAACTCATTATGCAAGTTCCTTCACAGATTTGTTGTAGATGCTGATGGCTGTGGGTAGGGATGATCTCTTGTAGTGCTCTGCAGATCTGAAGAAGCCTCTGACTGAAGACGCTCTGTAGTTGTATTACAGTCAGATGTAGAGGATGCTCTGGATCTATGGCGTCTTCTTTTCAACTCATCAGGGTTTTGTGGCTGTAGTTGAGGTATTATTTGAGCTTTTGTGATGTTAATCAGCTGCTGCCAGTTGTAAACCACCTTGTTGCCATGGTTATGCATCATAACAAATGTCCAAAAATAAAAAGTATCAGCAAAAATCCTTCCAGCTGCACAGCATTCAAATCCAGAGAGAACAGTTGTCCACAAAAACAATGTTTCTACCAGAAATGGAAGAATAAAATTTTTAAAAGAAGAAAAAATGAACCAAAGAAACAGAGCTACTCCAACATGCTGCCATCTTGAGCGGCGCAATTCCGGAATCCAAATCACTTTGGAGTTGGAGCTGTTGGGAAAATCCCTTCACTTAAACGGGGATTCCGCCGACTTGCTTTATATAGAATAATAATACGTCTCTAAATTGGCTCCCCATGGATTTTCCTCTTTGTTTTTAAGTCTCTTCATGGCTTCTCCTCTTCCTTCCTGGCTGAACTCCTCTCCCCTTATCATCCCTCGCGATGACAAAGCCTTCTGAGTTTGTGCGCCCATGCTGTGGAATGCTCTGCCCCTCCAGATCCATCAGGCCCCTTCCATTACAACTTTAAACTCGTTTAAAAACACCCTTTATTTCCTCGCATTTGATTCTTATTCCCCTTGACCTTCTTAGTTTTCCTTTTTATTGATGTTACTATACCTGTGTTGTGATTCTCCTTTGTGCTTCTCTATTGGAACTAGGTTTATTTATTCTTTTTATGGCTTTGCAACTGTTCAGCACTTTGTGCAACCCCCTTGTTGTGTTTGACAGTGCTATATAAATAAAAATGCATTTTATAGAAGGAGTTTGGGTTGATTGGATGCTACTGGTAGCCATGTGGACGTCAGCTGGTTTTTTCTCTACTATCTGTGATGTTTACATTCAGATGAGTCATTCAGTTCAGTGCAGAGCGTGTTATGGACCTTATTGCTGTTGAAATATGCGTTTGCTGACAAAGTTCTGGTTCTGCCCATCTTTGTTTTTCTACTGTAGCCGCATGAGAAATCATTAATGTTCTCAAACTGCAGAGTTTATTGATAGCGGGGAGTCCTTTCTGTTTTGTTTTTGTGACACTTTTTAAAATTGCGCTGTGGAAACGTTGCACTGCGCTTTGAGTTCTGCACATAAGCGTTCTGCATGTGTTCAGGTAGAAAACAGCTGGATTCGTTCGGTACACGTCGAAAAATACGAATACATGTACCGTTACACCCCTATATGTCAGTCTGTGGGTTAGTAACAATAATGTTTGATATTTGAACCCATCAGACGGGCAAGCTCATGCAAAAGTAATGGAGTTACAAGAATGTTACATAGTTTCAGTTTATCAGTAAATACTTTACACTGCTTTACTTTGACATCAAATAATTCAGTTTGACCAGTGGCAAGCCATGACTCTGTGGCATGACAACATAAAATGAGCTTAATTCTGAGACTTCTGTCCGATATCAGCAGCTTTCAGTGATTTAGTATGAATACCTTTAGACCTTTATAAACTGAATGGTTTATAGCCAGCTATGTGGACCTGGAAAGATTGAGGGGGTCAGCTGTTCATTTAAGGCTGCACTAAAAGTGTTCTCAGGCTAACGATCAGAATAAAACGTTTGGTCTATTCCACACATTAATTAATTTGAGGATCTATGGTGAATAAAGATTATTCTCGCTGCTGTTTTTGTTGCAGTAATTGTACGAGGATGTGCAGTCTGTCAAGTCCAACTTATTTCAGTGACAAACTGTCTTGGCACCTCACAGGTGTTGACAACCCCCCAGTTTGCACACAAAGTCACACAAAGATGGTAAGAAGACATCTCAGTTCTGACTTGGAAGTGTTTTGTGAAAGGAGCTGTAAACGTTGATGTTAATTACCCTCTAAAGCAAAAGTGGCAAAACTTATAAGGTTCATAAAGTAGCGTTCACTTGAGCTGCCATGTATGTTGGAATCAGGAGTCGTTTTCCATATTTGATCGTTTCCTTTTTAAGCAGTGACGAAAATATCTGAAGGTCTTCGGCCATTTTGACAGATAGCAATTCACGTCCCCAAACCAACGCACAGACATTTTCAACTTCACGCATAGAGATCAAATAACTGAATAAATCCCAAAAAACAAAACAAATTCCCATGAACGCATCTGAGCATCATCTCAGACCTGGACACCGTACCCAATGGATCTTGCTATTTGGGAGCTGACAGCGCGAAGAAGAGTTAAAGCTGCAGTCCGGAGTATTTGAGGGAGAGAGATTTTTTGAATCCGACGTACCAAGGCCCCTCCCAAAACATCCCAACCCCCCCCCTCCTCTCCCCTCCCCTCCCCTCCAATTTTAACTAGCTGAACAGAGAACTACTCATAAAAAAAATATTTAAATGATTGCATTTGAAAGGCAACCAGTTCACTATCTGAGGCCTGAACGTAGAGTCTTACAACTTCCTCCTGCTCTGCATAGAACTGAAATGCTCACCGTAATCAAGCAAGCTATCGTTTCAGCGGGAGGAAACCTGCAGCACGCACCGGTGGTTGGCAGGACAACAGGCTCTTGGGAGTGTCGCGCTCCAAAGCCTCTGTAACTCTTCAACACGCTGTCAGCTCCTGGTTAGCCAGATGCATTGAGTCCGGTGTCCAGGTCTGAGATGATGCTCAGTTCTCATCAGATTTTTTTTTTGATTGATTGATTAAGTAAAGTTGAAAATGTCAAGAGGTCAGGGGTGTGAATACTGCTCTGTCAAAATGACAGATGGCCTGCAGATTGTTTCGTCACCGTTTAAAAGATCTGGTCAAATATGAAAAATATTCAGTTAACCCAACCCATATTCTTTTCAGAACTTTTGCTTCTCCAAACGAGGACAACTCAGTGTCAGTTCAAACTCTCAAACAATAAAAAAAAAATCCCCTCTACAATCAAAACAAAAGGTTAAAATAAGGGTATTATAGGCGCTCCTTAAAGTCTGACATTACCTGCTTTAACTGTAAGAGTGGCACTGCTGGTGGCCTTTCCCATCTGGTTGATCGCAGTTACGCAGAATTTTCCACTGTCAGCTGTTTTAGCTGATTTTATGAGCAGACTATGTCGTTCACCCTCCACTTTGACCAGGTAGTTTAGCATGCCTGTGACGTCTACGTTGTCTTTTGTCCAGGTAACTTGAACAGGCAAGACAGTAAGACATATAATTCAACTTTCTTGAAATTCCTCTTAATTTTGTGATTTTTCACGTAAAACGAGATGTTACCTTCAGGACATGGGGTTCCAGCGATTATGGTTTTTAGTAGCACATCTGCACCAGCGGATGCTACGGTATCCTGGAGGGTAAACTCAAACACAGGAGCCTCCATTGGGTCTTCTCCAGCTGACACATATGAATCATCCGAGGAATCTGCACATTAAGGTTATTGCCCCCCGACAATGATATTAAAAAACATAATAAAGAATGACTCATTCTTAAACAAAGTGAAACTTCGTTTAGCTACAGAGAGCCTCATGAAGGACGTGCAACAAACCTAACTCTGGGGACAGAGGGCGAGGACGACGGTTCTTTCCTTTTGTCTTCAAAGGTTTCACCTCCTTGGCACTTATACTCGTTTGCTTGGGATCTTTTGTTTTTGCAAGAACATCCTCATCCATTCTTTCATCTTCAACAATTATTGTGGGGACCTTTAATTTTGAGACTGGTTTGGACACCTCCATCATCTCCTCTGGTGGAGTAACTGAGGCCACTCTTGGGGATTTTGGACGAGGTTGAAGATGAAGATCTTCCATAATGACAGCCCTTTTCTGTACCAGAGGACTTTCAGGTCTGTTTTCAATTTTTCTTAATGCTACCTCAACCGGCGTCTTTCTTCCTGTGTCATGTTCTTGAATGCGTGAGGAGTCTTGCATTCGAGATACTCTTTGAACAAGCGGACTTGGGGGCCTTCGTTCAACCTTACGCAGCGTCATCGTGACATTGGGCGACTCTGCCCTTAATTGTTGATGCAATGCTGGTGAAGACGACCTCGGAGCTATTTCTGTTACTGGACTGACTCTGTGTAATTCCCTGACGAAGCGTTGCCCTGGAAGCTCTGATAACTGTACAGACTCTGTGGGTCCTGGGACATCTCTATATCTCCTTGCTGCTAGATCTGTTGAGCTAGGCGTTGTTGTCTTTTGAGGTTGGGATTGATGCAGTTCCTGCTGCTGTTGCCACATATGTTGTTGACTAAGGTCCTTGTCCCTCTGCTCCTTTTCCCACTGCACGCGTTCCCTTTCTTGCAGTTTCTGCAGCACTTGGGGAGGAATTGGTTCGATTTTTCTGAAAGGCTGGCGCTGCCTCCCCTTCAGGGTGAGCTGTTCAGTGGAGAAGGATTTTTTCAGATGGGGTTTCCCAACAAGTTTCTTGATGCGCTGGAGCTCTTCAGTGAACTTATTTTCAATGTCCTGAACTTTTTGAGAGTAACGGGGTTTCTCCTCCAGGGAAGCAGCTCTCTGTTTAAACATGGATCTCCGTTCAGCAGCATCCTCTTTCAAAGCCTCTCTAAGATCTTCTCTTGAACTTTCTCTGGAGATGCCCAGCCGGCTTCCCCCGTCATCTGAATCTACAGACCCAGCAAGGTTGAACCCTGCCCAGGATCTTCCGGAGACAGAGCCTTCTGGAATATCGAGACTTCGTCGCCGCTCCTCTAAGCCACGGACCTTCTCAAAAACCTTTGAGCTTGCCCTTGTAAGCTTTGGAGAAGGCCTGAGGTTGAACTCTTTCCGGGAAGACTCACTCAGTGGGGTCTGTGGTCTGGAGTCCGGCACCCCTCCCAGAGAAACACTTTTCGGCTGCTTAGTCTTTTCCTCGAACTCCCCTGGAACTGTGTCTTGGTATTCAGTTGGCACAACGATTTTCTTACGCGAGCTGACAGGCGTGGTTGAGCCAGAACGACTTGGCATCGGAGAGGAGGAGGTACGTTTGGCCAGCCTTGGAGATGGCGGTGGAAGAGGAGATTCTCTTGCAAAATCTTCTGGCTGGCTTCTGAAAAAGAGGATTTAAAGCAAAAAAAAAAACTGCTGGAATCAGTTGGATTTCAATTATGATTTGATGCCAATAACTGTATTTCAGAATTTGGTTTGATTGTAGTCATTAATGCAATTTGGACTGCGGTAATGATAATGTGCTTCCTGCTTGCCTGGTAGAGAGAGCTTCGTGTCCATATGTTCGACTTTTGTCCTCTCCACATTTGTCCATCACTGTTTCTCATGCAAAAGAACAAATATGCAGATAAATTAGACAGTGCACCTCAACAGATCTGGCGGGTCATGCATTCATGTTAAAATGGAATAATACAAATTTAAGAGTAAGAGTAAGGCTTCTTTATTGTCACTATCCATATGCATAACAAAACGTTGACAGCTCTCAGCTTACAGGCACCAATTTCTACACATAGAAGATAAAAAATGTAAAAGATAACCATCTCATTCTAAAACCTATCTACACAATAGTATAATTATAAGATAAGATTAAAAAAACACACTGAGACACCACGCCTATACAAACATTGATTGCACTGATAGCCTACTAGTTATTTAAAGCTGCAATGATCCAGGACTCATAAAATCACAGCCTGTAATGTGGGTGAATGGCCAGAGCATTAAACACAAACAGCCCCAATAACCTTTTTACTCTTCCTCAACATCATTTACTGCCATTTTTTGGAAGATCTAAACCACCGATATCCAAACAACAATTGCTTTAGATATAATTTAATACCTCAAGATCACTTTCGGAGATGTTTTACACGCAAAGCTGGGATCAGAACTCTAGTTGTAAAGACCTTTCATTTTAGTTCTCTTGAACAATCGAGATAAATTATAGTAAAAATGTAAAGATCCCATGAAAATTTTAATTAAGTGTATTACGGTCTGTTATCGTTTGCTTTGGGTTTGATACCAGAATGGACTTGTTTGTTTTCTTATAACATTTTGATAAAGAAATGATATAATTCAAAACACATTAAATAAAACGACTGTGAGTTATGTAAGCCCTTAAAGTCAAAGGGGATTTTTTTTTTACCCATATTTTAAGTCTGAAGTCCAACTTTTCTTTTTCTCTCGAATTCAAGTCAAATAAAATAAATAAATAAAAATAGTAAAAATCTAGGTTAAAATATTTAAAGTTTTTTTTTCTCGCTTATGCCCTGGAAGCCACCAGTGAAAGTGTTTGTTTTGAAGAGCCATTTTTAAAGTGACTAATTTAAAGAAGGTTCTAAAAGTAAGTCTGCTTAGTCTCTCATCAATAAAGATTATCTTTACTTCTAACCAGAACAGCTATGATTTGGTAAAATTACATTAATAAAGAAAATGTATGTTTTATGGCTCAAACCTGAACTGTACTGCAGTTTTTCTGTGCCTGAAAATGAAATAAACAAGAAAAGATTGTCCTCATTTAGAACATATTCTTATCCAAAGTGACCTAAAATTGGATGAACTGGGAGTCGAACATGAATTTAGGATACTTGAAGCCGGGATCTGGATGAGCTCCATCATTTTCCTGATGTATTTGTCTTATGAATGTATACTTCTGAAGGCCACCGTGGCAACAGAATCCTGAAAAGTAAAACAGAAAGCAAATCCAGACGTGACGAAGACAGAAACTGGTTACTACTACCATGAACGGCCTGGTCCTCAACGTCCCCGCAGTCCTCTTTGGTCTCGAACTGGTCTCCGCCTTCATCTTCTGTTGTTTCTGAGTCTGAAAACACACAAGCACAAAGACGGTCCAACTCTATGGTGTAATCATTTACCATTCTGGCAACATGGAAGACTGAACTTGGATCATAGCATGAGGAGAGGACATGGTTGCCATAGTAACATGCTCACTACACCATCATTGTCACAGCATTCTTTAGTGATATCTGGTGAACAGCAACTTGGAAAAAAAAAAAAGCCTTGTTCAGTGGCCTTCATTTAGTGTACCGGAAGAAAGATAATATTCCAAACACTGAAAACTGTGCATATCACAAACCCCACAAAGAGGCAAAGGCCAGACCACTTTCAGTGTGTTAAAAATTGTGCAAAGTAAATATTGGAGACTAATTTTAAGGGCAGCTTAGAAGCCCAACCTAAATGAACCTCATCTGAAGAGATACCTTTTGTTTTAACACACCCAGGAAATTCTGTCACTGGACTGAAAATAGAAAGCATGACTGATTCACTGACATCCAAGCGGCTTTCGTGCATTTGCTTCCCAGAACCTGGAATGACTTGGGATAAAATGTTGTTAAATTGGTGGCAATAGTTACTATGGGGTGCCGTTTGTAAAGTTACACAATCAAAAATTCACAAGTCATTAGAGAAAGAAAATGGGGGTTCATTTTTCAAAGTCACGTTTGCGTCCATGTTGTTCATTCATTTATAAATGTCACCATTTTTAGCTTGAAACTACATATTTAGTTTACAAACAAAACATTTAGCTTCTTCACTAAGCATTTAGTTAAGAAACTGAATATTTAGCTTGTGAACTTTAGGTATAAACTGTGAGATTATTGAATGAACGAATTACATTGCGAAAATATGACTTAGAAAAATTAACACACATTTTCTCTCTCCTATAAAAGGCTAACTAAATCAATTTTGGATGTGTCATTTTACAAATGGCACCCCATAAGCTACCACAATTTCAGGATTATTGACAAAAACTAATAAAGCCTCCTTAATCAATTCATTGTTTATACCAACTGATTCCTGCAGGGTCACTGGGAAGCTCATGCCTATCACCAGTGGTCATTGGGCGAGAAGCGTGGTACCCCATTCCTTTCTTTTTAATATTTTCTGTGCAGACCCCATGTCTGGAAAGCAAAATTTACCACTCAAACACCTGAAATCCACGCTGAACAAATTACTCAGCAGATTCATGCAACATTAATGCAAATTGCCCACATTCCAAAATTCAAAGTTGAAAACTCAAAACATCAGCTGCAGTAAACATTCTTTATTTGAAAGACTTGATTAAGCACAAGTGGGTGCGCATTTCAGTTGCATGCGCACCAGAAGGAATCTGGACCACTTGCAGATGCACATTAAAAAGGGTAAAATTAACCTTGTTTTTGGGTGGAATATTCGGTTTGGTGTCAACTTTTAAAATTATTTTAATGTAAATGATAGACCTGAAATTTACCCTCAGATTCTTGCAATCTCGGTGCACAATCATTTTATTATGTGTTTGAGGGTGAAACATTTTCTTAATTTCTTTTAAATCAAATATTTAGTTTTGACACACAACAGTACCAATGTGACATTTCGTGTTATGAATTACTTAAATTTATCCAAAAAGCAATTTATTCAATATTTTGGCTCCTTTAAGTAGTGTTTAATATGTTCAGCTGTAAATGGTGCCTTTTTTCTTCTTCTCCCCAGTCAGGCTAATTGGGTTTAGAACATGATTCTTATTTATTAATCTATTGTTGTAAGAAAATACCGTAAAAGGTAAAAACTGATGACAACAGCCCTGTCCAGACAATGTAAAGATTATCTGCTAATCTCTGAGCAACAGGGATGGTTTGAGCTTCACAAACTATTCTGATAATTTTGGTATCTAAAGATAATACCATATACAAATGCCTCAGACAAGTTTTTTTTTTTTTTTTTTTATTGGAAATTATTTGATCCTTCAAATACAGTGGAAACCATTTAGGAATAAAAGTTCAAATTAAATTAGCACTTGCCTGATTATTTTCTTTGGTCTGATATGTTTTCATGGCCACTCTTGGTTTGGTATTTTTCTGCCCTGGCTCACATTCAATAGCAGGGTATTCCCCGAGATACACGGGGGGTCCGAGCCGCTACGTTGCTCCTAAATGAGGAGTTTTCCTCTGGAGACATCAGCATCTTCAGTGCTTAACACTCAGTTTGTTGTATGCTGTAACTCTGCTGACAACCAGGCAAAAAAATCTAATTAAAAGATCCTCTCAGTTAAATGCAAAAAGAGAAATGGGGAAAAGACACTTTGTCCGTTACATAGCGAGTCCGAGTCTCTGCAGCTCCTGCGAGGGAATCCATTTGTAGAAAGCAGACCTCCATCCGCAGGTGCAAATGTCTGTTGTATGCGTCTCATCTACACTGAGGGAGGCCCCCCCACCCCACCACCACTACCCCCGCTCCCATCCACACAATGGCCAGCGACACAGAGAGCATCTTCCCCCGCTGTGCTCCCCCCACATCCCCCACAGACAGTGCACACCGATAGGCAGGGGAACCAGTGGGAGTGATCCAGCCCTCTCCAGATCAGGATTCAACAGCATCTCATTTCTCCCTTCCTCCCCATGTGGTCATGTTTTATCCTCAAACTGCTGTAATGAGCAGATATGATGCTGCCGGCTGAGAGAGGGAGAGTGGCTGCAAAGGGGAGCTCCTCACTCCTCTGCATTGGGAGAAGACTGTCAGTGAATCTGTGGTAGGCTGCTAACAGGAGCTCCCTGCTTTTCAGAAGGGACCTGTGCTTCTGCGCTGCAAATGCTGCTCATTCAGGGTCTATTTCTTATATTTACATAAGTAATTATTTGGCAGTGAATTTCCTCAGTACCTGAAATCATTACTTTTACTGAGAAGCTAAAGGATATCTTACTTAGATGTTTAGTTTTCAGTACTGAGGATAAATCAGCTCCCACAAACAGTGACGCTCACAGTGACGTTTGAGTTCACACAGAATAACAATGTGCTAACAGGAAAAACAGCTCAGTGGGCCTGTTGTGTAACTTCTCCTCTATCTGAGCTTCAAAAAGCCCAGAATCAGCAAAGTAAGAAGTTAAATTCTAGAAACGGATAAATAATCCATACAAAACATCCACAGACGCAAAGAAGAGCAAGAAAATCTGATGAGTTTTTGATTTCATGCTCTGCCGATTGTGTAATCTCGGGGTCACACAGAGTCTTTTTGTCTCCTTGGAAACTGTGAGCATGATGATGAGCATGATTTTGTTTTCCACGCGGTGTTTGATATAAACATCAACCTCAGGGTGAAATCGAAGCACATTTTAGAAAAAGTGTGCAAAATTACGTTAAGTAGTAAAGAGGAGAATAAATCATTGGTCAGTTTTCACGCCGGAGAAAAAGTTTATCAAAAAATTATCAAAATTTAAACAAATGATCTAAATAATGAAATCTAATTAAAGATACTGTTGGGTCTAAATTTTATTTAGCTATTGGTCTGTTCATCACCATCATTATTGTAAATTGTAAATTGTTAGATGTTATGTCATTTTTCTATGTTACAAGGCCTAATGCATTATTACATATCTAACAGTTAAAGTTGTGTGTATACATCTTAACAATATAATGTAGACAGTTCTTTACTGGGTTTTAAACTTATGCTGTGATCTTATGTAGACTACTCTCACAATGGGGTATTAGTTCACCAAAAGTTTTATGGCTCTGTGTGACCACAGATCTGCCGGAAACACCATAGAAGAGCTGTGGTAAAATAAGGTGAAGAATCAGGACTCGGGAATGTAAGCAGATAAGACAGGTTTATGGAGCTGGACCAGGAAGAGAATCAGAGGCGAGTGCTAACTTTTCTTTTTCAGAGAGCGGTCCGAGACGTCTCCAGGATCCATCAAGACAAAGGAAAAATCCAAGAAGGCGGACCGAAGCCAGAGACCTGGCAAGAGGAGTTACCTGTTGCATTTATGACACTGTGTCCTGCTAAGACAGACATCTTTTGGGGGGAAATGACTGCAACACAGAAGTGTCTAAACCCAGAGATCAGACAATGTTACCTTTGGGAAATTCTGCTTTAATAATTACATTTTGAAGTTTATATTTTCTCTTAAAACTCCTTTTTCCAGTAAAAGAATCAGACCTAATAATACTTAAAACCAATTATTTACATACTGTAAACTCTTATGTTTTCAGTCAGTTAGGATGATCAAAATTTTCTCCAGTTGCTAAATCCCAGATTAAAGCCAGAAATAATTTTATAAAACTGTTCAGATATTTCAGAGTGTGGACCAAAACAAGAGACCATGGGGTTCCGGATTAACTCTAGAGCGTTTGTCTTCATAGTGTGAATGTGATCCACCCTTGATCTGACACACCTACCAAGAGATCGCTGCAAAATTGAACCTTCTCCTAGTCAGGTTTGTATTGTTGTATAATGGGATGTGGTAGTGTAAATAAACACTGGAGCCACCATCCGACCAGTCCTAGACACATCTGACCATCAAACAGACCTCACGTTCTGTTACAAGTTAAACTCATTAAGAGATTTAGCCTAGAGTAGAAAAGCCTTTACTCAAAGAAACCAATCCCTTTAAACAGAAAGCCCAGATTATGATGGCTTTGTAAGCTTCTAATTCACAACAATTCAGTTAAAGTGGAGGCACAATTTTCAGATGCCTGAAAGTCCCACGATCGTCTGTTCGAGCAACTCTGTTTGGGCGCTGTTGGCGTTAAACTACAAATTACTCTAAAGAAGCCTATGACTGAGAGAAAATAGTAAAAAGGGTTCAAGAAAACGTCCAGTAGTTTTTTGCAAGAATTGTTCACTTGGCACTGTTTTAGCCTTGTTCAGGATGTTCTCCCTTTGAAATGTTTCATATGTTCTTCCAGATGTTCTTCCATAACCTGTAAGGCTACAAATATCGAAGCTACATAAACGTAGCGAGGGCTCCAATATCACCTGTTTAACTTCAAAAGCTGTTTGAAACAACAATTGACCTTTCACTGAGTACAGTTCAGCCCCACCCTTGAAAGCAAATGAACCAATAGCATTTAACTACCAGTTTCCCGGAAACAAACAGATTCTGACATTCTCTCCGTCTCGCTCCATAGAGAAGCATTAGGACCTGTGACACTTTAGTGGTTTTCTGGGCTGTATTTGTATTTTATGGCATAAATGTGGTTAAACGATGTGCCTGCAGCACTTAAAGAAGTGATACACTGTATCCCAAGAGGTTAATCAACGAACTTTATTTTATTCCGTTTCCCCAACCGACACAAAACATGGACAAATGTCTCCATTGGATAAAGCTGTGGGGCAGACCGCACAGTCAACTCAACATGACAACTATAAACAAGCATGTACGTTTGTAGACATTTCTGGTAAGACAATGGTCTTGAATAATCTTAACAATCAGGTCATATAAGTATTTGGCAGCCACCGATTGTGCAGTGTTGTTCCACTTAAAAAGATGAGAGACGTCTGCAATTTTCAGCATAGGTACACTTCCACTCTGAGAGACAAAATGTTAGAAAAAAATCCAGGAAATTACACTGTATAATTTTTTAAGAATTGATTTGTGTAATGGGGCAGAAAATAAATATTTAGCACCTAGACACAAGCAAGAATTCTTCCTCACAGACATGTTGCTTGTTTAAGAAGCTCTTCTATCCTCCACTCATTAACTGTATTGATGACACATGTATGATCTCGTTATCTATATAAAAGACACCCTGGCCACACCTTCAAACAGTCAGACTCCAATCTCCACCATGGCCAAGACCAGCCAGCTGTCCAAGGACATTAGGGACACGATTGTATTCCTGCACAAGACTGGGATGAGCCAATCTACTGTAGGTATTGGTGAGAGGAGATCAACTGTTGGAGCAATTATTAGAAATTGGAATAAATACAAGATCAATAACAATCTCCCTCGACCTGGGGCTCCATGCAAGATCTCACCTGTTGGGGTACACATGATCTTGAGAACGATGAGGAAACAGCCCAGAACTACATGGGGGGAACTGGTAAATGACCCAAAGAGAGCTGGGACCACAGTAATAATGTTTAATATTAGTAATACACGAAGTAGCCATGGGTCAAAATCCTGGTGCGCTCGAAAGGTCCCCCTACTTAATCCAGCACAAGTCAAGACCTATCTAAAGTTTGCCAGAGAGCATCTGGATGATCCAGAGGAGGATTGGGAGAATGTCATGTGGTCAGATGAGGCCAAAATAGAACTCTTTGGTATAAACGCCACTCGCCATGTTTGGAAGAGAAAGAATGCGGAGTTGCATCCCAAGGAAACAATACCCACTGTGAAGCATGGGGGTGGAAACCTTATACTTTGGGGCTGTTTTTCTGAAAAGGGAACAGGACGACTGATCCGTCTTCAGGAAAGGATAAATGGGGGAATGTATCGTGAGATTTAGGGCAAAACCCTCCTTCCATCAGTGAGAGCACTGAAGATGAAACGTGGCTGGATCTTCCAGCATGACAATGATCCCAAACACAATCGTCCGGGCAACAAAGGAGTGGCTACGTGAAAAGCATTTCAAGTTTCTGGAGCGGCCTAGCCAGTCTCAAGACCTCAATCCAATAGCGAATCTGTGGAGGAAGTTGAAAGTCCGTGTTGCCCAGGGACAGCCCCAAAACATCACAGCTGTAGAGAAGATTTGCATGGAAGAATGGGCCAAAATAGCAGCTACAGTGTGCAAACCTGGTGAAGACCTACTGGAACCCTTTGACCTCTTTCATTGCCAACCAAGGTTACATTATGAAGGATCAATGTGAACTTTTGTTATTGAGCAAATACTTATTTTGCACCATTACACAAATAAATGATTTAAAAATCATGCAGACCTGTCTGATCTTTTTAAGTGGGAAAACTTGCACAACCAGTGGCTGCTGAACACTTTTTGCCCCACTGTAAGTTAATATAAATCATGTAAAGTCTGGGGTAAATGAGGTTTCTTAGGCAACAGGCTACTATTATGTTAACTGATTGTAACTGAGTTTAACACATTACCCTGCCTTATACAAACAGTATTGGTGTTGAATGATGTTTCTTTTGTCAAAGACAGTTGATGCCAGATTAGGCTTCTCCCTATTCCTTGAGAAGATTTGAAGTCTGTGCCTCTAATTTTAGTTTATTTTCATATACTTCAACTTTGAAATTTTGTACATAGTCTTCCAAGGCATAATGCTTGTTCGCTCCAAAAGTTGTCAAGAGCCTCTTTAAGAATTCCCTTCCATGGATTGCATCAATCAATGCACTGATTGTTTTTTGCTCATCTGAGTTGAGGTCACAGAGATAAAAGGTTTAAGAAGGAAACCCTGATTTCCCCCTCTTCAGTGACCCTCTTCAGCTCATTCTGAGGGATCCCAAAGGTGTTCCCAGTCTAGAAGTGATGCATGGTCCTTCTGGGTCTGACTGGATTCTCCTCCTAGTGGGAAGTGTCTGGAAAACCTCCAAAGGGAGGCATATTTCATGATGTTCAGAGAGGGTTGGAACATAAACAACTCTTTCTTCACCACAACAGGCCAAAGCAACACCTGAATTACTGTAGATGAAGTCCCAGTCTTTACAATCATTTGTAAACCAGGAACTCCTGCTCCTTGATCTTTTTCCAATGGAGAAATATAGCGTTATACTTAGAAGAGCCGACCTGATCCTGGCTATGAACCAAAGGTATTCTACAGTAGAAAAGCTCACACAAGGTCTGCAAATCAGCCCGTAGTTAGACACTGACAGCATAATCACCCCACAGGGTTCAGATGAGTCCCGTCTTTGACCAAGTACGCTTAAATGGACTGCTCGAGTACACACTGAGGGTCATGGCCTAAAAAGCCAAATAGAGCAGCATCGTCTTCAAAAAAACAAAGAACAGTCCTTGAGATTCCCAAATCAGACATCCTCCCCTCTGTGACAAGGCATTCATCCAAAAACACTCCAGACAGAATTGGTGACAAGAGGCGGACTCCATCCTGCACTGACAACAAGATCAACTTTGGTCATGCAAGGTCATCTTAAAAATATATACCTCCAGCACCCAGTACTCCAGCAAAGCCAACAAAAAAATACCTTTCATAAGTCTTTTCCACATCCACAAAACACATGGGAGCTGGGTGACCACACTCCCATGACCCGTTCAGCAGTCCTCGAGGGTAAAGAGCTGTTCGACTGGTCCACTGGTCAACAACCAGAGCAGAATCCACACTGATCGTCCTGAATTCGATGATGGAAAATTGGTCAAGTTAACTTTGTCAAGGAGGCTGAGAACTGGGATCCCCAGGTGGAACACAGTCTGCCACTCCCTCAGTGTTGTCCCTGCCCTCCATATGAGTTTCAAGAGGCATGTCAACCATGAAAGTGCCAGAAACTCATGAACCTTCAGGATCTCAGAGTGAATCTGGCCCACCCATGGCACACAGAGAACAGCAGAGATCTGAGCCTGGTTGGTATATAATTCAGTTTTACAGGGTCAAGTTTGTCGTTTCCGGGGAGCTTAAATGCAATTCTGCTTCAGAGTTACTTAATTTATAAAGTCCTTATGAATATTTTGGAAATTATTTTGACACACGTAGACTATTACGTTTACTTTTGATTTTAAATTAATTACTTTGAGGCCTAATCAACACGTTCCCGGTGGTTGTCAACATCAGCTTCAGGCAGGCTAGTGGTCGCCGAGTAAAGAGGTTTCCCGCTCCCGTTTGTTCCTCATCCGAGCGCACTTTCGCCGCCTTGCGTCTTTTGAAGACATGGATATACAGTCAATGATGGGTACGCAGCACCATGACCCAAAAACACTCACACACTTTTCACTGATCCATGCCCACACAGACATTCTGAACTCCCTGGACATTCGTCCCCTCATGAGAGACTTTATTTCCACGACCCCAGAGCGCACCTCGACGTTTGGACACCTGTAACCAGGGCAACCTGCCTGCAGCTCAAAGTAAGAGCATGGTGCCGCTGTTCTGACGATCTGTGCTACCTCAGCAGAATGTCCTACCGTAGCGCGCGTAGATAGCTGTCTATCTGTTGGTACTACCCATCGAAAAGTGCTACCGGTTTGTTTAAATGCCGAAAACAACTGTTAGCCTTTGATGTTAAATATAATCATCGACAAATATTTTTCAAGTGACGGGATTAAAGTGGCGGTTTAGCAGTAATACGCAACAATTTACATGAATACGAAAAACTTTTCTTTCAATCCACAGAACATGCTACCTGTTTAATATAAAGCTAAAACTAGCACATAAAATATGCACTAAAAACAGTGATCAGAATATCCTACCTGTTAAATACTGGGTCGCACATATAGATGATAGTACTGATCTGTAGATGACTGATAACTCTGGAAATCTGTTATTAGTTTGTAAAGCAGCTAATGAATATATACCAAACCAGTAAGACTAGAGCTGATAGCAGTATTATATACTCCCGAATATTAAAATGTAGTATGATTATAAGCACAGATAACCCGCAAAATACACCGCATTTACTCTACAACTCAAATTATTGGGACTTGTTTACATGTATAGCGATATCACAGAAGTGAAATTATACAAGGGCTGTCATGTAAACTTGAAACAAGTAGTTAAGGAAAGCCTTAAAATATTTTGAATAAAAATTAGCCGGTAATAAAAATAATTTGAATAAAACTCACTGTAAACTTCAAAGAAATAAAACAGACGAATTGGAACTTTCAGGTAGGAATTCTTGATGACAGATTTGCTGAGTAAGCGAATTGTGACGTAACATCGAACTGTGCATGCGCAGTGCTACAGGGTAGCGCTGATTGAGGGATAGCACAGATAGTCGGAAACACCGGCGCGCAATTTTCATATCTATTCATGCAGCGCTATTTTGATCGTGTGTTCTTTGTGTAATGGATCTGGAGAACTGTTAAATAACGTGTTTAAATAGTAGGACATTTTTTCCTTGTGGGTTGTGTCAAAAGTTTGGAGATGGAGACAGAAAAAGTGTTATTTAGTGTTTGCGTTCTTTGCGTAATGGATGTGTTCAATTACGTGTTTAAATAGTAGGGCATTTTTTCCTTGTGGAGTATATATGTAAAAGGATCTTGGAGCTAATAGAGTCGCGTGTGACATTAAGATGTTGTAGTGACTCCGGTTCGTGCCAGCTGTCCAAATCTATTGCATCGTTATTGTGAAGTAGAACTGATTATGTATGTGTGCTACAGACCTTATTCTAAATAGGCATATAGGCTCAAATTCCAATTCAAAAAGACTTTATATTGTATAGGGAAATTAAGTGCTGTAGCTCATATAATTAATTGTTTAAGGAGTTGTAGATGATGATGGCTGTGGGCAGGAAGGATTTCCTGTAGCAGTCTGTATTGCAGCGAAACTGAAGAAGCCTCCGACTGAAGACGCTCTGTTGTTGTATGACTGTCTCATGAAGAGGATGCTCAGGGTTGTCCATAACTGTTTTTTTTATCTTATGAAGAATCCTTTGCATTATCATCTCCAGATGTTCCAGGTGTTTTTGTCCAGCGATTTTCTTTCACAGCACCCCCTGTTCAAAATTACTTCCAGTGGCCCTGCTGATCAGGCTTGATTGTAGCAGTCCATCTGAACTAGAAAAATGTGGTTGATCACATTTAATTTGTGATTTAACAAGTGGGGTATTTGGTCTGATGATCTGAAACACTTATCTGTCACAAGACAAAACTGAAACTAAAGAAATCTGTAAAGGGGAAAACCCTTGTGACATGTTTGTGGAGAGATAAATGGGACCAAGGGATTGTTATATCGCTTTCGTTATCGTTGGGTTTTCTCTGAGCTCTTTAAAAAAAAAAATTGTCCTGAAGCAAACCCAGCATGGAAACCTTTGTTCTCCAGGACAGTTTGTAGAATAGCATAATGAATGTGAATAACTTTAATCTCCCCTTGTGATTAATTTCCTCATGAAAGCGGATCAGTACACGTTGATTGACTTGTTGCATCAACAGGCCGGTGTGGGGGATTTCCACAGGGCAACTCAGGTTCCACCTGTTCCCTCCTGATCCAGGAGCAGGACAACACGGTGGGGAAAACATGCGGACGCATTGGTCACACTTGGTGACTACGTCTAAAGCTCCAAATATAGCTCATACCCAACAGCATAATCACCCCACAGGCTTTAGATGAGTTTTTTTTGCTTTTCCTCAGAAAGCCCCATTAGGTAGCAAAACTCGTAGCCTTTTCTGGTTTCTTCAGCTTTATGACATTTTTCAGCATCACACTTGGATTTCCAGCTATAAGAAACCGCTCCGAATTCCAGAAAAGTTAGTGTAGGACTTGGATTCTTGCGCCGATGTTATGTCCTAAACTGAAACTGGTAGAGAATAGAAAACTGCTATAATTTAATTTATTGTTTCGATTTTCCACCAAACTTGCTGAGAGGGTGTGAAAAATGCCCCTCTGCTTTTCAACGAAAGGTGTAAAAAGTGAGAAACTAGCTGAAGAACATAAATATTTTCGAGAGATACACCTGCGTTGCACATCCTTTCATGCATTTAGAAGCATAAATAAGCAACAGCTGAATTCATTCAAATTAAACCAATGTTTGAGCTGAAGAAAGATGCATAGTGTGGATGAATACAGTTTCCTGATCATCAGAGAGCGCGCTCTGGGCGAACCATTGGGGCTTCGGCTAAAGTTAGCAGTGATGTCTTGCTGTGTAACAGGAGAGACAGTTGGCCTGCTAACATCACAAAAATCTGAGGCCAGGCACATTCCTCTGTATAAATAACCAGGGGGGAGCTGGTGCACAAGAGGGGCGGGGCAGAGACATATTCACAGAGAGAGAGAGAGAGAGAGAGTGGCTTTCAGGCTGCGTGGCTGAGTGATGGGACAGCTGGAGTGAATGTGCACGGCGAAGCAGCGGAGAATTCAAGCAAATCAAAAGTTGCTTTAATTGTTATCCATGAAGCAATGCTCTTATTTTAACAACACGTGTTGTTTACATGTTCTTCTACACAGTGGTGTGTTTCCAAATATGGAAGCTACCCTGATGTGAAAGCGGAACTCAGTTAAATCTGAACCCAAAGAACAATAGCAGCATGTTTTCTACAACACCCTCAATTATCTTTAAGAAAATTAAAAATACGTTTATAGATTGTTGTTTTTTACTGGAGAAAAAAAAAAAAAGGAAAACCGTTTTTATCTGTTCCCAGTATTGTGCAAAAATCTTGAGTCATCCCTCGTTTTTCTAAATTGTCCAGACATGCAGCCAGACTATCTCTTGGTCTCTTTCGGTAGTTCTCTCTTTTAAAGCTTTTCTTTGAACTTGAGCCACTGGACTTTGATGACTATGAGTCAGTCAGGCATAAAAAGTCTCCTAACTCAAGGGATGAGCTTGTTTCGTGTCCAAACAGAACAAACAACTTAAGAAAGGACAGATTTTCAGATCAATCTTTAGGTTCTTTGTTTCAGCAAGGCTGATACATCCCAGAGATAGGACAGTCTGAAAGAAGGGCTTCCCAAGGAGCTAACCCTTAAATATTAAAAACATAACTTATCTGGTGGATTTTAACATTTGTCCTCCATTTCTCCAGCTTCACACATGCTGCCATGATCAGCTACAAGGAAACAATACTTTGAATTTAGGAGCTTTTTGCCTAAGTGGTTAGAGTTAATTAGTTAAGCATTAACAAATCAGATGAAGTTCTGGTCATTTCATCCATTGCAGTTTCTTTTTTTTCCTTTTTTTTCAGTTTGGGTAATTACTCACCCAATTTTAGATTCATATGTCAGTCAAATAAGTGCTTCAACTAGGAATCAGAACCATAATTAGTAGAAGCAAAATTGTACATACAATAAATAAAAGTATACACATGTCAGATTTAAGGATTCTGATCATTATTTATCTCCATAATTCATCAGGAAACCCAATTATTTGCGAACCGCAAAGGGTAAAAACCTTCAAAGACCTTCTGAAAACCTGCTGAGCGGTCGACCAAGAGCTTTTTATATGGGTAAAGGTGGTTCAAAGCTTTTGCACAGTTTGGTACAATCATGAACTCAGTCCTATAAACAAGTCTTTAATTTAACATATATTTTTTCTGAGGTATAGCTTGATTGATTACAACAATCTTGCAAAAGTAGGATTTTAAAAATTGAATTGCATTTATTTTTGTGCATTTTTATTATAAGATGTTATTATCAAGCAGAGTTTTACACACATTGTCCCCCTGGCCTTTATAGATAACGTCATTCAGGCTCACTATCTGACATCGGCTGGAACGGTCTGCATCTACACACAAGCTCAGGCTGAGCCCTGCAGAACGATCACATAAACCGCTGATATATGAAGAGCATATGGGCTGGGAATATCATTTTTTGAGGTGATTCATGGCAGAAAAATAGAGATTTGCTGATCAGAATGCGTGTCACTTTGGCCTCCAGAGTTTCCTTGGTCGGACACTGAAGAACAGGGACTTGCTTTGGATGAATCAGTTGTTTAAAAAATGATTTATTCCCAGGACGCATCACATAAATCAAACCTTTCCGCTGCATGCTGATGTCAAACAGAGATGCATTTTAAACCAAATGTTATACGCAAAACCCCTGATGTTAGATTTTAAAAGGAAAAATAAATGTCTCAAGAGAAAGGAAGGAGTCAAATCAGATACACAGTATGTGCCTTGCAGAAAGAAGTGTATAAATTCATCGTAGATTAAGTTGCTTTATATGTTAAAACAGATGCAATTATTGAATTGTTCCAGTAATGACTTATGTTTATAGCTAAAATCTCCCAATGATTTGCATCCTACAGGCAGGAGCATCCTAAGTGGGAGTATCAGTTGGTATTATTACAAAAACATGATAATAAAAAACTTCGACATGTTTTAGGTAACTGTGAATAGAATCAAAGCTGTTATTGGTGTTCCCCTATGGAACAGACTTTGGACAATGGCACAGGTTTATGGATGCATGGTGCATGTCGGAGTTTAAAGAAACAGAACCGTTACCTTCACCCAGATCCAAGACAGCCAGCACAGCGCTCGTCCGAGCCTCTCCCAGGTGATTATTGGCGATGCAGGTGTAGAGACCGGCATCGCTGGGTTTGCAGTCCCTAATCCAAAGGCCTCCGTACTCCTGGTTCTCCATGTTGAGGAGCTCGTCGTTGTGGTACCAGTACAGTGACGGTTGGGGGTCCCCAGCCACGGTCACCTTGAGGCGGATGTCACAGCCCGTCCCCACGGCGGCGTTCCTCATTTTTCGAATGAAAACGGGCGGGGATGGGTTGGGATGCCCGGGGCCTCGGGATTCGGGGACCACCTGCTCCGGCCCTGTTTTGGACCGTTTTGGTGGGATGATGGGACTCGAGGGTGCTGCTGCTTCATCTGCCCCCTTCTTCAGGGTCATCGCTATATCTGCCTTTCTCATGGTCAAAGTTAAAGGTGGGTTCTCCAATGAATTATGTACCTGTCTGCCCAGACCGCATGAAAAAATGACACTTTCTTGTATGTTGAACCGAAATCCTGGCAGGGCCTAAAAGTCTTTCAGGAGGTCTTACAAACAATCCATCCATCTACCTCAGTATAGAAAAATAAAACTCTTTGTAACATCTGTGCAGTTGTTTGCCTTGCTAAAAGCGATGCTATCTGACCTCAATAGTGAGAAAAAGAAATTGTTGATGAGCAGGTAATGAGGCAGTACAGAGACAGCGACTACTCGCCTGAACAGAGGTATTTTTAGGATAAGACCCAACAGATCATGTTGCATTAACATCAGCTCCTGTGACTTCTCTTGAAACTGACAGCTTTGATTCTCGGACTTCATTTATGCTCCGGTCATCTGTTTTTCTTCATTTCACCTCTTCCCAGGAGAGTTTAACATCTTCCGAAAACAAGGTGGAAAAGTCTTCTTTGAGGTTTGTTCTTGCTTTGCTTCTTCCAAGGACCGGATCCTACCTGATAAGTTGCACTGTGATCCCCTCCCCTCGCCGCTCCTCGTCCCTTAAGTTAAATCAGCCCACTCATGATTCCCCCCTACCTTTACCAGTCAGTCTGGTGGGGGAAATGACGGTCCGAGCCCTGCGAACCAAGCACTGACAGCTGCCTGGTCTAGCTGCCCACTCAAAGCAAGGCTCCCACCCCCTTTGTCATTTTTAGCCAACCTGAGGTCAGTAGAACATGGTGCAACACTTGGGGCACGCTGGAAAGGGTGGAGAGCACAAGACAGATATTTAATTGCCAATCATGTGTTGAGGCAAACGCTGACCTCTTAGTTGTGTCAAGGGGCTCAAAATCACGTTTAGTTTCTATCGGTTCTATGAAGAATATGAAACAAAACAACAGATTACTGTCCTTTAGAGCTCTGGGAAACAAACAACATATGATGTTACCTGAAATAATGCTTCAGGTTTGTTTGAGCTTTTAATCATGTGAGTCCCAAGAGAACTAGTTTGACAGAAGGTGGCAGTGTGACTGTTTCTACTTTCTGTCTGAATCGGAAAGGGGAATTACATCAACTGAACTGAATGGTACACTTACTGGCCTCTTTATTTAGTACACCTTTCCAATCGTTTGTTTAAACAGTCAACAGGTAAAAAAAACACGTTACCAGGTCAGCGAATACAGGCGTCTAGATGTGACGAAGACAGCTAGATGAGCATCAGAATGGGGGAGAACGTGGCTTTAAATTTGGGATGGTTCTGGGTGCCAGACTACTACAGATACAAGTACTTTAGAAACTCCAGATCTAAAGCCACCTCTCTGGTTTCCAGGGATGTGGATGTGTGGATGAAGAGACTGAGCAGACTGGTTCCAGGGCGATGGAGAGGAAACAGCAGCTGAAATAACCAATGGTCTGCAGAACACCTATAGGGTGCTGTTTGTAAAGTCACACAGTCAAAAAATTAACAGCAATAATGTGAGTTACTTAGCATGTTTAAACATAAGGCAAAGAAAAGAGCTCATTTTTTTGCTAGTGAAATATTTAGCTTTAAGCTAAATAATTAATCCAGAGCTAAACATTTTGCCTAAAATGCAAATATTCACTTGCCGATAAGTAGAAGTGGACTTATCAAAAAAAAAAAAACTGGGTCTTACAAACCTCTAGGCCAATGGTTCCTCAAGTTGGAGTCACAGATATGTAGGATCCTCTCAAGAAGCATGAGAAAGCATATGTATTTTATAAATCATTAAAAATACAAAAGAAAATCCGGACTTTAATAAATAAAATTGGTTGTTGATGCTGATGGTGTTGCAATTGTAACACTTTTTAGCTGACTCGGTAAAAAATGCTTATATGCTCAACCAGAAGTCGGGGTCACGGGGTCTTACATTTTTATTTTAGGGGTCAGAAGTTTGGAAACCTCTGCTCTAAGCTACATAAACTGCTGCTGTAGATCCGTCGATTAACGCCTGTATTGCCATTAAAACGGCCCCTCCTGTGTTTTAGGCTCTACATGTGGAGAGGAAAAGAAACGAGTCTCGCCAGTAGTTTATATAGAGGTTTGTGAGACCCAGCTTTTATTTTGGTAGTCCACTTCTGCTTATCTGCAATTAGCATTTTTAGCTAAATGTTTAGCTTTAAACTGAATAGGATCTTGATAACTAAATATTTAGCTTGCTAAGTAAATATTTAGTTTGAAGCTCGCTAACTAAATATTTGATTTGCTAATTAAAACTAAACTATCACATTTAAAAACGAATGAATAACATGGTAAACAAAATATGACTTTAAAAATGAACTCCCATTTTTTTCTCTTATAACAGGCTAAATAACTTCAATTATTGCTGTTAATTCTTGACTGTGTAGCTTTAGAAACGGCACCCCATAGAACACCACATCTGAATGCACAACATGTGGAACCTTGAAGCAGATGAGCTACAGCAGCAGAAGACCGCTCCTATCAGCTAAGAACAGGAAACCGAGGCTATAATTCACAGGCTCGGTCAGAATTTGGGAATCTTTGGGATTTGCATTTGTAGAGCAAATTAAAGTACTGTGAAAGTGAAAAGGGAAGAAACTTTTCATCTGTTTCTCTCCTGAGGGATCAGTTTAAGGTCATGATGGGGGGGCATGTTGTCCTCTTATGGGTGCCGTGATTTTCCTGAAGCAGTAATCACAACTTCTGTTTGTGGTTTCCTCAATCAGGCCGACCTTTAATAATAACAGCTGATAAATGCTGTGACTCAGGGCTGCTCCTGTTCATCCCATGAGAGGAAAGTGAGTGCTTGTTTGTAACTTTAAGGAGGGCTTTTAGCTGTGCAGACAGTCTTTAATCCATAAAACACAACAAGCTGGCGTCGGCTGAGAGTCTTTAATAAAAAAAACTGAAAAAAAACGTTTTATGCTTGTACCATTTTTTTCTATCTTCTGTAGTCATACGAGACCAACAGCTGCTGTGTTCAAACTCATTTGTGCTTTTTTCATTTTTTTTTTTTTTGTTCTTGCATATTTTCCGTCTAGACATCATGATGCTGTAAGTAAGTTATGACATTTTTTTTTCAAAACTTACCCTAAATGTTGTCAGACCTGTTTTGTTCCACTTTCCAGTAAACTACACTATTCTGCTAAAAAAAAAAAAAAAAGGAAAAAAGAAAAAGAGGCAACACAAATGTTTGCAGCTTAGCTTTAAGAAGCCTTTTCCTGGTAACATAAATAAGATGAAAACTAGATCAATACATAGGAAGCATATTCATAAAAGGTCAAGAAAAATTAAAGGCAACTTTAAGTAAAAAAATATGCAGCTCTTTCAAAGTCCAGCAAATAATACAAGTTACATTTTCCGACTGTTTTTACATGACTGTTGAGGTGATTTCTGATGATAGTGAAGACCTGCTGGCTCTTGAGACCGACGCTCTCTCCAGGAGGCCCATCTTCCTCATTTTCTGCAGCAATCTCTTCCTGAACTTCTCCCCCACAAACGCGTACAGCACCGGGTTCACGCAGCTGTGCAGCAGCCCCAGGCTCTGCGTGGCAAACATGGCCTGATCCACCGCCGTCCTCTCCTGGCACCCGTACTTCACGATCTTCAACCTGAAAAACGTGTCCGCCATCACCGCCAGGTGGTACGGCGTCCAGCAGAGCAGGAAGGCGACGACCACGCACCAGATCACTCTCATTGCTCGCTGCCGCTGGAAGCCCCCGCGGATGTGAAGGAGGCGCTGGATGGTCACGCCGTAGCAGGGCAGCATGATGGCCAGGGGGATAAGGAACCCCAGGGCGTGGCGGAGGACCCTGGTGGCCAGCCTCCACTCGTCCGCGCTGCTGGGGTCGTACTGCACGGCACACACTATGTGAGTGGAGTTCTGGGACTGGAAAGCAGAGCTGAAGAACCCCGGCAGGGACAGCAGCCCCCCGACCACCCAGACCCCCGCACAGACGACCCAGCTGAACACCCGCCGGTTGGCCCTGCGCGCCTCCATCGCTCGCACTATCACCATGTAGCGGTCCATGCTGATAAAGGTCAGGAACAGAATGCTGGAGTAGAAACTGAGCTCCTGCAGGATGGTGACGACTTTACACATGGCATCCCCGAAAACCCAGCCCTGCGTCACAGAGGTGGCCCAGAAAGGAAGGGTGACGGCCAGCAGGATGTCCGCAATGGTCAGGTGGAGGAGGTAGACGTCGGAGGGGGTCAGCGCCTGCTCGCTCTGGCCGATCACCAACCCCACCACCAGATTCCCGGGAATGGCCAGCACGAAGATGATGACGTAAAACACGGAGGCGGCCAGCATCACAGCGTTGGGGAACCGGAAGTTGTCGCAAGGCTCTGTGTCCGGGTTCAGGATAAACTCTGTATAGTTATACGTAAAGTTTAGCTCGTCATAGATAGAACTGAAGTCCCCTAAGAAGGAAGATGTTTCCAGATCTGAGGACAGGAATTAAAATGAAATATTAGACTAAACCAGGTTTATTCTTTAGTACAATAGGAGCAGAGGTGGGTAGTAACTACCCTAATTTTCAGACTACAAGTTGTTACTTTTTTCACACGCTTTTGACCCTGCGTCCTATACAACGGTGCGGCTAATTTATAGATTTGTCTTTACTGGCTCACGGCCTCTTGGGGGCACTATAGCACGAAGTGCAAAAGATAATGCGGACACTAGCTGTAGTTTTCATGCACACACCCTCCTCATGGAAAACACACAAAGAAATGCAGCTTTTGAGCTAAAGGCAATCGAGCTGGCCGTCAAAGAAGGAAATAGAGCTACTGTAGGTTAGCTTGGCATCAATAAATCGATGGTGAGACGTTGGAGGAGGCAGCGGGAAGAACTGAGTCAGTGTAAAAAGACGACAAAAGCTTTCAGAGGACATAAAGACACTGAAGAAGACGACTTCCGTGGCTTTAATGAGGAAGAGGATGATGAAGATAGTGACCAATGACTTTTCTGTTAGGCTAAAGTATGTTTTATTTTCTAACCAGACATGTTACTGTCGTGTTGGTGCTGTACTGCCGATTTTCAGTCAGGCAGAGTTGGGGAAAAAAGCACGTCTTAAACTAGAAAAGCACTCAGACAGCGCAGACCTCCGCCAGGGCCATGTTGTTATCTAATTCTTCCTTTCTGTACTTTTCCTATAAAATGTCTCTTAATGAGACGCATGGCTGCACTCTTCCACCAGAGCGGAGATTCTGGTGCGTGAGGGCAGCCGCTTGTGAGCTCTCTGACATGGAGAGCAGTGGAGGTTAGCACCGGTGGGTGGATACGCGCTTCATGTCGGATCAACCCCAAAGTTAATCAGTTGTTCCTGGTCCCATTGTGGACGTTTCCTGAAAATGTCATCGAAATCCGTCCATGACTTTTTGAGTTATGTTTCCCTAAGACAGATGGGCACGAAAACGTTACGTCCTGTCAGAGGTAATAAAGAAAATCTTCCATGTACCGTGTTTCTGCGTAAATATCTCATGTTACTACATGAAAATGTGCGACTTATATTCAGGTGCGCCCTATATATGTACAAAATGTTATTTCTTTTCAAATTTACCTGGTGCAGCTTATATTCAGGTACGCTCAATAGTCCGAAATTTATGGTATTTACATTTACTCAGTCACATTTAGGAAAAAAACTTTATTTTTAAACTAGTTTTACAATGCCGCAGTTTTTCCTTTTACTTGAGTGATATTATTATGAAGTATCACTACTCTTACTTGAGTAAAATATCTGGATCCTCGACCCACTCTCAGTAAATTCACTGAATGAAGAGCAACCATATTTTAACCAAAAATACACCAGACACAGACCTACAGCTTTTTAAAAAAGACCACCTGTTTCTACACAAGCTTTGGTTTTCTAATGTAATCTTCTGACTGTTGAGCTTTTTGTTGCATTTTGAGGTAATGCACATATATAGTAAAGACCATAAATTGTCACTGGAAGTACTTTTTACCTTGTTCTAAGATATATTTATTCATTACTTACTGAAAGTTTTGGTATTATATTGAAAAAAAAGATACTTAGAAAAGTCTTTCTTCTGCTTAAAATGTGTTATTATTTTGTAATTAATTTACTTATTTGTATTTTCTTTTCATTATTGTCTTTAAAATATTTTGTCTGTCTGATAAATCATATGTTACTCAGCGCTCGAGTAGCCTTTTTTACTTTTACCCCAGTAAAAATATGTTGAAGTATTGCTACTCTTACTTGAGTAAAATTTTTGGGTAGTCTGCCCACCTCTGAATAGGAATGACATCCATAAGTTATTTAATTCAGAAAAATCAATATAAACTGTTATTTTAGGCTTAAATAAATACTGACCTGCCATCATCTGAACTGTCTTCTCTGCAGGAGGCTCTTCATATGTCACAAGGAGACAAGGAACAAAGTTCGTATCTGACTCTCCTCCCATCAAACCTGTTTACTTCTCATTATTTGATTTGCTCAACAGTCCCAACTGGGAGGTGTCTGCTTCTTTGTTAATATGTATTATATCACAAATCCTTCAACAAATAGGGCAAATATAGGTCAATTTTGTTGGTTTTTGCATTAGCAAAGGGAAATGTATAGAGTACTTTAAATACAGTGTGAAATAAAACAGAATCAAGTGCTTGAAGCAGGAAAAAAATTACAGGAAGTAAGAATTACCCAACATAGAAAAATAGAAAAACAACTAAATCTGGTTAAAATTCATATCTTTCCTCAACGGTAAAGTCAAGCAAGATAAGTGGCAGATTTAAAACACTTACAGTATATGTATGGGGTTTTTTTTAAAGCTCAGTTTAATGAGTTGGTTGGTTTTTCAGTGTTTCCAGGGTGATGGCTGAATCAAACTGAAAGGGAAACCCCTATTTGATCTTGAGATAAACACCTGATGAAGATATGTAGCACATCAGAAGCTCCACAGCTGATTTAGCAATGCATGACTCTGCAGCTTGAAGCTCCTGTGGCGACAGGGCCAAACATAAGGATGAAAACACGGAGACGTGGCCGAGAGGAAGTTCCCAGCTCATGACACGCGTCTTTGTTGACACACGAGTTCGTCACACTTCCTGCCACACATCTCATGTGTTTCAGCTTCCAGTGTCACATGTGTCGAGCAGCGCGAGCCCAATAACAACAAAAAAAAGATTCAACACAATGTGAGACTTTTGTTTTTTTACAAACATAAAACCTAACAGATGTGTGGGTGGAGGTTTATGCATGCTGATTAGCGATGTGCATAAACTTCAATAAATAACAGAAATAAACAGCCAAAGATTTGTTTGTGTCACAACCTCTAGGGATGTGTTTGCTCACTGAATCTATAGCAGCTCCTTTAAAAGTGGAAACGGCCTTTATTTGGCCTTTGCCGTGTCCTACACCAAGAGAGATCGGCTTCTCTTTACAACTCTGTGTACGTTGTGAAATACCTGTCCTTTTTGTGATTTATCATCGTTTTGCAATTTAAAAGCTGAATATTTTTATGAAACAACCTCGTCTGCTTTTTGTATTTAACAAGGTTACACCAACAAGTTCGCCTGAGTCTGTCTGCATGTTTCTGGTCCTGTTTACTGTGAAATTAAAATGAAAGCAAAAGTCAAAGCCTTTGCTTTGTGTTGTATATAATCAGAGGTGGGTAGTAACTAGTTACATTTACTCAGTTACATTTACTTGGGTAACCTTTTGAAAAACAATTTACATTTAGGAGTAGTTTTACTGCACCGTACTTTTAACTTTTACTTGAGTAATATTTTTATGAAGTAGAACTACTCTTATTTGAGTAAAATGTTTGTCTACTTTTCCCATATAGTACGTAACTTTACTGAATAAAGAACAAGCTTGTTTGAACCAAAAACCCACAACTAGGGGTGGGCTGGTGTTGAAATTCAGCCTGGGAGCTTGGTTTGGAGAGGCATTTAATCTGATCGCTTCAGGATGCAAGTGAAACCATAATTTTAACAAAAAAACTTCTATTGGTAAGATATCATAAAAGTGTTTTTATCCTTCCAATAATATTAATAAAATGTTTAAGGCAATAAGGGGCTAATAATATGTTTTATATCGTCACAACCAGAGGTATGTATCTAGTTACGTTTACTTGAGTAGTTTTACTACACCACATATTACTTTTACTTGAGTAAAATTATTATCAAGTATTGCTTCTCTTTCTTAAGTAAAGGTTCTGGATCCTCTATTTACTCCGAAAAATTTATTTGAATCAAAACAGACATGTTTTAATCAAAAAGGCACCAGACACGGACACAGACCTACAGTTTATGCTAAAGTAAGATCTCATGTTTGTACACAAACTTTGTTGTTCTAATGCTATCTGCTAAGCCATGTGGAGAGTAATTGAATATACAGTAAACCATTTATATTGTCACTGGAACCCTGTTCTTACACAGATACATTACCTATTGTAAGTAATAATTTAATACATTTTATGTTGGAACATTTTGGATTGAAAAAGTGTTTTTTATGCAATTATATTTATTTTGTAATTACATTTATGTGTTTTAATTTTTGCATTGTACTCTTTAAAATATTAGGATTTGCACATAACTATATTTTTTTAAGTATTTTTACTCTCGAGTAAATTCTTGGATGGCTACTTTATACTTTTACTTTAGTGCTACTCTTACTTGAATACATTATTTGGTACCCTACCTACCTCTGGTCACGACATAAAAACATTTCAGAATATTTCCAAACTCCGTTGGAATCAAGCGGAGAGACCAGGGACTGTGGACCATGTTTTGTTTTTGTACAGCAATCTCCGGGTCGAGTAAATGGCAGCAGTTGGAAATGAAATGGAAAATCAATTCAATTCAAATTCAAAAATACTTTCTTGATCCCAGAGGGAAATTAAGTGTTGTAGCTCTTACAAATAATTAGTTCTTTAAGGAGTTGTTGTAGATGATGATGGCTGTGGGCAGGAAGGATTTCCTGTAGCGGTCTGTGTTGCAGCAAAACTGAAGAAGCCTCCGACTGAAGACGCTCTGTTGTTGTATGACTGTCTCATGAAGAGGATGTTCAGGGTTGTCCATACCTTTTTTTTTTATTTTATGAATAATCCTCCTTTTCATCATCATCTCCAAATGTTCCACAGTCGTCCCCAGAACCAGAACCTTCTTTATCAGGTTGTTGAGCCTTTTTAAATCCCTGGCTCTGATGCTGCTACCCCAACAGATGACGGCTGAAGAGATTACACTCTCCACAACAGACTTGTAGAAGATCTGCAGCATCTTGCTACAAACCTTGAAGGACCTAAGCTTCCTCAAGAAGTACAGTCTGCTCTGTCCCTTCTTGTAGACGGCTTCACTGTTCAGCCTCCAGTCCAGTCTGTTGTCAAGGTGAACTCCGAGGTATTTATACTCCTCAACCACCTCCACTTCTTCTCCCATGATGGAAAAAGTTTTTGACGTATCCCTGTTTCTTCTGAAATCTACAATCATCTCCTTTGTTTTGTTCACATTCAAGGTGAGACGATTGTTTCCACACCATGTCACAAAGCGGTCCACCAGCTCTCTGTATTCAGCTTCTTGTCCATCTCTGATCCATCCGACAATTGCAGAGTCATCTGAGTATTTCTGCAGATGACAGGTCTCTGATTTGTACTGGAAGTCTGAGGTGTACGGAGTGAAAAGGAATGGTGAGTTTCTGTTAAATGCACTGGAGAAATCAAAGAACATGATCCTCACAGTGCTGCCTGCTTTGTCCAGATGACAGTGGGTTGGTTGAAGTAGGTGGATGATGACATCTTCAACTCCAACTCCATGGCGATAAGCAAACTGCAGCGGGTCCTGATACGTTCTTTGCTTCTGTTCTACATCCACGTCTTCTTATCAACTCATCAGGGATTTGTGGCTTCAGTTAACGTATTATTTCAGCTTTTGCAATGTTAATCAGCTGCTCCCGGCTGTAAACCACATTGTTGCCATGGTTACGCATCATAAGTTATCAAAAAGAGAAAACTTAACAGCAAAAATCCTTCCAGCTTCACAGCACCAAAAACTACAAAGTACACGGTTCCAAAAAATGCAATCTTCCTCAAGAAAACAACCACAAAAAAAAACAACTAAATATTTGGCCAACAGAGCCACTCCAACATGCAGCCATCCAGAGGCAATTCTAGAATTATGGAAATAACTTAATTATAATCATAATAATAATTAATAATAATTTAATTATTTATAATATAACAAATAATGGAAATGTTATATTCAGCATGTTAGCGAAAGTACAATTGAAAATGAATCACTTAAAAAAATGTTTTGCTTTGTCTGGAAATCTTTTAACCCACATTGCAGAATAAAAGGGTGAGTCCAAATAATGAAAGATTTCTTTACTATCAGGTAGTCCACAAAATGCAATTAAAAGCCTTCAGTTGATCCAAAATGCAGCAGCAAGAGTTCTGATGAATATTAAAAAGAGAGATCACATTTCTCCTGTTTTAGCTTCCCTTCATTGGCTCCCTGTTAAATCCAGAATAGAATTTAAGATCCTTCTTCTTCCATATAAAGCCCTTAATAATCAGCTCCATCATACATCAGAGATCTAATTGGTCCATATGTTCCTAGCAGAGCACTTTGCTCTCAGACTGCAGGTTTACTTGTAGTTCCTAGGATTCCTAAAAGTAGAATGGGAGGCAGATCTTTTAGTTATCAGGCTCCTCTCCTGTGGAACCAGCTCCCAGCTTTAGTCCGTGAGGCAGACACTCTGTTTACTTTTAAGGCCAGGCTTAAAACTTTCCTTTTTGATAAAGCTTATAGTTAGAGTGGCTTAGGTCATCCTGAGCTATCTCTGTAGTTATGCTGCTATAGGCTTAGACTGCTGGAGGACAGACTGACCACTTTTCTACACTCTGCTACTTTTCTCTTCTACTACTCTCCAGTTGCATTATTATTTGCTGGTATTTCGACTGTTAACTTTGTTTTCTCTCAGTGTTTTTCTCTCCATAGAAGATACACCTGGTATGTTATCCTGCTTAGCTACAATGCCCTGTTGGACGAAGGGCATCGACTGGGATGATTCTCCCAGTAACTGTTCATCCTCCGTATTGTTATCAACTTTTTACTTTCTTTGATAAAGAAAGTTCTCTTATATCAGTTCTTTCTTTGTCTGTGCTCTGTTTTCTTGAACCCCCAGACGATCATGGCAGATGGCCGCTCGTACTGAGCCTGGTTCTGGTTCTGCTGAAGGTTTCTTCCTGTTAAAGGCGAGTTTTTCCTCTCCACTGTCGCTACAAGCTTGCTCAGTATGAGGGATTGCTGTGGTTGGAGTCTGCATCAACGGGGCACAACCTGAAGTCAATGACTCAATGCAATCTGCTGGGATTCCTTTAATAGAAAACTTTTAAACTGATTGAAATGTTTGGATGATTGAATTGAAATTACTTTTCTTGTAAAGCGCCTTGAGATGTCATCTGTTGTGAATAAATAAACTGAATTGCATTAAATTTACAACATGAGTACGCAATCTGCTGCTTTGCAGGCTGATGGACAGCAGAGATAAGCAAAGGTGCGCAGCGGCAGTGCCTCTCACAAAGATCTTCTATAAAGGGCGATTTCTCACTCACGCACACAAACAGACATACAGCAGGATCACGACCGTGGCTGCAACGATGGTTTATGTTGAAGTGAGACCTCTAAAATAAAAATATCAGTAAAACACAGACAAAGCATATAAAGTAAAAGCAGCAATTAAGCATGAAGCATACACAAAACATATGATACATGAAAACATTACTCAACGGTAGCTCCAAACAGACCCTTTTTGGCCTTGATTCAAAAGAATTCAAGGTTTCAGCAGCTTTGCAGTTGTCTGGAAGTTTGTTCAAGATTAGAGGACCAACTCAAAGCTGCTTCTCCGTGTTTGGTTCTGATTCTTGGGATGTTGAGGTTGAGTAGACTGGAGTTAGAGGACCTGAGTGGTCTGGTGGGGTCTTCAACATACTTTGTCTCTAAGCCATTCAATGATTTATAAACTAGTAAAAGTATTTAGAAGTCTATTCTCTGAGCTACAGGGAGCCAGTGTAAGGACTTTAGAACTGGGGTGATGTGCTCTACTTTCCTGGTTCTAGTGAGGAACACGAGCAGCAGCGTTCTGGATCAGCTGCAGCTGTCTGATTGACTTTTTTGGCAGACCTGTGAAGACGCTGTTGCAGTAATCAATCCGACTAAAGATAAACGCATGGATGAGTTTTTTCGAGGTCCTGTTGTGACATCAGTCGTTTAATCCTAGAAATGTTCTTCAGGTGATAGAAGGCTGACCTTGTTATTGACCTTTATGTGACCCTGGAGGTTCAGGTCTGAGTCCATTACTACACCTAGATTTCAGGCCTGATCAGTAGTTTCTAGCTGTATTAACTGAAGCTGTGTGCTGACTGTTGATCGTTCCTCTTTAGGTCCAAAAAATAATTACTTCCGTTTTGTTTCTGTTCTGCTGGAGAAAGTTATGCATTTAATTAGGGTTTGGATGGGTTCAAATTCACCTGGTGACATGGTAATGTAGAGCTGAGTATCATCTGCATAGTAGCTAATTTATAGATAGATCTATATACACAAATTACTTACTGTGGGTATTGGTTCCATTAGTTTAACTTTGAAAATAATTTGGCAAAAAAATCTTTCTTCTACTCAAATTTTTTGTTTTTATTGTTCTTGAGTAGACCTTTTACTAAATACTTTTTTTGGCTTCTCCAACCACCTTTGCATATAACATTTCTCATCTTAAAAGTAATTTCCATCAGTCATCAACTACCTGTGCTGCTGGGCCAAATTAGTACCGTTTCTGAATTGCAGTTGGAGGCCACAGATGGCCCACGAGCCACATATTTGACCCCCTTTTCTGGGTGAAATGTTTCCACAGCTAGGGTTATAAAAAAAGGCCGAATAAAATAATGTATAACGGTTATATTCAATAATAAACTGGTGTTTTAATGAGAAGCATTGTTTCCAATACCAATTTTGTTTAACTTTGTAAAAACAAATTTCATTTATTTTAGTGTGTTGTGTTTTGGCAACCTTCCGATTTTGAATCAATTCGGTTCTCTAATCCGCTTAGACTTGGAGAAAGAGTGCGTGTGCATGAGACGTTCAGAGGGCCAAAGGTTTGGGTGCTTGGTGCGACATAGGATGTGAGGAAACTTGGGGTTATGTTAGAAGCAACGCGTTGCTTCAAAAAAAAAAAAAAAAAAAAAAAAAAAAAATCGAAAACTTCCTGTTGATAGTTCCAAAGAAAAACAAGAAGGTTTTATTCCAGTGTATTGTTCACTTTGTGCTCAAAACTGAACTAAAGGAGGAAGAGTGGGGGGGGGCGGGGGGGGAAGCAGCAATTCATTTTTTTGACACCAGATGGTGCTGGAGAGTGGAAACAAAGGTGCTTTATTTTGCTGAGTTCATTTCTGGCACTTTGGTTATAAGGTGGAAATCATTTTAGAAAGTAGGATCTCACATATGAGGCTGTCTAAAGAAAAAAAAAAAGAAAATAATATTCCACTGTAAAATGTGAATTTATTGATACCGATAGTTTATGGAACCAGAAAGAAACCCAAATATGGCAGCATAATTACTCTAGGATTTATTTGAACCGTTTTCTGATCGCGGTCCTCACCATGATATAAAGATACAGTTTATGACAAGAAAAACATGTTTTATGAAAGAAAAATAGTCTACATAACTATGGTTAAAATCTCAGCATCGAGTCTCAGAACGCATTTTCACCCACGTAAGGCCTTTTGTCCCCCCCCGCCCCACTTAGAAAACAAAGGAGGAACACCTCGTCCTGACTTCGACGGCAGCCAAGCTTCAACATAAATTAAAGAGAAGAAAGTGCATCAAGTGTTCAAGTAGGATGTGTTCTCTGAAAGGAGGAGGGAGAGATAACACTGGCACAGAGCTGGTCATTGTACAGAATCAGAACCCGACAGTCGGGTCTCAATCCCCAAAGGTTCTGATGGTCGACGTCGCAGATCCAGACCTCGATGTGGTGCTTAACGAGAGCACTACTCACTAAGACAAAATGATGCATCTGACTACCGTAGACTGTATAAACGATTCATTTTTGTGAAGGCCGTCACAGGCAGTGGAGGAGGAGGAAGAAGAATGAGGACAACCAGGGGTTTTTTGGGGTGTTTTTGTTTGTTTGTTTTTCCTCCAGCTCCAGTTTCATCTCTTGGCACGTCGTGGATCCCTGCCGTTGCTAATGGTGACGGAGGACTTTGCCGTCGTCGGGGGTCCGGCGGCGTTGACGGGCGGCGCGCCGTTGCCGGCCGAGCGGCCGTTGGGGCGCCCAACGTTGCCGTATGTTGGGTCGCGGGCGGCGCCAGGCGTCGGGTTGTTGGCGAACGGAGGCATTGCGCCGTTGCCTGCGGGCAGAGAGATAAAGAGGAAAAATCCCCCCCGCTATATTATCACAATGTACAATAACGCCACGTTATAAATGCACTAGCACAGGATCGTGCCATCTACAGGCTTAGAGGAGCGTAATTCTCCTGGGTCCTTTTTGAAAAGAAAACCCAATTAGAAGCCAACTGACCTGGTGGAGCAGCGGTACCTGAATTCTGATTAGGCGGAGAGTTTCCTCTCTGGTTTTGGTCGGGCTTCCCCTGTTTGGAAGAGAACATGTCAGAACTATACAAAATAATTTATACAGTAATAGTAGAGAGCTGAAGCATTTCAGTTTTCAGACATACGTGTAGGTTTAGTCATCAGGAAATTAAATCAGAACCTTTATAGTTCAGCTGATTGGCCCGTCACACGACGTTTTAAAGAAAGGATCTAACATTAAAAACTTGAAATGTAACGAGATGGTCAAAGAAAGACGACCGCGATCGCTTTAACATGTTTCTGGTGGATGCATCACTACTCACAGGCTTGTTCTGCTGGTTAGTTTGGGCTAGCAGCTCCGGGTTTGGTTCACTGAAGTTGGGCACCTCTGAGTACACCATGCAGAACCTGGGAAAGCAAAAGATGAGGTGCTTAACAAGAGGACTACTCACCAAGACAAAATGATGCGTCTGACTACCGTAGACTGTGAGAAATGAGAACGCCTGAATCGTTTTTACAGACTTCCGTTTCAGGCCGATAAAATAAAAAAAATCCACCACCATCATCATCATTTGTCTGTTTATTCCTCAAATCCGACTTCAACTTTAATGGCTGCCTTTTTATATTATGGCCATTTCCATCTTTAAAATACTTGAAAATAGTTTATAAATCATTAATCAAGCTGTAAACGAAACAGTTCTTAGTATATTTTAGTTAAATTGAAGGGAAAAAAATTTGAAAGATGAATTTTTACATTTTATGTTTTGGACCATATTCAATGATCAGTCAACCGATTAATCGAATCACCATGTCACCTGTAAATGTAAAGTAAGTAATACTTTGTGTGTTTTTCATGCTCATTTGCCTTTTTTTTTAATTTCCAATGTTATATTGTATGTTTTTCTTTATCACCAAATCATTTAAAGCACCTTGAATTACCCTGTTGTTGAAAGTGTACTATACAAATAAAATAGCCTTGCCTAATATATTTAATATATTTGGGTTAGGCGGTTATACTTTAGGAGCATATAAACTGGTGTTGCTCACTTGGATGCATCTTCGTTGACTTTTATGCACACACAAAAAAGATTTTGGTGACCAACATCCTGAAGGCTAAGGGATAGAAGAGGTGAATGAGGGTTAATCAAACTGATAACCATTGAAACATTACATAATATCTCAATATCATGTTTTTTTCTAGTAAAAGGTGGTCTCCAAGTTGTACCAATGTACTTAAACCATTGTAAATCGGTTTGTTTCCACTGTCCAGAAATAATTTCGAGATGATAAATAAACTGATTAGGAGTTTGAATGTTCTGCTTCACCACAACTCTTTGTCATTTAAAATCAAACCAGGGTGCAGACACTCACTCTCCAATCTTCTGAAGGTCTCCCCCTCTCCCGGTGTAAAGGGTCAGGCAGCCTTTCCATATGGACGCGTACCTTCAGAATAAAGAAAACAACATCGATCAGCTGCAGAAAGCGCTTTGTGTGCAAACTGCTTGAACCGGCACGGATATGCATTCTAGCTACAGAGACGGTCCTACCCTCGGGTGAGCTTGATGATGTCCCCAGGCTGGATGAGGCTCCCCAGTTCGTCCCAGACTGAGATGGCTATGCTCCCGCTCTTGTCTGCCACCTTACAGGACCTCACCTCGTGGCCGTCTTTCGTTTTGGTCACTCGTCCTGAGAATAATAATAATAATAATAATAATAATAATAATAATATATATCTCAGAAGTCAATAGCTCGGACAGCACACTGCCGCCGCCGGTCCCTTTAAGAGACACAAACACCGATTGGATGTGGAGTGGAGAGTCTGCTTTAGCCACACAACTCACCGATCTCCAACACGATGAACACAATATTCAAGTTCTTAGAGCCGGGTTTCACGTCCTTAATCAGGAACAGGGCCTCGTTAGAAGGCGCTGCCATCATTGGTTAGCCCCCCTCTTTCTCCTCGGCTTTGCCTTTCAGACGTCGCTGTTAGCCTTTGGCGGTGCTAGTTAGCCGGCTAGCCCTCTTCCGCGAGACGGCTTTTAAACGGGTTCTAACGACTCAGATTCGGGTCGGTTCTACGGCTCCATTCGGGCTAAGCGGTTATGGAACCCATAAATAAACACCAGAGGGCGATTGTCGTCTCCGGCAGTCCCAGCGGAATCCCAGTTAGCTCGCAGTTAGCTACCTTTGGCTGCCTTATATGAGCCCTTCTGTGCCGACTACCGCCATAACGGTTTCATTTTCCACACCAGCCAACACGACGAAACCGTAATAAGATGTTAAAAGTATCGATTTGTGCCAGACTGAAGTGTCTTTAAAAAAATAAAAAGTACTCCAGTAACTGTTATAAGAGAGATTTTAAGCCCAGCCTGCTGCCAGTCTGAGGAACCACCATCTCTGACCCTGAGCCGCTCATACAGCTGTTCTGGTGCTTCCTTTGTGTGGCTCAAAAGGATGAGGAGCTATTTTTCAGCTTTGTTAACCGTAGGCTGACCAGATGCTTTGTTATAACTCCAACCGAGTCTATGGCAGGTTTAAACTACTTCAGAAAGAGCAGGATTACAGTGTTCTGGATGTTAGTCCGCCCTGGGCCGATCTAACAAAGCTAACTATAAAAGCCTGAGCTAGCTTGCTTACAGAACCGGCTTTTCTCTTCCTTCTATAATGCCCCAAAAAACTATGCTACCGAGCTCTGCCGGTGCCTTTTATACAGCCTGGACTGTACCACTACCAACTAAACACCAGGGGGTGAACAGGCCCACGTAAGTTCAACAGTCGTAACGCTCTTTGGGGTGTACGTCAACGTGGCCGCCATCTTTTGAGTGGCAAAAGTTGGGAGCAAGACAGACAGACAAACACAGAGAAGTGGGTAGAGTACCCAAAAATTGTACTGGAGTAACACTACAACATATTTTTACTCAAGGAAAAATGTAAAGTAGTTGCCAAGACAACAATCAATCACTCAAGTAACGGCAAACAAGTATTTGGTAAAAATGCTTCTTAACTGTTGAGTATTTGTTCGGAGATCATACCATAGGATTTAATATTTAAAAACCATGTAATTGGACAACAATGTAAAGTTATGTACACATTCTAAAGACGAAAACAATAGCTAACTAACTAACTAACTAAAATAGAAATACATGACATCATTGTAAAGTAAAAAACTTCACTAGAAGGATTTTTTTCAAATCATTTCTTTTCAAAGTAAAACCAAAACCAATACTTAGGTAATGTATATATAGCATATTTAACCTCAAATTTCACAGCAGCCTCAGCAGATAGAAAATAATGTTAAAATGATGGAGCTTGTGTACAAATAAAAGGGCTCACTTCAACAAAAACTGCATGTGTGATTCTCGTGCATTTTTGGTTAAAACAAGCATTCAGTTTCATTCAGTAAAGTTACTCGCTTTGGGTAGAGTAGCCAGAAATTTTACTCAAGTAAGGGTAGATTACTGAGTAAATGATCAGAATATCATAAAAAATAAAAAGTTATGTGCTAATTCTGGTATTTTGAATGTAGAATGAAAGAATTAAATTACAAAATAAAAAGTTTAAAGCAGAAGAAACTTTTTCAAATAAAAATGTTCAACATAAAACTTATGAAACTAATACAACAGGTAATGCATATGTTCGAACACGGTAAAGAGCTTCAAGTGACAATATACAGTGCTTACCGTATATTCAATTGATCTGCAAATGGCTCACCAGATAGAAAATAACATTTTAACAAACAACATAAACTTAAAAGTAAATATTTATCATTTTTACTTAAGTTAGAGTAAAAAGTAGGCTATTTAGTAAAAATGCTGCTTAAGTACTGAGTAACTGAACATAAGTTCTGATTTAATACTTAAACGTGATCTATCTATCTATCTATCTATCTATCTATCTATCTATCTATCTATCTATCTATCTATCTATCTATCTATCTATCTATCTATCTATCTATCTATCTATCTATCTATCTATCTATCTATCTATCTATCTATCTATCTAGCTATCTATGGTCTCTTTAAAATGAGACACTTTCTCGTTTTAATGAGTTTTGTGTCTTAAAACGAGAAAGTTTCTTGTTTTCACCACATAAAATGGCTCTCCGACTCCTGACTCTAATTCTTCTAAACGGTACTCAAACATCACGTGACTTGTTTGCGTTTTACTATTACATTTTTCATTTAAATGAGAAAATATTTTGGTTTTAATTAGATGCCTAAACGTAATTAAAGCTAAGCTCAGAAAATGACTGGACTAAACATATAGTGTGTTTATTATTACTGAAACCGATTAAATCATCGGTCGAAATGCTTTTCTGGGATAGATTTGTGTAATTTTAAGTTTATTGTAAGCATATTATATATTTTACATTGGTAGTGCAGTCTTGTTTTTCAGTTGCAGATAGGTTGCTGGTTTGTCGTCTACTGGCCTAAAGTAGCCTAATTTACGTATATGAGTCATTCCATAATTAGGGGTACATTTCATATCAACCTATAAGTGAAGAAATCAGTTTGCTTTTTTGCTAAATATTCTACTTGTTTCCATAATATATCACTGGAATGTGCTAAATTCATTAATTGGCAAGCTTAAGCTCAAATGATTACTTAAATATTTAAATAAAAATAAACATCTGATTCATTATTTTGTCAACTGTGTTAGACAAAAGTTGTGTCATAGAAGACATGCATGAAATAATAAGTGTTTTTGTGCTTGTTTGTCTAACTGCCTTGAAAATATGAATTTTGAGCTGGATAATGGATATCCTCCATCATTTTTACTACAGTTCAGCCAACATTTAAACAAATTATGGCACAAAAATCACATGTAACACAGTTGACAACAAGTAACTCAGTTGACAACAAGTAACTCAGTTGACAGGACGCATTATAAAAAGAAGAGACAAACCTTTCTTTATGATAAAAACTTTATTTTGATAAAAAATCTACAATCTGTCAGATGCAATTAAGTCAGTGAGTTTAATATAAATTGATTAGATTTTTTAGATTCTGGTTTTCTTGTTGTTTCTTTAAATATGCAGCAGCAGATAACCTCATCTCTCTAGACCAGAAAGGACTGTGTTTAGTAATAGTATATAGCATAATTGATAGGGCTAAAATTACTTATGTAATTTCAAATCACTGAAACATCAAAATGACACATGAAATCATTGTTTGTTAATATGAGTAGGCTATAGGGTGGAATGGAAAATATCTATAATGATGTTAAGTCTAGTTAGAGTGTAAGGATTTATTCAGTGTATGGATAATATTGTTGAGTTAATCCCTGTATCATTCAAATCATGTTTTATTTACCCTAATTACTATGTAATTACACTTCCATTCACCTAAATAATTTTAATAATAGTTAATGAATGGCTTCAGATCAGCTGACTTCTTCGCTGATAAGTATCACTCATGATTTGAATGTATTTATTTAGTGTATTATACGTTTATGTAATTACTACCTTATTATTTTATATATGATAATTTAATTTCTGTATAGTAACAATTTAATCAAGTTAATGTTTTTTATTCATATTTTTATTTAAGCATAAACCCAGTAAACCCTGACAACATTGTCAACCGTGTTATTCCCTGTCAACTGTGGTAAACTTTATGGGTAACATAGTTGACAGGTAACATAGCTGACATTTCCTCCATTTTAGGCTCATTTTAAGCCCTACAAACCTTAAACATGTCACCATATAAGCTTGATCAACTCATATTTCTATGTACTTTCTTTACATTTTGTTGATTATAACATCTAAGGTAAATACACAAGACAGTGTTGACGAACAATTAATCCACTCGATATGCAGACAATAATTTTGATGAAATATTTTAGAGGAGGAATTGAAATTTACCACACTGTCTTCAGAATTCCCGCCAAAAAGGGCGTGGCATCTGTTGCTTTGTTGCTTATTTGGATTTGGAGTAAACCATTGCTGATTTATAGGGGTGATAGCAATGGGTAACATATTTGACAAAGATTTCTCGGACACACACAAAGTGACTAATTTTATGTTTATTAAGGATTCAAATAATTAAAAAAACACCTTCATCATGTTATAATGATTATTTTGAACAAATAATGCTGAAAATAATATACACAAATATGTCTTCTATGGCTAATTTTGAAGAGCAAACTTGAAATGAATGAAATCGGAAAGTAGAAAAACTGCTAATTCCAGTATATAATTTGCATTTTTTGTTAAATAAATTAAAGAACTTGTTAACCTTCTGTATTAAAAGAAAGAGAAATATCACCCAATATAAAATTGGTCATTGCTTGAAATTAATATTTAGTCAAATTGATAAATACACCCCATGGACATGGTATGTACCCCTAATTATGGAATGACTCATATAACTCTAAAGTTAGACCTATTTAGATATATTACTGTAGCTATATAAAAAAGTTCATTTAGATTAGTTGAAAGTCAGCTCAGTGTTTGTGTTATTCTGAACATCCAGTTCGCAAACATGCTTATATTGGTAGTCAAGCGAGTCGTGCCACTCACAATATGGGTAACAGTTATATCAAGGGAGGAATAAATTAGCTTCTCCTGGGTTTCAACGCAAGAAAATTACATGATAACCATGGGTTTAATCGTTCGAGTTCATTATTGTCGTCACGTCAGATACACATAGCGTAACAAATCAAAATATGTTGAAATCAAGTGTAATGCAGTTCTTGAAATCCGACCGGCAAAATGAAAAACGGAACGTCACGAACAGGATTCGAACCTGTGCGGGGAAACCCCATTGGATTTCGAGTCCAACGCCTTAACCTCTCGGCCACCGTGACAATACAAGTCGCTGGTATGCCGGCATAATATAACTACAAACCAGCTGGTGGTTCATGTGTGGATTGGAGCTTGTGCCTTTTTTCCCTTTTTCCCTTTTGATTTGCATGTTTCCATCAATTACGCAAATATTAGCGAGATGTAAAGTGACGAGGACGTGGAGGTGCAATAATGTTATTTTGAACACTAGAGGGAGACAAACACCGTCTGGTCTACTTGGCTGGGTCGATACCTTTCGCACGTCACTGTGTTCTTCCGCGTTTTGTCACTTGCGATCACGAACTTAAGTGTGTTTTATGGAGACTTTATGCGAGAGACGAACACAAAGCTAATGGGAAGGGGAACGAATTTAATACCGTACATGGTTGTCAGTATTTTGTACAAATACTGTACAATGCTGTTATGGTTGCAGCAGGTCTCAGGTTGGATAGAGTCTAACACTTCAATCTAAACCATTCCATTGTAGACGTGGCGGCATGTTTAGGGTCCTTGTCCCGCTAATAGGTGAACCTCCACCCTAGCCTTAAGTCATTAGCAAGTTTTTTTTTTTTTTCAGGATTCTTTGTTTAGCTCCACCCATTTTCCCATCAGCTCCATTTTCCTGCTCTCTAAAGTGAAGAAAAGCATCCCCTTAGCAAATTCTTTGAGCTATTGAACTCATAGCTCAGCTGCATGCGTTACATGTTTCCCTGTTGTCACACAGGCTGAGGAGGCCACCATTATAATCAAATTTGTTTAGGGTCACATATTTGGGTTTGCATAACAGCAGGTGGTTGGATGGGTCCTGTCGTATGGGTTGCCATTTGCAAAGTTGCACAGTCAAAAGTTAGCAGCAATAATTTGGATTGTTAAGCCTGTCAGATAAATAAAATGGGGTTAATTTTTCAAAGTCATATTTGCATAAATGTTATTCATTCATTTTTAAATGTCACAGTTTCAAACTAATTATTTAGGTAACAAGCAAACTGAATAGTTAGAAAGCTACATTTTTAGTTTGAAGCTAACTATTTAGCTAGCAATGTCTTGGGGACTGCAGATGGAAATTAGTTCTAAGACTACGAGCTAAAGTCTGGTACAAAGCATCTTTTCATGCAGCAGCAGCAGTTTCTGCCTCTCGGCAAGTGAATTTGTATATTAGCTAAATATTCAGCTTTGAGTTAGCCGGTTCAGCTTGCTAGCTAAACATTTATTTTGGAGCTAAATATTTAATTAGCAAACTAAATATATGTTAGTGACCTTTATAAATGACCAAATAACAAACATGACTTTGAAAAAGCAACCCCCTTTTATTTATTTATATTATGACTGGCTTTGGCTGTGTAACCTTACAAACGGCACCTCATACTGGCGTGGTCAGTAAGAGGGAAACAGTCTTCAGTCTAAACAGCTATCTAATGCTAATTTCAGCTTGGGAATTAGTGTAAAGTGTTGCATAAAGCAGAGTTGAGCAACCGAACCACTCCCTGCACCGTGACTCATGGCCGCCACACCTCCGACGGAGGATCCGTTTGGGAGCACTGGAGACAATCAAATCAAACCTGCATACTCTGACGTTTTCTGCAGCAAATAAACAACAAAAAAAAGTCAATTTCTGTGTTATAAAATCTTTATTGATGCATGCAGGACTAAATTTTGCAAGGAAAAGGCTGCATGTTGACACGAAGCGTAGCAGGGAAGCATCTGTGAAACGTTCTTTGGTAGAAGAGGCTAACAGAGAAAAACAAGCATCCAGATGTTACCTGCTGGAACACCCTCTAACAGCTAACTTCACTTTCAGCAAAGACAGGAAAGGATCATTTCAAAACAAAAACAAAAAGCTTTATTTATGCCAGCAAAAACCTAATAACTTGTTTTTAAATGAACAAGCAAAAAAAAACACAACCATTTCTGAAGGAAGTCAAACGAAATGACTGAAAAAGACAAAGTGAGTTTAGAAGTTACATCGAATGATTTAAAGTTTTGTCTTATTACAGATCCCATAGATTATAGCTGATATCAGATCATTAATTACTCACAAAGATCACTTTTTTTTGTTAATGGCGGTTTTCTGATCCTCCCCAAATTCTAATCGCTTATTCCTGATCCCACTGCAGACATATCCTGAAAATGTCATCATAATCCACCGACAACTTTTTGAGTTATGTTGCTTGCTAACTAACTAACTAACTAACTAACTAACTAACTAACTAACTAACTAACTAACTAACTAACTAACTAACTAATAAACAAACCCAGGTGAAAACGTACCCTCCTTGGCAGAGGTAAAAAAAAAAAAAACACAGCCAGGCAGAATATCCAAGAATGAAAAAAAAAGTTAGTATATATTAGAATATATAGTATAAGTGATATTTTTGTTTGCCTTTAGGTGTAAACAAGCAGGAATTTTTCTGCAAATCTCTAAATATGTTTTTTTCCCCCTACTCAAATAAATGCAAATACATCTAAACTAGAATATTTCCCTTTTCTTTTAGATTTCCCAACAATTTCACACAAATAAATGGGAATTTTTAAAATGATATATACTTTATGTAGTTGTGCAAAAACAGTAAAATGAGCATTGGGCTTTGATAAAGACCTCTGGGGATTGATGCGATCAGTAAACGCTCGTTTTGCATGGATAATGCGGAGCTCTATGAATGTGGTTGAAATGAGGCCAGGTGATTTATTTAGACTAGAAAAACGGATCGCCTTTTGGGAATTTATTTCATTCAGAATCAGCAGAATTTACGTGCACTTAAGTCGAGCTGAAACAGACTCCTGCACCGCCAGATATCTGATCGTCTTATCCCATAAAAAACGGCTCGGGTTCTCACGCTTCAACGCATGGCAGACTCTCACAGTTTCAGTGCCGCTCTGCATGAAATCACCCAGGGCAACTTTATCATCCCTTCCAGCACCTGGAGTACTTTCCCACAGTTTGCAGCACACTTGCTCTCCGTCTCGGAGCCGCTCCAGGAGCAGAACGCCTGTGGCTCCTCAAGAACCTCCACCACATTGAGCCAAGGAGGCCAGGAGAGTGAAAAACGGGCTGAGCAGGAGTCATCCGTCAAAGCTGGGAATGCTGCCCTCTGCTTTTATCTGCCCCTGAACAACCGATCTACAGTCCGGATCCCTGGCAAGCTGGTATGACTCCATGAATTATTGTTCGGAGAGTTATGGCATTAGTCAGTTTTTATTTACGTTGGTCAAACACCTTTTTCTTCTGAAAACGTAACTGATTGAATCTAAAGTTTGTTTTATGTCTTTGTAAAACTCCATGATCCACAAGGTGATGGATGCGATCAGTTAAAATGGAAAGAAGAGACGTCCCTGGTGTGTTTTACTCTCGCTCTGATAAACAAACCACTGGAATCTGTCCCTACAGGTGTTGCTATTACTCAGACCAGCCTGTGCAGGTTAAAGGCAGCGTGGCAGGATGCCTGGGCATGCGATAGGCATGGAAGGCGTTGGAAACTGTTTCCGTTTAACACGTAGGGGGCAAACCTTTCACCTCCAAAAAGATGTGTTATCCATTATACAGCGAAGAAAAGAGCAGTCAGGGCGTTTAGCCAATCAATAAACACTTTGTTTTAGATGTAAATACATATTCAAATGAATCGAGCCTTTTGTCGTCAAAAAAATAGGAACTTGCAGCCCTCCACACCAAAGCAGTGCAAGAACGAGGTGGTAACGACGACGCCCCCAGGAGCTTAAAGGTCAGCCTGCTTGTTTCTAAGCAGCGGCAGCGTGAGAAAAGTTCATGTTTCAGGAGATCCACGGCAGCATTGAAGAACAAGTGGTGAAAATACGGAAAGACAAAAGGGTCAAATTTGTGTGTGGTTAAAAAAAAAAAAAAAAAGAGAAGAAAAAGTTTAAATAAACCACCAAGCTTTTGTGTTTCACCAATGCTAAACCTTATTCCATTCTCTATGGCCTTTTGGAATTTGCATTAGATTAGATTATGGATTAATAGATTAAGGCAGAAGTTTAAAAAAAAATTTTTTTTTACAGTTTATATACTAAGGAAGGTTTTACTTTTAGGGTTATATCACCTGTAGGGGCACCATTAAGTCTAAACCGAGTGAAGATGACTTTCCCTTAGATTCCTTTGTCTATTGTTGTGAAAGGAAGTTATTTTCAGTTTAAAAAACGTGGAAACACTTTATGCTGTTGTACCAAACCCCCAAAACAAACTTTAGTGTACAGCTACACCCATAGAAATTACACCCCAGGGTAACGCCACCCAACTTTTGCAATTATTTCTCTTTTCTGTACAATTTCTTTTTATATTTTTAACAGTTTCTAAGTATTTCCCCCCCGTGATATAAGAATAATTTACAGTTGTTCTAGTTTCGATAGTATCCACTACTGCAACATACAGCTAATGCGATGTTCTGAAGAGGTTAAAAACAAATCCGAAGAAAAGGACTATAGGGGACTATCTTACAAATCGGCTACCAAATTCACCTGTTAGGTAGAATGTGGAAGTCCTCGGTGGTTCAGGCTTCAAAAAAACCCCAAAAAAATAGGAGGGGAAAAAAAAAACTTCTTGCCTGTTTGCTGAAAATGCAAAAACGCCTCATTCCAGCTCCAGCAAAACCTGGCAACGCGCTGCCTCAGCAGGATGTGGTCGGAACAAAAGAGGCGGTTTTTCAGCGAGGAGCAGAGAATCGGAGGCGGAGGAAGATGGTTGCTCCAGCACCCTGGAGATGTGCACCAGTTCAACGGCGACAACCTGACCTGCAGAGGAACATTTCATCTGGGCTCTTCGAGGGTTGACAACACGCGAAGCTCTTTACACCGAGCGGTGGACGTTCTAAGGTCCAGACCGGGGAAGGGAAGGTTCTAGAAGAACAGAGGAAGGATCATTTGTGTCTATTGGGTTTTCTGTAATTTTAGAAACTCAAGGATGAAGCAAATAAAAGGGAAAAAAACGGACTTGAAGCTTCAAACGGAACTATCCACAGCGATCGTTTCTGAGGTGATCTGGACTTCGGCTGCCACCTCAACGGGGCTTTTCTGTTTCCCTTGGTCCTCTTCTTCGTCCTCTTCCTCCTCGCCAACATCTTCATCGTGCTCTGGAACCGCCAAGCCGGCCAAACCCTCCCCGTTGATCTCAGCCTCAGCGCTTGATGATTTTCCATTGACCGACACCTCCGCCTTGATGCCCTCCGTTGTAGAAGGACTTAGGGTCTCCAGAACCTCTTCCACAACCCCCACCTGGATGAGCTCCTCCCCCGAGGGAATCTTACCATCTAGACCTTTCAAAGGAGGAATTTCCACATGGGCTTCTTCCACAGGCGATTGCATTTCTTGAGCAGGCGCGTCCCCATCTCTGATCTTCTTCACATTGAAGGTCATCGGGGATATCTTGAAAGAGGAGGCCTTGGAGCTCGGGGACTTGGGGTGGCTGGGGGTGAAGCTCTTCTTGATTTTCTCACGCTTCTCTGGAGGCACTATTTTGGAGGTCATCTGGGCGACCTTCTCTCCGATCTTCGCCTGTGTGAGGGCCTTCTTTATGCTGCCGACCTTCTTCATGCTGGAGCGTTTGAACTTGTCAGACCTTCTTTCAAATTTGACGGGAGAAACCTCGTACTCCAGCATCTCGTCATCATCTCTGTGGGACGCAGCGCCAGCAAGGTCGCCGTCCTCATCTGAGGACAGGCTGATCTTCTGGAGCCCTTCGTCGTTATTGCGGCTGCCCTCAATGGATCCTGTGATGGATGGAGCTGGCTGGATGGTGGATTCTGCGTCGTACTGGCTTGGTACGGGAGTCTTGGGGGAGTCCTTGACCAACACGCTGGCAGGGATCTCATTGTCTTCCTGTCGGGAGAAAAGAAATAAAAGACGGCTGTTAGGAAGGAGTGATTGGTGATGGTTGAACTCCGTCTACTGATGATTTCTACATAATTTCAACTCTTGCAGAAAAAGCAAAAGTAATCACAGTAAGAAGAAATCACACAATGTTTCAACCTTAAGGTTTTATGTATTAGGCAGAGGTGAGTAGTAATTACTTCAAGGAGTATTTTTACTACACCGTACTTTTTACCTTTACTTGAGTATTATTATTATGAGCTATCGCTACTCTTACTCGAGTAAAATTTCTGGATCCTTGACCCACAGCGAGTAATTTCACATAATGAAGAAAAGACATGTCTTAAACAAGAAAATGCATGAGATCCAGAAACAAACGTTTTATGTTAAAGTGAGACGTTCGAGAGATAGATAGATAGATAGATAGATAGATAGATAGATAGATAGATAGATAGATAGATAGATAGATAGATAGATAGATAGATAGATAGATAGATAGATAGATAGATAGATAGATAGATAGAATCTGATTCTCAATCAAGAACTTTTTTATCTTACCTGTCTTATCTACTTTATTAGTTAGTACTAGTATTAGTAAAAAGTGGAAGTAGAAAACGTTTTTTACGCGTGAATTTATTATTCTGTAATTATGTTATGTATTTGTAAGATTTTTGTTATTTTAGTCTTTAAAATAACACAATTTACCCATAAAATGATCAGTTAGGTGGCCTTTTTTTTTACGAAATACTTTTCTAGTCTTCCTTGAGGCGTTTCTTGGATGACTACTTTTTAATTTTACTTGAGTAAAAATATTTTGTATAAGTATTACTCTTACATGAGCACACTTTCTGTGTACTCTACCCACCTCTGGTATTAGGTGACAATAAAACCGGGTCATACCAGGTTCTGAAAGTATCTGAAGCAAACCAAAACAACAGATTCATACGATGTATGAGTATTAGAGTAAATTTAAGCCAAAAAACTCAGAAACGTTGAGATTTTTTAAATTACTTCTTTTTTTTTTAAAGGAAATTCTCTGTCGTAAAGTTGAGAGAGAGAGCTGAAATTTCCATGATTAAAGGCATACATTTTTGATATTTAACTAAAATATTTTCCGACATTCTAAAGTCAGTAAATATCTTGCTGAGATTTTTAACCAGTCAGGTCAGACAAAAAATGCCAGAAGTCTTAAGCGATTTAAGTGTGAAATGTACAAGATGTGCATCTAGATATTTTCAAAAGAGTACGTTGCGGCTCTTTTACCGGATCAGAACAACTTCTCCCAGGCGCAGAGAAGACCTGCTTGATGTTATTGAAGCATACTAAAGACCTGCTTGATGCAGCCATGTTGCAGCTTCTTCCTCACAGTTTTCCTTGTTCGAGGCGTTCGTGGCCTCATCTCCACCCGGGAAGAAGTCGTTCCGTTCCGGTAAAAGAGCCGCATGAGCCACTTTCACTTTTGAAAATGTCTAGATGTGCATCTCGTAAATTTACCACGTAAATCTGATTGGATTGGCATTTTCTGTTGGAAATATCTGATTCTAAACAAAGTTCAGGTGTTTTTTTTTTTTACAAATTTCTGACTTTACAATGTCTTAAAATATCTTATTTCTTTATATCTTTAGTCTTGGAAATCTCTGAGTTTTCTCTCCCAAATTGACAACTTTTTGACAGAGAATTTCCTAGTTTTCTCTTAAAAAGAAAAAAAAAACTTTCTGACTTATTTGGGAGAAATTTACTCAGTTTTTTTCTTTATCTACAATGGTCCTAATATGCCGTCGTAGATTCAACAAACACAGCAGCTAATCTACAACAATCACTATTCTGTTGTAGATGAACTGCTGTGTTTTGGACCCAGTTTGAACTGAGCTTCAGTGGTTGACTGTAGAATACTTTGGTCTACTGAGGACTTTATAACGGCTAATAGACCAGCCCAGATCATCAGCCCTCCCAGCGTTAACTTGCACCTCAGATTCAGCTTTAGTCATGCAGCCATGTTGGGTTTAGAGAGAGTAAATGTCTCGTTAAAAACCCTTAACCTGCTAACTGAGACCTGTAGCGTCTAAGCTGGAGCTCTTTGGTTATTTCTCTAAGCTTCACGCTCTGACCTTGGGCTGAGTCTGCTGGAAAGTCCAGCTTCCCAAGCTGCATTTTCTTTAGGATATTTTAGATATGCTCTACGAAAAAAAGAAAAAAAAAATCTGTGAACTGATGAAGTTTCTGCAAATAAATTGGAGTTACAACTCACAGAAAAATCCACAGATAGGTGAAATGGCAAATCTTGAATGGTGAATTTTTGTGTTGCATTTTTCGAAAGAACACTTTTTTAAAAATGCTTTCTTCCACAATAAATGTTACTTAAATGCCATTTTATACTTTTTTGAAGTTGTTCTGCTGGTATGTGAGAATGTTCAAAAACAGTCATTTTGACAAATACAAACAGAAGAAAATAATATAGTGCAATAAATATCTTTAGCGCACAGGCTTCAGATTACATCGCAATGTAGGTTTGAGGCCGTGTCACCTCGCTCTATATCCCGTTCAATGTAGAGCTGAATATCTATATATTCAAAAACAGGTAATCCAGCTAACGTTATGGAGGAAACGTTGAAGACTGTTTATAATTCTTTGGCATCTAGGTTTGGTCTGGTCTGAACAAACCAGTCTCTGCATGCCTTTCACATTTTCTTCCCAGGAATTCGGAGGAATTTCGCTCGTTTCTTCTGAAGGATTCCAACACGGCTCGATAACGCTCCGCGCTTCCATAAACAGAGTGGAACAGAGGGGGGAATGAGTTTCACATCCAGAGCCTCGACGTGTTAGTATCCTCGCTCTGCCCACGCTTTGACTTACTGCCCGTTCATCTGTGCACAATCACAGCCATGCAGGCAGACACACCTACAATGTTCTTCTCCACTGGGAATCTATGAACTCCCACTCCTCCGTCTGCCTCCTTTTTTTTTTCTGCCCATCCCCGAGTGAGAGGAGAGTGGAGGTGCAGCTCCAGTGGCTGACATACTCCGGCGAACACGTGAACAAACCCTCCGTGCTGGCAGCTGAAAGGATCACCTGAGGTTTGGGCCGAGGAAATGTGGCGCTCCGTATTGTAAATTCCCTCTGTTTTATAGTCCACATCACGTGTCTCTGGATGGGTTAGTTAGTTAATCTGAACTGAGTCATCTTATTGACCGTAAGAGACTCCACATGACTCCTGCATATAGGATTTCTGATTAAAAACTTTAACTTTCATCAGGCTTCCTGCAATCTTTCCATGTTGACATTCCAAACTCTTCCACATGGAAATTTCTAGACTGCGCGAGACGTTTTAAATCCATTTTACAGCAAAAGGTGCATTAAAAACAGATACATATCAGATGAATGAATGAATGGATTCCAGACTTTTCCATTCCGGGATTGAACCCTGTGCAATGGACACAGCCAGTGGCGGTCCTTCCTACAGGTGACATAGGCGCTCGCCTAGGGCGCCATCTAGTGAGGGGCGCCAAATATGTGGCGAGAAGTTTTTTTTAATAATGTCTATTTTTTTCCAACAGTTTTTGCCATCCCTCCATCTATAACAATACTTAAATTAAGTTAAACGTTTATTTTTTGCTTGGATTCTTTAGTGTGCAGTTTTTGTTTTCCGATGTTGCACTACTGTTCAAGTTAAACGTTTTTTTTGTTGTATATTTATTATTGAACAGCTTTATTCTTTTGCACATGTTGTTATATTGTTATTGTTATACTATCATTATCTAAATAAATGTGCAATTCTTTAGACATGACTTCTTTTTTCATGGGCAAGGGGCGCCATCAGTCAAGCTCGCCTAGGGCACCAAATGGTCTAGGACCGCCACTGCTCACAGCCATTATTGGGTTCCTGTCATGGAAGTAAATCAGTGTTCTGGATGTCGGACATTTCTTGTCTTTTCCTCCTGATTTTTCTTTTTCTTTTTTTTTCTTTTTAAACAGCCAAAGTCCAGAAAAGACCCTCAATAAGACCTTCAGAAAGCTCAAGCTGTTATGGCAGGAAATGTGGCTGCTTGGAAGGAAAATAGAAAGAAATGAGTGTTGCTCAGACCGTTAGTGTCTACCGGAGACCCAATGTTCAGCGTTCTGTGAAGTGATGCAACTTGCACGGACGGATAGATGAGCACCGAAGAATGACTGCCTTTCAAAGAATGCCTGGCAGCTCCTGAGACATTACAGCAGTGCTTCCAGCAACAGCATGCCTGAAGTGGCAGAAGGTCTCAGCATTCCACGTTTCCTGAAGTCCAATCAGCATACTTACAGACCGGGATGGCTGGATGCTCGAAAAGTTTTCTCATTTATGTTTGTGTGTGGAAAAAAACCCACAAGTTTCCTCCAAGTCCACATCGCTTGATCCAGTTATAACGTTTTGAACATGTTTTATTGCTGCTCTGTCCTTACCTGCACCCTGTGAACATTATTTAAAAGACAGAATGCGTGAACATACCGTCCCTGTCTTAAAGCACCTTTCAGACAAGTGATTTCTCCTGCCTTGATCTAAAAAAGAAAAAAAAACATGCGGCTATAAATCATGGCTCAGGTTTGGGCCAGGCATGTGAGATATGTCCCAGGTAAAGAAAATAAATATGTCAGTGTGCTCTGAAAGAGGGCCAACCCCAGCTCCAAGAACAGCGATGTATAATTATATAATAAAAGCTTAATATACAGCAAAGGGATCCATGAGGTGTTATTATTTTATTTTGGATAAAACGCAAGTTAGAGGGAATCCACGTTAATGAGAAGGGTTTATTGCAACAGCTGCCCATGCTACATTCAAGTACAGCTGGGAGAATAGGGTGTTGAAATTTCAAAACAACTCCAAAGTGATTAAAGCATGTTTTATTCTCAAATATGGGCAACGTATTATTTTCACATTTCTAAACATTAACACTGACTGTTTTCAAGTGTTTATATTGTTTTCTACTCTGGCTATGTCTGCTTGTACTATTTTTTTTGTTATATGTTATTTGTTTGTGAAAAAAAAATCAGATCAAATCTCCAGTCAGATTAATTGTAGGAGTTGAAAGGAATTCAGGAAAAAATGGTTCTTTGTTTAATGCTGATCAAAGTAAAAAAAAAAAAAAAAAAAAATTATATGCACATTTGCATTTTTCTTTCTTAATTAAAGTGTATCGAACCGTTATTTTTGTGTACCGCTACACCCCTATTTAATCAGCTGTCGGTTTCAAGCATCATACAGGCTGAGAAGGGTCCCTCTAAAGCACAGCGTGGAATTATGTCATTCTGTTGTAATTCTTTTTAGTGTAGTTTTATTTACGGATGCCTCTGTCCCATAACCTCAAGGATTCTAATATATTTACAACCTTTCAGTGATGTAGAGAAACAGCTCTGTAACCTGGTGCAAATATGAGCAAAACAGATTAATGTTTTTAACGCTTTCAGCTAAAAATCTAAAGAAATAGAAATTATTATAGTTTTTTCTGAAACAGAAATCTGAACTGGCTTTGACAGCCACAATCTGTCCATCTGAGCCTTCTGCAGTCACAAACAAGTGAAGCTCCCGGCACGCAGCGGATATGGGAGATAGCCATCAAAAACATAATTAAAAGTCATGATATTTTTAGGTTGTAACCAGAAAACAGGAAACTGGCCTCTAGGAAAATATTAGTTTACGCTTCGAGCTTCACGCAGTGGATAAAGTAAGCATCAAACAGTGTTTCCCCTCAGTAAATGTATTTCTAGCATTTTTGCCGCCATAAAACTTACACGTGTAAGGAAAAATAAAAAGAATTTGTCCACAAAGTAACACATGATGTTCGCTTCAGTACTGGAAGACTGGAAAAGCACTGGAGCCTATTTCTACTTTCCCTGTGTAGGGATAATAAGAACTACGCTCCCTGGGTTGTTTGGTGGTGCCTCGGTTCCTGGAGAATCAGTGTGGCGGGAACCTCTGCTCCAGTCGAGACACGTCAGACTCTCTGATCTGGATCAGGCATGTTTCTGTAAAACCAGAGCAGGAAGGAAGGTATGTGGAAGGCAGAAAGTGAAACTCAGACCAGGCAAACAGATCCAAACTGTGTCCGCTTAAAAGAAAACCTGCTGCGTTATTGATTGGTTGCAGGTTTTTATTTCAACGTGTTTTTGGCTGCTTGAACAATAAAGCTGCAAAAAAATGACCTTAGTTTAACCTCCAACCGTCCTGAAAAGCACGTCTAAAACAACGTGTCTTTTCCCCAGAACCATCGGTCCCAGGACTGTCCTGTATGTGTGCACGGGCCTCACTTTTCTGGCACGTCCTCCTGGGAACCTCATTAATTATCATGCGCTCCGAGGAGAGACTCATTAGTGATGAGGACGTGATGCAGGCTCGTGTTTTTAGAACTTCAGTGTGCCAGCGCGCGGTCGTCGGCAGCCAAGTCGGACACTGGCTTTTGTTTTAAAAGAAAGAAACTTTTTCAAAACAGTAAAAAAAAAAAAAAAAAAAGATAATTCAGCCTGACAGCAAAGCGTAGGGCACATTAACGGGAACATGCTTCAAAGCTACTGGCGCGTAGTTATGCAACATGGTATTTATCAGCTGCACGGTAGAATTAGAGTCTTAATTGCGAGCTCTGAAGCAAAACCTGTGCGAGGACGCGCAGTGCTTCGCTCAGGGTGTGGCTCGGTGAGCTGAAACTGAGCCCAGGAGAAGAGACGGCTTCACCTTACCAATGAATGACTACGCATGTAACTGTATACCTTTTATTTGGCTTCTTCTTTTTTTTTTTTGCACATCTTTGCTTATACACAGCACCTTTACATCTATTTTAAATGAGCAGGTGTGTCTGAAATTCTTTAGTTGGCGTTTATTGTCCTTCAGACTTGGCGACGGTGGAATAAAATTATCATCAAACCCCAACTAAAGCTTTGTTTTTAGGTCATTTTGAGATTGCTCGTTAAATTAAAGGATCTTTTTTTTCTTCTTTTTTTTTTAAACTAACCAAAGCAAATCTTGGATTGACATTTTGATGTTGCAAACGTCTCAGACTACTGAGTTTAGGTTCCTTTAATAAGCGCCACGTTTTTAGCATTTTATCCTGTATTTTGATTGTAATGCTAAATCAGATAGATGTACTACAACTTCTCCTGAAGTTGGACTGTGCAGTTTTTCACCAACCCTAAAACACAAAATCCAACATGGCCGCTGTTCATATGAAGCAGTTAAGCACAGAGATCCGAGTTTAAAGTACACTTGTTCCTTCTGACTGGAAGCAGTATTCATGTTTTGGAGTCCAGAGAGTCTTTGGAGGGAGCTAAAGATTAGGGTGATGGTAAGGAGGCCTTCCAACCTCAAAGACTTGTTGATTATGATATTTAATGGCTCGTCACAATAAACTGATTAACCGCACAATGAGTTTAAATGAACAAAACATTTTCAGCCACGATAATCATCAAAACACCTGCAGAAGAAATAAGCTGTTTAGCTATTATATGAAGGTTTGATGGATTTTTCATTGATAATGGAAAAGAGGATAAATAATACTCAACTTTTCTTTTCGGACGCCCATTTATCATTTCGTATGACAAACTTCTTTATTGAATGTAAATCATTTCAGATCTAAATCTCAACACCGTCGTTCTGTTAACGTTTGTTTTTGCTGACAGTTCATCCAGCTGTGTTTCCTAGACTCGTCAGAGAATAAATCCACATTTTCTCTCTCCCACGAAGTGAAAGTGGACCGGGAAAGTTGAGTGGAAAGACAATGTGTGAGCCACAGCACACCAACGTATCTGTGCATTTAAATGTATACATGGACTATAACTGTTACATTCCTTGTGTTATGCCACTTCTGAACGAAACATAGCATCAGGACAAAAAGATAAGATAAGAGATACTTTAATAATAATAATGAGTGGAGTGGAGTGGTGCTCAGTGGACAAAACTCCTCTTTTTAGATGAAAGTACATTTTGAATCAAGGTGGCAGAGGCCATGTTACCTGCTGGTGTCTGATTGGCCAGCAAACTGTTCTGACCTGAACCAGAATCGATAAGCTGTCGTCAACAGGAGGATGAGAGACACCAGAGCCGACAACGAGAACGATGCTGAAGGCCGCTATTAAAGCAACCTGGGCTTCCTGAACCCCTCAGCAGAACCACAGGTTGATCTCCTCCATGCAACGCTCCATTGGAGCAGTGATTCATGCAAAAGGACGCTCAAATGCAGAGCACTTTTCTGCATTAAAAATGATTTTTTATTTATTGGTTTTAATGTAACATTCTAAGTTTTGGAGAAACTTAATTTTGAGTTTTCATCAGCTGTGAATCCTTAAAGAAATAAACACTCATCCTTCAGACACATATCATTCCGTGTCTAAATAAGCTACGACGTATACGAGTTTCACCTGTTCAGCTACAGTAGTAAAATGAATAAACTCTCTGTTGATATTCAAATTTACGGCGGTGCGCCTGTATTTGTGTTAATAAGAACCAGACAGACGGGAAGCTTTTAAATGAAGTGATAACAAACAGAAAGAAAAACTGGGCAGACATCTTTCCTGCCTTTCTCTCTAAAATGCGCCCGTCTGTTAACGCGACCCAGCCCGTTCACAGCTCAAAACCAACAATGGCTGCAGCATCTCCGCCTGATCGTCCGCACACGTTTGGACCAGCGGCCGCCCCTCCCGCTGCAGAGCATAGGTTGTTTTACAGTTCATCCCTGCTGGGCTGGTTGTTTTACCCCCCTCACCGATGCTTGATGAGCCATCTGTGGACGCAGGAAGGGCGGAGGAAGGAAGGGAAATGGATATCTGTGATTTGTCATTGGAGCGTGCAGTACAACGCCGATAGGCTCTGCGCACACGGAAATATACGTGTGACATGTGCAAAAGTTTTGAACCTGCCATCATTTCTTTAAAAAATGACTTCAAAGGAGTGCGATGTTTTATCAATGTTTTAATTTGGCGATGATTAAAAGTTCTCCAGGATCTCTGAAGGTCTGAAGTTTTCTTAACCATTTTCTTTTTACCTTCTTTTACCTGACAGTTACAAATAGATGTACAACTAATTGCTCAAAAATCATCAAAAAAACAACAATTATTTTGGGACATTCTGCTTTGCAGGTATGACCTCATGCTATATTGCCCCCCCCCTTCGATGCACACTTCCAACCCCCTTCGAAGGCTCAACTCATGCGCCTCATTAGATGTTGTTTTGAAAAGTCGCCGCAAGTAAACATGACAGAAAGAGCGGAGGAAGAGGAGGCGGAGTCTGTTTGCAAGATCTGCTGCTGGGAGGCGTCTGCACCACTCCCCAACATGAAGAAACACGACCGGAAAGGTAAATCTGGAGTAATCAGAGTGCAAATCAGAGCTTAGAGTGATTGTGAGCAAATTTATTTGGTCAGAATAAAGTGCAAGTTGTGAAAAAGTATTTATTGCATTTATTGCTTACTGATGTGGCCCAAATTGCTAAAATCATTTGAACTTTAATGACATCCTATTCTTATTCCATAGGGTCTAATATGATTTTCTGGAACGGGCCTTCTACATACATAGGAGTGTGTTTTAAGATTATTTGTGAGGTCACACACTGATGTTGGACGAGAAGGCCTGGCTCAGATCATCTGCTTCAATTCTTTTCAGAAGGCTGCAGCCAGGCATGGACAGGCCATCTTATAAGCTAATTTATCTTCTGCGACGGCCCATTGGCTGTTTTCTCGAGGGACATTGAGCTAATCCAATGAAATCTCTCTGCCCTCCTAAGCCCCGCCCTTTCTTCTTTATGCTTTCTGCCGCAAGCAGCAGCTTCCCCCTGGTGCTTTCTCGGTCACGGTCTGACACATTCAAACAAAACAAAACGTTTTTTAGATATGGTTCAGATTTAAAGTTTCAGATGGGCAGTTGACTAAATTTAACAGCAAACAGCCTAATAATAAAAAGAAATAAATTTGAAAAAAGAGCACAAGTCGTAACTTTGCGGTTTGACACTTTTAAAATTGATTTAACATTATGTGACTTACATTTTATTTTTAGATGGTTGTCTCTTTTTGTGTTGTGAAAAGATATGAAAGATGTTGTACTTCACCTTTAGGGGACACTAGGCTGCCGGGCCCTGGGCTGGGCTTGGAACCGGTTCATAACTATATGCAGGCTCTAGATGGTATTTATTCTTTATTGACTAGCCAACATTTGAATACATATGGCCAGTTACTTTTATAGAAGATTCAACAACAAGGTATCAGGTGAAATGATGTAAAAATGATTTTTAGTATTAACCAGAGTCTGATTATATTTTTTTCCAGAATGGAGCAGGGGCGTGGCTATGGGTGGGCCTGGGGGGGGTCTAGGATCAGGGCCCATACAAATAAATGGCTTTTTTTTAAAAAGAAATTAGAACAAATTATATTCATAATCACGTTTCATCTTTGAGTGGTGTCTCTTAAAGTCATCATAAAAATAAAAGAATAAAATTGGTGGTGATATTTCCATCTTTGCTGTAATTGGCTGTTTTTAAATAACATGCCTTGCAAATTCTCCAGACAAGCTAGGAGTAGCTGTGAGATTCTTTTGTGTAACCAAGTCTAACATTGTAGTTTTTACGCAAACACATTTACTGAAGATATTAGAAACCCTAGCTAAATAGTCCATTAAATTACAGTACCTTGCATTAAAAACGAATGAATGTGACAATAAATGAATGTACATTAATTTTTTTAAACTTGTTAGTTTAGGGAGTTATCTTTAAAAAGACGTTGCTACTACATTTCCCATAGTCCCTTGGGAAAAGCTGGCCAATCGCTGAGCTCACAGAGCCTAGATGATCCCGCCCCGTTATAATTTCCTGTGCTACTTTTGGCCAGCAAAAATGGCGCGGCGAGGTAAAATAATTAAATAGCTTCTGAAACTATCACCATCTACAGGGTAAGCTGCGTTAATATTCATCTGATTAATATCAAACATTTAAAGCACTGGATATCAATTCAATTCAATTCAAAAATACTTTATTGATCCCAGAGGGAAATTAAGTGTTGGTATAGCTCATATAATTAATTCTTTAAGGAGTTGTTGTAGATGATGATGGCTGTGGGCAGGAAGGATTTCCTGTAGCGGTCTGTATTGCAGCGAAACTGAAGAAGCCTCCGACTGAAGATGCTCTGTTGTTGTATGACTGTCTCATGAAGAGGATGCTCAGGGTTGTCCATGATTTCTTTGATTTTATGAAGAATCCTTTTTTGCATTATCATCTCCAGATGTTCCACAGTTGTCCCAAGACCAAAACCAGAACCTTCTTTATCAGGTTGTTTAGCCTTTTTAAATCCTTGGCTCTGATGCTGCTACCCCAACAGATGACGGCTGAAGAGATTACACTCTCCACAACAGACTTGTAGAAGATCTGCAGCATCTTGCTGCAAACCTTGAAGGACCTAAGCTTCCTCCAGAAGTACAGTCTGCTCTGTCCCTTCTTGTAGACGGCTTCACTGTTCAGCCTCCAGTCCAGTCTGTTGTCAAGGTGAACTCAGAGGTCTTTATACTCCTCAACCACCTCCACTTCTTCTCCCATGATGGAAACAGTGTTTGACTTATCCCTGTTTCTTCTGAAATCTACAATCATCTCCTTTGTTTTGTTCACATTCAAGGTGAGACGATTGTTTCCACACCATGTCACAAAGCGGTCCACCAACTCTCTGTATTCAGCTTCTTGTCCATCTCTGATACACCCGACAATTGCAGAGTCATCTGAGTATTTCTGCAGATGACAGGTCTCTGATTTGTACTGGAAGTCTGAGGTGTACAGAGTGAAAAGGAATGGTGAGAGTACAGTTCCCTGTGGTGCTCCTGTGCTGCTGACCACCTGGTTTGACACACAATTCTTCAGTCTCACAAATTGTGGTCTGTTGGTCAGGTAGTCATTGATCCAGGCAATTGTTGAGGGCTCCACCTGTGTCTTCAGGAGTTTCTGACAAAGCAAATCAGGCTGAATTGTGTTAAATGCACTAGAGAAATCAAAGAACATGATCCTCACAGTGCTGCCTGCTTTGTCCAGATGACAGTGGGTTGGTTGAAGCAGGTGGATGATGGCATCTTCAACTCCAACTCCACAGCGATAAGCAAACTGCAGTGGGTCCTGATACGTTCTTGTTTGCTTACTCAGGGGTGCCAACAGGAGTCTCTCCAGGACCTTCATGATGTGGGATGTCAGGGCAACGGGTCTATAGTCATTGATGACTGATGGGTGAGTTCTTTTGGGTACTGGAACAAAGCAGGATGTCTTCCACAACACTGGAACCTTCTCCTGAGTTAGGCTAAGGAAAGGATAAGGATATCCGACAGTGGCCATATTGTTATGTTTACACTTTGTTGTGTACGTTTAGTGTACATTGTTCTTAGTTTAAAACTTTCTAAAAAACTTTGATGTATACAGACATATATGTTAAAGCAACAATGGAACTTACAAATAAACTCTATTTCAATAATATTTTTACATCTCACCCATTTTTGTTTTGTTAGGCCCACTTGAAAAGAAATTCCTGGCTATGCCACTGGAATCGAGCAGCCCTGCCATGGCAGCGTACTCTGTGCACAGTTTGTGCTTCTAATCGGAACAAAAGGACAAAACAAGAACCGTCCGGTCTGAAACTCGACACGAGATGAACCGCTTCTCAAGGAATCCTGAAATCCCAGCGTAGCGCTTCTAAACGCCGATCCTCAGAGTCAGAACCATCGCTCCAGCCCCTTCCGGTGCCAGTTCTGAGACATTCCTGTTGGCTTTAGAACCTCAAATCTTTGTGAAAGAAGTTTGGGACTTCTTCCATATTCACGCCTCTCCTATCAATGTTGCGGCAGCAGAAAAACCTGCCGTGATTGCTGGCCTCAGAGCTTCTCATCATACAATCATAATAATAATCTATGAAAGCCCGATGTCATGGTGATGCGATGGCGAGCTGGACAGAGCTGTAATCTCAGGGGCCAACCCATACTTTACGCACTTTGGATTGTGGTGCTTTTTTAATTTGCATCTGAGTCATCAGAATAACGCCAGGCATGGCTGCACCTGTTTTGAGTCTTTATCCCAGTGCTGCTCAGATTCCGTCAGGAAACGTTCACAGCTCGTTTCCATCCGTTCCTCTGTAGGGAACGATGGTCGGAACGTTTTCCAGGGCTCCATCCTGAGATTCCTCCACATTCCCAGCTCCGGCTGGTCCAGTTCGAACTGCTGGTCTGCATCCAGACCCCGGCGCAGAGCCATTCTTTTTCATATCTGAACAATTGTTTGATAAGAGCAAAGCGGAGATAACGTTGGACAATGTTTGCTTCTTGCGGGAGCTTAAAGGGCAAACCAGGAAGTCATTATTGTAAAGAAGTAACAGAAAAACAGCAGAAGGAGCAGAATGCTGATTGTTTTTCCTCTTCCTGACATGAATGTCAAGGCCTGGGTTAAGGAATCACATGGATGTGACTCAGAAAAAAAAAAAGATTCCTGAAAATGATTTCTGAAGTTGTTTTCTTTTGCTTACAGTCCCTAGAAAAAGTTCGTAGAACCAGAATCGGCAGAAGTTTCCTGTCTGATTTTCAGACCTGGCTAGAGTAGCCAAAAAAAATGTAATCCAAAAATTACTCAAGTAAGATTAAAAAAAGTATTTGGTAAAAAAGAAAAAAGGCTACTCAAGTATTGAGTTCTTGAGTATTTGTTGTGAGATCATAGCATGTGATTTAACATTAAAAAATTATGTAATTGGACAAAAATGTCAAGGTTTTTTTTAAATTCTAAAGACTAAACTAAATAGAAATACATGAGATCATTCTAAAATAACAAATTTGACTGGAAGAAAATATTTTCCAAATATATGTTTTTTTCATTCGTTTTTTAATTAAAACCAATACTTACAGCAGGTAATGTATAAATGTTCACCAGGGAAGCGTTCCCTCACTTGACCGCCAAATGGCACAACAGCCTCAGCGGATAGAAAATAATGTTAAAATGATGAAGCTTGTGTACAAACAGGAGGTCTCACTTCAACATAAACTTTATGTAGGTTTCTCATGCATTTTTGGTTAAAATAAGCTTTCAGTTTCATTCAGTAAAGTTACTCGCTGTGGGGTAGAGTAGCCAGACACTTTACTCAAGCAAGAGTAGCGATACCGTATAAAAACATTACTCAAGTAAAAGTAGAAAGTAAAACTACTCCAAAAGTTTGTGGGTTTTTTTTTAAAGTTACTCAAGTAAATGTAATCGAGTAAATGTAACTAGTTACTACCCACCTCTGCTGATTTTATAACATCATTGTGGAGGAATTCTCTTTCCATCTTCTTCCCAACTTTGCTTCAATTCATTGAAGTTTGCAGCTCTCTAAAATGTCCCATCACAGGATTTCTCTCCGTTTAAGGTTTGGACTTTGACTAGGCCATAGCGACACCTTGATTCTTCTCTTTGTCAGCCATTCTGTCGTAGATTTGCCGGACCAGGCTTCAGCAGTCGGACCGTTGGCCTTACGTTTGACTCTGGAATACTTTGGTACCCAGAGGAGTTCTGGTCCACTCAATGACTGTAAAGCCCAGATCACCATCCCTCCACTACCGTGCTTGGCTGGTGGTATGAGGTGTTTCTGCTGATATGCCGGGTTGGCTTTTCTCCAAACATGGTGGTGAGGTTTATGGCCAACATCTCTTCTTTGGTCTCTTCTGTCCAAAGAGTTTTGCTCTACACTCAGATGCCGAATATCTGCTGCCACCTCGTTTGTAGAGAGAAGAGGTTTTCTCCTTTGATCCTTCCAGTCATATTTGTTTAGCGTTTTTCCTCATTGTCCTTTCATGACCTCTAATCTGCTTACTGAGGCCACTCAGCTCTCTGAGATGTTTTCCTCTCTGGAGAACGATGGACTTCGGATAGTTTGGAGATGACCTTTGACCCCTCTCAGGTTGATGGGCTCCAACAGTTGCTGGTCTTCTAATCAGCACCACTTCATTTCTAGTTTCTCTCTTAAATCCGGAAAAACCAGCAAGGGTGTACTTAAGTTTTCACAACCAGATTTTTCTTTCTTGCTTTTTTATTGTTTAACAAACAACGGGGGTTTAACAGTACATGTATTCATTTTTGTATTTTTCGGTACGGCCCCGTCAGTTCGCTACGCACGTGTACCGAACGAATCCAGCTGTTTTCTACCAGAACACACATGCAGAATGTTTATGAGCTGAGCTATCACTAAACTCTGCAATTTGGGAACAATAATGGTTTCTCATGCAGCTACAGTAGAAAAAGACAGATGGACCGAACCAGAACTTTATCAGCGAACGCATCTTTCAACAACAATAAGGTCCATAACACTTCCTGCACTGAACTGAATGACTCACCTGAAACAATGTCAAGCTGAATGGAAACATCACTGATACTAGAGAAAAACCTGCTGACGTCCAACATGGCTACCAGTAGCATCCTAGCAGCCTAAACTCCTTATTTTGGATAAAACGCAAGTCGGAGGAATACCCGTTGATACGAAGGGATATTCCCAACAGCTGCCCATGCTGCATTTAAGTACAGCTGGGAGACTAGGCTGTCGCAGTATCAAAACAACTCCAAAGTGATTTAAGCATGTCTTATCTCAAATATAGGCAAATTATTATTTTCACATTTCTAAAGATTAACACTGACTGTTTTCAAGTGTTTATATTGTTTTCTACTCTGGCTATGTCTGCTTGTACTATTTTATTTATTGTTTTAAAATTCAATCAAATCTCCAGTCAGTTCTATAGTTTCAAGTTTAAGTTATAGATACATTTTTAGAACCCAGTAAAGGAGCAAATCATGTTCATATCCAAGAATAGAAAAAGGATTTACTTACTTCTTTACAATTTAATTTTTGAAATGTTTTTTCGGTAATCATTTAACTTGTGCTTTGGATGTGAACAGAAGAAATAAAACATAACACAGCAGTTGGAAGGAAAACGTAAACGTGAGTGCAGCGAGCCTCGTTAACTTATTAATACTGAAGCTAAAGGGAAAAAGATGCAAACTATGAGCTGCTGGCCTGTCTCTAAAACAAAGCGCCTCTGTTCCTCAGGGAACAAGCTGCTTCACAGTTTTAATGCATCTCTCGCTTTGACTGTAATTAAGATACGAACGGCTCCGTGTAGGAAAGCTGGACTCTTCTCTACAGAACGTTTCATCTTATAGGATGAGCCTGCAGTGGAAATTCGCCATTACGTTCTCAGCTCTTATGTGTCATTAAAGCTAAGCTGGTGTTTACCTGGAGGAATCTGCAGTTAGAAACCTGCATTTGCCTCCAAGACCGAAACAGTTGGGCTGACTCGTCAAACCTGAAATAAGCCCGGTCTGCATGCAGTCTGCAAACTTCCCCCCGACGTCCAACCCAAACTGTTCTCCCATGCTGCTGTCATCAGATGAGAAATGCAGTACATACAATATCTTTTTCTTCTTCTTTCCACTGCTAATCGTTTTTCTCCTCTATATTTATCCTCGGCTCTGCGTTGCGCGGTAAAACCCAGAGGATTATCCGAGGTATGAACCCCAAAGGGAAAGCAAGAATGATAACAGAGCAAGGAACGCGGGCCGTAAACAAACTTCATTGTTCATTTAGAGAGCACGCCTTAACAGGCTGCAAGCTCCCATTAACATGGAGAACAGGTTTATTCTCCCTTCATCTGACAGCACCTCGACAAAAATACACAAACACATCTAAAAAGTGCAGGAAAGTCACTTTTTATTGAAGACTTTTTTTTCTCCCACTTTACTTCTGCAACTTTAACAGCCGGTTATATGTCACCAGGAAGGGCATAAAATAAACCGACTCCCGCAACTTGTCGAGATGGCTACAATTCCCACTGAACATTCCCAACATGAGCCTGGAGAGCAGCGGAAACTGTTGCCACGGCACTATGAACCGATACCGTAAGCTTTGCACATAAAAATGCATGGATGGATTCGATGCAAGATGATAAAATTGCAATGAAGAAACAAAAGAAAGAGCTGTTTATTTATTTTAGCACCTCCTAGAGGTCAAACTTAGCCGACCTTTGTCATCTGGTGCATAAGAATAAAACGGGATCAGACATTAAGCTAAAAGGGAATCCATGGAAACAAGTGATGCACCTATCTAAAAATGTACCTTAATCGTCTGTAATAACTCATCTGCAAGTCATTACTGAAAAACTTGGTTTGTTTGTCTGTAAATGCATCATTATGAGCAATGCTTGTTAAAGAAAAAATGTCCACACAGTCGAGTTTCTTGTAAAGTAAAATCACAATCTCCCAAATTCATAAACAGCAGATTGAAAACGTCGCATCTCTAATGAACACTAAAATAAATTTCCAACATTTCCCGAAAATTTACCAGAAAAAAAAAAAAAGGATTTGATCAGTTATGCCCACCAGCATGAGCCCAACTTCATCAATCATCTAGTTTTTCACAACGTGCTAACAGAGCCGGGCGTTTCCTTCAAGCCTTTATCAGATTTATTATAAAAAAAGCATAATCTCGAACAGCTGTCGTCCATTTCTTCGCTCATTGAGCATATCCTGCGTTTACTCCTTCTGCTTTTGTTTACCATCTGTGTGCCGCTCTAGGCGCACTTCATTCAATAATTCAATTTATGTAATTCAGTTTCAAAGGGAGGTTTCCTGATCTGATGAACTATTCTAGCGGACTCTTTCTGAGGTGGAAGAAACCCGTATAGCAACTCCACTCCGAACAGCCATCACAGCCCCGATCCTTCTTTCCATTATCATTTGACAGAACTTGAGGAGTTTTGCACCTGAACTTCCTTCACTTTGATCTGGATCAGTTGTTGAGTTAATTTACTCGTCACTTTTTCAGGTGGTTCTGGTTTATTGGTGGTCCAATGGGTCTGGGGCGGGAGAACCAAATGTAAATACTTGACATTTTAATGCAGAATTTGGTCGTTATTAGTTTGTTTCTGGGATTTAATTTCATTTCCTTTAAAACGATCTGAGAAGTAAGCCAAATGATTTTGAGAAGATGTCTTGAAAGTTTCACGGGGCTTTACGAAAAAGACACACAGCTGTTGTTTATAAGTTGGTTTACTCTACCGCGTCCCATAATGCAACGCTTACCTGGCTACGGGGAAGGTGTTTAGCTCAATACCTAGTATCTGTGTCGGGTCACATTCACAGCATAAACGAACCACCCTAGAGGTCGTCTGGAAGCGAGACCACCTCCTTCTTTGGTCCGGAGTTTGTTTGAAACGCACTTAGCATCTCCGAAACCCAACCGTACAAGGTCAAGAAACTTCGCTTCTAAGGAATAAAACTACCCAAAAAAGGTCCTGTTGGCCTCAAACGTTTTATTTTCTGCCAGAAAATACAACAACTGTGGAACCAAGCGTGCCGCGCTGTCATGCTAGGACATTAAATCCACCAGGAACGAGTAAAACTTGGGCTGAGAGGCTATTGATAGGATATTTATGGTGATCAAATGTTCAATAGTGAGGACTGGGTGGGTGGTTTTTACCTGCTTGGACATCTTTGGGGTGCCGTTTGTAAAGTTACACAGTCAAAATAGCAAAACAGCCATAATTTGGATTGTTAAGCCTGTGATAAGAGAAAGAAAATGGGGGTTCATTTTTCAAAGTCCTATTTGAGTCTGTTATTTATTCATTTATAAATGTCACAGTTTTATACTAAATATTTTGTTAACAGGCTAAATATTTAGTTTACAAACTACATCTTAGTTCGAAGCAAACTATTTAGCTAGCATATTTACATATTTAGTTTTAAACTAAGCATTTAGCTCAGACCTAAATATTTAGCTAATATGGAAATTTACTCAAAGATAAGCGGAAGTGGACTACCAAAATAAAAGCTGGGACTTGAGAATCTATATAAACTGCTGACAAGACTGAAGGTCACCTCTTTATCACCTCTCGACATGTCGTTATGGCGGCGATAAAGACGTTTACCGATGGATTTACAGCCGCAGTGATGCAGCAGCACCAGTTTATATGCAAGTTCGCCAGACCCAGCTTTTATTTTGATAGTCCACTTCCGGTTATCAGTAATTAAATTAGCATATTAGGTAAATATTTAGCTCTGAGTTGGATATTTAATTGGAAGCTAAATATTTAGCAAGCCAGTTTAGCTTGCTAGCTAAATATATAGCTTCAAACAAAACTTTTAACTTACTAACTAAATATTTCGTTTGAAACTGTGACATTTAATGAACGAATAAATAACATGGACGCAAATATGACTTTGAAAAATGAACCATTTTTTTACTCTTATTACAGGATAAATAAAGCCTGACTGAGAAAACAACGCCGAGGCCTTTTCAACTCCAGGAAGACAAAGACAGTAAATGGGATTTACGAGTTTCTTTCTCCGCATTTGAACCTGACTTCAGTGAAAAGAATAAACAAAGGGGAAAAACAGGCTTTACTTCCTGCTGTCTGAAGCTGGATTAAGTAACAACCTTTGGTTAAGTGTTGCTACACGAAGCTTCATGACGGTTGGTAACAAAACCAACAGGATAACAATGACAGGAGCTTCAGACCTCAGATCTGAGCGCTGATCCTCAGCTTTCGCTCCAGCGAGGCTGCAGGTTTTCCTCCAACCCTGCCTGTAGGTGCACAAATTCAATCTGACGTCTTGGATCTTGTGAGAAATAAACAGTGTTATGATCTCCTCAGAAATAAATGACTTCTGTCGCAGGAAATGAAATTCATGCAGCGGAGCTGGCGTGATGCAGACGGGAGATAAGCTGCTGGAGGATCTCCAGGGCTGCTTAAACTCTCAAAAGGAGTCTGCGGGATGAAAACCTTGTGAATAAACCTAGATCCAGCGTTTCACCTCTCCGCGTGCCCTTTGGTTGGGGATTCTGCACGTTTGGAGACGGGAAAAGCGCCGGAGCACAATGAGACAAACAAACCCGTCCCGAGCGGCGGTAATTAATGCCTCATTAGTCGTTTATCAGAGCGGCAGACATCACAGTCTTCTCTGGCCGACCGGAGCGGGTACGGACCTGTACGCCGGGAGGCCCTTATAGTTTCCACCTCAGCTGTCACACACAGGAACACGACTGTTTGGATCAATCAGGAAGGGGGGCCCCTCTGCATCTCAGCTGATATTCAATTCAATTTAGCTTATTTATATAGCGCCGATTCACAAGAGATGTCATCTCAAGGAACTTTTACAAGAAAAGTCATTTCAATTCAATCATACATACATTACAATCAGTTTAAAAGTTTCCTATTTAAGGAATCCCAGCAGATTGCATCGAGTCATTGACTTGCAGTTTGCCCTGTTTACGCAGACCCCAACCACAGCAATCCCTCATACTGAGCAAGCATGTAGTGACAGTGGAGAGGAAAAACTCCCCTTTTACAGGAAGTAACCTCCAACAGAACCAGAACCAGGCTCAGTATGAGCGGCCATATCTGCCACGACCGTCTGGGGGTTCAAGAAGACAGACCAGAGACACAGAAAGAACTGATATAAGAGAACTTTCTATGTTAAAGAAAGCAAAAAGTTGATAACAGGACACAGTGGATGTTCAGTTACTGGGAGCACCATCCCAATCGATGCCCCCCGTCCAACAGGGCATTGCAGCCAAGCAGGATACCAGACCAGGTATATCTTCTATGGAGAGAAAAACACTGAGAGAAAACAAAGTTAACAGGCAAAATAACAGCAAATAATCCAACTGGAGAGTAGTAGGAGAGAAAAGTATCAGAGTGAAGAAAAGTGGTCAGTCTGCCCTACTGCAGTCTAAGCCTATAGCAGCATATCTACAGAGATAGCTCAGGATGACCTAAGCCACTCTAACTATAAGCTTTATCAAAAAGGAAAGTTTTAAGCCTGGCCTTAAAAGTAAACAGAGTGTCTGCCTCACGGACTAAAGCTGGGAGCTGGTTCCACAGGAGAGGAGCCTGATAAACCTAAAAGATCTGCCTCCTAGGAACTACAAGTAAACCTGCAGTCTGAGAGCAAAGTGCTCTGTTGGGAACATATGGAACAATTAGATCTCTGATGTATGATGGAGCTGATTATTAAGGGCTTTATATGGAAGAAGGAGGAACTTAAATTATAATCTGAATTTAACAGGGAGCCAATGAAGGGAAGCTAAAACAGGAGAAATGTGATCTCTCTTTTTAATATTCATCAGAACTCTTGCTGCTGCACAGGACAAAAATATCCGAGGGCCTCTGTGGTTTGACCTGGGCAGCGGATGAGCGTTATCAAAGTTCGGAGGGAATCGGAACAGGTGGGAAGGACAAAGTGAGTTGCATAGAAGCAAAAACAGAATTCGACTGAAGCAGAAAGTGATGGGTGCTGATAAGAGTTGAGAACAGTAAAGGAAAAGGAAAAAAAAAAGAGGGCTGCGCTCAGCTCCTTCAGTCCTCCCCTCCCCTCAGGCACAGCAAGGCTCTTCTACAACCACAGCAACTGCAAACACCTGACCATCAAACGGCAGCACTGCATGCACGCACATGCAGGCAACACGACCCATCAGGTTTGTACCTGGCCTTGCTGCTGCACCCGCCTGCAGACACTGCATGCACCTTCAAACCGAGCGGCCTGATCGTGCTTTCAGACGGGGGGGGGAATCGATCCGACCGGCTTAAACAGGTCAAGGTCCTCGGCACCTGCTGCATTTGAACAACAGAGCCTCAGTACCTGGGAAACCAGATAACAACGGCGGTAAAGAGCTCTCTGTGGCTCTGCCTGAGTCAACAATGAACACCCCCCCCCCCCCCCCCCACTCCTCTGCTTCTTTTACAGGACACACTCAGCAGGATAAAAACCCACACTAACTCCAGGTGAACCGAGCCCTATCAGCTTTTACGGCCTTGATGGCGACAACTGCGCCAGCGGAGGAACTTCAGGTCTTTTAATTTATTTCGTTTTCAGATGGGTGAGTTTTTTTCCTCCACAGGCGGGAGGAGGCAGCTGAATCTAAACATCCCATCTAAACCCGGGAGTGTGTGTGTGTGAACTCCGGCCGCAGCCTGTAAACGGATCCAGTCGCAGTCAGCGTCCAAAACCCTCCTTTATTATCCCCCTGCAGCTCCGCTCTCAGACACACCCTTCTTTTCTGGAGCACAGGAGACAAACTGATCCGTGTGTGGGCGTGGGTGTGTGTGTTCTTGTTTAGCTATCCTAGGACCTTCTCTGGCATATTCGCTAACTTTCTGAAGACCAATGGACCTTATAGGGACCAAAGCCCGGTCCTAATATGGTGGACCCCCTTTTTTTAGGGTTAGGGGTTAGGTTTAGAGGTTTGGTTTGAATTATGTTTTGGTTATGTTTAGGGTTAGGAAAAAACTGGTAATGGTTTGGGTTAGGCATAAATGCAGCTATTAAAATGAATGGAAGTCAATATAAAGTCCTTTTATGGGTAGAAATTGAGACTTGCTTGTGTGTGTGTGCTGCTGGGACCTTAAACTCGAGAATACTGTGAGTTGGTGGTCGGAGGTCCCGTCGGACGGGGTTCCAGGTGGAAACGTGATGAAGCTTTTGGCCAGCTGGAGCCACACATCCTGAATACGCCCACTATCCCCAGGCAAATAGGGACGCAAACAGGCCATAAAATGGAGCAGAGTGTGTCTTAACTAGGAGCGGATACCTCTGAGCTAATTCTTTTATAATTTACGAACTATTTTCTGAAAGGTCGATGCTATTTAAACTGAAAAACGACCCATTCCGTTGCCCGCTGATCTTCTGGAGCACTTTCTAGAAACCACAACCTGCTGAGGTCCGCACGAGACATGGTGGGGGAAAGTATTTTTTTTTAAATCGTGAGAAAGTTTTGCGTTATCCTGGGAAACTTTTGCAATATCTTGGGAAACGTTCTCGTGATATCGCAAATATTGTTGACTGATCACATTTGACAGGAGGAGCCATGGAGGAGGATGTCCTGCAGTTCCTGGAGTCACGACAGATCCAGATGTCTGTCACTTATGTTTTCAGCCAAGCACGACTTTATGTCCCTACATTTGAGGCCAATCTCAAAATAAAAGCTCTCCCGAACGCGAGTGTCTTCCATCGTAGCAGTGGTGCAGCAAAACTGACCTGGAAAAACACTGTAAATACAGGAAGTAGAGGCTTTACAAAACTTTCTCGTGATCTCGCACAATGGGAGAGGGGGTGGGGGGCTCAGTAGCATACGGTTGATTTGGGAGAAATTCTTTAGCCGAAAATACGAAATATTCAACCACAGGTAGAAAACCGACGTAGGTCCGGAACCAACAGTAACAAAGTGGGCGTGAACTGCAAAGTATATGGAGTGGTATTAGGGAAAAATTAAGACTATATGCGCACCCAGCGGTGGCTACTTCCTTGCCGCAGGAGGCAATATGCATTCCAAAGCCCCCTACAGATCCGATTGATGAAAGGCCAGCATTGGTAACTAAGAAGAGAACCAGATACTTGCGTTAGCATTGGAGAGGCTAGGGACTAGCATGCCTAGCCTGGTCACCTACTGGATTGCCTACTCACTCTGCTATTGGCTGCTATTAGCATGGAGAGACTGGCTTTAGCATTAAAGAGGCTAACAACTAGCATGGCTAACTAGTATGCGTTTAAAAAAATGAAAACTTTATTAAGAAAAGTGTTTGACATACAAAATATAATAGCAAACTGCATTGGCAGGTGCTTCTTTGACCGAACGACGTGACATCAAGGACAAATGTTAAACATAAAACATATATACACAATAAAGGGGCTAGCGCAGCGGCTAATAACCAAAACAATATACTATAATAGCAGGTTGTCAGCTTTACAATAATATTGTGTATATATGTTTCCAAGCTGCGATTTGTTTCCAATATTTTAATTAAACATGCTCTACGAAAAGGCGAACTTTTCGCGACTAATTTCGAGTTGCGTTCAACAGAAGAATCTGCGAAAAGTCGGGGGGTTCACCGTAAATAAACTCGTGTTGTTCACCAGCCATGACATGCATAAGGAAAACATAAATGAAGCTGGTAACGACGTCGCCATTTAAAATCCAAGAACCTTTTGAATGAAGTTCCGCAGATCTTAACTTCTGCATATACAAAACATATGAAACATAATGAATGTTGTTGATTTAAAAACTGGATTCTGAGTAATACTGCGTTATGGGCTTTGTATTACGTGACTTAGGCCTACCTCACAAACATCTGATCACATATTATGCAAATTTCCCATTTTTCATCCTTTTGTGTTGCTGTTTGGGTCTCTGCTGCCTTTATGAACACTCCAAACGTGAATGAATACCATCCATCCGTTCTTTTGCACATTTTTGCAGTCAGAAATCTTGTGCTTCTACAAGCCGTTTGAAAAAAGTGCCATATTGTGACGTCACAATAGGAGGAATTTGCATATGGGGAGTCTAAGTCACGCCCTTCTACATCCGGTCCATGAGTTCCCTATTGTCAAAAGTCAAAGTCAATGGAGCAATAAAGGTTATTTTCTGATCCCGTCTGAAATGTGCCAAGGACACAGGAAGGAGCATTAAACGTGGAGAAAACCTCTATAAATCTGGCCATGTGGAAAGTGGCAGCTATGCTGGCGGAGAAATAGTCGGGGGAGTGAGAGCCGGCATGAGGGACGAGCTCTACAACGTCTCAATGGGTATTTCAAGTGTTAGCTAGTGCTAGCTAACATCATATATGCGACTTCGGATTTGTAGGCACTTTAATTACGAATTTTTACAAGCAAATAAATCACATGACAAACCAAATCGAAACGTACATCATTAGTTATCATTTAAATTGAGGTGTAGCATATGTGTGATTCAGGACGTAAGGCAAAGCGGACCAGAAAATAACTTCCATTCATTTGTGCCGACAGGAAGGGGAGGAGACTTAGGCTCCCCATTACCCCGCCTCACCTGTCAAACCCCGCCCACAAATTCAAATTCCATGTCATTCTGATTTGTGGCAAATAGGGATGTAAGAAAAAAAATCGATACACCGATGTATCGCGATATTTTATTTCCCGATATTGTATCAAATCTTATTTTATTTTTTTTAAGGATTTGAATGGAAACATTAATGATGACATTAATTTTTGTAGTAAAATTAAAACCATGACTGGTAGTTTGTGGCTGTTGTCACCTTCTTCGTTCCAGTGGATCGACTAGATCGAGTAATAAAACTGGATGTGTTAAAGTATGAAACAGGTTGGAGCGATTCGAACGCTGTGACAGTTTTCTACTGTTAAATTGAGTTTTAAAAATCACAATATATGGTCTTACTCATAGTATCGCCATATATATCGCGATATATCGTATAGTGGCAAACCCCGCAGCCTAATAACAAGATAGGTGGGCGTGGTCTGCAACCGCTTATTTGCATAAAAGTGACAGAGCCCCGTAAACAGCTCATTCTGAAAGGGACAGAAATGATCAATCAACAAGTGTGCTAGTGAGATTGCGTCATGCCAGAGGGATTTTGTGCAAAGAACTTCATTAACATGTCTTGTACAGATCATAGACCTGTTATGACTTGTTTAAAAAGAGGCAGAAAAAAAAGTCACACATTAATCTAAAATGAGCAAATGTGAGCGATTAAATAACCTCCAAAACCTTCATATTGAATGTTTTAACGTCAAAATGTGATCCCAGGTGAACGAACCGAACACATTGCCCATTCAAAGCTATTGATTTGTTGTTGTTGGGGTTGTTTGTTTTTTTAAGCAGCTTATATGAGGCTGCAACATTCCCAGCAGCTTCGGCCCGGTCTGCGCTCTCTGCCAGATGCATCATGACAGCTCAGACTAAAACCAACAACCTGACTGACATCGGCGTAATCACCAGGTCTGCTGTTTTTAAATAGAACACCGAAAACCACAGGGAGCCTCTGCAGACCGGATCCTCCACAGTGAGACCTCACCTGGACGCCGAGCAGAACGGGGTTCTCCTTCCTGACCCAAAATGCCTCTTCTGGAGGACAGAACTGGTTTGGTTTGGTTTGGTTTGGTTTGGCTGGGATGTGTCGGTGCAGTGTTTTCGGAGCGCTCACCTGGAAGATGAGCACCTTGAAGTTGTTCCTCTTCAGCAGGTGGTTGTGGTTGGCCTCCAGCTTCCTCACCTGCACCGCCTGCCTGTCCAGACGCTCCTTCACCTCCTTCACGTTGCCGTTGACTTTGCGGGAGCGCTCCAGCAGCTTGTTGACGCTGTTTGCGGTGCTCAGGTGCGCCTTGGACAGCCGGGTCACGTCGCCCTGCACCACCCGCACGGCGCCCTCCAGGTCGGCCTGCCGCTGCTCCATCCTGTGCTGGTTGTCCTTCACCGCCTCCATCATGTTCACCAGCTTGTCCAGCAGCGCCACCACCGTGATGGCGCTCACCTGGCCGGGGGGCGACGAGGCGGCGGCCGCCGTGGGACTGGTGGTGCTCCTCAGGCTGAGCCGCTTGAAGGTCCCGGTGGCGCTCGGGGAGCACGGGGCGGAGGACGGGCTGATGTGGAGCTCCGTGTTGTCGGGCTGCAGCTGTGGGAGGGTGTGGGTGCTGCCGGAGACACTGACAGACACGCTGCCGGGCTCTGCGTGGGACCCTTCGTCTTCCATGGCTCACAGGTGGTCGGAGGAGAAGTTCCCCAGTCAGGAGGTCCTAAGTGGAGCTGCGGTGGAGGAGGAGGAGGAGGGTGGGTGGGGGGGTGTTGGTGCTGACACTCTGTCAGGCTCCGCAGCTACTGAAGGCGGGCTGGGGAGCTCCTTGGAGTGGGTTCGGCCTCCACGCCCCTTTCTGACACGCACAAACACGCCGTGAACTTCCCAAACACCTCCCCTGCAGGGCCAAAGGGAGGAGAAGGGAGGGGAGGGGCCGCGTTGCCCTGGGAGACCTGCAGGCCTAAGCAGACGGTTTAGGCTGACTGATGGGACTTCCGACGCTTTTCGGGATCCTGACGCTTTGGCTCGGCTCACCTAAAAGAACAGGTGCTCTGACGGAACACCACGCCGATCACAACGGCACACGTTTGGGTAAGGGTGGGCCTTTTATCTGATTGTTCAAAGGACGCAAGTGGAACCATAATTTAAAAATAATACTACTTCTATTGGTAGTATAACAACCTAATAAGTTTTGTATACCACCAATAATATTAACGACATGTTTGAGGTAATAACAGGCTGATAATATGTTTTATGTCATCACAACCAGAGGTGGGTATCTAGTTACATTTAGTTTAGTAGTTTTTTGGGGGGAGAAAAAATACTTTAAAGTATTTTTACTGCACCAAACTTTTTACTTTTACCTGAGTTATTGTGACGTATCGCTACTCTTTCTTGAGTTATATTATTATCAATTATTGCTACTCTTTCTTGAGTAGAATTTCTGGATCCTCTATTTACTCCGAGTAATTTCACTGAATCATATCAAACATGTTTTAACCAAAAATGCACCAGACAAGGACACACACCTGCAGTTTATGTTGAAGTGAGACACAAACTTTGTTGTTCTAATGTTATTTTCTGTCTGCTGAGCCATGTGGAGATAAATGAAATATACATTAACACTTTATATTGTCACTGGAACCCTGTTCTAACACAGATACATTACCTATTGTAAGTAATAATTGAACACTTTTTATGTTGGAACATTTTGCTTTGAAAGTGGTTCTTCTGCTTTTTGTAATTTTTAATTCTTTCATTGCACCCTTTAAAATACCAGAATTTGCACATAACTTTTGTATTTTTGTCGGTCTGATAAAATCATTTTAAATAATCAGTGCCAATAAAACTTACTGGGTACTCAAGCAGCCTTATAATCTATTTTTACTCTCGAGTAAATTCTTGAATGGCTACTTTATACTTTTACTTTAGTGCTACTCTTACTTGAATACATTTTGTGGTACTGTACCCACCTCTGGTCACGACATAAAAACATTCCAGAATATTTCCAAACTCCGTGGAATCGACAGAGGGATTTTTCTGTGGCTGATTCGGGGATTCAAGAATGGAGAAAACATCTTAGCCCAGGGACTGTGGACCGTGTTTTGTTTTTGTACAGCAAACTTCAGCTCAAATAAATGGCAACAGTTGGAAATGAAATGGAAATGATTCATTGTAATGTTATATTCAGCATGTTAGAGAAAGTTCAGCTGAAAATTAATCACTTCTAAAAAAAAAGAGTCGCCTTGCAGCAAGAAGGTCCTGGGTTCAAATCTCAGCCTGGAGTCTTTCTGCATGTTTGCATGTTCTCCATGTGCATGTGTGGGTTCTCTCCAGGTACTCCGGCTTTCCTCCCACAGTCCAAAAACATGACTGTTAGGTGAATTGGTCTCTCTAAATCTAATGGAGTGGCAGTGAACACCATGGTGAGATCCAAAAAGCTGTCTGAAGCCATCAGGAAAGAAGACTGTTGCATCTTATGAGTTTGGTAAATACGAAAGCGTTTAACTGCCAGAGCAAGGAAATAAATTCAGAGATTACGTTTCTCATACTGCTCCTGTATATATTTCCTAGCTCTGTCTCCCTAAACGCTCCCGTAGATAAAGGGTTTAAAGAGATCACGGAATAATCTGGAATCAATCCACAGAAAACAGCCTTAAAGTTCACCCAATATTTTTTTTATTTGACTGTTTTTTAGTTTTTTTTAGCGGGGACAGAAATATCCGAAGGCTGTCGGCCATTTTGACAGATAGCAATTCACACCCCTGATCACTTGGTGCAGACGCACAGACATTTTTAACTTTACACACAAAGTTCAGGTAACTAATACATAAATAAAAAAAATTCCCATGAGAGCATCTGAGCTTCATCTCACACCCCTGATCACTTGGTGCAGACGCACAGACATTTTTAACTTTACACACAAAGTTCAGGTAACTAATACATAAATAAAAAAAATTCCCATGAGAGCATCTGAGCTTCATCTCAGACATGGACACTGTACTCAATGCATCTCGCTATCCTGGAGCTGAGGAGGCTTTGGTACGCATCTGTGACCGCACCGTACACAGAATGGCGTTGACAAATCGCTGCAGCTTAACCACTGATGTAGAAGGAGTGCATGCGGGGATTTCCTCCCGCTGAAGCGATCAGAAGAGTCTTGCCAAATTCGGATCACTTCAATTAGAGAAATGTTCCCTAATTTCAAAACTTTTTCCTGTCTCCAGTGTGGCAACAAAGCTTGGATTCAGCGTCCGCTACGCACAAGCAGAAGCGCAGCTCAGTTCCATTCGTTTGCCCCGGTCAGTCAAAATGGCTGACAATAAAAAAAACTGTAGCGTGACCTCAGCTTGAAATATGGTGTGGAGGGTGTCCAAACTTTTTCCCTGAGCTAAAATACACATTCTTTTGCTAGTGATTTGACCTCGAAATGTAAACATTTCATAATAAAAAGCTGAATATTTATTGTGGTGTCCTGTTTTTTTCACATGATCGGCAAGGCGAGGCAAATTTATTTGTATAGCACACTTTCAGCAACAAGGCGATTCAACGTGCTTTGGGGGATTAGGGGAAAAAAATAAAAGCAGCAATAATAAAATATAGACAGACAGATTCATTCCTGTAAGTGAGCCGGCACTTGCAGCCGGATCGGCCTGCGTCGACACATAGCCACAGTGAGTGATGTGGGCTCTTCCTTGTGTTTCAGCCTGCTCTGTGTCCATTCCACATTGAGCATGCCTGGCTGCATCTGTTAAATAAAAGTGAGGGCTACCTTTGTTTACAGCGCTGGCCTCTGTGCATTTGCATCAAGCCAAACTGTCCCAGACCGTCCAGAACAAAACAACACAGAGGTTTCTGCTTCGCAGCAGCTCACTCAGGCCTTTTTCTCCACCACGTTTCTCCCCCCAAAAACTAAATTTAACTGAAACGCCGTAACCAACTGGTGTGTGTGGTTTTTTTTTGCCCTTACTTTCCTCCCAGCTCTTGTTTTTGAGTCCTGTATCATGCCATGGAAATGTGGAAATCCCTGTTTCAACAATGAGCTCTGATCTGCATACTGGCATTCTGCCCCGGTCGCTGCTCTCTCTCTCTCTCTCTCTCTCTCTCAATCATCCTCTCTGTCACTGTAAATCTTTTATTCATACATAGTAACGCGATCACATGCTTTAAGGGCAAATAAAGCAGGAATGTGTCGCAATCGGGGTGAGTGGAAGTCAGAGCATGTTGTACGACAGCAGATAAGGCGTGGAATTGATTTTCTCACAGAAACAAAACAATACAAATCCGAACTATGACTGTGTTATCAGTGCATACTAGAACCGAAGCCAGCGCCGGAGTGGGATTGGATTGGTACAAAGTTAAAGAAGCATTGTCTCTTCTAATATCAATACAGTCACACCCATACACTGGGATTAGGCTTCTTGTAAGTGCTGGTAGAAAACACACAGAGCAGCCACACCTTGGGACGATAGTAAAAAAAATTGCTTCGAGAGGCCTCAGTCCTCCTCCTATTTAAACCTGAAGCGAGAACTAACACTGCAGCTCCTAAAATCAATACCCAAGGGTTGCTTTGTTTGTGCATTTTGATTGCAGGAACTTCAGCATCATTTATCTTCAGTCCAGGAACCTGGATGTTCATCTGGAGGAACATGTTTCTATTTTATCTTATTTCAGGATCCATCTGCAAAAGTGGTGTTTTGCATGTCTGGATTGGCTTGTATTGTTTTTCGTATGCTTGACCCCAGGTACTGAAACTCTTCCGCCTTTACTTTTCTCTCCGCTCTCTGTCACCCACATCTCTTCAACTTGTCACTTTCATTCTGCTAGGTTATGTTTCTCTGCTGCGTGGGCGTTATCTCAGATCGACCGACATGTGGTGGCTGACTTCAGGTGAACCCTCTTCTTACCTTTGTCCTCCATGTTAATTCGGCAGCTCGTCAATGATTGTAATCGGCTCATTATCTGGCTGAATGATAAGGAAAGTAGCCACACCCACTAGAAACCCAGATAGGGCAGCGGCGTGTCCAGTAGTTAAAGTTTGGAGACCATGCCATGAGCTCCATCAGACGGCTTATATAGCCTACTGGAAAATTAACAGTTGCGGTGAATTATTGTTACGTTTTATTTATATAGCACCAAAAGTGCTTCACAAACACAGCATTAACTTGAAAACATGATTAAAATGACAAAGAGCAAATCAAAACGCACAAATAATTGCAAATCATTTCTTCAGCTCCTGTTAAAATGAGTCTAGACTCTCAAGAAAACGTCTAAACAAAGGAAGCTTGTCAGGAAAGAAAGATCCCTTCAGCTTCAGGGATTACAGCTGGAAACTGCTGATCAGGCCCGAAATCTAAATTAGGTGTAGTGACAGACTCAGACCTGAACCTCCAGGGTCACATAAAGGCAATAACAAGAACATTTCAAAAATAAAAATTTAAAGAGGGAGTGGCACGTTGTTCTTATGCAGAAAGAGCAATTCTGAGGTCCAGTACATCAATAATTTTACCTGAAATAGATCTGTAAGTTCAATAAATGATTTATACTACCTATTTGAAATTTTGCACTCAAAGCATGTCCGCACTGAACTCCTTGAAATTAGCTGCATGTCTCTTTAAGAGTCTCGGACACGCCCCCTTCAACACGCTGCCGTCAACGTCATCACAACATTCTCCAGTCACATGGGGACGAAGTACAGTACTGTAGCATCGGTGCGCTGGACTTTTGGAAGACAGGCATATCTTTTGGTTTACTATGGCCACGCAGGACATGGTACAAGCAAATGCATTTGATCCCATCTCTGACCCTGAAAGTGAAATATTGGATGAACCGGAGGGCGTTCAGCGGCTCGTTCAAGAGCGACTACTTTCCACAGGTGCTACCTGATTGCTGCTGACGACGCTCTGCTTTAGTGCTCTGGGAGCGGGGGAGGGAGGGCTGTGGGCGGTAATCAAAATTTAGGGGCGTTGCTGGGAGGTTAGGGCATTCCTAGGAGGACCCTGGCGTTCAGTTCTCAACATGGCGGCCGCGAGAGTTTATAGATATTACTCAAACAGACATAAATTAACCTAAGAAACACTCTATGCATGTTTTAAGGAGGGAATGGCATAAGGTGATGAAAAGCTTTAAAAAGTGGATTTTACATGCCACCGCTCCTTTAAATTACACCAAAGTTCTAAAAATCTAGAAGTGTGAAGGACAACCATGACTGAGAGGAAGATGGATAAACAGAACAAGCTGAACCTGCACTCTTCCAGTGATAGAAGATATTTGTGTTATTTAAAGGAGCCGTATGTAAGATTTTGGCCAAAACTGGTACTGCCCCATCCCATCCTGCTCCCCCCTGACTAGAGCTTCCCAGATAGGCTGCAGGATCCAGCAGGAACGTAGGCTGCTACAAGGAGCTTCCAATGGCAATGATGACTCGCCGTTTTTATTTCCCCAAACAATTCCTTACCTTTTCAATTCGATGACCCTCTTCCTCCATATGCGCTAACGTCACGTTACTTTGCATGAATATGCATAACTTTGTTCGACTGCCATGAATATTTGCAATGTCCATTTACATTAAGTACAACATAGCCAAACATGGATGAATCTTACCTGTCCTGGAGAAAATTAGCAACGTCGGCGTCTGTCTTCAAATTCTTCTGTTTTCACCCGTCTCCATCTTGCAAAGGCATTTCCTATACAAATCCTTGTTTTATTTCGGACTTTGTCACGACCTATTTCTGAATGATAACGAGGTCTTTTAGGTGTAGTCAATCAATTTTTATTGATAAAACGCCTTTCATACGAAATTGCATCTCAAAGTGGTTTACAGATTAAAACTACCCCACATAAAAACCACATTCCCATCCCTCCCCTAAAGAATTAAAAACCCGATCGCAGGCATAACCCTCCCTCCAAAACAACCCTCATGCACATTCACTTAAAAGCAAAAATTAAGAGGCCGAGTACAGATGAGCCAGGTAAGGAAACGCCATCAGAGGAGCCATCTGCACCGACAGCAGCACATCAGCGGCAGCAGCCGAAGCACTGACCCAGGGCGCCCAACGGAGGCAAGGCCAAGACCCCCACCTCCACCCAAGTGCTACCAGGAGAGCACCCAGGCAGCTACAGCCGACCACCGCTCCCGAGGCAGAGGGCTCCCATAGAGGAGTAACGTAGTAACGTTAGACATTTTTTATCCGAAACACTTTTGTAGCTGCAGCTGTAGTAACTAGAGCAGATCTGGCAACCCCGATGCCGAAACACTACTGACTTGGTGATTGGTAGATAGGTGGAGGGTGGCGCTTCAGGCCAAAACACAAGATGACATCATCAACATCAGGTGAGGGCTGCAACTTCACTTTTTAAATGACAATATCCTGGCTGTACTACTGTTGTCAGTGATGTAAGTATTTGAAATGAACATGATTTCTTAATGTCTATTGACATATGAGGGCCATGTTATGATGAATTGAAATACATTTCCTACATACGGCTCTTTTTCTGTAGAAAGAATATCACCAGACAAATGGCATCCTGTGTTCTGTTCAACCTTTATCCGGAACAGGTTCAGCAGAATGCAGTTTGTGTCTGGTTTGGACCCTGATGTCAGGAAGGGAACCTTTAAGTCTGAAGCCCTGCTGACACCAGTTACTGACATGAGAGCCACGGTTTGCCATGTTTTTTTAGTTTTTTTTGTCACGGCTCTGTCTTTTCACAGCCAGAACAGTCAGCGGCACTCCCGGCAGATTCCTCTGTGTCAACGTGTGAGGTTAACACCTCCTCTTCAGGTCTCCCGCTCAGTAACCATCAAAGCTGTGAGAATCACACGGAAGTGGCAGATATTCACTCGCCAAAAGCAATAACTTCCTTAATACTCCCAAGTCCAAACCCCAGTTTCTGTCTCCGCTTTCCCCCAGGATAGGACAAAGTTGTTGACGTTAAAGTTTGACATCTTGTTCCTCGACTCTGACTCTTCCCACTTTCACCCATGGGATACTGGGGAGTGAAGGGACTGAACATCCCATCCGGTCTTTTTGCTTCACTTTCCTGTCCTTTCCTCTGTCCCGTTTTCTTTCCATTCATCCGTCCTCTCTTTAGGCTTTTCCTAAACGCCCCGAGGTTTTCCGGTTTTCCTGCTGGTTTGCTGTGTTTCACAATTTCCCAGCTGTGTGTAAAGGAATGTTATCTTTTCCCCACCTGTTTTGTAATATTTGGTGTTGACTTCAACACCCTTTAGCATCCTATAGCTGGATGTGATAAACAACATATCTCGAAACACCAGCTTTAGAGGGAGCTGGTGGAGAATTATGTCTGCAAGTCAGCATAAGAAAATGGACTCATTAAGCCACCTAGACGCTAAGCAATGCAAATGTGACCTAATTCTCACACTTTCTCCAAAGTGAATCTAACTTGTCTTACTCAGATTACATTTACCTCCTATCCTAAAATGTATATTGTATATATTTTTTCGTTTTGGTAGAATAATCTCCCATGATCGAATGTTCAATCATTAAAACTCTCAGGAGTAGAACTTGTGGCTAAAACGGGTGCAGCAGAGAGTCTTTCCTTTGAGCAGACATGCTGCGACACGCTGGATGGACCAAACTGAGTTTTCCATCCTGGGAAACCTACCAGGATCAGAAAGCCTCAGCTCAGCAGGGCGGGGCACTTACAGTATGTGAGCTGTTGTCCTCAGTCACAGTTCATTGATTAGCAAGTTCTCCTTAACATAACTTGAGATTTGTCTAAATTCTTGAATTGTTTTAACTTTAGATTATTTACAGTTTTTTTTTTCCTTTGACAGAATGCAACAAAAGCAGATTCATTGAATGTATTCATTAAAAAACAAGGCACGCAGCATTCATTTTGTGTGTCTTCTTGCACTCCACATGCCTGAGGATTTAGGATCCTCTCTATGTTGGTCCAGGGGATATGTTAACGTTTATGATGATATAAAAAGCAACTTTTGCGCTTTTTGGGAGACGACTGCTTTTCCCACGGAGTGAAATTTATCTGCTTGCATTTAATTTGCAAGCCAAATATTTAGCTTGCTAACTAAACATTCAGTTAGCAAGCTAAATCTTTAGTTTCCAAACTAAATATTTTGTTTGCAAATTAAATATTTAGTTTCAAACTTAATATTTAGTCTGCTAGCTAAATATTTAGTTTGAAGCTAAATATTTAGCTAGCCAGTTTAGCTTGCTAGCTAAATATTTAGCTTGTAAGATAACTATTTAGCTCTGAGCTAAATGTTTAGTTCGAAGCTAAATATTTAGCTAGCCAGTTTAGCTTGCTAGCTAAATAACTAGCTTCAAATTTAGCTTGTAAACAAAATATTTAGCTCTGAGCTAAATGTTTAGTTTGAAGCTAAATATTTAGCTAGCCAGTTTAACGTGTTAGCTAAATATTTAGCTTCAAATTTAGCTTGCAAACTAAATATTAAGTTTGTAAACAACATTTTAAAAGGGGAAACCAAGAATTAACCAATTTTATTTCTGTGTCAGAATCAGATCTCCAGCAGCAGAAACAGAAAGAGCTGTGTACTGAGATAGTGTACATTTTTAGGACGATTACCATAACTTCACAACCATAGGATAAATATAATCAATCCAAAAAAGCAGTGATAATTTCTGACTGACCTATAAATGAATAAATAACATGGATGCAATTATGACTTTGAAAAATGAACCCCCCATTTTTTTCTTCTATGTGAGGCTATATAACCCAAGTTATTGCTGTTTAGCTTTACAAATGGCACCACATCACATACTCATGTTTATTCTTTGTGTGAAATATTATTATTTTATATGAATTAAGCCAAGAAGTGAAGGGATACTGGGTGAAATAGTGCCAACAAAATTAACATATAATCGAAAGGTCACTCTAAACGGGTGCGCAGATCTATACCTGTATCAAGTCTGTCACTGATGACAAGTACTGATTTCTGTGGAGACGTTTTGATGCACTCTGTTTTGAAGAAGAATTGTTTTCAGTTAGGGACTTTTAGAGGGTTCTTTGAAGCATGAACAGGCCGTTTGAGGTCATATTACAGCATCTGAATTGGATTTCAGTCCAGACTTTAACTAGGACACTCGTAAACTGTACGTTTGGGTTTTACTGAGCCATTCAGAGGGGGACATGCCGGTTTGCTTTGGATTATCGTCCTGCTTCATAAGGCAATACGTTTGAGATTAAAGTCAATAACTATCGGTCAGGCATTATTCTTAAGGACTTTCTGGTGTAAAAAATAATTAATGGTTCCATCAATAATGGCAAGCCCCAGGCCATCACACTACCACTGCCGTGTTTGTCGTGATGAGAATCCGGATGTAACCGAACGCACGCTGTCAATAAAGTTGTTCTTTTGTGACGTTAGTCCACAAAATATTTCCCCAAAGGTTTGGGGAATCATTAAGATGTTTTTGGCAAACGTGAAATGGGTCTTTGTGTTCTTTTGGGACGGCACTGGTTCAGGCCTTGGAACTCTCCCATGGAGGCCATTTTTGTCCTGAATTTCTCTGTGACCTCCTGGATGAGTTGTTGATGAGCTCCTGGAGTAATTTCGATAGGTCTGCCTCTCCTGGGAAGGTTCTCACTGAGGATGATGGTTCCCAGTGTGATTCTCTTGAGAAATGGCTTCGTAACCCATTAAAGGTTTGCTTTGTTTAAAAATACAAACCCACATTCTTTTATTCAAAACCACTAGGATCAAAAGTAAACAGCCTTTTCTCGCCTGCTACTTTTTACTTCCTCGTTAATTTAAGCTGGTTTCGTGATAGCTGCATAAGACACATTTCCTGATCAGTGTTTAAATAGCACCCCTGATGTTTCTGATTACCTGCCACAATTGCAGACAGATGGGCCAACCTATGATGATACGACGGATGCCCGGCAGTGTTTGATTTGTATAAGCAGCTATGGCTGGATGTCTGGTCGCACAGTGGGAAGAAAGTAAGCAATGGTACCCTTTTGTCGCTAAATCAAAGGCTCCTGCAGAGAAGAAAATGGCATGCTGAGACCAAAACAGATGGTGATGGATCTTTAAATGACCCTTTTCCACAGAGCGGCGTGTTGGACACACGCTTACTTAAATGCGGCCTTGTACGCTACAAGAACGGTGTGTCTATTTGCGGTGTGTAATTTTGCAAGTATTGGCACTAATGGAGCAATTTTCGAAGCACTGAGCGTTAAACACACCCACTCAGCCTGTGAGGGAATGCTTTATGCACGTGTGTGTCTCTCTGCAGATGTGAGTGCATTTGTTTTCAGGTGGACAGCGCCATCAGTTTTCAAACCAATGGGCCAGTTCCTCACGGCGAAGGAGCCGAGGTGCAGTTTGTTGATTGTGAATCAGCGTGAGGGCTCTCCTGGCCGTTCACGCTGATGGCTCCCAAACTGAAGATCTCTGACAGAGAGCCACATGCCTCCAGGCGGAGAGGTTTGCTTCCATAGATATTTTTCACCAGCTGTGTTTCACATCGTTGCTAATTTACACAGAGGTGCTCAGTTATGCAGAAGAAATTGTACTATCAAGTGGCATGTAAATGATATACATTTGGATATCCTGGGGAGATACCCTGCATGTTCAAACAGATTTTAAAAAAAATGGTATGGAGAACCTCCCTTAGAATCACACGTTGCAGACCCAGCGTTGTAAAGGAACGCTGGAAACCGAGTGTATCAGGCTCGCTAAAGCAGTAACTAACATTACAACTGCAGCCGGAGGCAACATAGAGTTTTAAATCTCTGACCTTCGACCTACAAATGTGATTGTTTAGGAGCTGTGAGAAGACTGACAGTTTATTAGAAGTGCAAACAAACCAGAGGACAGAAAGCCGGACAACAAGTACATACTACCACTACGTAGGTAGTAGTGAGAATGACATCACTTTACCGCATCAATCAGTCCGTGTTGGGCAGCCTCAACCCACTTTGGACTGAAAGAGAAGTAGTCTGAAAAAAGGGGTCGATTCGGCCTAGAAAAAGGGAGTGGAAGCGCGTTAAATACGGGCTGACTCAACCGGGGCGGTGCCGGGCCGAACCCAGTGGAAAAGGGGCATTAGAGGGGCAAGTGCAACCTAGAGTGACGTTCTGGTCCACGCTAGTCGGTGGTGGTCGTTCAGTTGTTTGCCAACCACCAATAAACATCAGAAAGAAGAAGAAGGGTTCTATGTTATTTTAGTTCCTTTCAATCAAGGCAAAAAAAACAAAAACATCTGCTTAGAGCTGCCTTTGAGTAACTGATTAATAACAACTGGAATGTCATATGTTTTAATTTGTCATATGTTTCTTTGTGTCTAATGTTGTGTTTTATGCTGTTATTGCTGCTTTTATTTTATCCCCTAATCACCCAAAGCACATTGAATAGCCTTGTTGATGAAAGTGTGCTATACAAATAAAGTCGCCTTGCCTTTAAGACTAATATGAGCATGCTAACCATAGTTATGATGAATACTTTGTGAGAAGTACACATAAGGAAGGCCAAGGTTTTCAGCGACAGATTATGTTGGTTTGTGGACATAAGACTTGTTGTGGACTAACTATTTTACTGGAGGACATTAACTGGACCCATGTGGATGTAAAAAGAAATTGTTTTTTTTTCAAGATGGCTCTGTTCTGTCAATGATATGTGGCTTCAAACGGTGAGTTGCACATAATTTTTCTTTATAAGTGGTTCGACAAAAGCGTTTACTGTCTCTAGTTATGATTGTATCCTTGATTGGCATACATCATTAGAATCACAAAAGTCTTAGCTTTCCAATGATGTCTAATATGTATACGTTAGTGTTGTAGTGCTCGAGACCGGTCTCCAGACCACTTTTTCGCGGTCTTGGTCTTGTCTCGGAATCGACTTAATTTGGTCTCGGTCTCGTCTTGGTCTCGGCCATGGTGTTCTCGAGGGGATTTGTGCATAAACCAAGCCACTCCTGCTCTGCTCGCCACAAGATCTTACCATAATGCAGCACTACTATGTATTACGCCCTTCTTCAAATGCAACCAATAAGACGTATCGATTTTAAAAACATGTTACATAGTTTTCTTAACCGCTCTTTCCCCACGTACCACGAGTCCACACACACACAGACAGTAGCTTCACGCACAGTCAGAGATGTCAGCTAATTCTGCCGTCGTAAAATGTGGCTATATAGAACACGACGAGTTTGTGTGCCAGGTGACACACACAAAAAAAGCATTCGGCTAAATGTCGGTTTTGCAACATAAAGTTAACAGAGACTGCTGGGACTTAGGGTTGCCAACCGTCCCGTATTCAGAGAAAAGTTTACGCGTTCCGTAAAAAGTAACGCGATTTGTCCCGTATTTCAGTGGAAAAAAAGACACGAAGCTGGAGTTATTCTGTGTCTTTACGCTGCGCAGCTGCTTCGTCTTCTCTCATTGTCTCCCCCTTCACTCTCCTGTTGCTCCTTAAATCATGAAACTGATCAATGATCAGCTGATCGGCTTTTCTGTCGCAAGTCTCCTGTTTGTTTATTGGCCACACAGCCCAGAAAGAGGAAACCAATGGATGTCGCGCTAAACAATAGCAGCATGTTTAAGCTTGATAACCTGCTTAAACGTTCCTGTTCATCAGAGCTGAACAGGTGATGGAGAAACAGGTTAACGTTTAAGGTGACATGAATGAGTTGAAGGAAAGTTATGAACTATTTCTGGGAGACAAATAACAACAGGATCCCTTTCTACAACTGTGCAGGGGCGGCTCTAGCAAAGTTTTGCCAGGGGGCCAGGTAGGGCATTAACAGGGAAAGGGGGCACAAATACATACTTTCTTATTCTCATTTAAAATGTCTAGCTTTTAATAAACAATTATCTGAATCTTACAACCAAAGTAGTCATCTGATGTTAAATGTATAGAAATCCATTATTGTTAAGTCTAATATATACTCTAGTAAGCTATAGTACTTTTTCCTTTGGGATGGTACCATCTGTGCAGTCTAGAATTCTGTCAAAGAAAGATGTTGAATCCAACTATTGTAGAAAAATAATGGATTTATGTGCATTTGTTTTACACGTGCATTAAATTAAAGTCGATTAGGTCAATTAAGCATCATGAGGCGGAGGATGGGGGGGTGGCTCCTAATTTATTTGCTGGGAGTTGGCAACCCTGGACTACGTTGACTTTTATCAGGCACCTGGAGAGGCAGCACAAGGAGAGGTAAGATAAGCTAAGACTCAGGACTAGCCATTCTCTTTTCTTTAAACTCTGCGGACAAAAATATCACCAAACCCATCACTACCAAAATTCCATGTAATTTAGCACTATTATTGCAAAAATGTTGTGCATGCACGGTACGGTTTGTTTTAGGACAATATTTCAGTTGTTTGCTAGCATCTGCTGACATATAACTATGATTAGCACTAACGTAACCTCAGATACCCTTATTATGGCAGTGGTTGTAACATATAATAGCACTGTAATGCATAGGCTTAAATCGTAAAATTGTATTGAAACTATGCTTCAGTCCTTGTTATGCTTATGGATGGAACTAATATATTAGCCTAATTCATCATTCTGATTTCTGGCTACAGTGCATTCCAATACTTTAATGATCTGTTAATGGTGTGCTACAGTGTGCGATTTGTGAAAAAAGCAGAGGGGGGGATATTTAAAAAAAAAACGTTTTATTCATGAAAATAACGACAGGTTTGTGTATGCAGGCTGCAGGGCATCTTGCTCATACGTTTACCCTTTCAAAACTGACAGAAAAATGTAAAAAACAAAATTATTATTGTCAAAAAAATAAGATAAGATCAAACATATTAAGATGATTAAAATTAAAGATAAGAATTCACTTGACTTATCCAGTCATAGCAGGTGAGATGATTTTTTTCCTCGTGGCATCAGCAGCACCTTGTCCGCCCTCTCAGACCCACAACTCTGCATATTTTTCTGTTGGGGAAAAAAGTTTATCTCTGGAACCCAGCCGGGGTCAGGTGTAGGGATACTTTTCAGGTGTAATAATCCCTACCCTCAGTTTATCAAACCGTGCGCACGGTTTTGGCGTCCTGCAGGAAAGTATAGATATTTGAGTTATTGTAGCCAGGGACATGTCCCCGGTAATATTTATCAATTACAGTTTTGTCCCCACCACTTAAAAACCTGATGTTGTTATTATTGTTGTTTGTTTTTTAAACAGTGCATCCACCGGTGCAATTTTCATATATTCAGTATCCAAACTGACTGGTATTCCACTATCTTATACAGTTTCTCTATGTGCGAATCCTGTAGCCTTCTTTGTAGAGCTTAATGTTACATTCAATAAAGACTTGCATTCAAAAGTGGGTCCTGTTTCAACAGGGAACTGATTAACTCGTATCTCTTTAATGCAAGGTGTTCTAATTATGCTTTGCTACCAGCTCCATGCTTCCCAGAGGCAAGACGGACATACACTGTGCGGTTTTTGGACCATTTCCACAAATTTTGCGATCGGTTTGTCTTCGGAGCCGTATAAAAACAAATATTGCATTTGTTGTGCATTTAGTTGAAACAAACCCGGTCACTGGTGAGATGAAGTATATCTTAGTCGTCTTATTTACAAGTTAAAGGAATAATACCCTTTTTTCAGTTTAAAGCTCTGAAAAGGTCCAGCACAATGCCCAAATCCGCGCCCACATAACATGTTCGTATGGATTTAGAATCCATACGAACATTTTATTAAACTGAGAGTACATATGAACCTCAACATATGAACCTCAACATATGAACCTCAACATATGAACCTCAAAATTATTTCTGCACCTGACCCCTACCGGGCTCCGTGCAGAGATGGAGGGAGGATTGTTGAGTGTTTTTATCAATTCAGTATTAACCACTCATTACACAGTATAGTCTTTGAGGTGCAACTGAAAGTGGGGACTCACACTCTTAAGCCGCGTTCACACCGGTCAGCGCGTCCAGGCAGCAGGGCAGCTAGATTACATGCAAGTCTATGGTATCTACGCATCTAGTGGGCGTCAAACTGCCAAGCAGCAAGTCGCGCGCGTCGGCGCAGCTGGCATCGGACCGTCGGGGCGTCTGCTGCTCAAGTTGGGAAAATTGAACTTTCGGGCAGCAGACGCGCGGCGTCAACCAATCAGAGCGACTCGTTGTACTGACGTAATAACTCCTTCCATGGGGGAATCGGCAAATTTTTTATTCAAGATGGAGGACAAACTGATCGTCGCTGTATGTAATGTCCGTGAACTGTATGACCCGTCTTCGTCTTTTTACAAAGACAGGAAGAGATCGGATCTGATTTGGAGGAAGATATCGGAGGATATTGGAGTGCCAGGTAAGCAGTTAAACATAGAAAAAAATATTTTTTCTTTTAACTTTCTTGTTATGTTAGCTAACGCTACGCTAGCTAACGCACACTTCACACACTTCTCCACAACTTCGGAGTTGACTTCCAGTCTGCGGTGAAACATTCTCCACTGTGCAGACCAGATCCCGAATGCATCTTCCACCACCAGCCGGGCCCGGGAGAGCCGGTAGTTGAAGACGCGCTGCTGATCCGACAAGATCCGCCATGTTGTAAACAACTAGCAACAGACAAATCCACGCCCGCACGCTGACGTAATGACGTGACGCGCTGATGCCCCGACGCGCCGACGCAGACCACAAGTGTGCAAGCAGCTGGGTTTTAATTTTAAAGCGTCGACTTTCGTCCGTTTGAGCGATTTGACGCCTGGACGCGCTGACCGGTGTGAACGCGGCTTTAGGCTAATGGTACACAGGACATGGGTTCATTGCCATGTCTTTGATATTTGGTATCTTTTTGTCTGTTGTAGTTTAAATAATCATTTGAAAAATTGATCACCCAATCAGAGCAAATGCGATCAGTTGTGAAGTTGCCCAACAACATTGCTCAAAAAGTGTGGGAGTGTTACACTTACAAATGGTTTCAGGTATAACCATGACAGATATGGCAGATGCAATAGAAAAGGTAACATGAATTTGACTTAACTTGTCATGACAACATAATGGCAAACCCATGTGTGATGTGATGTGTGCCACTGTTAGATGAATTTGGATTATGCAGCCATGACAAACCTTATAAGCAAAACCAGTTATTTAGCAAAGTCAACCCTCTAATAGTGTAGTAAGAGCTGCCATGCAGTTGATACACACAGTTGCTTTCACCCATTCACCGGCAACATTTACAGTGAATGTTTTATGTCTGTAGTTGAAATTAAACCATGTTGTTGATTTTAGGCCATACAGCTGAGCCTCACTATGGGGCTTTTATTCCACAATTCATGCTAGTAATCATGTCATGTCAAGTCTAGCACTAGTATGTTTTCGGTCTTGGTCTTGGTCTCGGATTAAGCGGTCTTGACTACATCACTAGTATACGTACATAGAAAAGGATGTTGCAAAAAAAGAAAAAAGACAGACTTGACAGGGAAGTATGTAAAGTACCGCAAACGGGATGTAAAAACGTTCAGAGGCAAAACAAAACCTGTTTAATCCTCAGAATGACCTTGAATCCTACTAAACCACGTTCCACCTTTATGTCCTGAAACTAGTAAGATCAGCTAATTGCTGCAACATGCGCTAAAACCCTGCAGAAACAATAATCAACGATAATAATCTGATTGACAGACTGATTTTTTTAGATAAAAACAGACAGAAGAACAGATAAACAAGTCTTACAAGTGGCAACCATATTAGTTTTGGAGTTTGGGTCGAGTGAAAAATGCTTTCTGTGTGCAAAAAAGGGATTTTGTAATTGAGGAGTCAAGTGCTAGCTAAAGAGCATTTGTCATCTCAACCCCAATGCAATGTTATTTCAAAATATAATAAAAAGGACTTGTGCATATCTCACTGGCTGGGCTGTAAGATCTCGATCATAACCCCTGGTACATTGTCTGATGCCAGGACTGTATATTTTGTACACTAGAATAGAATCAGGTTAAGATAAATAGGCTGAACTTATTTAGCGCTTTTTCTAATCGTGCTGACCACTCAAAGCTTTACACCGGAGGCACATTGACCCATTTGCACTCACAAACACCAAAAACCAAAAATGCACAAGAATCACACATACAGTTTTTGTTGAGGGGAGATCTCTCGTTTATACACAAGCTTTATCATTTAACATTAAATATGTGCTGAGGCTGTTTAAACAAATACTCATGTACTCGATACTTTAGTAATTTCTTGGATTACTACTTTGTACTATTACAATATAAAATATTTGTTGAAGTAGTTGCTACCCCTATTTGAGTACATTCTTTGGCTACTCTACCAACCTCTGATCTAGAGACAAGTTGTTTCTATTGTTTTTTATGCAGGAGTCATTTCAGAAAATGTGACTTTTTGTTCAGCATTTATCTGTTCTCCAGGTACCAGTCATCAAGCAGCACTGCCATTCAGACACTTCTGTTTTTACTTGCTTTTCAGCAACAGAAACTATGATCTCACTGCAGACATATGAACTTACACTGCTTCAGGTCACGAAGCAAGGCACTGCTCTTTACCTTCTCCACCAATCAAACCAAAAAACAAACAAACACTCAACTACATCTTGAGAGGAAGGAGGTGCTGTACTTTGAGCGCCTTTGCATTTTTGGTTGTTTCTGCCATTTTGTACCTGGAATGGAGCGTCTACAGTGGGACGGTGTGAACTGGGGGACATTTTGTACCTGCCTCAATAACCAAGGATTTAAAATAATTTTCTTTATTTTAATAGTTGTCTACAGTGAGTAACACATGCGTCATATTTCCTAAGAGCAGCTCTAATCGGCAAAGAAAAAGGAAATCCTGCTAAACATAAAATAAGTCAAATGACTAATATTATTAAAATCATGTAATTAGAAGCTTACATCTTAAAGCTACAACAGCACACTGTTCTGTAAAGCCTTGTAATTCATTTATTCATTCATAAAAAATAAAAAAAATACATTAAATTCAGTGCAAACAATGGTTAATTGCTTCCAGGGGCGTACCACCAAATTCTGGGCTGCACTCAAGTCACTGGCGCTGCAGTGTGTTCCTGAAACTGGTTAAAGTCGACGACTAAATATTAGTTGGCCCATAGTTTAGTTGTCTTTATGCTTACAGCCACAAAGCCAGTGTTGCCAACTGTCTCTGGCAGAAAGTAGGTGAATTTGACCCAGAAAAGCGCTAGATGTCACCAGATGATGCTATTTTTTACCATATACTATTTTGACGTGATGACATCCTCAACAATGTGGCAGTCTTCATTTTCTCCTCTAAGATACAATAGAAATAAAACTAGTTTGCTATAAAACCAGTGTGTTCAGACATGTCAGAATAAAAGAATTTGTTTTCTCTCATAGAAGAGAAAACAAAGAACTTGTGGGTGGCTTTGTAACATTCAAAGGAACGTTGGTATAATGAGGAAAACAGAACGAAACAGAAAGGAGAAACAAATTATATATAGATTAGGAATTGTTCATATGAGTTAGAAAATAAATTACTGAAACTGGGGAAACATGCTACAATGAAATGTGACTTTTTTTCTTCAAGAAGTGGCTGTGGAACATGTTATATTATTTTTGCCTGAAGAAAACTAGTACTAAATTTAAAACTGGACAGTCAAAACCTTTTGAACTAGATTTCCACTTCTGAAAAACAGATATCTTATGAAGATGAAATTAATAGAGAAAAGAGAATATTGATTTTGTTAGTTTGTTTTTTAATACTTTGTAAAATTAAGTAGGGCATATTTAGTATGCATCGAACGTTGCTTGCCAACCGCCATTAAACAGAAGTTTATGGGTTATGTTCAGTATTTTTTGTTATAAGTGTTAAATGTCCTACGTTATTGAACTCGCTACACATTTCCAACGTTCTTTGAAAGCACCACAGGTGTGCTGATACGTACTTACAGACAAGCTTCTGCAACGTGGATTTTATAAGTATCACTACATTTTTTTTCCAGTTTGCATTCCTCGTTATTGTACTAAAATATTAACAAAAATTATTATTACTAGCATTGTCATTATTTTTTCTGTAAGCTTCAATTTGCCCATTTTTCCTAGTACATAGAATTTCCTTACTTAGGGACAATTGAAGGAATATTATCTTAATTATTACTAAAATCTGACCAAAACTCAAATCCGTCCCACACTGTTGTCTTTTTTTAAATATTAGAGTAAAAATAGAAACATTTTAGTTTGTTTCTCTTGATTTAAATTGACAGAAAACATAAAAAAACATAATGACTTTAATACCAATCGACCTAACAAGCCATGACTTTTAATACCATTATAGTTGTATTTACTCTGAAACAGGGAACTTGGTCAAAGTTTATGCTATTTGCATGAACACAGCCAAATATCGATATCAATTTTGCAGTTTCATATCTTCCCTGTTGCTGTTATCTATCACCAAGTTGCAACGTTTTTTGTGTATTTTAAAGTGAAAGTAACATATTTCTCATAAAATCTATTATTATATTAAGATAATTAGTTAAAATGGTTATGATAATTGAAAAAAATTAAAACAACTGTAACGTTGTCGGCAGGATTCGAACCTGCGCGGGGAGACCCCAATGGATTTCTAGTCCATCGCCTTAACCACTCGGCCACGACAACGCGTTGCCATACCAAGCCTATGACGAAATATGAAGGTACACCATTCCATTGGTTCAAGCAACTTTTTCGGTTCGGAGCCGCGTAGATGCATGGATAGATGGATAGAGAAGCATCGGGAAACAGAATTAAGTCCGAACGCTGCTCAGTTAAATTGGAAGAAAACATCACCATCTAGTGGCGGTTTACACCTGTTGCTTATATTTGCTACAAGCCAAAGTTCTCAGTTCATAAACGGGTACAACAGCCAAAAGATTATACGTAAAGGCAGAAGTACTTAAATAACCAAATCACTCAAGTAAAGATAAAAAGCTACACCTAGAAACACATTTGCTTTAAAATGTTACTCCAGGCAGTAAATGTAACTGATTCAGTGTAGTTTGCATATATAGATGACATTAAATATATGAGAATATACAGAAATACTAGTCTGCAGCACATTAAATAGTTCTGTTTTGTTAGGGAAAATCTGGAAATACTTGTAAAAACACAATGCAAGAGGCATGACCAAAAATGTACGTGTAGGCCAATGAACTGATCAGTTCTCTACGGTAAATAATGTCATAGTGGAGCATCAGAATGTAAACATCATCAAACCATGCAGGGCTCTCATTTATAAAACTTTGCGTAGAATCGTCACTAAAACCGTACTTAAGCTCAGCAACTTTTTTTTTTTTTTTACTTACGTCCAGTAAGTTTCGGATCTATCAAACTTGGAGTACGCACAGCTGCACGCACTTTCCGGTTTATAAATCCCACTCTCCCTAGAAATGTGCTGCAGGTGTCTTTGGATCATATCCCTCCTCCTGCACACCCACTTTCTCCCATAAACGGTCCATGCAAAGTGTCTAGTGAATATTCTGCATAGACTTAAGCCACCCAATATGGGACGTTTCCATAGACTGTATATAAGAATTATATCACAGTATGTTCAAATTCAAATTCAATTCAAATTCAAATTCAAAAATACTTTATTGATCCCAGAGGGAAATTAAGTAATATGTATGTTCATATGTATTTATCTATTCAGATTATATAGAAATCGCACTTATTGGTGAATTAATGGATGCTGGCGCTCATTGTAGATCACTCCACTGGCAGCATCAGGATGGGGGACCCGGTGTGGATTCCTTAAAGCAGTCCTATTAGATCTATGTGCTGAACTGGACCCGGTGTTGGATCTACTGGAACCGTGCACCCCGTCCCCCGCTCTTCTTATTTATATCAGGAACGCTGCTGCATCAACGCTGCGTCACTATAGCAGCTCTTCCGTTTGTTTGTGACCCCAAATCAATATTTTTGCAAGGATGATACTTTTTAAATGTAGACTTAAAACACACCTTTTTCTGTCAGGCTTTAAATATCTAGTTTGATTTGTTTTTATTAATTCCAGTCTTAGTGTTGCTACAAGAAGTAATCATATAGGCCCAATTGAAACTTTATTGTTCTTATCTTTTTTTATTGCGCTGCTTTTATTATTACATTTTTAAATCTTTTTACTCTCTTCTTGTCACACATTTTCTTTTTGCAACTGTATTGTATTGTATTGTATTTTAATGTGAAGCACTTTGGCTGCGTTCGGCTGAGTAAAGCGCGGATTGAGTGATTGCCATGGTTACCCGTGGTTGTGTCAGAGAAGGAGGGCGACACCGACCTGGCAGAAACGACAGATGAACCCGGTAAAGCGCCTTTTGGATATATTTTATTACGTGGCTACGTAAACAAATTTGAGCATGTTTTAAGGAGACAGACTAATATGCCGTGTCTTTTCAGCTCTTCCACAGTCGGTAGGTGGCGAGGATGAGGAGGCTGAGGAAGATGAGGAAATAAAGAGGGTGCTGTGCGACATAGTGACAGCCATTGGTACCTTAAATGATACACTAACAAATGTTTAATAAATGAACCTTGTCGTTGTTATCTCAAACGCCGCATTACATCCTGGAGGACCCTTGCTCCCTGGGTGAAGGCTTCCTGTCGAGGAGGAGGCGGCTGTGGGTCGGGGTTCTCATGCTGGGGAGGGGGTAGGCCAGGAGGGAGGGGGTAGGCCAGGAGGGAGGGGGTCGGCCAGGAGGGAGGGGGTAGGCCAGGAGGGAGGGGGTCGGCCAGGAGGGAGGGGGTAGGCCAGGAGGGAGGGGGTCGGCCAGGAGGGAGGGGGTCGGCCAGGAGGGAGGGGAATCCCAATTCTCAGTGCCATGTCATGAAGAATTGCACATGCCCTCACGATCTTGCAGACCTTTGTAGGGCGGTATAATAGTCTGCCACCCGAGGCATCCAATGACCGCCACCTACATTTTAACGGGCTCCACGACTGAGCGCGCACGCGTGTGACAGGAGTTGTAGCGCATTTCCTCTGCTGTCTGTGGGTCTGGGAACGGGGTCAGAATCCAGCTCCTGAGAGGGCAGCCACTAGCACCTGCAAGTGATAACACGTTTAATTCAGGCGTCAACAAGCAGCATTTCTAATGACGGTGAGGACTTACCGAGCAGCCAGCCATCACGCACAGCGCCTGCCTGCACTCTGTTCCCTACACTGCTGTGTGTCAAGATAAAGGAGTCGTGTGTTGACCCAGGCCATCGTGCCACCATATTAGTGATCATCATGTGTGAATCACTTATGATTTGCACATTAATACTGTGTACATGTTTCCGATTGACGAAAACAAATTCATCCTCGGACGGGGCCCTTATAGCAATATGGGTGCAGTCGATTGCGCCGATTATGTTTGGGAAACCGGACATTGCTGCAAATTGCATCTTGATTTCAGCCTGCTCCCCCACAGTATATGGAAACGTGATGTATCGCCTGCTCATTTTAATGATCCCATCCAAGACTGCAGGCATTATTGCGCTCAGGGACGGCTGTGATATCCCAGACCTAGTAAATAAATATAACATATTTGAAGGCATTATTTCCAAAAAAGGGACTTTGGGCAGAATAGTAAGAATCATGTCACTCAGACACATACCTGTCGGCTAATTCCCGCTGGTAACAACCAGTTGCAAGAAACCCCAGAGTGGTGAGCACCTGCAGCTTCTCTCCTAATCCTTCCATTTGCAAAATCTTCTAGCAGCGCCAGTGCATCCATCTCAAATATTACGCTTGAAAGTAGTTGGGGTATTTCTATTGACAGCAATGAGACTGATTGCTTCCTTCCTTGGCTCAATGAACGTGCCAATCAATGATATATGGTACAGATGATTCAATTTATTAATTGGCATACAGTCCCGGCCCTTTTATCTGAGTTTAAGGTTTTTGAGATAAATGTTATGTCTTTATTTTAATATTGAAAAATGTTTTTAGAAGAGCTATAGCTCACTGCAAAGCTACAATATAGATATCATTGCTGGTTTGGATGTTTATAATAACATGAATCCATAATTAATGTTTGGTGTGAGGTGAAATGATATGTGTGAGGAGTAATATATAGTCTGGCTGCAGTTCACCACCTCACCAACTGCGTCGTCGATTCCCCCCGTCTCCAAAATGTCCGTACGCACGTCAAGTCTGTTTTTTTATAAATCACAACTTTTGCTTTGAAAGTGTCGTACGCCAGTTTCAGGCCCCGTTTTGTGCGTACGCAACGTTTATAAATGAGACCCCCGGTGGGTTAAGATTTGCTGTGCCTAGCTGGAAGTACAAACCTCATCATTTCTCAGTCTTTGGTCTTTTAAAGTGGTTCTCACAAAAACTTTAGGTACGCTGCTGCAAGATGTAAGCCAGTGTATCCCTTCTTGTCTCTGATGGGGGTGGAGATCAGTCTGTGCAATGCTATTACTTTGAGAGGTTATTTATCCTTTTTATTGCGGAGGAGTAAGAAAGACGACACAGGAGCTGGGTTTTCATCACCTCGTTTACTCAACTCCAACAAAGTAACAACAAGCATAGACATATATAAAGAATAGACACGGCATTGACCCATGAGGAGGTGGGCCGGCAAGTCTCAGCCTTCTTACCGTACTAAATGTTAGCTAGCTAAGATTTAGCTGGTGGGCATAAATACAGTACTGTAATATTATATTTACAAAATACAAACGATAAAAATGTTCAATCTTACTTGTGAAAAGTTATCCCACGAGCCCTAATCTTAACAGTCCGCTGATTTGAACACTAGTACGCCACACAGTATTCGGGCATCTTGTAATAGCTGCTGCTGTTATGGTGGAAGTCTGCGGATGGGAATACCGGCCCAAGATGGCGGCTGCATTTCTTGCGTCAGAGCAGCCAATGCGGGGTCTATTCTTAAAGAATAGATATATATGGTATAAAATCTCTCTTAATTCACCCATCCGACCGTTGAATAGATTGCAAACGAACTTACTGATCATTTTAGTAGCTTTGCGTCATCAACAGAAATGCCTTCTTCTTTTAAAAAGAAAAGTTCTAAGAAATCTGATAGAAGTAAATAGGAAAATGTGAATTAAATGGGAAGACAGAAATAGTAATAGAATTGAAGAATGTCATGATATATAGTCAATCAGAATCGAGTATTCACCCAGACCATGGTATATATTTATTTATATATATATATATATATATATTTATTTATTTATACCATGGTCTGGGTGAATACTCGATTCTGATTGGCTGGAGGGTGTAGGTTAAAAAGTGATAATGTATACCTAGGAAAGGCGTCCCGTCAAATTGCCTGATGACAGTTCTAAATCGTTGCGCTGGCTCAAACGCTACCATGGCAACGGAGACAACGTTATTTCACAGTTGACTCATCGCAACAGCAAGACAAAACATGAGTGATTTTATCATTTATTTTAACTTATTTGGTGAGTTTGACAACTTTGAAGACTGGGATGGTAACGTAACGTAAGGTAAAGACAATCTCACTTCCCATCACTGATCAACTGCTGCGGTTGGGTCGCTGTGGCCACGTTGCTTGGCAACGCCTGTATACAGGAGATATTAAATAGTGCGCTCGACTTAAAATAAAAACGATAACGATAAAAATAAAAACCCTCACAATTTTAACTCTAAAACACATTAAACTATAAGTAATTGATTAAATACTTCTTTCTTTCGTAAGTGACCATGGTATAAGCGGGATAATGCCCGACGAGGTGTCCATTATCAGAAATTAATGGACTTCGCAGAAGAAACCGCCCTCCGCTTCGCATCAGACGGTTCACGCCTCCGCGTCGTCCATTAATTTCTGATAATGGACACCTCGTCGGGCATTATCCCTTACATATATCTATATATATAAAATATATATCTATATATATATAGATATATATAAAACCCAGCCCGAGTGACTCTGCGTTAGGGTGTAGGAGAGGGACAAGTCGGACACAGGCGGTTGTTGCATTTATGGCTCGGACCACGCCGTTTATTCGCCTAGTTGAGCTGGCGGCTTCACCCTGATGACGGAACACCGTAAACATTAACTCAAAATGGCGCTGTTTCAGGGGAGTACCCAACAAAAGACGGTGGCCTGCTAGGACAAACGGACGTACCTGCTAAACCCATTGACTGTACCTGTACCCCCTGAGGGTAAAAGACAATATTCAAGCGCCATCTACAGGACTAGTTAGGCAACGGCCCTACATTCTTCCCTTCTTTAATTGATGGCGTCTCCGACATCAGAACGAATTAAACGAAGACTGAACATAAACTAATATAACTAAACATAAACTAAACAGAAAAACAAACAAAAAAAAACAGTCCAAAAAATTAAAATAAATAAGAGTGTGTGGAATGTGTGGCATGTGTGCCATTCTGTAGTAGGGAATGATGTCCAGCTAGATGTCTCCTGCTGCTCTCCTCGCTTTGGCTCTCTGCCACAACCTCCATCCTCGTTCTATCTTCCGCTGATCCTCCTCAGATTCCACGGCTCGTGACTCATAGGTGAGTTTCTCTGGGGGGCGTCGATTTCTTGATGCATTCCTCCTGGGAGCACTGGACACAAGAGGAGATTTGATGCCCCTGATTGTTAAGTGTTCCTCCCCTCCTTCACTCACATGTCACATCTCTACCTCCTCTTCCTCCACTCCTGCGCATTCAAACAGTTCATCTATTGTGTCAGGTACACACTTCTCCACATTTTCCTCCATGTCGTCCTCCTCTGTGACTCATCCCTTCGTGTTGTCACTGCAGCAACCGGGTCCCCAATTCTCGTCTGTATCATCCATCCCCATGTTCTCCGCTGCGTCTTGCTCAACCTCACCTCACCTCTTCTCACCCCACCAGCCTGCTCCACCGGGAGAAACATACACTGTAGCTCAGAGAATAGACTTCTAAATACTTTTACTAGTTTATAAATCATTACATGGCTTAGCACCAAAATATGTTGAAGACCTGTTGTCACGGTACCAACCACCAAGACCACTCAGGTCCTCCAACTCTAGCCTACTAAACATCCCTAGACTCAGAACTAAACATGGAGAAGCAGCTTTCAGTTTCTATGCTCCCCTTATCTGGAACAGACTTCCTGACGAGTGCAGAGCTGCTGAAACTCTGAACGGCTTTAAATCGAGACTAAAAACCCATCTGTTTAGAATTGCCTTTGAGTAAATGCTTGATGTTATATGTATGAAATGTGTTCATGCTCTCTTGCTTTATTGTGTATCATGTGTAATGTGTGTTTCTTTTACTTTTAATTTCAAATGTTATATTCCATGTCTGTTAGTTTTGTTTTTTAAACCACCAAATCATGTAAAGCACCTTGAATTGCCCTGATGTTGAAAGTGTGCTATACAAATATAGTTGCCTTGCCTTGCCTTCCCAAGACACTTCTTTAAGACGGCCCCGTTCATCTACAAAGTCGATCCGCAGCCCTCCGGCCTGCAACTGGAACTGTGGTTCCAAAGAACTTTTGCGCAGATTCTTTTTCTCTCTTTTGCCCAACTACGGACACATTTTGTTCCCCTCTTTGTGGACTGGACCTCCCTCAACGCAAAGTACCTGTAAAGTAAATGCACCGGTTAATTTATTCTGATCTTGTGTCTGTGCAGATAAACAGGGAAAATATAGGTCAGAACGAGTTACACCTTGTTCATTGTTGGTTGAAGTGTTTTTAAGTGCTGAAACTGTTTGCTCATTAGCGTCGCTGAACGGATGAGTTTGTGTTTTTTCTGCTGTGTGTTTTAAACTAGTTCTTATCCTGAGCGGATCCCATTTTCTCTCTCACACACACACTCTGATTTTATTTTGCGCAGCATTTCTGGTTCTGTCCGGGCCATGCTGGTTGGGCCTGTTAGCCAAAAACTAACTTCATTGGACCTTGTTTCTATGTTAAACCGTGGCCTACTCACATGGAGCAACCAGGACATGCCCTGTTGCTCAGCTCCATTGTTAGCCTAGATCAAAAACTTGAACATCATCAATAATTATATTAATATAAAATTATTGATCTATTGATCATAATTACTGATGGTTATGTAAGCCAGACAAAAATCACTCACTCTGTGTCACAACAACTCTGTACATTAAGTTGATAATGTCTTCACATTTGCACCAAATGGTCAGAGGTGTGATAATGTGTCAAAATGACGGACAGCCTTCAGATTTTTCCGTAACTGTTTAAAAAAAATACGGTCAAATACAGAAAATGTTCGGTTAACGCGACCCCCGACTCAAATAGATAGTAACACTATGCTAGCTCAACAAATTGGTTACAAAGTGGTCTAAGGACAACAAAGTGACAGTTTTGGTGTGGCCATCACAAAGTCCTGATCTCAGTTCCAAAGAAAAATCTTTTTGACGGAAGGTGTGTTAAGATATCTTAAAATGTTTTCCCTTCCGTTCTTCCTTGTAATTTAGAAACACAAAGAATTTCAGTAATCATAACTGACATAAAACAAAAAAGGTTGCGTCTTGTACAGCACAAGCTAACAGAGTGAGGTACATATCATGACTCAAAGACAGAACAGACTCAGGCAGGATGTAAGATTTCGTGATATAAATTATTTATTTACATTTACAGAAAAAACGGACCCCATCAAGACAATGTCGTAATAACTATTGGAAATAGAACTCAACATACAGTAGCTGACGTCATCGTCACAACCGAACAGAGAGCTCTATAATAACGTTGTGCCCTCTGTCAAAGGTCTCCTATAACACAAGGTGCAAGGCATCACGTGTAGCCCCAAAACCCCTCCCTCCCCCCTCCCATACTGTGATTATTAAAGCCCCGTACCCTGCTTTGCACTACCCCCGATTTGCTTTTGCCCTTCGTCCACAAAGAACAGACGCCGGCTAGTCGGCCTCTACCAAAGCGCACACATCTAATAAGACAGTCACACACATTCAGTGTCCTTGACGCCTCCCCCCTCTCCTCCTCCGGTTTTTCACACAAAAAATCCTCGGAAAAAGGAGACACGTTCGGCAACCAGAGGGCTGGGCAGCATCTGATTATGAGAACATCATCCCAAGTCTCACCGCTTTCCGCTATGCCAGCTCTGATTTTGTAATGCCACCGTCCTCTGTGGTCGGTAGTACATGGGAGAGGGGGAGTCGAGTGAAGGGAGGCGGTCGCTAACTGTCAGGGTTGGCCTACGAGGGAAACATCTAACGCCACGGCGCTCCATAGCGTCGGGGGGGGGGATGGAGGGGTGGGGGGATTCTGTCTGGCGAGTCTGGGCTCAGATAAGACGAGTGGAGGCGCGCATGGTGTTCTCAGAACTGAAGTGGACGTTGTTCTGCTTCACCCGGTTGATCCTGTTGGTCCGTGGGCACTTCCTGGAGAGGGAGGAGAAAAGGATGACACAAGCAGAGACATTAATGACTTAGTGGTGCGGAATATGAACTATAAGATTCCACAAAGAAGATTTTGTCAAATCATCATGTGTTATCATACATCCCTTGTTGTCATACCCCCCGGACCATGTTGCATGGTTCAGGAGACACCGGCAAATCAAACACCCCTTCTACTACAGTGGGGCAAAAAGGTATTTGGCAGCCACCAATTGTGCAAGTTGTCCCACTTAAAAAGATGAGAGGTCTGTAATTTTTATCCAAGGTACACCTCAGCTGTGAGAGACAGAATGTGGAAAGAAATCCAGGAAATCACATTGTAAGATTTTAAAGAAATTATTTGTATAATGGTTCAGAAAATAAGTATTTAGCAGTGGCGGCTGGTGAAAAATATTCTTGGTGGGGCTGTGCTTTTTTTATTTTTTAAAATCAAACTTGTGCTTTCTGAGGTTTGTGCACAACTCCACTATTTCCTGAACTAAGTACAGCTCTTTTATTTCCCGTCTTACATCATAGGCCAAACGGATTAATCCAGGTGTGTCTGACCATTGTTGTTGTGACTACTGAGGTCAGACACACCTGGATTGATCAGTTTGTCCAATACAGACAGGAAATAAAAGAGCTGTACTTAGTTCAGGAAGTAGCCTAGTGGAGCTGTGCATATAGCTTATCAAGTCATTTTCAATAATCATCCCAAAACAACTGAACATAAACAGCTGGATACCAGTAGGCTACTATGTGAAATACGGATTATTTTAATGCCAATATTGACAACTTGAGGCATTCTTATACTAAACATAAATACAATATTGCACAAACAAGTTTAGAACAAATAACTTATTAGGTTTACACAAAACTTTTACACACAAAGCTGTCAACTCTTACAGCAGCGCCCCCTTGTGGCAGAGAAATCACACTGCCAATGTCACCACCAGATATCTTGCCCGTCCTCACACCAGCCTTGGGGCGATTTCTCTATCGCCCTTCATGCGGCCGAATCAACGACGCTGATTGGATAAATTCCTGTTGCTATGTGCAAATTTCTGTGATTCAGTGATTGGCTGGCTGCTGCACTGCTTGGGGCGATCTTTCTGTCGCCCCAGCTGCTACGCACCGGGAGCTTTTTCTCTGAAAATGATATATATTTTTATATATGATACTTTGTTACGAATTTAAACTCACAATTAACTTAGAATATGTGATTATTGTTAATAAAAAAAACAAAAAAAAAAAACACTTGGGAAACACTGGGGGGGCGGCGCCCTATCGCCCTCTATTGGCCAGCCGCCACTGGTATTTAGCACCTACAAACAAGGATGAATGCTGGCCTTTACAAACCTTTTACTTCTTTAAAAAACTCTTCTATCATCCACTTGTTACCCGTATTAATGGCACCTGTTTGAACTCGTTATGTGTAAAAGACACCTGTCCACACCTTCAAACACTCAAGCGGCCAACCTCCACCATGGCCAAGATCAGGGATCTGTCAAAGGACACCAGGGACAAGATTGCACACCTGCACAAGACTGGGATGAGCCAATCTACAATAGGTAAGCATCTTGGTGAAAAGAGATCAACTGTTGGGGCAATTATCAGAAAATGGAATAAATAGAAGATCACTGTTAATCTCCCTTGACCTGGGGCTCCAGCAAGATTTCATCTCGTGGGGTACAAATGTTCTTGAGAACAGTGAGGAAACAGCCCAGAACTACACAGAGAGAACTGGTCAATGACCTGAAGAGAGCTGGAACAACAGTAACAAAGGTTACTATTAGTAACACACTAAGTCATCATGGATTAAAATCCTGCTGCACTCGAAAGGTCCCCCTGCTTAGGCCAGCACATGTCCAGGCCCGTCTAAAGTTTACCAGAGACCATCTGGATGATCCAGAGGAGGATTGGGAGAATGTCATGTGGTCAGATGAGACCTAAATAGAACTCTTTGATATAAACGCCACTCGTCGTGTTTGGATGGGGAAGAATGCTGAGTTGCATCCTAAGAACACCATACCTACTGTGGAGCATGGGGGTGGAAACATTATGCTTTGGGGCTGCTTTTCTGCAAAGGGGACAGGAGGAATGGGGACATGTATAGTGAGATTTTAGGCAAAAACCTCCTTCAATCAATGAGAGCACTGAAGATGAAATGTGGCTGGATCTTCCAGCATGACAATGATCCCAAACACATCGCCCGGGCAACGAAGGAGTGGCTACCTAAAAAGCATTTCAAGGTTCTGGAGTGGCCTAGTCAGTCTCCAGACCTCAATCCAATAGAGAATCTGTGGAGGGAGTTAAAAGTCAGCATTGCCGAGGGACAGTCCCAAAGCATCCCAGCTCTGGAGACAATCTGCAAGGAAGAATGGGCCAAAATACCAGCTACAGTGTGTGCAAACCTGGTGAAGACCTACAGGAAATGTTTGACCTCTGTCAGTGCCAACCAAGGTTACATTGCAAAGCATTGAGGTGAACTTATGTTATTTACCAAATACTTATTTTCTGCATTATTATACAAATAAATTCTTTAAAAATCATACAAAGCGATTTCCTCAAATGTTCTTTTTACATTCTGTCTCTCACAGGTGAAGTGTACCTATGATGAAAATTACAGACCTCTCTCATCTTTTTAAGTGGGACACCTCAGTGGCTGCCAAATACTATTTTCCCCCACTGTATGCTGCAGAAACCCAATAATTTTCCCGACTAAGAAGAGGGAACCTATAAATCAGCAGACACGGATTGAGGGGCAAAGAAAAAGCTATGCAACATTCAGGACAGATTTCAGAGCCGTTGTGGTGACTAATTTTCAGTAATGGTCCCAAATCTCTAAATGGTGGTTATAGACTTGTAAGAAATACTTGGGGCAGTAAATTTTGGCCAAATCAAGTTTATAAGTCAGTTTAGACTTTTAATAGGTTTTTATGCTCTAGTAGAGATCAAATAGTAACTATTAGGGATTAGGGATTTTAGTCCGGCATTTGATGTCATAGATCACAATCTGCTCATTGGTAAACTAGAATGCTATGGATTTAGTCCTACTGCCATATTATTTATGAAGCATTATCTCACAAAAAGGACACAACGGGTTTATTACAGTGGCAGCTGGTCTGACTCTAAGTTATTGGACTGTGGGGTCCCCAAGGGGAGCTGCCTGGGACCGCTCTTATATGCCATCTTCATGAACGATTTACCATTAGTTTTGAGTAAAGCAACTGTGCAAATGTATGCCGATGACTCCACATTGTATTATGCTGCAAAAACTGTCGGTGAACTGGAAAATGTTTTATCGACTGAGTTAGATATGGTCTTTGAATTTGTGAGGATGAACGAGCACACTCAGTTTTATGTAGGATAAGGAATGCTGTGCCCATGATGTAATAACTTTTTCTGACTGATTTCAGATGTTTATAATGCTGTCTGCAATTGCTTTTAGATGACCATTGTAAGATTTCGACTTGTATTTTGTGTATTATAAATGTGTCTTTTGTCTTGTCCCACTTTGGTGACAGCTAATGGGGATCCTTTTACCAATAAACCAATTAGGGGTGTAACGGTAAGCCAAAAATCCCGGTTCGGTACGTTTCTTGGTTTCATTTTTGATAGTCAGGGAACATAGTAAAAAACAGTTTTTGTTTAATGATGTAAATCAACTGTACTTGCAGAAGCTTTTCCAACAAAATGTCCCCAAATAGCAAAATATAAAATAAGTAAATAGCATACAACAGCTAAGATATTTTTCTTTTAGGAAACTGCAACATCAATACTTTGGCTTTCTGTCAAAGTCAAGACAATCTAGGACATGGAATGAAAATTTAAGAAGCCCTACTCTCTGTCAACAGTGGTTAATCAGGGCTTTAAGATGCTACTTGATTCAGCTTACAGAATCTTACTTGAGCTACATCCTGTTCTCAGAAGTTCTCTGATGACTCTGTCATAGTCGGCCTCTTCACAGGTGAGGACAACTCAGAGTATAGACAGTGGACTATGGTGCCAGCAGAACCACATGCTCATCAACGTGGGGAACTTCCTGGTGGTGGACTTCCCCAGGCGCAGACCCACCACACTGACACCAGGGAACATCCAGTGAGTGGACATTGAGATAGTGGACTCTTATAAGTACCTGGGTGTTCACCTGAACAATAAACTGGACTGGAGCCACAACACTGATGCTCTTCAGGAAGGAGCTCATCAGGAAGGCCAGCTCTGTTCTAGGATGCCCCCTGGATCCAGTGCATATGGAGGGAGACAGAAGGACTCTGGCCAAAGTAACATCAGTGATAGACAGAGTCTCCCACCCTATGTAGGAAGATGTTTCTGAGTTTTTTCAGTGACAGACAGAGGAGTTTTCGCAGGTCCTTCCTCCCTGCAGCTGTTAGACTTTACAACCAGAACTGCTCCCAACAAACTCAATAATGTTTACATCCTTGCTGTAATTTGCACAATTTGACTCATTTAATTAACATTTCTGCGGCTGCTATTTGCAGATTTGTTTTTCTCAGTTTTATATTCGGTTAACTTCCTGTAAATAATACGTTTACATTTTAACTTTTTATTGCACAACTACACATGCACATTCTGTAAATATTCACTGTTTTTAAATGATCTTACTCAGTTGCACATTCTAATCTGAGTATGCCACTTCATGTTTAATAACTGCACAATACTATGGTTTTTGTAATTGTGTCCTAAATGTACATATGTTATTCTTAATTGTTTTTTTATGTTTTCAACCTTTCCTGTGTTATCATGAGTGCTTCTATTATCTGCCACTTTGCTGCTGTTACAGCTGAATTTCCCTTTTAGGACAAAAAAAGGATGCTTCTTCTTCTTCTATACAGGTGAGGTGGGAGGCATTACAGCGCACTGCTAGTCTAATGATTTAATCCTCGCTGCAGAGTTCCCTTTAACCCGTAAGCGTGAAAACAAAATATAAGATAAATAACTTTATTTTAGTATTTATGTGGGACATTGTAGTTGTGGCGGTGGTGCTCCTTCCGATCAGCTTTCAATTGCTGCTGAAAAACAATGCAAACGTCACTGACTAATTCCTGTTAGAAAGATTGTTAACACACATTATTAATGTCAGATGTCCAGTCTGCTTATACTTTATTGCTACGTTAAGAGAACAACAACAGGGGCAGTAACATCTGTAGTAGCTAACAGCCGTACTGGAAGTTGGTAACCAGTTAACATCTTGACAATTTAAATAAAGGCAACTGGACTTGTCTTGAAAACGTTTAGTCTCTAATCCAAGAGGTTTCTTCAATTCTGAGACTGGACTGGTAGTATCAGATTTATAATTTAAATCTAAAGTTAGTGTCGTTAACGCTCACTAATAAGGCTATCGTTATTCCTAACGAGGCTAATAAGGTTATGTACTCTTCTAAGCTTACATAACCATATTGTTCTTAGAGAGAAGAGTCTTTCCAATCCAACCCTTTCAAACCAGCCTTATTTTCTTCTGATAATATTCAACATGCTCTCTGAGGCCTGTAAAGTCTGAAAGCTCTTGTTTTTTTGCCAGTTTCAGCTTCATGCTCTGACCTTGGGCTAAATTTGTTAGGACCTCCACTCCTGGGATGATGACGGCCCTCAGATAGTATGACCTCATAACCCTTCCTAGATTGATGAGCAGCAATAGTTGCTTCGCAAAGGTCATTGCTGATGTCTTTTCATCTTGGCTTTGTGCTAAGGCTGGGCCGGTTGGATTTTTTCTTACCGCAGTCGGTAATCAACAAATTCCTGTGGTTTTGCGATATACCCATATATTTATATATATATATATATATATATATACATATCCATATAGCTGTCCCTCCTGATTGCGATTGCCCTCAGTTTTCATTTGATCGTTTTGAGCCCATCTCACTTTCATTGCTCACTGATCTGGTGGCAGAGCTGAACCCTTCTGGTTCACCGTTCGATGTGATGCCCCCACGTCTTTTGAAAGACGTTTTCCCCGTGGTTGGCCATCACATCCTTAAAATCTTGAATGGGAGCTTAGCCACAAGAGTTGTTCCCCAGGTTTTTAAGCAGGCAGTGATCCAGCCAATTTTGAAGTAGTCTGGCCTGGACTCTACCTCCCTGAGAAACTTTTGGCCTATCTCAAAGCTACCATTTTTATCAAAGCTTCTAGAGAAGGCTGTTTTTATTCAGCTGTCCAAACTATCTGCAGACTTTTGACATTCTAGATTCCTTGCAATCTGGGTTTCGGGCTGGTCACAGTACTGAGACTGCCCTTCTCAAAGTTTTTAATGATGTTTTGCGGTCAACGGATTCAGGGTCTTATGTCCTCCTGGTCTTGCTGGACCTTACAGCGGCGTTTGACACTGTTGACCATTCCATTCTTCTGTCCCGTCTGAACCAGGTGGTGGGCATTCAAGGAACTGCCCTCAACTGGTTCAGATCTTAACTTAATGACAGAGGTTTTTGTGTGAGGTTGGGGGATTACTCATCTGGAGCCTCCTCTCTGCCCTGCGGGGTCCCCCAGGGCTCTATTTTAGGACCTCTGCTTTTTAACCTTTATATTCTCCCTTTGGCAGCCATTTCTAGACGATACGGCCTGTTTTATCACTTGTATGCTGACCACTGCCAATTTTATGTTTCTTTTAAACCACAAGAGTCAGTGCAAAGTGCTGTGGATTGCCTGAACGACGTGAAGGGCTGGCTTTCTAACAATTTTTTACATCTCAACTCGTCCAAATTGGAGGCGATTTTATTTGTGCCTCCCTCTTCCACTGCAGGTAGCCCTGTTCTGCCGCCCTGTTTTTCTAACTTATTGAAGCCGACTGTTACAAACCTTGTGGTTATTTTGGACCCTAAATTGCGGATGGACTCCCACATCCGTCAGGTGGTTCGCTCTTGCTTTTTTCAGCTTCACCGGCTGTCTAATATGAAGTCCATCCTGACTAGGCGCGACTTCCATACAGTGATTCACGCATTTGTAATCTCGCATTTGGACTAAGCAAACTCCCTCTTTTATGGATCTACCTCTGCTGCAGTGGCGCGCCTTCAGCTGGTGCAGAATGCGGCCGCCTGCCTTTTAACTAGCACTCGACGGAGGGAACATATTACTCCCATCCTGGCCCGCCTGCATTGGCTCCCGGTGCGCTATCGCATACAGTTTAAGATTTTACTTTTTGTTTTTAAATCACTTTACTTGTATGTGCCCCCGTACTTGTCTCAGATGGTTCAGCCCTACATACCGGGTCAGACCCTTCGGTCAGTAGACCAACGCCTCTTGCAGGTCCCAGGGGCTCGGGTGAGGGCACGTGGAGAACGTGCATTCTCGCTCTGTGCGCCTCATCTTTGGAACCAGCTTCCTCTGGCAGTGAGGATGGCCCCCTCTCTTAATGTTTTTAAATCACGCCTGAAGGCTCATTTTTATTCTCTGGCTTTTAATTTGGCCTAGTCTGCTATGTCCGTGTTTTATTTCATTTTGTTATTTCATGATATTCACTGTGCTATTTTAATATTTCTTTTGAGTGTTTGGCTGTATATGTTTTTTAATACTGTACAGCACTTTGGTCGGCCTCGACTGTGTAGAAATGTGCTTTATAAATAAATTGGTATGGTATGGTATGGTATATATCTACCCGCCGCTGCGCCACGGCTGTACCCTGCTCGCGTGTGTGGCGGTGCGCTACAGATTAAACACAGACCCCCCCAAAAAAAATCAACACTGACCGTCACATATTGCTTTTCGTTTTTTTTTTCATGTTACTTAAAACACATGCTCTTTCTTCGTTTCTCTGTCACTCACACGTCTCTCTCGCTTTCTCTCTCACCTCTCACACACACACACAGCCCCTCCCCTCCACGTCTGTCGGGATCACCTGTGGAAGACGTCTGCTACCCCCCTCTACACCCCCTCCCCACCTCCCCAGCCGACCGCCACACATTCCCACAAATCTGTGGGAAACAATGGCACCCATATTTCCTCTTCCCTTCTACTGGGGGGCTGACTTTATTTGTGCATGCATCCACGGCTTGAAATGCACACACATGAAATGTTATTATGCATCACAAAAAAATGGGGCTCACACACAAGTGTGCAGGGCTTTTTTTTTTTTTTTGGGCGGTGATGACGGTGAGGCGCTCGGACCCGCGGTGGGCGTCACGTGACCGCGGTATGGTGGTAATCGCCCCAGGCCTAGTGCTAACCACAGGTGGGTAGTAACTAGCTACATTTACTCAGTTACATTTAATTGAGTAACTTTTTGGGAAAAAAGTACTTTTAAGAGTAGTTTTGCTATGCTGTACTTTTTACTTTTACTTGAGTGATATTATTATGAAGTATTGCTACTATTATTTGACTACAAATTCTGGATCCTCTACCCACTGTGAGTAAATTCACTGAAAAATTACAGTAGATACATACACACACCTACAATTTATTAAAAGAGACCACCTGTTTCTACAAGCTTTGGTTTTCTAATGTAATCTTCTGACTGTTGAGCTTTTTGTTGCATTTTGAGGTCAAGTGAATTTACAGTAAACACCATAAATTGTCCCTGGAAGTCCTTTTGACCTTGTTCTAAGATATTTATTCATTGCTTACTGTAAGTATTGGTATTATATTAAAAGATTGACTTAGAAAAGTCTGTTTTCAGCTTAAAATTTGTTATTGTATAATTATGTTATTTGTATAATTATTTTTTCATTTTCGTTTTTAAAATACCAGAATTTGCCCATGCCTCTATATTCTTGTCTGTCTGATGACATAACTTAAAAAAATATTAAATCAGATGTTACTCAGTTCTCAAGTAGCCTTTTTACCAAATACTTTTTTATTCTAACTCGAGTAAATTTTTGAAGGGCTACTTTTTACTTTTACTCGAGTAAAAATATGTTGAAGTAGCGCTGCTCTTACTTGAGTACAACTTCAACCACTTCTGGTGCCAACACACAAACTCTTACCTTAATAGAGGTGTTCACAAAGATGATGATGATCAGTTAATCAATGCATCTGATCAGCAGCACCTTAATTCTTAACATACACTTGACTTTTCTTTATTAAGTGCATACATTAGGATTTCCTGCATTTATAACGTGGCATAGAAAGCACCTGAAATGGCTCATTAATTTTTTTAATAGTTGACTTGAATTACTTTAATAAAGGAAGCAAGAAGCCTGCAGTTAACTTGGAAAGTTGTCATTATTTTGTCCTTTTCCGAAGACAGAAGTTCACAATAATGTGGTGTTTTGGACGACAATGTTTTCTCGAGTAGACCTTTTCCTCGATAAAGAAGAGTGTTAGGAATAAGTATGAAAGCGCAGAGATGACCTTTTCCACTCCTACATGTTTGTCCTTTACTTGAAGCGGAAATAACAGAAAATCCTATAAAAACCATAGACTGTATAATTACTGGACGAAGCCTCGGTGACGTCACCCATTGGTTTCTGAAGAGCAAAAATGAAGCCAAATGGGCGGTTCCCACCGCCGCCATCTTGTCTGCGTCACGCGTTTCGTCACTCCCAGAAAATACAAAAATGGGCAAAGAGGCGGAGCTGAGAGTGACGCTAGGAGGGCGGGGGCGGATGATTGACACTCTGAGCCGATGTAGCCCGGAGATAGTCCTGGAGCTAACTGAAGCTAATTGAAGCTAACGGTGGTTAGTCCTGGAGCTAACTGAAGCTAATTGAAGCTAACGGAGGTTAGCGGGCGCCTTTAGCCTGAAAGCCGCGGGTAGAGCAACTCTGCTACCCTCTTCCATCCAGGCTATAAATACAATATTAAATCGGTGAGTTAACATTTAAATTGAAATAATTTATTCAAAGGAAATGATCATTAACTTAATGCAAGTTTTCAATAATATTTTTAACTTAGTTATTAATAGTGTATGACAGTATGAGATCTATTTCGTCTATGCATGAGATACATGATCAAGCTAAGTTAGTTAGGATAGTTCACATATTTATATTAATGTTTGTATTTACCCTAATTGTTAGTGATTGTACTACCATGTAGGATCTCCCAGTTAAAAAATTGTTCCCACAGCTATTGTAGATTAGCAACAGCTAATATGAATAATTTCGATCCTAGTCAATTCTGCAATGTATGAATTTTACTAATCATTTATTGAGGTCTGTGAAGGGATAAGTTGCACTTTTAGTAAGACACTTGTGTTTCTTTTTATAGATTTTGTTTACCAGGTCACAATGGCTGCATGCCTGTCCTCCACAACAGCCAAACAAAGCATAAAATATAAGTACCTGTCTCCATCACTTCATGTACAATTTTAATAGTATTATACTTTCAACCGATAGGCCACACCTGAGCAACTGCCATTCATTATGTTAGTTTTTTTCTCCATAGCCATTTGGATCATCGGAGACAGCTATGTCTGACATAGTTTTGAGAGAGCTGAAGAAACCATCGGAGGAAACCTCGGCCTCCCAGACGTCCGTATCTCCTGGTTTGGCTGGGGGGGCTGAGGTGGAAAGGAGGAAGAGCAGCTCTAGATGTCCTCATCATCAACTGTGGTGGAGATGACTTGGGGATGGTCAGCAGTGTACAGTTGGTGAACATGATGGAGGAGGACCTGCACCAGCTTTACCATCTCCACCCTCAGATGTCCATCATCTTCTCCTCCATCACCCAAAGGCGTTGATAGAGGGCAGGTGTAACCCCAGCAAAAATAGAAAAGGCCAGCAGGTTTGTCAACAGTGTTAGGGCTTCTTTTATTCCTAGTTTAAATCCTGCCATCTTTACGCATCCTCAGATTAGACATGACAAGGCAAGGCAAGGCAATTTTATTTGTATAGCCCACTTTCAACAGCAGGGCAATTCAAGGTGCTTTACATGATTTGGTGATTAAAAAAAAAAAAAAAAAAAAATGGAAATTAAAAGTAAAAGAAACACACATTACACAGGATACACAATAAAGCAAGAGAAAGATTTTTAAAAAAGCAAGAGAGCATGAACACATTTCATACATATGACATCAAGCATTTACTAGAAGGCAATTCTAAACAGATGGTTTTTAGTCTCGTTTAAAGCAGTTCAGAGTTTCAGCAGCTCTGCACTCCTAAGGAAGTCTGTTCCAGATAAGGGGAGCATAGAAACTGAAAGCTGCTTCTCCATGTTTGGTTCTGAGTCTAGGGATGTTTAGTAGGCTAGAGTTGGAGGACCTGAGTGGTCTTGGTGGTTGGTACCATGACAACAGGTCTTCAACATATTTTGGTGCTAAGCCATGTAACGATTTATAAACTAGTAAAAGTATTTAGAAGTCTATTCTCTGAACTACAGGGAGCCAGTGTAAGGACTTTAGAACTGGGGTGATGTGCTCTACTTTCCTGGTTCTAGTGAGGACGCGAGCGGCAGCGTTCTGATCAGCTGCAGCTGTCTGATTGACTTTTTAGGCAGACCTGTGAAGATGCTGTTGCAGTAATCAATCCGACTAAAGATAAACGCATGGATGAGTTTTTCTAGGTCGTGTTGCAAAATCAGTCGTTTAATCCTAGAGACGTTCTTCAGGTGATAGAACGCTGACCTTGTTATTGCCTTTATGTGACCCTGGAGGTTCAGGTCTGAGTCCATTACTACACCTAGGTTTCAAGCCTGAACAGTAGTTTCTAGCTGTATTAACTGAAGCTGTGTGCTGACTCTTGATCGTTCCTCCTTGGGTCCAAAAATAATCACTTCAGTTTTGTGTCTATTCAGCTGGAGAAAGTTATGGCCCATCCATCCATTTATTTGGTCAATGCATTGGTTTAGGGTTTAAATGGGTTCAGAGTCACCTGGTGACATTGTAATGTAGAGCTGAGTCTCATCTGCATAGTTATTGTAGCTAATGTTATTGGTTGCTATAATCTTGCCTAGTGGGAGCATGTAGATATTAAATAAGAGGGGGCCCAGGATGGAGCCCTGGGGCACCCCACATGTGATTTCTGTTCGTTCTGATGAAAAGTTTCCTATTGAAACATAGAAGTCCCTGTTCTTTAGGTAAGATTCAAACCAGCCAAGTAGTGTACCAGAGTCCGACCCAGCTCTCCAGTCGTTCCAATAAAATATCATGATCAACAGTGTCAAATGCTGCACTGAGGTCCAACAGAACCAGCACTATGGTTCTTCCACAGTCTGTATTTATGTGGATGTCTTTGAATACTTTGACGAGGGCAGTCTCGGTGCTGTGGTGAGCACGGAAACCAGACTGAAAAACATCAAAACAGTTTGTCATTGTTATGAAGCCATTCAACTGCTGAAACACAGCTTTTACAATAATCTTAATGATGAATGGAAGATTAGAGATTGGTCTGTAGTTCTGCTTTAACGTGTTGTCCAGATGTTTCTTCTTTAGCAGTAGTTTAATAACTGCTGTTTTTAAAGTCTGAGGGAAGACACCTGACAGGAGGGATGAGTTCACTATTTGAACAAGATCAGACCCAATAACAGGAAGAACCTTAGAAAAGCTGTGGGTAGGATATCAAGACAGCAGGAGGAGGAGCTTAATTGGATAATTAATTCTTTTAAGGCTGTTCTGGTTTAATTCGTGGAATTCAGACATTTTCTCTACATTGCTGTTGATTTGGGATGGCACTGGTTGTGGGTTCGATATTGAGGTACAGATTGACCGTCTAATTGTTAGAATCTTTTTAGTGAAAAAGCTGGCAAATTCATTGCAGGCCCTGGTAGAGTTTAGTTCAGGGCAACTGTCACTAAAGGATTAGTTAGTCTTTCCACTGTTGCAAATAGGGTCCGTGCATTATTAATGTTTCTGTTGATGATTTCAGAAAAGAACGATTCTCTAACATCTTTAATTGTTAGCTGATTTCTATTCAGTCTCTCTTTGTAGATCTCACAGTGAACCTGGAGTCGAGTTTTCCGCCATTTTCTCTCGGCTCGTCGACACTCTCTTTTTTCACTACGTACCAGTGGATCGCTTGTCCACGGAGACTTCTTTCTACCTGAGACTTTCACTTTAGTTGGAGCAATGGAATCCATGATGTCTGAGATTTTCGCAAGGAAATTATCTACCAATTTATTTACTGAGTTTGAGTTGGGAGATGAGGGGGATGCAGTGGAAGGGTAAATACGTTTAAAAGTTTCAACTGGGCTGTCCCCTAGAAAACGCTTTTTTATAGTGGTCTTACTGTGGCTGGATAATTTAGCAGAGATGGTACTTTCAAAGAAAATACAGAAATGGTCAGATAACGCAATATTAATTACAGAGATGTTGGAAATATTTAAACCTTTGCTGATAATTAAGTCCAGAGTGTGTCCTTTATTGTGTGTTGGTTGTTTGACATGCTGAAGTTATCAGGCCGAAGTTGTGGAGAGTATCATCTAATGTTTTTGCTTGTCTATCTTGGGGGTTGTCGGTATGGATGTTAAAATCCCCCACAATGATTAGTTGGTCATAGTCGACACATATTACAGAAAGAAGGTCATTGAAATCATTAAAGAAGTTAGAGTTAAACTTAGAAATAAAGCTTTGTTAGGCTCATTTATCTGGGTGGCTAGGTATTCAAAAGAATCAAACGTGCCCAGAGTTACCTTTAAAAGTTCACCGAGTTGTGGTTAACGATTAATGTTTCCTAGACTCTGGGGGGGGGGTGCCGGGCGGGTTCTGGGAGACGGTAGGGGTGGATTTACTGCCCGGTTCCCTCAAATATCAAATATCTGTAATAATCAGTGGGGGGAAGCTCCCAGACTTATTGACACTAGTCCCAGACGTTTGGTGTAGTCTAAGTTTAGGTGTTAATTGTGTCCCAAATTTGATTTTCTTGTTCAGTCTGTCTGTAAAGTTTCTAAATGGAGACTCATTTGATGTGGCTGAGTCACAAGAAGCTGAAGACTTAATCTCTGATGGTAGTTTATCTGTTCGGTCCTGTGGTGTCATCATGACTTGGTGTTTTTGTTCTCTGATATCCATGGGCGCCTTAAGGTCAGCTTTTGGGAGCAAGTGTTTTGCTTTCTGATTTTGATAATAAAAAATGTTTGCTGCTAACAGCCTTACTCCGGCCTTGTTAAGATAACGTTGGCCTGCTTTGAACAGATGATTAGCACTTCCAAATACTTTGAAATTATTAATAAATGTGAACGACTTCTCAACTGATTGTTTCTTCAACCATTTATGGAGCATGCGGAGTCTGCTAAATCTTTCATCATTCCCTTCAGGGACTGGTCCGCTGATGAGGATGTTTATGTTAAGTCCATCAAGTCTCTGTAGGAGATCAGAAAAGTCTCTCTTCAGAATCTCTGATTGTCTCATCGCGATATCTGCTGATCCAGCGTGAAACACGAGCTTTTCCAAAGCAGGATTTTGGTCCAAGATTTTTGGGATTTTTTTTTATATTTCTCTCACTGTATTTTTGTAGCAGCTATAAACTCTGGTGTTCTTGCTACAAAAAGCCTAAATTCCATTAATTGATCCGTCTGGTATGATAACAATCTTTGCTGGGGGGGCTCTTACTTTGTTATGTGTCCGTTTGATGCGGCTGGGTTTCTCCTGGTGGCTTTGACTGGTCCTGGGGGCTTCGTCATCTTTCGGGGAACTCAGGGCTGTGAATCTGTTTTTCAGCGGGATTCCAGGTGGAGAAATATCTCTAGTTTTTGGCTGAAACCTCTTTTGTTTACTTTTAACAGAAGCGGGAGGTCTGGGTTCAGAGCTTTCTCTGTGCCGGAGTTTCTTTTGTTTTTTCTTTTGTTTTCTCTCCATGACATGACCGTCCTTTTGAACAATTGATGTTAAAGCAAAAAGTATAACTATAGCCCTGATTGTTATGTCTAATGTGTTGTTGGTGTAGTTTTTTTTATTCCAACAATTACATCTGTTGCCATAACACTGTTGACAACTCTGTCCCCCCAACCCCAAAATATCGTACATAAATATTATTTTACTTACTGAAAAGAATGTAGCAGAGACTTCTTAGACGCTCTGTTAGTGCAATCAGTACCACAGCAAGCCATCTTTGTCCAATAAGTGCACGATTTATATCTAAACACTAATAAAGTTTGTGGATACAACTAATGTCCAAGTTCAGAGAAAGTAAATGGCCAAAGTATTAACGTGAGTCCCAGGCTGAAGGCCTTCCCCGGAGCAAACGGGGGAGGGGGAAGCAGTCTATGGCAGCAAGCTGCTAGCCACCGTTAGCCACCAGCCTTAGCGCTGACGGATCATCCGAGACCTGTCAATCAAAAGGACACGCCCCTAATTATTCATAATTTCAAGATTAAATTATGTCTAAACGGAAGAGTTAGAAAAAAGTTCACCCCCCTCAGAGTTGTCATGACTATAAACCTGACCTATTAAACCTAAAATGTTTTTTGAACCAGGCTGTAAACAGGTTTATTTCTGCTGTGAAGTTTGCCTTTTTAACATGGGAGTCAATGGGAACTTGCTCCTTTCTGGAGCCCGCCCCCAGCGGATGAGGGGTGAACTGCAATTTTTGTTACTTCCGGGTTGGCCTCAATTCTGAGCGGCGGAGTTTGCCCCTTGATAAAAACTCTGACAGTAGAAGCAGCATGGGTGTAGCGCCACCTGTTGTTCGGGAAGCTGCTGCAGGTTTTTTTTTTTTTTTTTTTTTAAAGGATCTGTTAAACGGGTATTGCGACTCTGCAGGAAACATGAGTGCCACACGAGCTGTACACACTGTTATAAATGATCTCTGCACTTCTTTATCTTCCCTCCTTACCCTCTCACCCTGCTGCTTTATAACTGCCCACTCTCTCATTCACCATCTTCACCACCTCCTCTGCTGTTCGGTTTCAGCCAAAACCCTTAAAGTCTTTTATTAAATGTCATAAATTGCTAAGGTCAGCCAGAGGCAGACACGCTCCAGGCTAACACTTTATAGATATATTTATGTGTGTGAGTATTTTACAGTGATTACATAATGCATTTTAAAACACAGCGCACACAGATATCTGAGTGTGTCTCACCTCGCAGGGTCTTGGAGCGTGTTCTTCAGACGTGTGTGTGCTTTCAGGAAAACTGATAGGACGTTCTCCCTGAGGTGAGGAACTCTGTAACCTTTCTGAGTTTTCCTCCAGGCTCAGGAGCTTTTCAACCACAAATACTCAGTTGATCGAAACCACTTTTTTTTCCGTATATGCATGTATATGTAAGTGTAGTTCAGGAACTGCTCATAATAAATCTTTTGAGGTCCCTACTGAAAAGGATGTGAAAACTGCATTTCCCTAAGTGGCCACAAGAGGCTGGGTCCAAATCATGCAAGGTAGTTAACTACCTTGTTTCCACTGCGCGGCATGGGTCGGTGCGGGTCAGTACGCTAGTTTATGGCCCGGCGTATTCAGGTGAGCATTTCCAAAGCCAGTTGGACTCTCACTAGTGGTCTCCCACTAGAGCTATAATGAATGTGATGCACTAGTATGTCTCGTGCTTGTCGCAAGCTAGAACTGCATATTTTTCATCATTAATAGAGGCGAATAAGAACAATCCTAGGTTTCTTTTTAGTATTCCCCCAGCACTTAGTAGTGATGACTTAATGGGATTCTTCATAAATAACATAAATTCTATTAAAAACAAAATCATTGGCATTCTCTCAAACATGACTACTTCTCTCTCAAGTCAGTGAAGCAGCATTGGAGAGATTTGTAGAACCTCATTTGTTTTTGGACTGTTTTGATTCAGTCAAGCTTTTGGAATTATCAAAAATATTAGCCTCATTTAAACCTTCAACTTGTATGTTAGACCCAATCCCAACCAAATTATTTAAGGAAGTGTTCCATTTGGTTCCTGGCCCCATGTTAGACATGATGAATCTATCCTTAGTAAATGGATACGTACCACGGGAATTTAAGGTTCCTGTAAATAAACCTTTACTTAACAAACCTCCCCTTGATCAAGATGTATTAGTGAATTACAGACCTATATCTAACCTTCCTTTCTTATCTAAAATCCTTGAGAAAACAGTTGCTAATATGTGAGCATCTAAACAGTAACGAGCTCTTTGAAGAGTTTCAGTCAGGTTTTAGAGCTCATCATAGCACTGAAACAGCACTGGTGAAGGTTACTAATGATATTCTCATGGCCTCAGATAATGGACTTGTGTCTGTTCTGGTTTTGTGATAAATGATAAATCTTCACACTCAAGGGTTACTTGTGGAGTAACACAAGGTCATGTGCTTGGACCAATTCTTTTTGCTATATATATATATATATATATATATATATATATATATATATATATATATATATATATATATATATATATATATATATATATATATATGCTCCAATTGGTAAAATCATTAGACAGCATGGGATAGATTTCCACAGTTATGCCGATGATACACAACTATATTTATCCATAAATCATGATGGATCCAGGCAGTTAGGTAGATTACAGGCATGTCTGGAAGACATAAAAACATGGATAATGCTAAACTTTTTTCTCTTAAATTCAGACAAGACAGAAGTTGCTGTCTTTGGACCAAAAGCTCTAAAAAATTTGCTTAGTCAATCACTTCATCTGGATGGTATTAAATTGGCCTAGTATTAAGGAACATCTGTGTAATTTTTGACCAAGACATGACATTCAAATCACATATTAAACAGGTTTCTAGGATTTCTTTCTTTCACCTTAGGAATATTGCTAAACTTAGAAACATCCTGTCCAGGAGTGATGCTGAGAAACTAGTCCATGCATTTGTTACCTCAAGGCTGGACTATTGTAATTCATTACTATCAGGCCTTCAGTTAATCCAAAATACAGCAGCAAGAGTTCTGATGAATATTAAAAAGAGAGATCACATTTCTCCTGTTTTAGCTTCCCTTCATTGGCTCCCTGTTATATCCAGAATAGAATTTAAGATCCTTCTTCTTACATACAAAGCCCTTAATAACCAGCTCCATCATACATCAGAGATCTAATTGGTCCATATGTTCCTAACAGAGCCCTTTGCTCTCAGACTGCAGGTTTACTTGTAGTTCCTAGGATTTCTAAAAGTAGAATGGGAGGCAGATCTTTTAGTTTTCAGGCTCCTCTCCTGTGGAACCAGCTCCCAGCTTTAGTCCGTGAGGCAGACACTCTGTTTACTTTTAAGGCCAGGCTTAAAACTTTCCTTTTTGATAAAGTTTATAGTTGGAGTGGCTTAGGTCATCCTGAGCTATCTCTGTAGTTATGCTGCTATAGGCTTAGACTGCTGGAGGACAGACTTACCAATTTTCTTCACTCTGCTACTTTTCTCTTCTACTACTCTCAAGTTACATTACCTGCTGTTATTTTGACTGTTGTTTTTTGTTTTGTAAAAAAAAAATCGTAGTTTTTTTTCCTCACTGTTTTTCTCTCCAGCTACAATGCCCTGTTGGACGGGGAGCATCGACTGGGAGGGTGTCCTGTTATCAACGTTTTACTTTCTTTACTCTTACATCAGTTCTTTTAGTTCTTTCTGCATCTCTGCTCTGTCTTCTCGAACACCCAGACGGTCGTGGCAGATGGCCGCTCGTACTGAGCCAGGTTCTGGTTCTGGTTCTGGTTCTGGTTCTGCTGGAGGTTTCTTCCTGTTAAAGGGGAGTTTTTCCTCTCCACTGTCGCTACATGCTTGCTCACTATGAGGGATTGCTGTGGTTGGAGTCTGCATCAACGGGGCACAACCTGAAGTCAATGACTCAATGCAATCGGCTGGGATTCCTTTCATAGAAAACTAGCAAAAACGTTATAATGATTGGAATGTTCATATTGAAATCACTTTCTTGTAAAGTGCCTTGAGATGATGTGTTGTGAATTGGCGCTATATAAATAAACTGAATTGAAGTGAATTCTTTACTGCCTCCAAAAATCCAAATTAATAGCCTACAGCACTTTCTGCTGGTTGTCTTGGTTCAATGCATTACATGGTTACAATTTAATTTACGAGTGTCGGAATCTGTCTTGGGCTGGCCCGATACCTGAATGGGTGGGCTTGCCCCCCCCGGCCCATCCATTGGTGCCGGGCCTGTAAAGTCTTCAACTTTAAATTTTAGTTACGATTTGCTTGATTCCAGAACAATCAGTGTCAGCGATGACAATGGATTCAGTCACGTGTCTCTTTGGAGGTCACACCCTTCCAAATCCATTTTAAAAATGTCAAAACTCCAGTGGACTAAGATGTCCATCATCATTAAAAGGATGAAGAGAAGAAGTTTTAAACCTCAAGTTGAACACATTCTTTTAACTTTGCATGGAAGCCAGATTAAAGGTTAGACAAGCAGCAGTTCTGGTTTCAAATTCAGGATAAATGTTCGTAAATCATGACTGTGTGTGTGTGTGTGTGCAAGTTTTCAGGCCACGACTCACCTGGTAATGCAGAGCACCACCACGAAGATGATGACCACCTGCAGGGCTCCAATGATAGAGGCGATCAGGATGTAGTGCAGTTTTCCAGAGCCTGGCACCACATACTTGTACTCTTTCGTGTCACACTTGGGGCCCATGAAGCCTGAGTAACAGCTGAGGTCACACACATATCCACACAAACACACACAAACATGCATACAGGGAGGAGAAGAAGAAAAAAAAAGTGACTGAGCGACAGGTTAATAATTTTCTGCGTTTTGATTGAAACGCTAGAATGTTCTCTATGAATACAGTGAGGTGCCTGTTATTCTTTCTTTGCTGTGACTGTTTTGATGAAGGTGACTGACAGGGCCTCAACTGGGAAATAAGGGAGGGGGTTCACACAGAGAGGGTAGACGTGCATGATCCCCTTTGTTCTGGGCTCCTCGTCCTGATAAAGGAGCTGTATGCCTACTTCACAGATAAAAGTGGTGCTGAGTATGTCATTCTGAGTACTACAGGGACACTGATTACACAGGCTATCAGTAAACTTTCCTGCTTTTCCATCTCCTCTGCCTCCTCTATTATGCATCTATTATGAATCGAACATGTCCCTATTAGGGCCATGCCAGTTATAATCGGTCTAAAATATTTTATTGAAGTGTTCTTTGTATAAAAATTAAAGACCACGCTCACCAATTGTGTTACCAGGCTGCGGGTTTGCCACACATTAGAATGTCATGGATATATAATTGGTGGGTGGAGATTTGCCATATGATGGGCGGAGTTTGACATGTGAGGGGCGGAGTTTGACTGGTGAGGGTAAAAAATGTATTACTGCAAAAACCTGCAAGGATGTTTCTTTATTCAAGTTTGGAGTGTTTATAGAGGCAGCAGCACAAAAAGATAAAATAAATGTGACATTTGCATATAATGTCCCTTTTAAGGAACGGTTGTCAACCCTAGCTTGGTTTTATATTGTTGGGTCTAAATTTAATTTAGCAAGTGGCATACTTTGCAATGGTCTACTCATCACCCATTACCATGTAATTGCTGATGTTATGTCATTTTTCTATGTTACAAGGCTTAAAGTATTGTTATATACTTATATATATTACCTTCCTCTCTTATCAAAAATCCTTGAGAAAATTGTTGCTAATCAAGTCTGTGAGCATCTAAACAGTAACAAGCTGTTTGAAGAGTTTCAGTCAGGTTTTAGAGCTCATCATAGCACTGAAACAGCACTGGTGAAGGTTACTAATTATATTCTCATGGCCTCAGATAATGGACTGGTGTCTGTTCTGGTTTTGTTAGATCTCAGTGCTGCTTTTGACACAGTCGATCATAATATTCTCTTAGAAAGGCTTGAACAGGTTGCAGGGATCAAAGGAACAGCACTAGGCTGGTTTAAATCATATTTGTCTGACAGATTCCAGTTTGTTCATCTAAATGATCAATCTTCTTCACTCTCAAGGGTTACTTGTGGAGTTCCACAGGGTTCTGTGCTTGGACCAATTCTGTTCACCATATATATGCTCCCAATTGGTAGAATCATTAGACAGCATGGGATACATTTCCACAGCTATGCAGATGATACACAACTATATTTATCCGTAAATCCTGAGGAACCCAGTCAGTTAGGTAGATTACAGGCATGTCTGGAAGACATAAAAACATGGATGACCCTAAACCTTTTGCTTTTAAATTCGGACAATTCGATTCGATTCGGTTCGAATATGGAAAATATTCAGTTAACGCGATCCCTGGTCCAGAAAAAGGAGAACTCCAAGAAGGCGGACCGAAACCAGTAGGGATGCAAGAAAATATTGATACACCGATATATCGCGATGTTTTATTTCCCGATATTCAAAACAAAAATATCGATTTGTTTTAAGGATTTGAATGGAACCGTTAATGATGACAGTAAGTTTTGTAGAAAAATTAAAAGTATAACTGGTAGTTTGTGGCTGTTTCACCTTCTTTGTTCCAGTGGATCAACTAGATCTAGTAATAAAACTGAATGTGTTAAAGTATGAAACAGGTTGGAGTGTTTAGAATGATGTGACCGTTTTCGTACTGTTAAATAGAGTTTTAAAAATCACAATATATAGTCTTACTTTTAGTATCGCGATACATATTGTATCGCCAGATTTTTGCCATACACATCCCTAGAAACCAGAGACCTGTCAAGGGCTGTTGGAGACACCCCAACAACTAGCCAATACGATTGTAGCATTTATGACACTTTATACTGCTAAGACAGACATATTTTGGGGGAAAGGGTGAAATTCTGCTTTAACAATTAAATTTTTTAAAGTTATAACTTTCTCTCGACTCCTTTTTCTGGTAAAATATTCAGACCTAATAATAAACACGATTGTTGCAGCGTTATAATTTCAAACTATCAAGAAATTATTGTTTGAAAGAAAATGAGGGCATTAGTAAAGGTGACATCAATTATCGTTCTTAATCTTCAAACACACTGAGGGGAAGAAGGTTTTTTTTTTCACTTCAAATGTATCTGCTGTGGCTTCTTCTGAGCAGAACCCAAACATGTTATGACTTGTTCATCATGGTGTGGATATAAATACAGTCTCTCCCCAACAGAAGCTCACGGACTCGGAGACTAATGGAGGTGATCGTTGTTGTCAGACATGAGCTAAAATGGTCTTCCTGTTAATATCTCCCAGCAGCTCCTCTTCTCTAGCAGCTCCTGCCGTCTCCGGGGAGGTAGTTACCCACCAACACCTGCACATCCTTGTTTACCACAAACACACACACACGCACACACACCGTCTCCTTTACTTTGCTCCATCCGCTCCACCCGACAGCGTCTGAGATGCACAGTGCAACCTTGTTCTGTTTTGGAGGGTGTGCTTCATCTCCGCTCTGATGCTCAGCTACGCACACAGACATGCACTCATCATTCCCAATCCAGACCGCACTGCTTCTGGTCTCATTAGGAGGGGGGGAGGGGGGAACACCCCAAAGACACAACCACAATCCACTGATTTGGAAAGCCAGCAGGGGGCAGCAGAGATCCTCCGCAGTGGGGGTCTGATAATCGCTGCTCTGTATGCAACTAGAAGGTCTGTCTGGGCGAGCTGGGGCGATGGAGGTTAGAGAGAACGGACAGGGACTGAGATGACCCCAGACTGATGCAATGTGAGGCTGCAAATGATGGTAAAGATGTCTCCTCTCTGATTTCTGTGTGTTGTGGGTTTTAAAAGGTCCATATCATCTATAAGGTCTTTACATCACTGCTGTTTATTGTTGGAAAACAACAGTATGAAAACGTGTGTGTCTAAATGTGTCTGTTCATGATATGACAAAGCACTTGGAAATAAGAGCTGAGTAAAACTCACAGCTTTTGTCCGTGACCCGCGATCTGGTTAAAAGACACACAGAGGCCAAAGTAGTTTTAAGAAATGTGAGTATGGCTCCTCGACAGAGCCGGCCCTAGGTGAGAGCATGATTTGGTGCCCACTACACACTTGGCTTTGATTGGGCGTGCTCTATTTGAATTAAGTTATTCTAAGAAAATCAGACCCTCAACCTTAAACAAAAGCGTGTTCTGCCACTATGCACAAGTAACCTGAAAGAGAGGGAGAAGTTCCTGCCCAACAGCATCCAGAGCACCTCTGTTCTCCAGCAGAAATAAAGCCATCATCCAAAAAGCTAATTTCTCAACAATTTTCTGGAGTGTATTTTATTTTGTTTTGTAAAATATTTTTAAAGGTCTCATTCAGTCGTTTTTTCCCCAAAAAATCTGCTTTGGTCTCTAGTTTGATTGAATGTCTGTGGGGGAAAAAAATGCTCTGGCGCTCCTGTTTCAGGAGGTTGCAGTTTATCGGGGGTGTGAGTGTGTGTGTGTGTTTGTGGGGGGGGGGGGGGACGACACACAGGGTTAAGAACTATACTCATTAATATTCATCATATGCAAACGTCTTGCCTCTGATTGGCTAACAGCAATGCGACTCTTATGCTGCGTTCAAACAAATAACTACCAACTAAAAAACTAACCTAACTCACTTCGCTGTTGGGGCACTTCTTTCTTGGGGAAAAAATGCAACGCTGATGTGTTATGTCCACAAATAACACAAGCCTGAACGTGTTCCGCCATGTTGTGGAGTTGCTAATGGCTAGCTTCCCACTAGCAAAGACGTGCTCTGCTCACTCCTGGCAGCAAAATCAATACAGCCTTCCTGTGGGCGGTCCTAAGCCAAGGTGGGCGAGGTCACAAATTCTAATTTTCTCTGCGACGTAGAAGAGACTGGCTTTTTCCGACTCACTGGTTGGAGAAAATATTGATGTGCAGCATGCATGTGCAACTCAGTGACCGATCGTATTTCAGACAGAACAAGTATTACACGGTTTCTCAGTGAACGAGACCTTTAAAATAAACACAGAAAGGACAGTAATTGCAAAGCTGTATCTTGAGTGTTTTAATCTTTTCCAATAATTTAAAGCAGGACTACAGTGTTCCTATTATTTCCAGCTTATTTCTATGTAAAAGTTGCAAATAAAACACAGACTCACTTGTTCTGAACAATTCCACATGTATTAAAAGATAAAATAAAACTTTTGGCTGTTGCCAAGTGTATGTGCAAATCATGAATATTAATGGTCTCGACATGGTGTAAAAAGTATAGGTATGACCTTTTTTTAATCTCCATCTCCAGCTGTCATGGGGCGAGAGCTGGGGTACACCCTGGACAGGTCGCCAGTCCATCACAGTCAATCCAATTTAAAAATACTTTATTTATCCCAAAGGGAAATTAAATGTTGTATCATCCAAATATCATCCAAAGAGTCGTTGTGGATGCTGATGCGGTGGGCAGGAAGGATCTCCAGTAGCAGTCAATCCTGTAACGAATCTGAAGAGCCCTCTGACTGAAAACTGTTGCTGTATGACAGACTCATGACTGTCATGACGTGCTAACAGCTCTATATCCAGGCAGCAGAGACGATATTCCACAGTATTATGTCCTGGATGACAACATAAATTTTTGGCAAGCACTGCTAATCCACCTCATTTTCTTTTGCAGCTCCTCTTTAAAATCTCTGTCAGACCGTGTGGTCAAACAGCTGAGCAGAGAGACGTTGGAGTAGGGGATATGATCCTTGCCCATTATGATCGATGGAGGAGATTGAACTTCCTCCTTCTCTCTCTCCTCTTTGGTCCTGCTCTGCATCCATGAAGCCTCCTTTTCAACTGCTCTGGGATTTAGGGTTAGAGTTCAGGTATTATCTGAATGTCTGAGATGCAGCAGAAATCCTTCTAGCTGCACAGCATATAAAGAAAAAATAATTCATAAAAGGCAATGCTTCAAAAAAAAAAGGCTAGAAAAAGAACAAATCAGAACTAATGTAATAGAGTTGCTCCAACATGTAAACAACAAAAGTAAATAACCAGAGATTACGTTCAAAAGATAAACAAACCTATTTAGACTGAAAAAAATAAAGTGAAGAATTTATAGATATAATTCCTAATAAATGTAAATATTACATGTGAAGAAGATTTTCACACCTAGTTTAAATTTAAGAATTAATTTAAATATTTAACTAATACGTTCAAACTTTGACTTATAGGCTCCAAGTTCAAGCGTTGCTTCTTTAGTATCTAACAACTTCCGAAAACAGTTAGGAAGGAGGTTATCGTTTGTCTTTTACATTACATTTGCAAATGGGCGTTTGCGTAGACAGGGGCCAGTACCCCTGTAAATCTGGTCCTGGCCCCTGTACTAATGAGATAATACTAAATGGGTCACTTATATATTATATATATATATTCACTGACAAAGAAACCTTCATTAATTAGTCCCATTTTTTTATCTTTACAGTTTTACTTTTAACAATTAATTACAATTTAAAGTTTAGCTTCAATGTTAAAATATTGCCCTGTTTTTTTAAATGTCTCTTTCTTTTGTTCTGTGCCCCCATGGAAAAAAAACCCATTAAAAGAGCTAAAAGGGTCTATAAATAGTTCTAGGATCTACCGCCATTATCGATAGCAACAGTTTGGCTAGTCAACCAGTAGATCCAGGATCTGAAACTAGGAGCTAAAAAGATTTTAAAACTGTTTCAGGACCTACAGATAGTTCCAGCGGAGAGTAAACTGCTTCAGCTAAAAAAGAACTAAAATTATACGTTCTTCTTGTGTGAAGAAGAAATCGGCAGTCAAATCTTTGGCTGAAAACTAGAACAATCAGTACAAAGGTGCAAAAACCCCAGCAAACAGACTTTAACCTCAACTCTCCTCTACCCCACAGAATATTATTCTAATTTCCAGTCGTACTGATTAAACATAAACAGAAGGAGATAGCTAGGTTATTCTAATCGTGCAACATCCTAGGCGAGAAAACGGGTAAATCAGTCAGCGTTTATCCACGGCTGCAGGCAGAGGTGGGTCGTAACTAATTACATTTACTCAGTTACATTTACTTGAGTAACTTTTTGGATAAAATGTACTTTTAAAAGTAGTTTTTCACCGTACTTTTTACTTTAACTTGAGTAATATTATTTTGAAGTATCGCTACTCTTACTTGGGTAAACTTTCTGGATACTCTACCCACTGAGGAACTTCACTAAATGAAAAACAAGCATGTTTTTACCAAAACAGTACACCAGACACATCTACAGTTTATTAAAAAAGACCTCTTGTTTTTATACAAAAGTTTTTTTTTCTAATGCAACTTTTTTATCTGTTGAGCTTGTTGCATTTTAAGGTCAAGTTAAAATACAGTAAACAAAAAAAATGTCCCTAGAAGTACTTTTTACCTTGTTCTTAGATATATATTTACATTACCTACTGTAAGTATTGATATTATATTGAAAAAGTAAAACATACAAAAGTGTTTCGTCTACTTAGAATTTGTTATTTTGTAATTATGTTATTTATTTGTGTCCATTTTTTTAAGTATTTAAAATACCAGGATTTTCTCTATAACTTTTGTGTTTTATTCTGTCTGATCACATCAAAAAAAAAGAAAAAATTTGATCAGATGTTACTCAGTACTCAAGTAGCCTTTTTACCAAACCCTTTTTTACTCCTACTTGAGTAATTTCTTGAATGGCTTATTCTTCACTTTTACTTGAGTAAAAGGATGTTGAAGTAGAATTTTTGGGTACTCTACCCAGCTCTGGCTGCAGGTAAGTGATTCCCACCTTCTCTGTGATCAACCGTCTGCGTGGCATCATTAAATCATTGAGCTGATCAGAGGCCAGCAGGACAGATGTGTTGATAAATCTGGTTGGAAAAGATTATCACTGCAGCACGGAGTCGTTACGCACAGTTGTTCACCGTGCTCTCAAAAAAAAAAAAAAGGAAAGCGCTGCAAGCATCGGACGTCTCGCTGGTTCCCAACAGCCAATAAGATGATCCTCTCTTGCCTCCTAGCAGCAGAAATGGCGCGGCGTTGCCTTACTCTTGGAATGCAATTTCAGATGAACAGTTGTTTCCATTTTGCAATCTGATGTGAGCATTTACGATTGGAAATAAAGACGTACTAAACCCTGGAATGGCATCGTATAACTGCTAATTAATTCGGCCGTGCAAGCTATTTCACCAACATTTTGTTCTTATTAGATTCTATCATCCAGTAGTAATCCAGTAAAAAAAACGATGTAGATATATGGTGTCTTCCTGCAGAACCATCCTGCAGTTTGCTGAGCTGTTGGTGAGAGGCGGCTTCAGAGCGAGGAAACCCTGACAGAGGCCTTCCTCCTCATTCATCACGCTTGATTGACGTGCAAGGAGAGTAAAACCACCTGCCTTAAGTGTGCAGGTAAAAACAGCTGGGACCCATCGGAGCAGGGAGAACATGATTGTCCGTCCTATCCACCATTTGGAATGCAGAAGCAGATCCAGGGATAGCCTTGGATGCAAGGTTTGGACCTGAGTGGATCCGGTTTGAGGCCGGCTGCGGGGTCTCAAAGTCCAGTTTTCTGACGTGCAGGGACACGTTGTCCAGCTCAGGAGGGAACACACCAAGATGAAACGCCAAGGTGGAAGGAGTTTTTTTTTTTAAAACCAATGGTGGTGTGTTGCTCAGTACCATGCAGTACTCTTTGCCACAGTACAAACTTTCATGTGTTTTTTTGGGATTTTATGCAATCGACTAACACAGAGTGGTGCATCAGGATCCATAGTTTTAGACAATAAATAAAAATCTGAATCAATCCAGACCGCTTTGTCTGTTACCTGTAAAGAAAATCAAGTCCAATCAAAAATATCTGAACCACTAGTTATACAGTGGTGCAAATAAGTCTTTGGAAGGCACAGATTGTGCAAGTTTTCCCACTTAAAAAGATGAGAGAGGTCTGTAATAATCACAAGTGCATTTCAACTGTGAGAGACAGAATATAAAAAAATCCAGGAAATCACATTGTGTGATTTTTAAAGAATTTATTGGAATAATGGTGCAGAAAAGTATTTAGCTCCTACAAACAAGCAGAAATTCTGGCCCTAACAGACGTGTTGCTTCTTCTTTAAGAAGCTCTTCTATCCTCCACCTGTTACCTGTATTAATGGCCCCTGTTTGAACTGGTTATCTGTATAAAAGACCCCAACCTCCACCATGGCCAAGGCCAGAGAACTGTCTAACCCCTAATTTTGACTGCATGCGCTGCGCTCGCCACGCATGCACGCCGCAGAAAAAAAACGCTCCCTTTGTAGTCAATGAGAGCGCTTCCACTGCCGGCGCCATTTCGCCATCCGGTAAAAATAGGATTGATTCTATGTTTGCAGGACGCCACAGCAAGTCCGCAGTCAATCTACACAAATCACACAGCACCAGCAGGATACCGAACAAGCACAACATCCATTTTTTCAAAAATAAATCAATAAAGACAGACTAGATTTTTTTTGAATGTATAGCTATATCAATATAATCACGCGTATATTTATACATATATGTTGTCTAAAATAATTGTGCGCGTTTATACATAATTTACACACATGATATAATCAAAAGGTATTTAATTCTGAAAGCTATTTTGTCATTTCCTGCCACACAAGACATAGTAGGTGCGTGGGTCAACAAATATGTTATTTAGATACGAGAGAAAAGCAACAGGACAACATGGACGAAAAGAAACTAATACTCGAAGTGGGAAAATCATAAAATACTTTATGATTGTACTTTTTTCTGCATTTATTATTGGCTTTTATCGTGACATCTCGCAATCCACACAAATGCTTCTTTGAGCACCTCTGGGCTTCGGTCCGGAGCGGAGCGCATGCAGTGGAAATCAGGGAAGAACCAGGGTCCAAAGGTCACACTGTCATTTGGGCATAGAAGTTGGTTATATTGGAACTAATGGCTGCTTCTTCACACACCTGTTCCTTCCATACTGACAAGAGAAATCCCCTCATCACTACTGACACCTGTCTCTGCTGTTGACACTAAATCACATTTAATAATGGTCAAAATTCTCAGCACAAATCACCCAATTTCACAAAGTTTCTGATTAATTCACGTCAGTTTTATTATTGCAGTGCTGAATCAGCTAGTATTGAAGGGCACTTTTTATATGGAGCAGGTCTACACCATGGTCTTCATTATATTAATCCTAATAATATTCACCCAATAAGTACTCCTGTGCGCTCATATTGCTTGGTGCTGGATCTTCCTTTGAACTCTGAAGAGCAACAAGACAAAGTTTCCCCAGTTATGTGGCGTCGCATCATAATATTATTAAAAATGCTAGTTGCCACATTGACTTGAGAATTACCTGGAAGGGTAAAGTTCCAAGTAATTAGTTCAAACGTGTTGTCTTACCTGTTTCATCATCCTCGTTTGTTGTTACAAACCACAAGCTGTTTTAGGTAAAAAGTTGCCCAATTTTGCCCATTTAGTAGCGTCTGTTTGAGCCAGTGGCGGATCTAGAAAAATATTTATGGGGTGGCAAGAAAGGGGCAAGAATCTTTCAGGGGTGGCACCATATGCCAGAATTATATATATATATATATTAGTTTTATTGATCAGTCAAACACATGCTTCACCTCTTCACTCCCCAGTATTTACATATATGATAGATACATACATGTATTTGTTTTGCTTCAGGTTATTTAAGCACATTAAAGCTGCATTGTGCAATATTTTTGTTAAAATATATATTTTTTAATCTAGTCAGTTTTTTCATCTCCTGACGATACAACTGAATCAAGTGCTGTAGTTTGATTCTACCGCGGTTGCATGTAGAGGCAGCAATTCCATTTATTTTGAGGTGGTTCAGGGTGCGCGTGTGGGCTTGTGAGAGCGCGTAGCGTGACGTAATGATGCACGTACGTACCCATGTACGCGGTCTAAGCTAGCTTAAATAAGTGTAGCTAGTAAGTCAAAGAAGAAAATAATTTTATCCAGCATTACAAAAAGAGCAAAAATGGCCTCTGACCGTGGCAGAGCTCTGTATAATGAGCACACGCCTGAAAGTCATGGGAGTGCGCATTCTTCTGATTGCAGTTTGTCTAACGGCCACATGGTGCGCTCTCTACAGCACTTTCAGCAAACTAGCAGCTTTAAAGGTTCACCAAAGAGAATATAATGCAACGATTTTCATGAGCTTCAAGCTCCTAATGTCCAATGTTACCCCCTTAACATTCCTTCAATTTCCACCCTACATTTTTTAAAAACCCATACCCAAAATTAACTTAAAGCTGTTCTTGAACCATTTTGAGTACAGACATGGCTGGGATCTCTTTGGAAAGCAAACACTCTAAAATGTATCGCAGAACTGTGTTAATATCTCTGAGTGCTATTGTTACCAAGCAAAATTAATTTTAATACACTGAAATTTTTTTATTTTTATGTCTGATTATTTATTTTATATAAATACATGCTGTAAAAATGGCTTTAAAAATAGGTTGAGACCTAAAACACACTGTGGGTCTAAAGCCTAAAGTATTACCTTCATCCACACCAAATCTGACAGCAATAAACCAAAAAATTAGTATTCTGCACACATTTTTCTAACTACAGGTCAAAGGTGGTCAAAAGTGTGCCATATGCGCCATCTCCTGGGTAAATGCCGTAGTCCTCACTGAATTAAAAATATCAGAATCATAACTGCATCTTACCATATAAAGCTCCACGGCTTCCTTCAATGTTGTATTTTGATTATAAAGGGTGTTTGGACATGGTGCTGAAACAGTATGTTACTGGTACGCACTGTGCATAATCTCTTCATGAATAAGACATTTTACGCACGTTATCGCAGCGACTAAGTCCGCCCGGTCAAGTTATATATCTGCGTTTACAGCATTACATTGGCTATTCGATGCATCAGTCATCATAGTTCTGGACCGCGATTGGTTCGAGTTACTTACCATAACGTGACTTTCCATCCATGCACCATTGGTTGGAGATCGTAAGCCATAAACCGGATGACTTTTTTTTTTTTTTCTGGGCATGCTCAGTGACCTTGGTAGGCGGAAGTGGAAGCGAAGGAATCGGAAGCAAAGCCGTAAAACTACAAAAATGGCCATAGACATTTTCACTGTTTATTTTACATTTTTTGATCGGTTTTACTGTTGTCCTGGACTAATCACTTTATTGGAGGACTTTAATCGGACTCTTATTGATGTAAAAAGACCATTTTTGTTCGAAATGGATCGGTTTTGTCACGTTTATTGGACTACAAAGTGGTGAGTTCCATATTTTTATACCTCCGTCAGGAGAACGTTTGTGTTGGCAAAAGCGCTCACTGTGTCTACAGTTATGATTGTATCCTTGATCGCTATCCATAATTGGAATCACAAGACTCTTAGCTTTCCAATGATATAAAATATGTATAGGTTCACAGAAGTTAGAAGTCAGAAAATCGATGGATTTAAACTAGAAAATGGGCTGGGCCCGCCCGCGGGCCCTCGGAACGTTAACGGGTTTGAATTCATAGCTGCTAGGGTGGCAGCAGGCGGTGGCAAGGCTTTCTTTTAGACCTTTGCCACCCCAGTAGATCCGCCCGTGTTTTGAGCTTTCCGCTTTTTAATTCTAGCCCTCTCCGCGCCACCCTTGCTCTCTCTGCTTTCAAACACCACTGACTGAGCGCACCCTGACGTGCAAACCAAAAAAACAAAAAATGAGCTGCCAGTGGAGGCAGAGGCGAGCGGCCCATTTTGGCAAGCCGTTTTGGTAAAAACTCCACGTCCTTGATATCAACTATGGTGTATGCAAACTAATATGCGACTACACAGAACTAGTTAAACATTTTCCCCTGCTAGTGTAAACTTTTGCCAAACTAGTTCAAAAATACTCTTAAAAGTAACTCCTTTTTGCCTAGTTTTCACGTTTGCCACACTAGTAGAAGTAGAACCTGGCCATCACCAGTGTGTGAATGTGTGCGTGAATGGGTGAAGCGCTTTTGGTCTTTGGAGCTTTTTGGTCAGTCCTCGGGGACTAAGACCCTGTCTAAATTAGGCCGTTTAAGTGCTTAAACTATTATAATATTGAGTCAATACCCGTCTCTGCCACACTAGCCCATCGTTTAAGGTTCCCCTCCCCGGATATTTTTTTTTATACGGGTAAAGGGGCCGTCCATTTCTTAAATCTCCGGCTCTTGGATTGGTGTGGATTCCTTAGGCGTTTAAGAACTGAGTTTGGTAAGGAAGTAAAATCAGAAAACATTCTCCACAGCCAGCTTAATAAAAACCGGTGACCACTCAGAGGTAAACAATAAGAAGATGGAGGCGAATCATCCAGACATGGCCTTGTTGCTCCTTCTTGTACATGTAGAGGGGCTTGTAAAAATCACACAAGAATACCTTAAGAGAAGGCACGGCGCGATTGCAACAATTTTGTACACCATATCTCAGACAGTGACGTCATATGTGGGTCTGCCTTTTTTTTCTGCGCATGCCTACTAAGTCAGGGTTGCGTCAGCGGCCGGAGGGGGGTAGGGGGTCGTAAGCGATGCTTTGTGTGTGTTTGGACAGGTATAAGGTTAGGTGGGATATACCCTGTATAACCTTAGCAGTGTTAGTGTAGAAGCAACCTAAATAAAGCGCTATACACGTACAGGCCATTTACCATTTCACCATTAGTACGACTCGGCTTGGCACAGTACACCGATCCTTGCATACATCAGACCGGCCCACCGGTAATCGCCCTGGTTCTCTCGATTACCCACTCCAGGTTTGATCTCTGTCATGGAGCATGTAATATGTACTGTTTAACCACATGAGGCCCCTTTTAAAAACTCCTGCAGGCCTTAATGTTCCCCAGCAGAACCCTTCACTGTATTAGTTGTAGAGTTTAATTTAGTTTGTAGCAGATCAGAGTCCCTGGCGTCTCTTACTCCACGTCACGCAGCTCTTTTTCCACTTTGTGCTGCACATATGCAAACCAAGATGGGAGCTGTGATTGCTGACGCCCCCTCAGCCCGTCTTGCAGACGGGCAAACAGAACCCCGGATCGTAATGCGTGGGGGCTGGGAAACACCAGCATCCTCATTAAGCTGTCAGAACTCCAATATGGGATTAATTTTGGAGCAGAGCGGCACGTCTGAGCGGTCAGCGGCTCGTCTTCGCGTTATCGCCTCAGCAGGAGGGGATCTTCCACATTTACTCCTCTCAGCACTCTGCTGCCTTCTATTAACTCAGGATAAACAAGTCTAATTAACAAAGTAAACGGGCTCAAGCATTTCCAAGCAATTGTAAAATTTCACACCATATTAGCTGTGCTACATTTCAGGCTTTTATTTTAGTTTGTAGATGAGGGTAATGGGTCGCTGATGGCAGGAAGCTGTCCACACCCAGATAAACATATCAACTGATTGTTGCGCAGGAATAGAAGTGATATCAACATCAATATCACATCCCACATTTACAGCTGTGAGAATTCTGTCATGTACTGCCAGCATTAGACATTTATTACTGTACTGTTGTGCATCAGAATGATGGAATTTAGAAAAGGAGGATCAGTTTATAGGGGAAATTCAGTTGAAATCAAAAATACTTTTCTATCCCAAAGGTAAATTAATGTTCCCATAACTCATATCTTTAGGCTGAAAGTTACATTTTTTTTGTGCGCTTGGAAGTTGGAATCTAACTTAATTTATGGTATTTGCGCGTGACATATTCATCCAGGCCTAAGACTTTATGTAGAAGTTATATTCAGAGCTTTGACCTTAAAGTTGGAGAAACCCTGCTTTATATTTTCCTCCTAAACACACGTTTTCCTTCAATACTTAATCCCCTTGTGCGATTAATAAAGTATTCTATCTATCTATCTATCTATCTATCTATCTATCTATCTATCTATCTATCTATCTATCTATCTATCTATCTATCTATCTATCTATCTATCTATCTATCTATCTATCTATCTATCTATCTATCTATCTAGATCAGTAGTCCCTGGAATTTCTGAGGATCTGTGAAAGCGATCTAAAGACCTCAGAAAGCCTGGAGAACTACTAAATGGGGGGAGGATCTGGATGTTTTTATAACCATCAGCCTAGTTATGATCAAATGAATGCATGCAAAGACTGCACTGTTGCCTTCTGTACTATTGTTGCTGTGCGTGTGTGTGTGTGTGTATGCGCGAGTACCTGCAGGACGGCTCGGAGTTCATGGGGGTGAACTGACAGTCTCCGTGGACGCAGTGGTTCTTGTAGTGGTTTGGACAGGGGATGTATAGGCTCCGGGCCAGTCCTGTCCCTGAGTCCTCTGTTCACATGAGACAAACACACACACACACACACACACAGACAGGATTCCTAAATGCACATATGCTCCTGGCCACCTGTGTGCATACATTACTGCGCTGTGACAGGCAGATACTCATTTTGACATGAAAAAAAGAAGCTGAATAATAAAAAGGATGTGAAGGGAGGAAAGGCACCGCCCCCACTCCCCCACCACTACAGAAGCACTCACCCGTGGGGCCGATGTGTGCAAAGTGTCCGTCTCCTTTCTTCTCGGTCGTGATGTCGCCTGGAAAGGCCAAAGACACATTAAAGCACAGCTCTCAGGCCACTGCAACCTCTCCTGAAGCTGCAGCCACATCCATTACAGCTTCCCTGCTCAAACCGACGCCAATGCCAGCGAAGCAGGGCAGGATGGGAATTATCATCCTGACAAAGGCGTGCTCCTGTGCACCTAATGTGCATAAATGCAAACCATTCTCCTCAAAAGTCAGCGGGGTTCGGCTCTAACGTATTACACCAAACAAAGAGGAGAAAGAAGCCCAATCTGCGGCACACATCAGAGGGAATAATGCATTTCTGCTCAGTTTATTGATACTGCATTGAATTCCTCTTTCCTGAACGGTACGAGGAAATCTCCCGCCAATCATCACCGTCATAATATTCCAATGGATTTTTATTCTGAGGTCAGGGAATATACGACCTGAATTTAAAGCTGTGGAAGCATTTTTCTCCCCCCAGATTGATGGTGCCATGAAATGAGCCTCCTTCCTTCACTGGGAGCTCATTATTTTCTGTTTTTCTTTTTAATTCAGCCAGTTTGTGGAGAATCAGAGGTCTGATGACAGATTTAACAATGGTCACTCCCTGCTCTACTGCGCGTGTCGTCTGCAGAAAGAGACTCGATCATGTCTTGTTGTGCTGTTGGTTGCACAAATTGCTTCGATTAAAAAAAACGTGTAATTTCTATAGAATAGACTCGCAGTCCCTTCAATGCAAACAAAAGACAAGCTATTAGAAGAAGCGATAGGAACGAGTAGATAAAAAATGCAACTAGCTGCAGCGATCGCTTGATTTCCGGCAAGCCATGGTCATTTTGACCAAGGCATTTTGTCAAAAAAATCCGGTCATAATCAATTTTTTATCATCAATTTTTTAAATTATAATGATAATAATGAAATATTCAGTAGTATTTATTATCATTCACTTTAATTGACATTCAATCCAAACAAACTGAACAGAGAATCCATATCGCGGCATCACACATCGAGCAGATTAATAGGCTACATGTATTATTTATGAACATTTCACCTCAAAATGACTAATGGCATTCAGATTTTTCCATTACAGTTTTAAAAAAATCTGTTAAATACTGAAAATATTCGGCTAACGCGACCCCTAGCCTTGGCTAACAAACAAGCTAACATCGCTAACCAACACTGCAACTGCAAGATAACCGCAATGGGAACCGGAGCTATGGAAAGGGCTGGCAACAAATAATCCGTATATGATGCTTTAGAACAGGGCTGGACGTCGGATGTTTCCTTTATCATTCAAGTGAAAAGGTCTTGTAGCACTCTGTAACCCTGAAAAGAATCACCATGTGGACAACAATGTACCAAACAATGCCAGCTTAAAATGAAACTGAAGAGAAATACTGAAGAAGAAGAGAAAGGCCTCAGAAACAAGACCAGAGTGTTTTCAGGAGATTCTCTCCAATGATGGCGTGCGCTGAAAGCCAAGGTTGGGCTCCCCGGTGATGCCTCCGTCACCAAGTTTCTACTGGACAAGTAAGCTAAAGTTCAGCATGCTATGTGGAGAAATGCATTTCAGATTACTACTAGAAGTAGCTACCTACGTCTATATTGTAACTTTCCGGAGAAGATTCATTTGATTCTGAGTTGAAAATCAACCCAGTGGTAACTGGGTGTTCCCTTTCAGGAGCAGGTAGAGTGTTACACATGCGCATTTTTTCGAAACGTGAAGAGGGCGGTTCTTTCCTGAAATTCTGAAAAATCCTCCACAATACCTTTAACTAATTTTTATGTTATATCAAAATAAACATTACATAGAGTTATAGCAGTGGATTTTGCTGTAATACGAGGATATTTTAGAATTAAAGATATATAAAAGACCTACAAGTGACCTTTATTTGCTGGTTTATAAAACAGGTCTTAAAACGGCCCTACTTAACTTGCTGACAACTGAAAGCAGGTGACATCCGGCTCTGAAGCCCTGCCCCTCATGCGCATGCATGACGTGAAATAAGTGACAGAGGAATGAAAACTTGATTGTTAGTGAGTTTGGTTTAAATGTATATATTTGTATTTTCCATCCATCCATCCATTATCTGTTCCTGCCCATCCAATGCAGGGTTGCGGGGGGGGGGGGGGGGGGGGGGTATCTCCAGCAGTCACGGGGCGAGATGCGGGGTACAACCTAGACAGGTCGCCAGTCCATCGCAGTATTTATATTTTCACTACATTTATTTCAGATTCCAAAATAATATTTTCAGTGCCAATATTTCTTTTCAGTTTCATCTTAAGCTGGCATCGTTTTGATGCCATACACAATCAGTTTTTTTTTTTTACTCCATCTGCACCTCTCCATGTGAGTGTATGCATTCATTTGTGCGTGTGGGTCGGACCTTGGCAGCGGCCCAGGTACTTGACTTCGATGCGCTCCTGCTTCTGACAGGACGCCTCCTTCACCTGGCAGGGGTTGTCGTAGGAGCGTCCGTCGGAGGCACACACCGGGTTGAAGCTGATGTGAGAGCAGTCGATGTTGCAGACGCACCTGAAGAGCAAGAAATCACGTTACAGCTCTGCATGTCCTGCTCTTTTACATGCTGATACATCTTTAAAAGGATGAATTTAGGATTTAGATACACACGGGATGCACCGGAGGATTAAAAGCATGGGAAGAAAAAGCAGCACTGCTTGAACTCAATCAGGACTTTGGACCATGAAAGTAATCCTGTTCAAACTGTGTTTCAGCTCATTCAGCTTCACACAATGCAAAAATGAATTTAACTTTGCAAAGAGGGCCCAGTTACACCGCAGGGCAGACAGATGAATGATGTTCCCGTTCTGTGGCATGGAGCAATTAACGATGAAAGAACAGCAGATAACAGAGCTGTACGGTTTAACTTTGGGACAAAAGGTGGTCACTCAACTTCTGACTTTTATTTTAGATAACATAAAAAAAGTCTAAATGGAAAATACTATAAAAAGATTACGATATAATGGTGTATGGAGGACTGAAATGACTGAAAACAAACAAACAAATAAATGTGGAAATACTATTAGAAATAAGTAAATACATTTCAAAACTAACACACAATTGTGGAAATAAATAAAGAATGTGGAAATAAAAAGAAAACTGAAAATAACCAAATAAATATGGAAATACATAAGTAATATTTTTTATTCCACATATATTTATTTGTGTTATTTTCTATTTTTTCCTCCATATATTTATTCATTTACACATGTATTCATTTTTATTTACACATTTGTTTACTTATTTCTGATTGTATTTTCAAATGTATGTATTTATTTTTAATTTTGGCGGGATCAATCCTCCACAGTGTTGAACAGTAAAAAGGCTAGTGCAAAACCCAACAGGTTTAAACCTTCAACACAAACTGGGTGGAGAAATCACTGCAAAGAAACATAAGTGAAGTTGTATTTGAGGTGGAAATACATAATTACACTCCCCAAACTGTAGGCTAATTTATAAGACAAATATTAACACATTTTAAGCGTGACGTAACCTTTTTTTCCGACAGAAAATAACCCTCTGAATCATGCACTCAACACTGAACTTATGTAGCATCTGACCTTTTTAAAAGGATGAAGTGAGCTTTTTTTGCTCCAAAGATCATCTGTGCAGGAAATGCAAAAGAGGTCTGTAGATGTAAACCGGCTGAAGAGGACAGATTTCCTCTCACCCACTAAAAATGGTTACTCTATTGCAAGCACCATTTGCCCCGAGGTTATGAAAGAATTGGAATAAATTATTTAATACAAGGCAAGACAAGCTTATAGCACATTTCAGCAACAAGGCAACTCAAAGGCCTTGTTACATAAAGAGAACACAACACATCAGACAAACATTACATTGCAGTTACAAAGGATAGTAATGACAAATTGGAAAACCAAATAAAGAAGCTAAAAGCTGCTTCTCTATGTTTGGTTCTAATTCTACAGATACTAATTAGACTGGAATTAGAGGACCTGAATGGTCTGGGGGGGCTGGCATAATGACAGATCTTTAATGTATTTTGGTGCTAAGCCATTTAATGATTTATAAACTAGTAAAAGTATTTAGAAGTTTATTCTCTGAGCTACAGGGAGCCAGTGTAAGGACTTTAGAACTGAGGTGATGTGCTCTACTTTCCTGGTTCTAGTGAGGAACACGAGCAGCAGTGTTCTGGATCAGCTGCAGCTGTCTGATTGACTTTTTAGGCAGACCTGTGAAGACGCTGTTGCAGTAATCCATCCGACTAAAGATAAACGCATGGATGAGTTTTTCCAGGTCCTGTTGCGACATCAGTCCTTTAATCCTAGAAATGTTCTTCACGTGATAGAAGGCTGACCTTGTTATTGCCTTTATGTGACCCTGGAGGTTCAGGTCTGAGTCCATTATCAGTAGTTTCTCGCTGTATTAGCTGAAGCTGTGTGCTCACTGTAGATATTGAATAGGAGGGGCCCCAGAATGGAGCCCTGAAGCACCCCACATGTGATTTATGTTCGTTCTGATGAAGAGTTGCCTATTGACTCAAAGAATTTCCTGTTCTTTAGTTAAGACTCAAACCAGCCAAGTAGTGTACCAGAGAATCCGACCCAGCTCTCCAGTCGTTCCAATAATATATCATGATCAACAGTGTCAAATGCTGCATTGAGGTCTAACAGAACCAACACTGTGGTTCTGCCACAGTCTGTATTTATCCAGATGTCACTGAACACTTTGACGAGGACAGTCTCGGTGCTGTGGTGAGCACGGAAACCAGACATGAAAATATCAAAGCGGTTGGTCATTGTTAGAAGGCTATTTAACTGTTGCAGTAGTTTCCAGCTATGTTAGCTGAAGCTGTGTGCTGACTCTTGCTAGTTCCAATTTAGGTCCAAAACTAGTTACTTCAGTTTAGCTTATATTTATTTAAAGAATGTTATGTCACCTTCATGCATCGATTTATTTTAAGAATCTGGTCAACACCTGAATGGGTTCATAATCTCCTGGTGACACTGTAATTTGGAGCTTAGTATCATCTGCATAGTTATCTTAAAATTTTTGTTATATCCTGAGCTAGCGGGAGTATGTAGATATTAAATAAGAGGGACCCCAATATGGAACCTTGGGGTATTCTACATGTGATTACCATGGGTGTTGTTAGAGAGCATAGTAAATAAACGTTTACTCCATACAATCATCCAGCATGTTCAGCCACAAAACTTAGCTGTAGCCATGGCTATTTTTTATCATGTCTGAGCCAAATAAATGAGAGTATTTTACTGCAGCCACTCTGATTGTATTTCAGTATTGAAGGAATTGTTTTTAAGGGCAGAACCAGATATTGTGAGAAAACAAACAACAGTTGGACTGACAGAGTTTGAGGCATGTCTTAAACGTCCAGGGGTAAAACATAGACTGGTTATGCGGAGAAAAGTGAGACTTACACAACGACTCGTCTTGTTGAAATGTTGGAGGTAATGTGCTGACATATGCCTTGTCCTTAAAGTAACAATGTTGGTCAGAACCTGAGCATAAAATAGATCGTCTACCTGAATGAGGCCTGAATTTTCATGTTTTGAATTCCCGTTTTTGTCACAAGTGGTAATTCCCTTCAGTGGGAAGATCTTTGTTCTATCAAAAATACATGATATATATAAAAATATATATATATATATATATATAAAGATATGCAATACTATCTACCGCAGAAGCGTACCCCATTTTTAAATTTGGTCATCTTTATCGTCTTCCCTGTTGTCCACTTTCCTTCAAAATCCTTCACCAGCTGTACACTCTTCACACGGCACTTTCGTTTTACCTACCAGCGGGGGCCTCCTGCTTCTCGGTACTGCAGGTTTTTTCTGCGACTTGATTGGCCAGTTGGATTGGTCAGTTGGCATTACGATTAAAACAGACCACGCGATTATCGTCTTCAAGCTTTTTAATATTGCGATTTCGATTAAAATTCGATTAATTGCCCGGCCCTACATTAGAGCTTGGCTTAATAAAAACAAGAGCAAAGCTAGCACAAGCAGGGACGATGCTAACACATCACCAGTCTTAGCGAGGCAAGTGCAACCTTGAGTGACATTGTGGTTCACACTCCATACCAGTTGGCGATGGTAATTCACCAATTTGTTGTTTGCCAGCCGCCAATAAACATCATGAAGAAGAAGGAGTGCGCAGGTGTTGTTATTTTTAGGTTAACATGAGCATGCTCACTGTCTTTATAATGAATACTTTGATAAAAATACACAAAAGGAATGCAATTAGCAAGGAGTGGCAGATAATGTTGGATTGTGGACATAAGACTTGTTGTAGACTAGCTATTCTATTGGAGGACAATAATTGGACCCTTGTGGACACAAGAAGACCACTTTTGTTAAAGATGGCTCTGTTCTGTCAATGACGTGGCTTTGCACACTATTTTTCTCTATAAACGGTTTGACAACAGTGTTTACTGTATATACAGTTATGATTGTATCGTTGATTGGCATTCATTATTGGAATCACAAGAATCTCAGCTTTCCAATGATGTATTAATATAATATCTATATGTACATGGAAAGGGTGTCCCAAAAAAAGGCAGATTTGACTCGGAGGTATGTGACGTACCGCCAACGGGAAGGGGTTAAAAAAAAACATTTTTTACTGGGCCCCTACCTGATAGATCATTTATATCCTTCTATTGAAGTGCTGAATATTTGTAATAATATTCATTTTAGCTTTACTTCACTCCTTCCATTTTGGTTTCCTGTACATGTGACATCTGCATGAGAGTCAATGAGATGGAACCACTGTTTGCATTTATGTGTGATCTCTTATGTGTTCACACCGACTCTTGAGTCTGCGTTAGACCCGATCAGCAGAAATTACACCCGTCCCCAGACAGAAGGCCTGATTCTGTAATTATAATTCTGTCATTGGTCTCTGAGCTCCACGGTAACGCCACGTTTGCATACATGCCCCGTGAGCGCTTTTCCCGACCTCATACACGCACACACACACACGGCAGCGAACACCTTCACAATCAGTTGTGATGATTCCTAACTGCAGCACAGACAAGCAAAGGATGATGCAAAACACTGCATGATGCTCAGGGCGACCTGCAAAGATTTCTTCCTTTGCTTCTACTGTAATTAGTGACCAAATTGAGGAGGCGTGGTTAGCAATCTGTCAATCACTCCGTACCACTAACTACATTGAATCTAACAGTGCTGTTTGGGCTGTGAAAAGTTTGCCCTTTGGAGAGATTTTGCAGTGCCAAACCGTCCGATACACCAATATTGTATCACAAGATGTGATACAAAATTTTAATTTGTGGTTATTAGATAGCTATTTTAACATTTCTCTAAACACAGGGGAGGTCTTAGCCCTTCTAGCTCACTTATACCACCCGTTCCTGCTAAAACTAGAAAAAAACCTGCTGATGTCCACATGGCTGCCAGTAGCATCCAATCAGCCCAAACTCCTTTTTTGGATAAAAGTTGATGGAAACTCCGTTGATGAGAAATAATTTTCCTAACAGCTGCCCATGCTGCATTCAAGTGCATTTGGGAAACCAGGCTGTCGAAATATCAAAACAGCTCCAAAGCAATTTAAGCATGATTTATTCTCAAATATGGTCGATGTAATGTTGAAAATTTCTAAACATTAACACTGACTGTTTTCAAGTGGTTATATTGTTTTCTACTCTGGCTATGTCTGCTTGTACTATTTTATTTATTTGTGAAAATCCAATCCAATCTCCAGTCAGTTCAATACTTAGTTATACTTATACGGTTACAAAACATAATAAAATCCAATTAATTTCAATTCAATTAATTAATTTAATTAATTAATTTCAGGAATTCAAAGGAATTCAGAAAAAATGGTTCTTTGTTTAAGGCTGAGAGTGAAGTCAGAGGCTCCACGTTGGGAGAACCAGGGGTCGCATTAACCCAATATTTTACGTATTTGAGAGTTTTTTTTTTAAAGGCCATCTGTCATTTAGACACATTGCAATTCACACCCCTGACCCCTTGGTGGAGACGCTCAGACATATTCAACCTCATGCACGGACTAGAGGTAACTAAATCAATCATAAAAAGAATCCCACGAGAGCCTCTAAGCATCATCCCAGACCTGGACACCATATTCAATGCATCACGCTAACCGGGAGCAGTCAGGGTGTTGAAGCTGAGCAAAAAAAGAGAGCGTGGGGGGGCTTCCTCTATTGCCGGATGTTTTAAACAATGGCGGATTATATTGAGAGAGTGGCTTCGCTTTATTTGCTAAATAAAGCTAGACAACGTCGACGTCGTTTGGATGCACCCCCATTCTTGAGAGGCGTTCTGAGTTTGGAGAGTTTAACCATTTGCTCTAGGAGCTGCGTATGGATGAGGTTCGCTTTCAGCGCTGCTTTAAATGTGTAGTGACGTCACTACAGTGAGACACTCTGATTGGCTGACGCTCAGGGGATGCTGCCGAAGGTTCAGCTAGTTGAACTTCTGCGCTGCTGGCTTTTGCCGATTTGAACCTTGGAAAGCAGCAAAAGCTCAAAAATTGACACGGCCAAAGCACACAAAGCGCCGCAGAGACTCTGACGACCCTCTGATGGGCTCCACCATAGACTTAACATGGAAGCTTGCCGTTCTAGGCGTTGACGTTTTGGGCTTGCGTGAAGGCGGCATACGGCTTTACGCGCTTTACAGTAGTGGCGAGGCCTCTGTGGCAAATAGAAACCGTTATAGTCTATGGTTTGGTTTAACACCGGATGCACCACGACACGTTACAGACACGTTCCAGAAGTGTCTCGCTGTGCACCTCCCCTGAAGATTTGGTTCTATTTTCGTGACACGCTTCCAAAAAGTGTCAAGCTCCAACTGTTAACATAGTGCTGAACAGGAGATCACCCACGGTATCCGTGTAAAGCATGCGGTAAATTTCAAATTAAAAGACACGAGCAGATTTGCGATTGCTTAACTATTTAAACGTTACGTCGTTATTGGTGACCGGAGGGCTCATTTGCTTTCTGCATCATTTGAGGAAATAATCTGTGTTTTTTTTTCACAAAACTATATCTGACCCCACACATCATTCTTACAGGTCAGTGCGCACAGATGGCGCAGGGATCTGTGAATCTGTGCAAACATGCATGGAGCAGCGACACTGCATTTTTCGAACGCCTTGCATTAAAAAGACAGCCTACAAGTCAATCAGTCACCTCTTGATGCTGTACTCTCTTTTGAATGTAAGCACAAGGCTTGAATCATGCCCTAAAGGTATATTAAACCTTGTAACATTACCCTCTGCTAAGAGTGCTGCAGCATCTACATAGGAAACAAACCATGACTGCAGCCTATAGTGGAATATATTCATTTAAATACCAGTCAGTTACTGATTATGTGGAAATTGTCCTGGGAGCACAAGTGGATGTTAGATCTTGATATTCTGCATCAGGTTGTTAAAAGTGGTGGGCACAAAACTTTCAAACCTAAATATTGCTGGGGACATGTCCCTGCTGTCCCCGGCTAAAATGATGCATGAGTGGATGGTGAGTTAAAAAAACAGTTGTCACATAAAGTTTTTGTTTTTTTTATACGTCATGTGAGTTATCATTAAATAGCCTTGTGGTGGCTTTCTATTAAAATAAGTTAAAGTTTATGAATGAAATTACCCATGGACATACAGACAAGAGTTTATTTAGTTTCATTATTTACCAAACGATTTCATATTTTATTTATGGAAGTACCTGTTTGGAGATCTGTAATGGTTATTTAAACTATGTTGTCAACAATGTGTAATTGTACTTTTTTGGAGATGAACTAGATATGGAAATGAAAACGCTTTAACAATGTATTAGTAGTTTCCAGTTCCCTTTAGTCCAGGGTCCGTGGGATGGGGGGCTTGGAACTTGCAGTTTCTGCCTTCATATCCGCAGGCAGCACCACAAAACGGGCCGCTGCTGTGAGGCGCCCGGTGTAAACTGGGTGTCAGACGTGACTTTTAAAGGACAACTGGCAGCTCCAAGTCGGTCTAAATGCTTATCTTGTTTTTGTCCTCAAACATTTAGCCTTTGGCTGATTGTTACTTAGCTGTTATGAAGTATTTCATGTTAATCTGCTGCATCAAGGAAACAAATGCATCATCACTCAAAATTACATTGAAAAATTACTGGAATAAGAAGGGAGCAGTAGTCAGAATTTCTAATTTAAATAAGAATGAATTTTATATATTATTGTTTATCCCCCCCAAAAAAAGCAAATTACTTTCGACTTTTAAAAATCTTCTTTTACATTTAAACAAATGTAAATAAGTCACAAGGGAGTTTTTAGTATTTCAAACGAGTCCAGGGTTCCAAAAACTGCCTTCTACTCAAGAGGAGAAGATCTGCATTTGGAAACATTTCTTCAGGCGAGAGATGGAAAATATTTGTGTAATATGGGTTAACCTTTAGAGATTATGCAACACAGATTTAAAATCTGCAAAAGCCGCCCGTAAAACAAGATTTGGCACACAATTAAAGCGTCTGAGTTATCACAAAAGTATCGGAGCCGTTTGAACATGAAAGGATGGAGCGGGAAGAGCCGAGCAGCAACTAACCCCAGCGTCTGCACCAAAAACCTAATTTCTCCACATCCAGAAATTTAAAAAAGCAGATATGAAACGGCCTCATCATTATCACAGATATGTATGAATTCATGCACAGTAATCCCATCACAGAGGAGCCCTCCACCCTGAGAGACTGCTGCTGTTTGGTTGGTGGCTCCATACATTTTTAATCAGGCCTCTTACTTTCTCCACAACAGGCAGCGCTCCACCTGACTGCAGTGCGCCAACACATCCTGCAGCTACCCGCAGACGAACGCTCGGCACACATCCACGCTCGGGACACAAATCGTCTCGTGATAATCCGTGTTTCAGCGGCGCCTTCGCTCACACATGCCACATCATTCCTCTGCACGTTCGGGGAAGTGGTACGGAGGGGTGGGGAAGTGTTAAATGGAAGTTATCAGAGCGTGGATGTGTATAAAAGCACCTCAGTGTGAGCCTCGGGTGTGTGTGAGAACACTTTCTCAGCAGGATGTGTCGTATTGATTAGTTCCCTGTGATTCCCCCCCCAATCAAAGCCTCCTGACCTGCCGACGGTCTGCAGACTTCCAACTAAAAAGGCCGCTTCGTGTGCATTTCAACAGCCTTTCACACACACACTATCACACACACACACACACACACACACACATAAACACACTGAGCAGCTAAGGCCAACAGATCCACTAACTGCTTCATGTTTTGTCCAAATCCCCAGCAGCAAACCTTGTTGCAACTGAACATAGCATTGATTTTTCATAATCCTCTGCCTCAAATTTCGCTGTAATCCTGTGCAAAAACTGAGCGAGGGAGGCAAACAGACAAATCGAGAGAGAGAGAGAGAGAGAGAGAGAGAGAGAGAGAGAGAGAGAGAGAAGGAAGGCAGCGCCGGTGGTAGACGGAACAAAGCAGGAGGAAAAAGCAGGAAAAGGTGAATAGAAAAAAATCCAATAACCTCCCACCATCACATCCAGATGAATATTGTTGCTGTGCTGAGTGACATTAAACGCTAATAGTCCGGGGATTATTGATGGAACACCACATGGGATGTAGCAGAGACAGAAAAAAAGAGCTTGGTTAAAAAATAATACAAAGACATAAAGAGGAACCAGTTACATATTATATACAAAACTGAATCCTGGTTCTTCGTTAGCATCAATTCTTTCTACTTTTACCATTTTAATTCAATTCAGTTCATTTCTATAGCGGCGATTCACAACAGATGTCATCTCAAGGCACTTTACAAGAAAAGATCATTTCAATACAATCATACAATTTAACATGAGTAAACTGAACCCATTTCAGTTCAGTTTATTTATTATTTTTTATAATAATAATTTATAATTACTATTCATTATAGTTTGTCTTCCTCTACAAAAGTATTCTGATGACTCTGCGGTTGTTAGGCTCATCGGTGGTGACGATGAGAGGGCGTATAGGATGATGGCACATGGAGCATGTAAAACCACTTAGTACTTCTGTCTCTGTCTTTCTTCTCGTCCAGCTCATGTTGAGTAAAGCCCATTTATGCCACAAAAACATTTATTTATATTTCAGCATTAGCTTAGCTATAGCTATTATAGTTTGTGCTGCTGCAACACTGTGAATTTCCCCATTGTGGGACGATAAAGGTTTTTTTTATTTTTATCTTATCTTATAATAGTGGGTGGTTACTATGTGGTAGTGTAATACAAGTTATATAAGTTTAATGTTGACAATTGTCTTGATTTTTTATCTGTTGCAGAGTCTTCACAAATGAAGTAATGGAAAACTTTAATATGCAAGGTGGTGGGTCACATGGAAAGAGCGCCTTCCAAAAGACCCCCTTCTACTCCGTTATCACTGGTAAATAGAAAAACTGTCTGCTAGTTCTTTGGCAATAGCTTCTTCATGTTAGAAATGTGTGACTGACATGACATGCATTAACATGGACTGTATTAGGGAGTCTCTGTAATACTGACAATTATGAAACATCATTGGTGTAGTTACATGAAAGGAAATCATACTACAGTTATAGTCAGTTAATTAATTAATTCATTATTCTTTACAGAGTAACTCCAAACTCTGAAATGGGTGGTGCCCAATGTCCATTGAGTCAAGTCCTTTGAAACCATGTGCCTTGTCTTAATGGATAATATCTCTGTGACACTTACAATATTTCTTCATTTATTCTATTGCTTTGTTTCCAGAATCTGTACAGAAAACTTTCAAAGAGGCCACGGAGTATATGATCAGCTCAGCAATGGCTGCACATCTCAAGCAGGCCCCTGCTCGAAGTGGTGGAGGGGGCTATAAGAGGCCCAGGACACCATTGGTGTATTATTATTTTTTTTACATTTTGGTTTAGCTTGATGCAGTTACCCAGAGTTTTTGTATATTTCAAAAAATGTTTTGGCCTAATTTTTGTTATTGTTTTGTAAATGTTTTGCATACAAATACCTAGATTTTTATTTTATTTTAGTATTTTGAAGATTCGACTACTTATTTTTCACCTCAATCTTTGTTTAAATAAAATAAGCAAAAAATATATATATATTTTGGTAATATTATATATTTGAGTTTGTGCTTTTAGTTTATTGCTATGTATATTTACAAATGTGTTGAAATTAAAAACAGGTATATTGCACATTCATATGTTTGTGATGGTTGGATAATGTTTGAAAAATGTATTGATTTACATTACAGTAGGATAGTTTGGTAAATGTTAACATCAAGAGATGTATTTATATCCAGTGGTAAAATAAGCATAGTGTTACTGAAACCTTTTTAAAAAGATCATCGTCATAACATCCTGGCACGACATGAAGGAAAGGATCACAGTTTAAATTTGTTCCCCCCCCCCCTTTTTTTTAGAGAACCTGATTTAACATTCAATTTGACAACTTTAATCTAATTTTCATAGGTTTGTTGTGATTAATTTAATAGATTGTAATAGCTGGATTTATTAGAATATCATTAGGCTATAATAGATTTAATAGACGTCTATACGACGTCTAGATTCTCTAATGGTGTATAAATTTGGTATAAAAAGAAGCATCTGGTAGACGTATAACTTTAGACGTCTACAAATAGACGTTCATCAACGGTTATTTAAACGTCTTATATTAGACGCGGCATATAGAGGTAGTCGTCTTTTAGACGTCTATTAGACGGCTAGTCTAAACCTAGACGGCTGAAAAACGTTCATTTTTAGACCAGTGGTAGACCGATTTTAGCCCAGACGTCTATGGACCATAGAGACGTTCATTAGACGTCTTTTAGACCGAAAAATGCTCGATGGGTTATTAGTGTCATTGGAAAAACTGCATGTGCTATCTCCATGTCCTTTTGGTGGCTTTCTGTGATTGGTCCTTGGCTCTTACACAACTCTTCGTGATTCTTTTGACTCATTAGTCTTTAGTGTATTTTACAACAGATAGATTGTTGTCGAAGATGTCTTTGCTTTCACCAGTCGTACCTCTTTGTGCAATACTTAGTGTATTCATAGGCCTTCAGCTAATATTAAACCAACTGATATTGATTTGCACAGAGCGGCAGCACGAATGCTTTCTAAATACTGGCAGATTTCAGCTGGTTTCTTGGCTTTCTACGCCTTTTAGCGTATCCTTTTTCTTTGTCTTATTTTCTTTGTTTTTGTAATTAAAAAAAAATGTTTATACCCCTTTTTCTTCATACATGCCTTACTTATTCATGGTGTTGTTCCTGTTTTTTCGCAGTAGTTTCATCTGTTGACAAATGTGTTGTGACTTTTTCGTATCTCTGGAAAGTTGTCAACATCTGGTGGGAATTTTATGTCCATGGAAATATTTGAAATGTTTGACACAACACTGTTCTGTCATGATGTTAGGTGTCTGTGTTGAGTTTCAGTTATTTCATGTCCTTATTCAGTTCTCCTTATTTTAGTTTATTCCTTGGTGTTATATTCTGTTAAATTATACTTCAGGTTCATACTGTTACTTATTTTGGGCTTTGTCTTCCTTCTATATGTTCACTTCCTATCTTTAGACATTCTCACCTTTTTGTTTCCTTGTTTAATCTCATTTGCTTTTTTCTCCTTTCAGAAGCATTTGGGTCCTTTCTAAAACTGCTAAACATGACATGTTCAGGTAGAAACAACTCATAAAGCAGCACTATTGTTGAAGTTCCTGCAGCATAATTAGCACACAAAGCCGCAGTGGGTATGAGTAAAGCCATAAAACACAGTACTCCCGAATCTGGGAAGAGGTGTCAGAGTTTTAGAAATCTCAATCCCCAAGGAAGGAGCTGAGAAGTGGCAGAGTTGTACATTTCCATGGCACAGCTGATTTGAACCCCACTTCTTTTTGTATACAGTGTGGCTCAAAATGAGCAGGGAAACTCTGAAAAGAGGAAGAAAAATAATTCCTTGTTTCCCTACAGTTCAAAGCAAGACTGAAATAAGAAAATCAATTTGAGAATGTTCAGGTTTCTATGTGGAGAAAAGTGCGGCTGAAGCTTCTGAAGATGCGACATGACTTCACATCGTGAGGTGGGGGGGGGGGGGGGTCCTCCTTTGTCTCTGAGTTTATCAGAGAGGGGGTGACACTGCAAGGTGAGCACCTCCAAATATAGAAATTCAATTTGTAGTCAGCAAAGTTTTATTGTAGCTGCAGTGAGAAACAAATGAATGTCTGGGGATGACTGCTGTGCTCCAGCTGTGTTGATTTAAACAAGGCAAGGCAAGGCAAGGCAATTTTCAAGGTGCTTTACATGATTTGGTGATTTAAAAGAAACACATAAAAGAAACACACATTACACATGATACACAATAAAGCAAGAGAAAAAGAAAAAGAAAAAAAAGCAATAGAGCATGAACACATTTCATACATATGACATCAAGCATTTACTCAAAGGCAATTCTAAACAGATGGTTTTTAGTCTCGATTTAAAGCAGTTCAGAGTTTCAGCAGCTCTACACTCGTCAGGAAGTCTGATCCAGATAAGGGGAGCATAAAAAGTGAAAGCTGCTTCTCCATGTTTAGTTCTGAGTCTAGGGATGTTTAGTAGGCTAGAGTTGGAGGACCTGAGTGGTATGGGGGGTTGGTACCGTGACAACAGGTCTTCAACATATTTTGGTGCTAAGCCATGTAATGATTTATAAACCAGTAGGATAATTTTGAAGTCTATTCTCTGAGCTACAGGGAACCAGTGTAAGGACTTTAGAACTGGGGTGATGTGCTCTACTTTCCTGGTTCTAGTGAGGACGCGAGCGGCAGCGTTCTGGATCAGCTGCAGCTGTCTGATTGACTTTTTAGGCAGACCTGTGAAGATGCTGTTGCAGTAATCAATCCGACTAAAGATAAACGCATGGATGAGTTTTTCTAGGTCGTGTTGCAAAATCAGTCCTTTAATTCTAGAAATGTTCTTCAGGTGATAGAACGCTGACCTTGTTATTGCCTTTATGTGACCCTGGAGGTTCAGGTCTGAGTCCATTACTACACCTAGGTTACGAACCTGATCAGTAGTTTCTAGCTGTATTAATTGAAGCTGTGTGCTGACTCTTGATCGTTCCTCCTTGGGTCCAAAAATAATCACTTCAGTTTTGTGTCTATTCAGCTGGAGAAAGTTATGGCATATCCATCCATTTATTTGGTCAATGCATTGATTTAGGGTTTGAATGGGTTCAGAGTCACCTGGTGACATTGTAATGTAGAGCTGAGTGTCATCTGCGTAGTTATGGTAGCTAATGTTATTGGTTGCTATAATCTTGCCTAGTGGGAGCATGTAGATATTAAATAAGAGGGGCCCCAGGATGGAGCCCTGGGGCACCCCACATGTGATTTCTGTTCGTTCTGAAGAAAAGTTTCCTATTGAAACATAGAAGTCCCTGTTCTTTAGGTAAGACTCGAACCAGCCAAGTACTGTACCAGAGAGTCCGACCCAGCTCTCCAGTCGTTCCAATAAAATATCATGATCAACAGTGTCAAATGCTGCACTGAGGTCCAACAGAACCAGCACTGTGGTTCTTCCACAGTCTGTATTTATGCGGATGTCATTAAATACTTTGACGAGGACAGTCTCGGTGCTGTGGTGAGCGCGGAAACCAGACTGAAAAACATCAAAACGGTTTGTCATTGTTATGAAGCTATTTAACTGCTGAAACAGCTTTTTCAATAATCTTACTGATGAATGGGAGATTAGAGATTGGCCTGTAGTTCTGCATTAACGTGTTGTCCAGATTTTTCTTCTTTAGCAGTGGTTTAATAACTGCTGTTTTTAAAGCCTGAGGGAAGACACCTGATAGCAGTGATGAGTTCACTATTTGAACAAGATCAGACCCAATAACAGGAAGAACCTTCTTTAGAAAAGCTGTGGGTAGGATATCAAGACAGCAGGAGGAGGAGCTTAATTGGATAATGATTTTTTCAAGGCTGTTCTGGTTTAATTCGTGGAATTCAGACATTTTCTCTACATTGTTGTTGATTGGGGATGGCACTGGTTGTGGGTTCGATATTGAGGTACAGATTGACCGTCTAATTGTTAGAATCTTTTCAGTGAAAAAGCTGGCAAATTCATTGCAGTCCCTGGTAGAGTTTAGTTCAGGGGCTACTGTCACTAAATGATTAGTTAGTCTTTCCACTGTTGCAAATAGAGTCCGTGCCTTATTAATGTTTCTGTTGATGATTTCAGAAAAGAACGATTCCCTAGCATCTTTTATAGTTAGCTGATATCTATTCAGTCTCTCTTTGTAGATCTCACAGTGAACCTGGAGTCGAGTTTTCCGCCATTTTCTCTCGGCTCGTCGACACTCTCTTTTTTCACTACGTACCAGTGGATTACTTGTCCACTGAGACTTTTTTCTACCTGAGACTACTTTCACTTTAGTTGGAGCAATGGAATCCATGATGTCTGAGATTTTCGCAAGAAAATTATCTACCAACTTATTTACTGAGTTTGAGTTGGGAGATGAGGGAGATGTGGTGGAAGGATAAATACGTTTAAAGGTTTCTACTGAACTGTCCCCTAGAAAACGCTTTTTTATAGTGGTCTTACTGTGGCTGGGTAATTTAGCAGAGATGGTACTTTCAAAGAAAATACAGAAATGGTCAGATAATGCAATATTAATTACAGAGATGTCAGAAATATTTAAACCTTTGCTGATAATTAAGTCCAGAGTGTGTCCTTTATTGTGTGTTGGTTGTTTGACATGCTGGATCAGTCCGAAGTTGTGGAGAGTATCATCTAACGTTTTTGCTTGTCTATCTTGGGGGTTGTCGGTATGGATGTTAAAGTCCCCCACGATGATTAGTTGGTCATAGTCGATACATATTACAGAAAGAAGGTCATTGAAATCATTAAAGAAGTTAGAGTTAAGTTTTGGTGGTTTATATAAACTTAGAAATAAAGCTTTGTTAGGCTCGTTTATCTGGGTGGCTAGGTATTCAAAATAATCAAACGTGCCCAGAGTTACCTTTTTAAAGTTCATTGAGTTGTGAAAGATGGTGGCTACACCTCCGCCTCGTTTGTGTTTTCTGTTCTCGCTTAAGAAATTATAATTTGGAGGACTGGATTCTATTAATGAAGTTGTTTCGTTATTTTCATCTAGCCAAGTTTCTGATAAAAAAAGGGCGTGTAAATTATGCTCAGTGATGAAGTCATTGATAAGAAAAGACTTCCCGGATAGAGATCTAATGTTTAATAAAGCTAACTTAAGTATTGTGATGATGGACAGCTGAACCTTCTGACAGGTTATCAATTTGAGATTTTGTTTAATATGATAGCGTGTGGTTAACGGTTTATGTTTCCTGCTGCTGATAATCACTGATATAGCCTCAGGGGTGCCGGGTGAATTCTGGGAGACGGTAGGGGTGGATTTATTGCCCGGTTCCCTCAAATATCAAATATCTGTAATAATGAGTGGGGGGAAGCTCCCAGGCTTATTGACACTAGTCCCAGGGGTTGGGTGTAGTCTAAGTTTAGGTGTCAATTGTGTCCCAAATTTGATTTGCTCGTTCAGTCTGTCTGTAAAGTTTCTAAATGGAGACTCATTTGATGTGGCTGAGTCACAGGAAGATGAAGACTTAATCTCTGATGGTTGTTTATCTGTTCGGTCCTGTGGTGTCATCATGACTTGCTGTTTTTGTTCTCTGATATCCATGGGCGCCTCAAGGTCAGCTTTTGGGAGCAAGTGTTATGCTTTCTGATTTTGATAAGAAAAAATGTTTGCTGCTAAGAGCCTTACTCCAGCCTTGTTAAGATAACGGCCTGCTTTGAACAGATGATTAGCACTTCCAAATACTTTGAAATTATTAATAAATGTGAAAGACTTCTCAGTTGATTGTTTCTTCAACCATTTATGGAGCATGCAGAGTCTGCTAAATTTTTCATCATTCCCTTCAGGGACTGGTCCGCTGATGAGGATGTTTACGTTAAGTCCATCAAGTCTCTGTAGGAGATCAGAAAAGTCTCTCTTCAGAATCTCTGATTGTCTCATCGCGATATCTGCTGATTCAGCGTGAATGACAAGCTTTTCCAAAGCAGGATGTTGGTCCAAGATTTTAGGGATTTTTTCTGATATTTCTCTCACTGTATTTTTGTAGCAGCTATAAACTTTGGTATTCTTGCTACAGAAAGCCTCAATTCCATTAATTGATCCGTCTTGTATGATAATAATCTTTGTTGGGGGGGCTCTTACTTTGTTATGTGTCCGTTTGATGCGGCTGGGTTTCTCCTGGTGGCTTTGACTGGTCCTGGGGGATGCGTCATCTTTCGGGGAACTCAAGGCTGCAAATCTGTTTTTCAGCGGGATTCCAGGTGGAGAAATATCTCTTGTTTGTGGCTGAAACCTCTTTTGTTTACTTTTAGCAGAAGCGGCAGTTCTGGGTTCAGAGGTTTCTCTGTGTCGGAGTTTCTTTTGTTTTTTCTTCCTCGGAGAACAGGCTGGGGTTGATTTCATGCGTTTTAAAGCTGGCCAGTTTTCATTGTAGTGCGGAGTTCTGCCGCTCAGACGCCTGTAGGGAGTCTCTGTGGCACGGTTAGACCGATGTAACACAGGGCTGTTTGTATTCAAAGGTAAAGGTAAAGTTGTGTCATTTTGTCCATAATCAGCGTGGAGATCAAAATTAATTTCCAGACGACGTAGCTTCGTTTCAATGCCCTCAATTCTGTGGAGCAGTTTTTCAAAATCCTCAGCTGAGCAAAAAGCCATGTTGATAAGTCCATAGAAAAGTAATCCAAGAAGAGATTCTGGTCCAATACAGTAACTCCAGGGGCTGGGAAAATAAAGTACCTAAGAAAAGGTTAAGAAAGAAAACAAGAAAAGCAAACAGAAAATTAAATAAAGTGAACGGATCTGGAGAGAGACAGAGAGCAGACAGACAAAGCGTCGCCTTGTTTCCGTCACCCTCTCCCCTCCACGGATCTTCTTCTCTGTGTCACCGTTTTTATTTTCTGCCTCACCTGGGGGCTGTCTGCTGTGATGAGCTCGATTTCAGTTTGCGTCCTATGCTTAAGGTCTGCCCACCCTGAACCGATCATCTCCTGCCATCAAGAATCCACCTCGACACCAGTAACCAGTTGTTGTTTGTTGTTTTATCTGGAGATTGTTCAAACATGCCACTCCGATGCTGTTAATTAGCTTTCCAGGTGGACTGAGTCCAAAACCCGCTTTCATTAACAGCAGGAAAACAGCCTGTTTGCCAACCAATTAAACCTAGCAGTCAGCTCACCTTAAAGACAGACTCAATCAGTCAGTATGCACTAAGCTACACTGTAACAAATTACTGTAAAAACTACAGCGTAATTGTACAGTAAGGTGGCTGGGTTTTGAAAATACAGCTCTTTGCTGTTAACAGAAATGCGTCTGAAAAGAATATGGAATTTAATTGGGCCTCCTGATCACGTGCTTAGCTGTACTGTAAATTTTAAATGTACCGTTGCATTGTGGGATATTAACCGGCAGGCGGCGAATGTTCGCGGGCTACAGCAGCTACAAGGACTTTCACTTCACCGGTAAGGACCATTTTATTGCTGTTTTGTTTCTGTTAGTTGAGAAAAGTATATTTTACACGGTTATACTGAGCTACTCTCGCGGTTCCATCATTTTTTTTGCTAAAGCTGACTTCGTTTTTTTCTAAGCTAGCATTATGTGCAACATAAGTGTTTTTTAATTTCCTTAAGACCTTTGTTTTTCACCCAGAACATACCGATGATTACATTATTAGCTAACATTAATATTGGTAGACCCATTGGGGGGAAATACTTACGTTTTTTCTGTTTTGTCTGGTGGCAGCTTTAATTTGGCATGTTCTGAGCCTATATCTGGCTTGCTGTGTCTTGGGCGGGATTAAAGTGATTTTTATTAAATGAGCCTTATCTTAAAGGTTGTGTGTTAATTTCTGCTTTGCTCAGTTAAACTACCTTAATACCTCGTCCCAAAAACAATGTGCATCTTACGTAATATCTTATCTTCAGGAAACTAGTATTGTGGTATTTTAGGATTGCGGACCGGACAGATCCTCTCTCTGCGCTCACACGCAATCAAATGTAGTTACCATGCGCGACCATCACCAATTAGAAGCTATTGCACTTAATACGTGCATTTCATCAGAAAGTGTATTATGTGTGCGTGCATCCTATACTTAATCTGTTGTCAGAGTATGCGCATCTCATTTCGATGATTTGGTGTCAAAGAGTTTAGGCTGTCCATTCTGTAAAATACTGTTGAAGTGATATAGAGCTGTTTCCTCGATTTAAAAATATTTAGGTTTTCTTTTTTTTGACGATTTTTTTTATTTATTAATTGGTTGCTGCTACTTTATTGGATTGTAAGGTCCGCAAAACAAATATATCAGTCCTGCATTATTAAAGCAGTATCAGTAGATTTTAGATGTTAATTTGGAATATGCCTATCTGGAAGAAGCACACAACTTGCTGCCAAGTCCACGACTCATTGTCCTTGGTAAATACAATATATATACTGTACGATGTACCCTTCTCTGTGTCTCACTGTATCCCATCCTTCCATCTATAGACAGAAGGATGGGAGATACAGTGGGACATTGCAATCTTACGGTTTATGTAATTCCTTTCTGTAGAATTCTGAACAGTCAAATTAGTCTGAACACAGAGGGAAACAGCAAGCAAAGAAACTGAGGAAACAAAAAAACATGAACATTGAATTAACATGAAAACAAGTGCTGCACTGATATAAAAAATTTGGGCCAATACCAATATTAGTAATATTAATAATAGTAATATGGATGTGTATGTGTAAACACACACACACACACACACATATATATATATATATATACACAATACTACTGTGCAAACGTTTTAGGCAGGTGTTGAAAAATTGCTGTAAAAGAATGCTTACAGAAGTATGAAACGTGATTAGCTACAAGCTAACTACCCAGAGCTAACGGAGGTTGGGGATGTTCAGGGCACGATTAATATCCGAAGATGAATAAACATTGCGAACGCCACTGTTGATCGCTAATCACCAGCGCTATCACTGACGGCCAATCCGACAAAAGAACATGCCGCTTATTATTAATAATTTAAAGTTCGAATTACATCTAAACAGATCAGTTATGAAAACATTCACCCCCTCAGAGTTGTCATGATGGTAAACTTGAACTATTAAACCTAACATGTTTTTTTTGAACCAGGCTTTAACCATGTTTATTTCTGCTGTGAAGTTGGCATCTTTACCATAGGAGTCAATGGGAACTTGATCCTTTCTGCAGCCAGGCCTTAGTGGATGAGGGGGGGTGAACTGCAGATTTTGTCACTTCTTCATTGGCTTCAATTTTGCCCAGCGGAGTTTGCCCCTTGACTTGATAAATATGGTTAAAAAAGTGACTATTGATGATGAGGATACCGATGTATTGTGCATCCCTAATGAAAACTTATCTGTGAATATTTATTTATTTTATGTTATTTCTTTCCAGGAGACAGCTCCACTGTTAGTCAATGGATGATTAGCATTGAGGGTGAAATTGTTTGTGAGGGCACACAACCTACCTTCCAGTCTGGACTCGCAGCACTTTTTGCATCCTTCTACGTTTTTAACCTGGAGTATCCAAATGAGGCGACATGCACACTGGAGTTCATTCAAAGGTAAAAATAATTAAATAATGCCTTTGCTAAACATATTTGGTAATTTAGAAGCGTCTGATCCAAAAATGCAGTATCCATCCAGCGGGGGGGCTGGCGCCTATCTCCAGCGGCGAGAGGTGGGGTACACCCTGGACAGGTTGCCAGTCTATCGCAGCCAAAAATGCAATATGTACTTTTAAAAAAAAGAGGGTATTTTGAACACGGAGCTAAATTTCTGCCATCTGTTTTATGCGCTTCATAGGCCTAATCCCAGAAAGGAACAAAAACAGCTAAAGGAAAAGTAACATTGAAAACCACGGGTCAACTTGTGCAGAAGAAGCACTCAGTGGTGAACTCTCCTCTGCAAGTTGATGGATTACCAGTGGATTAAAATGGTAAGATTACACATTTACCCACAAATTGTTGTCTCTGTTATGTGCTTTTGTTTTCTAGTCTATTCAATCAGCTTCAGTAGACCACAATCAACAACTATTTAGACTCTTTCCCTCATTGTGTCTGTTTGTTAGAAACACATGGAAAGGAGGACAGATACAGTAAAAACACTCTCGCTGACTTTCCCTCACTCAGTGGGTTTACACGCTGTAAAAAAAATATTTTGCCTTAGTCCGACTGAATTTGGACTTTTGAAATACATGTATACAACTTAATCTGGCTGAAGTTGAACCAAACTGGCCCACTCTTAATCAAACTAAGACTCCCATATAATTAGAAAGATAGAGATAGTTAGAAAGCTGAACTTCTGTGTGTAAGCAACATCTCAGGCTTGAGCTATGACTCGCCTGAGCACTCCAAGTTCTAGACGTGACAAGACCGCGAAGCTGGAATAGCAACATCCTTACAACAACAGCAGCACTTGTAACACACGTGAACATGTACAGTCATTTTGGGACTGAAATTCTCTGAGGGGGTCAAGGACAACCCACCTCTCACAGCCCTCATGTACCTAAGCCTGCTCCAGAGCTCCACCCTGATCTCCAGCCTCCGGGGCTTCTGCATGACTCCCAGTCTGCTGCACAGACTGACCTGACTACTGCAGTCACTATCAAAGCCCCCCCCCCCCCAAAAAAAAACAGAGAAAGTCAAAGAAAGACTGTCCATCATATCTGCCCTCCATCTCTCTGTATTTATAAATTTGGTTACATCTGCTGTTCATTTTCTGTGTTGAATAAACATTTTTCCTTTCTTTACCTTCTAGCAATCCTTTGATTCAGCAGGACCTGGACGGTTCTGTCAACTTTAAAGTTTCAGAGGTGTGTTATGGACTAAGTTTGACTTATTATGTATTAATTTTGGTGTCGTTTGGATATGTGTAAGATTTTCAACTATCTAAAATGTTAAATATGTGCTGGCAGGGTTCCTGTGGATTGTGTAAAATTATCTAAATGTATGTATATGTAGTTTAACCCTTTGCAGTTTGTGATTAGTTTGAAAAAAACAAGTATGGTAATGTAGGTGCTGTGTTCCCATTTACTTCTCAAACATTTTTTAGAATGAGAGAAAACCCAACAGATTTGGGAATTGGTGCCTTTGCTTGAAAATTTTGCGTCTTTAATTTTTGAAGTTATGTAACAGGTTGTATCCATGATGTTGTTACAGTTGGAGCAATAACTTTATTGAATTTATGAAATCATATGGTATTCCAATCACTTCAAAATATCTTTGTATTTTACCATTGAAGTTGTTACATCTTAAAATGTATGTCAAAAGCAAATGTTGCTTTTTTCTTTTTATAAAAAATTTAATGTTTTGGTATGTTCCACATTCGTGTTACATTGACAATGAAATAAAGTAATTTCAAAATATATTGAGGGGTTTTTTCCAAGAAGAAAAAAATGCATGTTTTCGATGGAGTTAAGTTGCATATAGCGATTTCAGATTATTAAAAAGCTACCAATAACCATGCATAGTTGCTATTGAAATTATATTTTTGGTAGGGTCTTAAACTAATGTAAAAATAAAGTAACTTCCTGTAGTTGCTATAAGAATTACAGTAGAATGGAAATACATTTTCAGTAAGATTGTAATAAAATTACTGCCAAGTTGTACAGCAAAGCTAAGGAAAATTTGTGAAAGTAAGAAAATTACAGTAAAACAAAAAAGATTACAGTACAACTGTAAGAAAATTACAGTAATATTCTAATAAAAGCACAGCAAAACTGTACGAAAATTACGGTAAAACTGTAAGAAAATTACAGCAAAATTGCAAGGAAATTCCAGTAAAACTGTAATTAAATTACAGCGGGGTTACTGTAAAAATTACTACAGCCAGCCAGTTACAAAATTAGTAACTGGCTGGCAACCCTGCTGCCAGTAATTTACTGTAAATTCTACAGTCACTTTTTTTACAGTGTAGAGTAAAAGCAATGATCTCATGTTGAGCAACACCATATAGAGCTCCGGGAGATGACATCACTTCTCCCAGCATGCAACAGTTCAAATCAAATGGGCGCCATTGTGGCAGGCAGTCTCCCGCAGTTGTTGTTATTTGCAGCTAACCCAAACTTAGAAACGGTGAATATGGTGGATACCTGTTGTGCCCCAGGATGCCATAACAGACGCGGACGAGATAAGGGAGAAATGTTCTACAGCAGTTGTTCCCTAAGTTGGGGTCGGGACCCCACTTGGGGTCACAAACATGTAAGTGTGGGGTCTTGAAATCTTCTTGAGAAAATGATGTAAAATATCAAAGAGAAGACATCTGCATTTCATAAAGTGAGTAAAAGATAAAAACCAAGGCTTGACTTGATAAAAAGCAACATATGTTGGTCAATATGTTGGCTGTTAATGTTGATTGTGTTGCCGTTGTACCACTTTTTAACTGACTCAGCAAAAACGCTTGTATGTATCCACCAAGAGTCGGGGTCACGGACCTCTGACATTTTTATGTCGCGGGTCAGAAGCTGGAAAGTTTGGGAACCACTGTTCTATAGGATTCCCAAGGATCCGGAAGCCAGAAAACGATGGATCATTGCCATGAAACGCGTTAGCGATCAGGCAAAAACGAAGCGGTTTCATTTAGTCTTTGGGAGTGATTCACCTGTAATTCAGATTTAATACCACTTGTTTGATAACTGCTCTTGTATCATTAAGTGATGCAAGTTGACAGCTCTCTGTTTCACAATGATGCCTTTAGAAATAAAACTACTTAAATTATTTCCTGAGATGTTGCACACAGACATAACCTAGCTTACTGCCCATTGCTCATGGTAACTAAAATCAGGACAGGACTCCACTTACCCTCCCGGTGACAACGGCGCAATCCTTTGCAGGAAGGATTTCCAGATTTGGATCCCGATAACAAACCCTCATTGTGTCCATATATATCCCTCCAGGCTTTTATATGCTTTAAGCAATGCTACGGAGTAGGACGAGGGAAAATTGATCAGGAAATTGTATATGTCAGGTCAGAGTATCTCAGGTCAGGTAAAAGGTCAGCTGCTTCTGAAGTTTTAAAAAGTATCCCTGGGGCATGGTAAGGGTCGGAGAGGTTTAATCTTTTGAATTTCCCTGTATATACAATAACATCTTACGTTTTAAAACAGGAAGTAAACTCCGACGGAGTAAAATCACAGCCGGCGACGTTCTATTTGATGACATTCATGCCTGCCAGCATGGCGCCTACGCTCTGAAAGTCACGTGACGTCCGGAGCTCTAAAGAGTTTGCTTCACAGTTTATAGCTGCAATTAAACTGTATGGCTTCTTGTTCTGTCCATCCTGTTGTGAGGATGAGAACTGCAGTGGGCGTAGTGCCTCTCAATGGAAGTCTCTGCCATGTTGACGTTGCAGCTTATTCACATCATGAACAGTGGTGAGCGCTTTAGTATAAAAGCTTCCACACCATTGGCGAGCACAGCCAGACTTTCAGATCCAAGTCGGAAAGCCAGTGGGGTTTGCTAACTGTTGCGACTGCTTTGTGACTCGTTTAGCTGCAGTTTGAGTTATTTAGCCTGTCATAAGAGGAAAAAAGTGAGAGTTCATCTTTCAAAGTCATATTTGCGTCCATGTTATTTATTTGTAAATGTCACAGCTGTAAACTAAATATTTTACTTTGAAATAAATAACTAGTTAGCAAGCTTACTCTTTTTGTTTGAAGCTAAATATTTAGCTAACAAGCTAAACTGGCTAGCTAAATATTTGGCTAATATGCAAATTTACTTGCCATTAAGCAGAGCTGGACTACCAAAATAAAAGCTGTGTCTTTTGAACCTCTATATAAACTCCTGGCAAGGTTGAATGTCACCTCTTTATCATTGTTTATTTTGTCCAACATTTCAGCTTTAAACACAGGATGAGCTGTTTTGTTGGCAATACAGACGCTTACCAATGGATTTACAGCAAAGGTGATGCACAAGCAGGCGTTTGTATAGAGGATTGTTAGATCATGCTTTTATTTTGATATTCCACTTCCGCTTTTTGACCAGTGAATTTGCATATTAGCTAAATATTTAGCTCTGAGTTAAATATTTACTTAGAAGCTATATAATTAGATAGCCAGTTTAGCTTGTTAGCTAACTATTTAGTTTGGAGCTAAATATTTAGTTTGAAATATATCCAGAACAGCCAATGCCTGAACAGTGTATGGCGAGACATCTTTAAAAACAACCGAGAACAAACAACAACTTAAAAATAAACTCAATAGACTGAAGCAATTAGAAAAATGAGACCAGGTCAGGTAGGGTTAAGATTAGGAGGTACTCAAAATACATAAATGGAAAAATACATCCATGGAAAACAAAAACTATTAGTATATCAGGAAAACAACTCCAAAACTATGTTTGGTAGCTATGCAGGAAGACCACAGGGCGTAATGAAAACCCATCTGCAACCCCAGTCGGTAATAAATGCATCTACGAGACATCTGTGGTACTCACCGACTGCCTGATGCTGCTATGGCGCAACACATATTTGTCACTAATTAAACCCTCCGGTGCCTGATCTAGATGTGCCAGTTTCTTGCCAATTAAATAATTTATGCCAATCAGGCATAACATTGGGACCATTGATGGGTTAATTAAACATATTATCTCCTTACCATGGCACCTGCTGGTGGGTGGGATATAACCAACAGGGCCGTACCGAAAAATACGAATACATGTACCGATACACCCCCTACAATTTAAAGAGACCAATTAACCAGGTAGGTGGGATCTAAGCAGTAGCAAGAGAACATTTTGTCCTTCCAGCTGATGTGTTAGAAGCAGGAAGAATAGGCAAGCACAAAGATTTCAGCAAGCTTGACTAGTCAGGACGCCCAAGCTGACCCCTGATGGGTGTAGCCTCTGTTAACAGAACAATGCCCCGTGCTACAAAGCCATTCCCCAGATTTCAGGCCAATTGAGCATCTGTGGGATGTACTAGACAAGCAAGTCTGATCCATGGGGACCCCACAGTGCCACTTATCGGACTTAAAGGATTTGCTGCTAGATACCTCTGGAGTCTAGAGGTGTCTAAGCCTCAACAGGCCAGGACTGTTTGGGCATTAAAGAGTGGACCAATACACCATTAGTCATAATGTTAACACTAATTGGTGTACATATTAAGAACATTACTCCTTTGAACTATAATTTCACAGATTCACAGTTAAGGATTAAAGAAATGTGCAAAATAAAAAAAACAAGACTTAATGCACTGACTGCAGTATACTATCTATTTACTCTTAATTTACTTTGACGATGCAGATGTCTCTAAACATATAATCGATCCTCTGATAGAACTTGAACCGTTCCAGCATTGTGATGGGGAGGAGACAGAGACAATCTCTCTAACCTGAGCTCCGATAAAGAACCCGATTTCTGAAACACACCTCCATTCACCATCCACCGACAATCCTGAGCTAATTAGCTGCACATTATTTTTGGATGCGCTCGAAAAACCGAATATAAAATGGCTTGACAAAAACACATGCAAACATGTTAAAGTCAAACAGTATCATCAACGTAGACCGGAGAACATTTGCTCATAAAACGAAGTTAGCTAAAGTCAGTCCAAGTCAAGTCAAAGTCTTTGAACATTTTTTCAAGTCAAGTCACAAAATGAATGACTCGGGTCTGACTCGAGTCCAAGTCACGTGACACGAGTCCAAACCTCTGGTACACACGCATCACTAGTCTGAATGTGGACCAAATTACATTATTTTCAAACGATATCTTCTATGTGACCAACTGTGTTTTTCAGCAGATGTAGAGAAAACATCTCTACAACGGTGTGACCAACAGGAAGATGACAGAAAAAGAACAGCTAGTTCTGAATGCTAGAACAACCAACAAGCGTTTCAAATATCCAATTAAATGGTTGTAAAATAACAGGGAGAAAATATTGCTTGCATCATTAGGAGTTATAAAAAACATGAAAAAACTACAATAAACCCAGAAATACCTGCAGAGAAAAGCAACAGTAGGAAGTGATCATGTGTGTGGATTTGTGCCTGCATGGAGCCACTTCAGACATTAAGGGCAGTTTCCAACCTCCAACCTTGCTTTTCATTTAAAATTCCCTTCATCTGCCCAAAGAAAAGTCTACTGTGTGGAGTTGAGTTGACCCCTCCCCCCTCAGGAGGTCCAGCGGCAGCTTTCAGACCGCCACGCAACCTCCTCGCCTTTAATTCCATCAACAATGATGGGCGCTATTGATGGGTTTGAAAGCATAGATTTTTGTGGGCAATTACGGTTTTACACCACAAATGGATCTAAATGGGATTTTGTGACACTCTATTGATCCCTCTGGGGCAAATTAGTCTTTTTTTGCCTGCTGCCCGCCTCCAGAGAATAGGAGCTATAGAAGGTTGGAGTGCAGATAAAGGCTGTGAAGCATTCTCCCAAATGAGGTTCACTCAGCGTGCAGTATCTTCACCACAACACTCAGGACATTTTTCTTTATCTGAATCCATAAAGCAAGAGAGGGAAAATTATTCATTTTTCAGTGAATCACAAATGATGACGAATGGAATCAATAATACGTTGGGCAGAGAATAGGCTGAAATGACAATTTTCTCCCGTCCAGGCATAACCTTTTATTATAGCAGGCAAGCATGGGTTATTTCATGCTGTCAAAATGTATAAACATAAGAATTAGGTTTTAAAAGAAGGACTTCTAAAGTGGCGCTCCATTGGGGTGCATTTGGTGGCACTGCTACAAGAAGGTCCTGGATTTGAATCCCAGCCTAGGGTGTTTCTGCATGCAGAATGCATGTTCTCCCCCATGCATGAGTGGCTTCCTCCCACAGTTCAAAAGGTTAATTTGTTTCTTTAAATTGGCCTGAGATTCAAGTGTGTCTCTGTGTTGTCCTATGATGGACTGGCGCCCCGTCCAGGGTGTACCCCACCTGCCGCCCAATGACCGCTGGAGATAAGCAGAAAATCTCCTACCCAGCACGGACTAGCAGGTATGGACAATCGATGGATGGACTTCTTAATGCAAAACAGGAATCTTTGTGTTGTCGCCTTCAGTAGCTTCATAGTTATTCAGGTTTGTTACACATGAAGAACTATGAAGCAGAAAAACAGTTCTGTCTGAACTGCTTGCCATGTCTTTTCTTTTTTTGAAAGAAATGAAGCTTAGAAAGATGAAATATGTACCCTTAATGCTGCTTAACAACCTATTGACTGGCATTTGCAAAGCAATCCAGGAAGGGCATCTATTTTCTTTGGCCATGATTGGCCTCTACTTTCAAGAGCAGAGAAAAGGAAGACTGTAGATATTAGCTTCTGCGGTAGTGGTAAGATAGTTTCCACTATGCGTATTTATGAATATTATGGTATATCTGTTGTTTGAACTGTTAAAAACAGGCAATTCTGGGGCGTCACGTGGCGTAGTGGTTAGAGGAGGTGCCCCATGTACAGAGGCCTCAGTCCTCAGAGCGGCAGTCCTGGGTTCGAGTCCCGTCCTTGTGGACCTATGCTACATGTCTTAGTACACTTCTCTCCCGCCTTCAATACCACCCGCTGTCAAATAAACACCACTATGGCCTCAAAAAACCTTTAAAAATAACAGAAAATAGGCAGTTCTAAGCATTCTTGGAGGTGGTCTCAAGTATTGTCCCTAACCTAGGGAATGCTACCATTAGATTTTCCTTTTATCTAATGATCTTTAAAAGTAATTTCATCAATAGTTTCCCAGGGTTTCTGAAGGTTTTCTTTTAGCTATGGCTGCTTTTGTAGTCATTTCCAGTAAAAAATGGTGAAAAATATTGAACAAAAGAAACTTTGTGAAAGACCCTCAAGCCAAGGGTGGTATTTATCAAGAGCACTTTAGAAAACTACAAGAATATAAATAATCTAATTCAATAAACTGACACTACATTCTGATGTACAGATTGACCCTCTAACGGTCAGAATGTTTTCAGTGTAAAAGCTGGCAAATTCATTGCAGGCCCTGGTGGAATTTAGTTTAGTGGCTACTGTCATTGGAGGATTAGTTACCCTCTCAACTGTTGCAAATAAAGTCTGTGCATTATTAATGTTTCTGTTAATTTCAGAAAAGAACGATTCTCTAGCATCTTTTAAAGTTAAGTGATATCTGTTTAGTCTGTAATTTGTAGATCTCATTGTGAACCTAGACTCCAGTTTTTAATAATCCCTTACAGCTACTGTTTAAACTTGATACAATCACGTAGATTACTTTAAAATGCTTTTTTGTATCTAGCTATTTAAAACATCCAACTGTAATATTAAAACCACCACCTTTTCACCACCAAAGGCTGATTAACCCACTACACTGATGTCCTTCTCACCTTAACTCCTCCAAACATACTTCTTGACATTGTGGCCAAACAGCTCAAATCTTTCTCTCATCTGACTAACAATATTTTCTGCAAAAGACATCTGCTGGCTGCCACTCAGTCTGTGGTGATATTAAACTTACATTACTGTGGACAGAAACACTGGTCCATTTCACACAGGCTTCAGTCTGGTGATTCTTGGGTTGGTCCTTGTCGTGGCAAATTTTATTTCAGTTCATTATGCTTTTCCTTTTATTTCCACTCAGTTCAGAATTCTGTAACTTTGTTTTTATGACGGCTATGTCAGGTTATGTTTAGTTCAAATGCTGATAAACATTCCCAGAGGGAATTTGTCTGAGGTAAGTTTTATCTAGATAAATGACCTTCGGTGGAGCAAAGTTTCAGACAGCCTTTATTAGTTTTTCCTTGATGCTGTTTATAAAACTAATGTGTTGCCTGTCTCCTGGCAGAGCTTTTGATTTGACCTTTTCATCTGTAAGCTCTTATCCTGCACAGGATACCTGAATAAACTGACTCAGTGTTTTTCCTACCTCAACAGCGCTAGGCAAATCATTTTTCCATTTCAATTAGGTGCCATGACCCGGATGGTCGATACCAAAACGCAGAGTTACATAACACAACATCCTGATGACCCTAGCCTTCCTTTCATTTGAGAGGGGGCAGAGGTGGGTAGAGTACCCAAAAACTGTACTCAAGTAAGATCAACACTACTTCAACATATATTTACTCAAGTACAAGTAAAGAGTAACTAAAGGCCGGTTTATACTTCTGCGTCATGTCCCTCACGTAGGGTACGCCGTAATCGCCGCGTAGGTCCGCAGAGGCTTGACGTGCACCTCCTCGGACCTGATGTGCAGCCCGGTGACGCGACGCAGAGACGCGGAAGTACTGTGATTGGTCAGTGAGATTACGTACGCACCTACCATCTTCTACGTCTCCGTCTTCTCATTAATTTGTTCGTCTGATTCCACAATCTTGTTGAGACACTGCACCAAGTCGGCCGCCATCGTTGTTCTAAAACAGGAAATACTTGCCGGAACTGAAGCAAACATAAGCAAACCATCAGAAAAACTCCGCCCTGTGGAGTTTGCCGACCGATACCAGCCTACTGCCACCTGCAGGTCTGGAAATGAAACAGCAACACGATGCTTTCAGCCCTACGCAGAAGTATAAACACAGCAGTAGGTACGGTGGTTACGGCGTAACCTATGCGACTGATGCGACGCAGAAGTATAAACCAAGCATAAGAATTTACTCAAGTAAGAGTACAAAAGTATTTGATAAAAAGGCTACTTGAGTACAGAGTTACATCTGGTCTAACATTTTTAAAATGATGTCATCAGACATACAAAAATATAAAGTTCTAGGGCAAATTCTGGTATTTTATAAACTGAAATGAAAAAAAAAGAGGAAACAAATATATAACATAATTACAAAATAAGTTTTAAGCATAAAAACACTTTATAAGTTATACTTTTTCAATATAATACCAATATTTACAGTAGGTAATGTAAACATATATCTTTTTTTTTCTTTTTTTTTTCTTCTCTATACCTGTCTATACTATGCAGGGTTGCCGGGGGCTGGCGCCTATCTCCACCATTCATTAGGCGAGAGTCGGGGTACACCCTGGACAGGTCGCCACACAAAAATCCAAAAATTCTCTTTTTATTTTTTATTTTATTTTATTTTTTTAGAACTAAACAACCACATCACACAAAAATGGATATAAAAATACGTCACAGAAAAACTCATGGTACAGATTAATCAAGCTCTAGTAATGATAACCTCAGCCCAAGAATATATCTGTAAACACCAGAGACCCCACATCTATGTGTGTGTGTTAGCATGCTGCTGCATATCAGGTTTCTCCATAAGAGTGTTCGATAGCTGGTGTGAGCAGGCATCAATCCGTCTCCCAGGAATCGATGCAGAGATGAAGGAGATCGGAGCCAAGCCCCGCCGGCAACCAGCCGCACCAGGGCGGGCCGGTCCATGGACCGGGAGAGCTGGGGCCCAGGGGCGCCCCACCCCCCAGCAGGGACCCAAAAAGGGACCGGCCGCCACGCGCCACCTCCCCCCGGGCCAATCCCCACTGCCAACATCCCAGCGCCCCACCCCTGCCCCACGTCAGGGTGCCCCACCGATAGCCACAGCGGACGGACGGCATCCCCAGGCCGAGCTCAGCCAGCACCTGGACACCAAGTTGTACCAGCTCCCGAGTCCTGATCCCACGCAACGCAGAGCGCCGAGACCAGGCATCCAACAAAGGCCAGGGCCGGTCCAACCCGCCAATGAACCGACCACGCACGGTGCGCACAGAACAGGTGATTGAGACGCTGGATCCGTATCCCGCCGAGCCACCGAGCAGGCACCACCCAACAATCCCAAACCTGGCACCCCTAAAAGAGGTGCCCCAACCAACCAAAGGAAGATATCGGCCCAGCACATCGGCCGACCGACACACCGCCCCCCCCCTCCCGCTCGAGTATGGTGTTGATGCGTGTTGTTATAATGTGCATTTAAAACAGAGGGGTGGGATGTGGGGAAGGCAGCCACACATCCCCCAATGTAAACATATTCTAACAAGGTAAAAAAGAGGGAAGAATGGGTCTCTCTGCTTGAGCTGCTGCCCCCGCAACTCAAACCCGGATAAGCGGAGGAAAATAGATGGATGGATGATAAAAAATACTTCGAGTGCCAATTTATTGTGTTTAATGTATATACACTTGACCTTAAAATGCAACATGCTCAACAGATAGAAAATTACATTAGAAAACCAAAGCTTGTGTAGTCTTTTTTGATATACTGCAGGTGTGTGTCTGTGTCTGGTGTATTTTTTGGTAAAACATTCTTGTTTTGTTTTTTCATTCAATGAAGTTAATCACAGTGAGTAGAGCATCCAGAAATTTTTCTCAAGTAAGAGTAGCGATACTTGTAAATAATACTACTCAAGTAAAAGTAAAATGTAGAGTATAGCATGGGCGCAACAACCGCGGGGTACATGTCCCCCGCACTTCCCGTGTCGGTGCCCTGTGTCCCCCGCACTTTTTTTCAGCCTTTACAGCCGTCTTAACCGTTAATATGTGGTAACAGATTTTTCCGAGCCGTCTTTGAACGCACTGTATGCTAACGCAGCCAGTGGGTCATCGTCAAGTTCTGGAGAGAGCAGAGAGAACAGTGCAGCACAACATGTCTAACAAGCCAGCTACAGCCAGCTACAGCCAAAAAACTTTGGACAGTTTCTTCCATACAAGCTGTGTAAGTTGAGCTATGCTTGTTGCGTGCAGATGACATTAGCTTAACGATTTGTTAGATACCGGCAGGTATCATAACTTTCAAAATATATTTGAAATCATATTACTTGGTAACAATAGCACTTACATATTCTCACTGTTATGGGGGAAACTTCAGAGCAATTTCTTTTCAAAGAGATCACAGCCATGTCTCCACTCAAAATGGTTTAAGAACAGCTTTCATTTTAATGTGGGTATGCGTTTTTAAAACATTTAGGGCAAAAACTGCAAGAATGTTAATTAACAAATAGTAATGTTGGTGTTTAGCTAACCTATGTTACCTTGCTAGTTTATGCTAGTAATGAACCCAATTCTCTTCCATTTCCAAGTAGAGCTAGTGCTCACTATTGCTTTCCACATATTTGAAAGAAATCCTTAGTACACAATATTAGTGATATATCAATCTTTAAAAGAAAAGTGAGTGAGAAAAAAAATCAGGGAGGAGGGATAACGCCAAAGGCCAGCAGCAGGGGAGAGGATGCACGTTTTTCACTGGTAAAGAGAAATTAAAATTGGCTTAGATAATAAGACATCACTTGCTAGGCAAAACTAAGCAGGTATCAGGACAGGGTTATTAAAGATTTTTCAAAATTGCTGTCATTCCCACTTCAGAAATATCTTTTGTTTGTATTTTAATAGGTAGCTCAGGGAGCACCCCATGTGACAGGGCAAAAATCAGGCTGCAGAACTGACAGTCAGGCAGAAACAGAAGACTGTTCTATAGCAGGAAAACTGACAAAAAATGTCCTTTGCTTGCATTAACAATATTGTGATCTGCAGGTAAAACAATGCTTACTTTGTTTTCTTGTGATAAAACCATAGATAAATAACTATTTACCATAACTCAAAAGTAGAGTTCTTAACATGGGACAAAAAGAATGTTACAAATAGTTTAGTTAAACAGATACATTTTTAACTAAAACAACCTTTTCCGACTGAATAGAAACGTTTAAAAAATCACAACTTTATATAAACTAGTTTAGATTCTGAGCTCCTTAACTCCATGATGAAGCTTTACTTCATCATGTCCAAGTATTCATTTGGATCATCCTGTCGTTATTGGCCGCGTTTCCCAAATGAGTTAAGAAGCTCTTAGCGCTAAGATCTTCTTTGGAGCGTTCTTAAGAACGCTGCGAAAGAAGAACGCGTTTCCCAGAGTCGCTCTTAGCTTAACAAGATCTTTCACTAAGAAGGAAACGTAAGATCGATCTGACCCACTCTTAACAGCCTTCTTAGCGATCAAATGTGTGTTGGCAAAAGCACTCGTGCCTATAGTTATGACTATATCATTGATTGGCATCCATAATTGAAATCACAAGACTCTTAGCTTTCTAATGATATAAAATCTGTATAAGTTTATAGAATTTAGAAGTCAGAATTTCAGTGGATTTCAACCAGCAACAGAGCTAGCCCCGAATGCGGCCATTGGAACACTAACGGGTAAGCCATCGATCCATCCAATGTCTATGCCACTCGTGGGGTCGTGGGGATAACTAAACCAGCACAATCATGTAACAGTGATTAAACAACTTTTTAACCACTGAGGAAGTATTACTGAATGTGAGAGGATGATAAATCACACAATAGGCCACTGAAGTTTCTTTTGTCCCCCTCACTTCTGAGATGATGGTTACGCCCTTGGAGTATAGTACTCTTAAAAGTACATTTTATCCACAAAGTTACACAAGTAAATGTAACTAGTTACTACCGACCTCCGGAGGGAAGGCAGTTTGAGTCAAACTGTTGAAACCTGGGAACAGTTAAGTTTTCCAAATGGACAATGAACCCAAACACATCCAAGTTGGTTTTTGAATGAATTAAGCAGCGGAAGCAACAGTCTCAGCTTTCAGCTCCAGTGGGTGAAGATTTGTCCTTCTGCACACCTGCAGCTGATCAGAGGATCAACAGGAGGATAAAGGGAGCTGGAACCCGGTCACTCATTGTTTACCTTTGTGGTAACATTTACACCCCTCTGTGAATCCTCCAGTTATTTCCAATGTTTATTTCTGAGCCTAACCTTCTCCTTGTCCTCCATCTCCAGATACCGGTTTCAACTCTTCACGCTCCTGAGCTCCACATCCCTCGTCTTCAGACAAATGCCTCCTTTCAAGGATTTCCTGGTTTAATCTCCACGACCGGCTTCCTCGTTCAATCTACTTCCACCTCCTGTAACCCAACCCATACTCCTGGACTCACTCTTCGTCACCCTCATCATCAGTGTCCCTCCTGTCTGCCCTCCAACACCAGCTGCAGCTCCTTGCAGTTGCCAAATCCTTTCAGATCTACTTTTATCATCATTTCAAAAAACCTTTAAAAATCTTTCTGGTCTCCTGAGATTTTCATGCATGTGGGTGAGACAGATTTCCAAAACCATGACACTAGGCTGTATAATCACTCCCACGTGTCAAAAGAACATTTTAAATAAATCGTTAAAAGAAAGAATTTAGAGTAGCATTTATGCCCATGATGAATGGAGGCAAAGATCTGATCAGAACTTCATTTGATTAAAGTACAGCCTGCATTTCCAAGCGGGGATTGGAGATAGTATTCTCTGGGAGCTAATTACTGTCTCTAGAAAAAGCATTTAAGCAGAATAAAAAAAGCTAAAACACCCCTTTACAGAATAATAATAGCCCTGCAGAGAAAAAGTCCTATAAAGACACAACAAATGTTGCATTCCTCCATTAAAAGTCGCTTTGAAACTCCACGCTGTGAAAACTATTTATTAATGTGGACTGTTTGTGTAAAAATAAGACGGTCTTTGATTACAGCCACCTCTCTCCAATCACCGTGTGATTAACTGACAGTGTGTTTGATTAAAACCAGCTGCCGCCTGATTGGACTAACCTGTCATTTTAATCAAAACAGTCTCACGCTACAGCCACCGTTGGCTGCCGTTTCGGGGAAAATCACCCACCGTCGGGCTGCAATTACATTCCTGATTATCCACCAGAAACCTTCCTATCAAAACACCTCGGGGCTTTTAAAGATTAAACACACGTAGTTTCCGTTTTACAAGAAGAGAAGCTGAAATATTCATGTCTGTTATAATATTTATGTCAAATACGAATTTCTAAACGAGACGTGTTATTGACTCGTTCTCCGTCTCCCTCCTGTGTTATGCGATGTGTAATCGTCTTTATTTCAGGTTGTGCTAAATAAGATTGAGGCTCCATTTTCTTTAGTGTTTTAGCTTTATGTGCGCAAACTGTCAACTCTGTCCTGCAGTGATTGGATAAATTCTCCCGCTGGGTATTCAGAAAGTGCCATTAAATCAATTTCTGGGTTTTAGTGGCATATTAAGGAATATTTGGAAAGGTGGGTGGCATCAGGTGGAGTGGGCTCGGCCTGTTTAGTATTTGCAACGAGGCTCAAAATGCATCATGAAGCCATTGCTTGGCATTATGGTTATTGCACACAGGGGTACATTATCTTTCCATTACATCAAGCAGTTTGATAGAGTCATACTCTCAGGGCGTTCCTAATTTCCAGCTGCACGTCTGGGATTTCTTCTAAGTACTGCCTCCCTTTGCTGATACCAGCCGATTATGTTCCACAGCAGATCAGCAGCATTGCTTCATTTAAGACGGATTCAGGGCCGAGGCTCTGATGCTGCTGCTGGAACAGGTCTCTAGTTGAGCCTCCTGTTAATTGGGTTTTCCACAGACATGTTTTCATGTAACGACGTTTTTTTTTTTTTGTGCTGCATCCACGACATGACACGTGAGAGCGAGCCTAAAGAATCACCCGGCCGAACCTGCAGGAAACGGTTAAATCTAAAACAAATGTTATTTCATCACTGAACTAGTTTCTCTTCTGCGAGTCAAAGACATTTTTGCTCTGACATTGCCAAGTCCTGTAAGGAGAGTAATTGGATTTCGAGCATAAGCGAAAATCTCCTTTCTCTCCCGGCCCTGCTCTGGTAATTGAGGTTAAACGAAATGGTCAGCCATGCAATAAAAACCCTCAGTGGGTGTTCAGCAGTGGGTCTGTGCAGGAGACAGAGGAGCGCTGCTTTGAATTCTTTTGAGGTAAAGGCTATATTTGGACTGATTTGATAGAAATTTTGAAAAGAGTCAAACCGACAGAACCCGGGTCAGGGGGGTTTGGAGGAGAAAACGTTGGATTGAAAAGTTTATTGTGAGAGCTTGAATGCTGAAACTGACCAAACGTCTTCGGCGTCCACGTCGCACTCTGCCCCAAACTGGCAGATGTCACAGGTGGACGTCTCCTTCTGACCGGTCTCGGCGGAACCCTCGCCTCCTGAAAGAGACAAAAGAAGAGCATGTGATGATTGTTCCGACCAAAGACACAAAGTGTAGACGCCACATTGACTTCGTTACTCAGGAGAAACACATCCGCCATATTGTGAGTGGCAGGTTTGCTTGGAAACAAGAATTTCTGGTCAGACGGTACGTTTGTTGATGTTTATTCACTTTCATACAAAGTAGCTTATATACATTTTTTAAATATAATTTAAATATAACAATATCTACAAATCAAAATGAGACGTGACGACCGATTTAAGCTGCAAGCAGCCTAGCACGGCCCTAGCAGCTTAGCGCCGCTTTGGCCTGTATCGGGTTCGCAGGTCTCAAACACTGCTGCCCGAACCCTTCCACTGAGCCGGTTGATCAATTCTGCATCACACTGTGTGTATAAGAGACAAAATTGCGATTTTAATCTAAAATGTCCAACTTTCTCAGGGATCGGACCATGGTTGGAAGCAACAGTTTTGAAGGTCCTTTGAAGTTAAATATGTGTACCAATGAAAGCATGACTTGGGGATGATTGTTTTAATGCTTCTTAACTAGGATGCTGTAGAGGAATTAGGCCACACTTAATAAATATTTGTAATAATAGTAATATTCAATCAATATTAAACATGTTCATTTTGGTGCAGAATAGACGGTTTGTGTGGAAATTAGAGCCAAACGTGTGGCCTCGGCGTGATGCAGGACTTCGCCACAGCCCCACCCTCTTTTGAAAACTCTCAGTACTGGAACACAGAGTCCCACCAACTCGTCTACTGTCACTGGACACAGTTTGGTGCTGATTAAGTAAAGGGAGTGAAATATGGACCTTTCAAAGTAAAACATGACTTTCTTTGTAGAAACAATAACAATTTCTATATTTTTTGGCGCGTAGTCAAAGTTTGAGGCCTGGCCCCGCCCTTTCAGCATACACAAAAAGTCATGATTCGGATATCTTTAGATCCCCTATGCCTGAAGGCCATACTGACCAAATTTGAAGCCAATACCTCCAAATCTCTAGGTGGAGATCATCAACGTTCGACATGTGAAAAAAAACAACCCTGTGATCCAAAATTGCCAACTTCCAGTTGATTTTAAAACTTGCCACCAACAGACTTTTTTTTTCTTGTTTTGAAGAATTCTATCCGTGTACCACATTTTAAATGTCTAGGTTACACCGTTTGAAAATGGAGACCATCAGCGTGTGCTTTGGAGCCGATTGGCCACGCCCCTTCACATATAGTCCAGATTCATCATGCAGCATCTGTGCTTCTGTTGTTCCTACCAACAATGATCCCGACATTCAGTGCAAGCTTTTAGAGAAAGTGCACCTTGTGTGAAAATGGACAACTCAAGTGCATTTGCATTCCGTCATATCCCACCTAGACTCCACTGAAGGCATCTCCTTCATCTCTTCCTCCTCCACTCCCCTCACCTGACTCACATCTATCACTCTGAAATCCCTGCTGATCCTCCCCGAGTCCCTCTTTTTATTTCATCGTGCCGATTCTCCCGTGATGAGAGCGACAACTCCTCGGCGGCCGATGCGGGTAAGGCCGTCAGGCTTATTGCGGCTTAGGGGCCCCGCCGGTGCACATCGAGCCTCGTGAGTGGCCGACGGGGAGAAGAAAAGGAATAAAAAGCAATCTGGTCAATCTCAAATTGCATTCTCCCACCACAGAGGCGTCCCCGCTCCTCTTCTCCCTCCGCCTCCCCTTGCCACTCTTCTCTATTAAACAAGCTCTATTTTTAAACTTACCGGGGGGCCCAGGAGAGCAACTTGGAGGAAGAAGACGTAGAGGTGGAAATTGGCATCATTTCCCCGTGTCGTATCTTTAATCTCTCTAACCAGAGCCACCATGCAGTTCTCCCCTGTGTCACGTCTTTCATTTTCCCTCCAGAAACTGTTGTTATTTTTTGTGATCCCTCGTGACACGCAGGACTGAACCGGAAAGTCTCTGCTAGCGCGCTGTCACCTCGTTTTCTATTCACAGGGTTGAGTTCAGTCTGCCTCGTTACATTAAGGTCAAAGTGAGGAGAGTTTACTTTCTTCTGCAAGTGAAATGCGTCATTTTGCGTGATTTTGTTCTTCATGCTGTCGAGACGCAGCAGCTTTCATTCATCTATTCAGACTGATTTCAAAGCCATTGCACAAAAACTGATTCTTCGCTGGAGATTTTAAACTCCAGGTTTGGTTTTTTCTATCTGAAGCTGCTGTCTCACCCCGGAGGTGCTCAGAGAGACTCCACGAAGCTGAGGCGGCATGTCCTCTGAGACCTGGACGTCTGCAGTCATGCAGAAAGATGTACATTCAGTATTCACAGCTTTACCTTTTAGCTCACAGGACCGCCAAGATGTCAGGGTGTGAAGCCGAAGATGACCAGCGGAGCATGAATGTCAAATCGTCCGAGTTCACGGGGGAAAAAAACAATGCTTTCAGAAAACATTGCTTTATAATTTCAGAATTTAAACGTATGATTTTCTTTATTAAGGACAGAAAGCTATCTAACTTATTTTGTTTCAATTTAACTAGCCACATTCAGCCACGGTTACTGCCAGAACTATAGAATCGAGAAATCCTTACCTGCAACCTGTCTGACAACATGAAGTAGAGTCAAAGATGTCAAAAAGCGACACATCATGCATAGATCTAAAGAAATTCAAGATCAGTCTGGAAAAGGATACAAAGCCATTTCTAAGACTTTTTGACTCCAGAGAACCATTTAAATGGAGAAAACAGGTGTGAACGTATCGAGGGGCTAATCAACCAGAATGACTCCAAGAGTGCATCAACGACTCATCCAGGAGGTCAGAACAGCATTTAAAGAAATGTAGGCCTTCTTCTCTTAGTTAAGGTCAGAGGTCATGATTCAACAATAAGAAAGAGCGACCACACCTACAGAGAAACACTGCTGACCCAGGACTTTTTGTTTACAGAAAATGAAGGAATTCCTGTTTTCCAGCATGTCTTTCCGTGTCGACGTACCCCCCACGGTGCTTCTACCTATCATAACCCATGATATATAATCTATGCTGATCTGTCACTGTTTCAAGAGTCCCCTGTGACATTTCAGACCCAAACAGGAGGCAGCCCCTGTGGGATCGTGGACGGATGTGGCGGGATCAACCGTGGTTCTGCCGACAGTTTCTAGGTTCCCCCTGAAGTCTGAAGTATTTTTAGGTTCTGGGTCTGTCAGTGACTGCAGCCGTCTGAATTATCCTCTACTAACTATTAGATCATATACTTATGATTCCCCTTAATGAATGCAGCTAGTGGCGATATTTTTCAAACTGAATGCCCAACAGTGAAAGATTCTGTCTCCATTGGCTGATTTCATTTCAGTAGAGTGCATGAAACACACAGATGAGATACTGCACTGCAGGAGAGCTTTTCAAGTCCATTCGGACCAAGTCCATGCTGCAGAGAAAGGCCTAAAGCAGGGCAACATAACTCCAGTCGTTTATAAAAGCGACGAGCCAACAAAGAGCTTCATTTTTGAATCAGAACCACTCTGTAAGTAAGGAGAACCTTCTACCAGAGCATCATGTCTACAGAGAGAAAAAAGGCTAAGGCTAGACTACTGTTTCCTTACTCGTCAAAAATCCTCAATAGAAAAAGATGCACATGTGTCGAGTCAGACAATCCTCCAGAAGAAAGGATAAGGCTCTGCGTGTTTTAGGGGAAGTGTTGCTAGAACACAGGCGATTTATGAAACCCAGCATAGAAGGCTAAGCAGAGACCATGTGGAAAAACCTCCTGAACATGAGCTAGATACAGTATGTGGATCCCAGAAGGCTAAAAGGTTGAAATTGAATTTTAGAAATCAAAGTCCTACCTGAAACAGATTTTTATCCCAAAACACTTTGAAGGTAGACATTTCAGATAATACGTTTTTAACAGAAAGGTATAGGAAGCTTAAAACGGGGTTCTATGGAATGGTGTTTTTTCTCCTTAATATTGACACCTTCATATAAAACATGCACACTCCTGTTTTATTATAAAAATACCTATAAATACCTTTTAGATAAAAAACATACATTTATATCGTAATTATACGTTGTTTTTTCTACAAAACTTGATAATTTAATACTTAGAATGTTTTTGGACATCTGTAACTTTGAGCTAAGTTGTTCTAATTTCATGTAGACCTGTTGCTGCTTTATTTATTTTATGTATTCCTGTGTGCAAAGAAAATCATGTCATTTGCTAAGGAATGGACAAGTAATTATGCTGGCCAAATTTAAGTTCAAATTGTTTAGAAAATGAGCGCATTAGGCTTTGTTGTTTAGAATTAGAGTGGTTTACAAGTTTTTTGAGTAATTTAAAGTGATTTAATTAAAGGGAATTACTCAGCTTTTGTTAGGATCTCCAGATGTCTACTGTTTGTACTATTATTTTGGGGTTTGGTTGGTTTTATTCTCTTCTCTTCATCCGGGTTACTCACTATGGTCTCTTCATTGTTTTCGTGTTCACGGTTTGTGTGGTTTGAGTTTCCTCCTACTTAGTCTTTTTCCTTCCACTACGTTTTCTCCTCCTTTCCTGTTCTTCTCATTCTCATTCTCATTGTCACTTCTCATTCCTCCTCAGTGTATTTAAGCTCTCTGCGGGTTCCTTTGTCTGGATTCCCTGCGTCATTCCTGTTCACCCTTGATCGGCTTTGCAAGTTCTTTGTCAAACCCTGCCATTAAAACACTTCTCCTTCATCTCATTTAAAAGAAACGGCAAACATGACACCTTTGACCAGATGTAGAAATCAGATTTGACGTTTGTACATGAGAACCTCTGCTGAAGGAGTTTTAATGACAAAATATAGAGATAATAATTGCTTGTAAGCTCTCCCACGCTGCACACGAGGAAGGAAGGGGAGAGGGAGCCTCGATACACAATCACTAGCTCAAATTTCCTACATGTGCAAAGCAAAGAACGACACCGTCTCCGTTTCCTCCTCTTATTGTTCTCTCCATCCTTACATACTGTACACACTCTGTCTCTTTCTCTCTCTCTCTCTCTCTCTCTCTCTCTCTCTCTCTCTCTCTCTCTCTCTCTCTCTCTCTCTCTGCAAGATCCCCATTTTCAGCTCTGCAGGCACAATTACTGAAGGCAGCTGGGGACGGGCAGTGTTTTCTACTCCTCAAATCCCTGATACTCTCATGTAGCACTAACACAACATCTCCCCTGTTTCTGTGTCTGCTAATCCCTGGGATCAGGAGACACGGCTGGGTAATGACTGAAATGATTAGCCCTTCTGCTTCCCCCTCAATCACCCCCGACCGGCTGTTACATCCCCTCGCATCGATCCGACGACCGGTCCAGAGCGGTCAGCAGGTCTCCTCGTTTTTATCTCCAATAAATCCTTTTGTTTAAACCCGCTCTCTTTGATTTAACTTGCATGTGGCTTTCATGTAACTTTACCTCTTGGGTGAGTATATAAAACCACAACTAAGGGATCGACTGACAAGACGTACAAGAAGGGATTAGAGTGAAATTGTGAGCTAAAGGGCAGATAAGATGTAGGAGATATGAAATGAAGGAGGCATTAAGAAACTGAGATGCCATGGAACCTGAGAGAACATCTTTAATCCCCAAACTGGTTTCAGAAGTTTGGCCTTGAATGCACTCCCCCAAAAAAACCTTCAACAACTTTTGCATCTAGACCCAGATCTCTACAGGTCACGGTTGCTTGCTTGTTTCTCATTTATAGAGAAAACGGAGCCAGGTTGGAGCTCATTTACCTGCAGCAGCTGGCTCAGTGACTCTGCAGAGGGAAGGGGGGGGGGGGTAGATTGGTTTAGCTCCTCTAACCGGCGAAATATAACCAGGGAAAGACTCTTTTTACAGCAAACTAGAAATATCTGTGTTGCAATAGCAATGTCTCTTCTGAGCAGGGGTTGTGTTAACCAAATATTTTCCGTATTTGACAGTTTTATTTTGTTTTTTATTTAAAATGGTGACTGAAAAACCTGAAGGGCTTCCGTCATTTTGACGGATTAGCATTCACACCCATGACCACTTGGTGCAAATGTGCAGACCTTTTCAACTTTACGCATGGAATACACATACGTGTTCTGCAGACCGCTAAAGCATTCACAGCGCTTACACTCTAAACCAGAGTTAAAATGCCTTCCTTCCTTAGATTTTTGGAAACCTGTAATATTCTTTCACCTTTAAAATCTGGGAATGATCTGTATTCCTAGGGGGTTGTAGTTGTTTTGTATTTGTATCTTGGAATGTAAACCCAAAATATAAAAGTTTAAAATCAGAAATTATTGCTAACAACTGAAAGATTTGTTATCACAGTTAACGTCAGCAGAATTGTAACTGTGATCGGGGGGATAATTTTGAGCAGCGGTCGGGTTAACCGAATATTTTTTGTATTTGGCCGTTTTTTCTAGAACAGTGATGGAAAAATCTGAGGGCCGTCTGTAATTTTATCAGATTAATATTTGCACCTCTGGCCATTTGGAGCAGACGTGCAGACATTTTCAACTTTACACATAGAGTACAGGTAACTAAATCAATAATAAAAATAAAAAAAGATTCCTATGCGATCATCTGAGCATAATCTCAGACCTGGACACCGTACTCAATGCATCTCGCTAACCGGGAGCTGACAGAGCGTTGAAGAGTTACTGAGGCTTTGGAGCACGTCGGTGTCATATCAACCGCCGCCGCATGCTGCTGGTATTCCTCACGCTGAAGCGATAGCTTGCGGGTCAGGAAACAGCTTGTTCAGGGAGTCTTTATGACTTCTGATTCAATTGGAGAAATGTTTCCTGAATTCCAGTCCCAGTGTGGCAGCGGAGCGCGGATGCAGTCTCCAGAACTACATCTAAGCCCCCATAAGAAGTCGTCTGTCTGAGGCATAAATCCAAAACCTCGTGACAAAAACCTCTGCAGCAATCCCACTATGTGACTACGCACAAATGGGTGATCATTTCAGTTCCATGTAGAGCAGGAGGAAGTTGTAAGACTGTGCTTTCAGGCCACAGCAGGTGAACTGTTGTTATTTTAGATGCAATCGTTTGATTTTATTTTTTATATATGCTTCACTGTTCAGCTTGTTTAGATTGAATATTATTTAATATGAATTAAAAAAAACTTTTGAAAATTGTATCATTTTAAAAATTGATGGGTAAAAATAGATTATGACCTGATTTTATTTCTTTTTTACCCTGTTGGTCACAATGACGGACAACAAAAAAGTCTAACACGACCTCTGCTTCTGAGAAAGAAGGGGCTACGTTGAAGTTATCAGGAAGCAGGTTTATGCATCCTAAAAGCTACTTTATGCACACGGTTCTGTATGACACCTTCAACTGCAAAGACTCTTATTGACCTTGACTAATACATTTTCCCCAGTCCATTCTCATTTTGTTTGTATCTATAAATGTATGCAAATTGTAGTCATAGAGCCTGAGGATAAGCAGTATTTTTACACCGCTTGAATCATCCACTGCAAACTTTATTCAGTCAGATCTGTCAGGGCTGGGGGTTGGAGCATACTAACTGCAGGTTCAGTTTATAGATGCAGGAGATCAAGGTGTAAAAAACAAAACAAAATAACACTCAGTTTCTTAGTCTTCTGCCGCAAAAAGACCGAGTGGAATCAAGTGAAATGAACGTAGGCAGAAGCAGGAACAGATTGAGGCATGTGGAAGATAAAAACATGAACGAGAAGGCTGTGAAAACAAAGTTCACTAAAACAAGGAACGCTCAGTTTATAGATGCTGTCATGTCTCTCAATCTATACCATAACTTCATATGCTTGTACTTAATCAACAACAGCAGGAAGGATGGTTAAACTAAACTTACTGTGTGAATTCAGCCCCTCTCAAATCAGATTTTTAGTCTATGATCTACACGTGTTCTTAAAAGATTAGGGTTGGAAGTAGACCCACCAATACTTACCTCTAATCCCTCTTGGGAGGTAGTTATATGCTTGTAAAGAGTATGAGGGGATAATATAGGAGTATGAAACAAATGTGATGTAGAGATACAAAACAGTCAGCAGGTGGTGATAATCCTCTAGGGCTGGGCGATATGGCTTAATAATAAAATCTACGATTTGTATGATGCCAAATCCGATTTCCAATTTTAATTGATTTAATTTTTTTCTCCCTTGCTATTCATGGAAAAGAAATTTGAAATGACAGAAAATATTTTTACAACTTGCTTTTATTTTAATCATCCCTTCTGGGAGTTCATCTGAAAGTCCAAATAAATCCACACTGTAAAACATGAAGGTAGACCTTGGCGGGCTCACATCACTTTGAACAACTGAAACACTTGGAGTGCATTGGTGAATCCAAAAATGAAATCTTCATAAACAGAAAATTCGATTAATCGATAAAATCGATTTATCGCCCAGCCCAATAATCCTCCACAACTTTTCAGAAATGTTCTAAATTATTGAATATGACTGAGAATATTAAGCATCTCTACTTTGGATCAGCAGTCCCAGCTGTATGATCTGGTGCAGTGGTCCCCAGCCCCGGTCCTCGAGATCTACTGTCCTGCAGGTTTTAGATGCATCCCTGCTCCAACACACTTGAATCAAACTATAGAATTACCTCTTCAGCTTGCCAAAAGCTTGGCAAAGACCTGGTAATGAGGTATTCATTTGATTCAGCCGTGACGAGGTGTCACGTTACCTGAATATCTAACGTATTTGACTGTTTTTTATTTTTTCAAACGGAGACGGAAAAAATCTGAAGGTCGTCGGTCGATTTGACAGATTGCAATTCCCGCCCCTGACCACTTAATGCAGATAGGCGAAGTAGAGGTCACTAAATAAACAAAAAAAAAGATTCCCTTGAGAGAATTTGGGAAATATCTGAGACCTGGACACCGTACCCAATGCATCTCGCTATCCGGGAGCTGACAGCGCGTTAAAGAGTTACGGGGGCTTTGTGACTGCACCGTACACAGACTGGCGGAGACAAATCGCTGCAGCCTAACGATCGACGCAGAAGGAGCGAATGCTGCGGAATTTCCTCCCCCTGAAGCGATCCGAAAAGCCCTCCAGAGAGGTGAAATGTTCCGAATTATTACATGTAGTTTATTAGTCTGCTCCATGTGTGATGGAACGATGTGGATTCTCTGTGCAGTTTGTTCAGAGTGAATATTAATTGAACTGAATATGTCGTTATTATCATTTGGGTTATAGGGTTAAAAATGTGACGGGTAAAAATAGATTATGGCTTTTTTTTTTTTTTTTTTACCCCATCATTTAAAATGACCAACAGAAAAATTGTAGCGTGACCTCAGGAAGGGATGCATCTAAAACCTGCAGGACAGTAGACGTCGAGGAGCAGGGTTGGAGATCACTGAACTGGTGGATCGACTTCCTTGGTGTAAAAGGACAAAGTGATCCTTAACAAGAGCCTTTGTGATGTAAGAAGAAAAGTAAAGCAGCTTTTTCCTTCAAGAAATCAGCATCTTTTTGTCCCAACTCTAATGTTCTGTGATTTCTAGTGGTTACTAAATATAAACCGGACGCAGTGGAGCTTTAAGATGTGTGGGAGGAACTTGGATAGAAAAAATCTGGGTCTAAACTAGGGAGGTGTACGAACTTAACATTGAGTTTAAATTAGGGCTACGTGTTTGATTTAAGCCAGACTGGCTCAGCGGCTGTATTATTTCAGCGGATATCTGAATATGCATATGATGCACAGGTTTAAAATGAAAAGATGCTGAAGATTTCCTTTAGAGTTCAGAATGTTAAACCTTAAAGCGAATCCAAACAACAATTTTCCTGAAGAAAGTTTTCATCAGAATCTGTCAGGACAGGAGGTGTGTGTGTTTGTGTTTGGGTGTGTGTGCGTGTGTGTGTGTGGGGGGTGGGGAGTGGAAAGGCCGTAATGAGTTCTTCGAATGAACAACCGGGTTTCACGGCTGAGATGGGAGATGCTGCCGCCGCTGCTGCAGGGATGATTCACCTGTCACTGTTTTATGGATGCTGAAAAAGCTCCCATGACATCTTGGCAAGTGTTTACCTGCCGATATATAGGAGGGGACTCTGCTGTGCAGCCTTAAAAAGCCATCCCAGCAGAACAGATTGTGGTGGGAGTGCCGGTGTGGCCGTAATGACTTAAAAACAAGCAGCTCCGTCTCAATCCGTTCCAGTTTTCGCCGTCCCTAGGCAACCTGACGGCGGATAAGTCATTCCGCAAAGGAGAATGGGGGACGGATTGCAGTGTCCAGATGTGCCAAGCTGATATAGATCTGCTGAAATTGGCCCAATGCAGTACCAGCTGCCAAAACGGCCTCCACTGCCGACTGACCACAGACAACTGACTCTGCCTCTCCTCTAAATTTAACTCTTTCTTTGCTATTTCTATCTCCTTTGACGCCATTAATCTCCCAGCGTCTCTGCAACTGCTGTTTCATATCAGGGCATAATTCGTACCACTACTGCATACTGTATGCAGAGTGAGTCGTACAGTAGGGCACTGTGGCGTCTGTGGACACATCTGTGAAATCAAAAGGAGTTTAAGACAGAGCTGAGACAAAAGATCATTCAGCTGAGCGAGCATACAGAGGGAACAAGACTCTGCTTCACACACACACACACACAAACGCACTTCTATGAACAAAGACACACACACACACACACAGCCAAACACAGACGAGAGATTTAGGGCACGCTTGTGCGAAGCTATCACCCAGATGATGAATGAAGCCCACACACGGCTGGAAAACCGAGCAGGACCACATCGACCTTGGTTGGGAACATGCATGGGGAGAGACGGAGAGGTGCGGTGAGGGATGAGAGGAGACGGAGGGCCTTGTATCCCCATTGCATCCCAGCATCGGGCTGAGTGTCGCTGCTGGAGAAATCCCACGTGGCTCAACATCAACCTCCATAGGTTTCCGCCTCCGATCGTGCAGATTAGCTCCGTGCTACTCATTTGTTGGACTGTTTTGAAACGAGTTAAATGCAAACCATGAGTGACAGGAGGACAGGTTGCGTTCAGCGCATGTTAGCTTCTCCGGAAGCGTATAAAGACTAGGCTGCTGTAGCCGATGATGAACGAGGCAGACAGAATATCAAGAACACCTCTCTGACCTTCCCGAAGGTGCTCCGTTGTTGTTTTAAATGCACTACTTTTGGTCATGTGTAAAATAAATTACTGCGTATAAATACACTGGGCTGCGACGAGAGTTCCAGGACTCGCGCACGCACTGGGGCCAAACAAAATTATTCCTCCTGGCAGGTGTGATAAATCTAACAAAAGCTGCTGTGTACCAGTAAAAGGACATGCGATCCATGGAAGGTGATACAGGAAGCGATGAACATGAGCCGTGCAGAGCTGATAATGGCCCAGCATGATGAGACAGAATCCATCCAGCAGCATCCATCGTGCACACACTTTGAACTCTGACTCATCTAAGATGCAATCTCTCCAGCGTGTGCCGAGCCCCATTAAGACTGGACAGTGCTGACAATTAAACTATGAAGCCCATCAATCAAAATGATATTATCAACGGGGCACGCTGCCCCCAGTGGCCGATCTGCCGGGCCGAGCCAGGCCGGGCCAGAGAGGAGACGACAGCCAAATAATCCATAAACATAATGGACATCAATATTGAAAAGATGACAGATGAGGCTGCCAACAGAGGCCGGGATTCAATTTCTATTCTTCTTTTTTCCTGCAGGAGGCCGGATCGCTTTTCACAAAGTCATTTATCAGCCAGGAGGCCAATGAAGAGAAGCCGAGCTGCAACATGTGAGCCGTCGGCGGTTGTTCCACTGACGCAAATGACAAAATGAATCAGGCACGCAACAATAATGACTGTGATATAAGTAATGATACCATCCAGTGCTTTGTGGGCTCAGAAACGCACTGCGTGTGGTAGCTCCACAGTGACACAACATTAAACCCATTGAGGGATTAGCGCTGGTAGAATAAATAATAATAATAATAATAATAATAAGTTCTCTGGGAGAAATCATTAATAAAATCTTAAAGAGACAGGAATAAACAAAAAACCAATAGTAATAAAATAAAATTACTACCTGCTACTACTTCAAAACAACTACAACAACAATATTAAAAATGATAACAATAATCTAAGAAAAATTCTAAAATATTTTAAGGACAAATAAAGTTAAGAATACAATATCAAAATAAAATTACAACAAATATTAAAAATAAATAAATTCTTAGAGAAATTTAAAAAAACATAAAACAATTTTTAAAACATCTCAACGAGAAAAAAGTTTCAGAAAATGAAATAAATTTAAATTGCTACTAATATTAAATAATAATAATAAAAATAATAATTCTTAGAGAAATTATAAAAACATAAAACACATTTTAAAACATCTCGACGAGAAAAGTTTTAAAAAATGAAATAAAATAAAATTGCTACTTATGTTAATAATAATAATAATAATAATAATAATAATAATAATAATAATAATAATAATAATAATAATAATAATAATTCTTAGGGAAATTATAAAAACTTTTTAAAGAGAAAAAAGTAAAAAATAAAATACTAAGAAAACAAACTTACTACTACAATATAAATATTTGCTAATATTCATAACAATAAATAACTTTTTTAAAGCTCATTTCATGTACTTTAACACGTCATTAGGTGTTCTGCAGGCAGCATCAGACCCAGGCGGCAGCAACAATAAATATTTATTGGACAACTTTGACGACGCCATAACTCAGGTCGTGTCCCCACCAGGGTGGATTTACAGTGGACTCCCTCCCCTCCCATGTATTAGCACAGTCCAATCAGAAGTGACAGTCGTCAAAGAAGGATATGATTCACATGCACCAGCCTGTCATTTCTCAATTCAATTCAATGCCTTTACTGTCATTGCACAGTTAACTATGCATCGAAATTTTAGTTAGCACTCAAATGGTACACATAAAAGTAGATGAAAAATAAATATATAAATAATAAATATAAGTGGCAGTAAGCTGACTGGGGGGTTATTTGTGACCGAGTTTGTAATTTAGTGTCCCGATGACCCACAGAAAGAAGCAGTTTTTTCATCTGACTCCAATATCTCCTCCCTGAGGGCAGCATCTTAAACAAGTGGTGACCTGGATGTTGGTGGTCGGCCTTGATTTTTGCTACCCTGGTGATGCGGCGAGAGCTGGCGATGGTGTCTAGGGTGGGCAGAGGGCAGCCGATTGTCTTTTCAGCTGATTTAGTCACCCGCTCCACTCTCTTCTTGTCAGCAGCAGTGCAGCCCGCATGCCACACAGTGATGGAGAAAGCCAGCACACTCTTAATGGTGGAGCGGTAGAAGGAGACCAGCAGAATCTCCGCCAATCTGTTTCTTCTGAAGACTCTCAGGAAGTGGAGGCAAGGGTGGTTTGGTGCATTCTGTGGTCTATGACCACCTCCTTGGTCTTATTGATGTTGAGCAGAACGTGGTTTTCCCTGCACCACTCCGTCAACCGCTGTACCTCATATCCCTGTCGGTGGACTCATCGCCATTAGAGTCCTACCAAGGTGGTGTCATCTGCAAATTTGATTATTGTGTGGGTATGACGGATGGGGGTACAGTCGTGAGTGTAGATGGTGAACAGGAGTGGGCTTAGCAGACAGCCTTGAGGGGAGCCAGTGCTGAGGATAAGGGAGGGTGAATTGTGGGGGCCTATCCTTACAGTCTGTGATTCCAGGGCAGCCAACTTCCCCATCAGGATGTAGCCCTGGGTCTCTTCTGTGTAGTCGCACAATCCATTGAACTGCTTACGAATGTGGGCTAATTGCTGACTAGCGGTGGTGGCAGAGTGATCTGAAACGTTTAACATGAACGCGCTTGACGTCACATCCGCAGACAGCGCGGGAAAAATCGGACCCGCCAGAAAATAGAAAACAATTGGATAGAGGCTTATAGGTGCACCCACTGTGAGCTGACAAGGTGTCAGTATGCTCATCACGAGATGTTTGAGTCATAAATGGTCAAATAAAAAGGCTATTGTTACGTTTATTTTGGGGAAAAAGTTGCATATAGCCCCTTTAAAATAGTTCAAAAGATGATCGGAGTAGGTCTTTATCTTAAACCGTAGGCTTATCTTGGTGTCTTTTTCATTTCTTAAAAGTTTTATAACAATTTATTATATTAATCGCTTGACATTTTGTTTAGTTTGTGTGCAAAAACCAAGCCAAAAAAGCTGATTATGATACAGCTGCTGAAGCCACAGCTAACCAGCTAACCAGCGATGGCTGAGTGTAGACGGAGCCCAGGAAAGTGACTGAAAGAGCGCTGAAGCCAGCATGTCTTTCCACCCAGGTTTGTATTTTTGAAAGCGTTTTGTTTTTGCTCTATATTATATTATGTCTATAATATGAGTTAGTGGTGTCATGTAGGTGCTGAATATAAGTGGCCCAAGAACGGACCCTTGAGGAACCCCTCATCTGATCTTTAGTTGGTCACACACATAATTACCAGATGATCCTGCCCACTTTTGGGCATTTTTGTAGTGGTGGAGTACAGGGTGGACATTTTTAAAGGAATGGGTGGTGTTAGCAGCGCGGCCGATTGTGGTAAACTACTTTTTTCAGGACATCTTTTGCAGTTCAGGTCATTTGCTCTCTTTTGTGATTTGAGAGGAGGAGGGCTTGGTGACGGAGCAAGCCTGAGTCTGCGGTTGTGATAGGCTAAAAATGAAAAAGGGAAACATTTCTATCAAACGTTTTACTAGCCCTTCTTTTTCCATCGCATCACACGTCCATCGGTCGATATATAGTTAGTGAATTATCATCCAGCACTATATACCATGCCCATCCCTCCCCTCCCCCTCCAGGAACACAGACGGCAACAAGATGCAAGATGGAAACAAACATTGGATTTAATATCCGTACAGTTTTAGTTAGTGGGCCGATACCGATATGTTAAAAAATTGACTAATATCAGCTGATACTGATGTTAATACCGATATGTCGTGCTTTCCTACAAAAAAAAAAGGCCAGCATGAAGGGATTCCTATTCCTAACAGTAACAGTCTCTTTACTCACCTCAATCAGGTAGCTGCAGCTAATTTAAAATGCTGCAGCCAGAGTCCTGCCAAACACCAGTAAAATTGATCATATCATACTAGAGCTTAATTCACTGAACTAGTTTCATTTTTATAAGATAATTAAAAAATGCATTGGCTGTCTATTTCTGCTACTGAATGGTCTTAGGCTGAAATGCATTTCAGAGTTGACAAATATAGGTCATCGGTTAGGTCATAGGTTAGGTCATCAGAGAGCTGTTCACTCTGGGTTCTCAGGACCAGAGCTAAACACCAGGAGAAAGCATGAAATCAACTGTTTCTCCTCCTTTTAACTCTGAACTGAAACCTAATGTTTTCAGTATTCTGCCCAAATTGGTCAAAGGTGACTTCATCGGGTCATTTATTATAATGTCTCAGCTTTTCAGTCATTCAAATTAGCATTTAAACATTCCTCTCTTTTCAAGTGAAACTTCAGTTTTACTGTTACTTTACTTCTTTTCTTTTATTTTCCCGTGGATCACATTGAGCTATATTGTGCAGGAATGACCTTGTCCTGCTGCCCACAAAATCGCTCTAAAAATAGCAAAATACTAATAATCGCAGCAGGCGGTTTATGGTGCCTGGCGCTGCAGAACACTTCAGTCTGTGCACAGAAAAAACAGAAAGTCCAACTCTGAATGAGATTTATTTTTCTTCCATTTTTCCAACACAGACTCAATCAGCAGAGGGCAGTTTGGGGTTAACAGTCACGTGCATCTTCATATTTTTCCCCTCATCCTACTCCTTTAAAATCCGTATTGAACAAAGAACCTTTTTTTCCCCTAAATTCCTTCCTTTCAATTCTTTTCAATTTACTTTATTTTACTATGTTCTATAACTTAAACAAGTCCAAAGTATACAATTCACTTGAGATTTGATTGTATTTTTTAAATTATAAATAAAGCAGTACAATCAGACATAGCCAATATAACGACTTGAAAACATGTTTAGAAATGCCTATAATTAAGAATAAAACATGCTTAAATCACTCTGGAGTTGTTTTGATATTTCGACACCCTAGTCTCCCAGAAGTACTTGAATGCAGCGTGGGCAGCTGTATGGTGAATCGCTTCTCATCGACTTGGATTCCACCGACTTGTGTTTTATCCAAAATAAGGAGTTTAGGCTAATTGGATGCTACTGTGTGGACATCAGCCGGTTTTTCTCTAGTATCAGTGATGTTTCCATTCAGCTTGACATTGTTTCAGGTGAGTCATTCAGTTCAGTGCGGAGCGTGTTATGGACCTTATTGATGTTGAAAGATGCGTTTGCTGACAAAGTTCTGGTTGGGTCCATCTTTCTTTTTCTACTGTAGCTGCATGAGAAACCATTAATGTTCCTAAACAGAAGAGTTTAGTGATAGCTGGGAGTCCTTTACTGTTTTGTTTTGGTGTCATGCTTTAAAGTTGCGCTGCGGAACGTCGCATTGCGCTCTGAGTTCCTCGCATAAACAGTCTGCATGTGTTCTGTCTGGTACACGTGCGTACGTGTGTTCCGAACCCACAGGGCCGTACCAAAAAATCGATATACGAATACATGTACCGTTACACTAAGTACACCGTTACAAGTCATCACCCTTGATGCCTTCCTCCATTTAATCCTGAAACATGCAGAAGTATCCCTGAAGTGATCCGACTGGACATCCAGCAGCAGGAGGTGCAACAGAAGCTGTTTTCCGTTTGATTTCACTAATGCATTACGAAAAACCAGCAGCACCAACCCAAAACATTTACTGTCGGTTAAGATGTAAAATTTTAATCAACACTAAATCATTAATGTCCTTCCTCTGTGCCTAATTTTAGGTCGAATTAATTTTATATAAATGTGGCAGCCAGTTGAGCTACCAAAATATTGGTTCAATATTTTTCTTCCTCTCTATCCTCCTTTAATTCCCTTATTTGCCCTCGTCCACACAGCAGCCGAAGATTCTGAATTTCCCATCCATATCTCACATCGGCATGCTCGTTGGAAATTCAATTAATTTCCCTCTCAACTGGCGGCAGCATCTAGCCCTCGCTAACCTTGTCATATTTACTCTCAGAGCTCCAGCACAATGCAGAGAAAGCAGGAATAAGCTGGCAGCCAGTTACAAACACCCTCTCATTTTTCTCCCCCCATCTTTTTCTATTCACTCTTGTGGAAAATTGTGTTGCACTCTTGTTTTTTTTGAGTGGTCCTTGTGCAGAGAAACACTCTTGTCTCATGTGGATTGTTAAGGGCACTAGCAGCCCACCTGTGTGGCGCTGCAGTGGACATAAAAACAAAAAAGAGAAAGTTACCATAAAAACTAAGATAAAAGATTCCTAGATAATTTTACTTTTAACGCTAGGTAAATTTAGCCTCAGACTACTGATATCAGAAAAAAGGCCTTTTGACCAACAATAACATTAAATATGTGCAAGGTTTTCTGTAAATGAGGAGCTTTCATTCAACAAAGTCTCTCAGTAACAACAAAAGGCCATGTTTGAGCTTCCAGCAGTGCAGAAAAAACAACATCCAGGCCAACGTTTTTCACTATATTTCTGGATTGAATGTATTGGTTCACACAAACTGATGTTCAATGATAGAAAAAAAGAAAAAAAAGATTTTCTCCCACCAAGGCATTTCAATGAGTATGAGGTCTGGACTTTGACTGGACCATTGCCACACTGTGGCACCCACGTCGACTATTCTGTTGGAGATTTGCGAACACTGTCCTGTTAATGACCCAGTTTGGTCCAAGATTCAGAGGTTGGACAGATGGACTCACATTTGACCCTAGAATATTTTTTGTGTACAGCAGCTTTCACCAGCAAGCTGCAAAACGTACCCAAACTCTCCAGATTTGGGGTGTTGGTGCTGACATGGTGCGTTTGAGCTTGATGCTGTGCATGATGGCCAAACATCTCAAATATAGTCTTTACTGTCCAGAGGGACATTGGTTAAAAAGTCCTTGGTCTATAATAAGGCTGCGGACCTTACCAGTAGGTGGCGGTAATGCACCAATTTGTTGTTTGTCAGTCACCAACAAACATCACTCCTGATAGGGTCGGCAGCTGTTGGGGATGTTTTCCATTTGGTGATAATCTTTCTCTCTGCAGGATGATGGACTTAGGATAGTTTGGTAATCTCCCCCCAAAAATGACTGAGAGATCGATGGGGAGGAACAATTGCTTCTCTAAGATCACTGCTATTCTCTTCCTGCCTTGCCATTGCGTTAACACACACCTGTATGCCCCAGTACAGCAAACTGGGACCTGAAACAAACCAACACATCACCAGTAAAAAGGATCTCAGTCACCTTTTGGAGCATCCATGTCCTTCTATTAATCTCGGAATAAATGGATGGTAAACCAACATCAGTATGACAGCAGCTGACTAATGATCGTTTCTCTAATCTCATGCTACATTTGTTCAGCAGTGTAATTATTCAGTGTAAATTGTTGTAGTTATTACATGGAGGAATGGCTGCTCCACCTCAAGCAACCTCACAACATCAGATCATATAAAAGCCATTTATTTCCCTTTGTCCAGAAACCCCGGCCTACTCCATCACTCCCAGTTTCTACCTTCGAATTACATCGACTTGCAAAGCGACACCAGCAGTGACATTTTCCCTTAACTTAGAGAAGTTTTATTTCTTCTAAGAACTATTTGCCCCAAAGCGTTATCTGAGTGAAGTTAAGAAAAGGCATCGAAATGCTTTTTGTTTTCACAGCCTGTGTGTGCATGCCCACAGGGAAGAACAAAGAAACAGCAGAAAAAGACACACAGAGAGAGAGGAAAGACATTTAAATCTAAAACTGAGATTCGAGTAATTATCCAGCTTCAGTAAATGCTTTAAAAGGGGATTATGACTGAGTGATGCTGTTAAATTTAGTGTGACGTTACGGTTAGTTTAAATGATGGTTTTGGTAAGACATTGTAGAACATGGTCAGGTGAAAGCTGCATATCAAAAACAAAACAAAGAGTTTCAGCACCAGGTAAGGAAAGGGCTAAAGTATATCAAACTTCCTGCAGAGACAGAACAGCTCAAGTTAGAAGAATCAACTGATCTTTTCTACCATTAAATTATTCAAAGTCTTTTTTAACCAGTGTACTGTACGCTTCTGGATGTATTCAGGAATCCATGTCTTGCTTACTAGATATCGAGCTGTCATAAGATCTACCCAGTTTAAAAGGAGCAGTAAGAATTTTACAGTGAAATAATCACAAAACTGTCTAATGTCTAAATCACGTTGGAATGAAGGTTGCATTAAAACGGATTTCCTTTTCAGCCGGCTGGGTGGTTGCAAGTTTTTATCATTTTAAAAAGGCAGCAGAGGGGCGTAGTCATTGTTTACAATCTGTGAGCCCGCAAAGTCTTCAACACAAACACCGCGCTGGCATTCGTAATTCGACGCCGACCGGGCTGGAGGCTAATGTTGAGCTAACAATGATAGCAGTAAATTAGAAAAAAAATTGTAGGCTCTAAAAATATCTCAAGCTACTTTTTTCTGTTGAATTGCAGCGAAATGTATTAATCTACTCATCAACTTACTGTGTATGACTCGTCTTCACTCGTTATCTTGAATTTTCTGGCGCTGATCAGTAACTGGCAACCCGGCATGAAACTCACGAAGGGGAGGGGGCTGAGGGGGAGAGAGCGGACTCTTTTGTTTTTCTACACTAATGCAGTACCTACATTTCACCACAAGATGCTATTCTTACATATCGAACCTTTAACTTTTTGCATCATCATCATCTCCAGATGTTCCACAGTCGTCCCCAGAACAGAATCAACCTTCTTTATCAGGTTGTTTAGCCTTTTTAGGTCCCTGGCTCTGATGCTGCTACCCCAACAGATGATGGCAGAAGAGATCACACTCTCCACAACAGAATCATAGGTCATTTTTCACATCTGATAGTCCGGTAGACTAGATTCAATTGGGGACCAAAATTGCCACATTGTTACCTTTTTTTAGCTGGTGGGGTTCGCTTTCACACTGCACTTTGTCAAATGAATCAAACGTTTCGGACAACCTCCCCGCCTGTGGTGGCGCTGCACCAAGAAGCACTCAACACTAGAACACTTCCTGTTCCGTGAAATGTAAACTAACATGGCGTGGCATCAAATCTGCAGCAGTGGGCTCAGCATGAGCACAGGACAAGGTAGAGTTGTTGTTGCGCTGTTATTTTGGTTGCCTTTACCCAGACTGCCCTGCGTTGTAGTCCGCTTCATCCCTTTGAAGCGTCCTCCGGACGCTACAAACCTAGCCGAGACCTAGGTTTGTAGGTGGGCTAGAGTTCGCTTTTTTGGTCCACATCAGAGTTCTCTCCATACAAACTGGACTCTCTGGGCAAACGGATTAGAGTTCGATTAAAACGGATTAAACAGGGCTGGTGTGAATGCACCCTTAAATAGAAACACACCAGGTATGGCCACTCATACTGAGCCTGGTTTTCTGTTTCATGTCACCACATGCTCGCTGAGGAATCGGAGCCGGGTCCATTCCTCATGTTAAGTGAATTGAGACTTCATTTTTCACAAATTGGTTCTATATGAATAAACTGAATTAGGGGGTTATGTTAACTAAATACTTTCCACATTTTACGGATTTTTTTTTAAAACGGTGTTGGGAAAAACCTGAAGATTAGTATTCACACCCCAGACCACTTGGTGCAGATGCGCAGACATGTTCAACGTTACGCACGGAGTTCAGGTAACGAAAGCAATCAAGAAAGAAAATTCCCATGAGAGCTTCTGAGCAGCATCTCAGATCTGGACACCGTACTCAATGCATCTTGCTAACAGGGAGCTGACAGCGCGTTGAAGAGTGACCAAGGCTTTGGAGCGCGTCGCTCCCAAAAGGCCGGTGTCACACCAACCACAGGTGTATGCTCCAGGCAAGCCTAGACTTTAGAAGGGGCTTACCGTATAAGTATATTTCACTGTTGCACTGTCTTGCACTTAATCAGTTTCATTATTTATCTTGAAGTCCATGCAAAAGCAGCCATTCAAAGATTTTAATTTTTTATTGAGACAACATATTCTAATTTGGAATCCAAAGCTGTAGTTTTGCTTTTCTTGAAATTAGTCCAGGTTTGTTTGTGACTAAACGCTTAATAAAGATGTAAGTTGTAAAAACCGAACTTTTCAGCAATTTCAGCTTGTAATCCTTACCAAAAAAAAAACAACATATATCTAAATACATATATTAAGGATGCACCAATGTGAAAATTTGGGCCAATATTGATATCTGACAGTACCACTGCTGGACATATATACACACAAAAACAGATTTTGTGCATTATATCCTTACGCTGAAGCGATGGCTTACAGGTCAGGAAACTGCTCATCCAGAGAGTCTCTCCGACTTCTGATCGCTGCAACTGGACAAATGTTCCCTGATTTCAAAACTTTGGCTGAAGTGACGCTTTCATTCCAGTCTCCAGTGCCTCCAGAACATCAATACCCCCATGAGAAGTCATCTGTCCGAGGCAAAAATCCAAAACCTGATGACAATAACCTCTGCAGAAATCCCACTATTTGATCACGGTGAACATTTCAGTTCCATGTGGAGCAGGAGGAAGTTGTTAGACTGTGCTCAGGCCACAGCAGGTGAACTGTTCGTATTTTAAGTGCAATCGTTTGATTTCATTTTCTCCGTCTCTGTTCAGCTTGAAAATGATTGAAAATGAATAAAATAATAACTACTATTGAATAGGTTATCATTTTAAATATTGACGGGTAAGAATAGAATATGACCAGAGTTTTTTTTACCCAGTCGGTCAAAATGACGGACAACAAAAATATCTAGCAGGACATCTGAGGTGCAGAGGCTCTGGTGTATGAAGTGTATAAACCTGTGCTGGTCTTTAACCTTCTGTGGTTCATTGTCTCTGCAGCTCCATTAGGACAAGCTTTTGTTCTGCAACATGGTGCTCTGAACATTGTTGTCATTGCATCGGCCCCATATGGAAGAAATTATGAATAAAATTGTCAAACTGAGTTTACCTGTGTGGGTAACTTTAATCTAACTTTTCTGAGGGCACTTAGCTAAGGATTGTGTGTATAATTACACTGGCATTGCTCCAGACTACTATGAAACTATGAGTGTGTCACGCAGATGGCCTAATCTATTCAATTATAACCATATGTATAACGAACCTCTTTTCACACTGTGGAAAGCTGCCATTTAGAAGCCTTTTGTGTTCACACACACTCCAAATATGCAACCCCTCCCACCACTCCACCCTAAAATAAAGTCTACTTCCATTTTGCTACTTAGTGCTCTGAACCATTAAAAAGCACTTCAGGCACTTTTACCACAGAAGAAATCTGCTTACTTATTTCATTGAGAAACCCAAATATGCTTTCACCGTGGCTTTCAGAGCTCACTAGAAGACATATGGAGTCCCTTCAGAAGGGGCCACTGTGCTTCACCGGAGCTTCTAGAAAGAAAATGAGTCACTCTGTCAAACCAAATAAAGACTTTCACTTATTAAAACAGCTAAAAACATTCAATAGGACGCTATTTTCAGCCAGACGTATGACAGCAATGTGGTGTGGTAGTGGGCAACAAACCTCTCATTTAAAATCATGAACAAACAAATAGATGAGCTTTCTTTCAAATTTATGCACAAATCTTTACTGAGCATGAACTGTACAGGCTTCAAAAAAGCATCACACTGTCTGTTATTATTATTATTTTTTATTTAGGCCAATTTTTGATTGTTGCAGTCTTTTTAAAGAATGGGGTCCAGCAGCAAAGGGCGAGTGGTCAAATGGGACCAAGAGGACAGATGTTCCAGTAATAAAACAAGGCTCAAGGAGAAACTGCAGCAACGATAGATATAGTCATCTGTCTATTACATCTGGAGATAAACAAGTCTTGTGCTTATGTTTGCTTTATTAACATAAAACCAAATAAACATGAGGTATTGATAATATATTGTCTACAGTTATTGTTGCAGGAGCTGATGTTTATTCCGTGAAATAACGTCTCTCACATGGTCGGCTTTTTAATTTGGATTCATTTAAGTTTTTCCACAGATGTGAGAGGAATAGTTCTTCATGTTTTCAGGGTCATTTTCCAATTTTAGTCCTCTGAGAGCATTCATTGTTTGGTTGGTCCGACCACAACACACCATGTAGAACAATAGGAGGTCATTAGAGTCGATGCACTGTTGTGAATATAACGGATTTTACTGTGACGTTTTTAAGTGTAGTCATCTGAGAATCTTTTGGAAATTTTATGACTAAGTGTGGATTTTTAATGATAAAAAAAAATACTACGAAAACACAAAATGCATTGAAATGGCTAACCTTTCAGGAGCGTGCCTTCATGCAAATCCACATCATGGATTCTCAGGAAACCTTGTAACCATGGGTAACTGATTATGTTGTAAAACAGGAGAGAACATTTGGAAATCAGCCCAAATCAGCCCATATCCAGACAAATTTAAATAACTCGTTGGACATGCTGATCTTTCACACACTTTAAGCCAAGAAACAACTCACCAGGTATTTTTATTTTTTACCTTTAGCGTCTTTAAACATTCTCCATATTCAGGATGTGTAAGACTAAAATTTCTTGGTTTATAATTCAGATTAGCCTGTAAACACAGTGGGCGAGTTTATGCAGCAAAGTGCCCAGCTAAGTCATAGTGAATGGAGATGGCTCTCAGATGGTGAGGCACGGGAAGGGAAGTGTGCTGGTAGAGAGCAGGTTAACCAACCGTCCTCTTTTCCCCAGACATGTCCACGTTTCACGTCCTGTCCGGGGGGTCTGGGGGGATTTCATAGATTGATGAAAATGTCCGGTTTTCATCGTTTGTAAGGGGACCAATAAACATACTTAAAGTAACGGGTTTGATGCATGGAATACGACAGCTTTTCTCTCATCTGACGTCGTCCCCGAGCTGCTGCCTAGTCGATGGTTCTGATACGTTCATAGACGGAACGGACAGAGAGCTGTGATAAGCTGCACCATGTTGTCCTGCACGGAGTTGCGACTGTTTACAAGATATCAAAGCACAAGTGTAGCTTTACAGAAGAACAGAGCTGGCATATGTGTTTCTGTGTGACAAAAGTGGCAAAGACCCAGAAGGTTCACATGGACACAAAAACTATAATATTACTGTGCAAAATGAGAATTCATCTATAAATTGACTGAGGAGGATGAAGGTAAAAACTAAAGAGTGGAGTATGCACTTTTTATTGCCTTTTTGAGACTTTTTTTGCTTTTTACTTTTATTATTAGGTTGAAAAGACAATAATACTTGTTTTCTCATAACATTATTTCAGATTTTTGTTTATTTTTTGTCCTGTATGACTTAAACAGTTAACTATTATTGATACTGGTAAATTTTCCAATGCGGAAGACAAATAATGTCTATTATTAATTCATTTCCAGAGGTTTTAAAGTCATTTTTGTACTAATGAAAGCCTATCTTAAGTTTATTACTTAACTGTTCATTCCAACCACATGGCGAATGCATGCTTTAAATATGTTAAAATCAAAAGTCTTGTGTCCTCTATTTTGGAAATCAAAATATGGACACTCTAGTAGAGACGGGAGGCTTGGAACCCTTTCATAACTGCTTCCAGTTCAAGTTTTGGTCTTGTTGTTGACCCAAGGTCTAGGACGGTTCCTGGAATACAACCAGAATTTTCTTTGGCTATATGGGGCATGGAATAACACTGTGGTCCCTCACCTGCTTGTTGCTGCACACTGCCAGTCAGCTGGTTGAATGACACCTCCTGTAACACCTTTTTAAACTTTTGGTATTATTATTTTCTGTGATTTTCCGCTCACTGTACATTATTGGCTAATCAAATGCCATACTCTGACAAAAGACTGTATTTATACAGCGTAGTTAGTTTACAGTCAAGAACATTAGAACTCACTAAGGATATAGAACTATTCTTGCATGTGCAATATAAAACCTTATTTTTGCTTTTTTGCTATCTGATTATGGTCATTTAGTTTGTAATTGAGGAGAAAATTGTTAACAAAAAAAACAACAACTAAAAAACACAATATTATAGACTGAATTGAAGATTGATGCACTACAAAAACACTATTAACCGTTTCTTCTGTTGAGTAATTGTTGTTTGATGGCTCAACAAAAGCCAAATCCAATAGGGCAGCATTTCACAAATGCCATATATTTCAAAAGGTAAAAAGAAAAAGACCACATATTTGTGGAGTCACCAGACGGGGGCACCATCTCCAGGCTTCCAAAGGTGCACAGAAAGTGAAAGAAGAAGCGGCTGCCTCCACAAGCCAATGTACCACAGCCAACTCTAACTGACATATTTGATGGCCAACGTAAACGGCAGAATGCGGAAGTCTATTCTAAAGTTGTTTATTTTATTTTATTTAAATGTACATTTACATTTCTGAGAAACATCTACTTAATATTGTCAGCTGACATTTCTATTTATTCACCTGTTTTGTATATTTATCACTTTGTTAGTTTATTGATTTGTTTGATTAACTTTTGTTAAATGTTTAATTTTCAACTTTGCAGTGCACAAAATTACGATTTAAGAGTTGGTTAAATTCAGTTTTCAAAAACAGATTAGGTTCAGAAATGTTGTGCATCCATTGTTGTTATTGGTGGGACGTTTTAGTAGAAAAACGATACAATGTATTTTTAAGATGGATGGAGCCTCCGTGACATCAGCAGTAGGTTCCTAAAGAGGTGAATTTAAGCCTTGTGCCCCCATCATGGCCACGCCAGGCGTCCGTCACGCCCGTAAAGAACAGAAAATGGGCAAAGAGGTGGAGCTGAGAGGGTAGGGGGCGGATGATTGACACCCATCAAACTCTGAGCCAACATAGCTAACTGAGCTAACCTGGAGCTAACCGAAGCTAATGGAGGTTAGCGGGCACTTTTAGCCAGAAAACCTCGGTTGAGCGACTCTGCTATCCCTACGCCTTCTAGGTGGATTCAATAATTTTTTTTCAAATAAAATCATGGAGCCTTGTTTTTCCAGATCATCCAGGTCAACAAGTCATAATGACTGCAAGCAAAACGCAGTTCAGCCTTTGCACAAACAGCCTTTTCTTACAAAGGCATCAAGGAATGGAATAAACTCCCATAGAATTTGAAACTTTCCTCTGAACTACAAATTTGCTCTTGTATTTACTTAAGATATTGGTCTTAGTGATGTTTTATTGAATGATTGTATTATGTAATCAGTGATTGTTGTGTTTTTACAATTTAAGATATTTTAATTCACATTCTCACCTGCTCAGTGACTGCAGATGAAACTAGCTTTGGCTATAATCTGGTGTAAAACATCTTTAATTAATGTTTTTGCCCATTGTCCCTGTTAAATAAACAAATAAAATAAAATAAAATGAATAACTTTCAACATCAGTATGACAGCAGCTGACTAATGATCGTTTCTGTTAGTGCAATCAGTACCACAGCAAGCCATCATTGTCCAATAACTGCATGATTAAGATACGGACACGAAAAAACACTGAAGAAACAACCGAAGGTCAAGTTCAGAGAAACAAAATGTCCAAGACTTAACGTGAGGCCAAGGCCAAAGGCCTTCCCTGGAGCAAGCAGAGGAAGACAAGCTGCTAGCCACCAGCGCTAGCCCTGACAGCACACCAGAGACCTGTCAATCAAAAGGACACGCCCCTTATTATTCATAGTTTCAAGCTTCAATTACATCTAAATGGATGAGTTATAAAAACAATCACCCCCTCAAGAGTTGTCAAGACAGAAAACTTTACCTATTAAACCTAAAATGTTTTTTTGAACCAGGCTGTAAACACGTTAATTTCTGCTGTGAAGTTGGCATTTTTGACATGGGAGACAATGGAAACTTGCTCCTTTATGCAGCAAGCCCCTAGTGGATGAGGGGGGAACTGCAATTGTTGTTTTAAAACCCATAGTTATTCTTTAGCTTCCAAAGAATACGCAGGACTTGGTTTGACCTTATTTTGCTTCAATTGTTCTCATTTTGTTGAACTGAATCGGTTGACTATCATATTTTTATGTCTGTTTTTAGTGTTAGGCTTTGTGAAGTACTTTGTTTCAGTTGTTATTGTTTAATAAATAAAGTTGGTATGGTATGTTCCACAATTTTTGTGGTAAAAGAGTAAAGTTTTAGCATTTTTACTGAGGCTTATCGCAACATGAGAATCTAATAACAGCTCATTTGTTCACAAAAACAAACTTTAACTTCAGCTCAGCAGAAATGATTGATTATTTGCTAAGAGATTACAAACTATAATAGACTGCAGGGAGAATACACAGACTTAATTATTATTTCAACTGTTTGGACACCTTACTGACAGAAGACATTCACCTGAACGAGCCCCCCCCCCCCCACCCTTACTCAAACACAGCTCAGACAAATGCTGGGGGCTTTGGCACAACGTTACCGCCTCTGTCCCCTTCACCTGCTGGCTCTGCTGTGCAGCAGTGACAGAACATCTCAGGAAATGTCCGCCTCCAGCCTGCAGCCCCTTTCTGCACAGACTCCGCCGGTGTCAGATGGTTGCACAGTCAACCCCCAACATGCCACTTCTAATCTCGCCCCCAGCCTGTTGCTGAGCTCTGGAGAGGAGCCTTGGACAGCCGGATGGCTGGTGAAGAGTGGCAGGATTTGGTCTCGGAGGCGGAGGAGGAAAGACTAATCTTTTGTGCACAAGACCACCGAGGAGGATTGGCCGGGGCTTAACCAAATCAAATCAAACTTTATTTATAAAGCGCTTTTCAAACCACAACAAAGTTTCTCAAAGTGCTTTACAGATTCAAATGACCCACAATCCCCCCCCCCCCTTCCCAAAACCCAAAAGTAAAAAACATCACCACAACTATAACCCCCCGTCTCCCATGCACGCACACACATAAAGCAACAATAGACAAAACCAAAACGGGCTGAGTACAGATGAGCCAAGAAACATCATCATGGAAGCCATCTACATCGACAGCAGCAGATCAACAGCAGCAGCCAAGGCACTGACCCAGGGAGCCCAGAGGAAGGAGGGCTGGTACCCCCACCTCCACCCAAGCACCACCTGGAGAGCACCAAGGCAGCCACAGCCGACCACCGCCCCCGAGGCAGAGGGCTCCCACAGAGGAAACACTGGAAGGAAAACTAAAATGAGTTAAAATATTTAAATAAAAAAAATTATAAGATATGATCAAATAAAAATACAAAGCAGAAAAACAATATTTGATGAATAGCCATCTAAAAGCTAAAAAGAAATAATTAAACAGTAATTAAACAGATTTAATAAATAATAATCAGTTAAAAGCTATATCAAAAAGGTGAGTCTTGAGCCTGCTCTTAAAAACATGAACGTTCTCTGCAGCCCTGAGGTCCTCAGGCAGCCTGTTCCAGAGGTGAGCGCCATAATAACAGAAAGACGCCTCACCATGAGTGTGCGTCCTGACTTTTGGGGTGACAAGGAGACGGCTGCCAGAGGAGCGCAGAGACCGCGAAGGTTCATACGGTAAAAGCAATTCCGAAAGATAAGAAGGCCCAAGACCATTAAGACGCTTAAAATCGATCCTAAAACATACAGGGAGCCAATGCAGTAATTGACAGGTGTAATGTGTTCCCGCCTCCTGGTCTTCATCAGGACACGTGCTGCTGAATTTTGTAAAAGCTGTAAACCTGAGATATACTTTTTGGGAAGACCAGAAAGCAGGGCATTACAGTAATCAATCCTACTGGAGATAAAAGCATCAGCGTCTCCGTATTGGCCAGAGAGAGAATGGGGCGGACTCTGGCGATGTTCTTTAAGTGATAAAAAGCTATTTTAGTAATGTTTTTTATGTGAGGAATAAAAGTCAATTCAGAGTCAAAAATCACGCCCAGGTTCTTCACTTGTAAAGAAGGATTCAAAGACAGTGATTGTAGTTTTGGTAAAAGTTTCTCTCTCTGAGCCTCAGGACCGATGACTAAAACTTCAGTTTTGTCCTGGTTGAGCTGGAGAAAGTTTTCTGCCATCCAGGATTTGATGTCTAAAATGCAGTTAAAAAGTGCATCCATTGGCTGTGTGTCATCGGGAGACATGGAGATGTATAACTGTGTATCATCAGCATAACTGTGAAAGTTAACTCCATGTCTTCTGATGATGCTGCCAAGAGGGAGCATATAAAGGTTAAAAAGCACTGGGCCTAAAATCGAACCCTGGGGCACACCACATGTAATCCTGTGGACTTTAGAGGAGCAGGTATCTAAACTTACCATAAAAGTCCTGTCTGTGAGATAGGATGTGAACCATTTATGAACAGCACCAGAGAGGCCAATCTGTTTTAAACGAGTTAAAAGAATAGTGTGGTCTACTGTATCAAAGGATGTGCTTAGATCCAGTAGAACCAACACTGTCACCTTCTGGGCATCATAGTTTAATCAAAAATCATTTAAAATTTTTAAAAGAGCCGTCTCTGTGCTGTGGTTCACCCTAAAACCAGACTGAAATTTCTCCAGGACATTATGAGCGTTAATAAAATCATTAAGTTGATTTAAAACAAGTTTTTCTAAAACTTTGCTTAAAAATGGTAAGTTAGATACCGGTCGGAAGTTGTTTAAATCATTAAAATCTAAATTGCTCTTCTTCAGCAGGGGCCTCACTACCGCCCCTGTAAAGGCGACAGGAAAGACCCCCATCTGAAGGGAACAATTCATCAAGGTTAAAATCTCGTCTTTAAAAGATTCATAAAATTGCTTAAAAAACCGGGTGGGAATCGGGTCCAGGGAGAGAGATATACAGGGAAAAGAAAATTGGAAACCAAACCAGGAAAGCCGAAAAGAGTCAGAGAAAATACAGCAAGTGCTGTGTCAGGGTGTGGAGGACATTAGCGGAGCGAGAAAGTGGAAACTGGCATGCTGCAACACATTTATTAAACTGTACAAAGCAGGCAACCTATCGGCAGAGTCCATTTTTAAAGAAATGAGCCGTGAACCTGCTCAAACCTGCACTGACCTGTTAGCAAATCGCGCTTTATTTATATGCACAGTTCACAGAGGTTAATATTCATTTGGAGTGGAGCTTCAGTGCAGCTGTTTGTGGGACTAAAAAATTCACACTTCATTTAGCTCCTTAAAAAGAGAAAAGCCCCACCTGAGAGCAGCAAGGCGCTGCCAATTCAAATGCTGGCTGAGCCTTTTTTCCCCCTCTGCACTGGTGGTTACAACTAACATCAGCGTGATTGTTTTTCTCGTGTGTCGAAAAGATGCCGACAGATCTGTCTAATGTATATCCTGCCTTCTCAAACAATGAGACCTGGGAGAGACGGTCTTCTCAAAAACCCTGAAGAAAATAGAGCAACAACAGAAGAGGACTGAAGAGTGAAAATGCAAGGTTATATTGAAGCCATATGGCCTTAGGTAAAACACAAATACACTGAAGTCATGTGATTGCAGAGGACAGTTAGGCTACATATGGAGGGATTCAAGGTGGCACTAGTAGAGAAATATGAAACATGGAAACATAAAAATACTAAATACTGAAGGTAGAATTACTGTTTAACATGGTGGATTCATTTTCCATAGTATCAACATTAAAAAAGCTCCAAGTATGCTAATATCAATGCTGGTTTTATTGTTGCTAATTCCATTTGCCCCAGGCCTCATCTGAAAGTGTTAGCTTAGACGACAGGTCCCCAACCCGAGGGCCGTGGGTAATTTGGCCCCTGGCCGTGCAGAAAGAATACATAACTTACAGTATTTTGTTTGATTTATTGTCTGATTATTATCTGCTGACATTACAGTATACAACACATGAACAAGTGAAGTAGAGAAGAAATCAACAGATACAAATAGCCAGGGGTGTTATATAAATACTGTACATGCAAAACATTACGTAGCCTATATGAATTGTTTTGAGAGGCTTTTTTTGATAGTGTGATATTGAAAATCCATCAAAATACGGTTCATATCTTCATAACTGCCAATCACTGCTGAGATGATTGTTGCTCATTTTGTTAGCTTCAGTCCTCAACTGAAGTTATCAGCCTAGAAAGCTTTTTTCTGAATAATTGTCATATTTTTCCATTAGATAGTTCCTCGGGCCTGATGCCATTAACAAATCCTATTTTGTAAGAAAGAGTACCGCTGTAGGGTTGTAATACTATGTTGTGACATTTATTTTATAACAACTATGGCCATTTTAATACGACAGTAAAAAACTTAGTTTACTCCATTTTGAAGTTGGACAGCACCAGAAAAAAGTTAACACAAAGTAAGCTTTACTTATTCAGAATAATGACAGTCAGACACCTATTTTAGATACAGCAGGTACAATACTGTTTGTTCATAACCACGCTCTAGAATTCCACTTTAAAAAAGACAGATGCTTTCAAGTAAGCAAGGGAACCTATGCTTTTGAACTCTCAGCAGGATATTCCCTGATTGCTGTCTATGTACGCTTTCCAAATTATTCAGTCATGTTTACTGTAGAGGGGCCTTAGTCTGTTGTGAAGGGTTTTTATAGCTATTGTTTCTATCCAGCTTCTGATATGCTGATTCAGTTGTTTATAGAAAAAAAAACAGACTGAATGAGACTAAATGTACCTCATTCAATTTAAAACAGTCAGGAAGCTGAGGTGCCACAGTGAAGTGATTTGTGTCCATAGCTGCATAACGATTCTGTGAGACATCAATGGGACAAAATGTGTTAATCTTTTCAGAGTTTTTATAATCAACGCCTACAGTAGAAATGTCTTTAACAGCTCTTCATCATTCTCTTGTTGGTCCTTACTGGTAATTTGAGAAACTCAGCGGGGGCATGAAATGAGAAAAGGCAAGGTTGACACTTACGTTGTGATGCTTCAACTGTGAACTGTGTACTGAAAGATTGCTTTTAGTAAAAAAAAACAAAAAAAACACACAAAAAACGCACAACACAGCTGTCTTATAAGATTAGAAAAGCACACAGTCAGAGAGGCTTGTTAATCAGCCTGACAGTTGTTAATTAACCCATTCTGTTCAGTTCTGACAGTAATGTTTTCTGTGTCAGTCAAATCTAATAATCAGTCTTTTAAAAGTGTAAAATTTGTATCAGGGAACAAAAGAGAGGCTTGTGGGGAAAAAATGGGAAGTTTTTCTGCTACATCATAAAAGGACACAAATAAGATTAATTTTAAGAATTTTATACGTCTTTACCACAAAAATTCAGCTTTGATTTATTGATTAACTTATTGCATAACTATTAAATGATCTGCAAGTTTAGGAGCCATAAAAACAGAAAGGTTACTTTTACAGGAAAGCTTGCATGATTTTCTGCAGAAAGAAATGCAACAGAGGTTAGAAGTTAGTCCACAGAGACTCTCTTACTCAACAAGTCTCACTTCTGAAAGTAAAGAACCAAAATAAATGAAAAGCTGTAATGATTTGATGTTTTTTTCTTTCATATGACTCAAAGCTCAATCATCAGTCCAAGGATAGTTAATCCCCCTTCGTAATTCACTGTAATATTTCGAGGCTTCCCTCCATCGTGCAGCCCTTCTGCACCGTCTCTGTAAATGCTATTTCAGCGAGTAAATAAACAAGCGAATGTCCCTCTGCCAATCTTCCATTACAAGCCGCAAAGTGATCTGCTCCTGTGATGTAAACAAACCGCCAGGCGTGCCGCGCTCTCTCCCAAAGCGAGGCGTTGAAGTTCTCCTCTCAGAACACAAAGCGCTCAGCAGGCACAGAGTTTCCCCTCCTTTAACGCCGCGAGGGGATTCACCCGCTCCTCCTGAGACGAGCGCCGAAACCCGCAAATAAACAGCCTTCAGACGTTTACATATGGAGCACGCCGCCGCCGAAGGCCACCAGAGAGCGAGCGCTAAGCTCATTTACAGCGGCGATGCAAAGATTCGGAACTGGCTGCTTGGCTTTATGATGTCAGGAATATTCAACATGCAGAAGTGAAGCAAAATACACGTAACTAAATCAAAAATAAATAAAAAAAATATGATGAGAGCAACTGAGCATCATCTTAGACCTGGAGAACGTCTCGCTAACTTGGAGCGTGTTGAAGAGTTACTGAGGCTTTGGTGCTCCAGTGCATGCTGCGGTATTTCCTCCTACTGAAGCGATAGCTTGTTGGTCAGGAAACGGCTCGTCCAGAGAGTCTTTTCGAGTTCGGATCACTTTAATTGGAGAAATGCTCACTGATATAAAAACTTTGGCTGAAATGGCGTTTAATTTCAGTCTCCAGTGTGGCAGCGGGGCGCGGATTCAGCCTCCGGAACATCTAAAGCCCCATGAGAAATCATCTGTCAGAGGCAAAGATCCAAAACCTCATGACAATAACCTCTGCAGCAATCCCACTATTTGATTATGCCCAAGTGGGAGAGCATTTCAATTCCATGCAGAGGAGGAGGCAGATGTGAGACTGTGCATTCAGGCCACAGCAGGTGAACTGTTCGTATTTCAAGTGCAATCGTTTAATTTCATTTTTTTAAATGTAGTTCACTGTTCGGCTTGTTCCAAATACTTAAAATGAATAAAAAAAGACTATTGAATATGGTGTCATTTTAAAAGTTGATGAGTAAAAACAGATTATGACCGAATGTTTTTGACCCCGTCGGTCAAAATGACGGACAACAATAATGTCTAGCTTGACCGCTGATGTGGAATAACCAATCACTGCAAATTAGACAGGGCCTTTTCTCTCTCTGTCTGGTTTTAAACTACTTCTTAAAACTGATTTCTCAAGTGGATGTAAATAATTTAACAAGAACCTTGAAATATTAATCGCCTAAACACACCAAAAAGCGAGTTTGAGGAGCGAAATTGTTTTGTAGATTTAAGGGGAGACCTGGAAGTCTGCGGATGAATTCATTTCGACACGGTCGTTTGCTTCGCTGCATCGTAGAGGTTGTTGTTTTTCCCGGGGTAATAATACGTACATTTCTTGGTCAAACCTGAAAATCATTGAACAAAAAAACATGCAGACAGTGTTGAACGATTGGAGGAAAGAATCACAAAATATCACTAAATGCAATTTAAGACCTAATCTGAAAAATCTGGATATGTTTAAGACTTTTAAAGGCATAAAAGGTCTGAGTTCTTCACCACTGACCAAACTTCCAGTCGACTTTGACTGAAGGAAGAAATGTGTCCCTTTAAGTCATTGTACACAGCTGACTGACAGCATGTAGCAACAGGTAGATGGTTGGCTGCTGGAGAAAACCCTGCACTGTCTTTGCCTTCACATTAAAAGGAGTTTTATGACAACAACAGTATGATGGTGAATGTTAGTGACATTAGTTAACCTCTGCTATCTACGATATACAGTGGCTTGCAAAAGTATTTGGCCCCCTTGAACTTTTCAACATTTTGTCACATTACAGCCACAAACATGAATCAATTTTATTGGAATTCCAAGTGAAAGACCAAAACAAAGTGGTGTACACGTGAGAAGTGGAACGAAAATCATACATGATTCCAAATTTGTTTTACAGATAAATAAGTGAAAAGTGGGGTGTGCGTAATTATTTAGCCCCCTGAGTCCAAACTTTGCAGAACCTCCTTTTGCTGCAATTCCAGCTGCCAGTCTTTTAGGGTATGTCTCTACCAGCTTTGCACATCTACAGACTGAAATTCTTGCCCATTCTTCTTTGCAAAACAGCTCCAGCTCAGTCAGATTAGATGGACAGCGTTTATGAACAGCAGTTTTCAGATCTTGCCACAGATTCTCGATTGGATTTAGATCTGGACTTTGACTGGGCCATTCTAACACATGGATATGTTTTGTTTTAAACCATTCCATTGTTGCCCTGGCTTTATGTTTAGGGTCGTTGTCCTGCTGGAAGGTGAACCTCCGCCCCAGTCTCAAGTCTTTTGCAGACTCCAAGAGGTTTTCTTCCAAGATTGCCCTGTATTTGGCTCCATCCATCTTCCCATCAACTCTAACCAGCTTCCCTGTCCCTGCTGAAGAGAAGCACCCCCAGTCTCATCTGACCAGAGCACCTTCTTCCACATGTTTGCTGTGTCCCCCACATGGCTTTTGGCAAACTGCAAACGGGACTTCTTATGGTTTTCTTTTAACAATGGCTTTCTTCATGCCACTCTTCCATAAAGGCCAACTTTGTGCAGTGCACGACTAATAGTTGTCCTATGGACAGATTCCCCCACCTTAGCTGTAGATCTCTGCAGCTCATCCAGAGTCACCATGGGCCTCTTGGCTGCATTTCTGATCAGCGCTCTCCTTGTTCGGCCTGTGAGTTTAGGTGGACGGCCTTGTCTTGGTAGGTTTACAGTTGTGCCATACTCCTTCCATTTCTGAATGATCTCTTGAACAGTGCTCCGTGGGACGTTCAAGGCTTGGGAAATCTTTTTGTAGCCTAAGCCTGCTTTAAATTTCTCAATAACTTTATCCCTGACCTGTCGGGTGTGTCCATCAGCAAACAGACGTCTTACTGGCAGAACTCCGCACTCTAAAAAAGACTGGCCAGCTTTAAAACGCACGGAATCATCAACCCCAGCCTGTTCTCCGAGGAAGAAAAAAACAAAAGAAACTCCAGCACAGAGAAAGCTCTGAACCCAGACCTGCCGCTTCTGCTAAAAGTAAACAAAAGAGGTTTTAGCCAAAAACAAGAGATATTTCTCCACCTGAAATCCCGCTGAAAAACAGATTCGCAGCCTTGAGTTCCCCGAAAGATGACGCAGCCCCCGGGACCAGTCAAAACCACCAGGAGAAACCCAGTCGCATCAAACGGACACATAACAAAGTAAGAGCCCCCCCAGCAAAGATTGTTATCATACAAGACGGATCAATTAATGAAATTGAGGCTTTTTGTAGCAAGAACACCAAAGTTTATAGCTGCTACAAAAATACAGTGAGAGAAATATCAGAAAAAATCCAGAACATCTTGGACCAACATCCTACTTGTGAAAAACTCGTCATTCACGCTGGATCAGCAGATATCGCGATGAGACAATCAGAGATTCTGAAAAGAGACTTTTCTGATCTCCTACAGAGACTTGATGGACTTAACGTAAACATCCTCATCAGCGGACCAGTCCCTGAAGGGAATGATGAAAGATTTAGCAGACTCCGCATGCTCCATAAATGGTTGAAGAAACAATCAGCTGAGAAGTCGTTCACATTTATTAACAATTTCAAAGTATTTGGAAATGCTAATCATCTGTTCAAAGCAGGCCGGAGTAAGGCTATTGGCATCAAACATTTTCTCTTATCAAAATCAGAAAGCAAAACACTTGCTCCCAAAAGCTGACCTTGAGGCGCCCATGGATATCAGAGAACAAAAACAGCAAGTCATGATGACACCACAGGACCGAACAGATAAACAACCATCAGAGATTAAGTCCTCATCTTCCTGTGACTCAGCCACATCAAATGAGTCTCCATTTAGAAACTTTACAGACAGACTGAACGAGCAAATCAAATTTGGGACACAATTAACACCTAAACTTAGACTACACCAAACGGCTGGGACTAGTGTCAATAAGTCTGGGAGCTTCCCCCCCCTTGAATTTAGCATACCAGTGATTATCAGCAGCAGGAAACATAAACCGTTAACCACACGCTCTCATATTAAACAAAATCTCAAATTGATAACCTGTCAGAAGGTTCTGCTGTCCATCATCACAATACTTAAGTTAGCTTTATTAAACATTAGATCTCTATCCGGGAAGTCTTTTCTTATCAATGACTTCATCACTGAGCATAATTTACACGCCCTTTTTTTATCAGAAACTTGGCTAGATGAAAATAACGAAACAACTTCATTAATAGAATCTAGTCCTCCAAATTATAATTTCTTAAGCGAGAACAGAAAACACAAACGAGGCGGAGGTGTAGCCACCATCTTTCACAACTCAATGAACTTTAAAAAGGTAACTCTGGGCACGTTTGATTCTTTTGAATACCTAGCCACCCAGATAAATGAGCCTAACAAGGCTTTATTTCTCAGTTTATATAAACCACCAAAACTTAACTCTAACTTCTTTAATGATTTCAATGACCTTCTTTCTGTAATATGTATCGACTATGACCAACTAATCATCGTGGGGGACTTTAACATCCATACCGACAACCCCCAAGATAGACAAGCAAAAACGTTAGATGATACTCTCCACAACTTCGGCCTAATCCAGCATGTCAAACAACCAACACACAATAGAGGACACACTCTGGACTTAATTATCAGCAAAGGTTTAAATATTTCCAACCTTTCGTTAATTAATATTGCATTATCTGACCATTTCTCTATTTTCTTTGAAAATACCATTTCTGCTAAATTATCCAGCCACAGTAAGACCACTATAAAAAAGCGTTTTCTATTGGACAGTTCAGTAGAAACCTTTAAACGTATTTACCCTTCCACCACATCCCCCTCATCTCCCAACTCAAACTCAGTAAATAAGTTGGTAGATAATTTCCTTGCGTAAATCTCAGACATCATGGATTCCATTGCTCCAACTAAAGTGAAAGCAGTCTCAGGTAGAAAGAAGTCTCCGTGGACAAGTAATCCACTGGTACGTAGTGAAAAGAGAGAGTGTCGACGAGCCGAGAGAAAATGGCGGAAAACTCGACTCCAGGTTCACTGTGAGATCTACAAAGAGAGACTGAATAGATATCAGCTAACTATAAAAGATGCTAGGGAATCGTTCTTTTCTGAAATTATCAACAGAAACATTAATAATGCACGGACTCTGTTTACAACAGTGGAAAGACTAACTAATCCTTTAGTGACAGTAGCCCCAGAACTAAACTCTACCAGGGCCTGCAATGAATTTGCCAGCTTTTTCACTGAAAAGATTCTAACAATTAGACGGTCAATCTGTACCTCAATATCGAACCCACAACCAGCGCTATCCCCAATCAACAACAATGTAGAGAAAATGTCTGAATTCCACGAATTAAACCAGAACAGCCTTGAAAAAAATCATTATCCAATTAAGCTCCTCCTCCTGCTGTCTTGATATCCTACCCACAGCTTTTCTAAAGAAAGTTCTTCCTGTTATTGGGTCTGATCTTGTTCAAATAGTGAACTCATCCCTGCTATCAGGTGTCTTCCCTCAGGCTTTAAAAACAGCAGTTATTAAACCACTGCTAAAGAAGAAAAATCTGGACAACACGTTAATGCAGAACTACAGGGCAATCTCTAATCTCCCATTCATCAGTAAGATTATTGAAAAAGCTGTTTCAGCAGTTAAATGGCTTCATAACAACGACAAACCGTTTTGATGTTTTTCAGTCTGGTTTACATGCTCACCACAGCACCGAGACTGCCCTCATCAAAGTATTCAATGACATCCGCATAAATACAGACTGTGGAAGAACCACAGTGCTGGTTCTGTTGGGCCTCAGTGCAGCATTTGACACTGTTGATCATGATATTTTATTGGAACAACTGGAGAGGTGGGTCGGACTCTCTGGTACACTACTTGGCTGGTTCGAGTCTTACCTAAAGAACAGGGACTTCTATCTTCGTTTCAATAGGAAACTTTTCATCAAAACGAACAGAAATCACATGTGGGGTGCCCCAGGGCTCCATCCTGGGGCCCCTCTTATTTAATATCTACATGCTCCCACTAGGCAAGATTATAGCAACCAATAACATTAGCTACCATAACTACGCGGATGACACTCAGCTCTACATTACAATGTCACCAGGTGACTCTGATCCCATTAAAACCCTAAATCAATGCATTGACCAAATAAATGGATGGATATGCCATAACTTTCTCCAGCTGAATAGAAACAAAGCTGAAGTAAGTATTTTTGGACCCAAGGAGGAACGATCAAGAGTCAGCACACAGCTTCAGTTAATACAGTTAGAAACTACTGATCAGGCTCAAAACCTAGGTGTAGTAATGGACTCAGACCTGAACCTCCAGGGTCACATAAAGGCAATAACAAGGTCAGCGTTCTATCACCTGAAGAACATTTCTAGAATTAAAGGACTAATGTTTCAACAGGACTTAGAAAAACGTATCCATGCATTTTATCTTTAGTCGGATTGATTACTGCAACAGCATCTTCACAGGTCTGCCTAACAAGTCAATCAGACAGCTGCAGCTGATCCAGAACGCTGCTGCTCGCGTTCCTCACTAGAACCAGGAAAGTAGAGCACATCACCCCAGTTCTACAGTCCTTACACTGGCTCCCTGTAGCTCAGAGAATAGACTTCAAAATACTCCTACTGGTTTATAAATCATTACATGGCTTAGCACCAAAATATGTTGAAGAGCTGTTGTCACGGTACCAACCCCCAAGACCACTTAGGTCCTCCAACTCTAGCCTACTAAACATCCCTAGACTCAGAACTAAACATGGAGAAGCAGCTTTCAGTTTCTATGCTCCCCTTATCTGGAACAAACTTCTTGACGAGTGTAGAGCTGCTGATACTCTGAACTGCTTTAAATCGAGACTAAAAACCATCTGTTTAGAATTGCCTTCGAGTAAATGCTTGATGTCATATGTATGAAATGTGTTCATGCTCTCTTGCTTTTTTGATCTTTCCATGTGTTTTTTTTATTTTTATCACCAAATCATCTAAAGCACTTTGAATTACCATGCTGTTGAAAGTGTGCTATACAAATAAAATTGCCTTGCCTTGCCTTGAGGCTTTTTAAACCAAGTTGCTCTCACTGTAGCCGTGCATTGATCTGCTCCCACGCTGCAGGAACATGCATGCCTGTTGCATTCAAGTCCATTTCTTTGTTACCAGGAATAGAAAAAAGTATAAAAGGAACAAATTTCACATATATAGGCTTTTGCAACCCCTGCTAGTTGTTTCCATTTTGTTATTGGTCATGAAAAAGGTGAAGCATATTTTAGTTTTATTTGCATATTCAATCAAACTCATCAAGAAAATACTGAACTGTTTGACCACTGATCATATTTATTTATTTATAAATATCTTTTTTGTCTAAAATCTGTTGCAACATAGAATTTATAATCAGAGAAACGTTATTGATCCCTTCAGGTAAACAGCTGCAGATTATCTGCCTCGCCATCAATGCTGTATTAATGGCCAGTGTAAATCAGCCAATGACAAACCAACAAATAGCCACAAGCTGTCCAGAGGATATTAAACCTTAGCTGTGAATATTGGATCCATATGAAGCATGGTGGTTCGGTTTTTACTGCCTTACCATCAACAGAATAATAATAACTGCTGCAATTATGGTGGAGATAATGAGAAAAAGTTATTCTGCAGCTACCAAGGAGAACAACTGAAACAGGTACAGAGACGCTGCTTTCTTTCCTCTTTTATTCCCTTCTTCTTCCCTCCCTGCCTTCATTATTCCTTTTGTTCTTTATTCTTCCCTCCCTCCTTCTTTCCGCCCTTACACCTGGAATCTGAAGCTGCAGCTAAACCAGCTTTTTTTTCGCAGAGGCTCTTAAACGTGAAAGGCCAGGTTTTTTTCTCGTGGAAAAAGATGAATGTTTCCATCTCATACTGCACATTCAGTAAAAAAAAACATGTTTAGGGAATCTTGGAAAGAATAGAAAAAAGGTGCAATATCTGAGTTATACAGGTTTACAGACCTTTGATTTCAGCATCCAGTCTGGTTGAGTATTAGTAGTTTATGTTTAATGCCATTACAGCAGAGGTAATGTTATGTTTGACCAACGAGGTCAAAAAAATCCAGTCATAATCTTTTTTTCTGTGTCCGCCTCCGTAACTCCGTAACCTGCTGTCAGCTCCAGGTTAGCAAGATGCTTGGATTACAGTGTCCAGGTCTGAGATGGTGCTTGGATGCTCTCATAGGAATCTTTTTTTGATTGAATCAGTTACCTGTACTACGTGCGTAAGGTGGAAAATGTCTCCGTGTCTGCCCCAAGTGGTCAGGGGTGGGAATTCCAGTCTGTCAAAATGACCGATTGACTTTGGATTTTTCTGTCACCGTTTTACAAAACCGGTCAAATACGGAAAATATTGTAAAATTGTAAGATAAACCTTATTTAAATCATTGGATTCAAATATTGGATTCTAATGTACAGTGGAACCCTGGTATTTGTGTTGCTTAGGGACTGCAGCCGGTCATGAATAGCTAAAATCAGGAAGTACTTGAAGCCACCTCCATTAACACTTCTAACTGCCTATTTTAATAATTCAAACACCAAATATAGCTTCATATGCATTAATATGTAGGATGGAAACTATCTTGCCAATTCCACAAAGGATGTGAATGAATATGTAACCAAAAAAACCCAGATCTTCATGAGAGTATCAAAAATATTTTACGGAATAACATCACAATTAAAAGCTTTGTTTTGTGTCTCTCAGAGCGAAACAGGGAGTATAATCTGGACAGTTTCATTGACAGGTTGTCCTCTGGAGTTCACATCTGGAATCAGTTACAGTGGATCTGATGGATACGAGACAAAGTTCAGCTGTCCCAGTAGTAATTCCCTGAAATTCAATCATTTGCATCCTTCATCTGAAGCCATAGTTTGCATGGTGGTTGCAAGAAATCAACAGCATGATACACATAAAATGGCATAACATGGTAGGGGCAGCATCATGTTTTTATTAATGTAGATAAAACTAGGTACACTTTCAAATATCAGTGAGTTCTGATCCAAAAGCTTTAAAAATGATATTATTTTTCAGTATGTCCTCACAAGATTTGGAGTACATTAATATAAATATTATAAAGTCGAGATGCATGATGCTGGGAAGCTCCGAGTAAAGAAGACGGAATGCCAAAAGGGAATGAAAATGTGTTTAACGGTGTGAAACATTCACGCACTGTTTTTATTTTTGCATTTTTACCTCTTTTATCTTTGGATTTGTCAAAAAAAGTTGGACATTTATTTGAAATAATTGAACATGGACTCACTTTTTGCATCACAGAAACTTGCACTTTTTTACTGGGGTGTGCGGACTGCTGGGATTGACCATGTTGTTGATGTAGGAAACGAAAGAAAGAACCTTTACGGAAGTTTAACCCTTGATTTAACTGCAAAAAAAAGCAGGAGATAAAAAGATCTGAAATGCATAAACAAAGACAATATGTCCATTTGAAAAGTTTTTTTTTGTATGATCAGATTTAGATCAATAGGAATGAGCTGAACTCCTTAGTGAGAGGCCAGAAGGACAGATGGATTCTGACGGATTACAATCGCTGCCTATGAGGCACATTGTTCCAATTTCCCTGGGTTTACATGCTGACGTTTAACCTGGAAGGTATACGAGTCTGCATCTCTGGGCTGTGTCAGTTGTTTTATTATCTGGAGCCTGGTTTGCCATCATGAAACTGCTGCATATTCATGTTGTGTTTCTCTCTCAGCAGCTGACGCACGCGAAATCGTTGACGTTCCCTCCTAAACTTCCCACCGGACTCCTATGTTCTCTCTTTTAATCCCAGCAAAATCCTGCTATTACACACAGAATATAATCCCAATCCTCCCATCTCTCCCACCCAATATCTGCCTTGATTTGCAGCAATCTTTCTCCGTTCCCCTGACATGCTTTCTCTGTGCCCTGTTCCATTATTTTCAGAGGAAGACAAAAAAAAAAAAAAAGAAATGAAAAAAGACAATAAAATCCCCTGGATCCGGTCGGAGCGAGGGCCGGACCCAGAGGTGACCCGGCGGCTCTCATCAGCGTCCGTCGCACTTTTCAGACAGCGACACTGAAAGCTCAGATGCCCGGCGGCTACATGACATCCAGCCTGAACCCCGCTCTAATTCATCTCATTCAGAAACCCTGCTGCGCACACACACACACACACATATATACACACAGTGGTAGAAGGAAATCTCAGTAATAATTTCAGAGTGGCATGATTGGATACGTTCCCATGGAGAGATAGAGAAAATGAGAGATGGAAATGGAAGGAGAGAACCTGCGTGGATGAAGGGATCTAACCACTTCGCCTCCGTCTCATTTGCAGATCTTCTCCCTCTCTGCCTAGATTACGTGGTTATCCCCCGTGCCAAAAGAAAGGCTTATCGGCCGAGCCGTTCCTCTGTGCTCTGCCTTGAACGTATGCTCTGTGTTTCAATAAAGGCCAGATCTCGAATGCTGCAATTAACTCAGGAGCCTTTTCTTTTTTTTCTGCCACTCCTTGTGTAGGGAGCAAACAAAACAATCCTCATTTCAGCGTCATTAACTCAAATCTGATGGAATTAAAACACAATCTCCTAAATGGGAATGACGTGCCTTTATGCTGCTGGAGCGCGGAGCCTTTTTAAATGACATGTTTAAGGAGAAACACCTCATTAAAACACCACCCCCCCAATTATTCTCCTGCTTGTTTCTGCAGGATCAGTGTTACCGGTTTTAGAAACCACATTAAATGACATCGTTATGCTGCAGAGGGAAGCCTGCGCAGTCAGTCCCCGTCTGTCTATTATCACATCCAGAACCAACACTCACACTGCAGCACAGGCTGGAATTAACAATTAGACACGTTACATCATGCTTTAATTTCCCTTTTATTGTGTTTGATGTTAGAATGTTGCCTTGGAAGATGAGGAGTAGTCATAGCAACAGTAAACGTTGTATTTTTCGGCATGATACAGAGGAGAGATCCATGTTTGGTTCATTATCACAAATCAGCGGTAAGTTAATGAGACTTTACATCCAAACATGTCTGCATGTCGAAGGACGGCTGATAGAAACCAAAGGATGGAGAGGGAAGAACCAATTTGATCACTGCTGCTGAACTCGGCCTTATCAGTGTTGGTTATCATGACGAATATCTGAATAATATTACGTTAAAAGTTCATAGTCACAGACAGCAAAGCAGATTGTTTTTTTGGTCATCACTATCCCAAACTTTTCCAAAACTCAAATTTCCAAAGTCTTGCTTTATTTACTAGATTTTCAATTAATCTCCAAATAGCACACCAGACTCAATAGTTAGAAATTTAACATGAGAACATTAAAGCTTGTCTCACAAGGAGTCTCACTTTGACACTGTTTCATGCTTTTTTTGGTTAAAAAATGTTGGTTTCATCAATTAGCGAAGTTACGTACAGTAAGGAGACAAGCCAGTAGTAGCAATACTTCATAATAATATTACTAAAGTAAAACTAAAAAAGCAGGTTTCGTACAGCTTTCCAGTTCAAGTTTTCCATGACTTTTCCATAACCTTTAACCAATATTCCATGACCAAAAATAACACATTCATGCATTAATTTTAAGTGTTATTTATATGCCTTGAGTCTGCATAGCTAGCACTTGCCGTGCCTTGAGTCTGCATAGCTAGCACTTAAAGTGTCTTGAGTCTGCATAGCTAACACTTAAAGTGTCTTGAGTCTGCATAGCTAACACTTGGTGTGTCTTGAGTCTGCATAGCTAACACTTGGTGTGTCTTGAGTCTGCATAGCTAGCACTTGCCGTGCCTTGAGTCTGCATAGCTAGCACTTGCCGTGCCTTGAGTCTGCATAGCTAGCACTTAAAGTGTCTTGAGTCTGCATAGCTAACACTTGGTGTGTCTTGAGTCTGCATAGCTAACACTTGGTGTGTCTTGAGTCTGCATAGCTAACACTTGGTGTGTCTTGAGTCTGCATAGCTAGCACTTGCCCTGCCTTGAGTCTGCATAGCTAGCACTTGCCGTGCCTTGAGTCTGCATAGCTAGCACTTGCCGTGCCTTGAGTCTGCATAGCTAACACTTGGCGTGACTTGAGTCTGCATAGCTAACACTTGCCGTGCCTTGAGTCTGCATAGCTAGCACTTAGCGTGTCTTGAGTCTGCATAGCTAGCACTTGCCGTGCCTTGAGTCTGCATAACTAACACTTGGTGTGTCTTGAGTCTGCATCCTTTTGCAGCCAGCTTCGATATTTGTACATAAAAAGCCATGCATTGTTGAAATTACATTTCCCTGGCATTTTAAAATTCTTCATTTTAGCTTGCATGCGCCAAACTGCTTTAGCATTAGCATTAGCTCCCTGAGCTACATTTGAGGGCCTCGGAGGGAGGCCAGTTTAATCTAAGCTTGAACATAGATTTTGTAAAATTCCAAAACTTTTCCAGGACCTGGAAATTTAATTTTCAAATTTTATGATTTGTCCAGGTCTTTCATGACTGTACGAACCCTGGGTGTAGTAAAACTACTACCTAAAAATAATTTTCTTTCAAAGAGTTCACCTCTAGCATCTAGCTTTGCTCCAGTAATGAGAAAGTTCAGAGTTCAGAGCTAAACATTTGCAATCATATAACTGCTGAACATGGGTCCAGACATAAACAATCAGTCATTTGTATGAAAATGTTGAACTTATTTATGGCCCAGGCTGTTTACCGAAGCTCTACCATTACACTAAGGGGTCCTTTAATGTCGAAGACATCGGTGCAAAATGTCAACTTCAGCCGGGCTCTGTCCTTTCTGCCCTCGGCTTTTACCTGCCGCCTATTAATGGGAACATATTGGCTCCATAGGTTTTCTGTGTGATGAAGATTTGCAGCGTAGAATAGCTGAATAAGACACACACACACACACTTTTACACTTACACACACAGATATGGGTGGGCTGCTGGTGCTGAGCCTTATCACTGTGCCACAAAGTGAGAAGATTAGATTACTCACTTTCCTAAACCTCTAACGTGGTTACCATAGCGATGGCCGTGTGACTTGGGCAGCAGCTCGCCACTTTGGAGGCTGTTAGATGGAGCAATCGCCACAGAAACCAAAGGTCAGGCTGCCACTTTAACTTTCACATTCCATTCTATTCTATTCTATTCTATTCTATTCTATTCTATTCTATTTCAATGCCTAGATTGAAATGATGATTAGTTTACTCCCTCAATCAATGGATGGTGTACAATGTCCTGAGTGTTAAGAAGAATAGAAGAAGGCAGTGTCGTTAATGTGCAGTGTCGCCAACTACTGGCAGTGCATGGTGTTTCAGAGAGCAGAAGGTTGCTGTGCTTGAACCGTCCGCTTGTTAGCACGCACACTTCGGCGTTTCCTGGACGATTTGCAAGATCGTTAGTAAAATTGTTAGTAAGATGTGTGAAAACTGCATTTAAACCTTTCTAAATTCTGAACAGTAAGCTTGTCCCAAGGTTTGTTGTAGTAAAAAAGTGCAAGTTGATACCAGTACATGACTAAATGAGTGATTTGATATTTAATTTGTATGCAAAAAGGTTCCCGCAGGCTGAACAACATAGCTAAAGTAACCTGAATGCTTAAAATCCATCACAGAGGCAGAAATTACTCATTTCTTTCTTCCATTTTTTCTTAATTTAGGTGCTGTCGCCATTTTAAGAATCATTGACCATATTTGGAAAGCCAATAAAATAATAAAGTGTTGTTGTTGTTTTTTTGCTACCTCATAAGGTTATCTCTGTGCTCTGCTTCCAACTGAGGAAGATCAATTGATATTGAATTCATAATCGCACCATAGTGGAACCTCGCTCCTTAACTCAAACTAATGAAGTGCTGGCAAATCCATAGTGTTGTGGGTCTGATCATTGGATTAATTACCCCAGTAAGGCTATTGTATTTCAATTAGGCCCAATACAGTGCTCATCTTTTCATTACTCTACAGGCACCAAAAATAAATGTGGAGACACGGTATCGCACGTTTGAAAGCAAATATAGAAAAGGATATTCATGTTAGATTAAAAAAGTAATTTTTTCAAAGGAAACACCGGGAGATGAGAGCTTAAAAAGCCAGCCTTAACAAATAGGGTAGCGGAGATATCTGACAGAGAAGTCAATGTAAATACTGGTAATTAGACTCTGGCCATCACTGAGGACTCATAATGGAGTCATTTTTTACCATTTACTGAGAGAAAGGGCCGAGAGGAGTAAGGGACGCTGCTCCGACCTTGACAAAGCATTTCATTTAGATAACCGTTGGCCTCGGACCTGAAGTCAAATTAGGTCACTGTGGTGCCTGCAGCCCTCACAGCATGACAGCTTAAAACCTCTGAGTTTCCAACTGCAGGCAGGAGAGTCCTGCTGACTCATAACCAGAGCTGGAGATGGTGGCAGATCAAATTATGTTTATAGGCATTAATATATGGAGAAAGACCGAACAAAACAAACAAACAGACTGGATACACATCTAGGCCTTTTAAAGCGGCGGTGAATAATTAACAGTCACTTGTTGGCACACAAAGAATTTTTAAAGGGCGAGTTCTCCCTATAAAGATGAATTAAATGCTGCGATAAAATAGATTTGAAAGTTTTTGCCAATAGATGGATGTTTTGTTGTTTCTAACAACAACAAAGTCAGATAATGGCCAAATGTATTCCTCTAAATGTTTTCTTCTAAGAACAATGAAGAAAAGGATACAGGTTTTTACAATATTTTACTTTTTTTTCCTCCATGAGATTAACATGTTTGTTCGTACACCACTATGATACTTTTTAATCAGCTCATTATGCTCCATTTAGTATGGAGGGCTGATCCTGCCAAAATCTAAAATAAAAAAAAGAATGAATGTGGAAATACATAATTATTTCTTTATTTCCACAATCATTTACTAATGTATTTGTTTTAATTTTAATTTCCGCCTTTATTTATTCATAGATTTATTTTCAATTTCATTTCCTCATTTATTTATTTATTTACTTCCAATTTTATTTTTCACATTGATTTATTTATTTACAGTTATTTAATTATTTTCAATTGTATTTCCAAATGTATTTCTTTATTTTCAATTTTGGCAGGATCAATCCTCCAGATTTAGCAGCACATTATGGTTTCTATTAGCACAGCAGAAATCAATAAATAAAGGATAGGCAATGGCATTTAAATGTTAAAATGCTGCAAATTAATTCTAATATATTTTAATTTAAGTGACATCTAGGTGGTGATACTTCAGCAAGCTGTTTACCCACTACCAACTGTGCTTTTCAAGATAAAAAAAAGGCACATTCGGCACAAACCAATGTTGGCTATAGTTGACGAAAAGTTTTCATCCTAGTTTTAATAAACATTCTTCTTTCCCCCAAAATAATTGACACAAGACAGAAAAATGTATTCATGTTTTTTTTCTATAAACTAATAAAAATATCAAAATGTTGGAGGGATTTGAAATATAAATTAACTCCAGTGTTAGTCCTGTGGAAAGGTGACAGAAGTTGGAGGCATAGTCAAATAGACTTGATATTCCTCAGCAGCAGGAAATGAATGAACAAAGTGAAGGTCACATTCTACCTAAGACTCTCCTGATGGACTGCAGCTTGATACGATTGGATCAACTAAAAAAAAGTGAAAGCCCAGAGTTTTTCCTCTGTGACTTCATATTTTTGTCGAAATCCCATCATGTTTTTTTAAACTAAATTTATGGTCAACTAAAATTAATCTAAAAGCAAAGTAAAATGTCCACAGATTAGTAAAAAAAAAGTGCTTTTCTCTCATTTCACTTTCTGTTTGCAAAAGATTACAAAGTGGAAGAAACATCACAGGGAATTGTCCGTGTGCTAAACAGAAACATGAAGATGACAGTAATCATAAAGAGGCTGCTTGCTTTAACTATCCATTCTATATCTCAATGTGACTTTGAGAAACCCCGGAGTTTCTCTTTGTTTCATCTGTCCTATTTTTATTTAGCCTTTTATTCCCTTTTGTATGTGTGAAAGCAAAAGATGATGTTAGATAAACAACTTCATTTTAGTATTTATGCGGGACACTGTGGTGGGGGTGGTTCTCCTTCTGTTCAGCTTCCGGCTTCTGCTGCAAAACAACATAGAACATCACAGACAGCTGATTGCATTAATGTGTGTTAAAAATGTTTCTTTCAGGAATTAGTCAGTCTGCTTATATTTTATTGCTACGTTAAGAGAACGGCACAACGAGGGCAGCTATGCGGGGTCCTTCGGCTCAGTAACATCTGTGGTAGCCAACAGTAACCAATGTTGAAGGAAATGGGTAACCGGTTAACATGAAAACGCGTTGTTGCGGAACACCGGGAAGCTGACGTGTTCCCAAACAGGAGGCTTTAACAATGGAAGCGGGCATCCAAGATGGACTGATTCGAGATGGACTGTTCACTGGTGTTAGTTAACTTCCATACATAGCGACTTGCAGGCCAAAACACGTCATTCTCGTCTCATCCAAGCAGAGCACCTTCTTCCATAAGTCTGCTCATGACTTGTGGCAAACTGTAAACGCGTCTTCTCATGTCTTTCTTCCAACAATGCCTTTCTAAAATCACCTCACTGATAGACAGGGTCTCCCACTGCATGCATAAAGCTGTTGCTTCAGGCATTTCTAAAACCAGTAACACAGATCCTGCAGAAACAAGCGGGAAAATCATCACTGCTCCCAACAAATGTTCATTTTTAATAACTGCACTGTACTGTGGTTTTGTAATTTTGTCCTTAATGTACATCTTAATGTGCATCTTAATTCTGTTTTTTATATCTTCTTATGTAAATCTAAATTCTACAATTACCTGCCACTTTGCTGCTGTTACAGCTGAATTTCCCCTATGTGGGACAATAAAGGATTCTATTCTGTTCTATTCTTCTTGTACCACCAACAGTTGTCCTCTGGACAGATTCTCCCACGTGAGCTGTGGATCTCTTTGGTTCTCTGATTAAAGCTCTCCTGTCAGTCTAGGTGTACGTCCGTGTCTTGGTAGGTCAGCAGGTGGTCCCTCCTCTCGCCATGGGGATTGGACAACTCTGGGAGAGTTTCAAAGCTTGGGATATTGATGTAGAACCCACCCTGCTTTAAACTTCCCCACAACGTTCTCCCTCCTCTGTTCTCTAATGCCCCCTTTTCCACTACGGTCCGCATCGTTTTAGCGCGTTTCCACTACGCTTGTCTGGGCCGAGGCAACCCAACATGCCCACCTATGGACTGATGCTTAAACGACCTGCTCATATTGCTGTATCACATATTAATAATAAAACACTCTAGTCATACATTTTGAAGTTAGAAAATCAACATTGTGAAGGACTTGGTTTGGTGGCAAGATTAAATGATAGCAAATAACTTAAATTAAATATTAGTGTTAAAAAGGGGTGTAAATTGGAAATAAAGTTCGAAAATAGTGAGCGAATAAATATATATATATATATATATATATATATATATGAAGGACAATGAAGAGTTTGAGGCAAGCTTTAAAAGTCACATGATGAAAATTGGATGGCAGCCATTGTTGTGGAAGGAACATACTGCTTGGCTGGGAAGGATATCGCAAGGTGCTGTGCTTTGTTGATGGGAAGAAGTTGAAATTTGAGTTGTACTCTTATTTTCTTTAAGTTGTTAATTCATGCTCAAGTGCAGTTCAAAAACACAACAAGGTAATGCGTGAAATGATGGGATGAACTGTTTTTCTTGAGAGCCATACATTACCTTAAGCGAGAAAAACAGACAACAATGAAAAAAGCCTGAAGAAAATCTACCTGGGGCAACAGATTTCTTTTTAATGGTTGCTACTTAGAAAGTTGTGGGAACTTTGACTGTAATTAAGTAGAAAAAAATTACTTTAATATCATATAGTAAAGCCATTTGGGGTAGCATCATTTTTATGAGTTATCAACTGAAAAACGTTCTTTTAGGGTAACAGTTATTAATGAAGCTGTACTTAATATAATATTTCAATGAAGAGGAAAAGCTAATTCTCCAAAAGTAATTTAGTTTGTTGGTTCAATTTAATTTCAAATTAAGTTGTCAGTCATTTTCTTTGTTGAGTCTATTTCTTTTTAGAGTGAATAAAATAGGACATGAAACCGCTGAGTTTAATCAGAATTAATAAGTGATGTTGATGTTGGAAGTTAACGCAGAGTCAGGGGGCCAGGTAGGGCATTAACAGGGAAAGGGGGGCACAAATAAATACTTTTCTTTCTTATTCTCATTTAAAATGTCTAGCTTTTAATAAATAATTATCTGAATCTTACAACCAAAGTAGTCATCTGATGTTAAATGTATAGAAATCCATTATCGTATATAGCAGGGGTAAACGAATGAAATTTAAAGAGGTCCAGTCCGAGAAAATTTATTGAAGCCAAGGTCCGGAAGATCATCATGTCCTACAATTTAGTGTGATACTATATATTTATGTATCTTAGCACTTGTATCAACATCTGCATTGTTGATTAGCCTATCAAATGAAATGAATCAGTGTTATTTAAATATTTTTGACATTTATTGTCACAAAGTGCTGAACATGCATGTATGATTTCTCAAGTGTGTAATGTTCTCTCATTTACTAAATAAAGGTGGGATAACATGTAAATAAAAAAATAAGACTTGGCAACTGTGCATGTTTACAATCTAACTTCCGAAAACAATAAATGTAGGAAAAGCTCATTTTTATATTTTTACTTTTCAAATGTAGACTAAACTGTCTCAAACATTTATTGTCACATAAAGTGCTGAACATGTACGTATGATTTCTCAAGTGTGTAATGTTCTCTCATTTACTATATATAAAAGAAGGGTAACTAACATGCAAATAAGAAAATAAGACATGGCAACTGTGGACGTTCACAAACTAACTTCAGAAAACAATAAATGTAGAAAGAATTCATTTTTACATTTTTCTTTTTCATATGGAGGACTAAACTGTCTCAAACATAAAATTGATTGTTCAAAAACTTTTATGTTTTGTCTCATAATGGCGTTTCACGTTGCCACTTTTAATAAGTGCCACAGTTTCTGAACATATGAGACAAACAGGTTTTGTGCCACCAGTGGGAAGTACAAAGAGAAAGGACGCTGTCCATTCAAGATTAAATGCTCTATTTTCACTGTCCACTTTGCATTTTTTAGAGGTTGCCATTTGGTATTTTTCTACTTGTACTTGTTCTAGTTGCCTGTTTCTCTCCCCTTCTCCGTCTCAACTATCAGTTTTTTTTCTTTTCCTTTGTCTCACCCCTCTGTTTCTCCTTTTCTCTGCCTGTATCACTCCTCACCGCCGGTATTTCTCCTCCTGTCTGCCTGTTTCTCTCTCTCTTCTTCTCTCCGCCTGTAGCTCTAACTTTCTCCACAGATATTTTTCCTTTATTTATTTTTGCTGCGCTTCGCTATATAAATTTTTTCAAAAATTTCCCGGCTGGAATGCAAAGTGCTTATTGGCTTTGGTGGTATCTCGTGATATGGCAAAACTCACATACCATTGGCCTGCGGGTTACCATGGACACTACAACACTACCGTAAAGAACGCAAAGGCTGCGCCGGCCAGAAGCGCTCATTAAGGTTATAAATGGTGAGTTCTGTTTTGGCATTAGCCCGCCTATTAGTGACCTCTGGTATATAGTAAATATTAAGTCTAATATATATTCTAGTAAGCTATAGTACTTTTTTCCTTTGGAATGGTACCATCTGTGCAGTCTGGCATTCCGTCAAAGAAAGATGTTGAATCTATTTAACTATTGTAGAAAAATGATTGATTTATGTGCATTTGTTTTACACGTGCATTAAATTAAAGTTGAGTACGTCGATCCTTATTTTTTTTGCTGGGAGTTGGCAACCCTAGTATTGAGTAGCGTGACAGAGAAAGGGAACGAGGGCCGGCCAGCCGGGGGTCTTTGCTAGAAGAAGACAAGACATTTGGAAAAACTTTAAATACATCGAAGTATTTTATTTATTTTATATATTTTTTAATTCTTTTATTTTATTTATTGTTTTTATTAATTTTATTTACTTTTTTGTGGGTGTACCTCTACCATGTTTGGTTAGTAAAATAAATATGTTGTAAATTTAAATCAGCGTCTTCCGTGTCTTGAATGGTTGTATTCTTGAGTCTATAAGGTAACAATAATGTAATAAGAACCTTGTTTGAAATAGGTTTGGCTAAAAGAGAATTTTGGTTTTGTCTATACTACAAGGTACTTATACTATATTGACAGTGTTAAATAGAATTGCATTACTAAAAAGAGACTAAGATACAATTATCATTGACTAAAACTAGACTAAATGTCATCAGTTTTTGTCGAGTAAAACTAGACGAAAATAGTCATGGATAATTCTGACTAAAATAAGACTAAAATGCTCAGACTTTTAGTTGACTGAAACTTGACTCGACTAAAAAGAGTATGAACATGATAAAAACTAAAATAACAGCTTGACACAAAGACTAGACTAAAACAAAAATTAAAACAGGCCGCCAAAAACAACATTACTTACAACCACCAATAATACAAGTTTTCCTTGAATAAAATAAGCAGTAAACACACCATAAATAGAGTGTGTTACCCGTTACCCTCAAGGATATTTTTTACAGCGTACTACTGAGATGAAAACGTTATAAAGACAATAAATGCAGCACAAGAGTTTTCTTGTATTAAATGGAAAACAACAGAAAGTTAGAGCCTGAAGGGTGGCACATAGTGGCCTTTACCCTTGTTAGAAAAGACATGGAACCACATACCCTGATTGTTTGATAGCAATACAAAACGAAACCTTTGATACTCTTATCAAAATTCTAATACTTTTATGGAAGTTACATGGGGTTTGCATCGTACCTGAATCTTATTTGTATTGGGAACAGATATTTTTTAAAGTATGATTTAAAAATGAACATGTGCTGGTAGCAATTGGGAAATAGTTTCATATTTCTTTTGGTAATGGAGAAGCCAGCAACAATATCAGAGAAAAATCCAACCTTTATTAAAAAGAAAACAGCTTGTTTGAGGATTTTCTGACTATTGGTCTAACAGGTGCAGCATCCCCTGCACAATGTATTAGTGCAGCCACAGGCTCAGGAGCAGCCTCGGGGTCAGTCCATCCATTGTTTTATCCGTCTTATCGTCTTATCCCACTCTCCGTGCGGACGCCCGCTTTTTGTTTACTAGGCTTGTGCCGCTTACGAACGACGTCACTGACTTTTTCCGCGCCACTATGCTCCGCTGAACCCACCCAAGTCTTCGTCCACAGCCGCGTTCCTTAGATGGCCATGGAAACACAGCCAGGCCGTTCTGGGCCGGGCTGACGTGACACTGTCCAGGCCGAGCCGACCCTAGTGGAAAAGGGGCATAATGTTCTCTAACAAACCTCTGAGGCCTTGACAGACCAGCAGGATTTAAGTTGACATTAACTTACACACAGCTGGACTCTTTTGCAGGGAATCATTTGATCTGGATTTTTTTGAGGGGGTTGAATGTAAAGACATGCCACTCTTTCAGATATTTATTTCCACTTCTCCTCTACTTTGTGTTTTTCTATCACATAAACATGTGACATGACAACACGGGGAAAGAAGCATGACTATTTTTGCAAAGTTCTGTATAGATAATAATGACACTCCTCTCGCAGAAAATTATAATCCAATCCTTTTTTCAGACTCATTCACTTTCTGTCTTTTTTTAGCTACTGCAGCCTCAGAGAGAATCCAACAAGGCTAAATGTTGTTTTCCCCTCTTCTTTTAATATCTAAATTGTGTTTCTGAGATGCAGAAACCTTTTTACGTTTAAAGCTTTTGTCTTCTCTCCCAGCGAACGTCATGTGAGTGCAATTCAATTTCCCCACTGTACAATTTGATTTGGACAAGCGTCTGATTCGGACAGGAGCGACCATGTGACTGCTCTCGTGTCCAGCGGCTCTCCCTCTCTGCACAGCTGACTTTGTGTTCTCACTTATCTGATAAAAAAAAATAAAAAGAGAACACACACAGACTCTGAGGCATGAATGCAACCATGCGTGCTCTGCAGCTTTAGTCTTCACTTCAAACACACACACACCTAGTCAGAGTCACACAAACTGCCTACAGCCAATGAAACTGGCAACTGCCTGGCTTTTCCCGGTTTATGTGTGTGGATTTATTACTGGCCATTAAAATATATTTGATTTTCAGCAGGATGGGTCTCCACTGCTGCTTTCCTCGCTGCAACTCAAAGCCATCTTTTACATCCTCTTGCTTTAACCTTCTCCCCCCGCTCGTAAAGCAACAGCAGGCTTCCTCCACCTCTGCCAGACTTCCCTCCTTCTCCTGCCTCCACCTCTCACGCTGCTTCTCTCCATCCGTTTTGACCTCTCCTGTGATTCTTTCTGTATGGACAGAGTGTTTGTTCTTCTCCTCTCGCTTTCCTCCCCTTTCCCTCCTCTGGTGCAGAAATATACTCTTTGCCCCTGAGCTATTTTTTTCCTAATTGTCTCTTTTCCCCCTGAATGATCGATTCGTCAGATTTATCTGGCGGTCTGAGGAGAACTCTCCAGCTTCTGTGTTCAACTACGCAGAGGTGAGTGTTCGTAACGAGCTTTCATGGGGATACATGGAGAAATCTTTCCCACTGCTTTTTTAAAAATATACTTTTATTTAAAGTTTGAGGATGCAACACAACATTTTGGGTATTTTTCTCACCCGATGGCACAAAGCCTGTTTTTGATTGTTTTTTTCTCCTTACTTTCCCCGAAGCTTTGTCCGTATAACAGGATTAGGAGGAGACGGGTTATACTTTCTGAATTTTTATGTCCCTGAGATTCTTTCTTTTTTTAATAAAGAGATTTTAAAGAATAATTTAGTTGAAATGTTTACAATTTGGTAATCTGCATGAACTTTAAAGGTCTCATTCACTCGCTTTTTTAAAGAAATTTGCTGTGGTCTCTAGCTTAAATTAATGCCTTGCGAGTCGTTTTCTGAGGAATAATCCTCACTCCCTGCTGTTTCAGTAGGTTGAAGTTTGTCGTAGGAATGGGTGGGTGGGGGGAAAACGGCAAGAATAATTCAATTCAATTGAATTCAGTTTATTTATATAGCGCCAATTCACAACAGATGTCATCTCAAGGCACTTAACAAGAAGTCATTTCAATACATTTATACAAACATTTCAATCAGTTAAAGAGTTTCCTATTTAAGGAATCCCAGCAGATTGCGTCAGTCATTGGAGTGAGGTTGGGCAGACTTTCCAACCACAGCAATCCTTCAGCAATCCCTCATACTGAGCAAGCATGTAGCGACGGTGGAGAGGAAAAACTCCCCTTTAACAGGAAGAAACCTCCAACAGAACCAGGCTCAGTAGGAGCGGCCATCTGCCACGACCGTCTGGGGGTTTGAGAAGACAGAGCAGAGACACAGAAGGAACAGAAAATCTGATATAAGAGAACTTTCTATGTTACAGAAAGTAAAAAGTTGATAACAGGACACAGTGGATGTTCAGTAACTGGGAGCATTAAGAGTCTTACTCATTAATATTCATGATTTCATGATATACAAACATCTCGCCTCTTAATGCCTAGCAGCAATGCTCCCTTTAAACAAATAACTAACTTAACTTACTTTGCTGTTGGTGTTCCAAAGGCAAATTCCAGCCATTTCTTCCTCAGCTTCGCCTTCTTGGGTAAAAAATGCAACGCTGATGTGTTATCTGCACAAACCCAGACTTTTTCCGTCATGTTGTAGAGTTGCAAAATGGTTAGCTTCTACTACCAGGGACGTACTCTGCTTTCTCCTGGCTGCAAAATCAATACAAGGTTGCAAGCCAAAGTGGGCGTGGCCATGAATACTAATTTTCTCTGTGACATAGAAGGGACTGGTCTTTTTTCTGATTCACTCGTTTTTGCCGTCTATTTTCTTTCTGTGGCTAATGCAGGCAACAAGTATTACACAGTTTCTCAGTAAACTGGTTGGTAGCAAATGTTTCCAGGCTTTTCAAAAAACAGGTCCCGTGCTACACCTGTGTCTGTTTTCTTATCACCAGTTTCCACCACCTAAATACTGACTTAAGCGCCTGATATTCTTCAGCTCCAAAAAGGAGCCGGAGGCCACCAACAACATGGCGTGTTGGTGTTCTGACTTTGCAGAAGTAAACAGATTCTTAATCGTGTGTTTATTAAATTAAAAGCCAGTTAAGAACCAGTTATTTCAGTGTAACTACTTTGAGAAAATGCTGAAGTGAAGTCAACTCAAATTCTATTCATATATCACATTTCATACGACAATTGTGAACTCAATGGGCCTAAAAAGAAATTCATAAACAAGTAAACCAATAAAAAATACAGCTAGCAAATATAAAGCAAGTACAACAGGTACAATAAGTCTTGAACATGTCAATGTTTTTCACAGTAAATATGTCAGATGTCACTAAAAACCCAACTAATCCACACACAAAGAAATAAAACCATATGCCTGCCCCAGCAACAGAAAGCTTCAGAGAAACGTGGAAGCAGCAGGCACATTTTTCCCCCCATGATAACACAATAAGTAATGCACTCAACGGCAATGACCTCTGTGCACACTCACTGTGCAACACTCCACTGCTGAAGTAAAAGCATGCTTGTATAAAGTTTCCTACAGAAGAGTCGGGCAAGCCGATGAAATACTGGAAGGGGCCAAAGTTGAATTCCTGGGATGCCATTGCAATCATCATGTTAGAATGAAAAATAGTCCTTGACATCCCCCCAGAAACACAGCGCCAAAAGTGACATTAGAAGGTGTCTTACAGGATATGGTTCTAGCAGACCTGAGCTAACAGCAGGAGGAATGAATGGAGGAATGTACCGGGGCATTCTTGGAAACAATCTCAAGGTGAGAGGAGTGTAGGTTTTCAAGACAAGACAACAGTTCCAAACAAAAAGCCAAGGAAGCGTTTAATTGGTACAGAATGCTCGAACATAAAGCAGTGCTGAGTTTAAGGAGAACAAGAATAGATATATTACCATGATCAAGACAAATGTTCAAGTCATTTACTAATCTGTTTCAGTGCTGTGGTCAGTTCTAAAACCCGACTGATAAGTACAGCTTTGAATTAAATACATTTGTAGTTGATGATCTAAAACCTCCTCAAGTGTTTTGAACAGAAATTGCAGATTAGAAATCGGTCTGTGATTATTAAGTGACAGTAAATCAACAAGGGGGTAAAATACCCTGTTTATGGGGATTAGGAAATATTCCAGAATAAAGAAGCATTAAGCATTTGAAGCATTGCAAAGGTCCTCGATAAATGGTGTCATCAATCAATCGGTGGAATGTGAAAATGTTTCAAAACCTTTAAAGACAACTAATTAAAATCTGCAAAGTAAAATCCTTATGAGACTATATTGAAATGCTAACATTTGTTGCACCTTAAATACATAAACACGTTTTCTAATCTGGTTAAACTATGGTAAACTGTTCTGCTACACCACTACTAAAGTCTATCAGCATGTACAGAACATCCAAAGCACAACATACAAGCAGGAATAAGCAGAATAACATCTCTATTAACTGTTGCCATCTTTATTTTGCTGCTTAATATTTTCATTGATTGGTTGCTGATTTTGCGAGGTTTAGGCAGTGTGTTAGTGGCAGAAAAAGTCTGCACATGTTTCCTTACAGCTTTATTGCAGCTTCTAGAAACCGAATGCTTAAAAAAAAAAAAACAGCCTCAGGACGGGATCCTCTGAACACAAGAGCACTCAGCTCGACGGAGCATGCATGGCATCACAAACAAAGCATGATGGAAATGCTCATGTCAGTTTGTATAATCCATAAGTGAGTTTATTCTACGCCTCCTTTCCCATATCCGGTTGACATACGTGGAAAATGTATGCTTTTATTCCGCCTCTCTCCCTCTCCGTCTCTGTGTAACCAGCCTTATATCTCCTCTCTTCTGTTATCTACTTTGCAGCATTCCCTAGGCCATCTTTATCAACAGCCCCTTAGCCTCAGCCCATGTTTTTGTTTCGATATTTTTCTGTTCCATTTTTGAATTCTCTGTGTCTTTATCCGTTTTTCAATCTCTCTCTTGTGTTTGAGTCTAATGAAGCTCAATGCACTGCAGCTAACGCAGGAGTTGCATATGCAAATAAACCGGACAGAGCCATGGAATATCAGCACATGTACTGATTTTAGTGATGAAAATTAGCAACGCGAAAAAATTACCTGGAGAAGAATCACTCACAGCAGTTAGCCATCTTTTTTTCTAACATAAAGACACAAATTAAAGATCATCGTCTCCAACTAAGTCTCTGTCTAAAACTGAACTACCCGTCTTTCCAGCCAAACCAACCCTACACCACAATATTTGCATTCAAACCGAATCTATGTCTCATGATTGACGATCCTCTGACCATTAAAGATCATATTGCCACTGTTGCTCGACTGTGTCGTCACGTTGCTAAACGTAAGGAAAATCAGGCTGTCTCTAACCTAACATTCTACCCAGTGGTACAGTCTATGGTCATCTTCGGGCTTGACTACAGCAATGTCTTCCTAACTGGTCTCCCAGCCTGTGCTGTGAAACCTCAGCAGAAGATAGAAAATGAGACGCATCAGGTCTAAAGTTGGCCTAAAGGAGCAAACATTACTGTTGGTTGAGCTTGCCCATTCAGGTATCGGGCCAGCCCAATACAGCTAACAACCCACGTGTAAAATAAGTTGCAACCATACAATGTACTGACCCGAGACAGCAGAGGGTGCTGTGAGCTATTAATTGGGACTTTTGGAGGCAGTAAAGAAGATACTTTGATATGGTTGTATGCCAACATCGACATTAGAGCTTGGGTTAATAAAAACAAGAGCAAAGCTAGCACAAGCAGGGACAATGCTAATACATCACCAGTCTTAGAGAGGCAAGTGCAATATTGAGTGACATTCTGGTCGACACTCCATACCAGTAGGTGGCAGTAATGCACTAACTTGTTGTTTGCCAGCCGCCAATAATCTCATCACAAAGAAGAAGAAGCACACTGCTGTATTAGGTTTAGGCTAATATGAACATGCTAACGGTAGTTGTGAAAACTTTGTGAAAAATACACACAAGGAGGATAATTACCATGGTTCTGAGTGGAAGATTATGTTGGATTGTGGTTGTAAGCCTTATTGTGGACTAGCTATGTTACTGGAGGACATTAATTGGACCTTTGTGGACGTAAGAATACAGTTTGTTTTTGAGATGGCTTTGTTCTGTCAATAATATGTGGCTTTAAACGGTGACTTGCAAATTATCTTGCTTCCTGAGTGATTGGACAAAAGCGTTTACTGTGTCTACAGTTATTATTTCATCCTTGATTGGCATACATCATCGGAATCTCAAGAACCTCAGCTTCCCAATAATGTCTAATATGTACTCTATATGTACATAGAAAGGATGTCAGAAAAAAAGGCAGATTTGAAGTATGTAAGTATTTAATGTACCGCCAACGGGACACAAAAACGCAAAGGGATTAAATAAAACATTGTTTATTGCCCCCCCACCCCACAGTCTGACACTGATGTTAGGTTACAAAGCTCTTTATGGGACAACTCTAATCTAATTGTTCGCTCTCATGCATGCTTGGAAACTGTTTCAGTGGCATTTCCTGTGTCTGTGGTGCAGTTTTTCCCCCTTTCATTACTTCAGTTTGGGAAGGAACTCGGATAGCAATGGCAACAGTTGAGGACTTTGTGAAAGCTCCATCAGAGTAGTTATTGGATTGTTGTTCAAGGGAACAGTTGGTGAAAATTGCTGAACATTTTCACATGGCTGTCGGTAATAATAGGCTGAAAGAGAACATTAGACACAGTTTGAAGGAGAGCTTGTCTGAATTAGAAGTTTTTAAAGCTACTGGTCAGTCAGAGAAAAACCTGGTTGATCAAATACACCCAGAGTTGACTTTTGAGCAGCGTGAAAGATTATTGATGCTACCAATGGAACGGAATAAACTTGAATAGGAGGAGCGCCAATTAAGTTTACAAAGCAAAGACAAAACTTTACATGCTTCAGTTCCATCTCCACTAATTTGCGATTAGTTCCACAATTTAATGAACATGATCCTGTTACGTTCCTTTCGCTTTGTGAAAGCGTGCCTGACAGTAGCTCTTGGTCAGATGAAGAACCCACTTTGCTTTGGCAATATAGTTTTACAGGTAAAGCTCAGGAAGCATACTCTTCTCAGTGTGTCTAAGTCTAAGAGCTAGAAGTCTGTTAAAGAGGCTGTACTTAGGACTGAAGAGCTGGTGCCCGAAGCATATCGACAAAGGTTTAGAACTTGAGAGAAGGGTTAGTTTGGTTTTGGGTACCAATGTGGGTGAGGCATTATCCAACTGAAGAAATCTAACATTAACATGTCATTTATGTTGTTAATTGGATTCCTGGTAGGAACAATTTTCCTTGGTGGGGGTGATGACCCCACCACTAGGGGTCTCTATATTTATTTTGTTTTCCAGGTTGGAGCCTGCCATTAACGGCATTAGATGCACCTTGGTCCGGTGTGCTCCTTCTCACTACAGTGGCTCCTCTGCTCAGTGGGGAGTGCACCCAATCCACCTCTGATGTTTGGGTTTAGTTTTTTGCTTTTGCATTTGGCACAGTTTCACTCATCCAGGCGCTCTGATTACTCATTAAACATGTTATTTTGAGTTAAGTTCAATAAATTATTTCGTTATTATGCTACCACCTTGTGTTGTCTCCCACTGTTTGTTGCAGGCCTTGAGCCAGTCTGTAACAGAGGAAGAGACTCACCCTGACCTAGAGGGATTATTTCACCTTTTTCCACCTGAGATCCATTCTGTTCGGGTCACTCAAATGCATTTCATTACAGTTAAATCTAATTCTACCACAAAACAATCCAATACATCATTCTCCCTTATGTTTCTCATCTTTCATCCATTACCTCCTCCCTCCAGTTTTATGACTCTTCGCATTCATTCATCATTCTTTCCTTTTTTAAACGGCACCAACCAAAAGCCTTACTGTGACAGAACTCCCAGACATCCCGTCTTTCCCAGCACTGATCATAAGAATTCCCCAGCAGCCTGGAACCCTCCATACCTTCATCTGATGCATATCTTAACAAAACAGTTTCTTCATGAGAACAGTTTAATCATGACCGAGATCTAAAACAAAAACCTTATATTGTTCAGACTTGAGAATTTGAACGCTTCAACAACTGTGAGGACAGACTTTGGCTTTTTCCTGCGTTGTCGACATTCCTGCTTCCTTCTACATTACGATGCAAAGAAAGACAACTGACGAGCACGCTGATGAGAAAATAATAGAGGTCCTGAAATAAAATGTGGGCAATGTCGTGTCCTCCCTCCTTGTGTACAGTCTGCAGCAGAAATAAATAGCACCTTCACTGTTTGACAGCTGCAATAACGCTGAGAAAATTCCCAAGCAGAAAAGCTGTTTCCTCTTCTCACAAGGCAGGATAATCAGATGGCAGATTGACACCGCGTGCATTATGATCAAGAGGTTTCCGTGCCGAGGGTGTCAGCTGCCTGTTTACACATCTGTCACACGTGGAAGTAGATTAGCATTCACTTAACAGTCATATTTAAGTGCAGCTGTACTTAAAACCCCAACACTTCATTTTTCTTTAAAAGCTTGGCCAGGTGTAAAAGCAACTTTACCTGCAAGCTATAAAAAAACAGTATAAGATCTGCAAAATTGGTGACCAGTGCTCCTCTTAAGATTGTGGAGATGACTTCCCTCACCATCCTAAACCACACAATGTCGACTGTGGCGAGGCAAATTGATCTGTATAGCACACTTTCAGCAACAAGGCAATTCAAGGTGCTTAAGAAGGTTAGGGGATACAATAAAAGCAACATTTTAAAAATGGAAAGCGTTTCTAGCTGTATTTACTGAAGCTGTGTCCTGACTCTTGAACGTTACTTTTTAGGTCCAAAAAGTATAAATTGTTTTGGTTCTATTCAGCAGGAAAAAATTTTGGCATATCCATGCATTTGCTCAATACATTTGCTTGGTGTTTGGATGGGTTCAAAGTCACCTGGAGACACTGTAATGTAGAGCTGAGTATCATCTTCATAGTTATGGTAACAAATCTTTTGGTTGTTCTAATCTGAGCTAGCGGGAGCATGTCATTATAAAAAAGGAGAGGCCCCAGAATGGAGTCCCGGGGCACCCCACATGTGATCTCTGTGGATCACTTCCAGTCCCTAGGAACCATTGCTTTTCATGACCTGATATGGTCCTTACACATAGGCAATGTTCGAAAGAAGGCCCAGCAGAGACTAGATTTCCTGCGACAACTCACAAAGTTCAGTCTGCCGCAGGAGCTGCTGGTCATTTTGTACATGATCATTATTCAGTCTGTCCTGTGTTCGTCCATCACTGTGTGGTTTGGCTCACCCACAAACCAGGACAGCTCAAGACTGCAGGAAACAATCAGGTTTTCAGAAAGAATCATCAGCGCTGACCTCACCTTCATCCAGGACTTCCACAGGTCTGGGGTAAGGACAAAGGACAGCTAAATATCTCTGCAGACCCCACACATCCTGGACACAAACTGTTTAGGCCTTTACCTTGAATTTGGCACTATAGAGCGCTATTTGCAAAAGCCAGCTGCTAGAGTAGGCACAGCAGTCCAATCTTTCTTTTTATAAAAAAAAAATAAAAAATTGTCTGCAAACACATGTACATATTGGGGGGTCATGGTGAGGCTACTAATCGGGACTTTTGGAGGCAGAAAAGAAGATACTTTGATACAGGTGTATGCCAAAATGGACATAAGAGCTTGGCTTAATAAAAACACGAACAAAACTAGCACAAACAATGACTATGCTAATACACAACCAGTCTTAGAGAGCTTTGTAATATCCTTCCTTGGATGCATTTCTTACAAAGGTTTTCAGCAACAGATTATGTTGGATTGTGGACGTAAGACTTGTTGTGAACTAGCTATTTTACTGAAGGACATTAACTGCACCATCGTAGATGTAAAAAGACTCGGTTCTGTCATTGATATGGGGCTTCAAATGGTGAGTTGCACATTATCTTGCTTTCTGAGTGGTTTGTCAAAAGCATTTACTATGTCTACAGTTAAGATTGTATCCCTTATTGGCATACTTAGAATCTCAAGAATCTCAGCTTTCAAGTGATGTCTGATATCTATATGTACATAGAAAGGGTGTAACAAAAAAGGTAGATTTGACCCGGACGTATGTAACGTACCACCAACAGGACATAAAACCACTAAGGGGTAAAACAGAAAGACTATTTACTGGATCCCCCCCCAGCTAAATTCCTCTGGTGCCGGGTCTGGGTTTTCTCCTTCAACCTTTCAAATAAGCAATACCTGTTAAGTGTTTTTCCAATTATCCTGTCATAAACTATAACCTTTAACACAATATCTGAGGCCTTTAGGGTCCAACATGGGGCTCTTGTTTTTGTTGTTGTGGTAATCTCTCGGATCTTGGGGGGAACTTACTGAGACATCCAGAAGCCTGGCAGCTTCTCTCTGTAAAACGATGGATTTCAGATAGTTTAGAAATGACCTTTTAACCCTTCTCAAATTGATAGAATAGAATAGAATAATCCGTTATTGTCCCACAAAGGGGAAATTCGGCTGTAACAGCAGCAAAGTGACAGATAACAGAAGCATTCACGATCACACGAGAATGGTAGAAAAAGTAATAAAAAAGAATAATATATGTACATTAAGGACACAAATACAAAAACCAAAGTACTGTGCAGTTATTAAAAATAAAGTGGCAGCTACAGCTACCTCTCCATTGCTGATGTCTTTCCATCCTGGCACGGCAGGGCAAAAAAAACCCTCCTGTGGCTAAAGAGGTGCTCAAACCGATGATGATCAGTTAATCAATGCTTTTGATCAGCAGCACAGGAGCAGCTGGGGTGTACTTAGCTTTTCACACATGGGTTCTCCATTTTGGCTTTATCCTTTTTAATTCGATAATGACTAAGGTTATGGTTGAATATAATGGAATGAAAAACCACAGTATTTAAAGAGTGTGTACTTTCTTTTCTCATGAATGTGTGTGTGTCTGAGTTTTAATGAATCAACAAGTTCAACTTATCTGGGCGTAAAGTCGAGCCTGTTTGTATTCATTGTGAAAAAATAAAACTTTTTTGGGTCACAGCAGAGAAGATAAAGAGAAGCATATTAAGAAAAGAACAACGTATGTGGAGTTGGAGCAGGGGAGGTGGAGGAGGATGGATGAGGTGAGTAATCTTACCATCGTCTCCCGATCCCGATCCGGCATCTGCAGGGAGAACAAAGACCGTTATTAACCACAGGCTCCTGCAGCCACACACATTAGCTGAACGAGCGAGTGTCTGCATATGGAAGTGTTCGTCTGGGCCCTGTTTGATTACAAGCTTGTGGTTCGTGTTTTGAAAGGACACTATGTGTTGTTGTGGGGAGTGGCTGAGCGAGATGAGATTTCGCCGACGATACGGCGGAAAGTAATACTGCAAGTCAGATTTAAAAGGAAAAAGCAGCCTGATGTAAATAAGCGGGATGGAGCTCAGATGGAGGGCGAGTCGAGGCTTTGAGCTTCAGGCCTCCTCGCAGCTCTGCAGCAGGTGTAGGAAGTTTACGCACTGTTTGCAGCTGGAGCTCCGTTTGTGTGTCAGCGAATCTTTTTCCGAGGCTTTCCCACCGAATATATGTAAAGCCCCTTCCAACACACCGGGCTTACTCAACTGTTCGACAGTACAGCAGTAAAAGGGATACTAAGGAGCACTTCAGCGCACCCGTAACCTGATCAGCCTCATAAAGCGATCCGCCAAAACGCACAGAGACCAGATGCAGGCGGGTCCTCAGAGGACAGCGAGGGGGTTATTGGGTTATTGGCTCAGCTTTCTATAAGGACCCATGTGAGATGAGTTTATAACAAGAGGTGCTCAAAGGTGGGGTGGGGGGGGGGGGGGGTTTCATCATGGAATCTGAGCAGACCTCTGACACTGATAGGAGCATGGCGTAAGGTTTGGATCGATGAAATACATTTTTAACAAGAAAAACGTCTGTGTGGTGATGATTCTCTGACGGACTGATGTGTCTGGGGGGGGGATACATCAGCAGTGAGGTGGAGCCATCTCCAAACAGATCCCATTTCAACGGTTTTAATCAGACTAAAATAAATTCACATCTTTAGATTTAAAGTGCATTAATTCAGCACTGTTGAGTCGGATAAAGCCTCCATATTGAAGGTACCAAAGAGATAGATATATATAGCCATATAATGCATTATGGCTTTAATATTAGTTATTTTTCAGCAGCAGGTTCTCTAAATACAAACTGTTTTTTTTGCAGCACCAGCCGGCGTTAATCAGGCAAAAAGGTAATCGCATCAAATTAATGTATAGTCATTTCATCGCAAAGCATAAAATTGTAAACAAAATGAGATCAACCACAGACCAAATTCAAATTCAAAAATACTTTATTGATCCCAGAGGGAAATTAAGTGTTGGTATAGCTCATATAATCAATTCTTTAAGGAGTTGTTGTAGATAATGATGGCTGTGGGCAGGAAGGATTTCCTGTAGCGGTCTGTATTGCAGCGAAACTGAAGAAGCCTCCGACTGAAGATGCTCTGTTGTTGTGTGACTGTCTCATTAAGAGGATGCTCAGGGTTGTCCATATTTTTTTTGATTTTATGAAGAATCCTTCTTTGCATTATCATCTCCAGATTTTCCACAGTTGTCCCAAGAACAGAACCAGCCTTCTTAATCAGGTTGTTGAGCCTTTTTAAATCCCTGGCTCTGATGCTGCTACCCCAACAGATGACGGCTGAAGAGATTACACTCTCCACAACAGACTTGTAGAAGATCTGCAGCATCTTGCTGCAAACCTTGAAGGACCTAAGCTTCCTCAAGAAGTACAGTCTGCTCTGTCCCTTCTTGTAGACGGCTTCACTGTTCAGCCTCCAGTCCAGTCTGTTGTCAAGGTGAACTCCGAGGTATTTATACTCCTCAACCACCTCCACTTCTTCTCCCATGATGGAAACAGTGTTTGACTTATCCCTGTTTCTTCTGAAATCTACAATCATCTCCTTTGTTTTGTTCACATTCAAGGTGAGACGATTGTTTCCACACCATGTCACAAAGCGGTCCACCAACTCTCTGTATTCAGCTTCTTGTCCATCTCTGATACACCCGACAATTGCAGAGTCATCTGAGTATTTCTGCAGATGACAGGTCTCTGATTTGTACTGGAAGTCTGAGGTGTACAGAGTAAAAAGGAATGGTGAGAGTACGGTCCCTTGTGGTGCTCCTGTGCTGCTGACCACCTGGTTTGACACACAATTCTTCAGTCTCACAAATTGTGGTCTGTTGGTCAGGTAGTCATTGATCCAGGCGATTGTTGAGGGCTCCACCTGTGTCTTCAGGAGTTTCTGACAAAGCAAATCAGGCTGAATTGTGTTAAATGCACTAGAGAAATCAAAGAACATGATCCTCACAGTGCTGCCTGCTTTGTCCAGATGACAGTGGGTTGGTTGAAGTAGGTGGATGATGGCATCTTCAACTCCAACTCCACAGCGATAAGCAAACTGCAGTGGGTCCTGATACGTTCTTGTTTGCTTACTCAGGGGTGCCAACAGGAGTCTCTCCAGGACCTTCATGATGTGGGATGTCAGGGCAACGGGTCTATAGTCATTGATGACTGATGGGTGAGTTATGGGTACTGGAACAAGGCAGGATGTCTTCCACAACACTGGGACCTTCTCCTGAGTTAAGCTAAGGTTGAAGAGGTGCTGCAGAATCCCACAGAGCTGCTCTGCACAGGCCTTCAGGACTCTGGGGCTGACACCATCTGGACCTGCAGCCTTGTTCCGGTTCAGTTTCTCCAGCTGCCTCTTCACCTGACTTTTGGAGACAGACAAGTGGGAGGGGGAGGCAAAGGGGGTAGCAGCATTTCCTGACTTGGTTGAAGTCAAACTTGTGGAATTAGAAGAGTCCATGGCTGAGGTGAAGGATAAAACATCCGAGGTGTAACAGGAAAGCTGTTGATCAGAGGATAGTGGGATGTCTGTTTGGCTGGGAACAGGAGAGGGGGATGCTGAGCTAGTTCCTGAACTGAACCTGTTGAAGAATGTGTTCAGTTCATTGGCTCTGTCCAGACTTCCATCTATCCAATCTTTCCTGTCCTTAAAACCTGTGATCTTTCTCATTCCTGACCAGACATCTCTGATATTGTTCCTCTAGTTTGTTCTCCAGCTTCTTCCTGTATGCCTCCTTGCTGTCTCTGATCTTGACCTTAAGTTGCTTCTGTATACTCCTCAGTAATTCCCTGTCTCCCTCCCTGAAGGCTCTTTTTTTCTTGTTTGGCAGTTCCTTCAGGTCACTGGTGATCCAGGGTTTGTTATTAGGGAAGCATCTCACTGTTCTGGTGGGGATGATGTTGTCCACACAGAAGTTTATATAGTCAGTCACACACTCAGTCATGGCACTGATGTCCTCTCCATGTGCTTGGCAAAGAGTCATCCAGTCTGAGGTTGCAAAACAATCCTGCAGGGCTTCTTCAGCTTCCTGTGACCATTTTCTCACAGTTCGTTTTGTCACAGGTTGCCTCTGAACAAGTGGTTTATATTCTGAACATAGAAAAACAAGATTGTGATCTGATTGTCCCAGAGGAGGTCTTGGTTTGGACGTGTATGAATCCTTTACATTTGCATAAAACAAATCCAAGGTCTTGTTTTCTCTTGTAGAGCAGCTGACAAATTGTTGAAATGTTGGAAGTGTAGTAGAGAGCGAGGCATGATTAAAATCACCAGATATTGCCACAAATGCATTGGGGTGCTGTGTCTGTAGCTTAGCAACAACGGAACTGATGACATCACATGCATTGTCGGCAACGGCTGAAGGTGGAATGTAAACAACTGCCAAAATTACACTGGTGAACTCTCTTGGTAAATAATATGGATGAAAACTCACTGCCAAGAGTTCGAGATCTGGGCTGCAGAGACGACACTTCACAGTAACATGTCCTGGATGACACCATCTGTTGTTGACAAGCACTGCTACTCCACCACCTTTCCTTTTTCTGCTCGTCTTCAGATCTCTGTCTGCTCGTACAGTCAGGAAGCCTGGCAGACAGACGTTGGAGTCGGGGATATGATCCAGTAGCCACGTCTCCGTAAAACACATAACACTGCATTCACGGTACTCTGGCTGAGTCCTTGTAAGGGCTTGGAGCTCATCCATCTTGTTAGCCAGTGATCTTATGTTGCCCATTATGATCGATGGAAGTGATGGCTTGAACTTCCTCTTTCTCTGTCTCCTTTTCGCTCCTGCTCTGCATCCACGTCTCCTCCTTATCAACTCATCAGGGATTTGTGGTTTCAGTTGAGGTATTATTTCAGTTTTTGCGATGTTAATCAGCTGCTCCCGGCTGTAAACCACATTGTTGCCATGGTTACGCATCATAACAAATTGTCAAAAAGGGAAAAATTTACAGCAAAAATCCTTCCAGCTTCACAGCACCAAAAACTAGAAAGTATACAGGTCAAAAAAATGTAATCTTCTTTAAGAAAAAAGAGGAACCAATGTACAAAAAAACAAAACTTAATATGTAGCCAACAGAGCCACTCCAACATGCAGCCACCCGGAGCAGCTCAATTCTAGAAGACCAGCGCACCAATCAGGCTTTTCCATGGACATTTTATTTAAGGTCAAACTTTAGAATGTTTTTTTTCTAGACTATAAACACAAAGTAGGAGAAATGTGCTGGATCCTCATTTATACATCAAATCAGCTGTTTCCAACCTTTATCTGACTTTTATTCAACTGAAAAAAGTACATCAATGTAGATGCAGTTGGTGGACGTGTTTATGAACTGAAAATGGTGGGAAATCCAAGTGTTGATTTTATTTCTATAGAAGAAAATACCAGGCGTACCAGGCCCCTTGATACGAGTTGTTAGGTGTCAGAACTTGGTCCACATCGCACAGCAGGATCGGATCTCTGCTTTTTGCAGATGATGTGGTTCTGTGTGCTTCTCAGTTCTTAAAATATCAGGTCACATGTTTTCTTAAACAACTGGTTTTTGCATGTAAAGCAATGCCCGGTTGTATGCAGCTCAATTTTTGCTGTCAGAATGCAGACATATTTACTGCGGATCTGTGGGTTAAGCAGCTTGACTCTTTCATCATCTCTGTAAGAATATGCCTTGGGAAATGAATGCCTCAAGCAATGCAACATTTATATAATATGTGACTTTGTTTTTCATGACTGTCTGCTTTTTTAGTGATTCACACTTTTCACTTGTCAAAATGTATGTGGCCTAAATTTTTCCTTGAGAATCTTTGAGAAAGTTTATCATGTTTATCTGTTTAACACGATTTCCCTAAAAAACTGTCAGACGTTTCATCTCATGTCCCCAGCTTTATTACAGAACTCTATTTTCTGTGTTCCATTAGTTGTTTTTTTAAAACAAAATTTCTCCATTAGTCCTGCCTCGGCACTCCAGGCAAACCATATGTAAAGCTGGTTGCCTACATGGGCTAGGGCCTATTTTGGCTCTACAAAAAGGACATATGGGGACGGTATTCCAATTGCCCCTGGCGTCAAAGTAGAGCCCACCACTCCACAACATGGCCCAAGCTCCTACAGAGTAGAGCTGGGCGATTTTTCAATAACAATATATATCGATCGATCTCTCTGGGTACTCCGACTTCCTCCCACAGTCCAAAAACATGACTCTTAGGTGAATTGGTCTCTCTAAATTGCCCTTAGTGTGCATACATTGTCATGTACGTCTCTGTGTTGCCCTGCGATGGAATGGCGACCTGTCCAGGGTGTACCCCGCCTCTCACCCTGTGACAGCTGGAGATAGGCACCAGCACCCCCGCAACCCTGGATAGAATGGATGAATACATGGATGGATGGATGGATGGAGCAATAGAAAAGAGAAGGGTCAATAAAAGGCTCAATTAAAAAAAAGTTTAACTTCCTTTTTTTAACCTATTCAATTCAATTCAGTTTATTTATATAGCGCCGATTCACAACAGATGTCATCTCACGGCACTTAACAAGAAGTCATTTCTATACATTTATACAAACATTCCAATCAGTTAAAAAGTTTCCTATTTAAGGAATCCCAGCAGATTGCGTCAGTCATTGGCATGAGGTTGGGCCCCGTTGATGCAGACTTTCCAACCACAGCAATCCTTCAGCAATCCCTCATACTGAGCAAGCATGTAGCGACGGTGGAGAGGAAAAACTCCCCTTTAACAGGAAGAAACCTCCAACAGAACCAGGCTCAGTAGGAGCGGCCATCTGCCATCTGGGGGTTTGAGAAGACAGAGCAGAAACACAGAAGGAACAGAAGATCTGATATAAGAGAACTTTCTATGTTACAGAAAGTAAAAAGTTAATAACAGGACACAGTGGATGTTCAGTTACTGGGAGCATCATCCCAGTCGATGCCCCCCGTCCAACAGGGCATTGCAGCCAAGCAGGATACCAGACCAGGTATATCTTCTATGGAGAGAAAAACACTGAGAGAAAACAAAGTTACCAGTCAAAATAACAGAATGTACTGTAATACAACTGGAGAGTAGTAGGAGAAAAGGAAGTAGCAGAGTGAAGAAAATTGGTAAGTCTGTCCTCCAGCAGTCTAAGCCTATAGCAGCATAACTACAGAGATAGCTCAGGATGACCTAAGCCACTCTAACTATAAGCTTTATCAAAAAGGAAAGTTTTAAGCCTGGCCTTAAAAGTAAGGGTGGGAAGAGCTGCTGGCCTCAGCACTCAGTCACTGGACTGACTCTGGCTCCAGTGTTCTGGGCACCGTCTCCAGTAGCTGGTAAGCTTTAGCGGCTGAACTGAATCAGAATCAGCCTTATTGGCTGGTTTCTCCAAACAAACTAAAACCAAGGTTTAAAATATATAAAAAAGCACCAAGATAGGCCTTAAATTTAAACTACTAACATAAAAATAATAAAACAAAAACGTAATAATATAATGGTTATTAAGTCTTTTCTTTATGTTTGTCATTATTTAATGATGTCACACAGGTCTCTTAACTTGATTTGTTTTTGTTTCTTACAAACTTTCCATTATGGTAAAAAAAAAAGAAGCTGTTTGAATAAAGGGCGGAATTGAATTCTTTGTTAAAATTAGTTCATTAAAGAATAGCATAAAATGACCAGGGCTGCACATAAAGCTTTTACACTTTTTGATAGTTATCAATAATTATCAAAATTGATCAATATGAATATTCCCTTTATCGATATGCTCTGTATGATCCAGCCCTACCACACAGACACCACCACAGCATAGAAGTTATGGTTAGAGAGCTTTAGAGGAGCCATGAATGAAGCCATGCTAGCACAGGCAGACTAGACATGATGTTTGTTGTGAAATGGTGGGGAATAAAAACTGAATAAGAAATATTCTGATTTTCATTTAGGAGTCTTCTGAATAGATTTTTAATAGTATCAAGCTGGAATATTTTGATGGAATATGAATGTTGCTGAAAGAAATGCAGTTGTATCTGAACCTGTTTATTTGAACGTACAGTTAAAGCCCTGGCTCCCTCTGCAGACTTCTCGCCATCAGTTGGCGCAGTTTGTACCACTGGTGCCTTGCAGCAGGAGGTTCCTGGTTTCTAATCCTGGCAAGATCTTGTTTAATACATTTTTAGATATAATGATTTTTTTTACAAGGATGAGTTTATTCAGCTCACTGTGTAAAATATAATGTTTTCCTTCAGTGACCTGATGGAACCTCAAATAAAAAAGAAAGCAGTTGACCCGAATATGTAATAAATTCTGACCTAATGCAAAACAGAGAAGCTGCCTCTGCAGAACTGAACCTTTTTACCTCCAAGACCAAATATTAATCAAGGTTTTATTTTTCTTTCAAAAAGAACTCCGACGCACATCTTTAATCACAGAAAGAAAGAAAAACCTTCTTTGAACGTTCTCTAAAAAAGCTCCCTCCCTCATCCTCCTTCAGTCGGCAGAATTTTATTGACCTTGGAGCATGTGGGAAACTAAGTGTGCGGCGTTTTGTGAAAAGGCTCAGTTTGAAGGATCAGGCTAAAGTCAGAGGGGGCTTGTGTTAAATCAATGAAAGCCTTTAGTTTCAGAACAATGGCAGAGGTGTGAGGAGGCGAAATGACCACTGAGATGAATAACAAATGACATTTCTACCCTTCTGTCTACCAGATGAGGGGTCAGAGAGTGGTGGAGAAGAAAGGAGTGACTCAGTGGGAGAGGTGGTTGTCTCTTTGTTTTAGAGCAGAGAAGAAAAAGAAAGCAACTTTCCAAGGATTTTGTTTTTTTAATTCTACGGTCTGTACTTTCCGTATACATCCATCCATCTGAACGGAGAGGTTTTGGTATTCTGACACAGGCTGTTGGAGCCGGTGCCACCTTTGTTTACTGGCTCTGAAAGTCCTGCCGTTCTGCCTGTAAAGTGAGACCATGCTCCTCCCTGCCTCAGCTTAACTCTCTCCTGTGGGGAAGAAGCAGGAAGACTGTGAGCTTTGCTTCACATCTCATCGCTAAGCTAAAGCTTAACTGTTCCTCAGAGCGCCTAGTGTGATAGGGAAGAGCCGCCATCCTTTGCTAATCAGCTTCCTCTGGAGCTTTTCCATCCATTGACTTTAAATCAGAACTTCATTCTCTTTGGCTGAATGTGACGAGAACAGAAAATGGCCCTTTTCTTCTCCTGTAATACAGTCTTTCGCTGAATGTCGCACTCTTTTGCCTCTCTGGTGATAATTTTCTGCAGCAGCTATTATTTTAAAAAAGAAAAAAAAGAAAGGCAGTCGTTTTTGTGTGCTTCGCACTTAGCATGAAGGTTGCACCACAGCAGGCCATCTGTTTACTGTTTAGACTGTGGCATCTGATCTCTTGGCCCCGGCAGTTTAATCCGAGGGTGCAGGAGAGAATGAAGGAAGACGCCGGGTGCCGGTCTGCAAACACAAGACACCTGCTGATATCACCAGATATGTCAGGTCAGAACACAAAGAGAGCCTTTGGTTTGCAGGAATTCTTCTTTGGGCTCAAAAACTCGGCTTTCTGACCAAACGGCCAGACAGAGATTTAAAGAGGAGTGAGTCTGTGTGGATTTAAGGTGAAGTATAGATCTGGAGGTAGTCCTTCTCCATTATTCCATCCAGCTTGTGCAATCCACCAGTAACACTGGTAGTCAAACTGATCCATGGCAAGTGGTTGGCTCAGAATCGGCTTGAAAAAAGTTTACCATTTAGTGCACATCTATGAAACATCCATGGACCTCATTGGACTGCCCCATCGTCTTTGTCCCCAAGTAGGTATGAGCAGTGTTTCCAGACTTTAGCTATTTGCAGACAGTTGTGGTCCCTAACCCGGGGGTCCACTGTATATTTAAAGGTTTACTTCACTAATTATTTCAATAAATTTGCTGTGGTCTCTAGTTTGAATTAATGCCTTGTGAGTCGTTTTCTGTGGAAAACAAATGCTCTCTCGCTCCTCTTTCAGGAGGTTGAGGTTTGTCAGAGGAGTGGGTGGGGGGAAAACGAAGGGATCACAAGCCTAACTCATTATTATTCATGATATGCAAACACCTTGCTTCTGATTGGCTAATTGCACATTTGCAAGACAAATTCAAACAGTTTCTTCCTCAGCTCCTCCTTCTTGGGTAAAAAATGCAACGCTGATGTGCTATGTCCACAAATAACACCAGCCCAAATGTGTTCCTCCATATTCTGGAGTTGCTAACGGTTAGCTTCTACTAGCTAAGTGCAAACGGTTAGTTTCTACTAGCCGAGTTGCTAAAGGTTAGCTTCTACCAGCCGAGTTGCTAACAATTAGCTTCTACTAGCCAAGTTGCTAACGATTAGCAACTACTAGCCAAGTGACTAATGATTAGTTTCTACTAGCCGAGTTGCTAAAGGTTAGCTTCTACTAGCCAAGTTGCTAACGATTAGCTACTACTAGCCAAGTGACTAGCAACTCGGCTGGTAGAAACTAATCGTTAAAGGTTAGCTTCTACCAGTCGAGTTGCTAACAATTAGCTTCTTCTAGCCAAGTTGCTAACGATTAGCTTCTACTAGCCAAGTTGCTAACAATTAGTTTCTACTAGCCGAGTTGCTAAAGGTTAGCTTCTACCAGCCGAGTTGCTAAAGGTTAGCTTCTACCAGCCGAGTTGCTAACAATTAGCTTCTACCAGCCGAGTTGCTAACGATTAGCTTCTACTAGCCAAGTTGCTAACAATTAGTTTCTACTAGCCGAGTTGCCAATTAAATTATTTTAATGAGAAATATGGCATGAGCTGCTCCACAGAGCTCTATAAGAAAGTCTTACAGAATATCCCAATAGTCTTTATTCACGCGATAAAGAGACATATTTTGAACATACTAACTCCAAATTTACGTTATGTTAAGACAAATGGTCTTGACCTTGGTAACGAAAAATGTAATAATCAGTATTTGAGGAAGAATTTGGTTAACACCTTATATCCAGGTAGGACAAAATACTCACTCATTTTTAAAGATTATAACAAATCTGAAATTTCATTGATTCGAAGAAATTACTTACAATTTCCAATTCCCCCCAAATTAAAAAAAGTTCACTTTAAAACAACAAAAAATATTTATCCCTTAAATTAATTTATGAAAGGGAGATTTGAATTTGTGTCAGACAACTGCTATATTTGTAAAACAACTCTAGAAATAACAGAGCACATGTTTTATGAGTGTGTGACTATCCAAACTTTGTGGAAATCTCTCCATGACTTAATATCGTCCAGTTCTACAAACATTGACTTTTGGTCCTTTCAAAATATTCAAATAGGAGTAATCCTCAAGGACAAAAATAGAGAATTTTTAGTAAATAATCTTATTATTACAACAAAATATTACATACATAAATGCCTGTATGCCAAATCCCCCCCTTCATGGCCTGCTCTTAAGAATGAACTCTCCTTTTTGCGTAACTCTCTGAAATGAGTAAATAAGCCCCAGGCAAATAAGTTGTACACATTTTTAGATGAACTTGACCTTTCTTAAACCCCTCGTTATTTGATTGATGTGTCTTGTTTATGTGATCTTACTTTTAATGATTTATTTTATTTGTCAGCCCCCCTTTTTTTCTCTCTTTTTTTTCCTTATAATTATTGTTAGTTTGACTGTATAATATCAGATACACAGGTGAGCAATCTTTTTAACTTTAAAAGTTTCAATCTGTTAATTGAGATTGTCATTGTTTCTATTTTGTTATTGTTTTAAATAATGTTCTTAAAAAAAAAAAAGTTTGTACACAGAGGTAACCTTTGTTTAAATGGTCCGGGGAGTCGAAACGGAGGCAAAGCTGTCGGGGAGCTAACTGTCGAAATTTTGGCGAAGAGAGGAAGTGACGTAAGATTCGCGCATGCGTGGTACGGATCGGGTTTCCAGTACGGATCGGGTAGCAACAGCTTCTACTAGCAGAGGCGAGCTCTGCTTAATCCTGACCGCAAAAACAACACAGCCTTCTCGTGGGCGGTCGCAAGCAAAAGTGGCAGGCCCATGAATACTAATTTTCTCTGAGACATAGAAGGGACTGGCTTTTTCTGACTCGCTCGTCTATTTCCCTTTGGCGGCTAATGCGGGCAATGGGGGTTGGAGGAAATGTTCGCTTGCAGCATGCATATGCAAGTATAGAACAACTATTACACCGATACCTTTAACCCTTTATGCACAGTTATGGGCTTGCATGGATCAGAGAGAGCCCACAACAAATTCAAACTCATTCAGCTCCTGCATTTTGTTTTAAAAACAAGAATTGGGTGAATGTGTTTTAGCATCCCAGTCCATTTTGGCACAGTTATCAAACCCCAACCTCAGTCCCTCTTCATTTACTCTCATTCCAGCCAATCATTTCCAGTCATTGATGGATTACTTGATATCATTATGGCCCATTCTTAGTTAGTGAACTGAACCATCCAGTAGTAATGCCCCATTCAGCTTGTTGGAGAGATTTCCTTCATTTGTCTCGCTGTTTCTGTCCTGTCTAAGCGGCCTCGTCGGTGTCGTCTCCAGCAGCAGCAGATGGCTCTTTTCAGCCATAAAAGCTCCTGTGAAGCGACTGCAGAGACGGCGCAGAATGACGAACACAGCGGGAGCAGCCGGCAGCTAAAGAGACAGAATTTTGGCTATGGATTTGCTGGACAAGTGAACAGGAAGTGGGAATATTAAAGTCTCATTCATCAGGTCACGGAAACATGAATGGCAAAGATCATGCTAGGATGCTGGATATATGACAGCTGCTGATGAAGTGATCTGAATGTTGCAGAAGATCCGTCAAACTGCTTAATGTCTGCTGCTCCTTAAAGAGAAAATGTATACTCTATACAGGTTTATGTTTTCTTTTACCTTAACGCCTCATTACGAGTTTTTGTTTAACCATGATGTTTGTTTGTGTAATATCTCTCCCCTCAGCAGGACACCAGCTTTAAAAGCAGCCAAGATGACACATATCCATTACACTGTGTACTCTGTACAGCTAATAGGATTTTAGAACACAGAGAGGGTGAAACAGCAACAGATCAGGAAATTAACACGGTCAGTAGCGATCCCTCTCTCTCAACCAGCTAATATAACCATGCTATTTATTCATATTCCGTGTATTTCCAAGATAGTTTATCTGAGATAATCAACCAATCAAACAGCAGAGCGGGTGGCATTAGAGAAGTAGTCGCCCACCATTGTTCCCCACATGAAAGCGTCGTGTTCAACGGTTACATAAAGTCGCTCCCACACAGACAGAGTTACCATGGACAACGGTGTGGGGAGCGTCCTCACACAAACCTGACAGAGAAACTTTGTTTTAACCATATTTCCCACTATCAGCAAACAAAATGTACACCAGTGTTTTTCAGCTTTGGGTCAAAAGTTGTTAAGTCTGGGAAAAGTGGCTAGATGAGGGCACGGGTTTGAAGCTGCTGACTCTGCTCTTCCACTCTGTTGAAATACCACCAACAATTGAGGGCATCTCGTGACTGGACTTATTGCGCAGGTGGCAGGCCATCTCAGCACCACACTAAAATTCACTGAGCTCCAACATTACAAAAGAAACATTTGATCTAATTTTACAGCACAGACTCCTCCGGACTTCCTCCTCCTCACTGAACTAATCGCCACATTAATCTTCTTTGGATGAGCTCACATTTTAACTCTGCGACCGCTTTTCATTCTCTATCCTTATTCTCAACTTTTTTAATTTAGGGCTCTTTTAAACACCAAACTAAAGACACATCTATTCAGTCTGACTTGTAGTTTAAAGGGGACATATGTAAATGCCACCTTTTTTCATCCTTTTGGGTCTCTGCTGCCTCTATAAACACTCCAAACAGTATTTTTTTTTTAGCAAATTCTTGCTGGCAGAAATGTTGTGCTTCTTTTTTCTTTTTCTATTTTTTATGTGTCCTGTCTGGCAGTGTGGAGCTCAGAATTGATGTCTGAATACCAAGTAGAAGCCCAACAGATTTACTTTCACAAGTGGAGAATTACAGCTTTTGTTATAGTACTCCGCTTGATATATATGTCTAAGAAATTTTTATTAGAAATTGCAGTGGAGTTTTTTTCTCATATTATGGACACGGAGACGAAAGAGCAGATGAAGATGAAGAGAGATAGGAGGTAAGAAGAGAGGTAGGGAAAAAAACTTAGGAGAGAGAGGATAAGTTGAAGATAAAAGAGAGGAAGGGGAACAAAGAAAACACAAGAAAACATCCTAGTCTGCCTCCACAACCGGAGGACGGCAGAGAGAGGGGAAAAAACCACAGACAAAACAAATCAAACAATACAAACCAAGAACTACACTACCACAACCCACAAGTATAAGTATAAGTATAAGTATAAGTATAAGTATAAGTATAAGTATATATATATATATATATATATATATATAAATACAATAACTGCGTCACTGAAAAGCTTATGGTACCGATTATTATAAGATTTAGTAATGGTAGCCTATGAGCCCAAGAATGCATCTGTAAACACCGGAATCCCCACACCTGTGTGTGTGTGTGTGTGTGTGGCCCCTCTGCCCTATGCCGGGGTGCCACACCAATAGCCACAACAGACGGACAGCATCCCAGGCCAAGACCAGTCAGCTCCCAGACACTGAGCTCAACCAGCTCTCAAATCTCAATCCCGCACACCGCAGAGCACCAAGACCAAGCATCCAACCAAGGTCAATCAAACCCACCAATGAACCGACCAAGCACAAAACATACAGAACAGGAGATCAAGTGGAGACGCCTGACCCGACACTCGTTCAGCCACCTGACAGCCACCACCAAACAATGCCCAAACCGCCCCTCCCAAAGAGGCGCCCCTGCCAACAGTCCCGAAAGGAGAACATCGGCCCGGCACACCGGCCGACTTATACCCTGGTCCACCCAGGACCGGTCAGGCAGGCACCAGGGATGAACCGGCATCCCCCCCGAGCACCCAGCCCTGGACACCGAGAGCCACAAACGCAAAGAAATTGCACAAAGAAAATATGCGCTATATTAAGCGGAGCCGACAGCTAAAATACGGGACTCATTAACACAATTGATCGCTCATATTCTTTTCTTCTCCCAAAAAGTAAAAAAATAAAAAAATAAAGTCCTGTTAAACAATAACTTAATAAAAAAATGTAATACTTACTGATAGTTTTGTGTTACATTTGGCAAAAAGAGTCGAGAAAGAGGATGAGAGAGATCAGCGTACCTAACAATGAATTAGGCTCATTAACAGAGTAAAAAAAGACCAAAAAACCGTAACTTATATACAACTTTAGCATGAGTCTACTGATTTTTGTTGAGAAAGATGAGCATGTTAACATCCGTGCTAACACCGACTTGATGCTAGGTTGAGAACAAGAGCAGGATGCTCCGCTTCTAACCAGGGTGGGAAGTGCATTCAAGTACTTATAGACAGCTTCGCAGTGCAGTGAACCGAGACTTTTTGTTTGTTTGTTTTTTTTAGTCAAAGTGGTCCCACGCCACACTTTGCTGCTAACTCTTCATGACAATGCTACTTTTGAAATACACAGAAACTCGCAAGAAACTGAGTCGGCCCGTGGGTTTTATTTTCAGTCATCGCCCTCGTGTGGCAAAGTGTTTAATTACTGCCACATAGCAAAATTATATTCATTCCTTCAAAACTCACACTACGCAACAGAACATGCGTTAATCGGAATAAAAAAAAATGTCATCGATTAAATTCTTGATGATCAATTAATCGATCGTCGATTAATTATGCCCATCCCTACTCCCAATACACACTCTATACTCCACAGCAGCGCAACCAGCCCCCGGACCCAGGAGATGGACTCCCTACACTTTAGGATGGAGACAAGCAGACCGCCAAAGCCACCACAGTAGCAAAGCAGCCCACCAGCCAAGGCCCCCAATCAGACCACCTGTTCCTCCACCCGCACCCCAAACCCTGATGGCCAATAGTGAACAGGGGTGTGGAAAGACCCCTAGAAATCCTGTGCTTCTACAAGCCTTATTGTGATGTCACAATAAGCAGGATTTGCATATAACCGCCCCTCATCTGTCAAACCCTGTCCACCAATTCCAATTTCATGCCATTCTCATTTGTGGCAAACCTGCAGCCAAATAACAAGATGGGTGGACATGATATACAACCGCTAATTTGCATAAAAATGACAGAGCCCCTCAAAACAGTTCATTCTGAAAGGGACTGAAATTGTCAAGAATTGAGCTGGTGGGATCGTTTTATGTAAAAGTGACTTTATGCTAAGAACTTCGTTAACATGTTTTGTATAGACCATAGACCTATTATAACTTGTTTAAAAAGAGGCATCATATGTCCCTTTTGTGTTTTTAGCTATTTATTATCTCTTAAAAGTTTATATTTTATTGTTTTATTGCTGTAAGTTATTACCAATCAAGGTAAGTACTGATATAGGTCTTAGAAATGTTGTTCTTTACTATTTTACAGTTTATTGTTAGTTATTTACATTTAATATGGTTTTAACTTTAGTGTTTAATAAATCTTATTTTATTTAATCTTTCTGCTTAAAATAAATACACGTGTATCTGTACTTGAGTTGATAATTTTTATCATAACAATGTGTGTTCCTAGTTATTAAATGTCCACCTTTGTTTTTAACCATATACAATGGACTGAGGTATTGGGGGGGTTTAAGGACCACAGCTGCCCACAAATAGCTGAAATTTGTGAATACCTGAGACCCTCTAAAAATGCCTAAACTGCCTAGTTTAAAAGTTCAAACACCAAATATACCTTAATATGCATTAATACACACAGTGGAAACTGTCTTAGTATGATCGCATACTCTAAAATCTACGGTTTTCCTTATTTACTTTCTTGGTGGTACAGCCAATCAACGCCAAAGAAGATAAATGGACTGGTTGCTTTGCAAACGCCAGCCAACACCGTGTCAAGTATCATTGTGCCAAGGTATCTCAGCATCCTAAGCTGCATTTTCTGTTAAATATTTTAGATAAGCTCAACGAAATACCGAAAAAGTCTTGTGCCACAGAAAAATCCATGAATAGGTAAATACACGAATACTGAACCACAAATAGGTGGGGTTCACTGTCAAGCACCTTGTGTCACACCTGACTGTATGAAAAGTACTCTATAAATTCTGCTTGGAACTTTGTGTCATACCAAAATGTTTCGGTTCATCAGACAGATCTAAATATCAAACAAAGATGACCAGGGCAATACAAAAAGAAAATAATGATCTAACTTATGCGGCAAAATAAAAACAATACAAACCAACCCAGTACTATGTGAAAAAGTAATTTAAACACATTACTAACTGGTTGCACCACCGTTAGTAGCAACAACTTCCATCAGGATTTACTGTTTCAGAACTAAATTCATGATTGCATCAGAAACTACAAATTTTATTTCCACCACAGGATATTTTTCCCATAAGTTTTGGGGATCATTAGGATGTTTTAGGCAAAGTAAGATGGACCTTTCTGCTTTTTGGGGGTTTTGACTATGGAAATCCCCAATTAAGGCCATTTTTGTCCAGTCTCTTGTTATTCGTTTAATCATGAATTCAAACCTAAATGTTGTTCAGGGTTCTTCTGGGACCTCCTGAATGAGTCGTTGACTCTCCATTGTTCTATGTGTGGATAATGGTTCTCACTGAGGTTCTATGGAACCCCAATCGTTACAAAACAAAAACAAAACAAAACAAAACAAAAAACACATGGATTTCACATGGGCAAAATCACATGTGAAAAATAATTCACCCATGTAAGATTCACATGTGAAAATGTTTAAAAACATGATGTGTGTGAAAAACATGTGACCACCTGTGTTTTGCACACATTTCCTGTGTCAATTTGGAACATTGTCATGGACATTCACATGTGAAGCCCATGGGACAACATGTAAACCACACATGAAACATGTTGTTTCCATAAAACTTACATGTGAAAAAAATGTGTGAAACCCACGTGTGCGACACGTGGTTTACCAGCTACACAGGATAACATGGGATCCTATATGAAGAACATGTTCAACCCATGTCAAAAACTTGTTCAACCCATGTGACCTCCGAAGGAAAAAGCTTTCAAAATGGCTATTTAAACCTTTCCAGACCAATGAATGTCAGTAACTCAGTCTTTTATTTGTTCTTGAATTTAGTTTGGGTCATGATTCGTTGCTTTTTGACATCTTTTAGCCGTATTTAACCGTTTTTTTTCAAAACAGTGACGGAATATCTGAAGGAGATCCATCATTTTGACAGATTAGTGTCCACACCTCTGACTGCCTGATGCAAATGTGCCAACATTTCCAACTTTACAGCTACAGGTAACTCAAACAAGCCTAAAAAAGATTCCCATTAGACCATCTGAGCATTATCTCAGACCTGGACACCGTACTCAATGCATGTCGCTAACTGGTAGCTTATAGCATGTTAAAGAGTTACTGAGGCATAGGAGTGCCTCAATTTCAAGAGCCTGTTGTGCCAACAACCGGTGCATGCTGCAGGATTTTCTCCCGCTTAAGTGATAGCTTGCGGGTCAGGAAACAGCTTGTTCTGAGAATCTTTCCGACTTCTGATCAGTTCAATTGGAGAAATGTTCCCTGATTGTGTGGAAACAGTTTAAAAGCCTAAATACTAGAAAAGCTCCCGGCCCAGACGGTGTCTCTCCTGCCACTCTCAGAGACTGTGCCAATGAGCTGGCCCCAGTGTTTTCCGGCATTTTCAACTCCTCACTGCAGGCATGTTATGTGCCTGCCTGCTTCAAGACCTCCACCATAGTCCCTGTCTCCAAGAAGCCAAGGATCACTGGACTAAATGACTACAGACCTGTGGCTCTGACATCTGTGGTCATGAAGTCATTTGAGCGCCTGGTTCTGTCCTATCTCAAGACCCTCACGGCCCCCATCCTGGACCCCCTGCAGTTTGCCTACAGAGCCAACAGGTCTGTAGATGATGCCATCAACATAGCTCTTCACTTCATCCTGCAGGATCTGAACTTCCCGGGAACCTATGCCAGGATCCTGTTTGTGGACTTCAGCTCTGCCTTCAACACCATCCTCCCAGACCTTCTCCGAGGCAAGCTATCCCAGATGAATGTGCCTGATCCCATCTGCAGGTGGATCACTGACTTCCTGACGGACAGGAAGCAGCATGTGAGGCTGGGGAAGAATGTCTCGGACTCTCGGACCATCAGCACCGGCTCCCCTCAGGGCTCTGTTCTTTCGCCTCTGCTTTTCTCCCTGTACACCAACTGCTGCACCTCCAACCACCAGTCTGCCAAACTAATTAAGTTTACTAGTTACTCCACCGTTATTGGACTCATCTCGGACGGGGATGAGTCTGCCTACAGGATGGAGGGTGAACGTCTGGTGTCCTGGTGCAGCCGCAACAACCTGGTGCTGAACGCCCAGAAGACAGTGGAGATTATTGTGGACTTTAGGAAGCACACAGCCCCACGCCCCCCCATCGTCCTGACTGACACCCCTATAACCACTGTGGACTCATTCCGATTCCTGGGTACCACCATCAACCAGGACCTAAAGTGGGAGCCCACCATCACCTCCGTCATAAAGAAGGCCCAGCAGAAGATGTACTTCCTGAGGCAGCTGAAGAAATTCAACCTGCCAGCACGGACGATGCAATCATCGAGTCCATCCTCATCATCTACACAATCATCGAGTCCATCCTCACCTCCTCCATCACCATGTGGTATGCTTGAGCTACCATCAGGGACAAACAGAGACTGCAGCGTGTTGTGCGCTCTGCTGAGAAGGTGATTGGCTGCAGACTCCCATCTCTGCAGGACCTGTACACCTCCAGGACACTTGGGCGTGCAGGTCGGATCACAGATGACCCTTCTCACCCTGGACACAGACTGTTTGACCTGCTCCTCTCAGGCAGGAGGCTCCGGTCCATTCGGACCAGAAAAGTTTCTTCCCCTCTGCTGTTGGACTCATGAACAATAACCCTAAGACTGTTCCCACCACCCGCTCAGTTACATGACCCATATTGTGTTTTTTTTGCACCTGTCTGATTTGCACCAATCGTTTCCTGCACTCATGTATATATCAATCTGTTTAGCATATTATATTTTTATTTTTATTTAAGTGTTTGTCTGTTTGTTCTTGTATGTTTGCACAAAGTACCGCAGCAATTTCCTAATGTTGTAAACTTACCCAACATTTGGCAATAAACCCTTTCTGATTCTGATTTCTGATTCTGATTTCAAAACTTTGGCTGAAGTGATGCTTATAATTCCAGTCTCCAGTGTGTGAGCAGAGCGCAGATTCAGACTCCAGAACAACATCTAAACTCCCATGAAAAGTCATCTGTCCAAGGCAAAAATCCAAAACTTCATGACAAGAACCTCTGCAGCAGTCCCACTATATGATTACGCACCAGAGGGTGATCATTTCAGTTCCATGCGGAGCAGGAGGAAGTTGTGAGACTCTGCGTTCAGGCCACAGCAGGTGAACTGTTCGTAGTTTAGGTGCGTCATTTAATTTCATCGTTTATAAGTAGTTCTCTGTTCAGCTTGTGTGGACTGAACATTAATTAAGTATAAAATATAAAAACAACAACAAATACTATTGAATAGGTTATCATTTAGAAAATTGACAGGTAAAATTAGATTATGACCGAATCTTTTTCACCCCATCGGTCAAAATGACAAAAAAAGTCTACTGCGACCTCTGGTTGTGAGATAGGTTTGATTAAAGTCAGGATTCTTTGGACCTGAAGATTATCTAAAAATAACAGTTAATTTTTGATTTGTCAAGGGAGGTTAAATGGGGATTTTGATAATGTGAATAATAGTGTGGGACAAAAAAAGTAAAAGCAGGCAAACTCTGCGCTGCAGCTTTAAATAAGAATGAAATAGTTTGCAGGTATTGTGTCGTTGTCAGGAAAAGTTAATTCAGTCATAAATCACAGCGTATAAAAAAGCAGTTGAGTAGCAATGGTGTGGCTGTTGTAGGCTGTCTATTCATTCCCACACACAGAATATTTTGTGTACAGTGGCCTCCTTTACAGTCGTAGCCAGAATAACAGGACTGCCACCACAACAGCAACCATGTTCAAAAACCCTGAATTAGGTTTTCTAAAGTGCTGCTTGCCGTATGAAAGAGTCTTTATGCTCTTTCTCCGCCAGATGATTCAGAAATGTATCACACACACACACACGCACCCCCCCCTCACACACACACACAGAGTCATCACATTCCTTCAATAGGACCTCACACACAGAAACAACAACACACAGGAGTTCAAAACAGGCTGGATAGTTCATGTGACTGCATGCAGCTCTGTTTTATAGCACACACACACACACACACACACAGTTCCTCCACGTCCACCTCCATCTCCCCACGTTCCCTCTGCTGAGCCGGCCCATTCGCGGCTCCTTTAATGGACTTCTGCCGGCAGCTTGTCAGAGAGGCTAACTGACTCAGCGACTGCTCCACTCGAGCCAACATCCAATCTTGGCGTAAGGCTCTGATTCACATAGCTCAAGAAAAAAAAAAAATCACCTCTCCAGTGGATTCACTCAGTCACAACTAAGCACATTATTCAGAACGTGACTCATTAATTGGTATATTCCTCCGTGGGTGTTGCTGCTTTTCCTCAGCGAGCTCATCCCTCTAAATATGTCGTTTAAGGATTAATCGCGTTAAGGTGGCCTGATGAAATAAAAAAGTTAATCGATCAAACAAAGGAATCCTGTTTTTATGCATAAAAACGTGCAAAAATATCAAGGTTAAATGCGGTCTACCTGTGGTGTTTTTGTTCAGTGTTACTTTAATGAAAATCAGGTCTATGCCAGAATTCACAAAGGGTGCCATTAAAAGGATTGTTCGTTGGGTCTCTGAGGTGGAAATATTAGGAATTTATGTGGATCTTACTTTGACTGCTGCCTTCTGCTCATGGGTCCAAAAAGATCCCCAAATGCTGTTTCACAATAAATGTTTTATTCAAGCTTGGACCACCGCCCGGCATGTTTAGGGTCACCGCTGGGCTCCTGCGGATCTACAAGCGTCATCCCAGAGAGAATTGTGTTCATTTAGAGTTTGTTCAGCTCCATTTGTATATTTCCTCTCCTGAAGATCAGAGTCCTGGTTTGGAAAAGCGATTCTACATCAACCCCGACTGTTTAGCTGCAGCTGAAAATAGGCTTCTGGATACAAACTCAATTAAATAAAAACTTATTAGCACCATCTTAAAAACTCCCAGGTTAGATTCGGTTGCAGTCTGTGTAATTCAGACAAAAAACTGTTCAGCATTAGTATTGATTAAATATCCGAGGTATGAAATCATTATTTATCATCTTTAGACTCTTTCTAATATTGTTCAATACATAGTAACTGTAAGTCAAAGCACCACTTGGAACTGCTTTCAAAGGCAATTACTACTGTCAGATCTACTGATACTAGCAGCTGGTGTTTATGAATCCTGCTTAAGACAGACTGTAGCCGCCCTTTGCAACTCGCTTTATAAATACAATTAGCTACCGAAACGGCTTAGAAACAGCCTTTATAACCGTTTTTATAAATCAGAGCGGTGATGTCAGGAAATCCGTTTCTCTGTAGGACAATCAGAAAGTTTGTTTTTGTACTCCAAAAGGAGCCGCGGTTGAGCCAATGTCATGATCCTGCTGTGTGTCTGCTTGTGTAGTTGAGTTGCTTGTGTATGTGAGTGAGGAATCTTCCACTATAGTAGATCTTTGTAAGCGCTACTGATGCAGCTGCAGCTGATTAGTACCTCTCGCTGCTGCGCTGGATTCTGCTATCAACTATTTTGACATTGTTTGCTAGCTGCTACCAGATGTCAGTAGCTCTCTTCTGCTTTGAGAGGAAGTCCGACTGACCTCACAGGGCTTCCAAATGTAGGTCACCTCGGTGCCTAAAAGTTTGAGATATTCATAAAAATAATAATTTTCTCATCCACAACCCACCCCCAGTAAAGAAACCGTCAAGCTCACTGGCCGAAATTCAACACCAGCGCACCCCTCTGTGTACATATCTCATGTTACATGAAAACCTGCGGTTTATATTCAAGTGCAGCCTATATATGTACATAATTTATTTTCTATAAAAATTTAGCTGATGCGGCATGTGTTCAGCTGCACTCAGTAGTCTGAAAATTACGGTAACTAACAAGCTTTAAGTTGCTTGGACCTAATTTGGTCTAAATGTTGCCAGAGATCCAGCATCTGGAACATTATAGAATTTCAGCTTCATTTATAAATTTTTTTTTAAAAAGTGCTGACTGCAATTCACAATGAAATGGTGCTGAATGCTCAACGAGACGCAGGAAGAGCGGTCCGGCGGACCAGGGAAAGGAATCACTCATATGAAGTGTGATGAAAAATAGTGATGCATTCTTTATGCAGCATTCCTGCTCTTCACAACACTGCTAATGGATTGCGCGACCTTTTCTAACCGACGACGCCCCCACAGCCACTTCAACACCAAACTCCATCAGCAAACTCTAATCCCAATTATGTATAAAAATTACAGTAAGACCTTTTTTTTCCTTTCCAGCAGGGGGAAAGATGAACACCTCAGGTGATGCCATCAATGAAACGGGCTCATAAAAACACAATGAACAAAGGCTGCTAGAGGAAAAAAGGTTGTTGGACAAATATGGTGTCTCCTCCATTATCGAGAACGAGTCACGAAGCAGATGGAATTACTGTCTATGTAATTATATAAAGTCTCTGTTGGTCTCCCAAATAAACAGCCTCTATTGCAACAAAACAAATCTGTGCTAATTAAATGAGGACACAAAGCACTGTCTGCACCTACACACGATAACAGAGGATAAGTACGCAACCAGATAGCTGAATTAAACAGAAGGCAATGATATGCATTAGGCGGTAGATTCATATTATTAGAATTAGTAAATAATGCCTGTGAGAATATACCACCCCCCCCCTAAAATCCGGTTCAGGTTGGTTCCAGCTTTCCTGCTCTAAGACCTTAAAACAGACAAATAACAGCGGGTCACATCGAGGAAGCCATGCTTTCATCACGCCTTTTAGCCTCGTTTTAAAGCTAACCTTTGAGGGTTAAGCTGCAATACACACAAATGCAGCTCATTCCAGTTAAAGACTTGAAAACAAAAGATTTTCTTGAAGAACTGGACAATATTTCCATGCATGGTTTTTAGTTTTGACCAATTTCCTTTGATCAATAGCAGATAAAGGTATGGATTGTGAAGAGAGCCAAATCTGAATAAATGAAAGCCTCATGAAATAAATATTTGAATGTGTCATTAATTAAACAAAATTAGAGATGAATACACAAATAATAAATGAAATATTTAATTCATTATACAAGCCAGGAAGAAAATAACAATTGTATAAGTATGAATATAATCATTTCACTTTATAATAAACTATTTAATGGAACAACATGAAATTACTAATGGGTTGAAGAGCAATATTTTGAACCTGGCTGGACAATTAGAAGCAGGAGACATTCAACCGGATTATGTTACTAGAAGAGTTAAAGAAACTATAGATATTCTTGGCGTTATTTCCGCACTTTTTGACCAAGATGCTGAGTAGAGAGTAATTAATAATAATAATGGCTTGACTCTCAAAGCGCTTTACAACTTCATTATTCATTCACACACTGGTGGAAGCAAGCTATGATTATAGCCACAGCTGCCCTGGGTCAGACCGACAGAAGGCTGCCATATCGCGCCATCGGCCCCTCTGGCCAACACCAGTAGGCAGTTAGGTGAAGTGTCTTTCCCAAGGACACAACGACATGTAGCAGGTAGAAGCTGGAATCAAACCCACAATTTCTGGGTTGCAGGCTGACAACTCTACCACTGAACTACAGCTTCCTGTGAAGTCCAACCAATCAGACGTCAAAGCATGTTAAAATGTCAAAGCGACAGTTAATTCATGACGGGCCATGACTGAAGTCATTTTTTAAAATGTATTCTTTTAACTTGTGATTGGCATATTTTCAAACCAACAGGTTTACCATTTATTTAATAATATATGTAATAAATTACTGACAAGTTTAAATAACTCATACATGTTTTTATTTATTTATTGAACAACTTTCAAATACTATTTAAGTAATGAAACATTTAAATAAATATTTCATGAGGAATTAATTCCTTGTAATTTGGCACTCTTCACAAATAAGTTCCAGTTCTGCAGTTTAAAGCGAAAATGGTTGTACACTTTCTACTTATTTTCTTTGGTCAACTTTGAAAACGGCTTTTTTCATGAATGCTAAAATAGTTAGGCTGGTCAGCAGATACCTATTGTTGATCCGTCGTATAATTTTTCGTTTGTATTCCCCTTTCCTGTTGCTAGTTGTCTATTTTTACACTGCGAGGAGTCCGTGAGAATTCCTGTTGTTTCATCTTTACTGTACATAATGATCAGATTCATATTATTTGATTACAAAAAGTTTTAAAAGCTAAAAACAACAGATTATTATTGTATTTTGGCCCAAGTCAGTTTAGTCATATTATCAATGCACCTGAAGCTGTGAAGGAGTCAAGCTCTAATCCCTCTAGCACTCTGACTGCTTTAAAAAAGGCACTGATGTGTTGTCATTAGCTTTTCATGTTAGCAATCCAAAGAAAACCTCCAGCTAGGGCTGGTTAATATATCAATTATATAAATGTATAAAATTTTCTATTTACGAAGATTAAATTTTTTGAAATATTGAGAAAAACAAATCATCAATGCACCTCTTGGGTTTCCATTGTGCAAAGTGATGTCAGCCCGCCCAATGCCTTCCTTCTTGTTTTACAGCGTGTATTTATTGCACTTTGAATTCAGGTCACCTCCAAGAAGGGACGACAGAAATAAAAATAAGTTTTAAAAATATTTTCTGTCATTTGTAATTTCCTTTTAAGAATAGAAAGGGAGAAAAAAAAAAGATTGATCAATATCAAAAATCAAATTAGGCATGAAAAAACCCCAGAACATTTTTTTATTTATTCCAAATCAAAATAACCTTCTGATATCCTAAAATAGTACCAGAGATTGTTAAATATTGACATAAATAGTGAATTGTTTTATACTGGCGAAATATATCGATATCGACCCTTCTGAGGGAACGCCATAGAACCGTGTTACCACCATTGCAGAGCTTGAGCAGAGTATGAGCGCATCTGCACAGCGACAATAAAGACTGGGATCAAAACATCCTTCAAGAGAAACATCTTCCTACACTTCAGGCGCAGTTTGAGGATCAGTGGGTTTCCCAGCTTAAAAAAGCTAAAGTTATAACAAAGTAGCTCAAAGATCAGAACATGTACATTGTGGACCTGTGGTCAGGAAAACGCTATCGATCTGAACCCCACTCAGCAAAAAGCAGGAGTAGATACCGAACTCAGAAAAACGGATCAACTCCGAGATGTTTCTGACTCTTGATTCAGTTATTTCTGTTTTTCTGTCGAGCAGAGCTCCTGGAAGCAACGATAGGTGGACAAATTCTACATCAACACCAACGCCACCTAATTTTTGATGTTTTTATTTTAAATCATAATATTGCAGCTCCTGGAGGCCTCATTAAAAAACAAAGAGTTTGCAGGCTGAAAATAAAGCAAGGATAAAACTTGATTGATTTCTCAAATTATTTGGGGATTTGCTTCATATTTCCACTTCATGCATGCAGGAACTTTACCTCCTATCAGTAGATTCTTCCCAAACACGTTGCTGTTGCTTGTGCATTTGCTCTGACACTAAGCTGCTCTGCAGATGTGTATATGCGTGTGTATGCGTGTGCGCCATGATGTAAACGCACATACCGGCAGGACAGTCTCCCTCTGACATAATAAGGACTTCAGACTGCAGCTTGCAGGCGTCTCTGCGGAGGAAACACTCGTTCTGGTAGTTCTTGTTGTTGGAGCCACACACTGGGGCATAGTCATTGTTGCACTGCAAAGAACAGAGGAAAACCAGGGTGGAAATGAGAAAAGAGAATCACGACTTCCTGAAATAAACTTAGTGTTTTCAGATACCTGCACTCATTAGGGTCTAAGAATGAACTGAAACTGACAAACAAAGCTTCCATATATTACATACAATCATCATCCACATCATCAGTTCCAACCACTAGGAAGGATTTTTTCCACTTGGAGAGAATAAAACAGTCTGTAAAGAATCAACAAGGTGAAGCTAAAGCACCGGACTATTGAGCTGGAGAGAAATCAAGCTGGACCCAAACAGGAACCAACACACAAAATCCTGAAAGGTTTCCCCACAGATTTAAGAGTTAAAGCTGCATGCAGCATGTTTTCAACACTTCGCAGCATTCATGAATAAACCAGGATCATGGTGTTAGAAAATCTAAAAATGAAACAAATCAAACAGAACATTTCAAGTTGATTAGTCATGTGATTACAATTCTACCCGCTTAGATTGAAAAGATTTGCAAGTTCAGAGCAAAACTGTGGTTGAAACAGAGCAATTTACTAAAAATAAATAACTTCTTTTTTCTCTCTCTTCTCTTCTTTTCTTTTCCTTCTTTTGTTGGCCTTAAAGCAAGAAATGCAATTTTCCTTGATGGTACATTGTTGCTCAAGGCAGCAGTTACAATCTTATCGAGTTCCTATTATTTATCAATGAAACAGATTGCACCAAGCATTAAACTTTTAGATTTACTAACCTACTTGTGTGATTTCTTTTTTTTTTCAAATGGAAAATGGAAGGCATGGATGTTTTCAGATGTTTTTGGCTGTCTAAATTGGCAGAGCTGTTTCACTAAATACATCTGCAAAAAAGGGGTCAGAATAAAGCTTTATGAAAGTCATGTGATCAAATAAAACTCCATTATTGCTTCCTTATTCCTTTCCCTTTTGAAAAGCATTGCTTTATTCAAAGGATTTAAAGCAGGGGGGGCAAAATCAAGTCCTCGCCAGGTTTAGATGCATCCCTGCTCCGACACAACTAAATTCCCTCATCAGTATTCAGTTCTTGAGCTCTGCAGAGGTCTGGTAACAAGACATTCATCTGATTAAGGTGTTTTGGAGAAGGAATGCAGCTAAAAGTTGCAGGATACCGGCTCTAGAGGACTTGGATTTAAAAGAGTTGCACTGTAGAGAAGTGATGGGCCTGCTGCCTAAGGGGAACATGGTACCAAAGTATGCGGCGCAGTTTGTAAAGCTACACAGTCAAAAGTTAACAGCAATAATTTGGGTTATTTATTCATTTATTTTTTCTCTCTTTTTACACGTGTCCTGTCTGGCAGTGGAGAGCTCAGAATTGGTGTCTGAGTACCAAGCAGAAGCCCGACAGATTTACTATCACAAGTGGAGCATTACGGCTTTTGCTTCAGGAACATAAAAACCAAAAAAACAAAAACAGAGAAAGTAAGACCTGGAACATGGCAATCAACCGGACAGGTTAATGGAAGCATCCAGGAGGGAACAATGGAAACTGATGATGGTATAAGCTGAGGCAGGAGGGGAAATGACAAAAAGACCAAACGAACTAATGAGATCCATTGAGGAACAGCTGTGGCAGAATGCAAGCAGGGAAACAGAGAGAAGGAGACTAATTAACTCATGGGAGCTGAACCAAGACTCAAAGAAACTACAAATCTTAGAGAGTTGAGTTCAAATCCAAAAAGAACAGAAAACAAGAATAAGCTAGGAACTAAACATGATGGGATAACAAATATGGCAATACCATTTAAACAATAATGTATACACAGATCCGAATAGAATATGGCAAGACCTAAACCAATATAAACAACAAGGACGCGATCAAAACGGAAGTTATTTTTATCGATCTTGTACGTTTTAAATATACAATCTAGAAAACCTTAGGATGGACATCAACTTTGCACTTCCTTTCAAAAGTAATTTCTGACTGCAGGTACAGGAAGAAATCGTTTTTCTCTAAACTATATAGATCTTTAAAGTCTTTGAAAAGCCTGTCGGTCACCCTTGATCATGGTACAAATTGTCCTTATTCGTTTTTGTTCCCTCTTCCTAAATCCTTAATCATAAAAATAGAATTTAAAACCGATTTCGACTGAAAACACCAGAAAAAGCAGCCAAATTTAAAATAAACACTTCAGAACTTGAAGAACTGTGGATCCAGACCCCTTTAGGGGAAAAAGGTCAGGCAGTTTGGAGGCAAAGAAATGTAAATACATGAGTTTAAAGTCATCCCTGAGGAAGCTCCATCAGTTGTAGATTTTCCAGGTGATGACCTCCTGCAGCTGTTTACCAGAACACTGTTTTCCACAGTTTACGCTCCGTTTTCACCAGGAACTCCCTGCACATACAGGAGTAAACAGAGCTGGGAGGAAACTAATTTATTATTAACTTCCGTTTTAAAGAAACCACAGGATAAATGCTGTGCAGCCTTTTAATGACATGTTTTTGGGGCTTTTAATCAGAAAACAAACTGCAACTTATTCTGCTTTCATCATTCTCTTAATTCTGCATTGGATAGTTGCAAATGGCTAGATTCACTTCGCAGAGTTCTGCAGAAAAATAGCTTTCACCTCCTGCTGATCTCCTAGTGTTGCTCCAATGGAGCAGTGGGAGGTTAAGTGACTTGCTCAAGGGCACTCAGGAAAATAGCTGTTAAGGTACAGAGGAACATTACTCATTCATATCCCCACACGGTTTGTTGGCTACAGAGCACGTCTGGATTTTTCAGATGACTGATGGCGCTACAGGACTGAGTCTCAGTGTTCCTTTTTGGGGGAACGGAGGAGAGATATTAATTTGATTTCACATTGATTTTTTTTTTTTTTTTGCTGCTACACCGCTGGAATAACAAATGTGATTATTCACTGGAAAAATATTACCCACTGTTCCCCGGGAAGAGGCCCCGGCTATCGGAGGCGACGGAGGAACTGCTGCTCCACAGATGCTGCACATTACCTGATTATATTAAACAGTGAGGAAAATTTGGTGATGAGTGAAAAAGATGTTCCTGCTGGGTGGAACATCACAAACTGAAGAGTTTTCCTCACACACATAAGGAATGACTACAGGATTGACCCGGGTTTCCTAACACCTGAGATAATTCACCACACCTGTCCTGGCAGATATGTAACTGATAACATTCTGATGTTTATGGTAAAACCTTTTTAATAAATATTTCTCACCGCTATCACACTACAGTTATCAGTATCAGCTATGAAGGGATAAAGTATGCACATTCCGAAACATAATAGTTAAGTTTACTTGGAAAAGAAAAGGACAGGAACCATTTAGTAAGTTGGCAGTTTTCACCAAAATGCCTACTTGCTGTTTCTATTTTTGACTTTAAGTTGCTTCTGTATACTCAATAGGTCCTTGTCTCTCTGCCTAAAGGCTCTTTTTTTGTGTAGCAGTTCCTTCAGGTCACTGGTGATCCCAAAGTTCCCCAAAGTTTCGTAAAATAAAAACAAACAAGGAAAGCATACAAAAAGAGAGAAAAGTAAAACAGCACAAACAAAAGAACAGAAGACAAAATTCACGTTACACAAACATAAGATCCTAAAATGTTTCCCCTGTTGGAGAAACATTTCACTGTTCTAATGTTCTGTTCTGTTCAATGTCCAGACACAAGTTTATATAGCCAGTCACACATTCAGCCATGGCATTGAAGTCCTCTCCATGTGGCTGGCACAGAGCATTCAAGTCTGTAGCCTCAAAACATCCCCGCAGGGCTTCTTTAGCTTCCTGTGACCACTTCCTCACAGTTGTCTTCATTACAGGTTGCATCTGAACAAGAACAGGAAACGTTTTCTAAGTCCTCAGTTTTTACCATAACTTGATGCTTTCCTGTCCCATGTCCCATGTCCAGAAAGTGTACCCTCTGTCTATTCAAGGGTTTTGCTGTTCAAATTAATGTTTGTTTGTTTTTTAGCAGGTACTAAAAATCACCAGTTAACTTCTGGTTACCTGGAAGGTTATACATTGTTGCATACATTGTTTGCTGACGTAATGACCCTGCCACAACTGGAAACCGATGGGTTCCCAGGAAAAGAAGATCTTTCTAGTCGTAACATTGTCGTAACATTACACTATTATGATCTCTCTGGCTTGGCAGTCCTTCACTCTTTAATGTTGACATGTTATCTGTGTGAAGAAGATCACCTTGGACCACACTTTTAACTAAGAATTAATTAGTATAACACATTAATTAATATAACTAGTATATAAAATATTTGTTAATTTCAATTGTTAGGCTTATTTAAGTTCTTTCTGTACTTCATGTGGGTCTTACCATTAATTACCAAATAAGTTTGGTAATTCTAACTAACCTAAAACAAGAGAACTTAACTTTAGAGAGTGAGAAAAAAAGAGTGTGTCTTTTTATTCAATGTATGTAAACCTATAGGTTCAACTGTAATGTAAATATAAATACTTTTTGCAGCATGAGGAGAGTTATCCAGCGTTTGGAGTGCCAAAAACAGGCAGGAACATGAACTTTATTATGCAAAGTTGTTAAAAAGTTATCAAAAGATGATTTCATTCCCTCCCATATATCCCAACTGATAGATTTACAGTACTGGGAAAAATATTTTCTCCAAATGAAAAAAAATAAAAAAAAAAACATTAAAAAACTGGAAAGATTTTAAAACAATTGAATGAAAAGATAAAAGATAAATAAAAGCAGAAATCAAATTAAAATAGAATTGGATGCAAAACGGCTAACAAGAAGCGAGGAAAAACAAAATTACTCCCAATATGTAAAAATCTTAAAATCAACTTAACAAAAAAAAAGAAAAATCGCACTCAAAAATGCCCATGTAAAGCGTATTTAAACCAGGTTAACACTAAGCTAGCATAGTGTTAGCATTTGCTACAAACACAGTAATGATTTGGTGATCAGAGGAGGGAAAATGTATCATTTCAGACAATAAGAGAGAAGAAACGATCAAATGTAGATCATGTTTTAAACGAGCAGAGATGGAAGAAGACAAAGACAGTAAAAGGAGGAGAACAAGGCGCCACTCTCTGGCTCCTGATCAAAGGGATTCAGAGACGAAACAGAAAAGAGTCTGAAGAAAACATCAGGAGTAAAGAAGACGGGTGACACTGGGTTGGTGGGAAGAAACAGGCCCACATGGAACGAGAGAGGGATGGTGAGATGTAGCAAAAGGGTAAGAAGATAAAGAAGTGAGATGAAGACATGAGGAGAGAAAGAGTGAGAGACAGAGCCCTGGCTCAACAAAACCTGGCACACTATGAAAAAGAGCTGCAGTGCCTGCAGAAACAGAGGAGGGAAAAAAAAAGAAGATCATAAAAAAAGAAATAAGGACACTGACTGAAAGAAAGAGAAGGACAGAAAATCCCCTTAAAGGAGAGACAGGAAATATGGCAACGCCACAAAGGTGCTTAGAAAAACTTCCTGCAGGGCTAATGTTTTTTTTTTTTGATGCCATCTCTTCTCATCCCACTCCCCCTCCTCTCTCTCCAGCTGTCCTTAACCTGGGGACTCACTTTTCTGCCAAGCGTGATGCAACAGAAGGCAAAGCTGCCCAGCAGAACCCTGTGGGTGTCTTTTAAGAGTGCCTTCATTTCCGTGAAAACTCTCTGGAGCCCTCACTTGATCTCCCTCAGAATCTGGCTCTAACCCCTGGGGAAGTAGAGGAAGGGAGACAGGGCTGCAGATCTTAAACCTCTGTCTTTCTTCCAGAAGACGTAGGAAGGAAGCCGCAGATGTGAGTCCCATCTTAAAGCCCATTGGTTGCAATGGTTGTAATAGGAGAGAGACCATATAGAAGCTGAAATATTGAGCTAAAGCTTCAGATATTCTCCAGGAAATGCTGATCTGATCTGACAACTTCTTTTTGACTAACAACTTCTCCTGACATGACAGCAGCAAATAGTGTGAGCTGATGTTACAGATTTCAAACTTCTCCCTTAGTCGTGTTTCTTTTACCCAGACCGTCACAGCGTTGTTTTAGCCGTCGTCAGGGTGCCGCCGCTTTGATCCCGCCGCTTGATAACCGACAGCGCGTGATGTCGGAGGAAAATCAGCCTTGTCAGCTCTTGCACTTTGCCGCAACTCAGCTGAGACGACTGTCAAGCTTAATGGAAATGAAAAAAAGACGGAGGTGCCGAGAAGATCCTTGAGGTGCGCTGAGAGGACGGGTGCGAGGGAAGGATTGTGTAGGAAGCGCTGAAATGAAGTGGTGATAATGAGAAGTGGTGAATGAGACAGAAGGTGAAACAATTTGATCCTCCACAATCCTCTGCAGACAGAGAAGATGAGGCTGGTGGCCAGCACCATATGGCTCAGCCGTATGTCTCCACTGGCTAAGGCTTCGCTAAAGTCGAGGACTTTTCTCGAATGTCTGAGTCGACCGGGACGGCGTTTCTACCAGAATAAATTGATAGTACCTACAAGGAGGAGTCTAACTTGGACACAATTTGAGACTGAAACTGGTAAAACAGACTAATGAAAAACTCAGAGGGGCGTTTGGGTTTTAAAGGGGACATATGCAAATTTCACTTTTTTCATCTTTTTGTGTTGCTATTCAGGTCTCTGCTGCCTCTATAAATATCCAAACATGAATAAAAACCATCCATCCATTTTTTTGCACATTTTTGCCGTCCGAAATCTTGTGCTTCTACAAGCTGTTTTAAAAAATGCCTAATTGTGATGTCACAGAAAGAGGAATTTGCATATAACCGCCTCTAACCTGTCAAACCTAGCCCCTCAACTGTCACCTGTCCACCCACCATTTCTAATTTTATGGCATTCTCATGTGTGGTAAACCCGCAGCTGAGTAACAGTATGCGTGGGCGTGGTCTTCAACCACTAATTTACATAAATCTGGCAGAGCCCTCCAAACAGCTCATTCTGAAAAGGAGAGTTTCCACTATCGGAACTTGCTTTTTATCGGGTAATTTTATCCGACTTTCCTCTATCGTTGACCCGCTCCTCTCAGCCGTCGTGTCCCCGTACAAAATTGGCCCTTTAAGGAATCAGCTAAGACAGCCACATATCACAACCGTTTCAACAATGAGGAGTGTCCGTGATCAGCCACCCACAGCAGCAGAGAAGAGCAAGAGATCAACATGGAAGAAGTATGAAAGGTCTCTGTTTGGTGTTGTTAGAAACCGCTTTGCCAGTAACTCTTCTTATTTTACAAAGTCGCTTGTTTGGCGAAGTCTGCTAATTTCCTTCTGATTTACAACCAATCAGCATGAGTTATCCACAGCTCCTGTCTGGCTTCTCTACTGGTCCATTTTCAAGTGATACCCCAAGAGTGGTACTCGGTCAGTTCCATAAATGGCCCCAAAAACGGCCCTGTCGGGGTGGCTCATAGAAGTGGACACATGTACAAACTGTGATGTCCAGTAAAATTACCCTGAAGTTCTGAAAGGGGAAACGCACCTAAAGAGACTGAAATTGTCAAAAACTGAGCTGTTGGGATCGTTTTATGTAAGAGTGATTTTGTGCAAAGAACTTCATTAAAATGTTTTGTACAGATCATAGACCTATTATACAGTAACTTGTTTAAAAAGAGGCATAATATGTCCCCTTCAACACTATAAAGGCTCTCAGCATGTTTTGCATATATTAAAAAGAAGATGCTTGATTCAACATAAGCATCTCTTATCAAACATTGGGGACAAAATGAAGTAAAAAGTAAAAAAAATAAATAAAGATCTGTTTTTTGTGCACACAGTGAGGAACATAAGTATTTGAACACCCTGTGATTTTTCAAGTTCTCCCACTTAGAAATTATGAAGGGGTCTGAAACTCACATTGTAGGTGCATTTCCACTGTGAGAAAACAGGAAATCACATTGTGTGATTTTTAAAGACTTTATTTGTATTTTATTGCTGCACATAAGTATTTGAACACCTGTTATTCCGCCTTTAAAAAGTCCACCTCTACTCAATTTATTAATCTAAATTAGTAGCACCTGTCTGACTCCAACTACTAGCATGGGCAAAACCAAAGAGCTGTCAAAAGACACCAGACACAAAACAAAAGAGACCCCCACAAGGCTGGAACGGGCTATGGGGCAATTGCCAAGCAGCTTGGTGAAAACAGATAAACTGTTGGAGCAATTGTTAGAAAATGGAAGATGCTAAAGATGACTGTCAGTCTCCCTTGGACTGGGGCTCCATGCAAGATCTCACCTGGTTGGGTATCACTGATGATAAGAAAGGTGAGGAATCAACCCAAAACTACACAGGAGGAGCTGGTCAATGACATGAAGAGAGTTGGGACCACAGGTTCAAAGGTTACTGTCGGTAGAACACGACGCCGTCATGGTTTAAAATCATGCATTGCAATGAAGGTTCCCCTGCTCAAGTCATCACATGTCCAGGCCCGTCTAAAGTTTGCTAATGACCATCTGGATGATCCAGAGAAGTGTGGTCATGTGGTCAGATGAGACCAAAATAGAACTTTTTGGTCTAAACTTCACTCGCCGTGTTTGGAGGAAAAAGAAGGATGAGTTGCATCCCAAGAAAACCATCCCTACTGTGAAGCATGGGGGTAGAAACATCATGCTTTGGGGGCACTTTTCTGCAAAGGTGACAGGACGACTGCACTGCATTAAGGAGAGGATGAATGGGGCCATTTATTGTGAGATTTTGAGCAACAACCTCCTTCCCTCAGTCAGAGCATTGAAGATGGGTCGTGGCTGGGTCTTCCAACATGACAATGACCCGATGAACACATCCAGGATAACCAAGGAGTGGCTCCGTAAGAAGCATATCAACATTCTGGAGTGGCCTAGCCAGTCTCCAGGCCTAAATCCAATAGAATATCTTTGGAGGGAGCTGAAACTCTGAGCAAAAGCTCAGCGACAGCACCGAACCCAAAAGATCTAGAGAAGATCTGTGTGGAGGAGTGGGCCAAAATCCCTGTTACAGTGTGTGCAAACCTGGTCAAGAACTACAGGAAACGTTTGACCTCTGTGATTGCAAACAAAAGGCTTCTGTAGCAAATATTAACACTGTTGTTTTTAAAGGTGTTCAAATACTTATGTGCAGCCATAAAATACAAATAAATTCTTTCAAATTTAGACAATGTGATATCCTAATTATTTTTTTTTTAAATGTTGTCTCTCTCAAAGGAAATGCACCTACAATGTGAACTTCAGACCCCTCCATAATTTCTATGTGGGAGAACTTGCATAATTGCAGGGTGTTCAAATACTTCTTTTCGTCACTGTGGGTATTTTTTCTAATAAAGGACACTATTTCTATTTATGTTTTAATGTCATTTCTGTAATGTCTGACTCGTAAAAGCCGATCTGAAGTTTATATAGAGCAGGAATACTTTAAATATGTTAAAATCAAAGGTCTTCTTTAAGTAAACAGAATATGATTGATGTGTTTAAGGATTGGACCAAGTGTTCTCTTTTATGGAAATCAAAATATGGTCACCCTATATTATATTTAAATTGGCAACCCACATTTTCTTTAGCTTTCAGGGAAAATATGACCTTGATGTGATTATGAAACATATGTTGGACATGTGTTGGTTTCATTTGTGGTTTCAAATAAATAAAAGACAGGGCATCAATTGGTTTGGTTACTTCTATTATTGGAAACTGAATGGATTTAATGATAGAAAGCTTGCTCACTTTGAGGGATTGCTGCAAAGTCAATGACTCGATGCAATCTGCTGGGTTTCCTTAGATAGAAATCGTTTTAACCAATTTGAATAATGCACAACTTGATGCACTGATTAATAACTTAGATCAAATCGGAATTGATGTACTTGACTTGGAATCTGTCTGTATGTTTGGATTGAATTCATTTATCCTCTTGAGAACATTTTACATCAAATTTGATTAATTGCTGCAAATTATTTAGAAAAAATAATGTGAAGTGTAAATATTTACCCAAACTAATCATAAATGTGTGTTTTTAGAAAAATAGAAAATATACACTAACACCTAATAGTAGCACATTATAATGAATCAATCAGGAACTGTTTTAGGACTGAACTATATGAGAATTTGTTTTTATTTGTGATTTAATTGGCTTAGTATAAGGAAACATAGAAACTGGATATTTATACACAAAGACTATCTCCATAGTTTTTTACATATTGACCATATGGATGTTCAATATACGTTTTAACAAAGCTGAAAACCGAACATCAAAACATACTACTGGTATGACATTCCATCGATTGATAAAAGGCAGCTCTAAACAGATGGATTTTAGCTTTGATTTAAAAGAACTCAGTTTTTAAGCAGCTTTGCAGTCATCTGGAAGTAGGGTTGTGCCGATGGACTTCACTAAAAACACTGGGAGCCCTTTTTGATGCCTTAGTGTGGTGGGGCAGCAGACGGACGGTGGCAGTCTTAATAAAATGATCCGTAAGGTCAGTCATGTCGTTGGAGTGGAGCTGGACTCTGAGGGTGGTGTCAGAGAGGAGGATGCTGTACCATACTGAAACGTCCTTCCCACCCTCTCCACAACATTCTGGATAACCTGAGGAGCACGTTCAGTAACAGACTCATTCCGCCTGTTTGTTACACAGAACGACACAGGAAATCCTTCCTTCCTGTAGCCGTCAGACTTTACAACTCTGCACTGAACAGAATGTCTAAGACATAACTCTGTGATGTCTTTTTATATTATTATATTTTATATTTATATTGGCCCTGCGATGGACTGGCAACCTGTCCAGGTTGTACCCCGCCTCTCGTCCCTTGACCTCTGGAGATAGGCACCAGCCCCCCTGCAACCCTGCATTAGGATGGATGGGTATAGAAAATAGATGGATGGATGGATATTTATATTTTTATCTCTCTTTTGATGTTTCTCTCTCTCACTATGTGTCATTGTTTTTACGAGCCCTGCATTGCTGGAATTTCCCTTCGGGATTAATAAAGTGTATCTGTGTCTGTATCTGTAAGGAGCTGTCTGAGGCCTCCAGAAATAAGATAATAATAGTTTGAAAGTCTGGTAAGGGATTTAAAGAGCTCCCCAAAGACTACAGCCAACATCTCCAGGCTTGGCTATGGTATGAAAGAGCTAGGAACTGACGTAGTTGAGATGAACAGAGACTTTAATAGCCATGGCATCCAGCGAGGTACAATCAAAAAATAAGGAGCTTAAATACTGAAGCAGGGGTAGAAAAATGACATTGGAGCCAGGTGAGTCTAATCAGTGGAATGTTGTACAGCTGTGGTAGAGGACTGAGGAAAGGAGACTATTTAACACAGTAAACACAGAGGTAGCTGAACCTAGACACTAAAATAGCCAAAAATGAACAAAAGAGAATACATCAAAATGGACAAAGAACACAAGAAACTAACCATAAAGGAATCAATATATATAGAAGTGACAGTAATAAAAGAACTGATCATGGCAGGACATTACCGACAGAAATAAACCCACAAAAAAACCATCAGAAAACAAACACAAATGTAAACCAAAATCCAGACACCCCAAAAAGAAGTCTCCAAAACACCTAAAATGTCATCGAAGGAAAGCAAGTTCTGATTTCAAATTTGATTTAAAAGTTCATGCCTGTACTTTTCCAGACCACTACAAAGCTGCTGAAACACTGAGTTTCTTTAAAAAAGCTAAAAGCCCATCTGTTTAGAACTGCCTTTGATTAATTAATTAATAACTGGAATGTCAAAACAGTAGAATGTTTTAATGTTCTTTATGTCTTTGATGGTGTTTTATGTTTTTTATTGTTGTTGTATTGCTGCTTTTATTTTAAGCCTAAATCATGGAAAACACATTGAACTGCCTTGTTGCTAAAAGTGCGCTATACACATGCTTTTTCCTTGCCTCGCCTTCATTGACGTGGGATGACATGTAAAACATGTTATTTTCCACATAAAACCTACATGTGAAAAAAATGTGTGAAACCCATGTGGAATTACATGTGAAGCCTATATGATTACATGTGAAAAATATGTGAAACCATACATGTGAAGTCCATGTGTGCTACACCTGTGGTTTACCAGGTACCACATGGGATAACATGTAATCCCATGTGAAGAAAATGTTCAACCCATGTGACTTTTCCGCAGGGGTTCAGGGAAAATGTGAGACAATCTGGAAAAGTATAAATAAATAGAGCCGACGGGATCCTGCATCATGACATAGACTCAAAACAGCTATAAAAATCCACCAGGGATTGGATGAGTATGAGGAAAGGAACGGATTGGGCAGAGTTTTGGGAAACATTGAACGTGAAGATTGGGGCAAACGTTTCTCAGACCAATGTTAAGAGATTTGTAGATGGCTACATTGTGAGTCTCACTGAAGTTTTTCTTCATTCAAAGGGAGTAGGGTGTCCTAACTCTTTCCTCATTTAGAAAACTAAACCCATTATTTTGTGTCTACTTGTAATTAAATCAGTTTCTTTTCAAGACACAAATAAAACAAGATTATACAAAGAACTGGATATTTTAATGAGGTTTTCATTGTTTTCATAACTGTACAGAAGAGCTCTTGATCACATTTCCATTTACAGGTAGTTTACTGAAATTAAGTTCAAATTGCAAACTGTTTCCCTTCTTTCTCCCACTCATCACCTAGTCTAGTTTCTGCAAGCCTCCTGTAGGGGCTGCTGTGGTTCTGCCTTCTCTCAACTCTCTCCATCCAGATTCCAGTGCCTAAACTTGGGATTGAAGCCAGGACATGAAGTCTCCCCGGCTGCCTTAGATCCGAGACACACACACACACTAAAACATGTAGGCCAAGCTTTCGATGCATCCACTGTCAGAACAGTTTGTGGGTCATAACATACAACAAGCATGCAGAACCACTAGGATCCAAACTGGGCTGCCATAACCGGAGCAAGAGTTGGTCTCAGCAAGCGTCCAGCGGCCGACAGGAGTGGAACAAAGACAGGTGGCAGAGGAAACAGAAGGCAGAGCGGAAACACAGTGAATCATGATGAGGAAGAAAGGAGGGAAAGGTCTGCAGAGGAGATGGAACAAATGCATCAAAGACAAAAAGGTAAAGGGGAAACAGAGGAGAGAAGGATCAAACTGCAGAGTGAACTGATGATAGTTGAAGGACGGTGGGATGATAAGTGGTGATGGTGAGCCAGGAACAAGCAGGCTAATGTATGGGGTTGTTGTTGGTGGTGGGGGGGGGATCTCCTCAATGCAAACCACATGGGAGCAAGAGACAAAGGAGAGAAGACACGGGAAGTGAAGGCGGGTTCACGCATCTTTGGAGGGAAAGGAACAAAGTGCAGAAGGGCCAAACATGACAGAATATTAGCATTAATAAGCTGAAATCTGAAAGAAAAGTCCCTCAACCCACGGCAGCCAACCCCCACCAGAAAGTCACTTTCCAACCAAGCAACAATTTGTCACGTATTGCTCACAGCAGCCAAACTGAGGTGTGTGCTGTGTTTGCATCACAGCAGGGGGCGTTGTTCTGAAGTGAGACACGCTCTGTAACAAACATGAATCATTACAGAAGTACCACAAAACAAAGTTAAATAGGTAACTGTGCAAAGATCTGGTTTTATTGAAGCAGAAAAGGAGAATCAATGTTCAGCTCCGACACCTGTCAGCTTTTAAATGTGGCACTTCAATAACCAAGTTAATTGTCTCAGTTTTTCTGTTTATTTTAACCAAAAATTCACCAAATGCAATGCTTTTAATAATAATAAAACACGACGAAACTTTTATATAAACCCAAACATTCTTGCTGATGAAGTTAAAGCCTCGAACTGCTGTGGTGAGCGTTTTACTACAGAGGATAACCACATTAGAGTCTTGACGGCTAACATTGGTTTTGCCTCGTTTTTATAAATGCTCATGTCCTAACGAGGGCTGCACGGTGGAGCAGCTGGTAGCAGAAGGTCCTGAGTTCAAGTCCCGCAGTTGGGTCTTTCTGCATGAAGTTTGTTTGCATGTTCTCCCTGTGCAAGTGTGAATAAGTTTAAATACATGCATGGTTGTTTGTCCTGTGTGTCTCTGTGTTGGACAGGTGACCTGTCCAGGGTGTCCCTCGGCTGTCCCGTAATGATTGCTGCAGATGGACCTTGCGAGGATAAGCAGGAATATAAAACGACTTGATGTCTTAACACATATTCAATACACAAGACAGTTCTCTGCAAAAATGATTGGAACAATGTGTTTTGGTTAATATTGCACTTTGTTGAGACTATGATCAGGACTCATTTAGGTGTGATGTAATGGCAAAAAAAAGCAGCTTAAGAGAAACTCATCTGAGACTGAACAGTGAAGCCGTCTACAAGAAGGGACAGAGCAGACTGTACTTTTGAGGAAGCTTAGGTTCTTCAAGGTTTGCAGCAAGATGCTGGAGATCTTCTACAAGTCTGTTGTGGAGAGTGTAATCTCTTCAGGCATCATCTGTTGGGGTAGCAGCATCAGAGCCAGGGACCTAAAAAGGCTAAACAACCTGATGAAGAAGGTTCTGGTTCTGTTCTTGGGACAACTGTGGAACATCTGGAGATGATAATGCAAAGAAGGATTCTTCATAAAATCAAAAAAATTATGGACAACCCTGAGCATCCTCTTCATGAGACAGTCATACAACAACAGACCGTCTTCAGTCGGAGGCTTCTTCAGTTTCGCTGCAATACAGACCGCTACAGGAAATCCTTCCTGCCCACAGCCATCATCTATAACAACTCCTTAAAGAATTAATTATATGAGCTACACCAACACTTAACTTCCCTCTGGGATCCATAAAGTATTTTTTCAATAAAGTATTTCTGAATTTGAATTGAATCAACAAAATGTGACGGAACAATTAGAGTATCTTGGTGTGGTCTTGAATTCAAACTTGACGTTTAAAAAACATGTAAAAAAAATTCTCAATTGTTATCAAAATGAACTTGTCACATTTTCAATATATAAGACATTTTATTACTGTTGAGTCAGCAAAGGCATATATGGATGCTATGATATTTACTCACACAACTTAATGTTACACAACCTGGTCGCACAGAGAAAGTTAGTATTCATGGCCCCGCCCACCTTGGCTTACGACTGCCGACAGGAAGGCTGTATTGATTTTGCAGCCAGGAGAAAGTAGGGCACATCTCTGCTAGCAGAAGCTAACCATAAGCAACTCCACAACATGGCAGAACACTTCAGGCTTGTGCTATTTGTGGAGATAACACATCAGCGTTGCATTTTCTAACCAAGAAAGAGCTGAGGAAGAAACGGTTGAAATTTGTCTCTGGAACATCACCAGCGAGGTAAGTTAAGGTAGATATTTATTCAGAGGCAGCATAAGAATTGCATTGCTGTAAGCCAATCACACATGAATATGAATGAGACAGACTCATAATCCTGTCGTTTCTCCCCATCCACTCCCCAAACTTCAACCTCCTGAAACAGGAAGGCGAGAGCATTTTATCCACAGAAAATGACTCATAAGGCATTCATTTAAACTAGAGACCACAACAAATTTATTTAAAAAACGAGTGAAAGAGACCTTTAAGGACAAAAGTATTCACCAATGCTGTGTAACAGTCCAAGACTCAATTCCAATCCTTAAAAACCTACGTTTTCGGTTTAGGCATATCAAAGCACGAATGCATCTAATGACTGCAGGACACTGGCCATCAAAGACTGGAGACACCTGCGCAATGCATGTTCAAAATAATATTTGGATTGTGTCCCACTAAACTAATTTAGCAAAAAAAAAAAAACAATCCCATATTTCTCATCCAAGTAAAAGATTCATATAAATGTTGACAAACTGGCACTTTGTGACATGATGTGAAAATACACCTCAGTGTTAAATCTAGTATCTGATTTGTAGCTTCCAATCCAACGATAGACTACAGAAAGTTTTTTCTGACTCAGCATTGGCAAATGTAGATGTACCACTATGGACAATAAAAGATTGTGAAATAATTCATCTGTTTTAGGACAAACTCTGGGTTATGCAGAAGTTCTGCAGTAGTTTAGTAAATCCAGGCCAAATCATTTATGAGCAGGACACACCGGGTGTGTGTATTCTCAAAGGCAGCTATGAACTGCAGAACGTCATAACTCGGAGTTGTTTGCTGCTTTACTAACACTTGAAATAATGTTCGTTGGAACTGAGAAAAAAAAGCTGCTATTAGCTATCTGAAGAAGAGATAAGAGGCCATACGGATAATTCTGTGTAAGATTATAAAATCATAATTCACCCACTCCAGTTAAAGAACTTTAAAGCATTGGAGCTATTCTGATCTGCCCTGTCGGGATAAGAGGGACAAGCATGTGGAGCTGTTTAAATTCTAACAGATAACTCACTTAGCTAGTGGGGTTAAAAAAAATCAAAGATCAAAATCCAGTCTCGTTGTGAACATTAACTTTAAATGGATGCAGTTGGTGGATTGGTATAGTTGATACAGCATTCACAGTCCTCATATATGATCATCCTGCAGGTTAAGGAGTGGAGCAAGAGAAGTATTTTACTGGGTTTGCACAGAAATATGCTGATGTTTATGATTCTTACATTTCTTTATGTCCTCTCTTTTTCATTGCTCACACAACCCGTGAAAGCAGGAATGACTAGGTAAGATAATGTAATTGTAATAATATCACATAATTACATGATATGGGTAACACCTATAATAATGAACAGTGTATGGTTTCTTTGTGAAGGGCTTCCATTACCCCTGAGCTGCTCTCTGAGAATCCAAGTGTTAACCCTGCATATAGTTAATCTGAGCTAGCATTAACAGTGAATATTTAACTGATTTTCTGGGTTAAACAGGCTGAGCCCAGCATTAATATGGAATCAGTGTGAATTTTTTATGCACAGATATTTTTGGTATTTAAATGCAGAGAAGTCTCAAAAATATCGGGTGCAGTTTGTAAAGTTACACAGGTAAAAGTTAACAGCAATAATTTGGGTAATTTAGCCTGTCACAAGATAAATAAATGGGGTTCATTTTTTAAAGTTCTATTTGCATCCATGTTATTTATTCATTTATAAATGTCACAGTTTCAAGCTGAATAGTTAGTTAGCAAGCTAAATTAAATATTTAGGTCCAAACTAAACATTTAGCTTGTCAACTAGATATTTAGTGTACAAACTAAATATTTACCTTCAAACTAAATACTTTGCTAGCTAAATATTTAGCTCTGAGCTATATATTTAGCTTTGAGCTAAACATTTAGCTCAGAGCTAAATATTTAGCTAATATGCAAATGTACTTAGCGATAAGTGGACCACCTGGAAGTGGACTACCAAAATGGATTTACAGCAACAGTGATGCACCAGCAGCAGGAGGTTATATAGAGGTTAGGGGGCCCAGCTTTTATTTTGGCTTCTCTAAGTGACTTTGCATATTAGCTAAATATTTAGTTCTTAGTTATCTATATATTTCGCTAGCCAGTTTAGCTGGCTAGCTAAATCTTTAGCTTCAAACTAAATATTTAGCTTGCTAACTAAATATTTAGTTTGAAACTGCGGCATTTATAAAGGACTAAATAATATAGATGCGCAAATATGACTTTTTTTTCTCTTATTACAGGCTAAATAACCCAAAGTATGACAATAATGTCATACTTTTTCCAGCAGTTTGGTCACTGAGGTGCTCCAATCATCTTTAGAACTGTATGCTACACCAAACAGTGGAAAACAGTGTTCACACTGCTTGGATGCAGAGAGAAAGCTCTGTGAGCTCGAGATAACCTTGCCCTAAAGTGTACCATCACACCAAAGGAGAATTTATTGGTCTGTTTATTTAATAGAGGCCATATAGATCAAGATCTCTCCATAGATGAAAGCACAGCAAGAGTGCAGAAGGGGAATAAAACAACACGTGGACAGGATGGATGGAATAATGACTCGATCAGGTTCTTTAGTCCTGCATCTAATGATGTGATTGCCAACTGTTTGGTCAATTTCTTTTGCTAATATGAGAGTAAAGCTGCAGTCATACCATTTCTCAATTTCCCATGTATGGTGACGCATCTAAAAAGCTATGATGCACACATCTACACGAGTATTTTGTGGAACTTTCAGCCATGTTAAGTCTTTAAAGCACATTTGTCACCTATAATGCCCCTGCCCACACCTTTCTGTACAATTGCCGTTTGATTGGATGAAGGCTGTAAAATTCGGTTTTCTACAGCATCGGGACTGGTATTTTACTATACATGTCATCATGATCTCATTTTACGTTTTTATATCTAAGCTGTTTGGCGTTTCATACTTCTCAGGGTCGTCATACTCATTATGCACATATATTATCTGTAAGTCAAGCTGTATTTATTGCTGTATTAAATGGTTATGAAGCCGATTCTGAAATATTACATCATCCTAAACCATTGAAAATGCAATTCTGACAGTACTGTGAAGGATGCATAAATCAGAATCCACATTTATTGTGTGCACAAAAAAAAAATAAGAGCACAAGATATATAGCTACAGTTCTTTTGAACATCTTGATGGTCTGTTTCACAGCGTTACGTCCTCATTGCGTTTGGCATTAGATAGTGTAGCCCCCCTAAAAAAGAAAGTGGCTAGCCATAGGAGGCTGACTCCTTGGTTTAACGCAGAGTTGCGTACTTTAATGCAGAATACTAGGAAGTTGGAGAAAAAATGGTGCTCTACACGCCTAGAGGATTCCTATTTAACCTGGAATAACAGTCTACTGCTGTATAAAAAGACCCTTCGACAAGCTAGAACAACATATTTTTCATCATTAATAGAGGCGAATAAAAACAATCCTAGGTTTCTTTTTAGTACAGTTGCCAAACTTACACAGAGTCATAGCTCTGTTGAGCCAACTATTCCCCCAGCTCTTAGCAGTGATGATTTTATAGGATTCTTCATAAATAAAATTAATTCTATTAAAAATAAAATCATTTGCATCCTCCCAAACATGATTACTTCTTCCTCAGTAAATGAGGCAGTATTGGAAAGAACTGTAGAACCTCATTTGTGCTTAGGCTGTTTTGATTCAGTCGAGCTTTCGGAATAATCAAAAATATTAGCCTCATCTAAACCTTCAACTTGTATGTGTCATATTTTGACGTTAAGGAGGACCCAAAATGCAGCAAGTATAAACAAAATGATTTAATGAAAACAAGGACAAGGAACTTACATAACTCAGGAGGATCAAAAGGCAGCAAACGGGAAAAAAACAGGAACCAGACGGGCAACCAGGAAGGCAGGAACCAGAGAGGGAAGAATGGCAACGGACCAGCGAGTAGTGACTGAGAGAGGACCGAATTTATACTGAGGAGGAAATGAGGAAGTGACTGAGAAGACCAATGATCAATTAGTGGGAGCAGATGCAGGTGGGAGGGAGAGAGCAGGTGGAAGTAATCAACTGGGATAGGAGGTAAAAAGGCTGGGAGACAGAAGACTCTTAAGAAACTAAAGATACGTCTGGAAGGGAATCTAATGAAACACAGGAAAACAGAAGGAGGAATAAAATATAACCACTGGGACTAACGAAGGATAAGTATTAATATGAACTTGGGGAAAATGGAGATTAACACAAACTGCAACCAAACACAAGGACCACCAGAGGGAGACAAAGAACAACTAAAACATAATAGAACTAAATAAGGAAAATTAACAAAACACAAACACCATGGAACCATGACAGTATGTTGGACCCAATTCCAACCAAATTATTTAAGGAAGTGTTCCATTTGGTTCCTGGCCCCATTTTGGATATGATGAATCTATCCTTAGTAAACGGATACGTACCGCAGGAATTTAAAATAGCTGTAATTAAACCTTTACTCAAGAAACCTTCCCTTGATCAAGATGACTTAGTGAACTACAGACCTATATCTAACCTTCCTTTCTTATCCAAAATCCTTGAGAAAATTGTTGCTAATCAAGTCTGTGAGCATCTAAACAGTAACGAGCTGTTTGAAGAGTTTCAGTCAGGTTTTAGAGCTCATCATAGCACTGAAACAGCACTGGTGAAGGTTACTAATTATATTCTCATGGCCTCAGATAATGGACTGGTGTCTGTTCTGGTTTTGTTAGATCTCAGTGCTGCTTTTGACACAGTCGATCATAATATTCTCTTAGAAAGGCTTGAACATGTTGCAGGGATCAAAGGAACAGCACTAGGCTGGTTTAAATCATATTTGTCTGATAGATTCCAATTTGTTCATCTAAATGATAAATCTTCTTCACTCTCAAGGGTTACTTGTGGAGTTCCACAGGGTTCTGTGCTTGGACCAATTCTGTTCACCATATATATGCTCCCAATTGGTAGAATCATTAGACAGCATGGGATAAATTTCCACAGCTATGCAGATGATACACAACTATATTTATCCATAAATCCTGATGAACCCAGTCAGTTAGGTAGATTACAGGCATGTCTGGAAGACATAAAAACATGGATGACCCTAAACTTTTTGCTTTTAAATTCTGACAAGACAGAAGTTGCTGTCTTTGGACCAGAAGTTCTTAAACAGAAACTGATTAGTCAATCACTTCATCTGGATGGCATTAAATTGGCCCCCAGTAATAACGTAAAGAACCTCGGCGTTATTTTTGACAGAGACTTGACATTTAAATCCCATATTAAACAGGTTTCTAGGATTTCTTTCTTTCACCTCAGGAATATTGCTAAAATTAGAAACATCCTGTCCAGGAGTGATGCTGAGAAACTAGTCCATGCATTTCTTACCTCAAGGCTGGACTATTGTAATTCTTTACTATCAGGAAGTCCACAAAATGCCATTAAAAGCCTTCAGTTGATCCAAAATGCGGCAGCAAGAGTTCTGATGAATATTAAAAAGAGAGATATCATTTCTCCTGTTTTAGCTTCCCTTCATTGGCTCCCTGTTAAATCCAGAATAGAATTTAAGATCCTCCTTCTTACATATAAAGCCCTTAATAATCAAGCTCCATCATACATCAGAGATCTAATTGTTCCATATGTTCCCAACAGAGCACTTCGCTCTCAGACTGTAGGTTTACTTGTAGTTCCTAGGATTTCTAAAAGTAGAATGGGAGGCAGATCTTTTAGTTATCAGGCTCCTCTCCTGTGGAACCAGCTCCCAGTTTTAGTCCGTGAGTCAGACACTCTGTTTACTTTTAAGGCCAGGCTTAAAACTTTTCTTTTTGATAAAGCTTATAGTTAGAGTGGCTTAGGTCATCCTGAGCTATCTCTGTAGTTATGCTGCTATAGGCTTAGACTGCTGGAGGACAGACTTACCAATTTTCTTCACTCTGCTACTTCCTTTTCTCCTACTACTCTCCAGTTGTATTACAGTACTTTCTGTTATTTCGACTGTTAACTTTGTTTTCTCTCAGTGTTTTTCTCTCCATAGAAGATATACCTGGTCTGGTATCCTGCTTGGCTGCAATGCCCTGTTGGACGGGGGGCATCGACTGGGATGATCCTCCCAGTAACTGAACATCCACTGTGTCCTGTTATCAACTTTTTACTTTCTGTAACATAGAAAGCTCTCTTATATCAGATCTTCTGTTCCTTCTGTGTTTCTGCTCTGTCTTCTCAAACCCCCAGACGGTCGTGGCAGATGGCCGCTCCTACTGAGCCTGGTTTTGTTGGAGGTTTCTTCCTGTTAAAGGGGAGTTTTTCCTCTCCACCGTCACTACATGCTTGCTCAGTATGAGGGATTGCTGAAGGATTGCTGTGGTTGGAAAGTCTGCATCAATGGGGCCCAACCTCACGCCAATGACTGACACAATCTGCTGGGATTCCTTAAATAGGAAACTTTTTAACTGATTGGAATGTTTGTATAAATGTATTGAAATGACTTCTTGTTAAGTGCCTTGAGATGACATCTGTTGTGAATTGGCGCTATATAAATAAACTGAATTGAATTGAATGTATGAACAATCATGTTGTGAAACTGGCTGATAAATAGAGACAATCATAAGAATACTTATGGGTGACTCCATACAGATTAGAAGACCCAAAATAAAAGGTTGGTGCCTTGGGGGCTGCTGTTGATCTGTTGCTGCCGGTGCAGGTGGCTCCCTTGATGGCGCTTCCTCACCTGGCTCGTCTGTACTCAGTCCATTGTCCTTTTTGGTGTTACTTTTAAGTGTGTGCTTGCATTAGGGTTGGGTTAGGGGGAGGGGGGTATAACTATGATCATGCTTTTAAATATGTGGGGGAGGGATGGGAATGTGTTTTTTAAATTCGGTCATTTTAATTCTGTAAAGCACTTTGAACTGCAATTTGTGTATGAAAAACACTTTATAAATTAAGTTTGATCGAATGATTGATTGACTGATTGATGTAGAGAATGTGTAACATTATGGCACGGTCCTTGGCAGTGATTTTTGCTGGCAAATGCGACATATTTCTCTCTCGCTCCCTATCATATAAAAAACAGGAAGTGTACGTGATACGTGACGGCGTCAGATATAACATGATGAGAAGGAGCATCGCATTTGGTCAAAAATACTTAAACATTGCGAAGATTGGATAGAATTGCAAGGCGTGCAGAAGTCTCAAGGCAAGGCAAGGCAATTTTATTTGTTTAGCACACTTTCAACAACAGGGTAATTCAAGGTCACGACGATTTGCTGAATTTGCTTTAATAGTTGCGGTTGCAACATCGTGAAATCCTGAAGGGACTGCCTATAGCAGTGGTTACCAACTTTTGTATTTGGATGGACCATCATATGTATGTGTCTTTGATATGTTTTATCCTGGTGTTGATTTCTAAATCGGGCTCAAACTTGTGGTCTAACCTTCTCTCTCAATCATCTACCTGCTGTTTCTCTGACTGTAGATTGCCTTACAATGGCAAGATTGATGTTATAGGTAAAAGTTCAACTTTGCAAGCAAGAAACTCTTTCAAAGGCTCATATTAATCTGTGTTTTCATACGATATTTTCACATCTTTATTGTAAAAACAGATAATAGTTAAATATAATCATGCTGGAGTTTAGAGAAAGGGCACTCAGGAAGAGGTTAGGATTTTTATCTGTACTTCATTGACACACTGATTTCCACTCAGCTCTGTCTGTCCTTTGATATCTTTAGATACATGTGAACATTTCAAAGGGAGTTTCTGAGGGCCGTGTAATGAATTGTTGTAGCACCTTAACTCCCAGTGAAGATCAGTGGACTTCATCCTCTTGAAACAGTTTTCTTCCTCTGCAGAAAATGTCAAAGTTGTCATTGAAATTCATTCTATATGCCACACATGCTGATGAAGGGAGAGCAGCGTAGTGAAGCATTTCATACCCCTTTTTATGTTGGGCTAGTGCCTGGGATGCTTGTACAAAAAGGTTCCCAGGAGTGTCCTTTAGCTGAAAAAAAATCCCCTTTTCAGCAGTTCTGAACCACTGACTCTGTATTTAGGAGGATAGTGAAAAGGCCCACACACTCAGACATTCTCTGGAGAAGTGTCGACTTTGCCTTGGTGTGGTACTTACAGTGTCTTGTTTTTGTTTCGTGATTCTATTACAATGGGCATCACACACCCTGCATACAGCATTCATACCTGGAAAAAAAACAAAACAGCAGCCTGAAATGATCTACTTTGTGGTTAATTGGAGATGTGTGGGTAGATCTGTTTGCCCCTTTCTTCTACCAATCAGTCCCAACTTTAAGTTTGGTGTTGTATTGGGAGGATATCAAATACTGTGTATTGGAAGTACTTCTTCAGCTAGAACAGTTTTAGAGGTGACATATTGTGAAGCAGCAGAGCAGCCGTTCCATGTATGGAGGCTACAAGCAGGGATGGAGTACTCATGTCCTGGACTTGGACTCAAGTCCTGACTCGAGTCATGTTCAACCTGTTAGCGTTACTAGGGCCCACCGGTGGGCCCGGCGCTCTCCCTGGTTTGAATCCACTAATCTTCTGACTTCTAATTTCTATAACCTTGTACATATTTTATATCATTGGACAAGAGTCTAGTGATTCCAATGATATATGCCAATCAAGGATACATTTATAATTAATGTAATCTTTTTCTGTGCAATAAAAATTACTTGGTAGTCCATGACAATTTTTGGCAAATACAGACTCTTTACAAAAAAAATTAAATTTCATAGAAAAGTTTTTTTTATTTCCATAATTTTATTCAATATGTTAAACTTCCATAGATTATTGATTCAGGGCCCACAACTTAAACGATTTCAAGTATTTAGTTCAAAAAACCCACAAAAACAACATTGAATTTTTTTTTGAAAAGTGTGAAGAAATCACCATTTACTTCTCAGTTTTTGAAAAAAGAAAAGAGAAAAAAATTTGGATCACATCAAATCAATCAAAATATGGAACTTTCAAAATGATTGGTCAATATCCAAAACTTGGTAGGGAATCCCTTTGCCTAAATCACTGCCTCGATGCGCCTTGGCATTGAGCCAATCAGCCTACGGCATTGCCTGGGAGTTGTGGAAGCCCAGATTTCCTTGATGCTTGTATGTTTTCCCCCCATAGGGAACATACATTTTTTTCACAGCCTAGCCTGAATTCAAATACTATTGAGAACCTGATATGTAATAATTTATCTGTACAGACCAAAGACACTGACATTCTGCATAAAATCTCCCGATTATTGAAACAGATTCATAAAATGAGCTGCATTTTATTGTTTAAGTCTTACCTATATTTCCAAGTTCAGTTTATTAGTTCAATTGGTAACATTTAATCAAGACTGCTCAGTCTGTGATTCTCAGCAGAGAAAAGGTACAAATGATTCTCAGGGATGTGCATTTTTAGACTAAACAGAAACATTCAAAATGTTGTTGTTTTGGGGGGTTTTGGAGGACGTCAGTGTTTTAGTGAGTTTTTTTTTGCCATGGCTGGCCGTTTTATTCTGTCTGTGTGGAGAGGAGGGCCGACCCAAACCCTGTCTAACCAGGTAACAATAGGTACAGGAGTTGCAGCTGCCAAAACACCACAGGAACAGCGTTTAGTTGTGTATTCCATTTTGTTTGTTAAATCTACGATTCTGTTCGCCTTTCCCACTTCACGAACTTCATTGATCCCTGCTACCTGGTCTGTCTATACCCCGGTGTGTCTGTGTGGACTAGTTCTGCTCCGTTAAACAGGCAGCCTGTTGATTAGTTTGAGCATTGCTGCCACCTAGTGACTGGAAGCTTGTTTATTATTCAAGCATGAAAAAGACAAAAGTCCTCTTGCCTCCTGTTAGAAAACAAAAGCAGTACCCCAATTTAAACCTGTTTTTAAGAAGACCAGTTTATGACTACTGGGATCAGCTAAAAAGAGTTGTGTTGCATACTCTAACATATTAACCTCTTGTAGACTGGTGTTTGGGAACATGCCTCAAATCACAACACAGCCAGGATGGCTCAGGTTTACCAGTAATGATGACTGATGCATATTCTACACATATACATTGGAACCACTTTGCTGCTATCTTATTGCAATAAGGTGGGGAATACAGTGGACCACCACCTGTCCACGGTGCAGTAATCGGATGACCAATTTGAGAATTTTTCGGTGGAACGTGATTCCAAATTATTTATTGAAACTTTGCTTATTCTTCTGTATTTTTGCATTGGGCATCTTATAAATTAGTCTAAAGTTAATGCAGCTTTGAATGATGAAATACCCCTGTGTTAGGACTGAACTACATACAGAGGACAAAGAGGCTGGTATAAAAACTGTTCATCCTGGAATTCATGCATTAACCCACGTTCAGTTTTAGGAGTAAGAGTGTCACAGTGTGACGATGTGACTTGGCTAACTAACAAACATTCTTTCCCCCCTTTACTTGCTTAACTACTTGAGAACCACAGTGCTGAACATCCCTTCATCTATTGTTATTTTAATACCTAAGCCTTATCAGACAGATATTCATAAACAATAACTGAGACTGAAAATGTGGCTATTATTTTCCTGATAATCAGGTGGTGCTCCGATTTGGTATTTTTTATATTTGCCCTTGGCAATTACTTATAGTTACGTCTAGCCAAACCAAACATATTGTTGCAGAATACTTAGCACAGTGCTACTTGACACGTTATTGGCTGGTGTTTGCAAAGCAACCAATCAAGGAGCACCATTTGGGGGGAGGGGGGTTGCTGATTGGCTGAACCCCCAAGAGTGGAGATGAGAATGGCCATGGATGTCAGCTTCTGTGGTAATGCCAAGATGGATTCCACTGTGTGTATGAATGCATATTAAGATATATTTGGTGTTTGAACAATTACAAAGGCAGTTAACAGTGTTTTTAGAGAGGGTGTCAAGTATTTGTGGATTTTAGCTATTCACAGGCGAAAGTGGTCCCTAACCACCGTGAAAAAACAGAACTCAAGGACACAACGACACAAAAACCTTTTCTCACAATAAAATAAGTTGTACATGAAGTGTTTCTATATAAACCTTTCCGCCTGATCCCCTTTAGGTGAGGAAAGAGTTCTGATGAATATTAAAAAGAGAGATCACATTTCTCCTGTTTTAGCTTCCCTTCATTGGCTCCCTGTTAAATCCAGAATAGAATTTAAGATCCTTCTTCTTACATACAAAGCCCTTAATAATCAAGCTCCATCATACATCAGAGATCTAATTGTTCCATATGTTCCCAACAGAGCACTTCGCTCTCAGACTGCAGGTTTACTTGTAGTTCCTAGGATCTCTAAAAGTAGAATGGGAGGCAGATCTTTTAGTTTTCAGGCTCCTCTCCTGTGGAACCAGCTCCCAGCTTTAGTCCGTGAGGCAGACACTCTGTTTACTTTTAAGGCCAGGCTTAAAACTTTCCTTTTTGATAAAGCTTATAGTTAGAGTGGCTTAGGTCATCCTGAGCTATCTCTGTAGTTATGCTGCTATAGGCTTAGACTGCTGGAGGACAGACTTACCAATTTTCTTCACTCTGCTACTTCCTTTTCTCCTACGACTCTCCAGTTGTATTACCGTACATTCTGTTATTTCGACTGTTAACTTTGTTTTCTCTCAGTGTTTTTCTCCCCATCGAAGATACACCTGGTCTGGTATCCTGCTTGGCTGCAATGCCCTGTTGGACGGGGGTCATCGACTGGAATGATGCTCCCAGTAACTGAACATCCACTGTGTCCTGTTATCAACTTTTTCCTTTCTGTAACATAGAAAGTTCTCTTATATCGGATCTTCTGTTCCTTCTGTGTTCTGCTCTGTCTTCTCAAACCCCCAGACGGTCGTGGCAGATGGCCGCTCCTACTGAGCCTGGTTCTGTTGGAGGTTTCTTCCTGTTAAAGGGGAGTTTTTCCTCTCCACTGTCGCTACATGCTTGCTCAGTATGAGGGATTGCTGAAGGATTGCTGTGGTTGGAAATCTGCCCAACCTCACGCCAATGACTGACGCAATCTGCTGGGATTCCTTAAATAGGAAACTTTTTAACTGATTGGAATGTTTGTATAATTGTATTGAAATGACTTCTTGTTAAGTGCCTTGAGATGACATCTGTTGTGAATTGGCGCTATATAAATAAACTGAATTGAATTGAATTGAATTGAAAGGTTTTCAAGGGGAAAAAATGGTGAAACTCTAATTTGAGCTAAAGAGAACAATAAAAAAATAAAATTATACATCTTCAATCAGCTGGAAATTAGATATTTACAGAGTAACAAATGTTGTTATGGATTATCGGGGTTAATAGAAGGAATCTGCAAATAACTGATGTCATTGTCTTAATAAAGAGATGTCCCTTTTCATTTGTGGTTTTAGTTATCCATCAGTAACACCCTGGAAGAGGAGGTATCTTTGGAGCATTAAAGTGTCAGGGTCATGTCAGAAAGGCTGCCAGTGTAAGTCCATCTATTTTAAGGTCCAATTGGGGACAATCTGCCAGAACTCCTGCTTGTTCTTCTATCTGTTGTTGAGATAACAACGCAGCACAGATGAGTCTCTCATATAATTGACTTGATTTCTGCAGAGGCGACTGCTGCTGCTCACAAACACTGATGCAAAGTGGAAGCGGCTGTTAGAAGACGCTGGCAAAACATCAGTTTTTACATTTTTATCACAAACAGAAAAGATGCCTGGAGATTTTGAATGGCTGTTTTTGCTTTTAAAACATATATATATATATATATATATATATATACATATATATATATATATATATATATATATATATATATATATATATATATATATATATATATATATATATATATATATATATATATATATATAGAGAGAGAGAGAGAGAGAGAGAGAGAGAGAGAGAGAGAGAGAGAGAGAGAGAGATCTGCTTTTGCCCTGTCTTCTGCTGGTACCTTGAGTGGGAACTAAAACCCACGGTGAGGCATCTTTCTCAGGTGTGGACCAGCCTTCCTGAAGGCCTAAAGGCAGCAGAGAGTTTACGTGGAATGAAAGATCTATTCAGTCTATTCAGTCTGGCTTTTAGTTTAGTTTTAGAAGTTTAAAGCTGCTTATTATTTCTTATTTTTTAATATTTTATTTCCATTTTCATACTTTTAAATAGTCAGTTTCATCTAGATGTTTCTTCGGACTGTAAGCAACATTAAGGTTCTGGGTTGGCCCAGCCAGAGTTCTAACTTGGATCTATGCCTGGGCAATATATTGATTATAAAGATTTATCAAATTTTCGGCCTATGAAGATTTAATTTTTGGAAAATTGTGAGGAAAAAAAACCCCCAGCAATGCACCTCTTGGGTTTCCATAGTTAAAAAGCAATGCCAGCCCGCCCAATGCCTACCATCATGTTTTACAGCATGTATTTATTTGGACTTCGAATTAAGGTAACTCCAAGAAGAGATGAATGAAATAAAGTTTAAAAAATTTTTTTTCTGTCATTCATAATTTCTTTTTAAGAATACAAAGGGAGAAAAACATCTATCAAAATCAAACATTATATTTGGTATGGAAAAAAAAGTATTTTATTTTTTATCCATATCGCCCTGCCCTAACCTCCTTTTATTTTTCCAAAACAGTTGTATAACGTCCGATGACATGTTCAAGTTTTGTAAAATAATTATTTAAATCAAAAATAAATTTTGATATATTCAAATAGTACCAGGGTATGTTAAATAGTAGCAAAAATAGTGATTAATTATATATATATATATATATATATATATATATATATATATATATATATATATATATAGATAGATAGATAGATAGATAGATAGATAGATAGATAGATAGATAGATAGATAGATAGATAGATAGATATAGACACACCTCAAACACTTTGGAACGCATCACCAAAAATAAAATTAAAAAAGAGATTTTATTAATTTTTTTAATGATGATTAATTTACATAGTTTTTTCAGAGATGCCCGTCTCATATTCCCAGCAAATGTCTTCATTGAATTAAAATAATTTTAAAGGGTGTATGAATTACTTTGGGGTTAACTCAAAATTATCTGTAAAATCCTATTTTATTGCAGCAGGATTTTCCCAACAACAACAACAAAAAAAGAGTTCTACCAGTCAAACTCATGCTAATTCTCTTTGGTTGTATTTTTTGTTTATGCTTTACTTCATTAATATGACCAGGAAAGGTCTGGACCTAAAGCCTTTTTTTTTTTACTAGTGCTAAGCTGAACCTGTGCATTGGTACATGTACACAAACAAAAGTAGATACTCTAAGGCAATCGTGACAACATAGTTTTAAAAAAGCAATAGAGCGGCTAAAAGAAAATTGAAGTATAATGGCATTCATAAAGAATCAATAGTTACCAACAACAATACTGCACACTCAGCATGTGCAGCTGCTTTCTGCAGAGCTACTGCATGGACTGAATCCGGGTTAATAATGTTTTACCCTTCTCCTTTGTGGGGCTAAACCCATAATTACCAACTATTTAGAGGAATGTTGGTCTTACCTTGTTGAAAAAAAAGTGCATCCACTGCAAATTACGCAACGTTAAGAACAGTTTATATAAATGATGAACACACTAAAACTGGATTTCCTTTTGCAGGTGCAGGTGAAATCCGTTTATCTAAAAACACGTGACATGTGATAAATTTTCTGGTTTTATTTAAATTGAGCAATGAAGTTTTAATCATAACAACTGCTTCCTCGCTGAGACTAATATCTCTCACAGTATTATACATTTTATCAGCTCACAGAATTAATTACAGCACGCTGGCTGCCCTGACCAAAAATAATTAGTGGTCTGATAGTGGTCTGACATTTAACACAGACTCAGAAAAGGTCTGTGTTGATTTTCCTTGAGATTGCACTGAAACATTGGACATGAACACATGATATAATAAACTAGCGTTGGACATATTTATCTAAAAGATCTGCATTGTGAGCCATACGTGCACACATTTCCTTTCCAATTTTGCAGCACAAGCCCTCCATCCTCAATTGGGTTTGAGCAGCTTAAAAAACAGCCAGGGCATTTGTTGGCCTATTTATCAGTTATTATCACAATCTCCTCCGAATATTTGATGCATTCATTGTCCACCCACACAGGTGTTTGCACTCATTTTACGCGATTGGATCTCTTCTGAGGGCAGCGTGGGTGACTCGGCTGACATGTAGCGCTGTTGCACCTGTTAGGAGGGAGGAATTCAAGTGTCTTTCTTCTTCTTCTTTTCACTCATCTAACCTGGCTTATCTCCAGTTAATCATTTGTATTTCCAATCAAATTCCCACGAAGCATATTTCTAATCATAAAAGAAGAAAATTCATTCATGGACTAGCATAGTAATGTTCAGCTTGTCATTTAAATAGGATCTTCGAGTGCATCTCGTGTCACAGCCCATTTCTCACACACAGCAGCAACCTTATGTGGTAAAAACTGTGAATAACTTTCTCTAGCTTCGGCTCAAAATATAATCACCATCTGTTAAAATTCACGACTCAACCTCAGCCTATGCAAATGTTTACATCCTGTTCTGGAAACGGTTCAGTTATTATCTAGAACAGATTTTTATTTTGGTGATTTTAATTACTTCAGTAATTTTTTGCGTATTGTATCTCCATACTGCAGTCTGTAAGAGCTCCCTGGATCTCTGGTGGTAACGGAGCTCACTCTGCACCCACACTCCTGCATGCTTGCAGAAGGAGAGCCACATACAAACACAAGCACATCCTTCATCCACAGAGACCTGACTGATAGCCTGATCCATTTCCTGTAACCATTAGAGGCGGCCCTCGATTATGCAATCCATCCCAAGGCTATCATCCACCTCTATCAATAATAAACATCTCCAAACTAGGGCTAGCCTCGGAGGATGGAGGAGGCACCGCCCAGCACGTTCCGATTCGCATGAAACACTGCGCCTGCTCGGACCTGTCCGCCGTTCGCTTTCCTTGTCCTCGGTTGTTGTTCAGACCCCCCCCCAAACAGCAAAACCTTTGCTTCACACATTCATCAAAGCCACAGCTTTATCAAGTGTGACAAAGACGCATCTGTGCCGACGGCAGCGGGAGAGAGCACCTGAGGCTCGCTGACAAGAGACAGACGCTCAAGTCTGCGATTCCTCCATGTGATGTGATGAGAATCAGACAGTGTGTTTTAACTGACCATAGGAGGGATGGCTTAGAAACAAGAAAATAGATTTCTGTTTTTTTTTATAAATAAAGAACAAATGTAGCTCTAATGACTTCATAGTTCACTTCAGCTTTTCATCCAAGAACTGCTGTGTTTGCATTTTTGGCTTCCCTCTAATAAAACCTTTGAAAATCCATGAATATATATTTTCTTGGTTGAAGCAGTATAGTGCATACTACTGAACCATAGCTGTATGGGTAATCTGTACATATTAGTCATAGTTTAACATAGTAGGATTCAGAAACACCATTCTACTGAAACAGTTTAGATTAGGAAATATCAAGACTCATCTTGGCCATAAGAAAGCCATTGATACAGTCAACCATAAGGTCCTTATTGCTATGTCATTAAAGTGTATTTTTCAGTTGACACAAAATTGGATAAAACCCTTCAAGAGAAAATCAAAAGCAATGTGTTCACCTAGGCAACAAAATATCTAAAATGGTTTATTTTAATGTTGGTGTACCTCAAGGGTGTATATTCGCTCCCCTGCTTTGTGGTTTGCAAATTAATGATTTTCCTGAATGTATCTTATCAAATGTATGTAGATAGTAGTGTTTTATATCTGAATGTAAAAACCAAGCAGTGAGCTGCAGAGAAAAGTTTTAATGGCCACAAATACTGACATAAATCGTATTTCTACAGAAGTGTTTAGCTGTCAGAGCTGGAAAATAAATTCAGGAGCAGTATCTCGTTAAAACGAGAAACATCCTGGTTTTAACAACATATAAATCTCCTTATAATGTCTTATATATATATAACATATCTTGTTAAACTTTCTCGTTATAAAGAGAAACTTTCTTGTTGTAAGATACTGCTCCTGAATTTATTTTCTCAGCTCTGGCAGCTAAACACGTTGTTTGACTTACTTTGTTGCTCCTCAGTGAAGAAATACGTTCCTCTGACATATTACACCCTCTTAAAAAGTCATAAAGTTACTCCTTCTGACTCTCAATTATCTCAAACTGTTTTAAGTTATGTAACAACATTTCTCGTTAAAATTAGATAATCTTCTCCAAATATAAAACCGGTTAAAACAAGGAATTTATCTCGTTACAACAAGACTAAAAACTCGATAAAATGAGAAAGTTATCTCGTTATAACAAGAGAAAAAACTCATTAAAACGAGAGAGTTATCTCGTTTCAGTGAGATATTGCCACTGAATTTATTTCCCATCTCTGGCACATTTCCATCTTAATAATAATAAAGCTATTTGTATGTATTTCTCAAGGTCTATAAATGGAGGTCAAGATGTTAAATTGTAAGGGACATTAATATCTATACACTGTGGCTTTCAGTATGTAAAGGTAGTAATACATTCACAAATTCCAGACATAAAAACAACACCAAAACTAGTGAAGCCTCTGAAAAAGGAACAGATGAAATCTATGATTGGTTCTCATTCAAACTATTGTGTAACCAGCTGAAAACAGACAGGAAGAACTGCACAACTGTATGGTTAAACACGGCATATTTACATGCTGGACTGATGTACTTTTGATAATTAAAGTTTTGATGTACCTTTTATAAATAAAATGGTAAAGAAATAATACGTAATAAATGTATCTCTTGCCTATTTCTTTATGTAAACCGCACCACACCCTAAAAGGCAAAGTTTTCATCCAAGTCTTTTTAACTCCTATAACGCCAAACATTTTGCAGCTAAAGAGTATTGGAAATATAGTGTGAATAGGTATTGACTGAACTCAGCTCTCCAGCAACACCATCATGTGACTACTAGTGCTGGCATCTCTTCATCTTTTTTTAAAATAACCTTTCCTGGTCAAAGAATCGGGGTCAAATATGTACATCATCGTGCAACAGGAGGCCAACTCTCTACGTTAGCATAGACGTAGCAAGGCAGAGAAAGTTTTTGTCGGATGTAAACTGACTCCCTCAGTTTGGTACGGAAATTGAGGAAAAGTTGATTAATGTGAAGAACTTTTGTGAAACTGAAACATTTTGTACTGTGAACCAATATAGTTATTATTAATGTCCTGTAAAGCTTTCAATCTGTGCAGAATAATTGCCTTTTTTCTTCATTTGTTTGGTCACTTGTTGAATAATGCATAAGGATGGGAGCACCAACTCAGAGCCATGTTATTAATTATTTTAGTCTCTCACCGAGATAAAGACTGAATAATGGCTAATATAAATTCTGTTCTTTTGGATTTTCTGCAACAGCATGCTGTTTATAAATAAAGATAGATTACATTCTGTTTACAGTTACTGTTCAAACTTAGCTTTCAGTTCAATTCAATTGATTAATTTGACTCAATTAGGTTAGTTTCTACATCACCTATTCCCAACAAATGTGATCTCAATACACTTTATGGGCCAAGAAGGTTGAATTCACATCTATATCAACACCAGTCATACCAATGAACTCAGATTTAGTTTAAGCTAGTTATATCTATAATGCAATACAGGCAACTCAGTTAATCAAACGCCAATTTGTAAAAAGTGATCTATCTAAGGAAGCCCCGATGATTGAACCGGATTACTGACTTTGGAGCAAATCTCAATATAGTAAACTCTTGGTATTCACAGGGATTAGGGACCACAGCCGATCATAAATAGCTAAAATCTATAAATACTTGAGACCTCCTCTAAAATGCTCATAGTTGCCTATATTAATAGCTCCAACACCAAATATACCCTAATATGTATCGATACGCACAGTGGAAACCATCTCAGCGCTACTGCAGAAGCTAATATTTCCTTTTCTCTGCTCTTGGGCGTACAGCCAATCAGCACCAAGAAAAATAAATGGTGCTTCTTGATTGGCTGCTTTGCAAATGTCAGCCAACAGCGTGTCAAGTACCAATGTAGGTAGGTGTTTTGTCTGCAAATAATTTGGAGTCACACTCCACATTAAAACATTTCCATATATGAAAGCATGTGTACCAGAATCATTGGCACCCCTGATGTTAATACTTTGTACAACAGGCCCAAAGATTTAGATTTGAAATGTCCTGGTTTTTTTAGACAGTTCATGATGTACAGCATCACAGATTCTACACCATACTTAAAGCCTGCTTTTCACCGGACGCGTAAGCGGCGCGTAACGTCTGTGAAATGTAATACTCAGCTGATAGCCATCGTTATAGTCAGTGGGTTCGATTCCACCGGGCACGAAGTTGCCTAAATCAGAAGCGTAGTGTCACGGACCTCTCCTAAAAATGTTTACGAGCTACGTTTTCAGAACACCTCAATCTCAGCAGTTTAGATCAGACAAGACAGAAAATCAGACACAGGGGCAGTGTGAAGCATCTGGCAAATTTCAAAATAAAAGACACATGCAGATTTCCGATAGCTTAACAATGAAAAAAAATAAATTAATCCAAACGTATTTTCCTGTGACACAAGGTTTGAAGTCAGTCGGTCTGTGGGTCTAATTTGTTGGTTAATCCCTGAAGTGGAGAATCCCCCAATTTATATGATACCAGTGATCATTTTTACAAGGACGATATGAAAAAGGAGAAGGCATGGACAGAAAAATCTTAGGGAGGGGATGGTGAGTTTATGATACTTATTAACATGGAATAATTTTTTTTTCATTCATACTACCCTCTTTATGGTTAGTTATGCAATTGCAATTCTCCTGTGATTTCCTGATCTCCTGGGATCCGTTGGGTGGAACGCATTTGCAGCCAATGTGCCTCTAAAACGCTCCCTGTGGAACTCGCAGGGAAAATGCGTCTATTACGTTCATAAATATATGGACGTAATAGACGCATTTTCCCTGACTGAGCTTTGAATATGAATACATATTCAAAGCTCTGTCTTAGTCCCATTTGACCAAAGCAAAATGGTCCAGTTAAAGTCCCAATAGGGTTTCAAACTTTGCATGTTTTCATTTTTGATGGCAAGATAAAAAAACTATTTTTACTGGCTTGAGCCCCGACTTACCAGTTGGTATGTAGATGGCGTCTAATAGTTGTCATGGAGACTTGGTGAGCTTGCAGAACTCTAGTTTGCAAATATGCCATCACTCATCATGCATATGTTGTTTTTCCTTCTATTTGGAAGTTGGGAGTATATTGCAGTATATACAGTTCTCTCGACAAGTCTGATGAAGTTTGGAGCGACCAAACCTGGACAAAGAAAATGGATTCAGTGAGAGGCAGACTTTAGCAACATCAGTAACGTAGACCAACGGACGCAGCTGAGGTCAGGGGGAGGATACAGGGGGGGGACCAAAACAATAAATCTGCTCTGTGCCTGACACTGTTGTCTCTCCACAGGCCTCCTGGACGGAAATGTGTCAACTGCTGTCTGTTCAAGTGACAAACAATTTTCCCATGATACCCTGCCATGTTTACAGACACTGGCCAAGCACTCCAAGGAAGGAAGACAAAAAGAGAAAGGGAAGGGGAGAGGGAGCTACACCAGGATGGGCAGAGGAATTTCACTGTGACAGCGGGAGGATAGAGCAAAATATGAGGAGACTTGGAGGTGGTTGTCTTGTGCTGCTGCTCTTTAACCGTTGGCTGTCTCCTCTTGATTGGGGCCCAGCCTGCCAGTCCTTGTGGAGTCTGCCCAGGCGAATCGCTGGAGACGCTCTCCTCTGTAATGGTGTCTGACAGGCCAGCCAGAGCCACAGAGGAACTGACACGGATGCTCCGTTTTTCCAGGAGAGGTGCCTGACACAATTCCTCCTCGAGTCCAGACTCCCTTCTTGGTTTCTGTTCTAGATGTATATACGTCGAACCAGCTGCTGCTGAAGAATTCAGATGTTTTTACCTTTTAAATCTAGACACAGCTTTTAAATGTTTCATTTGCATCAGTCCAGTGTGCCAAAAAGCTCACACCAACTTATCTGTGCTAACAAAAGCTTTCCAAGCTTATTTCTGAAAGCTTCCTGATGGTAAACAGCACACAGGAGCACATTCTGCACAGACTAACTGAATTAAACAGCTTTTTGTCTGTGTGTAAAACACCAACTTCTTCTTTACCCCTGGCTCTGTCTCAGCTCAGTGCACTCATAGTCTCAGACGCAAACCTCCTATCCTCACTCGTCCTACTGGTTTTAATTAGTATATTTATCTCTCCCAGACAAGGAGAGGTGACTGCAGCGCAGCAGAGAGCCGGCGACAGCTTCCTGACAAATTAGTTGACCCAAATCACCTAAACAGATATAATAATTATATATATATGCCCTTATTTTTTACAGCATTTGGCCTCATCTGTGCTGATTGGGATTCATTCTGATCATAAGATGTTAAACTGCAATATTTCTGGTGCCATTAGAAGATGCAACAAGATGACAGTTATAATGGGATGGAAGATACACAACAAGATGGGGTAAAACTTTCTCTATATGTTCTAGTTTAGGAACCCAGAAACATTTACAGAAGCTAATCAGGATAATCAGTGTTCTACCATGTTTTAAATCTAAATCATTTAAGGCATTTACTAAACATTACAATACGAATTAAAATATATGGATGGATGGATGGATGGATAGATGGATGGATGGCGGATGGATGGATGGGTGGGTGGATGGATGGTGGATGGATGGATGGGTTCGGTGGGTGGGTGGGTGGGTGGATGGATGGGTGGCTGGATGGCAGATGGATGGGTGGATGGATGGATGGCAGATGGATGGATGGATGGGTGGGTGGATGGGTGGATGGATGGCGGATGGATGGATGGATGGATGGGTGGGTGGATGGATGGATGGATGGGTGGGTGGATGGATGGATGGATGGATGGGATGGATGGATGGGTGGGTGGATGGATGGATGGGTGGGTGGATGGATGGTGGATGGATGGATGGATGGATGGATGGATGGATGGGTGGGTGGATGGATGGATGGATGGATGGATGGATGGATGGATGGATGGGTGGGTGGATGGATGGATGGATGGATGGATGGATGGATGGGTGGGAAGATGGACTGTGGATGGATGGATGGGTTCGGTGGGTGGGTGGGTGGATGGATGGGTGGCTGGATGGATGGATGGATGGGTTCGGTTGGATGGATGGGTGGGTGGATGGATGGATGGGTTCGGTTGGATGGATGGGTGGCTGGATGGGTGGCTGGATGGATGGATGGGTTCGGTTGGATGGATGGGTGGGTGGATGGATGGTGGATGGATGGATGTACAGATCTAAATATAACTTCAGGCCTTTAGTTCACTTGTAATGTTAGTGGTGGAGATTCACATGTGGATGTATTTAATTTGCTTAGCTGGAACAGATGACTGTGATGGATCTGCAACCTGACCACTCGTCTGACCTTTCGCCCAATGACCCTGGAGATAAGCACCTGCCTTACTGGAAACCCATCAAGTAAATTATCAGACAGGTTTATTTAATTTTTATCATACCTTGAATGGTAATTGTTTTAAGTAAACTCCATTTAAGACAGCATAGAGCCTATCTGCAATTGTTCCGTTATTAAATTATTTACCAGCAGCTCCATTCCTCACTGCAAAAGAAACCTTGCAGAGTTCCCGCTGTATGTAACCAAAGAAGTGTTGCCCTGACAAAATCCCAAGCAGCATGTTCAACAAACAGCTGCATGACTTCAAAGCTTCCCCCAAGAACAGAAATTAGATCAGAGTACAAGCAGGCAGCTCCTCACTAATAACCCAGGGAATCTGCCTGTCCGTGTGGCTGTTATCCGCCTGCTTGTTTCACTGCCTGCTTCTACCTCAGCAGCTCATGTTCCTCGGCATCTAAGTGTGCATTGCTACGGGCGCGAAAATTTAGAGCGTCTGCTGGTGTTCTGTGGGTCAGGACTCACGATACATCCTAAATCAACCAAACAAGGAGCTGTGGGATTTCCTCAAGCTGAAGCGATAGCTTGTGGGTCAGGAAACGGCTCGTTCAGAGAGTCTTTCCAACTTCTGATCACTTCGTTTGAGGAAATGTCCCCTGATTTCCAAAGTTTGGCTGAAGTGGTGCTTATTTCCTGTCTCCAGTGTGGCAGCGCGTTCAGCCTCCAGAACAACATCTAACCCCCATGAGAAGTCATCTGTCTGAGGTAAAAATCTAGAAACCTCATGAAAATAACCTATGCAGCGATCATACAATTTGATTACAAACAAATGGGTGAGCATTTCAGTTCCATATGGAGCAGGAGGAATTTGTGAGACTGTGCGTTCATGCCACCGCTTGTATTTTAAGTACAATAGTTTAATTTCCTTTTTTTTAAATGTAGTTCTCTGTTTAGCTTGTTCAAATTGAGTATTAAATAAAATGAATTAAAGAAAACAATAAAATGTTAGAATTATAAAAACAAATAAATTTTTTTTTTACCCTGTCAGTGAAAATGACGGACAACAAAAATATGTGGCCCGTCTTCTGTCTGAATCAGACTCTAATCTTAATGTTAAATTTAATGATTTACTGATAATGATGTCAAAAGCCTTGAAATATGTCAGTCTTTGGTTGAAGCAACAAGATCTGAAAAAGTTGGAAAAATCCTAAATTTAATTTGTGACAAATTTATATTTCACCTTGTTAAGTAGATATGGAGGACCAGAAAGTTTGAGTGCGTTTCGATGAATTCTTGTTTTCCTGCTGAATAAATTTGGGTCCATTTCTCTGAGACACTCTTCAAAATGGGAAAGAAAACAGAACATGCCATTCAACAGGGACATATGTGCTTTAATTCCAACAAGAAATGAAACGGATAAAAAAAGACAACTCCTAGCCTTAATTTGCTCATAACTGGAACGGTTACAAAAAAGGCAGTTTCTCCATTTCTTTTCATTATGCTGCTGTAATATAAGATAATTTGATGTTTCTGATTTTTTTTAAGCGTTACCTAACCAGGCAGGACAGATAAAGAGCAATTACTTATTTACTGCTGTGGCCTGGATAAAGGCGGTGCCTCTTGAGAGGAAAGAAAAAACGTGGGTTTAATAAATGTGGCTGTTTACTGACCCGCATCAGAAAATCAATCATATTTCTCTCAAAAATCTCCGGCCGGTTCACATGAGCTTGATAAAAAAAAAAAAAAAAAAAAAGCATAAACGAATGCAAATATATGGAATGGGGTCTGCATAAGAGGCTGCTATCTTTACCACCTGATCCTGGGAGAATCAGGGGGCAGAACTAATTTAATGTTGCTGCTGGAATAGTAGCTGTGAATTTGCTACCTCGTGTGTGATCTTGAAAAGTGAGCATCAAAATGGTTTCTCAGTTTCTCGAGATGAAGGTCGCGCAGCCCTTGCACCCAGCCATCAACATCACATGAACCCAAAACAGTTTGCGTTCCAATCTAGCGTGCTGCGAGCCATCACCGCCCAACATTAGATGGCTTTGGGGGGTGAAAAGTGGGAAAATAATTCGAGGTAAGGACTTACATCATATAGTGGCCACATCAAAACAAGCAGCAGGGAGCCTTCTGAAGGCCAAATGTGCTGCCAACATTATGCCGAGTTCTTTTACATAAACCCAATGAATACGTAGCAGGTTAAATTGGTGCTGTGACTCAGTACACATTTGATTGCACTGCTTTATTCCAAAGATGTTTAGTTTTTCAGAAAAAAACACTTCAATTCAATTCAATTCAAAATTACTTTATTAATCCCAAAGACTAGGACGATAAGGATAAGGATGTGCCTTAAGACTAGGGATGTAATGGTACACAAAAGTCATGGTTTGATACATTTTCAGTACACTTTAGTCAAGAAAAATAAATACAAACATTCATGACTTTTTTTTCTTTTTCCTTTTATCAGCATTAAATAAAGAAAAATGTTTTCCTAAATTCCTTCATTTCAATTCCTGAAATTTATTTGATTTGATTAAATTCCACACTTAAAAAAAGTATAAAATTGACTAGAGATTTGATTGAACTTAAAAAAATAAAATAGTACAAGCAGACATAGCCAGAGTAGAAAACAATATAACCATTTGAAAACAGTCAGTGTTGATGTTTAGAAATGTTTAAATAATACTTTGCCCATATTTGAGAATAAAACATGCTTAAATTACTTTGGAGTTGTGTTTCAGAGTGTGTTATGGACCTTATTGCTGTTGAAAGATGAGTTCGCTGACAAAGTTCTGATGACATTTAATGTTCCCAAACAGCTGGGTGTAATGATAGCTAGGAGTGTTTTGTGTTTTGTTTTGGTGTCCGTTCCTACTGCGAAACGTTGCACTACGCTCTGTGTTCTTCACATAAGCATTCCGCATGTGTTCAGGTAGAAAAGAGCTTTATTTACCGACAGGGCATGTACAGAAAAATCCAAATATGAAAAGAAGCACCATGACACCTCTACTTCAAACTGTCAAGTTTGCTACATTAGTCCCTTTAAAACACAAAAGTATGCTAGTGTAGAGGCTCAAAATTGAAGCTTTGTCAATGTTCATGGCTTCAAAGTTTAAGATTGTAATTAATTACTGGCCTGCTGCTTTGTGTACTAATACTGAAATATGTAACCTCAGATTGAACAGCGTGTTTGGTGTAATGTAGACCTAACCATGTATACTATTTTTACTGCACTTAGGTATTATATTTGATACATGAATTAGCTATAATAAAAATTATAAATGCATAAATCAAATATTAAAACAACGATAGCTAAAATAAGTGATCGTATAAGAAGAAGTGAAGTTGGAAGTTATGTCACATCTTAGAAATAAAATCTGAAGAATGGTTGTGTTCAATTGCCAGGCCAGCTAATATTAGCAAAGCAAGGCCTTGCCAAGTATACGGTGTTCATTTTAGGATATCCTCAGACTCGTGACGCGTGATATTTTTCAGCTAGTTCTGATAACTTTTCATTTGAGACTTTTTCGTCTGACTCCACTTTTTCTTACAGCGGTTTTCCTGAGACCCGACTAATTGTCATCTGATGTCTGATACCTGACTCTGATAACTTTTCGTCCTGACCTGACTCCTTTGAGAGGTTTTTCTGAGGCCGTTTGGTTAGAAGCAGTTTTGTCTGAGGATGACAGAGGTTTTTCTGACGCTGAGAGAGTTTTGTCTGAGGATGACGGATGTTTTTCTGAATCTGACACCTGAGTCTGAGGATGTCCTAAAATGTACACCGTACAAGTCATCACATAGGGTAAAACAGTAAATAAAATAGCTAATTCAATGTATACTGCATTGCTTGCCTCATTATTCCTCCCAGAAATTAAAGACATGCTACAAGCACACCTTGTAAGATGACAATTTATTACAAGCATGTTGCTTTGAGTAATCAAAAGAAGGCTAGCTAAAACTAGCAAAACAAGAGCACACTGACAACCAACCAAACAAAACGTAATGAAAGCGTGACTCAGAGTAGTCTATTGAAATGTAATGTTAGATAATGTAACATAATATGAAATAACATAATGTAGTGTAACGTAACGTAAGGCATAGTGTAGGGTAACGTAGCATAGCATAATGTAACATAGCATAGCGTAACACTGAGTAGCTTATCACTGTAATTTATGCCTTCATCCAGGGTAGTCTTGTGTTGCAGTGGACTACTGTGCTACTGTGTGATGGATTAACTGAGAAACAAACTGAAAATGGAGTTAATAAACAATTTTGATAATGCAGTTTTTATCTCATTTTAAAGTAAAATAGATTTTGAGGACATAGGGGAATTTATCTTTAAGTGGCACCACGGCAGATTTTTTTTCTTTCTTTTTCTCATTTAAAACTTTGACATTAAAACTATTAATTTCAAATGGTTTAGCAATATTGGTGGGTTCCATTTGTACTTCAAATGTGGACTTTAAAGTTTAAAAAACAAATAAAAATCAGCCAAAATGCCCTCTGAAGTCAAAATCCTGACTTGGAAAATGAAATTTCACCAACATGGCTGCTGCAAGCCAAGCCAAGTCAACGCTTATATATTTACCACATTTCATGCACACATCACCCCATTGTGTTTTCAAATTCACCAGTAAAAGTGCAAATGCAAAAACATACACCACTTTTTTTAAATACATAAAAACAAACCAATCACACATAAACACACCATGATAACACATTTACAAAAAACAAGGGACTAATATAAAATGTTTTAAACATTTTGAATTGCTTATATTTAAAACCTAACCACGATGGCTTGGGAGAACATTTAAGCAAAGGGCCATTTCAACGGACCACAAACACAAAATATAAAACATAATTAAATGTTGCAAGAATAAATGATTTGAACCTATGATAGTTTGACTCATTAAATCAACTGCACATGCAGAGCTGTTTAATATTTATTTGTTATTTGCTAGTACCCATAACGGCAATCTTAGTATAAAACTACAAATCCTACTGGTCTTCCAACTTGCAACTGAAACTTTTAGAATTTTTTATGAGTCACAGCTCTAACATTATATTACAAAGCATCATCATCATCACAGAGAGCAGTAAAATGTGCTTTTTATTCTGTGGTGGTCTGTTCCAGCTGAAGTGCTCCGCAGCTCCGTGAGCGCACATATTTTTAGAGTCGACGAGCCCTTTGGGAATCAGCAATGTGACCTGGCATTAACATAACCAAACCAGGAAACTAAAGCTTTTCCCAACAGATGCTATGCGAGGAATTAGAAGGAAATGCTATGTGATTACTGCAGGTATCGTGGGACATGGTGAAAATAAATAAATAAATGGCTTTTAGACGAATGCGGCGCTGAAGAACGTTGGATCACAGCAGTGAGACAAAGTCTTGGTTCCTTCCAGAGTCAGTTTGTGGTGACTCTAATGCTTCTTGGCAATGAATAGTGTCCATTGATTCAACCACATCAAACTCACTTCCTTTTCACAGAGCCCCCTGCATGCATTTTGAGTATGAGGGAGAGAGAGAGGGGTAAAGAAAGTGGGAATGTGCACAAACATCCATAGCTTTGGTTGGAGCTAGGGAAATCCATCCGGGATGAGAATTTATGCCACTCCCATGTCTCCCCTGACAGGCCTGAACAAACTGCCAACAGGAGAAAAATCTGGACTTATTTATCTGACACTGATTGAGAGTGATCGATTGCTTCAGGGCGTTGCATCACTTGCAAGGCGAGGAAGGTCACGTTTACCCTGACTGATGAAATAAAGGCAGCGACACCAGGAACCTCCACACAAACAAACCCAGAACACACAGCGGAGTTAACCTCAGACTTATGATGTCAAGTCAGAAATTCTGGTGTAATCTGCTCTTTCCCGAGAGCGCCACGGAGCACAATGGTACCAGTATCAGTGGCAGATCTGCTGGAGAGGAATGAAGCTGTAATGTCATTTATCTGCAGGCCTCTGTTAACGTTGGCTCTCAGGGAAGTACGAAATGGAGATAAAAGCTGGCCAATCGAGTGTCAGCGTGCCTACTGCTGCTCGCGCTGATGACGTCCTGATAACAGCGATGGATGGGGGCGCGTAATACGCAGTTAAACCTCAGTGGCTTCATTTATCTGCGGCTCTTCATCAGCGAAGCATGTAGACGTAACACCAGAATCAATACTGGGCTAACTGGATCGCCTCTTTTTTTGTGTTATAGGTTTGGTTGTAAAATTAAGTATGACTCACAATAGCAAACCGCAAAATTTTACAAGCTCATGCCATTGGTTCTGAATGTGGCAGTGTTTTTTTATGAATGTGCAGACCGTAAAGGGTCCACAGCGAGCCATAAACTGCGCTCATACTATGAAGCTACCACCTCATGGGACTAATAATGTCTGATGCCGACAGTGACTTTAATCAAACTAATTATCTAACTTTTTATTTTACAGACAAAACACACAGCGATCGGCCATTGCTTTAAACACGGTGAAAAGAACACCCTGCAGTCCGGTTTGGTACTATCGAAGGTCAGGTAGTCTTATTTGGCCTAAAAATTAAAAATATACAGAAACATTTGACTTTTTAAGACCATCAGTCCTTATGAAATTAAAGTTAGTTAACATTAGATAATCAACATTTGCACCACAATAAAATCTTTACATAGGCGTTTCTATTACGTTTTACTTTCCAATCCCATTCTTCAGTTTTTTTAGACAGAATGTGGGCTGCCCAGTGGAACAGTTGTTAGCACTGTTGTATTGCACCAAGAAAGTCCTGGGTTCGAATCCCGTTCTGGGTACTTTCTGCATGGAGTTTTACTGAAGCCATCCTAAGACCTGGTACCAAGAAAGGGTGCAAAATGTTGAGGAAAATAAAATTCCAGGTGCACTTCATTGGTATTTAGCTGCTGTGGGGGGTGGGGGGCATGACTGCAGCGTAGAGGTCAATAAATCAGATGGTCGGTAAGGCACCTGTCTCTAAGCGCCGCTAGATTAACAACAGACCTTCAATCAGCTGCTCCAACCAGCAGAAAGTCTCAGAGCAAGTGGCAACTGCTATCATCTGTACTGAGGATTTCTCTAATTTGGAGGTAAACATTATGCTTGTGTGTCCCCAGAGATGTCTCCACCATCAGATCTAAAGAGGACCCAGCAGGGTTGCTTCAGATGATCCTTCAAACCCAAACAAAACTCTGATCCCAGTTATAAAAAAAGAAGCATAATAACCAAATAACATAAACAATAAAAGCCATCAGCTGCCTTGGTCGTAAAACATCCAAAGAAATCAATCGACCTCTACCCCATTGCGTGATATATGGTGTCATAGAATGCTTTATGCATAAATCAGAGCTTTCACCGCTTCAATCAAATACTTTGTTTTCCTTGATCCAAGTCCTGCATTTGGTCCAGTTACCAGCTGTGCCACACATTGAAATATGATGCCTCTTTAAACATGATGTTACAGACAGTGATGCACATGGCAGATGATGTTGATATAAGCTTGTAAGAACAGAGAATTTCCAGTTCTTTACAAACTGGAACCTGTTATCAAAGTTTTGACTAACAACACAACAGAGATTAAGTTGAATTCTTGTTGTTGAACCAGAGTAACCAGATTTGAACAAACGGGTAAGGCTGGAGAGGAAAACTATCTATATCCTAGGAGATGGACCATTAAGCAAATTAGCTTCTTACCTTAAAGTCACAAATGCACGTCACCATATTCCCAATTCTTAGGCACTCCCCGTCAAACTTGCAGGTGTTGGTGTCACACAAGAACAGGTCCGTATCCCGGTCATCAAAACCTGAAGCACAGAAGGTGAACAAGACACATCAGAGGGGAGGAGCTTATTGGACCGGGTCCTACCTGAACCTGGGTCAGGATCTGCAGTCACGACTTTCATTAAACAATAAAAATGGTTTCAAAGAATAAGAGAATGTTCTCATTGAGTCTTGAAGCCCAAAAGTGCCATAATCCCACAAAGAAATGTTTGTTTTTATAGTGAAAGTTTTTATCTAAGATTATCGAAATAATGTAATAAAAGGGTTAAATTCAATACTTTAAAATCGTGTTAACATTTACACATGTGTGGATTTAGCTAAATTATTCGGGAAAAACCCAACTATTCGCAGACTTTTGTTCACAGAGCATATCTAATCCATTCTGAAGAAAATGCAGCTTGGATAGCTGAAATACCTTGGAGCAATGCAACCTGACAACACTACTGTGTTTGCAAATCAGCAAATCAAGGAACACCATTCATTTTCCTTGGCTGTATCCACAAGAACGAAAATAAGGAAGACTGTAGATATTAGCTGCTTAATACGCAGCTGATAGCCGCCGTTATAGTCAATAGGTTTATTTTGACCGGGCGTGAAGCGGAGTGAATCAGACGCGTCCCAGAAGCGCCCCAGAAGCGTCGTGTCGCTCTCCTAAATTTGCCCGGTGGGTCTATTGTTTACCCGCTACGCTTCCAGAACACGTCAATCTCAGCAGTTTAGATCGGACCAGACAGGAAATCAAAAATAAGACACGTGCAGGTTTGCTTAAATACGAAAAAACTAAAAAAAACGTCACTACCTGTGACACCAGGTTTGAAGTCCGTCGGTCTGTGGGTCTAATTTGTTGGTTTTTATCATGGACAACGAGAAGTTTTACAAGGACAGCATGAAAAAGGAGAAGGCATGGACAGAAATCTCGCAGTTTTAGGAGTGGATGGTGAGTTTATGATACTTATTCACATAGAATAAAAAACAGGTTCTGCATACTACCTATGCTGTTATGCAATTGCAATTCTCCTGTGATTTTGTGATCTCCTGGGACCAGCTTGGTGGAATGCATTTGCAGGCAATGCGCCTCTAAGATGCTCCCGTTGGGATGTGATGCGCTGCTGAGCTCACAGGGAAAACGCATCTATTACGTTACGCGCCGCTTACTCGTCCGGTGGAAAGACTGTTTCCACTGTGCATCTTAAGGTATATTTAGTGTTCAAACGAATAAAATAGGCAGTTATAAGTGTTTTTATAGGGTATCTCCAATATTTGAGGATTTTAGCTATTCGCAGGCTAACGTGGTCCCTAAACCCCGCAAATACTGGGGGTCCACTGTATATAAGTGAGTCCACAGTTTGTTAAACACAAAAAAGAAATAAATGTCTAAATTAGTAATTAAAACATTAAATCCTTCTCTAGTTAAATCCAGTATTCATTAATCTATTTTTATTTCATGAGCAGCAATTCATCATGAAATAATTTAAGTAATTACATTTTTTGTCACAGTGACTCATCGTATAGGTCATAACGTCTGATTGGACCAATCTCCTTTTCTGCAACACGGTTAGCCCAATCCGCTAACTTTGATGGGGAAGCCTGACTGATAAAAGATATTTAAGATGTGTTGTAACACAAGTTTCTGAAATATTTAAATATACACAGAAATAATTATATATGCTTATAATACATTCAAACTGAAATAACTGATTTGAAAATTTAATTATTTATCTATTCTATACATATTTGAAATAGTTACATAACTATAAACATGTAATTTAGTATTTTTACCCATCATATATGTAAATATTTATTTAATAACATTGTTTAGCCCTTTTCTGCTGAAATAACAAGCTTAAAGGCATGTTTCGGTTGTTTTAAGGATAATGGATGCTAAAGACGGCTCCTACAAAATTATTTTCATGTATTTCTTCCTTATGTTGAATGCTTGTCTTAGCGGGGGGGGGGGGACATGATACAATTCAGGCCGTGTTATGAATCTCAAATGACATTCCGAATCAAATCACAGTCATTTGAGCAGGAGAGACTCAGCTCAGGGCTATTTGTCTACCTGAAATGATTGCTTACAAGAAGCCACCCCTATGTACATGAAGCCATTTAGAAAGTAAAATGGTTTACATTCAGACAAATTCCAGCTGACAGGAGATGGAAACGTCTTTGTTGGGGTAGCAGCAGAACATATTGGGAGAGAAGCATGTCATTCAGAGTGGGAAAGAAGAGGTTATTTTTAAAGCATCATCCAGCCGATGCAGCCTCTCAGTTATAAAGAGGATAAAGCCGTAGACAGGTGGCTGCTCCATCACACAGCTAACGCAGAGAGACAGACAAACAGGACACACTTACACAGCCAATTTAGAGTCACCAGCTAACCTACAATGTCTTCAGACTCTGGGAGAGAACCAGAACACAGCCTTAACAGCGCCCCCCCAGTGACCCTGAGTTCAAACCCACAACCTTCTTCCTAATGGCTGCTGCACCATTGTGCAAAACAAAATGGTAAGAAAGACATTTATAAATGCCACAAACAACCAGTAACATGAGAGAAAAGGTTTACACACGAATCTAGCTGCATCTAATTCTTTTACTTTATTTTGTACCAGCTAAGATTAGTCTCATAATCTACAAACCTTAATGAACGATAAGTTGTTTACCTTTACCATTAAAGGGTTCAGTTACACATTTAAAGAAAGTTTATATAACTAAAAATAAACCACAAAACGAACATGAAAAAGCAAAGAGCCAACACTAATTCTACAATCTACATCTAATCTACATCCCATAAGAGCATCTGAGCATCATCTCAGACCTGGACACCGTACCCAATGCTTCTGGCTAACGGCGTGTTGAAGAGCTACGGAGGCATGGAGGCGTATGTGACTGGACCGTACACAGACCAGAGGTCACAGACCGGTGCAGCTTAACCACTGATGCAAAACGAGCTCACGCTGAGGAACTTGCTCCCGCTGAAGCGACCAGAAAAGCCCTCGTTCAGTCTTGCCGATTTCTGATCACATCAACTGTAGAAACATTCCCTGATTTCAAAGAAATTGGAGCTTGGAATTCCCGTCTCCAGTGTATGGGCTCAATATAAAGCTATAAAGATTTCACAGCTGTACATGGATGTCTCCACATAATTTCACAGTTCAACTTTATAAATCAAGTTTTGCCATCCCGTAGCAAATATCTGCCTGAAAATGTCAAGTTTGCAAATGTGCAGAAAGAGGTTTTCATGGTTATAAATAAAGATTTGTATCCTTCTGTTCAGTTTATTATTACCTCTTGTGGACCTTAAGAGCACACCTGGAAATTATCAACTTTAGAAACATAAACATTTATGCAATGTCTTTTTTATGAGTAATGTTTAGATCAGTCTAGGTCCCTGCTCAATCCAAATATATGTCAAAATAAATCAATCAGAAACCATATTTACAGCAAAAAGGTCACGAGGCCAGGGCAGCAATTTACCTTCTTGTTCCGGTCAAAACAAACTAGTCCCGAATTAAAACACTGATCATAAAAAAATGCGCTATAACAAAAGGAGAACTTTTACTTTTGAACTTAGTACGAACAAAAGGATCTGCATGATTGTTTCATTCACATTCATTCATTACATTGCAGTAATTAACACAGGGAGAACCAAGGAGGTATTTGTCTGGCAACTGTCTTTGCCAAAGACAGCAGAGCGATCCTAAAACCCCTAAAATCTCACGTCTCCATTTTTGTTTACATTTCACAAAACACGAAGGATCGCACATTTTACTATCAGACCAATATAAACAAAAAAAGCTGCTTTTCGTGACATGAAATATGAACTTACATTTCCACAGTATCATAACTAAAAATCCACCAGAGTCACAGTCACAGAGTTCTCGCTTCTTCGTCCATGTCTTCCCCTTTAAGAGTCTACAGTGCTGTGGACGGACCAGGAAGTCACCTGCTCTCTGATTGGACAGTGTGATCTGTCACCATCCAATCAAATACATGTCTAAGGAAATTCGCAACCTTTGTAACTTTAGAGTCTTCCACGCAGTTTTATGTTGCACATCTCAAAACAGGATGTTTTGACGTGCGTCAAATAATCAATATGCCTTTATTTGAGCGGAGAACTACAAGAAGACCACCATTGTTAGGTATCATGAAATTTTTCTTTTCCGGGTTGTTAGGGGGAAACCTTGGGAAACTGCATACACGGGGCACACTGCCATCTAAAGGCCGGGCATATGTACTACATCATTTTCCATCGCGCGCCCTGTCGTGTAAACGCAGAGCGTTTTCACCCGCGTATTCAAAGAAAAATGGCAACATTGTCGTGTAAACAGCCCCTTAGTGATTCAGGAGAAGGAGTTATCAACAGGTGATAATCAACCAATCAGAAGCAGATGTAAGCCAAGGGAAGCAAGCGGTCAGAGTTCAGAGTTTGCAACATGTAATCACTCTACTGAATTAAAATGTACACGTTTAGGGTTTACCAAAATCAATATCTAAAGTGAATTAGTCATGGATTATTAAAACATTTTTTGCATTTCTAAATCATATAACAGGATCATTGATGCAAGGTAAACTGGCACGTATTAAACTGGGATTCTGACAAGACATTTCAGGTCACAATAGCATTCACACACAGACGACTCAGGACACAATCGGCTTGGGATAATGTTGTTTTAGCTCATCTAAAAGCTTCGTCACGGATATTTCCGATCTGCAGACATTAGTTGGTTAGAAGGAGAATAAAAACTAGATGAGAGATGGAAGTAAAACTGTGAATCCTGGCTGACCCCAGGATGTGATTATACTTCTTCAGTAACGATGCATCTTAATGCGTTGCATCCTCTAATTACAATCATGGACACTGAAACCTTTTTTTTCCCAGTACAGTAAATCCTATGATTAGGCAATTATACATTTAATGCATTAAATTTAGAGACAGAAATCATACATCTTGCTATAATGCAAAAAATAAAATAAAAATAAAAAACATCGTCCTTCTCGTTGCCTAACCAGCAGTGACGTAAGAGCAGAGAGTACATCCAAATATTACTCAGGTTTATAAATGGATGAAACAGGGGTGTGTTCCAGGTAAGCTGCTTTGTTGTTTTAAGGAACTGTGTTATGCTGATCTATACATTCAGACGTCAAGCGGCAGAATTTTCTGTGACAGAGCTCAGACTCCGCTGATTCATGTCGGATTAAATAAATATGAGACAACACTTCTATCTATCAGTGTCTATGACAGAAGCTGCTTTTCATTTGCAGGCTTTACACGTAGCTGCTGCTTGAAGAGGGGAAAAAAGACCACTCCCACTTTTCTGTCTGTCTCGGTGAATTTTACAACAGTGACATTCCTCCATCTTTGACTCCGATAGTCGTTTGTTGAGTCTCGTGACTTCCAGAGACAGAGGACAGTGTCGACAGGGCCCTGTTAACTCTCTCTCATTAGTCAGGATTGTGTTTCAGTGGCATATGTCAAATCAGAGAAAGCCAGCTTGGATCCTGACTTTAGCGACACCACCAAGCGTCCAGTCAGGAGTATTTTACAACTTATCGAGAGTAGTGTAAGGATAAAATCTAAAACATGTTGAGATGTGCAGAACGAAGACAGTCACTGCATTTTTTTCCCCTAAATCACTATTTGCTGAGCTAAGTTTTCACCGAAGCTTCCGACTGCTCTCAAACCTCGTCACTAAAGTCTTATTCTGGTTCAGATTGACCAAAATCTTGGCTCATGTACCTTAAATCTAACCAACCCAATGTATACTTGTTTTGAATACACAGTCATGTTTAAAGGTCTCATTCACACCTTTTTATTTCAATAAATCTGCTGTAGTCTCTAGTATGAATGAATGCCTTTTGTGTCGTTTTCGGGGGATGTCTAGCTCATTAAAATTGATTTTATGCAACTCTTACACTGCCTACGGAGAAATAACTAACTTAAGTAACTCTGCTGGTGATGTTCCAAAGACAAACTCCAACTGTTTCTTCCTCAGCTCTTCTTTCTTGGGTAAAAAAAATGCAAAGTGGATTTGTTATCTCCAATGAATAGGTGCATTTCCACTATCGGAACTTCAGGGTAATTTGACCGTTTTTTTTTTGACGGTATGCGCGAAAGGTGTCCACCACACTGGGCCAACCTGACAGGGCTGTTTTTGGGGCCATTTTAGGAACCCACCGAGTACCAGTCTTGGGGTATGTACTCGGAAATGGCCCGGTGGAGTAGCTGGGTGGGAGCTGGGGTTAACTCATGCTGATTGGTTGTAACTCAGAGGGAAATGAGCAGACGTCGCCAAACATTGTGAAATAAGAACAGTTGCTGGCGAAGCGGTTTATAGCAACAAAGCAAACAAGGCAACCATCCCAGCGTCTTCCACGTCGATCTCTTGTTTTTCTTTACCTTTTGGCGATGATCAGTGACGCTGCTCACTGCCAAAACAGTCGTGTTATGCAGACGCCTTACCTAATTCCTTATAAAAGAAAGCACCCTATGGTTATTTATGGGTTCTTTCTAAATGCACAGAAACAACAGATTCCAATACGTCATTAGGTGGAGCTAATGGTCCACTTTGCTTCTCAAAGTTGCTCTATAGCTGGATGATCCAGGTTGGACTTGTTTGGGTAGCTGGCCTCACATTTGACTCAATACTGTGGTATAGAGAAAGCTTCACAGTCCAATCAATGGACCATGAAGCCCGCTGCATACATGGGTATAAGGTGCCCACATTATGTGGCTCCAAAACAAGCTAATTCATCATTCCTCCCCCACCGTGCCTGACAGTAGTCAAGAGATGCGTTGAGCACTGTAGTCAAACCTTTTAAGTTTGGCCTCATGTTTTTAAGGAGATTGTTCCAGAAGACGTATGCATTTAACCTAAGTTCTGTTGTTATGTTCTTTTTAGAGAGAAGAAGCTTTCTCCTTCAACCCTTTCAAACAGCCATACTTGTTCAGTCTTTTCCTCATTGTCCTGTCATGAACTTTAACCTTTAACCGAGGCTTGTAGAGTCTGAGATGGAGCTCTTGCAGGAGCAAGTTGTAATGTTTTCCAGTTGTAAATGATGTATTTCAGATCCTTTGGAGATGACCTTTTAACCCTTCCCTGATTGAGCGACAGTTGCTTTTCTAAGGTCATTGGTGATTTCTTTCCGCCCAGGCATTTTCTTAAAGGGGACATATAATGCCTCTGTTTAAACGAGTTATAACAGGTCTATGGTCCGCACAAAACTTGTTAATGAAGTTTCTTGGACAAAATCACTTTCACATTTCACTTTCAATTCTTGACAATTTTAGTCCCTTTCAGAATGAGCTGTTTGGAGGACTCTGTCGCTTTTATGCAAATTAGCGGTTGCAGTCCACGCCCACCCATCTTGTTACTATGCTGCCGGTTTGCCACACATGAGAATAGCATGGAATTGGAATTGGTGGGCGGGGTTTGACAGGCGAGGGGTGGTTATATGCAAATCCCACTTATTGTGACATCACAATAAGGCACTTTTTCAAACAGCTGGTAGAAGCACAAGATTTCTGGATGTATGTATGTTTTTATTCATGTGTGGAGTGTTTATAAAGCCAGCAGAGACCCAAATGGCAACACAAAATGATGAAAAAAGTGAAATTAGCATAATTTAACCCTTTAACACTTTCCCAAAGGATTCTGGGGAAATAAACTGAGGAACGTCCTACTTTCATAGAGTTCCTCCCACTAATAATGATCAGCCAGTGTTTACCTTATTTTATTAGAGGCATTCTCTATTAAATCTTGTGGAAGCATACGGGTTGTACTGGTTTTTTCCACATACAGGTTTTCTATTTTGTCTTCATGTATGTCTCAAGAATAACCGGATCTGTTGTGCGTTTCTTTTAAAACCTATTTAACATGTTCCTATAAATAAAACCACAGAATTGAAATGGAACGTCTATATACTTTTTTACCCTGACTGTGATTCTAACCTCCTGAAAACTGTATGTGGCTTAATGTGGCCACATTAGCTCTCATTAAGGACAAATGTCTGTACATTTCCACTGAATAAGCAACTGTAGAAGAAAAAATCTGCCTTTACAACGACCGTTTAGGTGCTTCCTCTTATATAACAGCAACCAGCTGTGGCCTCGCAGCAGCTTCTAGACATGGCAGTTCTGAGCATTGATAAAACATTAAATGAAGCACTAGTTTTCATAACGCAGCATTCAGGAGCAGCTTGAAGTCGAGAGGCCACGGCGTAATTACAACCTCAAGCTGCATATGAACATCAAAGATGCCCGTCTTCCAAGTTCTGAGATAAACAATTAAGAGTTTTGTTCCCGTATTTGTCTGTGCTCATGTGGTGCTGCCTCCGGGAAAATTGTTTTAGCTAGAAAGAACGGCATGCAGGGTTTTTTTTCTTAGCCGCTGCGAATCAGATCATCTACGGAGAAAATGCGTAATATGCAGCTTTCATTTCAAAATGAAATATCTTGAAATACCCCCCCTTCACGGCTGGATATCTGGCATGCAGGTTTTCTGTTGGATGTGGGAATGAAAGGAGAAGATCACTGTCACCATGCTCTAATGCCATCAGAACCCCGGATGTCCAGCAGCCACACCTCTCTTCTCCCAGGAGGCTATAGGTTTCCAAAATGATATCCGAATTTCCAGCATCCACAATCCATCCTCATCCAGTGATATTTTTGTTTGGTATTCCCTACTCTGCTAGCAGGGCAGGCCTAAGGTTGTATGGGGCCTGACGCAGAACTGATTTGGGGGCCCTTCTTCTTGAGAAGAACATCACCACCACTAACAGCAGCTCAGTACAGATTTGGTGGAATCTGGGAGAGGGGGCGGAGTTTAATTGGTTATTATTTACAGAGGAGCCCCACCTATTTACAATTCAGTATTCACAGCTTTTTCTGTGGAATGTAATTCCACATCATTTCACAAAATTTTTTAAAGAAATGCATCTTGGTAGGGCTGGGCGATATGGCTTAAAAATAAAATCTGCGATTTCTGTCATGCCAAATTTGATTTCCGATTTTTTAAATGATTTTATTTTCTTCTCCCTTTCTATTCCTGAAAAGAAATTTAAAATGCTGGAAAATATTTTTAAAACTTACTTTTATTTTAATCATTCTTTCTGGGAGTTCACCTGAATTCAAAGTCCAAATAAATGCACACTGTAAAACATGAAGGTAGACCTTGGGTGGCTCACATCTCACTTTGAACTACTGAAACCCTTGGAGTGGATTGGTGAATTTTTTTTCCGATTTTCTCGATTTATCCAAAAATGAAATCTTCACGAACAGAAAATTCAATTAATCGATAAAATCGATTTATCGCCCAGCCCTACATCTTGGGAAACTGAAGTATCTACCTTCAATGATACTTGACACTATTAACTAGGTTTTGCAAAGCAGCCAATCCAGGAGCGCCATTTATTTGTATGAAGGTATTTTTGGTGCAAAAGGATTTGTGCCGTGTAACTGTGAACCTGAAGTTACACAGAACTTTATTATATCATATCGGTTCGGTACATGTGCGTAAAAATACGAATACATGCACCGTCACACCCCTAATAGCTAGAAAAGAAAACCTGCATTTTATACATTTTAACACAAAAACGTCTGAAAGCAGGATGTTTAATAAAGCTCTCCTCATTTCTCCCCTCTCTCTCACTTCTACATGTCTCATGATGATGGACACTCATGCACATCACCCTTTGTAAACTAAGCATACCAATCGATACACCTTTCCACTCGTAAAAAGCCCTTGTTGGCATGGAGCTACCTCATCAGGCAATAATACCCCGTGGAAGAGAAGCCGGTGCTAGAAACAAACCTGCTATTTGGCAGAGTCCTGAATGACCATGGAGTGTCGGTTCCCTGTTCAAATATACAATCATCGAGCCAAGAACAGTGACATGAGAGGTCTCGACGCTCGGAGTGTTGCGGATGGAACAAAGCCCTCAGCCTGGAGAGGGCCACATGAGGCAGTCTGGAGAGCCACGAAAAAAAGAGAAAAAAACTGGCGGTCAGGCAGCTGGCATGTTGATGGCACTCAATGGAGTGAGGCATTGTTATGATGACAGTCATACTGCGGGCTTTCTGTAGAAAAATCCCTGAAAAACCTCAGATGCTCTTCAGGCCAACTGTTGGGAAACATTTTATTCTACATGTGATAAAACACCAGGCCTCTAATTTCATACTTTGATTTTTCAGGTTTCCCTGAGAGGAAAATCATTTTAAAAAAAGAAAGAAACAATTGTTTTGAAATGGAAGGGGGAAAAAAGAGAATGTGACTGTTCCACATGCCATTAAACCAGGTTCAGTACCCAGAACCAGATGTGCAGCCTGAACACTTTCTGAAGCCCAGAAACTACAGGAATACTTCCATTACTTGTAAACAATAACTCTGAGGGATTCATTACCGCTGGAGGCACTCTCATCATCTTACGAACAACAATCCAATCATGACTTACACAAGAAGTCAGTTTGTCGACACTAGAAGCACAAAGCAACTGTCTCTGTGAAGCGTTGACAAAGGAACCAGCGACATTAGCTGTTGTTACGGAGGTAAATCTCTGAAGACTTGAATGAACCGATGATAAAACGCTGGGAAAGTCAGACGATCAGTTGTTTTTTTCAGACTCATAGACAAACAGAAGGTAGGCTGCAAGTATGAACTGAAACTTCACTAGAAACTGGTAGAAAGATGGTACACTCTCCTATGAACGTCTTATTTTAGAGGTTTAATCATGTAATAGTTCTAGCTCCAAGCTGGAATATATATATATACATATATATATATATATATATATATATATTCAACAGCTTATTAGGGCTATTGTAGATTGTAGTTTAGTTACACTCATTGTCATTATAGATAGATAGATAGATAGATAGATAGATAGATAGATAGATAGATAGATAGATAGATAGATAGATAGATAGATAGATAGATAGATAGATAGATAGATAGATAGATAGATAGATAGATAGATAGATAGATAGATAGATAGATAAAAAAGTATTTAGAAGTCTATTCTCTGAGCTACAGGGAGCCAGTGTAAGGACTTTAGAACTGGGGTGATGTGCTCTACTTTCCTGGTTCTAGTGAGGAACACAAGCAGCAGCGTTCTGGATCAGCTGCAGCTGTCTGATTGACTTTTTAGGCAGACCGGCGAAGACACTGTTGCAGTAATCAATCCGACTAAAGATAAACGCATGGATGAGGTTTTCTAGGTCCTGTTGTGACATCAGTCCTTTAATCCTAGAAATGTTCTTCAGGTGATAGAAGGCTGACCTTGTTATTGCCTTTATGTGACCCTGGAGGTTCTGGTCTGAGTCCATAACTACACCTAGATTTCTGGCCTGATCAAATGTATAATTATGACCCTGTGTGGATAACGGTAAATTCAGGCTTGTGCACTCAATTTATAATTGGAAAAATCCTTGCAGTAACGTTGTATAATTTTCTGGATAAAGGAGGGTTCAAATAAATCTTCACGCTACGTCTCCAATACCGCGGTTTCTCACAGTGAAAATGAGTTTATCCAGACATGCATACATGTAAGCTTTTCATCACAAACACGTCTTTTAAGCATAAAACAATCTCGGTGCAGCTTTACTTTCAATTCCCTCAAGAGGCAGCTGTGCATGTTTGAAACACATCAATACTTGAAAACAAAGCCAGTTTGGCATGGCTGAAAACTGAGATTTGAGGATATTATTTAGGGGGAAAAAAAATAAAAAACACATGACTCTGAAATCAAAAGAAAAAAACACTACGAGAAGATAAAATAAATGTTGCAGGAGATTGCATCTTCCCAGAGCAGGAGGTTAGAAGTTCAGCAGTTTCAGTCGTGTCAAAACTTCATCCAGAATCTCCGTGATGAATCAAAGAAAGCGTCTGCTTGTCTGTGCTTCATCTGTTTGGACAACAGTTTGTCTGGTCCACTTCAAATTTGGCAGGTTTGTTACTTGAGGCATGTTTGCGGATTCTGTAATAAGCTCTGCTCTCATCTGTTGGTCCTCGCCTGTTCTGTGGCTCCATGTTGGAGTTTATCACAGAGCCTAAGTTTCCCTTGTTTCTTAGCAACATAACAAAAGGTCAAGGCGATGTGACAACGACTACGAAGGCTCTGATTCCAGATGCATGACCTTTCTGCAGATGATGCAACAGGTTTAGAAAATCAGTGTTAATTTGAAATACACTGAGCTTTCTGAGACGATCTGATCCTCGGTGAGTCGCTCACAGGACTCCAGTTACGTCTTGTTTTGTTAAAGTTCATGATATGAAGATAAGATACTGAGCAGTATATGCGCTTCCACACATCCTGCATAAGGTTTCCCTGTGTTTCATGCTCAGCGGACCTGACCTTCAGGATTTTAAGAGATTCACCAGACAGTAGGGGTGTTAACAAAGATCACGATTTAGTACGTTTTCGGTACACTTTATTCAAGAAAAAAAATCCTATTATGATTGTGATTTTTAAAATTTTGATCAGCATAGAACTGATAGGAGAAGCGATTGGATTAAAACAATAAAAAAAATAGTATAAGCAGACATAGCCAGAGCCGAAAACAAAATAACCGCTTGAAAACAGTGAATGTTAATCTTATAAAAATGTGTAAATAATACTTTGCCCATATTTGAGAATAAATCATGTTAAAAATCACTTTGGATTTGTTTCAATACTTCGACAGACTAGTCTCCCAGTTGTACTTAAATGCAGCATGGGCAGCTGTTGGGAAAATCCCTTCTCATCAATAGGGATTCCGCCAAGATAAGTAGTTTGGGCTTATTGGATGCTACTGGTAGTACTACTTCTATCAAAAACAATCTATCAGACTTTAGATCAGTTAGGATTACCGATGTGGAAGAAACTGCTGTTTCACCCAAGTCATACACCAAATACCAAAGGAAGCATATGTAAATTCTGAATTTAAAGAAAGTAAAACAACCTCTTTAAACTCATTCTAGCATTTAAAAATACAAATAATAACCATAAATCTAATTTGTCAATAATTTTGTCAGCAGATAAATCGTGTTTGAAAAAAAGTGCATGCAACCTTTGTAAATACTGATCAGGGAGAACCCTTTTAAAGACAATTTAGACACTGTTGTTTAAACCACTGTTTAAAAGTTACAGGTAATAGTAATATTACAGAAATATTCAGTATGTTAATCTGATCTGTGTAAATAAACTGTCTCCCTGCACTGTGAAACTCCCCAGAAAGCCAGAATATACCAGAGAAGATACATTTTTGGAAAGAGGTTGTCTGTCCATGGAAGAGAACCCAAACATCGTAGGAACCTGCTGCAGCACTGTCTCTGGGTGAGTGGACTCATTTCAAACTTGCACATATAAAACAACATGACTTACAAAAAGATTAAATAGAAGCTATAATCTATTATTATTATAATGCTGTACAATAGTTAAGCACACAATTCAGATATTACTGTTTACTACAGCGATAATACCGACTGACATAAAACCACATTTTTCCAACTCCTCTCTTTATTTCCCATCATTACCCCTGTTACACTTAGCATCTTGGTCACTATGCTCTCCATCAGATGTATTACAACAGTCCCACAAATGTTGCATCCCAGCAGTCCTTGCACACATCGATGGTGTAATGGTGACTGTGATTTTGATATTACATTTTTTATTTTTGAATTATATTAGGACCAAACAGCAATTTGAATGTAGCCTTAATAATTTCATTTTTCCAGCAGCAAGGCTTGTCGTTTACAATAAAAGCTTTCATTCTGCAAAATCTGCTCTTTTGTATGACCAGATTCAGCCTTATGAAGCTAATCATTTACTAGAGGTGTAACGGTGCCTGTATTTAGATTCTTCAGTACGGCCCCGTTGGTTCGCTACGCACGTGTACCGAACGAATCCAGCTGTTTTCTACCTGAACACATGCAGAATGTTTATGTGTGGAACATCCCACAGCAGAATTTTAGAAAGTGACACCAAAACAAAACAGAAAGGACTCCCAGCTATCACTAAACTCTGCTATTTGGGAACATTAATGGTTTCTCATGCAGCTACGGCAAAAAAATATATAGATGGATTGAACCAGAACTTTGTCAGCGAACGCATCTTTCAACAGCAATAAGGTCGATAACACGCTCTGCACTGAACTGAATGACTCATTCAAATTCGTTTCAAATTCAAAATACTTTATTGATCCCAGAGGGAAATTAAGTGTTGGTATAGCTCATATAATTAATTGTTGAAGGAGTTGTTGTAGATGATGATGGCTGTGGGCAGGAAGGATTTCCTGTAGCGGTCTGTATTGCAGCGAAACTGAAGAAGCCTCCGACTGAAGAGGCTCTGTTGTTGTATGACTGTCTCGTGAAGAGGATGCTCAGGGTTGTCCATAATTTTTTTGATTTTGTGGAGAATCCTTCTTTGCATCGTCATCTCCAGATGTTCCACAGTCGTCCCAAGAAGAGAACCAGCCTTCTTCATCAGGTTGTTTAGCCTATTTAAATCCCTGGCTCTGATGCTGCTACCCCAACAGATGACGGCTGAAGAGATTACACTCTCCACAACAGACTTGTAGAAGATCTCCAGCATCTTGCTGCAAACCTTGAAGGACCTAAGCTTCGTCAAGAAGTACAGTCTGCTCTGTCCCTTCTTGTAGACGTCTTCACTGTTGAGTATCCAATCCAGTCTGTTGTCAAGGTGAACTCCGAGGTATTTATACTCCTCAACCACCTCCACTTCTTCTCCCATGATGGAAACAGTGTTTGACTTGTCCCTGTTTCTTCTGAAATCTACAGTCATCTCCTTTGTTTTGTTCATATTCAAGGTGAGACGATTGTTTCCACACCATGTCACAAAGCGGTCCACCAGATCTCTGTATTCAGCTTCTTGTCCATCTCTGATACACCCGACAATTGCAGAGTCATCTGAGTATTTCTGCAGATGACAGATCTCAGATTTGTACTGGAAGTCTGAGGTGTACAGTGTGAAAAGGAATGGTGAGAGTACGGTCCCCTGTGGTGCTCCTGTGCTGGTTTGACACACAATTCTTCAGTCTCACAAATTGCTGTCTGTTGGTCAGGTAGTCATTGATCCAGCCGATTGTTGAGGGCTCCACCTGTGTCTTCAGGAGTTTCTGACAAAGCAAATTAGGAATTGTGAGATTTCTGAATTGTGTTAAATGCACTGGAGAAATCAAAGAACATGATCCTCACAGTGCTGCCTGCTTTGTCCAGATGACAGTGGGTTGGTTGAAGTAGGTGGATGATGACATCTTGAACTCCAACTCCACAGCGATAAGCAAACTGCAGTGGGTCCTGATACGTTCTTGTTTGCTTACTCAGGGGTGCCAACAGGAGTCTCTCCAGGACCTTCATGATGTGGGATGTCAGGGCAACAGGTCTAAAGTCATTGATGACTGATGGGTGAGTTCTTTTGGGTACTGGAACAAAGCAGGATGTCTTCCACAACACTGGAACCTTCTCCTGAGTTAGGCTAAGGTTGAAGAGGTGCTGCAGAATCCTACAGAGGTGCTCTGCACAGGCCTTCAGGACTCTGGGGCTGACACCATCTGGACCTGCAGCCTTGTTCCGGTTCAGTTTCTCCAGCTGCCTCTTCACCTGACTTTTGGAGACAAAGAAGTGGGAGGGGGAGGCAAAGGGGGTAGCAGCATTTCCTGACTTGGTTGAAGTCAAACTTGTGGAATTAGAAGAGTCCATGGCTGAGGTGAAGGATAAAACATCCGAGGTGTAACAGGAAAGCTGTTGATCAGAGGAGAGTGGGATGTCTGTTTGGCTGGGAACAGGAGAGGAGGATGCTGAGCTAGTTCCTGAACTGAACCTGTTGAAGAATGTGTTCAGTTCATTGGCTCTGTCCAGACTTCCATCTATCCAATCCTTCCTGTCCTTAAAACCTGTGATCTTTCTCATTCCTGAACAGACATCTCTGATATTGTTCCTCTGTAGTTTGTTCTCCAGCTTCTTCCTGTATGCCTCCTTGCTGTCTCTGTTCTTGACTTTAAGTTGCTTCTGTATACTCCTCAGTAATTCCCTGTCTCCCTCCCTGAAGGCTCTTTTTTTCTTGTTTAGCAGTTCCTTCAGGTCACTGGTGATCCAGGGTTTGTTATTAGGGAAGCATCTCACTGTTCTGGTGGGGATGATGTTGTCCACACAGAAGTTTATATAGTCAGTCACACACTCAGTCATGGCATTGATGTCCTCTCCATGTGCTTGGCAAAGAGTCATCCAGTCTGAGGTTGCAAAACAACCCTGCAGGGCTTCTTCAGCTTCCTGTGACCATTTTCTCACAGTTCGTTTTGTCACAGGTTGCTTCTGAACAAGGGGTTTATATTCTGAACAGAGAAAAACCAGATTGTGATCCGATTGTCCCAGAGGAGGTCTTGGTTTGGACATGTATGCATCCTTTACATTTGAATAAAACAAATCCAAAGTCCTGTTTTCTCTTGTGGTGCAGCTGACAAACTATTGAAATGTTGGAAGTGTAGTAGAGAGCGAGGCATGATTAAAATCACCAGATATTGCCACAAATGCATTGGGGTGCTGTGTCTGTAGCTTAGCAACAACGGAACTGATGACATCACGTGCAGTGTCAGCAACGGCTGAAGGTGGAATGTAAACAACTGCCAAAATTACACTGGTGAACTCTCTTGGCAAATAATATGGACGAAAACTCACTGCCAAGAGTTCGACGTCTGGGCTGCAGAGACGACACTTCACAGTAACATGTCCTGGATGACACCATCTGTTGTTGACAAGCACTGCTACTCCACCACCTTTTCTTTTTCTGCTCATCTGAAACAATCTCAAGCTGAATGTAAACATCACAGATACTGTCTCCAGCCCAAAGTGATTTAAGCATAAAAAATTCTCAAATATGGGCAAAGTATTATTTGTAACTGTTTTTCAAGTCGTTATATTGTTTTCCAGTCTGGCTATGTCTGATTGTACTATTTTGTTTATAATGAAAAAATCCTATCGCATCTCTAGTCAGTTCTATACTTTCAATGTTTAAAAATTATAGCACATAAAAAAATCTAATGTATTTCAGCAATTGTAAGGAATGAATTCAGGAAAAAAGGTTGTTTGCTTAATGCTGATCAAAGTAAAAAAAAAAAAAACGTCATATGCACATTTGTATTTATTGTTCTTTATTACAGTCTACTGAAAACATACTAGACCCTAATTTTTGTGTACTGTTACGCTCCTAGCACTTACTTTAATGGCACAATCTCTTGTCTTTCCCATTTTGAAGAGTGGCTAAGTGGCTGTCATGTCATATTTACACCACAGAAAAAAAAAGGAGGTCATGTTTTACTAATTAAACGCTACAAAACACTAAATAATAAAGTACAAAAATGCTTTAGTTACATTCATTATACAGACTCTGTTAGGGATCCCAATAATTGTTTCAGTGATTTTGTCAAGAATAATTATTTCCTACGGTGGACATTTTTTTCCCACTGAATAAATCTATTAAGAAATTCACACTGAACTTTCAGTGTGAAATTATTTTGCTGTAATTACTGATTAATTTATTTATCTGGACACCTTCTTCAGGAGTGGCAATTCTGGAGGGCGCTGTATATCACACCGTCAAAAACAGATGGAACGTTTGTTACATGAAAGCCAAACTGTCAGATATGTATATATAGACCATCCTTACTTTTCATTTACATTTAAATAGAAATATTAAAAAATGGTCAAATAAATCAGGATTTTAGATACTACAGAGCTGAGATCAAACCCAGAAGAGAATGTGAATCTAGCTTTAAAACCAATTTATTTCTGGTTATAATTAATTTACATTTTAAATCAAACTGAAATCAATTTGCCCTTGAGCTGTGCACAACAATTTGACTTAATTAGAAATTAAAATAGCTTTCTGACACAACACTCCTATACACAATCCACCCATCAGAACACTGATTTGTTAAGATTTGCCGCCTGGATCTTGCTGGTATTTAATAAATAAAAAGAAAACCACACAGAAACATCTTGATAAATTTTTTTGCTGTACCTCCAGTTAGGTGTCTGCACTTTGCATTATTCCGGTGCAATAAATTAGATTCTCGCTTGTTCTCATTCGTCCTCTCAGCGCAGCATGATTGGAATCGTTTTAGCAGAACAAACGTTGCAAAAACAGATAAACGTGAGCCGTGAGAGCGTCTCATTAAATATGAAATGTCTGGGCTTTGTTGCAAAGTGTTGCGCAATTAAGTCATCTTCCTGCAAATATTAAAAAGACGCACCAGAACACGGCTTCTGAACATGGCCCCCATGCATGTTATGTCAGAGGCCAGGAAAACGTATACTTCCTGCTCCTGCTCTGCCGCTCCAGGAGGAGATTACAGTCACCTGAATAATTAACGAAAACAAGCTGCCAAACATCAAATATTGAACAGGTAATGTTTATATGTGAACAATTAAGACGGCAAGTGAAGCACTTTCTGGTCTAAAAGAGAAGACGTTGTCAGCCAAATGCATCTCCTCCCATCTACCTGGAATTCCACTTGGATAAGAAGATCAAGGAGTCCTTCTTTCGTGTTTTAAGCATCACGCTGATCAATAATGAAGCAAGATAAATTAATGATGAAGGCAGAACAAGCACAGTGGTGAAACATCCTTTTGTGACCTCCCTCATACAGTACTTAGTGGTGGCTTTTATAGAGAATTTTGCAACAGGTTCTGAACTGTCTGGAGGCTCACATTGTGGAGGAGGTCACATATGAGGTCAAACAGGAAGCAAAGGATGGAAATGACTTTAAATGCATTAAACTTTAAATAATTTCAACAATATACCTTCTATAATAAAACCAGCTGCTTATCACTGACTAGATACATTTTAGATAAAGGAAGTTTAGTTTCTTAAGTGTTATCTTTGCTAAATATGCACAGAGAAGATATTGATTCTGGTTTGCTTTAAGGTCTAATCTGAAGTTTGAGATTTTATATCTAAGGTAATCCAGCCTCAATAGTTTAAACCCAAATTTACCAGTTAAATGTAACAACTGTTGACCATAACATAAAAAAGAGCTACACATTTTGAAGGAATTACCAGATTGTGTCCCCTAACATTTATTTGATCTTTACTGAACTCCAAACACTCATTTTACTCATTGTACTTTAATCAAGAACAATAAATACAAATATGCAAATGACTTTCCTTTTTTTACTTTGATCAGCATTAAACACAGCACTTTTTTTAAAAACTGAATTTCTTCCTTTCAATCCCTGAATTTAATTTGATTTTTTGATGTTCTACAACTTAAAAAAGTATAGAATTGACTGGAGATTTGACTGGATTTTTTAAAAAACTAAATAGTACAAGCAGACATAGCCAGAGTAGAAAACAATATAACCACTTGAAAACACTCAGTGGTAATGTTTAGAAATGTTAAAATAATACTTTACCCATATTTGAGAATAAACATGCCTAAATCACTTTGAAATTGTTTTGATATTTTGACAACCTACTCTCCCAGCTATACTTGAATGCAGCATGGGCAGCTGTTGGGAAAACCTCTTCTCATTAATGTGGATTCCCTCTAACTTGCGTTTTATCCAAAATAGGGAGTTTAGGCCAATTGGATGCTACTGGTAGCCATGTGGACGTCAGCTGGTTTTTCTCTAGTATCAGTGATGTTTCCATTCAGCTTGACATTGTTTCATTTGAGTCATTCTGTTCACCACCGAGCGTGTTATGGACTTTATTGCTGTTAAAAGATGAATTCGCTGACAAAGTTCTGGTTCGGTCCATCTTTCTTTTTCTACTGTAGCTGCATGAGAAACCATTAATGTTCCCAAATAGCAGAGTTTATTGATAGCTGGGAGTATTTTTTGTTTTGTTTTGGTGTCACTTTTTAAACATTCTGCATGTGTTCAGGTAGAAAACAGCTGGATTTGTTCAGTAGATCCGCGTATCGAACCAACAGGGCAGTACAGAAAAATGTCCCTTTACACCCCTAATAAATATCAATCTATTAGAAAATATGACTAAATGTAGTTACTATTTGCAGTTCAGTGATAAGAATCACACTTTTTTAAAGCTGCTCTGCTGAGTTTACTGAGAGTGCTGCCACCATGTGGCCATTAGAGGAACTTGATGTGCACTCCCATGACGTTCAAGCGCATGTTAATTCATCGTGAGTGGGCTGCAGCAGCTAAACGCTGCACTACTCGCTTCTCTTTTAATGTTATGGAAAACATGTCTACAGACGATGTAATAAATGTACGTTTCCAGCTGCTAGCTTAGCTTATCTAGCGGCTAACTGACGGAGAACACTGCCACCTCATGAACACGAATACTTGGGTGTGTATGTGCGTCATTACATCACACTCTCTCTCTCACAAGCGCTCCCTGGCTGCTCTGTTTGGACCCGTATCACATCAAAATAAATGGAATTGCAACTCTTACATGCCACAATGGCAAAAGGTACGAGAGTCAATCGTTTCGTTAGGACATTAAAAACTCAACTATAGATAAAAAAATAGCGTTATTTTAACAACTATATTACATAATGGATGTTTAAGTAACTGATACCCTTATGATGCTTATTTTGAATGGGTATGTTTGTGGGGATATGACTCCTGTGACTTGCAGTTACAGCCATATGCCTATTACCATAATATATCTGCCTTCCTTGTCTTTCAGTACTTTTTCTTTATTAAAGAAGCACTAAATATGAGAAGAACTAAATATTTGTTCCACCCAGTACCTCCTTAATTTCAGATGATCTGCCTCTGATAAATGAGTCTCTTGTAACATTGCAACTGAACATTGTAAAGCTTTAACTTGGCTAAGTATTTTCTTTCTTTCAATTGGGCTTCCCACACCCTTTATGTTATAGCTAACCACAGTCAGATCACCCATATGACACTATTTCTATCCTTGATGTCATAATGCTTTGCATTCTGCCTATAACTGTCCAATGCACCTTCACCTGTTGATTGAATTGAAGTTGTCAGGGAAGTAACAAACACATAACAAAAACGATGGACAATTCCCAATAAAGAACGTTGGAAATCAAATACGTGAACCTGATCTGCCTCTCGCCCATCTTCACTGTGCGCAGAACCGTCTGAATTAACTTTTTAAGTAATGCCTTCTCCCTCACTACCTTCAGGGACCTGGTATAGCCTTAAGTTCTGCCTTCTTCCCCAGTTGTGGAGGTCCTCACTTCGTTCCGCCACTTCTTCCTCACACTGTAGTAGGAACCGAATAGCTTTTCCGTGGGGCACAATTGATTCCTCTGTGGTTACAATACGCTCCTCTGCATCAGGAAGGCTCTTTTCTAGCTTTGTTAGTTGTGCATTCAGGCCTCCCATTGATGTTTAAAGTCTTATAAATCCTTCCTTGGTTTGGCCTTTAAATTCCATCACATCTATCCTCATCTGCTGGATGTCCCCCCGTATTTCTCGGTTCGACTCGACAGTACCTTGTAGGATCTCCTCCATTTTATTCGCAGTCTCGGTATCCGTGATTACGCTAGATATGTCAGGCTTCGCAAGCTTGTTAGCTCCAGTTGCACAAAGCACAAAGTTTTGTGTCCTACACAAACATGGCGGCGCCAGAAGTCCTCACTTACCCAGTTTTTTATCCCCGTCGTATCCTTTTATTTTGTTGCATTTATCCACCACACCTTAAAGGCTTTAAATTAAGGTTTTATACAAATAAATTAAGGTTATATACTGTCTGATATTAAACCGGTCCATGGCAGGGAAAAAGGTTGGGGACCACTGTCTCAGCACTACCACAGAAGCTAACATCTACAGTCTGCCTTATCCATTCTCAATCTCTAGTTGTTAAAATGCAGCTATGACGGCCTTAGGTATTCCAGGGACCCTTCTACGTGGTTTAGGAGTGTTTTTATAGGACATTTTGACCATTATTTCTGAAGCACATTTGTGAGGTCAAACACTGATCAGCGCCATGGAAAACGAATGGTGCTCCTAGATTGGCTGCTTTGCAAACGGCAGCCAATACCGTGTCAAGTAGCTTTGCGACTAGGTATTTCAGCTGCATTTTTTGTGCGGACAAATCACCAATCCGCAAATAAATTTTCCATAAATAATTTGGAATTACATTACATAGAAAAATCTGTGACTACTGAACCGTAAAATAGGTGGTTCTAAAAACATTTAAAAATTCAGTTATTTTCCCTCCAACCTGGTTTTGTTGGATTTGTCATCACACCCCTACTCATTACAAGTTTGAGAACCGGCTAAAAATTACATATGGATCCCAAATAAGTTGCCTTCCAACTCTAGTCTACTAATCATCCCTAGATTTAGAACCAAATACGGAGAACCAGCTTTCAGTTTCTATGCTCCCTTTATTTGCAGCAAACTTCCAGACCACTGCAAAGCTGCTGAAACACAGAGCTCCTTTAAATCAAGGCCAAAAACCCATCTGTTTAGAGCTGCCTTTGAGTGACTAATTAATAATAGAATGTTTCATATGTTTTGTGTCTCCAATGTCGTTTTTTATCCTTTTATTATTATGGGTTTATTGCTGCTTTTATTTTATCCTTTAATCCCCCATAGCACCTTGAATTGCCTTGTTATTGAAAGTGTGCTTTACAATTAAAGCTGCCTTGCCTTGCCTATACAGGATTTATCTAGTCAACATGTGGGCCCTACACAAAAAGCCCATTTTAAATCTTTGCACAGTCAACCCACCCATATGAGGCCCACATTCACATGTTGGCGGCACTGCATCCCTGAATAATACCTAACGCAGCACAGACAGTATGGGGCAAAGCACCACAGGTCTCCACCAAAGGCTTTGCGCTAGAAGCAACTAGAAAACACACCTGTATGAAAATATGGACAGCAGGTCAGCTCCTAACTACAACTAGGCGTAATGAAACAGCATATAGATTTATTAATGCAGTGCAGACAAATGTCCAACTGACCGCCTGACACGGCACCAATTTGCCACCAGCTAAATTGTTTTTCAATTCTTTAGGTGAGTGACTTATCATTTGAACTGGAGAAACCTGGAACTAATGAGCTGAAACAGGAAATATTGCCACTTATCCAACTGGAATCTGACAGACTTCACTCAATAGATCAATTTCTCCAGTGAGCTAACACGGGGACCGGTACAGTGGTCCCATTAAACGGATTGTCCGTCCATTAACTGTAGCTTTACTGAAGCGTGCCTAAGAAACTGCTGACTTTTTCTGGTTCTCCTCTTTAAATCCAATGAAAACGAAACAGCTACTCAGATCTTCCACTGTAGCTTATTTCCATTCACCTTTCCTTTTAAAGAGCCTAATTATATTTGTTAGATTCTCGTCTATCTGCAGAGGTGGGTACTAACTAGTTACGTTTACTTGAGTATTATCATAATGAAGTATCGCTACTCTAGCTTGAGTAAACTTTCCGGATCCTCTACCCACTGTGAGTAAATTCACCTAATGAAGAATAAACATGTTTTAACAAAAATACACCATACACAGACACACACCTACAGTTTATTAAAAGGACACCTCCTATTTCTAAACAAGCTTTGCTATTTTATTTTTTTTACAAGCTTTGTTATCTTAATGTAACTTTTTATTTGTTCGATTGGTATTATATAGAAAAAAATATTGATAAAAGTGTTTCTTCTGCTTAAAATGTGTTATTTTGTAATCATCTTGTTTTCTTGTATCAATTTGTTTTTATTTTATTCTTTAAATGACCAGAATTAGCCAAAAACTTTATATTTTTGTCTGTCTGATGATATCCTTCAACAATTTTAAAGCAGATGTTACTCGGTACTCAAGTCACTTTTTTACCAAGTACTTTCTTACTCTTACTTAAGTAATTTTATGGACGGCTACTTACTTACTTTACTTTTACTTGAGTAAAAATATGTTGAGGTAGTGTTACTCTTACTTGAGTACAACTTTAGGTACTGTACCCACCCACCTATGTGTCTGAACATGAAATCTTCATCGTAAAGGCGAAGACAAAACACAGGTTTTGGTTTGAAAGAAATGAAATTCTGCAGCCTAAATTCCCAAATCCCTGATATTTTTCCTTGCATGGAAGGAATGCATTCATGCAATCACAGCAAATCAGGATATGTGTACAGTACAGAGTTTTAGCAACTCCCAGAGACACAAAGCATCCCATAAACAAGTCTAGCTCTGCCCGCAGAAGTAAACCAGGAGTCACTTAGTGTCAGAACTATTACTGTACAGAAATCGTGCATTCAGCCTCAGATAACTCTTTGTCACCCCGGCTTTTAATGCTTCAGATTTAACGCTAAATGAATAATCTTTGTTGAGCCAATATTCCTTCTCCTTTTCGGAGTCATCGCGACAGAACTCTTAAATAGTTGCTCAAATTATCGTTCTGAAGTGATCTTGAACGCGTTTTTGAAAACCTTTTCCAGTCTGTCTCTTTCTCCCCGAACAGAAAGGTGGTGGTTTTGTTTTAAAGTGCATGAAATGAGAGAATAATTAAGCCTTAAATAATTACAGGGAGTTTATTATAGAGCTATAATTATAACAGAGAGGGTTTTATCTTTTTTTTTCTGGTGGACAAACATTCTCCCTGTCACGGTTTGCTCAATCCAATTGATTCTCGATGTGTGTGTGTGTGTAGTGTTCTCTGCGTATGCACTTAAGCCTCTTCAAGGCGTGTTGGATAAAAGCCTTCGCCGAAATGCATATGAGAGTGTGTCAGGAAGTGAGTGGGAATGTGTGTGTGTGTGCAGAGGAGATGGACCATTATCAGTCATTAAGCAGGGAACCCTCACTACGATGGACGGAGAGGGACAGCAGCAGCAGATGATGATGATTCAGTGCATTATGCAGGGTGGAGATTATCAGAGGAGCATCTCTCGATCAACATATTATCGATCGCCAGCATATATGACCGGAAAATATCACTAATAAGTTTAAACAAATGAGCTCATTCATCACTGAACATGGGAGTTATTGGATACTTTAACACAACAAGTAGAACCCAGTGAAATGTCAAGCTGGCAAACACTGGAGCAGCATCAGTGTGCAGTAGTGATTGATTCTATCACACAAATAAGACTGTATGTTGTGAGAATTGTGCTTTATGACCGTAAATTAATCCTAAAATGGTCCAACTCCTCCAACTGAAACGTTTCAGGCAACAGATGAAACACATTTTAAGACGTTCCTACTTTCTTAGAAATGATGGCCACATCCTCTGGCTACAAATGGCACTATGACTCCATATTGATGTCTGGATGTTCTGAGCTATAATATCAATACCTCTGCTGCTGCTGCTGCTGCTGCTGCTGCTGGGAGTGATCGGGCTTGGAGCTATTTTTAAGGTGCTCAGACTCGGACGGACGGCAGGGGAAATATGTGCCTGCGCTCTGCAGCTCAGCTCAGCTCTCTTTATGTTTTATTTTAATTTATTTTATTTGCAGGGCTCTGAGGAGAAATCAAAATCTACAAGTTTTACAGCCATCTCGGTGCTGTGTGCGCACACAAAAAATATGAATCGTCTTTTCTTTTCTTTTTTTTCAGAACACAGGCGAGGCAATAAAAACAAGAGGATTTACTGAAAACTCCAGCTGCGTTTCATTACTGCCCTGTTTCAAGTTTCTGCTCCGTTTTTGGCTGCGTGTGGTGCCTTTAGGTGTCAGACCACCCCCTCGCTGTTTCGGCGGTGATGCCTCAAACTGGATGGGTTTTTTGTTTGTTTTTTTTGCGCATCCCAAACATGCTCTGCTTCTGTTTGTCTCCAAACTGTCTCTGCATGGCACAGTGCGTGCGCACACAGCTGCGTGCGTTGGGTTGCGTGCGTTTCTGGCGCGCTGCAAGACCAACTGTGAAAATGTTCCTCCAGCAAACCTCACACACACACACACACACACACACACACACACACACACACACACACACACACAACAACCCTCAGCCTCAGACCGCGGGGCTAAGCGGTCTGCTGTGTCCGCAGCCAGAACCACAACACGCCAAAACAACACGACCCGAAACTTTTATTCTAGTCTGACAGGACTTAATGAATCACAGAGCAGAACCAGAAACAGAAGCGGGTCTCACCGGAGCAGTTCCAGCCGGTCGGCGTCTGGCAGTCGCTGAGGGAGGACGGGAATGCGCGCAGCTGCTCCACAGGTAAAGTAGCGAGAAAGGAAACGATGGTGATCCGGATCCAGCCTCCAGTTAGAGCCGCGGCCGTCCCTCCCCACCGGTGCGGCCGAGCCTGGACAGCCACGGACGGACCCATCTCTCTCTCTCTCTCTCTCTCTCTCGTTCTCTCTCTTTCTCCCTCACTGGCCCCGGCCGCAGCACGGGCGAGGCGGGGGAACGGCGCGCAGCAGCTCTGATCCCGACAGGTTCAGCGGGGCGCCCGGAGCCCGACGGCGGAGCATTTTCCGAGCGAGACGGTGCGCCCCATGAAGCAGTGGCCCCGGGTGAACTGAGCCGGTCCCGGGCAGGTGGATAAAACAGAACCAGGACTGGGAACTGGAAAGGGGGGAGGGGGTGGTGGAGGATGGAGGAGGGTGAGCGGGATGGAAAAAAGTTGGCGAGGCAGGCTGGAGGAACCGTAAGGAGGAGAGGATGCTGAACTGTGAGGAGAAGGAGACAGGATGGGAAATGGAAGAAACAGGTGATAGAAAAAAAAAACAGAATAAAAAAAAAGAAAAAAGTGAAGCCAGGATCCAGCGGGCGGGGATAGAGATGTGTGGTAATATCCGCGGTGAGTACAGCAGCGCTCCTCCGGTGCGTTCCGAGCCGCAGCCACAATGTTTCTGTCCGCCTCTCTCACCAGCAGCTGCTGCTGATCACGTGGAGGATGATGCGATAGAGAGAGAAAGAGAGAGAGAGAGAGAGAGAGAGGGAAGAGGAGGAGAGAGGGGTCCGTCACAATTAAAATCTGAGTTCTAGAGAAGGGCTACAGGCTGAGGGGAAATAAAAAGCAAAGCCACAGAGAGGAGCTATAAAAGGCACAGTTTGCTGTGGGCTCAGTCCCAGCAGCTGCTGATGGCTGCCCCACACACAGAACACATCAAACACCCCCTTTTATTGTTCAGCAGGCTGCTCCTGGATGGATAACTGCTCCTCTCTGAAAACAACACCGATGCTTCTGTTTTCGCCTTCCAGCTCCAGAAATAACTCCACGGCGTTCTGGGGAAGGATTCTGTGGGATCACGAGCGACAGGATGCGGTTGTCATGTCCCTGAATGCGTCCCACATCTGCAGGAGTTTAAGAGGTCAAGTCTTCAGGTCGAGAACACTCCGCCTTTGATTGGAGTAAATTGGAGACATGCACATGAGAGAGTCCTGGGGGGGAGTGGAATCAGCAGGGCTGCTGTAAACAGCTAGTCACGGTTAGGAAAGGAACTTGACCTCATGATGTTCTGGAAGGGAAAGCTGAAAATGCTTGGAACAAATAATCCTTTTATTGCTCAACACGTACAGATTATTTCATGGGTTCTCCTCACTTAAAAAGGTTTATGACATACAAACACACCAGGAGCTCTTCTTAAATAACACTCCATTCTCAATCTCTAGTTGTTAAAATGCAGCTATGACGGCCTTAGGTATTCCAGGGACCCTTCTACGTGGTTTAGGAGTGTTTTTATAGGACATTTTGACCATTATTTCTGAAGCACATTTGTGAGGTCAAACACTGATGTTGGACGAGATAGCCTGGCTCCCAATTAGGTCTCAGCTCTAATTCATCCCACAGCTGTTCTATCGGTTCCTTCGTACCAAACTCACTTCATCCATGTCTTTACGGTCCTGAGCAGGCATGTTGGAACAGTAAGGGGACATTCCAAAACTGTTCCAACAACGTTCGAAGCAGGAAAATGTCTAAAATATATTGTTATGGTGTGTGAGCTCAACTTCTGAATAACGGTTTCACACCATAATCCCCTCTGCCTAAAATGTTCAATTTGACATAGATTTTATCCAAAATCAACAATAAATCCTATTGTAGTCTCAAATGTATTGAACCTCCTATATAGTATATTTATGTATCATAGTATAAGAGTACAGATTTGCAAACCAGGTTTGGACTCAGAGAGTTTAATATATTAGGTGTCTGAGGCAGGACCTGGAATGTTGACCGCAGGGGTCAAGTTAACCTAATATTTTCATGTATTTGACCAGTTTTTTAAACGGTGACAAAAACATCTGGATGCCGTCCGTCATTTTAACAGATTAGTATACACACATAGCTACACACGTAACTAAATCAATCAAAAAAAAGATTCCTGTGAGAACATCTGAGCATGATCTCAGACCTGGACACCGTACTCAATGCATCTCGCTGACCGAGAGCTGACAGCGCCCTGAAGAGTTACTGAGGCTTTGGAGTGCGTCACTCCCAAGAGCCCGGTGTCGTGCCAACCTCCGGTGCATGCGGCTGGATTTCCTCTCGTTCTGAGAGTCTTTCAGACTTCTGATCACTTCAATTGAAATATTTGCTGATTTCAAAACGTTGGCTGAAGTTTCGCTTAATTCCAGTCTCCAGTGTGGCAGTGGAGCGCGGATTCAGCCTCTAGAACAACATTTAAACCCCCATGAGAAGTCATCTGTCAGAGGCAAAAATCCAAAACCTCATGACGATGACCTCTGTAGCGATCCCGCACAAGTGGGTGTGCATTTCAGTTCCCTGCTAAGAAGGAGGAAGTTGGGAGACTTAGTATTTTAAGTGCAATCATTTAATATCATTTTGTATATGTAGTTCAATTCAGTTTATTTATATAGCGCTGATTCACACCAGATGTCATCTCAAGGCACTTCACAAGAAAAATCATTTCACTACAATCATACATACATTCCAATCAGTTTAAAGTTTTAGTTTGTTTTCTATTTAAGGAATCCCAGCAGATTGCATTGAATCATTGAGCAAGCATGTAGCGACAGTGGAGAGGAAAAACTCCCCTTTAACAGGAAGAAACCTCCAGCAGAACCAGAACGTGGCTCGGTACAAGCGGCCATCTGCCACGACCGTCTGGGGGCCAACAAAAATATCAAGCGTGACGGTGACCTTTCTTTGCATGTTGGAAATATGGCTGAGTCAAAAGAATTCTCCCAAAGGTTCAGAGAACAGATCATTGCCTTGTACAAACAAAGACAAGGATACAAGAATACACCAAAGGCCCTACAGGTGGAAATATAGTTCCCAAGTTTGAAGTGAAACAATTAGTGGCTACGCCACCTGGTGGCTGAAAACAGAAGGCAAGGCAACTTTATTTGTATAGCACATTTTTAACAACAAGGCAGTTCAAGGTGTTTTGGGTGATTAGGGGATAAAATAAAAGCATCAATAAACCAACAATAAAAGCACAATACACAACATTAGTGACACAAAACATGTGACACATTGCAACATATGACATTCCAGCTATTATTAATCATTTAATCATTCAAAGGCAGCTCTAAACAGATGTTTTCAAGCCTTGATTTAAAGAAACTCATTGTTTCAGCAGCTTTGCAGTGGTCTGGAAGTTTGTTCCAGATAAGGGGACATAGAAACTGAATGGTACAGAAGGTAGCACCAGCCGCCAGATAGGGCCGGCAGTCGAAAACTCTTGACTGGCTGCTAAAGACCAGCTGCCCCTTAAGTTTCCGTTTGTACAGCAAGGCAAGCACTAAACGTCCAATGCCAGAACCCCAACATCTGTACTGAGCCAAAAGCACACAAAAATTTCCAGGTATATTTGAGCCAAAAAACAAACCATTTTCTTTATTTTTTTATTTTGGAGCGATGAATCAAAACTATGGCTTTTAGAGTCCATAGATCCGCTGTATGTCTGGAAGGGAAAAAATTGAAACATAAATGGAAAATAACACTGAGTTCACAGGGAAGCACAGCGATGGCTCAGTGATTATCTGGGGCTGCTTTGTTTCCCTTGGTAATCCTGGGAGAAAATGTCCTGCTGTCTGTGAGGAAGCTGAAGTTTGGATGTCATTGGATCTCCAAACAGGTCAGTGATCGCAAGCACAGCTCAAGGTGAAACCAATGTTTGGTTTCAGAAAAGGTCCAAGACGATACTAGAAGGATCACTGAGAGATACTAGAGAGTTGAACTCTTGAAATCTTTGGTAGGTTTGAAAAAAGGCAGCTGCAGTGCGAAAACCTATGAATATTAATGAACCCCCATTAGGGGGAGATGCTTCAACACTTCAACAAAATGTCTTTCTTTCAGAGCAACCTGATTCAGATGTTGTTTTGTAGGGCAGATGTTGTTAATTCATATGGTGAAACCGACTTCGACTTCTTAAAACCAATTGATTCATTTGGTTGTTTTGGGTCATCAACACAAAACAAACTGTTTTCACCCAATCAACCGTTGTGTCGCCTAAAATATTGGTTCAACTCACTGCAAAGACCTGGCCTTGTTGTTTCTCATTCATTATTAAGGTACTTTTTCAAACTTTTCACTTAGCAGAAAACTCTGAAATGCTTCAAATTGTTCAAAATGTAAATGCTAACTGAATCTCTATGTGTTTGGACAGCAAGCAACAATACAATGTAAATTAAAAGATTTTTGCCATTGCAGAAACGCGCTGACTTTTAATTGCTTTTTGGACTATCTTGGTACATAAACAACATTTTTCTTTACACCTGTTGTCCTTCCTTAGCAGATGTAATGTAAAGGCTGAAGTCTTTAATAGAAGGGGCATTTATGAAACCACGGCCAAGTGATTTCTTGGGAGGCTCTAAAACATTAAATTGTGATTTGTATTTTGGTCAGCTGCGGACGAAAATGAAGTTTAATGGTCTGCAATCATGAAGGTCGTTAGTTTGATTCCTGACTTCTGCTTTTTGAAAGTCTCCCTGGGTAATATGCCACAGCCAGCTTTTCCTCCAACTGTATTACCTGTAAGGGACTGTTTAGACTGCTGAGTGATTTCAATGGGTGAATATAGCTTGAAGTGTAAAGCGCTCTTTTAGAGGTCAAGAACACGAGTAGAGTGCCATGTAAATGAAGTCCATCATACCATTTACCTCAGTCCTTTCACCGAAGTGCAGCATAAGCTGAATAAATCTCTACAGAGGGGATTTAAAGAGTGGCGTGGTGGCAGAAAGACAAGGCTAACAAACAGAGTGGTAAGAAAGCAGCCCAGGGTCGTCTTTGTTCTGGCTTGATTTTGATTTCAAAGGAAGCTTGCTCTCTTTGCCTGCAGCCCTTTTTCTTTGTTCCCCTGAATCATTTGGGCAAACTGTGCAGCTTTCCACTCAACCTCATATATAATCTGTAAATACAGTCAGAGAGAGAGAGAGAGAAAAGTCACAGTTTCAGTGTGAGAAAATGTGTTAAGTGGCTTCAATCTATAGTTCCAGAAGCTGTAGAGTCCTTTATTTGTTATCTTTCTAGTTTGAGCAATAAAACAGACGAAGCTGCCAATCTGTTCAATCTAACTCAGCGTCTAAATGTCATGGTGTTTCTTAAAGAACAAAACAGCATCATGTTTATTAAGGCTTAATAGAAGATGGATTATTTTCTGACGCTTTTCCTCATGGGTTGTTTACAACGTTAGCTGAGCGCAAATTTTCCAGTCCTTTTTGAGCAAAAAAAAAAAAAAAAAAAGATCTAGGCTGCTGGTTAGTTTTAATAACACACTGTTACCATTTAAAGAGAGACATGTAGCGCTCTTGCAGTATCAAAGTTTTGACTTTTTATTTTTACGTCCAGAAATATTGCCAAACACTTTGTCTTTTTTATAGCTTAGAACAAGGATGGAAGGTTTCCCACCTTAAACACAGCTCATTGACAGCTTGAGCAACAGGTGAGGGAGGGGAGAGTGCTACTAAATACCCGGGCTGTAACAGTACATGTATTCGGTTGTCGGTTGGGTACGCACGTGAATCGAACAAATACAGCTGTTAAGTGAACACATGCAGAGTGTTTATGTGAGGAACTCGGCGCGCAGTGCAACGTTCCGCAGTGCAACTTTAAAAAGTGACACCAAAACAAAACAGAAAGGACTCCCAGCTATCACTAAACTCTGCTATTTGGGAACATTAATGGTTTCTCATGCAGCTACGATAGAAAGGGAAATATGGACCAAACCAGAACTTTGTCAGCGAATGTATCTTTCAACTGCAATCAGGTCCATAAATTAGAGAGCCCTTAATTTATACTTTGACGTATTGAAAAATGTTGAAATGGTTCTCACTGTAGTTGAAAAAATTCACAATATTTTTGAAAACTTTTATAAAACATTAAACTCATCCCCAGAGCCAGTGAATGAAAATGTGATTCATCAATATTTGACAGCTCTAGACTTGCCCTCCTTAGGATCAGTACAAAATGATGCATTAACTGCCCCCATCACTCAAAAAGAATTGGATACGGCTATTGGAAATGTGAAAACTAACAAATGCCCAAGCAGCAATGGGTTTTCAAATGAGTGGTATAAGATTTTTAAAGAGGAGCTTGCTCCAGCAGAACCGGAACCTGACTCAGTACGAGCAGCCATCTGCCAGTTAACAATAGTTTACATGATCAGAATAAACGTCTTTAATCTGATCGTAGTTCGGATTAGAATTTGACTGTGTACATTAAAGAATTTATTATTATATCAGCTACAACAACACTTAATTTCTCTCTGGGATCAATAAAGTATTTTTGAATTTGAATTGAATTTGAATTGAATTTGAATTGAATTTGAATTGAATTTGAATTGAATTTGAATTGAATTTGAATTGAATTTGAATTGAATTTGAATTGAATTTGAATTGAATTTGAATTGAATGGGCCCTGAAAAAATGTCTCCAATTACGACAAGCATTTACATCCGTCCCACGTTCGAGCTGAATAAATCATTCTGACATGTGCAGAACTATCGAACATACCGGAAACAGCCATAGAAGAAGAAGTAGCAGACTTCCTTTGTAAACAAACATGGCTGCGGGTGTTTAAAACGGAGCGGTACAATGTTCTGAAGAGCGTACTTTTTTTTTTTTCTGGTCACGGTTTTACATTTACAAGCGTCTATTGTTGTGTACACAGTCAAATTCTAATCTGAATCACTTCATTGTTTTACACCGACGTAAGGTACGTCTACAAATGACGTAACAGACATGCGCAGTAATGACCGACATTCAGAAGAAGTGTTTATATGCCCAGCGATCGGATTAACAATCAGCGTATAACCCACCTGTCTCAATCGGAATGAAATCTTGATCCGAATGAGTGTGATCGGATCAGAGTATTACGAATGCCGTGTTTACATGAAGCATTTTTATTCCGATTAGGCTTTTAATCCGATGACTTGTGTCCATGTTAACATGGCCAGTGTGAACCTTCTGAAAAATGACTACTTCAACCGAGAAAAAAAAGAACGAAAATATTGTAATTACTGTGGGTTTGAAATCAATAACAACTACAGAGTTTGAACAGCAGAATGCACCCACGGGGAGGTCAATTTAACACACATCCAGGTCACTCACAGTACTAAAACATGCCGCTAAGCCCCCTGGGAAATAAGGTAAGTAAGAATTAAGTTGTTGAGCCCAGGCACATAGTTGGTAAATGACCTGCATTTCTATAGCGCTTTTTCAGACAAGACCACAGAGTTCTTTTCACTACATTTAGTCATCCACCCACTGATGGTGGACAGCTGCCCTGGAGTACACCGACAGAAGCGAAGCGAGGCAGATGAACAGTCCAAGGACAAGGATCGAGATAGGATCATTGAAAAGTACAGTTTACTCAGGATTCACAATTACTATAAAGAAACGACAGATGTTTAAATAATATGAACTTAGTTTATTTCAGTAGATGCTACTGATTGAAAAACACAATTACAATAAAAAATGTTATGAAACACCTGAGTTTAATTAGAATTAACGAGTAATGTAGACAAATAAGGCAAATTTGAGTAATGTAAAGTCCATTTTTAAGTGGAACCACACTCTGGGTTTGCAGTGTATATGGCAAAGTAATACCCCCTCCTTTTTAAATCATGAATTAATTGTGATTACCCACATTTTTTGGTTCAGTTTTATTAGCCTTATGAGAATGAGCCAAAGCACACTGGCTTCTGAATGGCTCAAGAAAACAAACTAAAGGTCATGAAGTGGGTTAGTCAAACTCCAGACTCAAAACCAATTCACACACTGCGGGATGACCTTAAACATGCCATACCACTCTTTTTACTCAAGGTTCAGGAATATTTTTCTGCCTTCTGTCTTTGCGTAGTCTTCAATTAAGAAACTGTTTTACATGTCAAAAACACTTAAACAAAAAAAAGCTAATTTAAGCAGACGTTGAAAGGTATAATTATGATTATTTATTAGCAGGTAATGTAAACAAAGCAGCACAGCCTTTTATTACTCAGATTTTCAGCTTGGCTGTAAGGATAAGCCAAAAAGCCAAGACAAACCTTTGAAGAGTCTCCAGCCTGATTCAATAGATTTGGACCACTGTGACAACACCTGGCCTGGCTCACTCAGATGACAGACAGAACCAGAATTATACCCAAACAGAGGCATGTATTATGGGGACGAGGGAGGCCTATTATTACATCATTATGAGCAACAAGAAAGTCATTGCTTATAAGATGTTTGTAAGACTGTTTATAACAGTGTTATGTGGTGAATGTGAAGGACAGAGGCAGTCAGAATGATTTAAATAAAGTATCTGCTTTTGTACTTCAGTGGAACAAATGAACCACTTTGCAAGTGATATGTTAAGTGGAACATTATATTAGAATGCAAGAAGGAATTTTTTGAGTATAAACAGAATGTTTTGAGAGAGAACACCATGAGATCTGAGCATTGAAACAACAAATAATGCTCTCAAATTGACTAAATAAGCTCTTGATTAAAGGCAAAGGTTTTCTCCTGGAGAACATTGGGAAAGTAACAGAAAGAAAGAACAAAAGGTTAAAAAACAGATTAAATGATGAACCTGAAATAAGAGAAATACAAAAAATGTGAACAAAAAGTTGAATCTAATAAAGAATATTCAGAGAATGTTTTGAAAGGAAAAAAAGTGTGATTGTTTTTGAACACCCACAAAGTTTGACCTCTGAAACTGTGCCACATCACATGTTTTTCATTTTTCTTTTGGACACAAAAATAACTGCATAAAAAACACAGTCTTGTGTAGTTCTATTAAAACTGTTTGGCAGAAAGTTAGTTAACCTTCAAATTGCGAGATCCGAATCATAGTAATCACAGTGGTTAAGATAAGTATTAATATATTTTCTCTGCCAATATATCTTCTAATATACATGAGATCAACACCATATGTCATCAACAAGGAATCCACACATCTGAAGAAATTAAAGCAAAAATCTTCCAGATTTTTATCTTACTTACGTGTAATGGAATGGAATGGTGTAAGTAATAAGTTTTGAATATACCTGGAAAATGTTTTACATACTTTGTGGGGAAAAAAACTAATTTGGATGTGACAACTTTAAGACAGTTTTGACCTCATCTTACCAGACTGTAATCTCCCAGTATTTCACTGGCTTGTCCAAATCCACTTCAGTAAAGATTAAACAAGCTTCAACAAACTTTTTCTTCAGCAGTGGAGTCTTGTGCAGTGAGTGCATAGGGGCCATTTGGCCTCCAAAACTACACATGCTATTTCTAGGTTCATCTGAAGCCCTCAGTAAGTGCTTCTTGGCTCTTGGACAACTCTTGATTCTTCTTTTCACTCCTCTGTTTAGACATGCAGCTGCAACTATTGACTTCTTGTGAAGCTCTCATTGCTTTTACAAACATTACTGCTGTGCAGTACTTTGCTAATCAGTAACCTTTTTCTAGGTCATCAGTTAAAATTAAACAGGCTAATATAGATTTGCAAAAAAGTAGTAGGAATGCCTTCCTTCGATGCCTTTTTGGACATCCCTTTCTTCACGATTTCAATATGTAATATCTGCGCAATTTCAAGTTTATTTACTCATGATGTGTGGACTTTTTTTTTACTTCTTTGCACGTGTGCAATATTTGGTTTGTTTCCAACATTTGGTGGGAACAACATGTCAATGGAACTATTATAAATATATTTAGTAAATCTAGGTGTAGTAATGGACTCAGACCTTAACCTCCAGAGTCAAATAAAGGCAATCACAAGGTCAGCCTTCTATCACCTGAAGGACATTTTGAGGATTAAAGGACTGATGTCGGAACATCACCTTAAAAATCCATCTGTTTGTCTTTAGTCGGACTGATTACTTCACAGGTCTGCCTAAAAAGTCGATCAGACAGCTGCTGCTGATCCAGCTGATCCAGAACGCTGCTGCACCAGATTTATTGGCGCTATGCAACAAATCTGTCCTGTTTTATGCAACTTGTGAAGTAAATGTCAATGTTCTAATCAAACCATATAATTAGTAATTCAAAAGAAAAAAAGTCAAACAAGACTGTCCAATTTTATGCAACTGTAGCTCAGAGAATAGACTTCAAAATACGTTTACTAGTTTATAAATCATTGAATGGCTTAGGACCAAAGTATGTTGAAGACCTGTTGCCACTATACTAAACCCCCCAGACCACTCAAGTCTTCCAACTCTAGTCTGCTAATCATCGCTAGAATCAGAACCAAACATGTAGAAGCAGCTTTCAGTTTCTATTCTCCCATTATCTAGAACACATTTCCAGACCACTGCAAAGCTACTGAAACACTGAGTTCCTTTAAATCAAGGCTAAAAACCATCTGTCTTGAACTCCTGTCTTTGAGTAACTGATTAATAACAGCTGGAATGTCCTATGTTTTAATGTATCATGTTTTGTGTCTCTACTTTTGTGTTTTATGCTTTTATTACTGTTTTTATTTGATCCCCTAATCACCCAAATCACCTTGAATTGCCTTGTTAGTGAAAGTGTGCTGTACAAATAAACTTGCCTTGCCTTACCTTACCTTACTGAGGAAAATCATTAACGTGTTTAACTGGATTTTTTTATGTTATATTATTATATAACTATATCATATAATTTTGTTTGACTTTTTTTTAGCATGACTAATTACATGGTTCGATTACAACATTGAAATGTACTTCACAAGTCGTATAAAATTGGACAGACTTGTTACATACCACCAATAAATCCAGTTTTACCTAATTCTTTGGCCCGACAGTACTAGCTTCAGTTTAGTTGGTGACTTAGTCAATTTTCAGACGATACCAATGTCTTAATCACAATAATGAGGTTTGAATCTAAGCAACTGGTCACAGTGTTAAACTGCGGTATTCAACTAGGGTTTTTCTTAAGGAGTATTTTCCCAATATTTGCCCATTTGCATACTGTTGCCAAAGGCATACTTAGCAGAGATGTTATGAAGAATAAAACAAATCTTTTTTGTATAAATATATTGGCCAGGAGAAGTTTTAAAGAAAGTCCACAACATTACATACACCTTGGCACGGCGAAGACACTCTCCAATAACTGGAGAAAAAACGGGAATAAAAGAACATGACAAAAACTGAAGAAAATTGATGAAAACAGGGAACATAAACTGGTCAAGGAGGTTGCCAAGAGTCAGACAGCAACATTAAAGCAGCTACAGGAATGTCTGGTAAGTATAAGTTATGTTTTACATATGACCAAAGACTTATACGTTCTTCATAATTCTGGAGTAAGAAGTAGGGTTACATGACATATTCTTCCAAAGAATTCTTACAGGTCTTGCTAAAATCTCTCAAGACCAGTTGGGAGCTATTTAACCATCTAATGAAACTAGTTTATAACTTTTGGAACATTATACTAAAAAAACACCAATACTGTGAAACCTGCCAGTGGCACAATCATGTTTTTTCATTGGATGACATTGGGAATAGATTTAAATACTGTAGCTGAAGGTGAAGAGAACTGTTATATTTCAGGTTCTCAGAGATTCCGCTGCATTTGCTCCTCCTCTCCTCTGTTACCATCAAGGCAAGGCAAGGCAAGGCAAGGCAATTTTATTTGTATAGCACACTTTCAACAGCAGGGTAATTCAAGGTGCTTTACATGATTTGGTGATTTAAAAAAAACATGGAATATAACATTGGAAATTAAAAGTAAAAGAAACACACATTACACATGATACACAAATCAAAAAAGCAAGAGAGCATGAACACATTTCATACATATGACATCAAGTATTTATTCGAAGGCAATTCTAAACAGATGGTTTTTTAGTCTCGATTTAAAGCAGTTCAGAGTATCAGCAGCTCTGCACTCGCCAGGATGTCTGTTCCAGATAAAGGGAGCATAGAAACTGAAAGCTGCTTCTCCATGTTTAGTTCTGAGTCTAGGGATGTTTAGTAGGCTAGAGTTGGAGGACCTGAGTGGTCTTGGTGGTTGGTACTGTGACAACAGGTCTTCAACATATTTTGGTGCTAAGCCATGTAATGATTTATAAACTAGTAGGAGTATTTTGAAGTCTATTCTCTGAGCTACAGGGAGCCAGTGTAAGGACTTTAGAACTGGGTTGATGTGCTCTACTTTCCTGGTTCTAGTGAGGACGCGAGCGGCAGCGTTCTGGATCAGCTGCAGCTGTCTGATAGACTTTTTAGGCAGACCTGTGAAGATGCTGTTGCAGTAGTCAATCCGACTAAAGATAAACGCATGGATGAGTTTTTCTAGGTCTCGTTGCGACATCAGTCGTTTAATCCTAGAAATGTTCTTCAGGTGATAGAAGGCTGACCTCGTTATTGCCTTTATGTGACCCTGGAGGTTCAGGTCTGAGTCCATTACTACACCTAGGTTTCGAGCCTGATCAGTAGTTTCTAGCTGTATTTACCTGAAGCTGTGTGCTGACTCTTGATTGTTCCTCCTTGGGTCCAAAAATAATTACTTCAGTTTTGTTTCTATTCAGCTGGAGAAAGTTATGGCCCATCCATCCATTTATTTGGTCAATGCATTGATTTAGGGTTTGAATGGGTTCAGAGTCACCTGGTGACATTGTAATGTAGAGCTGAGTGTCATCCGCGTAGTTATGGTAGCTAATGTTATTGGTTGCTATAATCTTGCCTAGTGGGAGCATGTAGATATTAAATAAGAGGGGCCCCAGGATGGAGCCCTGGGGCACCCCATATGTGATTTCTGTACGTTCTGATGAAAAGTTTCCTATTGAAACATAGAAGTCCCTGTTCTTTAGGTTAGACTCGAACCAGCCAAGTAGTGTACCAGAGAGTCCGACCCAGCTCTCCAGTCGTTTCAATAAATAATCAACAGTGTCAAATGCTGCACTGAGGTCCAACAGAACCAGCACTGTGGTTCTACCACAGTCTGTATTTATGCGGATGTCATTGAATACTTTCACGAGGGCAGTCTCGGTGCTGTGGTGAGCACGTAAACCAGACTAAAAAACATCAAAACGGTTAGTCATTGTTAGGAAGCTATTTAACTGCTGAAACACGGCTTTTTCAATAACCTTACTGATGAATGGAAGATTAGAGATTGGCCTGTAGTTCTGCATTAACGTGTTGTCCAGATTTTTCTTCTTTAGTAGTGGTTTAATAACTGCTGTTTTTAAAGCCTGAGGGAAGACACCTGATATCAGGGATGAGTTCACTATTTGAACAAGATCAGACCCAATAACAGGTAGAACTTTCTTTAGAAAAGCTGTGGGTAGGATATCAAGACAGCAGGAGGAGTAGCTTAATTGGATAATGATTTTTTTCAAGGCTGTTCTGGTTTAATTCGTGGAATTCAGACATTTTCTCTACATTTTTGTTGATTGGGGATGGTATTGGTTGTGGGTTCGGTATTGAGGTACAGATTGACCGACTAATTGTTAGAATCTTTTTACTGAAAAAGCTGGCAAATTCATTGCAGGCCCTGGTAGAGTTTAGTTCAGGGGCTACTGTCACTAAAGGATTAGTTAGTCTTTCCACTGTTGCAAATAGAGTCCGTGCATTATTAATGTTTCTGTTGATGATTTCAGAAAAGAACGATTCCCTAGCATCTTTTATGGTTAGCTGATATTTATTCAGTCTCTCTTTGTAGATCTCAAAGTGAACCTGAAGTTGAGTTTTCCGCCATTTTCTCTCGGCTCGTCGTGGATTACTTGTCCACGGAGACTTCATTACCTGAGACTGCTTTCACTTTAGTTGGAGCAATGGAATCCATGATGTCTGAGATTTTCGCAAGGAAATTATCTACCAGCTTACTTCCTGAGTTTGAGTTGGGAGATGAGGGGGATGTGGTGGAAGGGTAAATACGTTTAAAAGTTTCAACTGAGCTGTCCCCTAGACGCTTTTTTATAGTGGTCTTACTGTGGCTGGATAATTTAGCAGAGATGGTACTTTCAAAGAAAATACAGAAATGGTCAGATAATGCAATATTAATTACCGAGATGTTGGAAATATTTAAACCTTTACTGATAATTAAGTCCAGAGTGCGTCCTTTATTGTGTGTTGGTTGTTTGACATGCTGGGTCAGGCCGAAATTGTGGAGAGTATCATCTAATGTTTTTGCTTGTCTATCTTGGGGGTTGTCGGTATGGATGTTAAAATCCCCCACAATGATTAGTTAGTCATAGTCGATACATATTACAGAAAGAAGGTCATTGAAATCATTAAAGAAGTTAGAGTTAAGTTTTGGTGGTTTATATAAACTTAGAAATAAAGCTTTGTTAGGCTCCTTTATCTGGGTGGCTAGGTATTCAAAAGAATCAAACGTGCCCAGGCTTACCTTTTTAAAGTTCATTGAGTTGTGAAAAATGGTGGCTACACCTCCACCTCGTCCGGGCTTTCTGCTCTTGCTTAAGGAATTGTAATTTGGAGGAGTAGATTCTATCAATGCAGTTGTTTCGTTATTTTCATCTAGCCAAGTTTCTGATAAAAAAAGGGCGTGTAAATTATGCTCAGTGATGAAGTCATTGATAAGAAAAGACTTCCCGGATAGAGATCTAATGTTTAATAAAGCTAACTTAAGTATTGTGATGATGGGCAGCTGAACCTTCTGACAGGTTATCAATTTGAGATTTTGTTTAATATGAGAGCGTGTGGTTAACGATTTATGTTTCCTGCTGCTGATAATCACTGAAATCTTAGACTCAGGGGTGCCGGGCGAGTTCTTGGGGACAGTAGGGGTAGATTTACTGCCAGGTTCCCTCAAATATCAAATATCTGTAATAATCAGTGGGGGGAAGCTCCCAGGCTTATTGACACTAGTCCCAGGGGTTGGGTGTAGTCTAAGTTTAGGTGTCAATTGTGTCCCAAATTTGATTTGCTCGTTCAGTCTGTCTGTAAAGTTTCTAAATGGAGACTCATTTGACGTGGCTGAGTCACAGGAAGATGAAGACTTAATCTCTGATGGTTGTTTATCTGTTCGGTCCTGTGGTGTCATCATGACTTGCTGTTTTTGTTCTCTGATATCCATGAGCTTTTGGGAGCAAGTGTTTTGCTTTCTGATTTTGATAAGAAAAAAAGTTTGCTGCTAAGAGCCTTTCTCCGGCCTTCTTAAGATAACATTGGCATGCTTTAAACAGATGATTAGCACTTCCAAATACTTTGAAATTATTAATAAATGTGAACGACTTCTTACCTGATTGTTTCTTCAACCATTTATGGAGCATGCGGAGTCTGCTAAATCTTTCATCATTCCCTTCAGGGACTGGTCCGCTGATGAGGATGTTTACGTTAAGTCCATCAAGTCTCTGTAGGAGATCAGAAAAGTCTCTCTTCAGAATCTCTGATTGTCTCATCGCGATATCTGCTGATCCAGCGTGAATGAGTTTTTCCAAAGTAGGATGTTGGTCCAAGATGTTCTGGATTTTTTCTGATATTTCTCTCACTGTATTTTTGTAGCAGCTATAAACTTTGGTATTCTTGCTACAAAAAGCCTCAATTCCATTAATTGATCCGTCTTGTAAGAAAACAATCTTTGCTGGGGGGGCTCTTACTTTGTTATGTTTCCGTTTGATGCGGCTGGGTTTCTCCTGGTGGCTTTCACTGGTCCCGGGGTCTGCGTCATCTTTCGGGTAACTCAAGGCTGCGAATCTGTTTTTCAGCAGGATTCCAGGTGGAGAAATATTTCTTGATTTTGGCTGAAATCTCTTTTGTTTACTTTTAGCAGAAGCGGCAGGTCTGGTTCAGAGCTTTCTCTGTGCTGGAGTTTCTTTAGTTTTTTTCTTGCTCGGAAAACAGGCTGGGGTTCCGTGTATTTTAAAGCTGGCCAGTCTTTATTAGAGTGCGGAGTTCTGCCAGTAAGACGTTTGTTTGCTGATGGAGTAGTGTTGTCCTGTGTTTTCTCTGTGACACGGTTAGTCCGATGTAACACCGGGCTGATAGGCTGTTCCCTGTGTGTATTCAATGGTAAAGTTGTGTCGTTTGCATAATCAGCGTGGAGATCAAAATTAATTTCCAGACGACGTAGCTTCGTTTCAATGCCCTCAATTCTGTGGAGCAGTTTTTCAAAATCCTCAGCTGAGCAAAAAGCCATGTTGATAAGTCCATAAAAAAGTAATCTAAGAGGAGATCCGGTCCAATACAGTAACTCCAGGCGCTAGGTAGATAAAGTAACTAAGAAAAGGTTTAAGAAAAGAAAACAAAAGAAAAGAAAACAAGAAAAGCAAACAGAAAATAAAATAAAGTGAACGGATCTGGAGAGAGACAGAGAGCAGCTGCTCCTCCTTCAGCTGTTAGTCTTTCTTATATATGTCAGGTTCTGTAGTCACTTCTACTTTTATTTGTTTGTGTTTTTCTTCTATTAGTTATTTCTTCATCTCATCTGTCAGCTCGGATTTACTTTATTTTCTCATTGGGATTGCTGTTTTTTGATCTAAGTTCTTTCTAAAGTTTACTAGTGTTTCTTTCTGTTCTGTTTCCCTCTTCTTCTTCTTATATTCATTGTTGCTTTTGCTTTAAAGGAGTCATGACCTGTAATTTTCACTTTTCCACGAGAAAAAATTTATGTTATAATTGCCTAACGATTATACACTGGCCGGGAAGCCGATATTTAAAAGTGAAGCGTTTGTTTACCCCTGGGTTCGTCAACCAGCCCACGTGCATGCGCACTCAAATACGTGATTTTAATTTCTGGCCGACTTGATGTCAAGTCCGCGTAAGATATAGCATATATAGACATTGCAGACCTATGCTGCAGAAAGCCTGCCCTCCCCCTCGCCCCTCTCCCCCTCGCTCCTCTCCCCTTCATGTTCAGTCGAGCGCCGCCATTACTGAATTCTAGTAATGGGAATTCCAGCTCTTTTTGGAGAGCCAGTTCTTTTGGCTTGGCTCACTATAAAGAGCCGGCTCTTACCAATATTAATGCAAAACGATGTGAACCAAATGTGCCAAAACAAGCGGGGGGGGAATGAAAAAATAAAAATAACGTCTCCCAATGACGAGCCGGCTCCCGTTGTTCACTTCAAAGAGTTAGCTTTTAGAGCCGGTTTGTTCGCGACCGACACATCACCGATTCAAAGTACGAACTTGACCGTGAAAGATGCAGAAAGTTTTTTCACGCAATGATGCATTAAGAAGACATATTCGTGTCAGCCTTTTATTTTAATCAGCTAAAACCATTTCTGCCAGAAACGTAGTGCACACGTGAGTTGCTCTGTTGTTGACTGCCAGAATCAACATGGAAATATTTTTTCTATTTTTTTTTTTACGCCTGAATCCTTTACAAATTTGGGACAATATCAGGCGAAGTTGGCATCAAAGTTTGGAAAAAGGGGCAATTCCAACAATCAGAGACTTGCCTGCAATTGAAACTGTAAGGCTGTGTTTTTATTGCTCTGCTGTGTGTAACAAACAGCAGCTAACTGCTAATGCGGCTATTGTATGCTAGCGGGAGTAGTTTTTTTTTTTGCTAGCGGGAGTAGTAGATATGGGTTAGATATGCTGAAGCGTTGTCAACCATAGACATATCGTGTCAACCCACCTCCTTCGTGCCACCAATCAACGCGCCCCTCATTTGCATTATTACAATGCCCGTCCACGACAGCCAAAATATCGCATCAGATCTCGCAAGACAATAATGCCTTCAGAAATAAGGGTCAGAGGAGGTCTGTGTTTATTTTTTTCATCTTTTCTTTTTTAGAAGGGCCTGAAAGACTATAATAGAGCGTGGGTATCCAAGATAATACTAGGTTATGACTCCTTTAAGTTTCTCTCAGGCTCCTCCACTCTTTTTCTCTTAGATTTCTTTATTCCTTAGTTGGTTCTTACTTGTCTCATCTAGAATTATTCTCTGTCCAGTCTTCTCTTCTGTTATACTTTTGTTTCCCTCCTCGGTTTACCCCATGCCCTTTTGCTTTCTATCTTCCTATCTGCAAAACCTAACACAGAGTGAATCAAAAGCTGCTTGAGCAAGACGACTAGTTTAAGGACTTACACACTTAAGCAACCAGGTTTTTGTACTTTAAAAAAAAATATTTTCCCCTAACAGGTTTGTTTTTCCAAAACATGCGGGACGTTTTGGGTCGGTGGATGGAATACTTCGAAGACCTCCTCAATCCCACCAGCACGCCTTCCAATCTGGAAGCAGGGTTTGGGGACTTGGGGTTGGGCTCTCCAATCTCTGGTGCTGAGGTCACCGAGGTCGTTAAAAAGCTCCTCGGTGGCAAGGCTCCGGGGGTGGATGAGATTCGGCCGGAGTTCCTCAAGGCTCTGGATGTTGTGGGGCTGTGTTGGTTAACGCGGCTCTGCAATATTGCGTGGACATCGGGGGCAGTTCCCTTGGATTGGCAGACCGGGGTGGTGGTCCCCCTGTTTAAAAAGGGGGACCACAGGGTGTGTTCCAACTACAGGGGGATCACACTTCTGAGCCTCCCTGGTAAGGTCTATTCAGGGGTTCTGGAGAGGAGGGTCCGACGGATAGTCGAACCTCGGATCCAGGAGGAACAATGCGGTTTTCGTCCTGGCCGTGGAACACTGGACCAGCTCTACACCCTCAGCAGGGTCCTGGAGGGTGCGTGGGAGTTCGCCCAACCGGTCTACATGTGTTTTGTGGACTTGGAGAAGGCGTTCGACCGTGTCCCTCGGGGGGCCCTGTGGGGGGTGCTCCGGGAGTATGGGGTACCGGGCCCCTTGATACGGGCTGTTAGGTCCCTGTATGACCGGTGCCATAGTTTGGTTCGCATTGCCGGGAGTAAGTCGGGCTTGTTTCCAGTGAGAGTTGGACTCCGCCAAGGTTGCCCTTTGTCACCGATCCTGTTCCTAACTTTTATGGACAGGATCTCTAGGCGCAGCCAAGGCGTTGAGGGGATCCGTTTTGGTGGCCTCAGGATCGGGTCTCTGCTTTTTGCAGATGATGTGGTCCTGTTGGCTTCATCGGAGCGTGATCTACGGCTTTCGCTGGAGCTGTTCGCAGCCGAGTGTGAAGCGGCTGGGATGAGAATCAGCACCTCCAAATCCGAGGCCATTGTCTTGAGCCGGAAAAGGGTGGGGTGCCTCCTCCGGGTCGGGGATGGGGTCCTTCCCCAAGTGGAGGAGTTTAAGTATCTGGGGTTCTTGTTCACGAATGAGGGAAAAATGGAGCGGGAGATCGATAGACGGATTGGTGGGGCATCTGCAGTTATGCGGGCGCTCTACCGGTCTGTCGTGGTGAAGAGAGAGCTGAGCCAAAAGGCGAAGCTCTCGATTTACCGGTCGATCTACGTTCCTACCCTCATCTATGGTCACGAACTCTGGGTGGTGACCGAAAGAACGAGATCACGGATACAAGTGGCTGAAATGAGTTTCCTCCGCAGAGTGTCTGGGCTTTCCCTTAGAGATAGGGTGAGAAGCTCAGTCATCCGGAGGGGGCTCATAGTAGAGCCGCTGCTTCTCCACATCGAGAGGAGTCAGTTGAGGTGGCTCGGGCATCTGGTCAGGATGCCTCCTGGACGCCTCCCTGGTGAGGTGTTTCAGTTCACGTCTCACCGGGAGGAGGCCCAGGGGAAGGCCCAGGACACGCTGGAGGGACTATGTTTCTCGGCTGGCCTGGGAGCGCCTTGGGGTTCCTCCCGAGGAGCTGGAACAAGTGGCTGGGGAGAGGGAAGTCTGGGCCTCTTTGCTTAGGCTGCTGCCCCTGCGACCCGACCCCGGATAAGCGGAAGAAAATGGATGGATGGATGGAGGTTTGTTTTTCTGTTGAATTTTAAAGTATAAATGTCACATTAAGAATGGATAAAGTAATTCATGATAGTCACATTACAAAAACCTGGCATTTTTCTTCAGGGTGCGGACACTTTTGATAATCACTGCATATTATAAGTCAGGAATCAGTGAGGCAGCAGCTTCAGGAATCCAGCTTTTTTAAATTTGCATTTGTATATTGTGTAAATTTGTCCTGAAAGAAATGTATTTGACTGAAGTCTTTCCAATATATTTTTATGCCCAGTGTATAGTAAATCAAATATTGTCAAATATTTTTCTTGCACATTTAAATAAAACAAAGTGAAATTCAAAATCTAATCTTGACTAAAAGAAAATGAGGAGTTTTTTCTTTAATCACTTTGCTGGTCTTCATGCAATCTTCTCATCCACTGCGAAACAACTCTTTTTTTCCACAGCCACCAACCTTTGTACTGAAAGGTTAACTAACTGTTGAATATACAGCTAAGCATCATCTTTAACAAACCATCCCTCCTAGGCTGGTTCTTTTTAACCCACATAATCCAGCTTTTGATTATTACACAAACCTAATCTTTTCTGTATTTCAACTCCATTTCTTTTAAACTGATCTTCTTCTCTTGGGTCACAAATATTTAAATGTACACACTTTATAGTCTCCTTGACTCATTTGTGTGTTTTCATTTTACAACTTTCCATTTTTTAAGTACCTCAGGTTAAATTCATTTCTTAACTTCTTGGCAGTATTTAGACTGAGGGCTCTCCATGAGGACTCTCCTGTCGATGTGACCTGCTTCAAACTCCCAAGTATAGACTCATTTCCATTTTTCATTCAATTTGATTCTTTTACGTACATTTTACAAGCAAATTGTTTAATATAAATGTACATTTTGTAGTTATTTGTAGTAGGAAATTTGTAGTATTTAAACTTTTGTTTTCTTTTTATTATTGTTAAGCAAAATAGAGGCAGCAGAATGAGCATCGACCAGCATCAGTAACTCAGTTTGTGTTTGTAGTGCTGGCTAATTTAGGCTCTTTCAAAAAAAGTTTTTTATTTGCAATGAGAAATTCCAAGTTTGCGTCTGAATTATGTGAAGTGCTTCATCCTTGAGTAGTGATGAGAAGAGATTTTTAAGTGAAAGCCTGCGCCTGCCGTCAGTCATCAGATTACTGACCTGTTGAGAAACCCTACGCGCGCCACTTAAAGACTCTACTGTTTACTTTCTGTTTTTTTTATCTTTTAACATTTGCACTTTAATCTGTTGTCTTAATTGTAATTCTATTTTACTCTATTTAAAGTAAACAGTCTTAAATTTGGTAATGGTGTGTGTGCGTAGGGTCTCTCAGCAGGTCAGTAGTCTGATGGCGCGGTCTGAAGCTGTCTCTGAACCTGCTGGTCTTAGTCCGTATGCTCCTGAACCCACCTACCTGACGGCAGGAGCGTTATCAGACTGTGGCTGGGATGGCCGGAGCCAGAGAGCACCCTTCCCCAACAGCGGCCGTACAGGTCCCAGGTGGCCAGGCGCCCAGTCCCGGCGACTCGCCGCACCGACCCAATCACTCTTTGCAGAACTCCGCGCCCAAGGACAGCACATCCGCCGCACCAGGCTGCAAAGCCCCCAGCCAGGACAACCTCTTATGAGTAATCATGTTTAACAAAACATTGCTTAAAGAACATTATGTATCATTCTTGAAGGAGAGATGGTGGTGGAAATAACACCTCAGGTAGAAGCTGATGGGCCCATACGAAAGATGAAACCAGTGTCTTCATGATGTCAGTTTTCATTCCATATATTCAGGTTTCATTCAATATATTCTAACATTCATTCCATATATATTAAATTTCCTAAATGAAACATTTCTCCTAGACGGTTAGACAAATACTAAAGAATACAAAAGAATACTCAATGCAATTTTTTCCTTTCTTTGTGAGGCCCACAGACATGGAGGACAGCATGACTAAGGGAATGAATGTCGGCATTGTCCTAATAAAAGAAGGAGAGGATCTTCTTGATATATCGGTGGTCCTGGAGGAACAGATCATTCTGGATGACATTCAGGACTACTCGCATGCGGTAGCTATGTTGATGGGTCTGCTATATGCACTGAACATTGACTACCCGAATGAACTGAATATACCTTTGAAGTCATTCAGAAGGTTCTCACGAACATTGGCGGTGAGCACTGCTCTGCAAGGGTTCATGGACTGAGGAATAGACTTCTTCGTAAAACTGTATAGACACTACACTGAGACTTCATTGTTTTTCAAGTTATGTTCCTCCATTGTAATGGTCACTGACGTTCTCAGTTGCAGGAATTTAAGATATTTTCCAGGATGTTAATATTAGTCATAGATGACTATTGAGGTCTTTCCTGGAATGTCTTTTTGACCTGTTTGGTTGTGCATAATTTTTTATTTTGTTTTTCATGTTATTAAACAGAAGTAATGAGTAGAGATAACTCATTTGTTCTAGAGAGGAGATGTTTTACCCATAAGCATGTGCTTTTTTGGGGGACAAAACCTTTTGTACTTGTACCGATGTGTTTACCTTGCCTGTCTGGCTTATTAAAGCTTAGAAGAACTGGAATTGATTTGGTTTCTTTGGAACAACCAATAACCTAGATAAGATCTTTAAACATGATCTAAAATAAAGTTGAAAGATAATTATAATGTATTATAAATTTAATCTTAAGCAGAACTAAATTATGAAAGTTGACTCAAATTTAAATGTATAATGAAGTTGACGTAACAAAGTTAAATAGACTAGATATTGTTTGTAGACTGAACTGTAGATTAATTATTTTCAGCTTTGGAATTCCAGTTGAAAGAAATTAAGATTGTGTTAACTAAAGAATTTTATAGGAACTGAATTTTGATCAAGTTATGTAAACTAAAGGTTAAGTTTATTTGACTAGAAAAGTTTATTTGTTTTGACTCATTACACATTTGTCTCGACTAATTGCCACAAGTTCAGCTAACTTAAAATTTTAAGGCAGCCCGGACACTAACTTTTGTTAGTCGAAACAACTAGGTTTTTTTTACAGTGCATGCACTAATTGAGGCATTCAAGAATAACGAGAAACGATAAGCTTGGGTTCCCACTCTTAACATGACTTCTCCAACCCCTATTGAGGGAATCAGTGATCCAAATATTTTCTCAGCTGTGGTCCATAATTTATGTCTGGGACATCACTACCTCAAACACTCTCATGTTTTTGAACTTCTATTTTGCTTAGAGACCGTTTATTCCTACTTTCATTTTTATCCGAATCAGTTTTCTGTTTTGTGGTAATTATGAACGTGTGATCAGTTAATCCTACTGGCGCGCATACTCCACCCCAATTTTCAGGCAAATACACATATACCTTGTGTCCGCATAGCCAATATATGTTATCTACTGGTTTTGTGCCCTTTTTCCCAGGCAACGCCTCGCGTTGCTATGCTACCGGTCCCTGACCAGCCTGCTGTCTGCCAACTCCTCTCTCCCAGTTCGTTTATCCTGTGGCAGAGTGAAAAAAAAGAATTACACATTCACACAATATATATGTTTGGGCATGCATGGGGAGAGATTCTCACCAGATCATCTCCAAAGAACTCTTCCTCATAAATGCCTTTTATTACTTTACAAAGTTATTACAAAACATTCTGAGAGACAGCCTCTCTTACAGGATCCAATCAGCTCAATAATACATATTCATATAGATGCAAAGTGTGTCTATAGTCTGTCCATAATAGGTTAAGCCCCTTTTAAAATATTCCTTTTGATTACTAAGCAGAAAACCTTCCTTCTCCCAACAGACCATTTGCATGATCAAACAACCAGATGTTTCCTGTTTTTTTCAGAGAATCGTGACCCATTGTCTAACTCATATCCTGTTCTTAACAGTTTTGTCCATTTAATCATGACTGTTCCCTTCTGATCCGTGGGTCACATCCTGTGATAACACTTTTCTGTATTTAGTTAATTATTTTAGCACACAACCCCTTCACCTTTTGGCCTGTGTATTCATTCAATGCTTGTTTAAAAGTTTTTATTTACTACCGTATATGTAGGCAGTGCTGATTATGAAAGGCCAGCGACTAGCTTCTTATATGTGGCTTCCTGGTTTAAGAGACCTGATTTTAATGAATGGGTCATAACCTAAACTTTGTTACCAGCTAGGAGATCATTTAACCATTTGTATGGTGGCCCGGTAGGGTCAACAAAATGCAAAAGCTACAACCAACAGCAAAAGCACTGGAAGTTATGCTAACAAGTTTTTATAAGTTCTGTTTTAGTGTAACTTCCATTTTAGCATAAACTATTTAAGCATAAATTACATTTTAGCAAAAATTCAGGTTTTGACATAACTTCCATTTTAGGATAAATTTATTTTTAGTACAACTTCCATTTGAGCAAAAAATCAGTTTTAGTATAAATTCCGTTTTAGCCTCAGGTTAAGATTCTTTAGCCATTTTGTTTCTCTGAACTTGACCATAGGTTGCCTCCGCAATGTTTATTTGTGTTCAGATGTTAATCATGCACTCAAGGTTCCCAACCTTGGTTAGCTTCGGTTAGCTCCTGGTTAGCTCAGTTAGCTCATAGCTACATCTGCTCAGAGTTTGATGGGTGTCAGTCATCTGCCCCCTCCCTCACAGCCCCATTCTCAGCTCCACCTCTTTGCCTATTTTAGCATTTTCCGGGAGTGACGAGACACGTGATGTGGCCAAGATGGCGGTGGTGGGAACCGCCCACTGGGCTTCAGTTCAGGTCTTTAGACACCTTACGGGCTTGGCCTGGCCTGGAGGTGCCGTCTGTCCATTGTGGCTATTGGTGTGGTGCCCCAACATGGGGCAGAGGGTAATTGGGATGTCGGCTGTGGGGATTGGCCCAGGGTGGCGGCGGCGCATGTCGACCATCGGCTGGCAGTGGCCCCCGCAACCCGGCGGCGCCAGGGGGCCCCCGTCAGCCAGTATGTATGGAGAAACCCTATATGCACCAGCATGCTCATATACGCACATGCACACCCACACAGCATAAGTTCAATTTTAACATAGCTTCCATTTTAGCATAGCTTAAATGTTAGCATAAACTCATCTTAAAGAGCAACTCACCCCACAACCAGAGTCTTACTACGCCCACATTTCCTGTTTGAAAAATGTGGCAAAAGGAGGCGTTGCCTGGCGCACCAGTGAACAGGTGGGGGTAGAGGGCTGGGGGTGTTCTGGGCTGTGATTGTCATGTTGACAGCAGCGCTGCTGCGGTGGCACAGACTAGTGATGGGAATTCCGACTCTTTTAGGGGGCGCTGTAATGGCGACAGGCGGTGGAGTGTCTAGAGTGCGGCCCGTTTGTTTGGTGTAAGAACGATAATCCTGCTGTTTGTTCATGTGGTTGTGAATGAAATTTGGTGTCTAAAGGTGCGTTGATCATCAGAGACTGATCTGTGCGCAATTGAACTCTTACTACCTTAATTACACGTCGCAAAGTTTCGGCAAGTCGATCTGTCAGCTGTCACAATGAGGAAGTGGGCCAGCTTGCTGCTTCTACTCTGGTTCACTGTGGGTCCCCTGCTCGCGTTTGAAGCGAATCGTGGCAGCGAAATACTGCAGTACCACCGTGATGATCTATTACTCTTAAGGGATGCAAATGTTCGATCTCTGCGCAATAAACTGGACGAGCTGCACGCCAACGTCTCGTGCCAGTGGGCTTATAAGGACGCAGGTCTGATCTGCCTAACGGAGACCTGGCTGGATGGCACCATTGCAGACTCACAGCTCTCCCTTAGCGGCTTCGGGACGCCTGTGCGTCTGGATTGGGAAACCGCGAGCAGCAAGAAGAAGCATGGGGGCGGGGTCTGTATGTACATCAACCAGGCGTGGAGCAGAACGGCCACTGTCACTGTCTCTTGTTGTACAGCTGACGTGGAATTACTTGCTCTGACTTTCAGGCCCAAATATCTCCTTTGCGAGTTCGGCCAGCTCGCGCTAGTGCTAGTGTACATCCCTCCTTCTGGCAATGTGACGCGCGCATCAGAGACCATTGCGTCTTGTGTTTAGAGACTAGAGATTGCTTCCCCAGACTCTCCTGTATTTGTACTTGGAGATTTTAATCGTTGTAGACTGAATAAAACGCTCCCCACTTACCACCAATACATTACCTGTGCCACTAGGGGCGATAAGACAATCGACCTCTGCTATGGCAACGTCAAGGATGCGTATAGAGCTTATAAGAAACCACTACTTAGTACTGCAGACCATAATGTTATCCATCTAATCCCAGTTTACCGCAACCAAACTGCAGACGGAGGGAGTAGTTAAGAAGCAGGTCCAACAGTGGGACAGTGAAGTGCAGATGACTCTCCAGGGGTGCTTTGACTGCACACAATGGGAGGTGCTTATTGAGGGTAACACTCTAGAGGAGGCCACAGATGTTGTAACATCATACATCACCTTTTGTGTAGAGATGCTGGTTCCAACAGAAAACGTTAAAGTATTTTCAAACAATAAGCCCTGGATAACTAAATCACTGAAAACAATACTGAATGAAAAGAAAATAGCATTTAATTCAGGAAACAAGCTAGAAGGTAAATTAATTCAAAACAGACTGAACAGAGAAATTAAAATCCCCAAGAGAACTTATAAAGACAGGGTGGAAAGACTTTTTAACAATGGAAAGGCAAGAGAGGCATGGAAGGGCGTTGAAACCCTGACCGGGCTTCCGTCCAAATCCACCTCATCTGGGCTTTCTGCTGAGGTGTGTGCCCGTATGGCGGAGGATCTTAACATCTTTTATTGCAGGCATGACCAGCGTGATTACACACAGGAGAGAGAGACGCTCTCTGCAGAGCTTGTCTCCAGGTCCCAGTCCACTGAGGACCTGCAGGTGCCGCTTGCGGATGTGGAGCGCGCACTGAAGCAGACTAAACCCAACAAGGCTCCTGGACTGGCTCAGATCTGTGGGCGTGTGCTGAAGGGCTGCTGTAGTCAGCTGGCTGGTGTTTTCTGCTCCCTGTTCAACCGTTCTTTGGCGGAGCACTCCATCCCCTCCATCTGGAAGTCCTCCATCATCTGTCCAGTGGCGAAGAAGTGCAACCCAAGCACCAACAACGATTACCGGCCGGTGGCTCTGACATCACTGGTCATGAAGAGCTTCGAAAGACTCGTCATGGCCCAGCTGCAGGCTGATGTGGGTATATATTCTGATCCACTGCAATTTGCCTACCAGCCAAGGAGAGGGGTGGATGATGCTCTGCTCACTCTGGTACATGGTGTCATCACCCACCTGGAAAATCCCAAGTCCCATGTCAGCCTGGTCTTTGTGGATTTCTCAAGTGCATTTAACACCGTGCAGCCAGCCCTTATGGGGCGTAAGCTGCTCCAGATGAATACCAACCCCCACCTCATCCTCTGGGTCCTTTCCTTCCTCATAGGGAGGGATCAGAGGGTCCGAGTGAACGGCCAACTCAGTGCTATCAGAACAATATCCACCGGTTCTCCCCAAGGTTCAGTCATCTCTCCACTTCTCTTCCCTCCCTACACTAGTGACTGCAGGAGCATCACCCCAGGTATAACCTATATCAAGTATTCAGACGACACAGTTATCATGGACACTACAAATACACACGGATTACTGCAAACTGAACTGGATTCATTCTCACGGTGGTGTAGGGAGAACTGTCTGGATCTAAATGTATCCAAGACCAAAGAAATGACCATTAATTTCCAATATGGCCACCCCAGCTCTCCCTCACTCACAGTTAACAACGAAATAATTGAAAAGGTTAAATCACACAAATACCTCGGCTCCATAATTGACCACAAACTCACATTCAAACTCAACGCTGAACACATTTTTTTCAGAATGTCAACAACCCCTCTTTTTTTTTCTCCGTAAGCTCCGCAAACTCCAAGTACATCAATCCATTCTCGCCTCTTTCAATAAATGTTTCATTGAATCCATCCTTACATTCAAAATCACTGTCTGGTTTGGTTCACTCACTCTCACCCACCGCAATATGCTCAATAAAATTATCAAAATCAGCAATAAAATCATCGGTCAGGAGCAGGACTCACTCAGTAGCATCTATGACTCCAGAGTTCTGAAGAAAGGAACCCAGATCTCCACAGAACCTTCACACACGCTGCACTCTCACTACGCCCTGTTGCCGTCAGGGCGCAGGTTTAGGTCCCTCCCTCTGGGGACAAAGAGGGCGACTGTAATGTATTTATTGCTCATGTTGATTGTGTTGTATGTCTGTGGATGTACTGTTTTTATTTTATTGGGCCCACACTGGCACTTCCTCTGCAAATGAAGTTCCTAACGGATAAATAAAGTGAATTTGAATTTGAATTGAATTTGAATTTAGGAGAGCCGGTACCTTATATGCACCAGCATGCTCACACACACACATAGGTGTGGGGTCTCCGGTGTTTACGGATTTTTGCAAGCTTAAGGTTGCGGAAATCTCAGACATCATGGATTCCATTGCTCCAATTAAAGTGAAAGTAGTCTCAGCTAGAAAGAAGTACCCGTGGGCAAGTAATTCACTGGTACGTAGTGAAAAAAGAGAGTGTCGACGAGCCGAGAGAAAATGGCGGAAAACTCGACTCCAGGTTCACTGTGAGATCTACAAAGAAAGACTGAATAGATATCAGCTAACTATAAAAGAAGCTAGGGAATCGTTCTTTTCTGAAATCATCAACAGAAACATTAATAATGCACGGACTCTATTTGCAACATTGGAAAGACTAACTAATCTTTTAGTGACAATAGCCCCAGAACTAAACTCTACCAGGGCCTGCAATAAATTTGCCAGCTTTTTCACTGAAAAGATTCTAACAATTAGACGGTCAATCTGTACCTCAATATCGAACCCACAACCAGTGCCATCCCCAATCAACAACAATGTAGAGAAAATGTCTGAATTCCACGAATTAAACCAGAACAGCCTTGAAACAATCATTATCCAATTAAGCTCCTCCTTATGCTGTCTTGATATCCTACCCACAGCTTTTCTAAAGAAAGTTCTTCCTGTTATTGTGTCTGATCTTGTTGAAATAGTGAACTCATCCCTCCTGTCAGGTGTCTTCCCCCAGGCTTTAAAACAGCAAATATTAAACCACTACTGAAGAAGAAGAATCTGGACAACACGTCAATGCAGAACTACAGGCCGATCTCTAATCTTCCATTCATCAGTAAGATTATTGAAAAAGCCGTGTTTCAGCAGTTAAATAGCTTCATAACAATGACTAACCATTTTGATGTTTTTCAGTCTGGTTTCCGTGCTCACCACAGCACCGAGACTGCCCTCGTCAAAGTATTCCGCATAAATACAGACTGTGGTAGAACCACGACTGGAGAGGTGGGTCGGACTCTCTGGTACACTACTTGGCTGGTTCGAGTCTTACCTAAAGAACAGGGACTTCTATGTTTCAATAGGAAACTTGTCATCAGAACGAACAGAAATCACATGTGGGGTGCCCCAGGGCTCCATCCTGGGGCCCCTCTTATTTAATATCTACATGCTCCCACTACGCAAGATTATAGCAACCAATAACATTAGCTACCATAACTACGCGGATGACACTCAGCTTTACATTACAATTTCACCAGGTGACTCTGAACCCATTCAAACCCTAAATCAATGCATTGACCAAATAAATGGATGGATGGGCCATAACTTTCTCCAGCTGAATAGAAACAAAACTGAAGTAATTATTTTTGGACCCAAGGAGGAACAATCAAGAGTCAGCACACAGCTTCAGTTAATACAGCTAGAAACTACTGATCAGGCTCGAAACCTAGGTGTAGTAATGGACTCAGACCTGAACCTCCAGGGTCACATAAAGGCAACAACAAGGTCAGCCTTCTATCACCTGAAGAACATTTCTAGGATTAAACGACTGATGTCGCAACGAGACCTAGAAAAACTCATCCATGCGTTTATCTTTAGTCGGATTGACTACTGCAACAGCATCTTCACAGGTCTGCCTAAAAAGTCAATCAGACAGCTGCAGCTGATCCAGAATGCTGCCGCTCGCGTCCTCACTAGAACCAGGAAAGTAGACCACATCACCCCAGTTCTAAAGTCCTTACACTGGCTCCCTGTAGCTCAGAGAATAGATTTAAAAAAACTCCTACTGGTTTATAAATCATAACATGGCTTAGCACCAAAATATGTTGAAGACCTGTTGTCACGGTACCAACCCCCAAGACCACTCAGGTCCTCCAACTCTAGCCTACTAAACATCCCTAGACTCAGAACTAAACATGGAGAAGCAGCTTTCAGTTTCTATGCTCCCCTTATCTTGAACAGACTTCCGGACGAGTGTTGAGCTGCTGAAACTCTGAACTGCTTTAAATTGAGACTAAAAACCCATTTGTTTAGAATTGCCTTCGAGTAAATGATTGATGTCATGTGTATGAAATGTGTTCATGCTCTCTTGCTTTATTTATCTTTCTCTTACTTTATTGTGTATCATGTGTAATGTGTGTTTCTTTTACTTTTAAGGTCCATTGTTTTTTTGTTTTGTAAATCACAAAATCATGTGAAGTACCTTGAATTACCTTACTGTTGAAAGTGTGCTATACAAATAAAATTGCCTTGCCTTGCCTTACCTTGCCTTGCCTTACAGATACATCCTTGGGCTGAGGTTATCATTACTAGATCTTGATTAATCGGTACCATGGGTTTTTCTGTGACATTGTTGTTGTATTTTTATATAAATATTTGTCTGACGTGGTTGTGTAGTACTTAGTTCTCAATGTTTGTTTTGTCGATTTTTCTTTTTTGTTTTTTTTGTTTTTTCCCCTCGCTCTGCCGTCCTGTGGATATGGAGGCAGACTTCGATGTTTTCCTCTGTTTTCTTTGTTCCCCTTTCTCTCTTGTATTTTCAACTCACCCTCTCTCTTGACTTTTTGTATCCTACCTCTCTTCTTCATCTTCTTTCTTTCTTCCCCTTTATTGTCCGTCTCCGTGTCCATAACATCAGGAAATAAAACCCCCAGCAATTTATAATAAAGATTTTTCACACATATATCAAGTGGAGTACTATAGCAAAAGCTGTAGTGCTCCGCTTGTGAAAGTAAATCTGTTGGGTTTCTACTTGGTACTCAGAGACCAATTCTGAGCTCCACACTGCCAAACAGGACACGTAAAAAAATAAATAAAAAAGGGGGCCAGTAGCCTACTCACTAAAAAGAACCGGCTCATTCCGCTCTCTAATCTACAAACATCATTGTATTAAATGTATGGCTCACTATATTCAACATTGAACAGTGCTACAAAAAATTACAAAAACAAACACTGATTGTATGTTTACGGTGAGACAACATAGACGAAATAAGATAACGTAGATAACTGCAGAGCCTGCTTGATATGATATTTTAACTTTGCATATTCTACACTCTGCCTTCTGAATAATCAATTTAATAAAAATGCGTCAAAATTTTGCTGCATTACCTGCTGTCACTCATTTTCTCACCTTTCCAGTGAGTTTTGTCTAAGGCGCTTATTTTCTCCTCTCCCTCCCATTTCTCTGTGTTTACCCTCTACCTCTCCCGGCCCCTCCTGCTCAATGCAAACACATAGGCCACACATCATGGAGTTGACCAATCAAGTGCAGCTTGAGCAGAACAAAAATAAATAATAAAAACAGCGGCTCCAATCGGTCACTTCAAGGAGCCGGCTCTAAAAGCCGTTTCGTTCGCGACCGACACATTGCGAGCACAGACACAGACAGAAAGAAAGATAGGGAGCAACTTGAGCTGCCTTGCCTCAGTGTGATCTTTTTGAGGTGGAAGATTTCTCTCCACCTTCTTCACCAGATGAAAGTGAGGAAAGGGAGGGAGGTTCTGTGGAGGAAGAGTGGGCGGAGTCTCGGCTTCTTTTATACTCTACAGCGGACAGGGTGGATGAGTAATGTCCGATTGTTCAAATTCAAGTGGAGTGTAGAGTTTTAACCTGAAGAGAGCGCCACACTGACAATTTTAGGCGGAAAAAGATTTTTTTTTTCTTTTTGTTTTACGTGTAAAAAAAAAATTCCCATCCCTCTCTATAATTTTGCATCCTTATCTCATCATTTTTAAAGTTTTATTTCTCCCAATTTGTTGTCATTTGATTGCTTAACCTGGAGAGAATGTCAGTTTTAGACGAATCAGCTTCAACCAAGCATTTACAGCCACGCCCACTAGTTGAGACTCTACACGTTAGGGACAAAAGTCCCCCAATCTTAAAGACAAGTACATTTTCTTATAAATGTATTATTACTTAAGTTAAATGGAAGATTTAAGTTAACATGTAAGTGACTAACTGTGCATATTAACTAATTTGGTGTTAGTCTAGTTGCTTTAGCCATGACAGTTTCAGTGATTTACTGATGCATGCTTCAGATAATTAAATTAAAACTAATTTAATTTTGTATGGCTTTAAAATTGAAGTCATAACTCCCTGATTTAATTTATCCGATACATCATTGACAAATTCACTTCAGTTCAAATCAAAAATAGTTTTGGTCCCAAAAGAAAATTCAATGTCATAACTCATATCATCCAAGTATTTTCAAAGAGTCAGTCTGGATGGAGATGCTGCGGGCAGGAAGGATATCAAGATAGCAGTCAGTCTAGCAACAGGTCTTTAGAGGCCTCTGACTGAAGACTCTTGCTGTATGACAGTCTTATGATGTGCTAACAGCTCAATTTCCAGACAGCACAGACGATATTCCATAGTAGCAAAAATTTATATTTTTACCAAGATGCACTAAAATACCAAATAATGAGTACCCATGTAGACAGCACAGACACTCATTTATACAGTTTATCAGCAAAAAAAAGTTGGTATGGGGGTAAGTTGTCTTTCAGCTAAAATTCAGTTTTAGCATAAATGATTTTTAGCATAACTTACGTTGTGGCTTTTGTTGATGCATTGTGCCTTTTGCATGTTGATGACTTGTCTGGGCCACCATAAATGTCCAGGTCCTTGAAGACTGGAGTTGTTCATCCCTGCTGCTGCGTCAGCTGTCAGCCATGTTCTCCATACAGTCGTGGCCAAAAGTTTTGAGAATTACATAAATATTGGAAATTGGAAAAGTTGCTGCTGAAGTTTTAGCAATTTGCATATACTCCAGAATGTTCTGAATAGTGATCAGATGAATTGCATAGTCCTTCTTTGCCATGAAAATTCCACTGCATTTCATTGCTGTCATTAAAGGACCTGCTAAAGGCTTGTCCGGAGAAGAAAAGGTGAGAGCTACCATCAGTCCTGTGTCATGGCAACAGTAAAGCATCCTGAGACCATTCATGTGTGGGGTTGCTTCTCATTCAAAGGAATTGTGGGCTCACTTACAATTTTGCCCAAAAACACAGCCATGAATAAAGAATGGTTCCAAAACACCCTCCAACAGCAACTTCTTCCAACAATCCAACGACAGTTTGGTGAAGAACAATGCATTTTCCAGCACGATGGAGCACCGTGCCATAAGGCAAAAGTGATAACTAAGTGGCTCGGGGACCAAAACGTTGACATTTTGGGTCCATGGCCTGGAAACTAGGCAGATCTTAATCCCATTGAGAACTTGTGGTCAGTCCTCAAGAGGCGGGTGGACAAACAAAAACCCACTAATTCTGACAAACTCCAAGAAGTGATTATGAAAGAATGGGTTGCTATCAGTCAGGATTTGGCCCAGAACTTGATTGAGAGCATGCCCAGTCGAATTGCAGAGGTCCTGAAAAAGAAGGGCCAACACTGCAAATACTGACTCTTTGCATAAATGTCATGTAATTGTCAATAAAAGCCTTGACGTATAAACGTATAAAGTGCTTGTAATTATATTTCAGTACATCACAGAAACAACTGAAACAAAGATCTAAAATAGTTTTGCAGCAAACTTTGAAAACTAATATTTGTGTCATTCTCAAAACTTTTGGCCACAACTGTACATTCTGCAAACCGTTTCTAAAATGTTCGAAAATTGACGTTTTCATTCACAACTTTACATTTTTGTATATATTATATACATTGTTAATAAGGATATGGGGCTAAATCCCTAACTCACATAGTTTAGGTCAGTGGTAAAGGGGATTTTTTCCATGAACTTGTCAATGGCCTGTTTGAAGCGTAACTTAGATAAAATGGACTCTGAATTGTAGCTACATTAAAGCTTCAAACCCTTTCTTTGTTCTTAGACTTATTTATATTTGCACCAGTCTGACTGGATATGAGGTCTGGTATCAGTGACATGCATGCTTACTGAGCTCGCCCTGAATGCAGGGTATAGCCCCCAGGCGAAAGGCTAATTACATTTCTGACTTGCTGAAATGGACACCGTCTCCTGAGAGGGCGTTCTGGAATAACACTCAACCCTGGATTGGATAGCTGCTGATTGATTTTTACCTCATAATTACTTTGATGTATTAATAAATCATCCATTTATTTTGAAAATCTTGGAGCTGGCCATGTCTTGGGAATCAGTCGCTGGTGTACGTTACCCGCTGCAAAGGCTGAAAGGTTAGAGTGCACATACGGCAGTGCGGTATGTAATTGTGTCATTTGCTGCTGAGATACTTCATCACAACTTGATCCTTGGCTCTTGAAACTGCATCCATCTGTTTATGTGTGTGTGCACGAAAATAAGAAGCAGGCGCGCAGTCGTCACATCTTCATTGTGAGAATGTTGGAAATAGAAGCATGCATGTATGCACTCTCAGAGCCTCAGCATCAGTGACACTCTCTACACAATCATCAGGACAGCTTTGAAAAAGCCTGTTCATATTGAACTCACACTGCTCTGAACGCTTTTTGTCTTTCACCTTAACAAGACTTCTAGAACAGTTTCTGGTACAGCGCTTACCTCACTGAAACAATGAATAAAATCTTGGAACATTTGCTTGCTGCACCATGGCGGTGTTACATCAGTCAGTTACTGGAAGAATTATGAGTGAAAATGATCTGAATTCCCTCACGAAGGCATTTTAATTACTCTGCCATGTACTGTCTGGTATAAGGCTCGGCGGTTAAAGCATACCTTTTTGTATGTGAAAGTCTGTCAGTGATTAGTACTGCAAGCAAACACGTCTGAACACATCGGACAAGAGCTTTGTGACAGTGATCTGAGGTTTCTAACGCCTGAAACACTTAAAGCTCTGTCTCCTGTTGGAGAACAACAAGGCATGTTGGGAAATCCACTGACGTGATTTCATTAAAAGTTTTTACCATAAAGATTACATAGTGAAACTGATGTGCAGCTGTAAGAATCACTATGAGCTCAGTAGAGGGTTATACTAGGAAACTAGATCAACTGGGTTTTCCTCAAGAAATCCAGATAAATTAAACCTAAAACTGACTTTCTTTTTACTATATAATTGGTTACCAACTTGGTGAGTCAACCCAGGGTTACTGATGCTCATGTAAAACTGGTGGAGCTACACCTAGAAAAGCGTTTAGAGAGCAGATAACTTCCTGTTTAGTATTACCTCAGTTTTAGCATAGCTTTTTTTTAATCATTACTTAAATTTTTAGCATAATTTCCGTCTCAGCATAAATTCAGTTTTACATGAATTCATCTTTAACATAACTTCCATTGTGGCCTTTGACAAGCACATGAAATGTGTGGATGCATCATACACCCAGCAGCTATCAGAATTTCAACGTGTTTCACAGCAGATGAAGCTGGAGAAGAAAAAAGAGGCTTGGTGAATTTGAATAATCATCTGGCCTTTAGAGAACCAGAAACTGCCTCAGGATATATTTTCTATGCTGTTTGACTCTTTTTAAATATTGAGTTTTTCAACTCCTAGATTCACTAAGTTTTACTGTTGTCATTAAATATAAATCATGGCCAGAAAACAATATGAACAATATGATTTCTGCTTCAGTTAGTTGATTCTGGCTATAAAGGAAAAAGAATCAGCATACCCTGCTGTAATTACATTCATGTACCTGAGTGTGTGCATTCATGGGCATATGCTCTGAAGTAATTATATAGGGACAGATGTTCACATTTGTGCAATATGTGAGGCTCAGTGCATCAGCAACTTTCACATCAATGGAGCCAACTAGATACACCCTGATCCAATCAGGTCCTTTCTAACTGTGAACAGTTTGTTTTAATGAGACGGTGATAGGCAGAGGGACATAAGGCATATAGCCTGCAATGTCAGCCATTCACCATAAGTCTATGTACAGTCTTTCAAAAATACTGGTATATTGCAAAACATGTGAACACTATCCTTTATTGCCAAAGGGTTAGTCTTAGTGAGTTTGGCTTTAAACTACAGCTTAATCAGGTTGAAGGTCAGTGTTAGTGCAGAAGTGATGGCTGGTTATAAAAAATGCCAATCAGATTCAAAATCCTTGAAACTGCTGCTTAAAATAAAATAACCAAGAAAGTTAGCTATCTTGCAATCCAAAACCTGTGGGTTCAATTCCACCGTGTTTGATATACCTCAGGGCAAGGCACTTAACTCTAAAACTTTCAATTGTCCTAAGATCAGTCATTACCAGCTATACAGACGTTACGTGAAGGAGGAAATGGTTGGTATCCTCACCCAGGATTAGAAACACATGGAAATTAATTCAAATGATCATTAACATCATTCCTAGATTCATAAAGTGACAAAATATACAGTTCTTGAAAATGCTCTGCAGAGATATTATTGGAAGAATCTTTGTAACCAAGAAGACCTACTTTTATTAGTACACAACACTATATTTTCTCTTGAGTTGGATTGTTAGTAAATGGAGAATTGACCATTTGTATATTCATTTATGTCCTTACAAAAATCATCAACAGCCTTTTAATGTAATGACATATTCACTTTAAGGATAGACAATAATTAAATTAGGTTGATTTTAGTTGACTGAATGTTTTATTTTTGACCCAACTGCCTGGTATCTTTGTCTGATACCAAAAGATTGCAGTAGTTACAGAATTTTTTTTAGCAAGAAGACAAAGAAGAGGGGTTGCACTTTAAGGTTAGCAACCAGTTGTACAGTGGATGTCAGGTATTTGAGACGATTAGGGACCACAGTCACTCATGAATAGCTAACAATCTGCAAATACTTGAGACTCCCTCTCAGGGGTAGCAGAGATGGTTGAAGTCAATCAACCAATCAAACTTTATTTATAAAGCACTTTTCATACAACAATTGCAACTCAGAGTGCTTTACAGAATTAAAATGACCCCACAAAGACCACCTTCCCATCCCTCCCCCACATAATTAAAAGCATGATCACAGTTGTACCCCCCTCCCCCAGACCCAACCTTCAGGCACACACACACTTAAGAGCTGTAATAAAAAGGACATTGGGCTGAGTACAGATGAGCCAGGTTAGAAAACGCCAACAAAGGAGCCATCAATATTATATTCCGGAATTGCGCCGCTCAAGGTGGCAGCATGTTGGAGTAGCTCTGTTACTTTGGTTCGTATTTTTTTCTTTTTTAAAACTTTTATTCTTCCATTTCTGGTAGAAACATTGTTTTTGTGGACAACTGTTCTCTCTGGTTTTGAATGCTGTGCAGCTGGAAGGATTTTTGCTGATACTTTTTATTTTTGGACATTTGTTATGATGCATAACCATGGCAACAAGGTGGTTTACAACTGGCAGCAGCTGATTAACATCACAAAAGCTCAAATAATACCTCAACTACAGCCACAAAACCCTGATGAGTTGAAAAGAAGACGCCATAGATCCAGAGCATCCTCTACATCAGACTGTCATACAACTACAGAGCGTCTTCAGTCAGAGGCTTCTTCAGATCTGCAGAGCGCTACAAGAGATCATCCCTACCCACAGCCATCAGCATCTATAACAAATCTTTGAAGGAACTTGCATAATGAGTTACAACAACATTTAATTTCCCTTTGGGATTAATAAAGTAATTTTGAATTTGAATTTGAATTGAATTGAATCTGCACTGGCAGCGACACATCAACTACAGCAACCAAGGCACTGACCCAGGGCGCCCAGAGGAGGCAAGGCCAAGACCCCCACCTCCACCCAAGCGCTACCTGGAGAGCACCCAGGCCGCTACAGCCGACCACCGCTCCTGAGGGAGAGGGCTCCCTTAGAGGAAACACTGGAAGGAAGATTACACTAACAAGTTAAAATATAAAAAGAAACTGTGGATAATATTATAAGATTAACTAGTAAAACACTGAGGAAATTTATTAAGTAAAACATGCAGAGCTAAACAAGTCAGTAACACTGTGCCACACACACACACAAAACTATATATATGAACATTTACACCTGCTCTATTTTGCCAGTTCCACTCCAAGCTCTGGATCTCTTCCAGAGGCCTGGGTGCATGAGGGTTCTGTGCACTACCTTAGCTCTTCCTAGGACAGTTGCCTTTTGGACAGAGATCTCAGAGGTTGTTCCTTGAAGCCACTCCCCAAGTTTGGGGGTTACAGCTTGAAGTGCTGGCCTTTTTCAAAGGCAAGGTGTGCCTTAATGATTTTCACTGCGTGAGGAATTTTACATGACACCCTATGGAAAAGGCCACCGCTCATCCGTCAAAATCTTATTGTAAGGTGCTGCTGAATTTAATCACCATTGGAATCATAAAAATATATAGCAGCCGCACACTCCATTAATGTGCAATATCAATTTTAAATTGATATTGCACATTATTTGAGTGTGCGGCTGCTATATATTTTTATGATTCACATGAGACCCTATGCCCATGTGTTTCTTAAATGACTTCTTTGTTGCTTTTGAACAGCAGTGTGGGATTCCTGTCTTAATATAGACATACTGTGGTTGAGGACTTGATTGGTATTTTATCATGTATTTTGTGACTTTTTATTTTTCATCTTTTTGAATACACATAATGCTCAGAACTAGGTAAGCAACTAGTCACACCAGTTCTTAGCAGGCCCGGCACCATAGGTCCCGCCCATTCAGGTATTGGGCCCACACAAGATGGATTACAACGCCCATATAAATTAAGTGGCAGCCATGCAATGTATTTACTCAAGACAACCAACAGAGGGTGCTGTAGGCTATTAATTGAGACTTTTGGAGGCAGTAAAGATGATACTTTGATACGATTTAGAAAAAAAAATAATACTTTGATACGATTGTATGCCAAAATGTACATTAGACCTTTTCTTAATAAAAACAAGAGCAAAGCTAGTACAACCAGAGAATATGCTAATACATCACCAGTCTTAGAGAGGCAAGTGCAACATTGAGTAACATTCTGGTCCAAACTCCATACCAGTCAGTGGCGGTAAAGCACCAACTTGTTGTTTGCCAGCCAAAAATAAAGGGTGCTGTTATTCTTAGGCTAATATGTGCATGCTTATGGTAGCTATGATGAAAACCTTGCGAGAAATACATGCAAGGAAGGAATGTGGTGGAACTTGTGTGACCTGAATATAAGGTGCACCAGCTAAATTTTAAAATAAAATAACATTTGTACCTATACAGGGCACACCTGAGTATAAAAAACACATCAGTTATGTAACCCAAATACAGTAATATAATCTCAATATAGTTCTTTGCTTTGCCATTGACTATTGCACTAATTTCCCAGAACAAGCGACTGTTCAAATCAAATCAAACTTTATTTATAAAGCGCTTTTCATACAAGAAGTTGCATCACAAAGTGCTTTACAGATTAAAATGACCCCACATAAAACCACCTTCCCTCCCCCACAGATTTGAAAGCATGGTCACAGTTATACCCCCCTCCCCCAACCCATCTCCCATGCACACACACAGTTAAAAGAAAAAGTTAAAAGGACATTGGGGCGAGTGTAGATGAACCATGCAAGGAAACACCATCAGAGGAGCCATCTGCCCCGGCAGCAGTAGATTAACAGCAGCAGCCGAGGCACCGACACAGGGCACCCAGTGGAGGCAAGGCCAAGACCCCCACCTCCACCCAAGCTCCACCTGGAGAGCACCCAGGCAGCTACAGCCGACCACCGCTCCCGGGGCAGAGGGCTCCCACAGAGGAAACACTGGAACGGGGATTAAGATAAATTAAAGTATAAAAAGAAACAGTAAATTAATGTGCTAAGATTAAATAGTAAAACTGATAAAAATATAATCATATAAAACATCCAGAGCAATTAAACAAACAGTGATAAATAATAATCAGTTAAAAGCTAAGCTAAAAAGGTGAGTCTTGAGCCTGCTCTTAAAAACATGAACGTTCTCTGCAGCCCTGAGGTCCTCTGGCAGCCTGTTCCAGAGGTGAGGGCCATAAAACTGGAAAGACGCCTCGCCATGCGTGTGTGTCCTGACTTTTGGGATGACAAGGAGACGGCTGCCAGAGGAGCGCAGAGACCGCAAAGGTTTATATGGTAAAAGCAGTTCAGAGAGATAAGAAGGCCCAAGACCATTAAGACACTTAAAAACCATTAAAAGAACCTTAAAGTCGATCCTGAAATGTACGGGGAGCCAATGCAATGATTTTAAGACCGGTGTAATGTGCTCCCGCCTCCTGGTCTTCGTCAGGACACGTGCTGCTGAATTTTGTAGTAGTTGTAAACCTGATATACTCTTTTTGGGAAGACCAGAAAGCAGGGCATTACAGTAATCAATTCTGGAAAGTAAGTAAGTAACAGAAAGTAAAAAGTTAATAACAGGACACAGTGGATGTTCAGTTACTGGGAGGATCATCCCAGTCGATGCCCCCCGTCCAACAGGGCATTGCAGCCAAGCAGGATACCAGACCAGGTATATCTTCTATGGAGAGAAAAACACTGAGAGAAAACAAAGTTAACAGTCGAAATAACAGAATGTACTGTAATACAACTGGAGAGTCGTAGGAGAAAAGGAAGTAGCAGAGTGAAGAAAATTGGTAAGTCTGTCCTCCAGCAGTCTAAGCCTATAGCAGCATAACTACAGAGATAGCCCAGGATGACCTAAGCCACTCTAACTATAAACTTTATCAAAAAGGAAAGTTTTAAGCCTGGCCGTTAAAGTAAACAGAGTGTCTGCCTCACGGACTAAAGCTGGGAGCTGGTTCCACAGGAGAGGAGCCTGATAACTAAAAGATCTGTTGAGATAAATTAATATTGTTAAACATTTATTAATGCTCTAAAGCTAGATAAGGACAAGGTTTTCAGCAGGCAGAAAACGTTGGATTGTGGAGGTTAGACTTGCTGTGTACTAGCTATTTTAATGGAGGACATCAATTGGACCCTTGTGGATGTAAAAAGACTGTTTTTGTTTGATATGGTACTTTCTGTCAATGATATGTGGCTTTGAGCGGTGAGTTTGACATTATTTTGCTTTCTAAGTAGTTTGACAAAAGGGCTATATCCTTGATTGGCATACATCATTAGAATCTCCAGAATCTTAGCTGTGTACATAGAAAGGGTGTGGCAAAAAAGGCATATTTGACCTGGAAGCATATAACATGCTGCCAATGGATGGGAAAAACGCTGAAGGGTTAAATAAAAAGTTTGTTTACTGGACCCCCCAAAGAAAGCCACAGCCCCCACAGCTAAATTCCTCTGGCGCTGTGTCTGGTTGTTAGGTCCATGGTGTTCGGAATACACACTATAGAAGCAAAGTTGGAGCTCCAACATGATTTTTGAACTTTTAAATGTTTATACTTCACAGTTTTCTTTTGATAAAATCCTTGCCTGTTGCTCAACAGCCTTGAAACCAAATCCAGAAAGGTCAGTAAGCACCGCAGTAAAAAAGACAATCAATAGTGACTGTTATGACAGGACAAAGGACACGTGTTTGTGAAATACAGTACAAATTACCTGGCATTGAAACATTAATAAATGTGCAGCAATATGATTCCATCTCACCCATTATTTTGGCGATATAATTTTACTGCTTTAGTTTGGAACAAGGTTTGTAGGGCGCTCCTATCTTGAGCGACAGTCGGTTGTTCTGAGAAATTAGTGCAATAGCCAATGGCAAAGGAAAGAACTATATTGAGATGATATTATAGTATCTAGGCTACATTACTGACAGAGGCGGAATGAAAGGGAAATTCATCAAATGTATCATGATTTTCTCAACTGACCTGGTTGATCAACCAGGTCAGGAGTGGTAACCTGGAAATAAGAAGGTTGTCAGTTCAGTTCCACTACATCTTAAAGTGTCCTTCTGCAAGGCACTTAACCCCAAATTGCCTTCCAGTATTGTGTATCTGTGAGAGTGTGTACGAATGAGTGAATGTGATGTAGGCTGAACGTGCTTTAGGGTGACAATAAAGACAGTAATGAAGTTCAGTCTACTTATCATTTAAAGCTGAGGAACATTACAGAACAGGAATGTGTTTTTATTTTAGTTTTTTGTAGTGGTTCTTTTGAAAGAGACCAAACATAGAAGAAGAAGACTCTTTTTAACACTGTCTTCAAACTGGATTAATGCCTCACTATGTACTTCACAGCCCACAAAAACTATAAGAACATGGCTGGATTGGGATTAAATTGGGAAAATATTATTTAATGTGCTGCACAGTGGCGCAGTTGGTAGCACTGTTGCCTTGCAGCAAGAAGGTCCTGGGTTCAAATCCTGGCCTGGGGTCTTTCTGCATGGAGTTTGCATGTTCTCCCTGTGCATGCGTGGGTTCTCTCCGGGCACTACGGCTTCCTCCCACAGTCCAAAAACATGTTAGGTGAATTGGTTTCTCTAAAAAAATTGCCCTTAGGTATGAGTGTGTGCATGTATGGTTGTTTGTCCTGTATGTCTCTGTGTTGCCCTGCAATGGACTGGCGAACTGCCCAGGGTGTACCCCGCCTCTCGCCCCTTGGTGCCTATCCCCGCTGGAGATAGGCACCAGCCCCCCCGCAACCCTGCATTAGGATGGACGGGTATAGAAAATGGATGGATGGATGGATTATTTAATGTAAAGGAAGACATAAAGCTGAGACATTCTTCTTTATCCACTATGATTATCTAGTGGAGAGAGCGGAGCCCAAATTGGCAAGACAATCGTAGATTCATTTCATGATTCAGCTACTTGCTAGAAGTTTACCCCATGCTACGAGAACCTCAGTAGCATAGGTATTTCATCTTTCCTAGTAGTGTTTCCATGATCCTGGCACAATCTGTGAAATCTTTGTTTAGACATTTGAGGTTTCTTGACTTCTACCATCAGTCTCCACTCAGCTGTGAAGAAGGAAGGAAAACCACTGTGGTGGAACTTAGCAGCCCTGCTGCCAATTGCATTGCAATAACTTGTTTTGTAGTCTTGTCAGTGGGATAGAGATGTGCTGGGGTTGTAGTCCAAACATGAGGCCAACCTGGCCAGTCTTGCTTCTAGTGACACACCAGTGTGAACATGGCCTGGGTAATATTGTACTCCACAATTGCTGTTGCTTCACTCGTACAAGGACCCTTCTTAAGTTTTTCTGTTAGTTTTACTGGGTATCTGACTGAATTTTTTATATATACATAAATACCTCACCCACGCTCTACAAAGATCCTGGATGCTTTTCCTGATTTTTGAATAATATTAGGGTCTATATCCAGAGTGAAGGGGGTTATCACTGTTGACGATGGTTTAGGAATCCCCAAAGACATCCACGCCGTAAAGGGCTCATTCTTCATCTTAACAGCTTCAATCACCACTGGTATCCTATAGTCACAGCTGAGATCAACTCCTGCATGAACTAAAAAACCCAAAAGACATAAAGAAATAATTGTTAAGACTGATCTTGGAATTTGTTATTTTTACGACTATGGACTACTAGGATTCTACTTAGGCAAGGCAAGGCAAGGCAAGGCAATTTTATTTGTATAGCACACTTTAAACAACAGGGTAATTCAAGGTGCTTTACATGATTTGGTGATTTAAAAAAATCAACTGAATATAACATTGGAAATTAAGAGTCAATAAAGCAAGAGAAAGTCAATAAAGCAAGTCAATAAAGCAAGAGAAACATCAGTAAAGCAAGAGAACATGAACACAGTTGATACATGTGACAATCATTTACTCAAAGGCAACGCTGTTGCAGTAATCAATCTGACTAAAGATAACCGTATGGATGAGTTTTTCGAGGTCCTGTTGCGACATCAGTCCTTTAATCCTAGAAATGTTCTTCAGGTGATAGAAGGCTGACCTTGTTATTGCCCTTATGTGACCTTGGAGGTTCAGGTCTGAGACCAATACTACACCTAGATTTCTGGCCTGATCAGTAGTTTCTAACCGTATTAATTGAAGCCGTGTGCTGATCGTTCCTCTTTAGGTCCAAAAGTAATCACTTCAGTTTTGTTTCTGTTCAGCTGGAGAAAGTTAAGGCACATCCATCCATTTATTTGGTCGATGCATTGATTTAGGGTTTGAATGGGTTCAAAGTCACCTGGTGACATTGTAATGTAAAGCTGAGTATCATCCGCGTAGTTATGGTAGCTAATCTTATTGGTTGCTATAATCTGGCCCAGTGGGAGCATGTAGATATTAAATAGGAAAGGCCCTAAGATGGAGCCCTGGGGCACCCCACATGTGATTTCTGTTCGTTCTGATGAAAAGTTTCTTATTGAAACAAAGAAGTCTCTGTTCTTTAGGTAAGACTCAAACCAGCCAAGTACTGTACCAGAGAGTCTGACCCAGCTCTCCAGTCATTCCAATAATATATCATGATCAACAGTGTCAAATGCTGCACTGAGGTCCAAAAGAACCTGCACTGTGGTTCTACTACAGTCTGTATTTATGCGGATGTCATTGAATACTTTGACTAGGACAGTCTCAGTGCTGTGGTGAGCACGGAAACCAGACTGAAAAACATACAAACGGTTTGTCAGTGTTATGAAGCTATTTGACTGCTGAAACACAGCTCTTTCAATGATCTTACTGAGGAATGGAAGATTTGAGATTGGCCTGTAGTTCTGCATTAACATGTTGTCCAGATTCTTCTTCTTTAGTAGCGGTTTAATAACTGCTGTCTTCAAAGCCTGGGGGGAAGACACCTGATAGCAGGAATAAGTAAACAATTTGAAACCAGATCAGACCCAATGGCAGGAAGAAATTTCTTTAGAAAAGCTGTGGCTTCGGCTGTACTTAGGCTCACAACCAAACACACACATATGCACTTATGAAAAATAGACGTGTTTCCACTATCGGAACTTCCGGGTCATTTTACCGAACCTTTCCGGAATGCCCGTGTGTGTCTCCGCTACACTGGGCACTGCTAGACAGGGCAGATATGCGGATGTCTTAGCAAATTCTTTAAAGGCCCAAATTTGTATGCAGACAAAACGGCTGAGAGGACCGGGCCAACTGATTTACCCCATCAGATGAAGATCTGGTAAAATTACCTTGAAGTTCCGATAGTGGAAATGCATCTCCTGTGTATCTTGTTAATAAGTTGAATGTAAACAGAAGAAAAGTAGAAACTCTGATGTGTTTAAGTATTAGGACCAATGGACTTGATACACAATTTGATCCGTACTAGCAGAACCTTCCACCAGCCATTTATGCTGCTTCTATTTCTAAATGAGAATTCACTTGTGGAACTAACAAAATGCTTTAGACATAATTAAAATCATACACCTGTCAGCAGTGAGATGAAGGTGTTCGTCAGAGTGAAAATGAAGTCATGTGATAGAGTGAACTGTCTGATACTGACACAGAAACATCTGAGGCTCTAAAAAGTTCCCATCGGCATCTGTAACTGAAGAGGTCCACACCCTAACCTGGCCCCCGGCAAATTGTTAAGTGAGGCACACAGTGTATGGAGCTTTGCTCAAAGTTTACCTTCATCCCAAGTATCCCTTTTAGAGTTTCTTTACATGTTTCCATCAACAACTTCTCTGACTCAAACACAAAAAAAAAACTTTAAACCCCTTAATAAGCTTTATAACAACAAAGCCTTCCTCATATGCAAAATATCTTGAATAGTTAGCTGGGGTTTTTTATGCATCTAATAGCTACAAAAACTAATGACAAAACTGTCATCATACAACGTGAACTGACCATCAAGGTCTTCTGCCACTTGTAACAAGTAGTTAGGATCTGTATCCATCAAGAAAATCTTACCCTTTGATTCAGGCCTCAGAACTGTTTCCTTTGCATCAATCTGTCAGTCAGACAGACATGAATGACGTCATGTCCAGAGAGAACGATTTTCTTATACATTCTATAATTTATTTTTGGTTCACATTTAACTTAACATTTGCTTCGTTTCCACTGAGCGGTCCATTTCCGGCTTGGTCCAGTCTGCCTTTTTGTCTGTTTCCATTGTAAAATCGACCCATACAGCAGGCTCGTACCGGCGCATTAATGGTCCCCCTTCAGATGTAGGTCCACAGGACAATGGTCCTATACGGTTAGGGCAGAGCTACTGGCATCACATAACACAGTCCTTTGATTAGGTGAACTCATAAACAGTGCAGTAAGTTTAAACGTCACCCCCACAACAATGTTACACACCAGCTCTCTGTTCCGCACGAAGGCTTTTATTAAATACAGCGGTCGTATTTGTGTAAAGAAGAAACCAAAAAGCAAGAAAGACAACCATGAGGTACTGGAGGGACTTTATTGTTGTTCTTTCTTCCTCCTCTTCTTCTGTGTTTTTCATGCGTCACCCACTTCCTTGTCCCTCCAGTTTGACGCCACGCAAGCGTTCAGGGTAAACCCCGCCTGCTCAGGGAGAGTTCAGTAGGCAGTGGAAACGCTCCTATGAAAAGTCAGAATTACGCAATAGCGGACCGGACCGTTGCGCACCGTTGCGCTCAGTGGAAACAAGGCTATTCAGTATGCCTCCGTTTTTTTCTTTTTTTTAAATGTGGTACCACTGAAATACCTGACGATCACATTTACCAACTCTACTTTTTCTCTTATTCCTATTCAGCATCATGGGGGTGCTGGAGCCAGCAGCTAATGGAGTAGAGACATGTTGCACCAGAGACAAGTCAGTAAAATGCAGCTAAGCTGAAATAAACAGCTTGCAAAAATAGTTTTTATGTGAAACTTTGAGGTTAAATAGTTCCTTACCGTGTCATAATGACTGGGAATCTGTGTAAATACTTGTTCCTTAGCAGTAAACTGAAGAAACAATATTTAAAGTTGTTGAATACTTGATCCACTCAGATGTGGATGCACACTAGCCCTAACCCTAAAGGATTAGGGTGGACTTCAAGGATGCATCAAAAAGCTGTAAAAGTTACTAACTATGTTGCTGTTCTTAATTTTAAACTCCTTATTGTGTATTATGTATTGTGTGTTTTTATTGGTATTTTTAATTTCCAATGTTATATTCTATGTTTTTCTTTATCACCAAACCATGTAAAGCACCTTGAATTACCCTGCTGTTGAAAGTGTGCTATACAAATAAAATTCCCTTGCCTTGCCTTAACTGAAGTCATCTTTCAAACATTAATGGCGTATGGCCTCGACTTTTGAATGTTCTAAAATGTATTTAATCCCATCAATACTTTTTTTCAGCAGCAAATGAAATTAGAAATTTCTGCAAGTTTTTCTTCTTTTAATGACTAATACACAGTAAATACATCCTTTCTGTGATTAAAAAAGGAAAGTAGCAGCCAGAGTTTTGTGATCAAATTAATTGATGATGAGTTACCCCAGCTTGTTTCCCAGCTGTACACGTAACGTCTGCGAAGTATAATACCAAAATGATAGCCGCTGTTAGTCAATGGTTTTATTTCCACCGGGTGTGAAGTGTCCTACATTTTTTTTTTTTTACGCTCTCACTTCCAGACACGTCAAGCTCAGCAGATTAGATCGGGCCAGACAGGAAATCAGACAAGGGAGCAGTGTAAAACTGGTGGGTTTTCAGGAGTGGGGAGGGCTAGGTGAGGAGGAACGGGGAGTTGCCAACAGTGTTGCCAACTTTGCTATATTTGGCGAGTTTTTAGACGCCTCTAGCGATTCTTTCTCAAAACAAAAAAAAAAGGCAACTAGTGGCAAATCTAGCAACTTTTTATGGGGTTATTGGAAACTTTTGGGTGAAGCATGTAACATTGTTACTCTTCTCACCGAGCAGCGGGGTACTCTCCCGTCCCAGAGCTCAAAGCAGGCAACTATGAAGCACCCCACACTGCAGCTCGCCTCCACCAGGCCGCCCAGATCCCACGGCAGGGGTGGACTGGCCATATGGCATACCGGGCATCATCACGGTGGGCCGTTGACCCAATGTGGGCCGATCGCTGTATTTTTTTCTCTCTCCCTCTAAATTCCCTCCAAATGGGCCGGCCAATTGGCTACAGAGGGCTAGCAGTGTGTTGTCAGCATCGACACACAATATTGGTCTATGTTTGTCATCGTCAATCAAACATGGGCTGACAGCCTATGAGAGCCATAACAGTGCTGTCAATCACAACACAAACCAGGGTGGGCAGGACCTCATGACATGGGCCGGAGTGGTGGGATGGGATGCATGGGGTTGGCTCGGCTACATTTAGAGACATGCCCAAAACAAAGTATAATAGTATATAATAATATATAGTTCTCATAGCATAGAACAATGGTGGAAAGTTTGGTGAATATAGGTTTAACTGATTTCAAGATTATTCGTTTTCAATGTTGGAAAAAACTCATTTTGAGAAAAACACAATTAAAGATTTGCATTAGATAATTCAATGCAATGTGAAGTAGCCTACAAATGACCCTTGAATCCCTCGTTTCGTGTTTGTAATTGGTCATTAATTTAAACAGGCAAACCATTTTTGGACATTTTTCTTTTTACTTTGCTTTTTCTCTCACTGCCTCCACTTCACTTTTTGGCTACTACTGAGACGTCTCTGATTTGAGTATATCATGTGTCTTATAATGTTTTATGAATTCATACTTGATTTGTTCTGTTGAGACTATAATGAATAAATACTAAAGCCCGGTTTATACTTCTGCGTTGTGTCCCTCGCGTAGGGTACGCCGTAACCGCCGTAGCCTCTGTGTAGGTCCGCAGAGGCTTGACACGCACCTCCTCGGACCTGACGTGCAGCCCGGCGACGCGAAGCAGAGACGAGGAAGTACTCCCTTGTGATTGGTCAGGGAGATTATGTATTTTCGGATGTTTTGGGTTTTGTTGCTGAATGTATGTGGAAGCCGCCATCTTTAAAACACAACCCACAATGGACCAGACCAGCGAGCGATTGATTGAGGAGGTCAGGAAATATGTGCATATCTATGACTCCACCTCAAGAAATTACAAAGATACGCAGATGAACCTAAATTCATGGAGGGAAATCGCTGAAGCCAACGGCTTCAGCGATTTGTAGCAGCCCACTGCCACCTGGAGGTCTGGAAATGAAACTGCAACACGACGCTTTCAGCCCTACGCAGAAGTATAAACACAGCAGTGGGTACGGTGGGTACGGTGGGTACGGTGGGTACGGTGGGTACGGCGGGTACGGTGGGTACGGCGGGTACGGTGGGTACGGCGGGTACGGTGGGTACGGTGGGTACGGTGGGTACGGCGTAACCTACGCGACTGACGCGACGCAGAAGTATAAACCAAGCTTAAGTGATTGATTGCCATAGCTGTCAGTTTTAGTCCTTGAGTTCACAGTTTTGTGCTTTATTTGTTAACTGATATCAAGGAATATGATTCTCATTTGTACTGTAGTATGCATGGTAGGAGATGGTGCAAGATTTGTGGACTTTTATGTAGTGTCGGCTGATAAAGTAGTGGGCTGGTCTGGACAGAAAATGGCAGGGCTGAATTTTTGTCCCAGTCCACCCCTGTCCACCAGTATGGCCAGCCATCGGTATCAAAAATAATGCGCATATTACGTGTTGTTTTAACCCGTAATACAGCTGGACTCATAGAAGATATTTACCCCACTGTGACCAGAACGCTTAAGAATCACGCATGCTCAAAGCAGGAGGTTCCAGGCGCCACTTGGGACTAGTCACAAAAACAGCAGAATGTAAATGGCTGGGACTGCATCTGTTCAAGTCTGTTAAATACAATAAATGACTTCATAAAGCCAGTTTTTTTTATTACATGTATCAAACTTTTGTTCTACCACAATAATGTAATGAATTTAAAAGAAAATACCTCAAGATGAGGGCTTTTCTCAGCAATTATTAGGTGAGATTAAAAAAGACATGAATTTGATTAATTAATTACAGATCATAATTAATTAATCTCAAAGTTTTTTATTACCGCACTAGTTATTCCATGCTTTGAAGACCCTCCTTTACTTCACGTTTCTGGGTATTTTCCTGACCCACATGCAGAATCATCAACAGGACAAAGAATGGAACAATAAAAGGAATTTATTTACATCAGAGGGGTGTTGGAGACAGACAAAAAACAAAATCAAGACGCAATGCATTAATAAGCTATTTAATTATTACATTATTTTGCAATGGTTGAATCAGGAAACATAGCCTGGAAAGTTCCAGATATTCCCTCGTTAGAGTTAGTTTAGAAAGTGGTGGTTAACACTAAATCATCTCACCCCGCTGCGTTAGTGTGCGAGGTCTGAGGTCGCATGCTGCAGACGATGGTGGATGGTGCTGTGGAGGTGGTCGTGTTGGGGAGTGGTGTACTCCCCAGGTGTCAAAGGTGCCACAGTTGCTCCCACTGTCAGCGTAGCACCGTTAGAACAAAAGCTGGCGATTGAGCAGTGCGGATGTTCACGGCGGCTAACTGCAGCACTTTTATGGCTAGCTACATCCATGTTGATGCCCATCGTGATAACACTGATCTTCTTCTTACAGAACGCACAGTAAGCCACTTGGTTGTTTTTGGGCCACAGGCTTCAGCTACAGTTTAAAATTCCTAACTTCTACCCAAGAATCAGCTAATTTACACTTCCCCATTTTTGGTAGTAGAGCATTGCTGCGTTGCACTTCACTATAAATTAGCAGGATACGTCACGTCAGCGACGGCACGTCTGTAGCGATAGGACATAAAGTCACATTGTGCAGAAACGCGAGCAAACAGCCAACATAACAGAACAATTTTATTTTCTATTTTATTAGTTTACGTGCATCTATTTTTGATAGACTAAACTTATTTTAAAAAGATATCAATACTAACAAAATTAAGATTTTACAAAATCAATTTAAGACTTTTCAATAAATTTTAAGGGTCTTAATTTTCACCCTCCTGCAGAGATCCTCTGTGGCAGAAAGAATGACTATAGATTGACTGCACAACTTTGCAAGTCTGTTATATTTAGTTGCATCACCTTCTCTGTTTTGTTTTTATTGATCTTATGAAATTAATTTAATATTGGATCTCAATGTGTTTGCTGAAGTCTGAGTTGTTTATAAACTTCTATATAAATAAAATTAACATTGACAATTGAAATTAGGACAATATTTATCCTACTTGCTGATATTCAATTCTTGCTCACTACTGAATAAAATGTGACCCACAGCTTTTTCCCACTCCTCAGCATGAGACCATTACAAGTTTAAAGCATTTACAATGAATTTCACGCCAGTAGGAAGCATTCCAGGGACCATTTTCTTCTGCTCCTCAGGCAGCTGTGGGGGACACAATAAAAAGAAATAAGGCTATCCACTTGGTGCTTAAACCAACGTCTGAGCTGCAGCGATATACGACTGAATTGTTTCTGTTAAGAATATGTAAGACTCTTCTCTCTACAGTCCATATGGTCATTTAAAGCTCTTCAGGTAGTGCTCTTTTTTATCTTCAGCTTGTTTAAATCTTCTGCTACAGGTCAATTGAGCTAAATTCAATTGCGGCCCCGCAGGGCGGAGAGCCTACATCATCCTCCCAGACCCCTTAAAGTAATTAAAACTCCAGTTGGCCCCAGCCTCGAAGATGCTTTTTGAATCATCTCATCTGCGAGGGAGGGACGCGGCAGACCTTGGGGTTTCCGGCAACAGCGAAGCGACCGCAGACATGTCATGTCATTTGCTTGAGCGGCCCACTCGACTAATTGGTTAGGCAGAGTTAATTTGGCCCCTTCTTTAATTTGGCTGGCCACTGGGGACAGGAAGTGAGAGTAATTACGAAGTCGAATTAAAATGTAGCTTTCATAAATGACTCAGAGTGTTCTGATGGCACACAATCTGTCCACAGGTTGACCTAATGGGCGGTGAAACTCTTCTCAAAGCTAAATACTCCCTTTCTGTAATTTGCTGTAATTTCAAAGTTTGATGGAGTCCTACATGTTAATGGTCGGGACAGAAGAGTGCAGTTTGTTCCTTCAGTTTGCCTGAAATGAGCACTTATAATGATTTCGACAAAAAGGGAAACTGGACCCAAACTGTGTGACAAATACTTCTCTAATAGGCTCTTGTATTCAAAAGCAGCTTTAAACCTTGTTGTTATTAAAGCAACATCCCAGTGTTGAGTCAAGGTAAAATGTTGGCGGGCTCTGTTTTAGCTCTTACGTTCATTTAAAATACAAGTACGATAAACTGAAGAAGCAATTTGAGGCGGTGACGCACCTAAAAGCAAGACTTTGAGTCAGAAACAGGCTGGTGAATGTCATAAATAAAGTCATTTTATCAGAAACAAAAGGAGCAGGATGAGCAAGAAGCTAAATTAAAACTGAATTGAAAACAGAACTAACTGCAATTCCAGAGTGATGGGAAAAAATATAAACAACAAGAATCTGAGTGTATGCAGTATGTTAACCTTAGGGCAGTGGTGTCCAAAGCCAATCCTCGAGGGCTGGTATCCTGCATGTTATTTGCCTTCAGAATACTTTTACTAGTTTATAAATCATTGAATGGCTTAGCATCAAAGTATAATGAAGATCTACTGTTACTATACCAACCCCCCAGACCACTCAGGTCCTCTAACTCCAGTCTACTCAACGTCCCTAGAATCAGAACCAAACATGGAGAAGCAGCTTTCAGTTTCTATGCTCCTCTAATCTGGAACAAACTTCCAGAAAACTGCAAAGCTGCTGAAACACTGAGTTCTTTTAAATCAAAGCTAAAATCTCTTCTGTTTCGAGCTGCATTTGAGTCATGTTATGATGTATCATGTTTTGTGTGTGCTTCTTGCTTTATTGCTGTTTTTACTTTATATGCTTTGTCTGTGTTTTATTGCTATTTTTATTTTACCCCTTAATCATGTAAACCACCTTGAATTACCTTTTTGTTGAAAGTGTGCCATACAAATGAAGCTGCCTTGCCTTGCCTTCCCAGTTGTGGCACAATTGAGTCAAATGACGGTTGGTTAGCAGACCTCTGGAGAACTTTGACATGCTGAGCAGGTTGTTGGACCATTTGAATCAGCTGTGTTGGCAGGAGGACTGGGACTGGACAGCCATGGCATAAGCCTAGTCTATAGCTCTCCGTCAGTGGGGGGGCTGAGACACGCAGCGCCATCATCCGTCGATGCCACGGAGAGCGCAAGCCTGTGATTGGTCAGCTCGCAACTTCCTTTAAAGGTCTAATTCCCTAGTTTTTTCAATGAATTTCCTGTGGTCTCTAGCCCAATTATATGCCTCGTGAGTCGTTTTATGTGGAAGATTTTTTGTCTTCCTCCTATTTCAGGAGGTTGCAGTATGTCGAAGGAGTGTGGTGAAACGTCAGGATCATGAGTCTAGCTCATTATTATTCACAATATGCAAACGTCTCGTTTCTGATTGGCAAACAGCAATGCGACTAACTTAATTTACTTTGCTGGCGGTGTTCCAAGACACATTCCAATAGTCTCTTCCTCAGCTCCTCTTTCTTGAGAAAAAAAATGCATTGCTCATGTCCTATGTCCACAAATAAACCAAGACTCTTTCAGCAGACCCTGTTCTGCCATGTTGTGGAGTTGCTAACAGTTAGCTTCCAACAGAAGAGCTGCGTTCTCCTCTCTTTGGCTCCCACCTTCCTGCGGGTGGTAGCAAGCCAAGGTAGGCCATTATGGTTTTCTACGTAGATTACACGGCTTTCTCTGACTTGTGCGTTTTAAGCTCAGACTTTTTTTTGGGGGGGGGGGGGCTGAAGCAGGCAATGGGGGTGGGACAACAGTATGACATGTAGCATACATGTCCTACTCAGAATGAAGGATCTCTCTTCAAAAAGAGCGAGTTTTAAACGCTTTCCCGGTGAATGAGAAGTTTAAATTCATCAACAGCACCGCCATTTAATAACCCCCCCTCCCCTCCCGAGTGTTGAATATATCTAGCAGCAGACATGAAGCAGATGGAGGAATGTCTTGCATCATAGAATTTATAAGTGTTCAGCGTCCGTTACCTTAGCGACTGAGGAGCTTCTTATGATGTTTGTGCACAAAAAGCTCTTCTGAGTATGGAAAGAGGCATAAGTTGTTTAATGGAAGAGTTATGGTTTAAAAAATAAAAAAGTAAGTACACTGTTGTTGACCAGAGACGTGACTGACACCCTGTTGTCCTGGCGGGGAATTGCTTTGCAAGACTCCTTAGGCAAGGGAGAAGCCTGAAAGGCTAGCTAAGTATTTAGTTCGAAGTTTTAGTTTGTAGACTAAATATTTAGTTGAAAAAAAAACCCTCTGGCATTGAGTTTGAAAAATTAACCCCTATTTATTTATCTTATGTCACTCTAAATAACCCAAATTGTTGCTGTTAAATTTTGACTGTGCAACTTTACAAACGGCATCCGGCAACCCCAAATTTGATGCACTTCACACCGGCCTCCATAGCACCATTTCACATTAACAGAGTCCTGCATGCCTACTCTGGGGAAGAGAAGGGGGCGGGTGGGGGCAGGGGTTGCTCATGGTCCTATTTCACTTCTATATCTTACCAGACAGTCCCTCTGATTTCCAGAAGCTGTACATTTCAAATGGCTGAAGGTCATACAAATACAGGATCCTGTTTGCTTGATGTGGTCCGTCTCCTCCGATGCCAGCTGCAGTCTTGATTTAATAAAGTCGATCACGCAATTAGGATAGCATCTTCAGATATCCTCTTGCGAAGCAAAGCTGCCCTGGCACATGTAGGCAACCAGCTTCTCTATATCGTGTGCCTACAATGCTAAAACAGGACAAGTAAAACAGAACAACACAAAAAAAAGCACCTGCATTTTGATCAGCTTGAGAGCAACAGAAGCTCAGCAGTGTCATAAACACGTCTTCCATATTTTTTCAGTCTGAAGTAACCCACATATTCACAGTGGTAAATATTCAGCAGTCCTGGAAAGCAGCTTTCAAAGGAAGCTCTGTCAGGATGCAGTATTCCAGAGTTTTGAAGGTAATCTCACTCAGCGGTCTCTGCGTGAACTAAAGCTCAACATCTAAAATCCTCAAACAACCGCAAACTGCTGAAGTTGAGGTTCGTAAACCCAGACTTCAAGTCTTCAAACAACATGGATGTGAAACTGAGAGGAAAAAATCTTCTCAGCAGCCGCAGACCATGGCACAATCTAGTATTTGATCAAGTAGGGGCTCTCCTGGTAAAGAAAATCAAGATCTATATGAATTTCAGCCAGGATGTTTTGAAATTAGCCGACAGAGAGCCTTTCCACACAATGTAGTTTAAAAGAATGTACATAAATACAGTCCCTGAATATGTTAATGTCGACTAAAAACAGAGAAGAAAAGCCAGCGACTGCAACAGCTGCTTGTTTCAGGATTGTTAATATCCTGACAAGAATTGAAGTCTTTCTTTTGACTATGAAGATGACGGTCTGTAGCTCTGTAGCAGTGTGTAGGATGGAGGTAAATGGAACTCAAACATAATTAAAATAAAACTATAATTTTTCTGTAGTAATTTCTGATGATGATTCATTCAATTCAATTCAAAAATACTTTATTCATCCCAAAGGTAAATTGAAAGTTGTCGTAACTCATCCAAGTATCTTCAAAGAGTCGTTGTGGATGGTGATGCTGGGGCTAAGAAGGTTCTTTGGTAGCAGTCAGTCTTGTAACGAATCTGAAGAGGCCTCTGATTGAAGACTGTTGCTGTGGAACAGTCAATATCCAGACAACAGAGACAATATTCCACAGTAGCATGTCCTGCATGACACGGTCGGCTGTTGACAAGTCTGCCAATCCAGCTCATTTGCTTTTGAATGGTTAGAAAGGCGGGCGGAGAGATGTTGGAGTAGGGGCAGATCCTTGGCCATTATGATGGATGGAAGAGATGGTTTGAACTTCTCTGCTCCTCTTTGCTCCTGCTCTGAATCCATGAAGCCTCTTTTTTCACTCCTGTGGAATTTGGGGTCGTAGTTCAGGTATTATTTGAGCTTTTGAAATGCTAATAAGCAACTCCCTGTTGTTAAAAACAATACCATGTTGCCATGGTCACTCATCATAACAACAGTTCGAAAGTAAAAAAGTAAGAGTAAAAAAGTTCTTCTAGTTGCACATTATCCAGAACCAGAGGGAATAATTGTCTAAACGTGAAATGCTTCAACCAAATAAATTATGAACAGAAGTCTACAAAAACAATAACTCTGAAATAACGTAGCAGAACTGTGACAACATGATGCCACCATGAGTGGCACAAATATAGAACAAATTTATCATAGTTAGTGTTACCATAAAAATAATATGTTAAACACATTCATCCAGGAGTGTTTAATACAACTTAATTTGATCCCGAATGACACTTACTTTGTTTCATGAAACAACAGTTACCCCCAGGTATTTATTAAATATTATTTAAAGGTGCAATATGTAAGAATTTTACAGTGAAATATTCACACAGCAGTCTAATGTCTCAATCATGTTGGAATGAAGGTTATATTGGTGGTTGCAAGTTTTTTAAAATAATTTTAAAAAGGTTGCAGAGGGACATAGTCATTGTTTACAATCTGTCCCGCCTCCGTACTTCCTGGTTCCAGAGCCAAGGTTGCCAAGTCTTTAACACAAACACTGTACCAGCATTTGTAATTCAACACCGACTGGTTAGCTGAAGGCTAACGTTGAGCTAACAATGGTAGCTGTAAATTAGAAAAAAAAATATTCTGCTCTTAAAATATCTCAAGCTACTTTTTTGTTTTTCTACATGGACTGCAGTACACAAGTTTGATCACAAGATGTTATTCCATATTGCATCTTTAAGGTCAGACCCAGTTTTTATAGTATAACTGGAACTGTGCGCTTTGGTAGAATCAAACCAATATTTAGAGCAACCATCAGTCCAGGTGGTTCTGCTGTGGAACAAAGAATGAACATGTGGAAATATGGTTGGTTATTAAAACTATGATTTTTATAATCTTGGCTATTATTTACTTAGACAAAGTAAGAAGACCATAACCTTGGATCAGACAGTAACTTGAGTGGGCCCTTTATTAGCTTTTCTTTGGTTTTTATTTGTATAGTATGCATTTCAACCTTTCAATTCAAAAACACTTTATTTGTCCCCAAGGGACAATTTAAATGCACAGCGAAGCAGCATAAACATAAACACATTCAATTAAAACCAAAGATTAACCAAAGCAGACAAGGATCGCCATGCAATGTGTTCATTTAATTGAGTAAAGCCAAACACAGTCCCACTAAATGTATCTTCAAGCTCTTGAAAGTCAGTTTAAAATCCCATAACCCTAGAAGCAATTGCTGTCCTTTTGTACATTCATGTATTTAAAATATGTAAGGTAACATTTCTGATTGTTTGGAGAGCGAATACATTTAATTCAGTCTCGTACTGAAAAATTATATTCCACAAAACTTAAAAGCTAAGTAAAAACCTAGACCCTAATACTATTGTTACTCTTTTGGACTTCAACATGCCTCTAAATCAAACTGCATCCTGCTCTTCCTAAAAATAAGGATCCAAATCAATAGATGGAGATTTGAACGGAGATCAGTTCTTTTTGCAAAGGCTGCCTCTGCGGGAGGGCGATGCTGGGTACGCCCCTGCAGCCCTTCCTCAGTAATCTGACATATGCAGCGCTTTGCACCATTACAAGCTTTGAGGCAGTGATCAAAGGAGCAGGCTCTAACAGAGCCAGGAAACAAAAACGGAAACAAAGGAACAAATGATTCTGCTCCCGACCCAAGTTTGATGTTTGATCTGTAGCTCATCCCAGGGTCTCCGCCCATCGACTTCAAACTGCCATCTCCCCATTTCCCTTTTCTCACCAGTTGTGATCCAATGCTTCCTGCAGTCTTCCCATTACTTGTTAATAAAAATAGATTTCCCACTGAAAATATCCAATGGAAACAAGCAGCCAGAGTTCGTAAAGCCAGTAATTGTGATGATCCTCCAGCGTCAATCCAGTCTGAAACAAATGCTCGATCTGAAAATACATACAGTATGCCACGAATGCAAACATAACGAAACCTGGCAGTCCGGCCTAACTGACAGCATTGATCAGAGAAGCAGAAAAGAAGCCTATTGTAACTCTGGGGGAGCTGCAGAGATCCACAGCTCAGGTGGAAGAGCAGCGATTAAATGTGCACTTCCAAAATCTGGACTACGGATTATTTACTTTCGTAGTATGTACAACACTTTGAGCAGCTTTGCAACTTTATTAAAGGCACTGCATTTTAAGCATAGATTTAGACATCAAGAACTATTTGCACACGATAAGTTTTTGCTATTTATTAAACATTTAATTTGTATTTTAATAATTAGCATGTAGGCTTTTTGTTCCAGGTCCTGGACAGCTGCTCCTCATTGAGAATTGCAGTGGTTGCCTGTGAGGACAAAGGATTGTTACTTGTCTGCTGGTTAAACTTAGGGAAATGTGATGTAAAATCTTTTTTTTTTTTTTTTTTTTTTACGTGTCCTGTTTGGCAGTGTGGAGCTCAGAATTGGTGTCTGAGTACCAAGTAGAAGCCCAACAGATTTACTTTCACAAGCGGAGCAGTACAGCTTTTGCTATAATCTTTATTATGAATTGTTGGGTTTTTTATTTCCTGATGTTATGGACACGGAGACGGGAAATTAAGGAGAAGAAAGAAGGAAGATGAAGAACACAGGTAGGAAACAAAAAGTCAAGAGAGGGTGAGTTGAAAATACAAGAGAGGAAGGGGAACAAAGAAAACACAGGAAGACATTGAAGTCTGCCTCCATACCCACAGGACGGCAGAGAGACGGAAAAAACAAAACAAAACACGAAAAAGGAACATCGACAAAACAAACCAAACATTGTGAACTAAGAATTACACAACCACATCACACAAAAATAGATATAAAAATACAACAACAATGTCACAGAAAAACTCATGGTACCGATTAATCAAGCTCTAGTAATGATAACCTCAGCCCAAGAATATATCCTTAAACACCAGAGACCACACATTTATATGTGTGTGTTAGCATGCTGGTGCATATAAGGTTTCTCCATAAGAGTGTTCGATAGCTGGTGTGAGGAGAATCGATGCAGACATGAAGGAGATCGGAGCAAAGACGTCCAAAGGACCCCCAGAGCCCCAGGCGGACCCGGGTGGGGCCGACCACTTCCCCCAAGAGTGGAGCAAAGGAGAATCCCAGGGGAACATCCAGCGGCAACTATGCAGGGGCCCGGGGGGCAGCAGTGACGAGCCCACGGGTCCCGCCGGCAAGGCCGGTCAATGGACCGGGAAAGCCGGGGCCCATGGGCACCCCACCCCCCAGCAGGGACCCGACAAGGGACCGGCCGACGAGGGGCCCCGGCACTGCAGGGGCCGCGGCCGGCCGCCGGCCGCCACGCGCCGCCTCCACCCTAGGTCAATCCCCACCGCCAACATCCCAGCGCCCCACAGACAGCCGCAGGGGACGGACAGCATCCCCAGGCCGGGCTCAGCCAGCATCCCCAGGCCGGGCTCAGCCAGCATCTGGACACCAAGTTGTACCAGCTCCCAGGTCCTGATCCCGCGCAACGCAGGGCGCCGAGGCCAGGCATCCAAAGAGGGCCAGGGCCGGTCCAACCCGCAAATGAACCGGCCACGCACGGTGCGCACAAGACAGGTGATCAAATGATCAAATCAACAATCCCAAACCTGGCACCTCTAAAAGAGGTGCCCCAACCAACCAAAGGAAGATATCGGCCCAGCGCATCACCATCACACCGGCCCCCCCAGGCCCGGCCAGGCACGCACCAGGTCCGAACCGGATTGACCCTCGATGCACCGGTAGGCAGGGGCCCCCGTCACCGGCGGGGAGTGACGGAGGGGAAATAGGCCCCCCATTAAGTATAAGGCCTGAGGTGCGCCAGGCGAGGGGGCAGACCAAGATCCAACCTGACAGGTAGACAAAGACAGACAGACACAGTCATACGTTCCCTCCCTCTTAAACCCATACATTCTCACTGACTCACCAAGACACCCAAAAAAATGACGCTGTACCCTCACTCACACACCCCATACACACTTTATGCTCCCAGGTCTAGGTACCGATGCCCCAGTAGAGCCACCAGTCCCCGGACCCGGGAGATGGACCCCCTGCCTTCTAGGACGGAGACAAGCAGACTGCCAAGGGCCCCACAGTGGCAAAGCAGCCCGACAGCCCAGGACCCCGACCAGACCACCTGTTCCTCCTCCGGACCCCAACCCCTGATGGCCCGCAGCGAACAGGGGTGTGAAAAGACCCCTAGCCTCCATCCTCCCGTTCGAGTATGGTGTTGATGCGTGTTGTTATAATGGGCATTTAAAACAGAGGGGTGGGATGTGGGGAAGGCAGCCACACATCCCCCAACCCCCGCCCCGAGCCCTTAGTGTCTATATGTGGTTTAACTGTGGGCACTGGCACCAGAGGTGAAGCTGATTGAACCGCTCCCCCTCTGGATGCCGAAAAGTGTGCCCACCCCAAAGTCCCTACATATGTGTCGCGTGAGAATGTTATAAGTGGGAGTGTCTAAGTTGTATATTAAAATTGGGACCCAGGACACCACGGGATAGCGAGGAGGGAAGCCCCTCCTCGCACCCCAGTGATGTGCCCATGCCCCAAGACCCTATATGAGTGGTAAAGTGATGGAGCGGGTGGACAGAGGTGTTGGGGGATGGGGAGGGAAGGACTGGGAGACAAAATGTCTTCCCAGGGAGCCAGCTCCCCCACTGACCCCAATAGGCACCGCTGTTCACCGGGATCCACCAGGGGAGGGAGGCCATGGCACGTTCGACCCGGGGCCCACGGCCACAGCACCACAAAGCCCCACGGACCCCAAGGCAGTCCCCCCAGCGCCATTCCAGAAGGGGAACTAAACCCACCCTGACATTCGCTCTACTCTCAAAACACAAAAGACACTAGACACCCAGGTTGAGTTCACCCCTTTTGCCACTTCGACCACACTCTGCCTCCCCTAGTCAGCTGGTCAGAGTTGATGGGAAGCTGGATGGAGCTAAAGACAGGGCAATGCTGGAACAACGTCTGCAGCAAAAGACTAGGGCAGAGGGTCACCTTCCATGACCCTGAACATACTGTCAGAGCTGCCATGGAATGGCTTAGATCAAAGCATGTTCATGTGTAAGACTGGCCCAGTCAAAGTCCAGACCTAAAATCAACTAGTAACTGGTGGACTCGCAAACTGATGTTCACAAATGCTCAAAATCCAATCTGGTTGAGTTTGAGCTATTTTGCAAAGAAGAATGGGCAAAACACTCAGTCTCCTGGTGTACAAAACTGGTAGAGACACAACCCAAAGCACATGCAGCTGAAACTGCTGTGAGATGTCATCAGTTCCGTTGTTGCTAAGCTACAGATCCATCACTCCAATGCATTTGTGGCAATATCTGGTGATTATAATCATGCCTCGCTCTCTACTTCACTTACAACATTTCAACAGTTTGTCAGCTGCTCTACAAGAGAAAACAGGACCTTGGATTTGTTTTATGCAAATGTAAAGGATTCATACATGTGCAAACCAAGACCTCCTCTGGGACAATTAGATCGCAATCTTGTTCTGTTCTGTTCAGAATATAAACCACTTGTTTATAGGTAACCTGTTACAAAAAAACTGTGAGAAAATGGTCAGAGGAAGCTGAAGAAGCCCTGCAGGGTTATTTTGCAACCACAGACTGGATGACTCTTTGCCAAGCACATGGAGAGGACATCAATGCCATGACTGAGTGTGTGACTGACTATATAAACTTCTGTGTGGACAACACCATCCCCACCAGAACAGTGAGATGCTTCCCTAATAACAAACCCTGGATCACCAGTGACCTGAAGGAACTGCTAAACAAGAAAAAAAGAGCCTTAAGGGAGGGAGACAGGGAATTACTGAGGAGTATACAGAAGCAACTTAAAGTCAAGAACAGAGACAGCAAGGAGGCATACAGGAAGAAGCTGGAGAACAAACTACAAAGGAACAATATCAGAGATGTCTGGTCAGGAATGAGAAAGATCACAGGTTTTAAGGTCAGGAGGGATTGGATAGATGGAAGTCTGGACAGAGCCAATGAACTGAACATAATCTTCAACAGGTTCAGTTCAGGAACTAGCTCAGCATCCTCCTCTCCTGTTCCCAGCCAAACAGGCATCCCCCTCTCCTCTGATCAACAGCTTTCCTGTTACACCTCGGATGTTTTATCCTTCACCTCAGTCATGGACTCTTCTGATTCCACAAGTTTGACTTCAACCAATGCTGCTACCCCCTTTGCCTCCCCCTCCCACTTGTCTGTCTCCAAAAGTCAGGTGAAGAGGCAGCTGGAGAAACTGAACCAGAGCAAGGCTGCAGGTCCAGATGATGTCAGCCCCAGAGTCCTGAAGGCCTGTGCAGAGCAGCTCTGTGGGATTCTGCAGCACCTCTTCAACCTTAGCCTAACTCAGGAGAAGGTTCCAGTGTTGTGGAAGACATCCTGCCTTGTTCCAGTACCGAAGAGAACTCACCCATCAGTCATCAATGACTATAGACCTGTTGCCCTGACATCCCACATCATGAAGGTCCTGGAGAGACTCCTGTTGGCACCCTTGAGTGAGCAAACAAGAACGTATCTGGACCCGCTGCAGTTTGCTTATCGCCGTGGAGTTGGAGTTCAAGATGTCATCATCCACCTGCTTCAACCAACCCACTGTCATCTGGACAAAGCAGGCAGCACTGTGAGCATCATGTTCTTTGATTTCTCCAGTGCATTTAACACAATTCAGCCTGATTTGGGTTGTCAGAAACTCCTGAAGACACAGGTGGAGCCCTCAACAATTGCCTGGATCAATGACTACCTGATGTCGGCTTTTCCTCACAATGTGCTCTGCAACTCACTTCCTGCTCAGAGAGGCGGGGGCGCCGAACTCCAAAGCCCCAGCGGAATCTGTTTCAAAATAAGACCCAGGACTGAGAGACAAAGAGTAACAAAAAAAACACACACAATCTGATTTTAAGACACATCTGCAGATGGGAGCCAGACAAGATCTGACTGACTCCCTGTTCTACAAGGTTGTACCATTTTTATTTGAAAAAGAACAAAGAACATATCACATGACTCCTCTCTCCTCCTTCTACATCTTGACAGGCCATTTATTTTCTCCAGGTCTCTTGACCTTACTATGAACTGGGTTATAACATGACTTAGAGTTATAGCTGATCCTCCCTGCTTTCAATTCATATCTTTACTCAAGAGTTTGTTTACTTAAAACCTTCAACCCTATAAAATACTGGTAACAGAGTCATGTTTTACTACCCTGAATAATATAAACAGGCCTATTACTTCTAAAGCTTAAAAAAGATACAATTAAAACATATGTACTGCATAATAAAAATAGCCTCAAAAAAGTAGAATACAACAAATCCCTCTTTCAATCTATTTTTCAAATAGATTGATCACTCCTCTGTACTTCCCCATCAGGCTCCATGTGAGGTATTAACAGCTATTGACCTTGCACATTATCACCAACAGCTTTTTCAATACACTTTGTGAGCAAAGAACGTATACAAGGAATACAACAACATCCACATAACACCACAGTTGACACAAATACTGCTAAAGAAACCATTATAGATATTGCCAGAGTCTTCCCTTTACCAAACATATTATTTAACAAATTGTCCCTCTTTCTAACCTGATCATTCAAAATGAGAAGAGTGTCTGTTTTTTTTTATCCTTACCTTTAAGCAATATTTTTTTATTTTATTTATTATTATTGTTTTTTATGTTTTAACCTAATTCTCAATATTCTTTTAGTAAAAGCAAACTCTAGCAATTGTCACCAACCCTAAAAACATCCTACAAAAACCACATCATAATGAAAAAAAAGAATAAGTAAAACAAAAATTTGTAGTCAGTCAACCTGATTATACTTTAAACACTCCTTAAAATGTTTTATCTTATTACTAAAAAAGTTTTATAAAACCGTAAATACTGAATATAAAGAAGAAAATCTTACAAATAGACTACTTAAAAATTATTTGACACCCTCTTAGGCAGTGTCTAGCAATCTGCACCTGTAAATAAAAATCGGTTAGACAACCTGTAAAATACAAGAAAAATGATTAGTAAGTGTTCAGTCTTTATTATTTTGTTCTCTAGTCTTTGCTCTTGTTTATTTCTCTGGCAGCAGGTGGCTACCAGAGTGATGAAAAGATTCAGTACAGTGGACTCTTTATTTTCCCAAAGTTACTGTCTTTTCTGCAGATCGCCCTCACTGAAATGACAGTTACTTCATTAACTGAACATTTCCCCCAATAAACACAAATGCACAGACAGGCCCCGCCTCCAATAGCTTCCCCCACCGATTGTGAGGTGGTCAAAACCTGCTGTGACATGTGTTTGATTTCTTGCGATCTTTTCTCTTCGGTATAATCCCTCTTCGAGAAAAGCAAGTCCAAATTGCTTATCTCGCCCAATTTTGTTGCACATATAGATTACACTGGATGATTACAGCAACTTCAACCAATCTTCTGGGTGGGTCAGGCCCCGCCTCCTGGCTTCGGCAGTCGACACCGCCTAGTCAGAACCGACACCACCCGCTGCAAAGAGATTCTCCCAGGTCAGCAGAGAGCTGCTGCAGCGTGAGGGACAGGAGAGGGGTCGGAAGGAAAAAGGAGACCAGGCCCTTCAGATGCTGATGATCACTGCGAGGGTCCGGGTCAGGGTGCGATGACACCTGAGGTTCTCTGCCAGCTGTAAATTTAAAGTTGAATTAGACCGCTCGATGACGCCCTATTTCCCCACGCGTCAACGGTGTCAGCCTTGCTGTGACCCCAGTAGCAGTAACAAAAACTGCTCTCCTCCACTGTGGTAATTCATAATGTATAACAGAAAACCCGTAGTTCGAATCAGTGTAAATCGTGACGTCTTTATCTCATCTCCATTTGCATGCTTCAATAAGAGCCCTTATCTCAGCACGCTGTGCGCTCTGCTTGCCGTCCAGCTTCCCTGACACGACAGTATGTAGTGAATCTCCATTCTGCTCAACAACTGCAAAATCTGATTTTAACTGGCCCTGTCCATCTCTAAAAACAACAACCATCTGTATAGAGCACAAAACCTGTAGGTAAAGGATCAGACCGTAAGTCAGGACGTATTTTTTGAGCAACAGAATTCAGCCTGACACAGTCATGCTGCTCCCCAGAGGCGGTGATTTGGTCAGCCATGTTTATTCCTTCATGCATAAAAATAATGTTTGGTGCTTCCAAAACTCTGCTAATCCGCTGCTGACGCAAAGTAGAAAGAGTAAACGTCTCAGAATTAACCAATGCCATAACTCCATGAAATGTCAAAATATTAAGTGGATAACCCCTAACAATGTGTGAAGTTTTCTCCACTAGATGTGCAATTCCTGCTGCATGTCTCGTGCAAGGTGGCTGTCTCATTTCAATAGCTTGCAGCTTTATGCTAAGATACATAAGAATGTATCTCTGACTACCTTTTTTCTGAAACAAAATCCCATTAACCACCCCATCTGTTTCTGATGTGTTAAGAAAAAATGGACATGTATAGACAGGAGTGGCTAAATCAGCTGCTTGTGCTAGAGCCTGTTTCAACTTGATAAATGCCTCCTCAGCTGGTATGTCCCATTCTAATTTAGCATGCAGATTTTTCATACCATGAGCATTTACAAGAGCCCTGAGTGGTGTGGTAAGGTTTGTGTAATTAGGCACATAATGTCTGGAAAAATTTGTCAGTCCCAGAAATGACAGCATTGAGGATAGCAAAGAGTCAGGCACGACCTTTAAGGCCTCCACTGCATCAGGATGATCTGTTTTTTCTCTGCCATGATTTCTAGAAAGCTGCAAATGTTCCAGAATGGTAGTATCAGAGAGCTGCGTGTCTATTTTGTACATCTGAGTAGAAGGAGAAAAAGAGACTGAAGGTGGGTGTGAACCCAATCCTTTAATTCAACTCCCCTTTTAACCATTCCCCCCAAATCTTTAGCTTGATGTTTCGGATGCAACAAAAGCGATATGTGTGGAAGCGCTTCAGCTTCCATCATATACCATTTATGCTGTTTTGAAGTGAGATGAGCAAACAGTGCAATACCCTTCCTCCCCACAAAGCATGGACCCGAAGCCACAGACCAACTTTGGCCTTCAAGTTCTGTTTCAAATTGTTCCTGGTATAAGGTAGGATCGCCCCTCTCATAAAGGAAGGTCACATGGAAAGGATCAGGCGGTAGAACAAAAGGCTGGAGTTCAAGCAGCCAAGGCTTCCAGCATCTCAGAAATTCAGCCGCAGAAGATTCATGTGCAGACATCGTAGTCAATCTGGCCCAGAAAATATCAGCCAGTTGTGAAGTGTCATCCTTCAGCAAAAATTGACCACTCATGGTGTCACAGCAATGCGTACGTCCATTCGGAAAAGTCACCATAAGTCCATCAGGGGTACATAGAATAGTATCACCAAGTTTGATAAGCAGATCTCTGCCTAACAAATTGACAGGCGTGGTTTGAGCAATGACAAAAGGATGTGATAGTCTTTGATCACCCACTGAAACAGGCAATGGTTGAGTTATAGGGAGAGTCATTGGAGCCATATGTAGAGGTGGCTGACCGGGAGGTATAGCGCCCCCTTGTGGGTGTGGGCACTCCCTCACCCAGTGTTCATTGGAGCTACACCTGTGACAACCGTTAGCACCCGGCTGCCCTCTCCCCATGCCTCTAAAATCCCCAAACCTGGCCCTGCCACGTGACCTGCCACGGGGCTGCCATGTCCTATAAGGAGCAGTAAATGGCAGATTCGGCGCAGCTCCAGCATACATCACAGGAAAAGAAGGCAGCACTGTCCCTGATCCAACAGTAGGTGCTGCTTCAGCCACCATCTGTTTCACTTTCTTAGACTGATACAAGTCAGTCAATTTATTCTGAGCCTCTTTTAACTGTAGTTTTAACAAAGCAGTCTCCATTTTCTTATTCTCCTCAGCGTCCTTTAACGCAGAATCTTGCACGTCTTGTGAATAATATGTTACGTGTCTTTCCCATGTAGGCTGATCATAAATGTGTGAATCAGGATTCCGTTTCATTAATGTAGCAACAGACTCTGGCATGCCTGCTAAAACTGCTTCTCTAAACCAAATCCGATTATTTCCCGGATCTCGAGGGTGTTCTCCAGTAACTGCAACCCATTTATCTTTACATTTTGCTATATGTTCTGCAGGAGTAACATCAGTTGACCAGGGAAATTTTCAAAATTTTAGACGCAGGCGGAGTAGGATATTTTCAACATTCTACCCATAATAGCTTTCCAATCCCCCAGCGCTAGGGTTTGCCCTGAAGTCAACTGATTTAATTTATTTATCCAACAGTTTCCTCCACCAGTCAAAGCAGGGAGTTGCAGAATGATGGCAGATATGTCAGCCATCTTCCATGGTTTGTAAATCACCGAACCATCTGATGCTCTCACTAAAGGAAGCATTAAATCAGGGCCTCCACTTGCCCCCAGTGACACCTGAGATCTGGTATTCTTAAATGGTCCTTCACTCCCCTTGTCTCCCAACGTCTGCATATTTTTGACCTGTAGAACGCTAACATTCATCACGTTGACTGGGGCTGGGACTTTTTGAAAGGTTTGGAGCTTGACCCCTTACCACAGATGCTAATCTTTCCTGATTCTGCAGCATTCCCTCCATCTGTAGCTGAACCCCAGTTAACCTGTGTTCGTGCTGCTCCATCTCATCCATCAATTTAGCATTATACGCCAAAAACAATTTATCGGTGTCTTCTAATTTGTTGCTAACTAAATTTAGTAGGTGTCACTTTTCCTCCCCAGAACACATTCTGTGAGAGACTTCTCTTATACTCCCCTCGGGCACCATGACGAGCCCACCTGGCCGTCATAAGGCCCTGGAACTGGTTTTTATTTTTTTTATTTTTTACCGGGCTTATCAACTAAAACAGAATATAATTTAGAAATGTATATTAACAATTGGGCATCTAAAGTACGTCAGTTTCGTCCCTGTGGAGCAGGAAGTAATTTATATTCGGCTGCCATTGGATATTCGTAACAAAAATCCAAAATGGATTAAAATTTTAAAAAAATAGGTTATTTGTATTAACTCTATAAATTATTTATTTTAATTGATAAACTATCAATTCGTAGGCCCAAATTTATCCCAATATTAATGCAATTAACAGTAAAGGCAGGCACCGTTTTTATTTATTTAATTTATTTCTTTTTATAGTGAAGGAGTTTATATATTATTTATTCATGCAACATTAACCTTAATAATGTTTTAGGCAAAGCCGAAACGAAGGAAAGCTAAAAAGGTTTATAACGCACTGTTTATCTTATCATTAATTTATTTATACACTGAGATTATTGCCGTTTCATCTAAAAATCAAAGAATTCCTAATAGAGTCCGGCCTGCGCCAAAACTCGGGACGCACCCTTTGGTGAAACACACGAAAAGATAGAATTCTCCCAATATAAGGCAATTTGTATTTATCATTAAAACATATACCGAAAGAAATACGTTTAAAACTCGCTTTGCAACACAAAATAGTCAACAGTTTGCTCAAAAAAAAAAACTCCGCCGGACTGACAGATCAAAGTCCGGCCCAATAAAACTTCCGTGTCACACCGCGGAATGAATACGCCGGTGCACAGATGGCTAATTCTGCACTACGATGCTAAACCTAACAAAACGTACTCATAAGTTAACCAACCAAGAACAAAATGCCTCCAACAAAACCACACTTCGCCATCAATACTCGAATGACTGTTTAACCGAGCCAAATAAATACAGTTCGGAAGCTAAGCTACCAAAGATTAGCTGTCATCATGAGCAACCTAGCTCAACCGGAAGCCAAACGTGACCGCTCCGTTATCATAAAAAGTTATTTTATATATATTCTATAGAGTTTACTACCAGTTATTCATAATAACAGTCCTATATATATGTGTTCGACTATGCTTTAGACGTGTTTACGTAGTTGCACAAGGTTGAACGCCTTTATTTCCAGGCGAAACTCATCCAAACTGTGCGTTAGCCGTAAGCTAACTTATGGTGGTACTTTAGCTGACTGAAAATGATATTCCCTTATTCCTCTACAATGTCAAGCTTCTACGCCTTTTGTCTGTACAAGAAGCGCGGGCATTGTCTAGGCGTTTAAGATTCGCAGAGGAATTATGGTTTTAGATTCAGTCGGTTAGTTCCCCTAAATGAGAAGTTTATATTCGGCCGGAGTTCAAGAAGCTAAATGGTAGCTTCCTTCCGTCACCGCGACTTCCCCAATCACACACACAAACATCCGAGAGAAAGAAAGAACAACAATTTTCACAGTCTCATCAAACACTAACCTCTACCGGAGCCACCTAAAGCCGGACCTTTAAACACAATCCAATTCACGTGGCTCAATCGTGCGTTTGGAAGATACGCCGGCCTCTCCAAGGGAATCCGTCTCTACACAGAGAGCGCCCAGGCTCTAACTGGTGTCTACCTGTCCGTTTGTCAGCCCGGGAGATTCCGATAGCGTCCCATCGGAAGTGAGCGGCCAACTCTCAAGCCCCCTGGTCCGTACTTTGGTCGACCCTCAACCGAAAAAACAACACGTCAACATTAAATGGAGAACGTTTAAATCGATCAATACCTATTAATTTGGTGTTAGCGCTTTTTCAGATTGATACAAAACCACCCGGGTGTTGATTAGCAAGGATCAATCCAGTCGCTCTCCGATTCTCTGTTGAACTCAAAGAAAAAACACAAAATCACTACAATTGCCACAAACACCTGTATCAATCAGTTATGCCACACTCATTACTCACACTCAATCTCTCCCAGCCCTGAGAAAACTCAAAACCAAATCAAATGCCCGCATCCTCCACCATATTGTCGGCTTTTCCTCACAATGTGCTCTGCAACTCACTTCCTGCTCAGAGAGGCGGGGGCGCCGAACTCCAAAACCCCAGCGGAATCTGTTTCAAAATAAGACCCAGGACTGAGAGACAAAGAGTAACAAAAAAAACACACACAATATGATTTTAAGACACATCTGCAGATGGGAGCCAGACAAGATCTGACTGATTCCCTGTTCTACAAGGTTGTACCATTTTTATTTGAAAAAGAACAAAGAACATATCACATGACTCCTCTCTCCTCCTTCTACATCTTGACAGGCCATTTATTTTCTCCAGGTCTCTTGACCTTACTATGAACTGGGTTATAACATGACTTAGAGTTATAGCTGATCCTCCCTGCTTTCAATTCATATCTTTACTCAAGAGTTTGTTTACTTAAAACCTTCAACCCTATAAAATACTGGTAACAGAGTCATGTTTTACTACCCTGAATAATATAAACAAGCCTATTACTTCTAAAGCTTAAAAAAGATATAATTAAAACATATGTACTGCATAATAAAAATAGCCTCAAAAAAGTAGAATACAACACTGACCAACAGACCACAATTTGTGAGACTGAAGAATTGTGTGTCAAACCAGGTGGCCAGCAGCACAGGAGCACCACAGGGGACCGTACTCTCACCATTCCTTTTCACTCTGTACACCTCAGACTTCCAGTACAAATCAGAGACCTGTCATCTGCAGAAATACTCAGATGACTCTGCAATTGTCGGGTGTATCAGAGATGGACAAGAAGCTGAATACAGAGAGCTGGTGGACCGCTTTGTGACATGGTGTGGAAACAATCGTCTCACCTTGAATGTGAACAAAACAAAGGAGATGATTGTAGATTTCAGAAGAAACAGGAATAAGTCAAACACTGTTTCCATCATGGGAGAGAAAGTGGAGGTGGTTGAGGAGTAAAAATACCTTGGAGTTCACCTTGACAACAGACTGGACTGGAGGCGCAACAGTGAAACCGTCTACAAGAAGGGACAGAGCAGACTGTACTTCTTGAGGAAGCTTAGGTCCTTCAAGGTTTGTAGCAAGATGCTGGAGATCTTCTACAAGTCTGTTGTGGAGAGTGTAATCTCTTCAGCCGTCATCTGTTGGGGTAGCAGCATCAGAGCCAGGGATTTAAAAAGGCCAAACAACCTGATAAAGAAAGCTGGTTCTGTTCTTGGGACAACTGTGGAAAATCTGGAGATGATAATGCAGAGAAGGATTCTTCATAAAATCAAAAACATTATGGACAACCCTGAGCATCCTCTTCATGAGACAGTCATACAACAACAGAGCGTCTTCAGTCGGAGGCTTCTTCAGTTTCGCTGCAATGCAGACCGCTATAGGAAATCCTTCCTGCCCACAGCCATCATCATCTACAACAACTCCTTAAAGAATTAATTATATGAGCTATACCAACAATTAATTTCCCTCTGGGATCAATAAAGTATTTTTGAATTTGAATTTTTGAATTTGAAAGCTCTGTTTGCAAGAAAAAGCAGGTGAGCTTTGAGTCAACCTTTCTGTTTGGTAGTATGTTGAGTTTAATCATAAGTGATTCACTCCGCTTCTTTTCTCTTCTACTACTCTCTAATTGCATTACCGACTGTTATTTCAACTTTGTTTTCTCTGTGTTTTTCTCTCCATAGAAGCTACACCTGGTCTGGCGTTCTGCTCAGATGTGGTGTCTTGTTGAAGGGATGCATCGGCTGGGATGAAGCTCCCATTGACTGAACGTTCTGCCTCTCCTGACACCAACATCTTACTTTCTTTAACATAGAAAGTACTCTTACATCAAGTTCTTTTGTTCTTTCGGTGTCTCTGCTCCGTCTTCTCAAGACCCCAGTTGGTCACTTGTACTGATCCAGGTTCTGGTTCTGCTGAAGGTTTCTTCCTGTTTAAGTAGAGTTTTTCCTCTCTACTACATGCTTGCTCAGGATGAGGGATTGCTGTGAAGTCAACGACACAATGCAAGCGACTGACTACTGTCGCTATACATTAGTCCAGGAGGAGTGAATGCTGCAAGTCAATGACTGGAGGCAATCTACTGGGTTTCCTGTGGTAGAACATTTTTTTACTGATTGGAATAATCAACTGACGGATTAAATGGAATGTATGTATGATTGAATTTAAATGTCTTTTCTTGTAAAGTGCCTTGAGATGAGGTGATGTGAAATGGCGCTAAATAAACTGAATTGAAATTGTGTTTATTTTCTTCCTCCATGTAAACTCACACAACCCAAAATAGTCCATTTGTATCATTTAGACTTTGCATTAAATTCCCCCCCCCTAGAACCATGAACTGAAGTGATGACTCCATAATAAAGTATATCTACAAAACTGTCTGTTTTGCTCTATTACCTGCCTCGGTCTGTTGTTGCATGACTCCAGCAGAGGTTCCATCATCAGGAAAACAAATCCAGGATTTTTTCCTGACACTTATTTGTAACGTCAACTCAAAACCTGTCCAGCCTTACCAACACGGGTTGTTTTTTTTAACCCTTTTGAAACTGGCTGTCTTCTTTTTATTTGACAGTTTCACAAAAAGCAGTGACACTCTGTTGCATTTGACAAAACTTGACAGTTTCTGCTGAGTAAGGGTCATGTCTAACCAATGAGGCAGGACATCATTCCTGTAAAATAATAACAGTTGGCTATAGGTTGAAGGAAAACTGTTCATCAAAATATTAAAAGCTGGCTTGTGCAGTCAACCATAACCATAACTCTACTAATCATCATCACTAGCTCAGATAAAGGTTGCTACTCAGATTTCTACTATTTACTGCTATTCTTCATGATGTAAATTCCTGGTAATGTCTTTAGTTTCTTTCCATCACTGTTTTTTTCTTTATTGTTTTGCTTCCTGGAACTATTTACAGAATATGAGTCATGGTTGGTCCAATCCCAGAACCCTTCTGTTTATCACCATGTATGCCAACCAATGACTAAGCTTGAACCCACACTTAAGTCTTCGTTTTACAATCTAATGGAATGCAAATACTGCTGTGTGTTCTTAAAAAATGATTGTAAAGGATGATGATCAGGAGCAGCGGTAGCAAATTAAGGCCATGAAGAAAGGAGAATAAAAGAGAAAAAAGCTGCACAGCTGTCCTTATGTGCATTTTAGAGCAAAAAAAAACAACAACAGTTTTTATCTAATCAGTTTTGTTAAATAACTAGGTGCAATTTTTACCTATCACCAATAGACATTGAGAGAGGCAGGGTACAGGGTCAGCAGTCCATCACAGGTACACGCAGAGACACACAAAACAAACAATCATGCACAAACACACTCACCTGAAGCCAAGTTGTGAACCCAATTAACCTAACATGCTTTCTGTACAATGGGAGGAAGCTAGAGTACCTGTAGAGAACCCAAACATACACGGGGAGAATATGTAAACTTCATGCAGGAAGACCCCAGGCTAGGATTCAAACCCAGAACCTTCCTGCCACAGTGCTACCAAATGTGCCACCATACAAACACGGCTCAGGGTTAAAAAACAAAAAGGTTTATCAAGCAGGTTTATAGAGCAATCTGGTCTACTGTAAAGATAAAAAAAAAAAACTTTTACTTGTTTTACAGTTTCTTATTAATTTTGGACAACCCTGAGCATTCACTTCATGAGACTATCCTACAACAACAGAGTGTTCAAGAGGTCAGAGGCTTCAAGGTTTCGCTGCAACACAGACTGCTACAGGCGATCCTTCCAACCAACAGCCATCAGGATCTACAACAACTTGAAGAATTAAATAATATGAGCTACAACAACACTTAATTTCTCTCTGGGATCAATGCAGTATTATTGAACTGAATTTTTCAGAACAATAGAGGGATTATTTGTTTATCCACACCGGAGCTTTACATTACTCCCAGATTCCCACTGTTATTATTTGCCGTTATCTTGCAGCTGCAGTGTTGGTTAGCTATTTAAGCTTGTTTGTAAGTCAATGCTGACCTGATGTGAAGTCATCGCTGGAGATTGTTGCTTTTTTTTATCATCTGCTTGTTCCAATCGCTTATTCTGATCACATGTAACCAAAGACCTCTTTTGTTTGCCTTGAAAGGGGCAAGTCAGTGGAATTGCACATTTGTTGTTTTTATCAAAGCGACCAACAGCACAAGACATAATCACGTCTCTTTCTGCACACTACATGCGCAGCAGAGCAGGGAGGGACGTAGACCAATAATCTCTACGGTCCGCAACTGATTTTAAACCATTTTAAAAAGTAATCACATTCATTCTACAAATTAATCAACCTGCGTTAATTTTGAGAGCCCTAGTTTTTAACACTTTCATTAGGTTCATCCAGTTTCTTCACTGAATGCCTTCCACAGATACAGAGCAAAGTAGATGGATGATCGCAGAAGCTTAACTTTTGATATTAGTCTATTTTTTTCACACATCTTAATTATTGTCCGTAACACTTGTAACTCTTCAACAACAATATCCCACAATTGTTACTCTCTGTGCTATGTTTTCAGTTTTCCAGTAACCATGGTTTGGAGATGTTTGAAGAGACCTAGGTCATGGCAGGGCTGTAAAGACCCTGAAGTGCGGCTTTTATTTTGAACAGAGGGACAGAGACGCAAATAAGGGCACTTATAGAGATCTGTGGGCAACGTCGAAGCAGGCGGGGTTGCACTGAAGGGCGTTGTGATGGCTGCAGCAGCGATCAGGACTGACTAAGAACAAAGCTGCAGGGAGACAGAAATAACCACAGAAGATTCAAAGCAGCCAGAAACATAGCAGCATCAAAACAAAACCACATGGGAATTGGAGAGATCAGCAATGTACGGTGGACAAGCAGCTCCAGAGAAGTGAGCTCAGATAGCCTCAGTGATAAAGAACAGAGTTAGAAAGAGATCTTCCTGGCCTCAAGCAAGAAAAAAGTACAGAAGAGCAAAGGAGGAAAAGATCATCATGGCACACAATATAGAGGAGAATATACTGAATATGATCACAGCCGTACTGTCAGAAATGGTCAAATGTTCCATACAGCTAATTCTCTTCACTCCCCTTTAGTTAACAGCTAGTTTCAGTTTCACTTCAGCAACCACGAGTGCTGGATACATTTCCAACGATGTGGAGCCAAAAGTTAAATAATTGACACTTAGAGATAAACTATACTAAGTATTTCCAGCTGTGAGATGGTATTTGAGAGCAACCATGTGTTTTATTTGTGAAAGGTTAAGAGGATCAGAGAATATCCAGACCCGTTTCCCCAGGCATCATTGGGTGCTTGTATGTTTAAGGACAAAGTAAACTCTGTCTGTTTTTTATGAGGTTCTAACGTTTTTTTGTTTTTTTTTCAGCCTTGTGAACAAAAACACAAAACAGATCCTCAGTGTTATTTATTAAAGAAAGATGAAGTTTAAATGGAAAAGCTATGACTTTGTCAGTGTCTGAAATCGTTGTGGAGGAATTTTAGTTAACCCAACCTCGTGAACAAAAACACAAAACAGATTCCTCAGTGTAGTTATTTATTAAAAAAAGGTGAAGTTTAAATGGAAAAGCTATGACCTTCTCAGTGTCTGAAATCATTGTGGAGGAATTTTGGTTCACTCTTCTTCCCAACGTTGTTCTGTGGTTGGATTATCCAGTTTGGACCAAACTTCATCTCACCTTTGTTTCTAGACTACTTTGGTACACAGACATGGTCCACAAAGTGCTCAGGTCCTGTAGCAGTTTCCTTGCTTACCATTTATTTTCAAGTATTTATTATTTGCTATTAAATGTTACTATAATTTGAGTTTAAAAGAAATTTAGATTTTATTAAATTTATTAATTTCTCTTTACAAATATGAGGGGTGTAATGGTACACAAAATCAGTACATCGGTACATATTTGGTCTTTAAAAGTCACGGTTTGGTACGTTTTTGGTACAATTTAATCAAGAAAAAAAAATACCGTACAAATTTGCAAATTACTTTTTTTATTTTATTTCGATCAGCATTAAACCAGAACAGTTTTTCTGAATTCCTTTCTTTCAATGCCTGAAATGAATTTCATATTAAAATGTTTTATAACTTAAAAAAACATATACAACTGACTGGAGATTTGATTGCATTTTTGTTTAAATAAATACAATAGTACAAGCAGACATAGCTAGAGTAGAAAACCATATAAACCATTGAAAACAGTCAATGTAAATGTTTAAAATGCTTAAATAATACTTTTGGATTTGAGCTGTGTTATGTGTCTTACTGTTGAAAGATGAATTTGCTGACAAAGTTCTGGTTCAGCCCATCTTTCTTTTTCTACTGTAGCTGGATGAGAGACCATTAATGTTCCCAAATAGCAGAGTTTAGTGATAGTTGGGAGTCCTTTCTGTTTTCTTTTGGTGTCACCTTTTAAAGTTCCGCTGCAGAACGTTGCACCGCGCACTGAATTCTGTAAAAAAAAATTCTGCATGTGTTCAGGTAGAAAACTATGAAAAGAAAAGAAAAGTAGCTTTATGAAGTCATTTATTGTTTTTGACAGACTTGAACAGATGCAGTCCCTGCCATTTACATTTGTCTGTTTTTGAGACTAGTCCCGGTGTTGACTGACAGCAACTTTGGCTTTGAGCATGCGCTCTTCATTAACATTCTGGACTCAGTGGGGTAAATATTTCATCTGAGTCCAGATGGACCTGGGGGCGGGCGGAGCTGCAGCCCACGCCTGGCTGCTGTGAGCGCTCTGAGACGGGAGACGAGCCCACGGCTGCACCGCTGCTCACTGAGAGTGACAAGGATACATGCAAAACCCAAAACTCTCCAATAACCCCAGAAAAAGTTGCTAGATTTTTTAGCTGGAGGCGTCTAAAAACTCGCTAAACATAGCGACAAAGACGGTAAATTGGCAAAACTGTCTGCAACTCACTGCTCATCTTCACTTATCTTGCCCTCACCACTACATCGTCAGGTCATGATAAGCAGGCCTATTGACAACCAATAAATGTCCACCTTAGGGTTTGGTTAACTGATAACAACTCAAGCACAAGAAGTCCAAAGCATAAAAATGTATTTTATTTAGAGGCAGCTTGCATGCAGAAACAGTCAAATAAAGATTAAAAATTAGATGAACGCGATCAAAAAAACCACGATAATTTGACACCCCTAGTTATAACATGATAACTTTATCGTTCTAACAATAAAACTTTGGTTTGTACAATACACTATCACGTTCTTAGAATATCATTTTCACGTTTTAACAACATACATATTTATCGCGTTATAACTAATAAGTTTAATATTCTTACAATAAAATTATTATCTTGTTCAAACAATATAATTTCTTGTACAAACATGAAAAGTATATTGCTCGAACAATATCTTTTATCGTAAGAACGTAAAACATGCTGCGTTCTGAAACCCAAATCAGGCAGATGTGGAGAGCCGTCACTTCTGAGAGGTGGTGGGGCAATGAGCTGGTAGCAACATGGCAACAAACATGTTTTTAGTTTCCTTCTCAGTGTACGCATGCTTATCTTAATACTGCCCAAGCTGTGCAATAACAACAAAGTCTCTTCTTGCTTCAATCCAAGCCTAAGACAGAACTTAATCAATTCCGATAAATGAGAAATTTTCTCAGTCACCTTTTCATGTTTGTACAATAAAATATATTGTTCGAACAATATAACATTTTTATTATAAGAACATGAGACGTTTTTTGTTATAACATGATAAGTATGTATGTTGTTAGAATGTGAAAGTTATATTGTAAGAACGTGATAGTATATTGTACAAACAAAAAAGTTATGTAAGGGATAATGCCCGACGAGGTGTCCATTATCAGAAATTAATGGACGGCCTCCGCGAAGTCCATTAATTTCTGATAATGGACACCTCGAAGGGCATTATCCCGCTTATACCATGGTCACTTACGAAAGAAAAAAGTATTTAATCAATTAATTATACTTTAATGTGTTTTAGAGTTAAAATTGTGAGGGTTTTTATTTTTATCGTTATCGTTTTTATTTTAAGTCGAGCGCACTATTTAATATCTCCTGTATACAGGCGTTGCCAAGCAACGTGGCCACAGCGACCCAACCGCAGCAGTTGATCAGTGATGGGAAGTGAGATTGTCTTTACCTTACGTTACGTTACCATCCCAGTCTTCAAAGTTGTCAAACTCACCAAATAAGTTAAAAGAAATGATAAAATCACTCATGTTTTGTCTGTCTTGCTGTTGCGATGAGTCAACTGTGAAATAACGTTGTCTCCGTTGCCATGGTAACCATCCAGCGTTTGAGCCAGCGCAATGATTTAGAACTGTCATCAGGCAATTTGACGGGACGCCTTTCCTAGGAGTACATTATCACTTTTTAACCTACACCCTCCAGCCAATCAGAATCGAGTATTCACCCAGACCATGGTATAAATTGTTATTAGGTGATATAGCTCGATTTTAATTTCACCTAGGTGGCAGCTCTACGCTTCCGTAGAAAACAACTGGATTCATTTGGTATACGTGCGTACCGAACCAACAGGGCTGTACCAAAAGATCTGAACACATGTACCGTTACACCCCAATAAATACTTATATCTGCAGTGTTTCCCTTCTTTTCTACATGATTACATTTCCATAGCTCCTCATCCTCAATTGATCATTTATCTCTTTGATTCTTCATTGTCTTTATATTGATTTCATTATTTGTTTTGTTGTATTGGTCTGTTTACTTATCTTTTACTGAATTTGATTATTTCTAATGCGTGTTTCGCTGTGGCTGGGGCGTCAAGACCTTTTGCCATGTGGGCCAAAACTGTAAAGTTGAGAGTACTTATGGGCCCCAAAAATAGATTTTTAATCTAAAAACAAAAAACAAATTTCATTTAGAGTTTTTTTGTACTTTTACATGCTGAAAAAAAAATTACTCTGGTTTTTGTAGAAAATGGATCTGTTAATCATGCCAGATTCAAAGTTGTGTCTCACACTTTTGCCTTTCTAAAAGAAAGATATGTAATTTTAGAAATGTTTTTGTCAATTGTTCTAGGCCACACGCGTCAAACTCAAGGCCCCTGAGCCATAACTGTTTGTGTGGCCCTCTAGACTCTAGAGGGCCACACAAACAGAACCTTCAAAATAAGTTGTGTGCGTAAATATTATTTTATCAATCTAATGAAATCTGTTTTTATTTGTATAGTGCCAAATTACATCCATGTGATGTATAGTATTATTTAATTTGAAGAACTACTCACCGAATGCAGAGATTGCTATTTATTTATCTTTTAACAGTTGTTATTTGGTAGTTTTATCAATAGATTCTGCCACAACAGGCCCTGTTTTGGGCATGCATAATATTGATGTGGCCCGAAATGAAAATGAGTTTGACACCCCTCTTCTAGGCAACAAAACAAACACATGATGTGAGTCACTCCTGCTTTAGAAATACCTGGTGCAACTTAACTGCCTGTATCTTTTAATATCTATTATTGAATTGTGGTTAGGGGCCCTCAAAATTATTCTGAGGGCCACAGTTTGGACACCCCTGCTCTGGTGGTTTTTTCTTTCCTTTTTTTTATTTTTCTAAAATCTGCAAAGCATCTTACTGGCTGTGTGCTCTATATATAAAGTTGGATTTGATCCTCCCAGTAAAGATGAAACTGTTAATATTTACTCAGGTTTTTACTGAGCATACGGATGCACACATCTTCTCAAGACTGATGATCCTAATTAGAACAGTTCTGATCCACTTATACCAAATAATCAGGTCAGTAATGATAAACTAGGATAATGATTGATAACCCAGTTCACTTTTCATCACAGAAAACCGGCCTTAAACAGAAAAAGTTAGACACTAAACATTGGTCACACAAGAAGCTTACAACACATTTTGTCTATTTTTGGTGCAACCAATGTAATTTTATCTGAATAAAAATAGGCAAATCCAGTATGTTGAAATAACCACTTTACAACCATGTGACTTGTGTCTTGAACACAAACTCCAAAATTAAGTTCGGTCCAGATAGATATCATGTGAGCAAAATCAGAAATATTTTAATTTAGCAAACTTTCCACCATCATTCTAGCACACAAACTTGTGTCCAGCGGATCCTGAGGTGTAACATATCTCAGACGAGCAGCCCGCGTTGTAATTAAACACCTCAATGAGCAGATTACGAGTTTCCCCATTTGGAAATTTCATTACTATTCCCGTAATTGGATTTCAAATTTAATTAGAACTCTTGGTCCAAACAGCATGTGATTCAGAAAGAAATTTAATCAGAGGTCCCAAACTGGTTTGACCCAAGTTACTTTTTAACACCTCTATAGGATAAACTCATCGCTGTTGAATGTTACAATTTATAATCAAGTTTACAAATACGTTTCTTTATGGGGGAATTTTTAGTAACGAAAAGCTTTTATTAGGTGTATTATTGTAAATATTCAGTCATTTCTAAGTCACTGTGTAATGTTTAGCTCAGATAATTTTAAATGGGTGTTAATCCATCCATCCATTTTCTATGGGGGGGGGAGGGGGTACCTATGTCAAGACATCATTGGGCAAGAGGTGGGTTACACCCTGCACAGGTCGCTAGGACAACACGGGACATACAACCATGTATACATTCATATCTGAGGGCAATTAAAAGCATTCAACTAACTTTACAGACATGTTTTTGGACTGTGTGTGTAAACCTAAACATCTATTAATTTCTTTGTATTGTCTTGGAAATGATGTTTTTACAATTTCTTTTATTTATCTAGTTTAAAATGACACTGTTTTTTTTTTTTTTAAGTACAACATTTAAATTTTTTTAATTTACAATTTTCTTCCCCCAGTATACACTGCCATTTATGGTTAAAAACATAATTATGTTCTAAGCAAGTACTGTAATTAGCTGTGTTATTTTACGGTTTGCATTTAAAGCTAAAAAAATGCCACAAAGTAAACAAATTTGAGAGGGAAAAAATAATGTGGAGTGTGCTTGAACCCCCATCAGGTTATCTTAAAAAATAATAATTCTTGAAGAAATGTGAATCTCTTCCCTGGCATGACATTAGCCACCCTGTCATACTTGGCTTCAGTTCCCCAGTAGTTCTTTAATTTTACCACACCTATGATGAGCTTCAATCCAAAGAATGCTTTAATTTCAGTGGTATTGGTGTTGATGCTGCTTCCAAAGACTTCACATGAGTGCAAATTAGTTTTGTGAGCAATGCCATCAAAGACATGCTGATTAAAGAATCAATTTCAATTCAAATCCGTTAGTTAATTTATAGGACCAATTTACAACAAAAATGATCTTGAGGCAGTGTACAAAAAAGAAAATCAATTCAACCAAATAATACAGATTCAAAGTCAATTACATGCATTCCAATTTGATCCTAGTTATTGAATAATTCAGTCAAGTTCAGTTTATTAAAATTGGTAACAAGACCTCTATCTAATGAAACCCATCTGACTGGATGGCAGCACTTACTTGAAGTATTCATTCCTCTCGACTTGCATTTACCGACAGGGGCCAGTCGTTTGCATTGTGTCATCGACTTTAAGATAAGTGAGAAAAAGCATTTTGTATATTTTTTTTCCACTTCAGTAGGATAGTTTTCTCAGTGATACATAAGGCAATGTAAACGATTTGAGCTAGATTTGTGTTCATGATGACACCATCTAAGTTTCCCAGGAAGAGAACTGAGGAGAAAGGTGGAATATTACATTTTAGACACTTTGATAAGTCTTTATATATCCGGCACCAACATCTCTAAACAGGTGGACAGAACCAGAGTGCGTAGATATAATTGTCCGGTAGATTGCCTGTGCACTGTGAGCAGGCACAAGACAATTCAAAATCCTTTTTGAACATCAGCTGACCTCTATAGTGTACTCTGAAGGATTTTGTATTGTACTAATTGTAAATTGAGATTTCTACGTTCGTAAACATATCTGAGACCAGATATGGTCTCAGATATGTTCTCAGTTTTGTTCAAAACCAAATCCCTTTTGAAATAGTAAAGGCTATCGATTCATCTATAATGTCTTGTAAAGACAGCTGTTTGGAGGGTTAAAGTTGAGATTAAGAAAATCTAAAACTCTTGATGGCATTTGTAATTCAACTGTATTTAGCCTAAATGTACCTTTTATTATAGATTAAATTTGTTGATATTCAAAAAATTTAATTTTGTCAATCCCATATTGTGTAATTAATGTATTAAATGGGATAAAGTCTGTTCCTTCAAATGTGTGTTCCAGGTATTTCATTCCTTTATACCTTCAGTCTGGAAAATGTATCTAACAAAATCTTTTTTTGCAGTTTCTTTGCAGGGTTATTCCAGATGGCTGTACGTCTGCATGGGATTCATGAAGACGTTGTCATTTTTAGAAACTCCCACCATGCTTCAACGTAAGCTGTAGAACACATTCTGATGAAGCCAAGAGGACCACATCATCTGCGAAAACCAGAGACTCAATTCTGAGGCCACCAAAACGGATCCCCTCAACACCTTGGCTGCGCCTAGAAATCCTGTCCATAAAAGTTGTGAACAGAATCGGTGACAAAAGGCAGCCTTGGCGGAGTCCAACTCTTTCCGTGAACGAGGCCGACTTACTGCCGGCAATGCAAACTAAGCTCTGACACCGGTCGTACAGGGACCTAAGAGTCCGTATCAGGGGGCCTGGAGCACTCCCCACAGGATTCCCCGAGGGACACGGTCAAATGCATTCTACAAGTCCACAAAACACATGTAGACCGGTTGGGCGAACTCCCATACACCCTCCAGGACCCTGCTGGGGGTGTAGAGCTGGTCCAGTGTCCATTGCTCCTCCTAAATCCGAGGTTCTATCCGCCAGACTCTCCTCTCCAGAACCCCTGAATAGACCTGATCAGGGAGGCTCAGAAGTGTGATCCCACTGTAGTTGAAAAACCCCAGTCTGCCAATCCAAGGGAACTGCCCCCGATGTCCAAGTAATATTGCAGAGGCGCGTTAACCAAAACAGCCCCACAACATCCAGTGGATTGAGGAAATCCAGTCAAATCTCATCTACCCCTGGGGCCCTGCCACCGAGGAGCTTTTTAACCACGGTGACCTCAGCACCAGAGATTGGCGAGCCTGACCCAAAGTCCTCAGAATCTGCTCGCAGATTGGGGGGCGTGCTGGTTGGATTGAGGAGGTCTTCGAAGTATTCTGTCCACCGACTCAGGACCTCCCGAGTTGAGGTGAGCAGCACACCACCCTCACTTTAAACAACGTTGGTGGTGCACCCGTTTCCCCTTCCTGAGACGTCGGATGGTGGACCAGAATCGCCTCGAAGCCGTAAGGAAGTCGTTCTCCATGGCCTCACCAAATTCCTCTCACGCCCAAGATTTTGCCTCAGCAACCATCTGAGTCGCTCTCTGCTTGGCCTGCCATTACCTATCAGCTGCTCCCGAGGTCCCACCGGCCAAAAAGACCCGATAGGACTCATTCTTCAGCTTGACAGCATCTCTCACCACCGGTGTCCATCAGCGGGTTTGAGGGTCGCAGGCACCAACCACCTTGGTGCCACAGCACCTGTCGGCCGCTTCGACAATGGAGGAACGGAACATGGTCCACTCGAATTCAATGTCCTCCACCTCCCTTGGGACATGTTCAAAGTTCTGCAGGAGGTGAGAGTTGAAACTCCTTCTGACAGGAGACTGTGCCAGACGTTCCCAGCACACCCTCACAACATGTTTGGGCCTGCCAGGTCTGTCCGGCATTCCCCCGCCATTGGAGCCAATTCACCACCAGGTAGATGTCAGTGGACAGCTCTGACCCTCTCCTCCCCCGAGTGTCCAAAACATGCGGCCGCAGATCAGATGAAATGACAACCAAGTCGATCCTCGAGCTGCGGCTTAGGGTGTCCTGGTGCCAAGTGCACAATGGACACCCTTATGTTTGAACATGGTGTTCGTTTTGGACAATCCATGACAAGCACAGAAGTCCAGAAAAAAAACACAGTTCGGGTTCAGATTGGGAAGGCCATTCCTCCCAACCATTGCCCATGTGAGCGTTTAAGTCCCCCAGCAGAAAAAGGGAGTCACCGGGAGGAGCACTCTCCAGCACCCCCTCCAAGGACTACAGAAAGGGTGGGTAATCTGATCTACCATTTGGTGCATAAGCACAAGCAACAGTCAGGACCCGTCCCCCCACCCATAGGTGGAGGGAGACTACCCTCTCGTTCACCGGGGTAAACCCCAATGTACCGGCGCTGAGATGGGGGGCAACACGTATGGCCACCTCTGCTCAGCGCCTCTCAATGGGGGCAACTCCAGAGTGGAAAAGAGTCCAACCAATCTTGAGGAGATGGGTTCCAGAGCCAGAGCCGTGGGTCAAGGCAAGTCTGACGATGCAGCATTCCATGTCCCAAGATACACGGGGGATATTTTTCTTTATGGCATGTACTTACATAACGCTTTGCTTTATCTAGTCATGAGGATTTTGGGCAAAACCATATTTCTTATTGAGATAACCCTTCCCATAAGTGATATGGGTAGGGATTTCCATCTAGTAAGATCATCTTCCACTTTCTTTAAAAGTGGGATGTAGTTTAGCTTCGTTAAATATGCCAGTGAAGGTGGTTGATAGTCCACTTGTCCACAGCTTGTAAAATATCTATCTCCCAGGATACAGAAACCATATGTTTGTATCCAATCCTATCAGGGTCAAAAGGGTCTTGGAAAAGACACAAACTGCCCCCCCCCCCAGATGAAATAAAAGATCCGAATGTTCAGGGGCAACCCAGTAACCAATAAGGGTGAAGCCTGCCATTAAAGTGTGCGCTGACCAAGAAAAAATCTACTGCTTCAAACCTAACACCTGGACAAGCCAAATGGCTCCTGGAGAAACATATTACTGCATTTAATGTTATTTGGCCACTTTTACAAGAATAATGCTTGCTTTCAGACCCTAGAACATCGTAGTTCAGATCATTTTGGCTGCCCCTGGTATTGATTGCACATGTACTTCGAGAAACCCAAGACAGATGCAAGGATTTTAGTCGCAGCTGCACATTGTAACATAATTTATCCATTTTTTTAATTTAACAGACCAACAACAGAGTCCAGTGGGCTCATGCAAATAGACAGATATCCGAGTTTGGGCTCACCACAACGTTGTGTTCTGTCCTCCTAACTTTTTATAATGTATACAGATATCTGCAGAACATCTGGGCCTTCTTAATGGTTCAAAATCAGGTTTAGATTTTGGACTTCTAGAAAGATCTGCTGCTTGATCACATTCTTCTACTACTGCCATCAGGCTGATGGAATATTTCACCAAAATTCCAGAACAATATTCCATCCGCTTATAAGCCGTTGAATAAGGAAAATACCTAGGTTTTTTTTTGTGCCTTTTTTGTTGTTGTACTCATACAGTGTTTTTGTTTAAGGATTTTGGTTTAATGAGAAACCGGTTTTTGGTTCCGGTTTCTCTAAAATCAGCCGTAACGGACCACTGCACACGAGAAAACCATATAATGGATTGGAGCAACATAAGGATCATTAACACAGAACAACAAAAATATAAAAGATGGATAAAGAAGCGATAGAAATAAGAAGACGTGGACACAACGCCTTAAACCGGGATGAAGGAGCCTACATGTTGGACCACACTTGGGACTGCATCATCACCAGGGACGAGGTGGGCAGCAGGGGGCGACATCGACCCCTGCTGCCCACGTATAAATGGAAGCAGCGTTAAAGACACCTGACGGCTCTGAAGAAGGCGGAAGTGACACGCCGAAACATGTCAGCAACAGGTAAACAAACATCTTCCTACAATCCTGAGTTTACTAAGAATGGAAAATGTGATGTCCACTGACCACTACGTCCCGGGGGAGGCGGGGGACATTGAGTCCCAGTGGACCATGTTCCGCGCCTCCATTGTCGAGGCGGCTGACCGAAGCTTTGGCCGCAAGGTGGTCGGTGCCAGTCGCGGCGGAAACCCCTGAACCCGCTGGTCGACGACAGCATAAAGGGATGCTGTCAGGCTGAAAACCCTATCGGGTCTTTTTGGCTTGTGGGATCCATGAAGCAGCTGATAGGAACCGGCTGTTTAAAAACCCCCTGTTTAAAAAGGGGGACCACAGAGTGTGTTCCAACTACAGGGGGATCACACTTCTGAGCCTCCCTGGTAAGGTCTATTCAGGGGTTCTGTAGAGGAGGCGTTCGACCGTGTCCCTCGGGGAGTCCTGTGGGGGGTACTCTTAGGTCCCTGTATGACCAGTGTCGAGTTTGGTTCGCATTGCTGGCAGTAAGTCAGGCTTGTTTCCGGTGAGAGTTGGACTCCGCCAAGGTTGCCCTTTGTCACCAATCCTGTTCATAACTTTTATGGACAGAATTTCTAGGTGCAGCAAAGGTGTTGAGCAGATACATTTTGGTGGCCTCAGGATTGGGTCTCTGCTTTTTGCAGATGATGTGGTCCTGTTGGCTTCTTCGGAACGTGATCTACAGCTTTCGCTGGAGCGGTTCGCAGCCGAGTGTGAAGCGGCTGGGATGAGAATCAGCACCTCCAAATCCGAAACCATGGTCTTGCGCCGGAAAAGGGTGGGGTGCCTTCTCCGGGTCATGGATGAGGTCCTTCCCCAAGTGGAGGAGTTTAAATATCTGGGGATCTTGTTCACGAATGAAGGAAAAATGGAGTGGGAGATCGATAGACGGATTTGTAGGGCATATGCAGTTATGCGGGCACTGTACCGGTCTGTCGTGGTGAAGAGCTGAGCCGAAAGGTGAAGCTCTCGATCTGCGTTCCTACCCTCATCTATGGTCACGTACTCTGGGTGGTGACCGAAAGAACGAGATCACGGATACAAGTGGGAAGACCCATGACACACTGGAGGGACTATGTTTCTCGGCTGGCCTGGGAACGCCTTGGGATTCCTCCCCAGGAGCTGGCCCAAGTGGCTGGGGAGAGCGAAGTCTGGATCTCTTTGCTTAAGCTGCTGCCCCCGCGACCCGAACCCAGATAAGCGGAAGAATATGGAAGGATGGACTTTTGATGTGAGATCAGTAATATATCAGAAACTTAAGAAAATTTCCACTATGCTGTAGATTTTGTGGTTTTCCACTTGATAAAAAAAAGAAGAAAAAAGCCAACTTTTTCGGTCTTCATGGGACAGCAGTTGGTATCACACCCAGGCATTTATGTGAAATTACTTGCACTTTTTTTCCCCACTAAAAATAACAGAAGCCAACATTATAAACAGATTATGGACCAAACAGGAATGTTTCAGATTTTTTCCTTTCTCTTTGCCAGCCTGTTTTGATTCAGATATGCTTCACAAAAGTGTTTTTAAACTGTTATATATATATTTCAGAGTGTAAACATTATATAGTACCTATAAATAATCCATTGAAATCTGGTAAATCTAGTGCTACTGTCCACCAGACACACCACCCTTTCTGACATAGCTCAAACTGTCTCATATAGTGCTGTAAATTGTTTTTTTTCTTGCTAATTTTGCTGCACTGACGAAAGACAAAAAACTACTTAGCAATTATTTACCGTATACAGGATGTTTGGAATTTATATATTTTTATAAGATTATAAATTAGTTTGCCAGTTTCTTGTGTGGATATATGTGATTAATTCAATTCAATTCAGTTTATTTATATAGCGCCAATTCACAACAGATGTCATCTCAAGGCACTTAACAAGAAGTCATTTCAATACATTTATACAAACATTCCAATCAGTTAAAAAGTTTCCTATTTAAGGAATCCCAGCAGATTGCGTCAGTCATTGGCGTGAGGTTGGGCAGACTTTCCATCCACAGCAATCCTTCAGCAATCGCTCATACTGAGCAAGCATGGAAGAAACCTCCAACAGAACCAGGCTCAGTAGGAGCGGCCATCTGCCATGACCGTCTGGGGGTTTGAGAAGACAGAGCAGAGACACAGAAGGAACAGAAGATCTGATATAAGAGAACTTTCTATGTTACAGAAAGTAAAAAGTTGATAACAGGACACAGTGGATGTTCAGATACTGGGAGCATCATCCCAGTCGATGCCCCCCGTCCAACAGGGCATTGCAGCCAACCAGGATACCAGACCAGGTATATCTTCTATGGAGAGAAAAACACTGAGAGAAAACAAGGTTAACAGTCGAAATAATAGAAAGTACTGTAATACAACTGGAGAGTCGTAGGAGAAAAGGAAGTAGCAGAGTGAAGAAAATTGGTAAGTCTGTCCTCCACCAGTCTAAGCCTATAGCAGCATAATTACAGAGATAGCTCAGGATGACCTTAGCCACTCTAACTGTAAGCTTTATCAAGAAGGAAAGTTTTAAGCCTGGCCTTAAAAGTAAACAGAGTGTCTGCCTCACGGACTAAAACTGGGAGCTGGTTCCACAGGAGAGGAGCCTGATAACTAAAAGATCTGCCTCCCATTCTACTTTTAGAAATCCTAGGAACTACAAGTAAACCTGCAGTCTGAGAGGGAAGCGCTCTGTTAGGAACATATGGAACAATTAGATCTCTGATGTAAATTAATAATTTCTCAGGGTTTAATTAACCAAACATATATGTCAAAATTTGTTGGTTGTTTTTTGAATCAATTGTTATATCTCAGCAACTAACGATAGGCAAGATGAATATTTATTTATTTCTCAAAAAACAAAAACAAGGCATACATCATACATATAATGGTAACAACGACAACAGCCACTCTGTTTTTAGCCCAGAAATTTCTTAGAACAAATTTAACAAAAATCAAAACAACAAAGGAACATAAATCAACTTCATTTAAGCCATTTCATGCAAAGACCTTCCTGTTGTTTATACACAATCTTGTAGCAGATCTTGTACGTTGAGATATCTGCTTGAGAGCATTTCTAGATAAAATATACAAGGATGTTAAGGTCCAAAATAAGAGTGTTAAAGATTAAAAAAGTCAAAGAATTTCTGCTAAACTGACTAAGATTTTCTAAGAGGAAAACACCAAAATATTATTTAATGAGCTAAAACTGGCCCTCAAATAATTCAATAGGAAACACTTGTCTACAGTCCGACTGCTGTAATTCCAGTTAAATGCACTTCCATGGGAAGAGCATTTTGCAAGCATTCCTTTTAATTCCCCAGGCGCCAAGGTTAATTGTGAGTTAACCTCCCGTTAAAAACGGAGCGTCATATGTTGATACCTTGGAACGATCGAGATAATAAATCAAATGAAGCAGTTTGGAGACGAGAAGTCCGCCGACGTCGTCACGCTGAACCTGGAACTTGTTTAGATGGAGCTAAAACATGATCTGTGCGTCCCAGGCAGTTTCAAAGACTCTGCAATCACCTGAAACACGAAGGATAACGCACGATGACAGACACGCTGTTCACTTCTGGCACACGACTGAGACTTTCAGGAGACTCAGAAGCCACAGAACTGCAGGCCCAAACCCGACCCCCACTGAAGCCCGAGGCAACACTGCTTTCAGGATGTTTGCCTTAGAGATGGAGCTGCTCAGGTTGCACATTCCAGCATGTGTGTGTAACCTGTCCACCAAACCGGGAAGCAAGACATTTGTCAGCTTGGCTGAAGTTTTGATTTGAACCATGGTTGTTTAAAAGTTAACAAACTTAAATCCATCAAACAATGAGCTCAAACAAATCAGGAGCTCTCTGATTACTGCAACCATTTTTGACTGTGGTGGTCTCTGGCCAGATTCCTAATTACAGCCGACATTAGTCTTGTCTTGTTAAAATGAACAGCAATGACTCTTTGGCCTCAGGATGTAAAAGCATCCAACTAATGAAAGTTCAGAACGCTGCACACAACTGCTTACTCCAACACAGCAAAAACCTGACAAAGGTCAGTGCAGAGAGAATCTCCAGAGCCCTGAAAAAACCCAGTTCATCTCCAATGCAGCTCATCTACTTTAGAAAGCAGAGCTGTCAGAGAGTTTGGTCGCCTCCGGCTTAGTCTGAATTACTTTCAAGTGACTTTGTTTCATCCGTGATATCACCCAAGTCTAAACTTGTCTGGAAATCTGCAACAGAGAGGGAGGGAACAGAGGCAAATATTGATTTGTGTGCTGCTAATAAAAGGCTTTGGGTTGAATAGTAAATACTCAGGGACACAAAGCATTTGGTTGTGAAGGGAGGAGAACCCATCAGACTATTGCAATCTGATATCAACTCACAACAGGAAGGTATGATGCAAAACTTAAATGTGACCACTTCTACTAAACATGCAAAAACAGCTAATTTAGGAAGAGAAATAGACCTAGAATAAATAAAGATTAATGCTATTGCATGTACAATAAATTAAATATGTAATTTTCTCTCCTATTGTCTTTTTACACCTAAAACCCACTGAATCAATGTGTGACATCAAGAAATCAGTCAAGAAATCAGAAAGAGAACTGGGGACTTCAAGCAGTCTGTCATCCCTGGGCTCCTTTATTCAAACTGAAAGGTCACTCAAAGAGGACGAAGCAAGATGCAAAGTCAGATTATGGTTTTCAAATGCACTCAGAGACAAAGAGCAACGTTTTCTGAGACTTGTCCTGTGGTTTGATGAAACTAGCAGTTTGGTTCAAAATGAGGAGAATTATTTGGAGAAGATGAAACTCTAAAGGAGCTGCAGAGATCCGCAGCTCAGGTGGGAGAATCTGTCCACGAGACAAATACAGTTGAAATCAGAAGTTTACATACACTAAATAAACCTTTCCACTTTCATTTTATCAGACATCATGTCTCCAGAAATGAAGGTCATTTACTTTGTGTGAATTTGGAAACTGCAATCTGGCTGTTTCTTTTGGAGTAATGGCTTCCTCCTCACTAAGTGGCCTTTCAGTCAATGTTAAACCAGTACGTTATGATGTTTGGCCATTCCCATCATGTCTATGCATAGTTGTTTGAACAGCTGAACGTGGCATCTGCAAGCATCTGGAGATGATTCCCAAGGATGAAATGGACTTGTGTCGCTCCACAAATTTGGGGTGTTTTTTTCATGTTACCTGTCTTGGTAATTCAGGCGTACCAGGCATTATTGAGTAGCTGGTTGTCTAAAAGAGTATATTTCTCCACAAGAAAGGTAGCTTAAGAAGAAATCGTAATTGCATTATTGACTTAAACAAGATTGCATCCAGCATCAAAGTAGACTGGCCCACAGTGGGGCTGATACATCCTTGGGAGTCACTGGCCTGCTGAAGAGAGCCCACCACTCTGGGCCAAGGCCCAAGCACCTCCACCAACACCACACCAAGGGCCCAAACCACCCCAGGATGGCGTGGGGGTCTCTGGTCATGGGCGCCCAATCAGGTTGCAACCATTCAATGTATTGTCCAAAGACAACCAGCAGAGGGTGCTGTAGATTTTTAATTTGGACTGTTGGATTCAGGAAAGAAAATACTTTAATACAGTTATATACCAAAGTGGACATTAGAGCTCGGCTTCATACAAACAAGATTAAAGCTAACACAAGCAGGGACGGTGTTAATACATCACCAGTCTTAAAGAGGCAAGTGAACACTCCATACCAGCTGGTAGCGGTAATCCAACAATTTGTTCGTTGCCAGCCACCAATAAACATCACAAATAAGAAGTAGGAGGACGCAGTGTTATTTTAGGTTAATGTGAGCGTGCTAATGGTAATTATGATGAAAACTTTGTGAGCAATACACCCAGGAAAAGGAATTATCAAGGATTAGTGTTGAGGCAAAGGTGTGTGAGACCCCACAGCAAAGCCCCCAACACCCCGTTCCAAACCCTAGAGCTTTCAGTGTATATTATGTATTAAAACTGAGAAAAGATTAGACTATGGAGGTTAACTGTAGTATCGGTATGTGGAGTTTGTGTGTTCTACTTGTGCCACAGTTGGGATTCAAACCAGAAACAGTGTTGAAAACAACAGGCACGTTTCCACATTGGCTGGTGATCCAAGAAGAAAGAGTGCTGATGTAGGGCTGCTGTCTTGGTAGTTTCTGCAGAGCTCACAATGGCCTAATCTTCTCCATTAACCTCTTAATGTATACCCTCAAAATGGGAATACATCTAGAGTTTAATGGAACAAAAACACTCTAAAAATTGTGCGAGAGAAGAACAAAGGTGACATTTTGTGAATCGGGAGCGTCGGGACATTTCCCGGTGGCCTGGCGCTGAAGTGGCCCGCTCGGCGATGGCCGACGTCAGGTCGGGTTGTGTTTGATTCTTAAATAAACAATCCTTCCTGTGGCTCATTAGGGCATCTGCCCCGATTAACACCGGTGTAGCAGACGCGGGGAACATGTCCCCCGCACTTTTTTTTAGCCGTTTAATCCGTTAATATGCCGTAGCGTATTTTCCGAGCCCTCTTTAAACGCACCTTAAGGGTGCAGATTCACAGACTGGTGTGCGTTCTGCTGAGCAGACCAGCATGTTCAGCTACCAATCCAGACACAGCATAAGGCAAAAACTTTGGAAAGTTTTTTCCAAACAAGCTATGTAAGTAGAGTTATGCTGTTGCATACAGATAATGTTAGCTAAATGATGACTAGTGAATACATGTCAATATATGTTAAGCTATTTAACAATACTAATGTTGCCTATTTTACATCACTTGCTAGTCAGTTCATGCTAGGAATAAACCCGATCGCCTTTCATTTCTGTGTAGAACTTTACTGCTTCCCTCATATTTAAAATAAATATTTGTCAGAAAAGACAGAGCAGGGTCAGGGAGGGTCTGCACAGGTGAATATTGAATATAAGTAACTGAGAAAAAAAAATGAATGGCACAAAAGGGACTTTGAGGGACATTTCCAAAGCAATTTCACTACTACTTATTCTAATTTCATGCTACAAAATTTTGCTTTCCACATTTTCATATCCTTATTGTCACAATAGAAAAATCTGTGTCAGGGGGAAGACTTAGGAGCAGAAGCCAGCAGCAGGGAAGATGATGCAGGGTCTTCACAGGTAAGGAAAGATTAGAAAGAGATTCATTGGTGGGAGAAACCAGACAGGAATCAGGACAGGGTTATTACTGATATTTCAGAATTACTCACATTCCTACTCCAAAATATATTTTATCTGTATTATAATAGGTGACCCAGGATTGATGTCAATCAGTTAAATGGTGCAGTCTGCACATTTACCAGTGTAGTAGTAGATGAGATAGAATTTCAGTTTATGTGATTTGAGTACAGGTTATTGCAGCAGAACAGAAATATTTATTTTGTAGTGGAAAGAAACAGAAAACGCTGTATGTGTGTACAGCCTTTGTTTCATCATTTTACACTCTCACATCAGTAGGCACCCAGGCTTACTCACTCTTGGCGTTTTGTGTTAATTGGGTGCTGGTGTCCTGGGATGGTATCAAATTCCCGGCCTGAATTATTGTCCCAGTCCGCCCCTGGGTGGGGCATATCTAATCATCAATGCCTTCTTTTCAGGAAAACACAGATTATTCCACATAGTTTCGCTTCATTTATCTCCAATTAAAAGTATGTTCAGCAAATAAAACTTTAGAGTGAAGATCATGGATGAACAAGAAGCTGTGACTGTCATAAAATTGGATTGTTGGGGTTTTTGGGGTTTGTTTCTAGTTATGATTTATCTCCTTGTTTAGGCTTTAATCCTTGTTTATTTCTTGCTCCTAATTAATATCCTTTTCTATATGTATCCTGTGTTCTCCCTCTGTAATTAATCCCAGCTGTTTGTCTTGTTAAGTAACTGTGTATATATTGTCCTACCTGTCTCTGATGCCTTGTCCATAAGAAGCCAGGTATCTCACAAAACTGAGATATTTTTCTAAGATTTGGCCTGTCATCCACAAGAAAACGCAGATTTACTGAATCAAAAACGATTCTTCCTAAAAACTCCGACCAAAGTGTAGATTTCTGAATTCTCTGTTTTATTGTGGCCTTTATTGACAGTGGATAGTGTGTAGAAACAGGAGAGAAGGTGGGGGAAGGTGGTATTGAACCCCCGGTCAACAACATCGAGGACTGAGGCCTCTGAACATGGGGCGCCTGTCTTAACCACTCTGCTACGTGACGCCCTGATTTCTCCATTTTAAGCGTTTGCTTGTGGACAGAAATAGCTAGGGCTTTGGGTTACGGAACGTCACTGTCCGAGACAAAAATGCTCCAACATCACACGTGCGACCTGTGTTTCCACTTAGAAACAGCATGGATGCCCTCAGAGGTGTGTTGGCATTATTAATTGTCCAAGTAGTTTTGCTTGCATGTTTTTACAAGCTTAATTACTGTTATATGTAGAAGTTAAAAAGTAGAAAGTTATTCTGATTGGATAGGATTTGTGGGAACTACTGCCCCCTACAGGATTGGCATGCCTGTATGTGCTTTACAATGCACTTCTGTGGTTAGGTGTGCTTTTATTTATTTTTTTGCTTTTATTAAACGAGGTAGAGAGGAGATTTGGTTTAAAAAAAAAATGGCCTTAGTCCCCTGTGGGATCCACGTCATTAATAGTCTTCCTTGCCTCCTGTGTTGCCTTTCCATGTAAGTTTTTGGAGTTACTCATTAAAATCCTCGTTTATGTGACAGTTCTCATCCTGTCTGCAATTGGGTCTTCACTCACCTCTCTCAACACGACAGTGACTTTATATTCAGAGAACAGACATGGATTTCTCCAAACCTCAATTTCCAACTATTCTCATTTAGATTACTATTTACCACAAAACAGAAACTACAATTATTAATATCCTCTGTTGCAGATATCTCCCCACATTAGCATCGAATGTGTCAGTATTAAAAGGGATTGAGCTTCCAGGCAGAACAGTGAGTTCTCAGAAAATTAGCAGTACTGTGATAAACATGAAATGGAGCTCACACGGTCTGTATGAATGGCTGTTTGTTGACTAATGAATAAAAGTGAACCACACTTCCTGTGTGACGCATCATGAATTATTTGTGGACGAATACGCAGAATTACAATTCCACAACCCTGTCAATGTCCTGTGAAAAGATTTTTTTCAGTAGTAATAATCTTTTTTATTCTGACTTAACATTTGAAATGTTTCCATTGCAGCAAAGGGGTGTATTTGTTGATAAAACAAATGTTCATTAGCAGTTGATGAGTTTCCTTGACTCAAGTAATAAATAAAAAATGACTAGGCTTCTATTAATTAATACATAAATCTTATTGTTTCTTGCATTATAGGGTCCATCCATCCATCCATTTTCTATACCCGTCATTCCTATGCAGGGTTGCAGGGGGGCTGGTGCCTCTCTCCAGCGGTCAAGGGGCGAGAGGCGGGGTACACCCTGGACAGGTCGCCAGTCCATCGCAGGCATTATTGGGTCATTTAGCAAATTAAAACTACTTTTGTTAATTCCAGCTGACCTAAAACAACAAAAGGTTGGTCTGATTTAAATTCAGACAGTCTATATATTTACAGTCTATGATATAGACATCTGGTTTCAACTGTGTATTTTTAAAAATGATCAAAATCGAACCCATATTCTTTTGTGGTGCCGTTTGTACATTTACACCATCAAATGATAAGAATAATCTGGGTTATTTAGCATGTTATAAGATAAATAAATAGGGATTCATTTTCAAAGTCATATTTGCATCCATGTCATTTATTTGTTAATAAATGTCACAGTTTCAAAGTAAATATTTAGTTAGCAAGCTAAATATTTAGTTTACAAATTAAATATTTAACTTCAAATATCAAGTATTTAACTTTAATTACTTAGTTAGAAAGCAACCTAAACTTGCTAGCTAAATATTTAGCTTCAAACTAAATATTTGACATATTAGCTAAATATTTAGTTAGTACGTACATTTACTTGTGGATAAGCGGAAGTGGTCTATCAAAATAAAAGCTGGGTCTTGCAAACTTTTATATAAACTGCTGGAGAGACTGAATGTCACCTCTTTATCATTGTTTATTTTCCTCCAGACATGTCCAACATTTTAGCTTAAAACATAGGATGATACATTGTAATAGTAATGTAGATGTTTACCGATGTAGTTACAGCAACAGTGATGCACTAGCAGCACAAGTTTATGTAAAGGTTCCTAAAACCCAGCCTTTATTTTGAGAGTCCACTTCCGCTTTTCGGCAAGGGAATTTGCGTCTTAGCTAAATATTTAGCATTGAGTTACATGTTTACTTCGAGGCTACACTATATTTAGCTGGCAGTTTAACTTGCTCGCTAAATATTTTATTTGAATATTTGTGAAGTAAATATTTAGCTTGCTAGGTAAATATTTAGTTTGACGGTGTGACATTTATAAATTAATAAATAACATGGATGTAAATGTGACTCTGAAAAATAAACTTATATTCTTTTTCTCCTTTGACAGGCTGAATAACCCTAATGATTGCTGTTAACCTCTGAATGTGTAGGGTGATTCAGTACCCTCTGTCTCCCACATGTTTATCACAAAGATTTTCCTTTAAAGCAAGTTGCAAAATACATTTTAAAACATGTCACAGAAGGATGCAGGTTTCTTTGTATTATGACACATATTGTATTATGACACATATTTTAAAAAATTATGTTTTTCAAAGTTTTATGGGTTTCTAATGAGCAGAGGTCAACCAAATAAGCATGTCCCCATTTAGTTGTTTTTTCAGTGAATAAAAGATAAATGTAAATAGACAGTAACCATAAGTTTTTTTTCTGGTAGTATAATTATTTGCCTGTCTTCTTTAACCTAAATTAGGCAAGGCAATTATGTTTGTATAACAGACTTTCAATAACAAGACAACTCCAAGTGTAGAGTAAAAACAGCAGTAAAGCATAAAACACACAAAGAAACATATAGGACATTAAAACAATACTCAAAGGTAGCTCTAATTAGATGAGTTTTTAGCCTTGAGTTAATGGAACTCAGTTTCAGCAGGCAGCTTTGCAGTGGTCTGGAAGTTTGTTCCAGATAAAGGGAACATAGAAACTGAAAGCTGCTTCTCCATGTTTGGTTGTAATCCTAGGGATGATTGGTAGACTAGAGTTGGAAGACCTGAGTGTTCTGGGGAGTTGGTATAGTGACAACATATCTTCAACATACTCTGGTGCTAAGCCATTTAATGATTATTAAAATAATAAAATGATTTTGAAGTCTATTCTCTGAGCTACAGGGAGCCAGTGTAAGGACTTTAGAACTGGGGTGATGTGCTCTACTTTCCTGGTTCTAGTGAGGAACACGAGCAGCAGCGTTCTGGATCAGCTGCAGCTGTCTGACTGACTTTTTAGGCAGACCTGTGAAGACGCTGTTGCAGTAATCAATCCGACTAAAGATAAATACATAGATGAGTTTTTCGAGGTTCTGTTGCAACATTAGTCCTTTAATCCTAAAAATGTTCTTCAGGTGATAGAAGGCTGACCTTGTCATTGCTTTTATGTGAGTCCATCACTACACCTAGTAGTTCCTCTTTAGGTCCAAAAATTATTACTTCAGTTTTGTTTCTGTTCAGCTGGAGAAAGGTATGGCACATCCATCCATTGATTTGCTTAATACATTCATTTAGGGTTTGGATGGGTTCAAAGTCACCTGGTGACATCATAATGTAAAGCTGTCATCTGCATAGTTATGATCACTATAATCTGGGCTAGCAGGAGCATTTAGATATTAAATAAATAAATAAAAATATGAGAAAAATAAATTAATGTATAAAATAGCACAATTTCATAATGTTCTCCAGTTTAGTTCAACCCTGTAACAGCATACAAATGTCCCTCTTTCAAAAAATAATTGATCAGTCAAACTTTATCAACACCCATGATTGACATCATTCAAGTCTTTTCCTGCTCACACAGTAAACAAAGGTAAGTGTTAACATACTTTCTGACCTATATTTTATTGTTTATCATCAAACTGACTTTGTCAGGCTCGATCTTTCAACACTTACATGCAAAAATGATCATAATTGTTTTTGAAAAAGCTAATGATTGTCTTTCTTGTTTTTATCATGCTGTATTCTGTTCCAAGCACTAGCTAATGTAGAAGTATGGCCACTTTTAGCTAAAATCGTCAATCTCATAAAACCAAAAGCTTTAAAACTAAATGATCTAATAACCCAATGTTTGAGATTTTCTGCCTAAGGTAAACCAGTTTCTCAGAGGTACAAATAGTCAGAATCAGATTCAATGTTCAGAAACACAACTTCGTGTTGGTAGATTTTTCAGAAACCAGAGACCCCAATGTGTACCGAATTCAGAGAATGATCCTGTAACTTTACACACGCCACCCCTTATGTTCTCCCTGTACGTTGGACCAGAAGCCACTCACTGTGGTCAGTTAGTGTGGAGTATTTGTCTGAGGTTGACCACAGTCCCTTCATGATTTCTGCTTCAAACTGAAGCCAGTCACCAAAAGCCTCGCCCTGCCTCGGCGCTCATTTATCTCCATTAAGCTCCGACGCCACATTCCCAATTTTTTTAAACAAATATGTGTTAAAGCGACACTTAACAAGCATACAAACACACTCACTCAGCTCTCTTAACACACTCACCCAGTTGCCCTGTGATCTATTTAAATCCATTGTCACACCATCCGCTGCTGCTTCCACTTTGTACCATAATTAATATGCAACAACAAAGCTGAGGATAATTGAATTTTCTTTCCATTTTCATAGAGCAACGAGTATCATCCAGCGTGACACTTGATCAAAGGAGAGCTCCTGCTGACCGCGGATGCTGACAGATGCGAGTGATTGGTTCAGACTGAGTGTGGAGGAGGTTTTTCAGCTTTGATAACTTCATCTTGTCTGAAGAAAAAGGCTTGAAAGTACAGAAATATTATGAATCAAACTTTGCATGGCTGGTTAAGGTCTCAAATTGGCTAGATATTACATTACTGGTCGGTTAAAGAGAAAAAGGGGGATTAATTTAAATACACTATAAAGACACGTACAGAATAGAAAACAGCACAAACAGATTTAGGATGATTTCATAATGACACTGATCAGATGTTCTGTTGCTGGTTTGGATTCAGTTGTTGATACATCTTCCTCTGCTGCTTTTATTGAATTATTTCTGCAGTCCAATCTTTTTGTATCATGCAAAATTCGACACAATGAATTTTGCCTTTGCTGTAAGGTTTATGTCTTCTAAAATAAAAGCCAGAAATCCTGGGGAAAAACCACATATTTGTATTGTGAATGTACAGTTTGGGGTTTGCACAGCGGGGCAGTTAGTAGAACTGTTCTCTTGCAGGAAGAAGGTTCTGGGCTCAAATCCTGGCCTGGGGTCTTTCTACATGGAGTGTGCATGTTCTCCCCATGGATGTGTGGGTTTCTTATGGGCATTCCGGCTTCCTCTCTTAAAACATGACATTGGTCTCTCTAAATTGCCCTTAGACAACCTTGCACAAACTCACCCCTGTCTTGTGTGTCTCTGTGTTGTCCTGTAACGGACTGGTGACCTGTCCAGAGTGTTAATGAAATATTTTCCCTATTTGTCCGGTGTATTTAAACTGTGACAGAAAAATCTGAAGGTCATTGGTCAATTTTACAGATTGCAATTCCCACCCCTGACCACTTGGGGCAGACGCACAGACATTTTTAACTTTACGCATAGAGATCATGTAACTGAATCAATCCAAAAAAGATTCCTGTGAGAGCATCTGAACATCACCTCGGACCAGGACACCGTACCCAGTGCATCTCGCTTTCCGGGAGCTGACAGCGCGTTGTATAAATCATTACATGGCTTAGCACCAAAATATGTTGAAGACCTGTTGTCACAGTACCAACCACCAAGACCACTAAGGTCCTCCAACTCTAGCCTACTAAACATCCCTAGACTCAGAACTAAACATGGAGAAGCAGCTTTCAGTTTCTATGCTCCCCTTATCTGGAACAGACTTCCTGAGGAGTGTTGAGCTGCTGAAACTCTGAACTGCTTTAAATCGAGACTAAAAACCCATTTGTTTAGAATTGCCTTCGAGTAAATGACTGATGTCATATGTATGAAATGTGTTCATGCTCTCTTGCTTTATTGAACTTTCTCTTGCTTTATTGTGTATCATGTGTAATGTGTGTTTCTTTTACTTTTAATTTCCAATGTTATGTTCCATGTGTTTTAAAAAAAATCACCAAATCATGTAAAGCACCTTGAATTACCCTGCTGTTGAAAGTGTGCTATACAAATACAATTGCCTTGCCTTGCCTTGCCTTGAAGAGTTACGCCTACTTTCCACCGGACGCAACTGATTATGACCGTTATGGTCAATGTGTCCGTTTCCACCGGACGCAAAGTGGTATGAATCAGACGCGTTGGTCCTCTCATAAATTGGCATGGTGGGTCTATTGTTTACGCGCTACGCTTCTATAATGTGTCAAGCTCTGCAGTTTAGATCGGGCCGGACATGAAATCAGACACAAGGGCAGTGTAAGGTATCCAGAAATTTCGTAATAGAAATTCAGATTTCCGATTGCTTAAGTATAAAAAAACAATACCAAACGTCTTTACCTGTGACATCAAAGTCAATGAGTCTGTGGGTCTAATCTGTTGGTTAGACGCATGGAGCGCACCTGTGACTGCATCGTACACAGACCGGCGGTGACCGATCGCTACACCTTAACCACTGATGTTGCAGGATTTCCTCCCACTGACATGACAGAAACGCTGCCTTTCAAAGAGTCTTACCGAATTCTGGTTACTTCAATTGGAGAAATGTTCCTTGATTTCAAAACAGTGGCTGGAGTCGCGCTCGTAATTCCAGTCTCCAGTGTGGCAGCGGAGCGCAGTTCAGCTCCATGCGGAGTGGAGCGTTCAGGCCTCATAATTAATACATGTAGCTTATTAATCTGCTGCATCCACAGAAGATTGTGCATGCTCTAAACCTTAGTTGACCTGTCATGCTCCATCATGTGACCACTTCTGTTCTCAATACATCACTGAACAAACACCAGGACTCACAAAGACTATCAATTTACTAGCTTATTTTTCCATATTGCAGTAAGGTTTTTTTTCGGTGTGGACAGGGTTTAACAATTAAGAATTTATTCTTTTCATTATGCTTATATGACTGTATGGTGCATATTCCCCTTTTAATTAAAGGCCTATCCATCAAAATTAATACAAATGCTGTCAAGTTGTACAGTTGTACCGGAGGCCTTCAAACATCCAATTATTTTACTTCGCCCGATCACGCCTTTCAGTATTGATTTGCTATTCCAGAGGCACAGCTCATTAGGCTGTAAAGCAGGCAACTGTTAAATAGCACATTTTGAAGCTGAATGCCTCATGAATTCAGCGCGGGTCAATGGCTTAGTGAGCAACGAGTCAGCACTTCCGTCCTGAGTTTGGGAAACTGAACAACGAGATGCGGTCCATTAACAGGTTGTTTCTCAGAACCATCTGGCCGGCATCCTGGAAGCCTTAAAAAATGACGAGTCTTCTTCACAATCTGTGCCAGGGGACCTGAACTATCTATCAGGGTGAGAAGACATACAGACCACTTTTTGTCAAGCCTGTTTGTAAATTATGGATAATATTTACAATAGAGAATAATAGAGCACATCAAAAACTGTGGTTCCAGCTACAGCTGACTTTACTTTTTAGCTGGAGGTGTAATGTATAGTCCAGTTTCACCATCAGGATTTTTCCCCTCAATTTTATCAATAAATGTCACTAGTTTTATACAACATTTCCTAAATAATACTCTGGAGCATGACAGCTGGTCTAACTGGTCTATGCTGATTTTTGTTATGTTCATTCTGTGTTACTTTCTTTTCCCATCAGCAATTCTTCTTTTTTACACAGGGTAACAATGTTTTTTACCTTTTTTGCTGACGGTTTTGGCTTCACTGTCACCTTCATCAGACCATCCAGAGCTGTTATTGTGGCCTTTTCTTCTGCAATTGAAATACGTCCCAAAAGACAAGATACCACCACAACAACAATGCACCATCATCTATGAAATCCTATGCAAACTCTGCAAGAAGACATATATTGGAGAAACAGGGTGACCATTTCAAACTTGAAAGATGTTTCATTAAAAAGAAATATGAGACAGAAACTAACAAAAAACACGCAAGAGCCACAAAACAAGAATCAGTAAACACAATCAAGAGATCGTAACGGATCACAGTCAGAGAAAATCATATAATGGTCTGGGACAACTCAAAAATCATAAAAACCAAACAAGAAAGATTCGGTAGGTGCAGCATCCTGCAAGGCTCTCTGGGTGAAGCATACTCGGCAGGTACATATAAATGGAAGATACGTAGCAGCAGGTAGATTGAACAATTGTCATCATGACGGAGTCGAAATTGTATTGATATGTACGCCGGTGTTCCGACTATATGTGCTACCCCTCAATCCGTGCTACCCTGTAGCACTGCGCATGCACATTTCCATGTTACGTCAAAATTCGCTTACTCAGCAAATCTGTCATCAAGAATTCCTACCTGGAAAATCAATTTAGTTTGTTTGATTTTTTTTTTTAAGTTTACTGTAAGTTTTTTTCGAAATATTTCAATTACTGGCTAATTTTTGTTCAAAATATTTTAAGGCTTTCCTTAAGCTACTAGTTTCAAGTTTACATGACAGCCCTTGTATGTTAGTTTAACTTCTGTGATCGTTACACTGCATGTAAACAAGTCCCATTAATTAGAGTCGTAGAATAAATGTGTGTATTTTGCGGGCTATTTGTGCTTATAATCATACTACATTTTAACATATTTTGGAGCAATAACACTGCTATCTGCTTACTGGCTTACTGTCTTACTGGCTTGGTATATATTCATTGGCTGCTTTACAAACAAACTAATAACAGATTTCCAGAGTGTGCTATTCATCTATACGTTATAACGTGATAGTTTCACGTTTTTACAATAAACCATCACGTTATAACGGGATAGTGTCTAATTTCTGTATTATGTGGCTGACAGCTCCACGCCGCCGTACATATGACATGCTGAAATATAGAAAATGTACATGGGATGAAGACATTTGAGGCTGCCCAAGACGTGAAAATCTGTCACGTTAGACGGTATCGCTTGTCAAAGCAGTGAATCCCCTGGTCTAACCATAACAGATTTTACGACAGTAGTAGAAAACAATACCTTTTCCCCAACTTTAGGGGGACCCCGAGAGCAAAACTTACTTAGTGTTGCTTTAAGAGACTAATCTGATGCTTCACATTAGCAAGTATTTTATTCAGTAATTATAACGAGGTCAAAATGAAGGTTCAGCACCATGGACAGCAGCACAATTAGCAATGAACTATACTGAGTTATTGATTAGTATTAGCATTTTCAGTCTCTATTATTACAGAGACACAAATACAAAACTATTGCACTGAGATCCTCCTGAGGAATCAAATTTAATTCAATTCAAAAATACTTTATTGATCCCAGAGGGAAATTAAGTGTTGTTGTAGCTCATACAAACAAATGATTAAATAAAATAGAAACAATGTTAATGAAAGAAAACATGCATATTGTTCAACGAGTCATCCTCATTTTTGACTTTTACAAGAAGATAGGTGAACACTAAGACCCTGTTATTTTAATAAAGGTCTCATTCAATGAGAAACCGTGTAATACTTGTTCTTTTTGAAATACGATTGATCACTCTGAGTTGCATATGCATGCTGCACGGAACATTTTCTCCAACCCCCGTCCCATTGCCTGCATTGGCCGCAGAGAGGAAATAGATGACAAAAACGAGTGAGTCAGAAAAAGCCAGTCTCTTCTACGTCACAAATCTTTTTTTTATTCCTGGCCCCGCCCACCTTGGCTTGTGAAGGCCCACAGGAAGGTTGTATTGATTTGCAGCCAGGAGTTAACATATTAGTGTTATTCTCTTTACCTAAGAAAGAATAAATGGTTGGAATTTGTCTTTGGAACACCGCCAGCACAGTAAGTTAAGTTAATTATTTGTTTGAAGGCAGCATAAGAGATGCGTTGCTGTTAGCCAATCAGAGGCGAGACATTTGCATAAAATAAATGTTAATGAGTTAGACACGTATTTCTATCCTATCCCCCCACTCACTAATCCGACAAACTTCTGCCTCCAGAAACAGAAGCAAGAGAGCATTTTTTTTCCCAGAAAACAACTCACAAGGCATTCATGCAAACTACAGACCATAGCAAAGTTGTTGAAAATACAGGTGAATGAGAGCTTTAAGATAAAGTATTAATCACTACTTGTATCATGCTGCAACGTTTACAAACATGACCAACATAGAACTGACTAGATCATTTGATTAAAGCAGTGTACACAAATTAAAGCACGTGAAAATATTTAGAGAGGTCATTTAGGAAGGACCTTGGTGACATTTGATCATCAGGCAATATTCAGGAATTTTTCACTGTTAGGCTGAAAATATTCAGCTACAGTGGATCCACGCCTGTTTTCAGGGATTTTTCTCTGTAACATAACTCCTAATAATTTCCAAGATAAATTAGCCTTTTCTCAGAATTCTTTTGTTGAGCATATCTGAAGAATTCAAAAGAAAATGCTTACCTAGATACCTAGACACACTATCTAGATCTAGACCCTACAGAGCACTTTTGGGATGTGGTGGAATGAGAGAACCTCATTGGGGGATTTGTTCGAGTAACATGTCTAATATAGAAGCTAACCTATCTTGACATGATGTTATTTTGGCACGCCATTGGCTGTTGTTTGCAAAGCAGCCAATCCAAAACAGCTGAACAGTTGAGAAACAGTTAAAATGTGGTCCTAAAAGTCTTTGCTCAACACAGCACCAGTCCACAAGCACCACAGAGGTATTAGCTAAAATAAATTTTCCGTTTACTTTATTTTACCGTGGTTCATTTTAGGCGAAAATACTCAATGGTTCAACATTCAAAATAATGGTTAATAGTTATGTTACTCCAGTGCATAATTTTCTGAGTTGTTTTCCTGCCATTATTACCATGTAAAGTTGATAATAAAGAGATTATTTAAGAAAATAAATACCACAGTATCTTTGATGTCCAGGGTGTACCTCCCCTCTCGCCCGATGAATGCTGGAGACAGACAGCAGCCCCCCCCCCCCCCCTCCCCCCGCAACCCTGCAGAGGATGGACGTGTATAGATAATGGATAGATGGATGGAAATACCACAGTATAATTAGGAATATATATGTAGGACTGTCAAAATAAAAGCTGTGAATTCCTGTCACATCGTGTCCACTCTAAAGACTAAGTTGCAAAGAGGAGTTATGAAAAGATAAAAAAAATCTTCTTTCAAATGTTCCATGAATTATGTTTAATGCTATTATTTCTGCCGTTTCACACGACTGTTTCATAAAGGTGACTGATAATACAGATGTGTTCTTAAATAGGTGCAAATCACACAAATTAATTAGTTGTCATTAAGAGCATTGTAATTTTTTAAAGATATAACATACTGCACGTGTAATCTTAGCATGTTCTGTTTCATGATGCAATAAAAAAGTGACATGTTTTTCACAGCACAACTTAATAAATCAAAATAAAATCCGTAAAGTGAAATGTGACGGTTTGACATCAGAGGCCAAAGTGAGCCAAAATGAACATGTTGCTTTTATTCAGTTCTTCTCCACAATCCCTTTAATGGCCTCCTGTTTCCAAATAATGAGGCAGAATTTTTTTCCCAGGGAGATATTTTGCTATTTAAAGTGTGGTGTAACAGTGAGACCCTGGTTATAATGGGGACTGGCACAGCAACTTTGCAAAGACAAGATAAAGAACCAAATGCAAGAAACATGAAGGACAAGGAAGGTTGTTACCCCTGCTTTGTGTGTGTCAGTAATTGTTTTTGTATTCATGCCTTGTATGGCTCTATGGTCCTTTGTAGTGTTTTTAATCACAGAGGGAAATTAAATATTGTTGTAACTTGAATAATATTCAAAGAGTTGCTGTAGATGCTGATGGCTGTGGGCAGGAAGGATCTCCTGAAGAAGCTTCTGACCAAAAACACTTTGTTGTTGCAGAACAGCATGATGAAGAGGATCCTGAGGGTTGTTTGTCATTTTCTTGAATTGATGAAGAATCCTTCTTTGCATCATCCGAGGTTCCACAGACATTCCCTGAACAGAACCAGCCTTTTTTATCACCTTGTTTTAGACTGTGGATCTGATGCTCCTTCCCCAACAGATGATGACAGAAGAGATTACACTTTCCACAACAGAGTTAGACGATCTGTCGCATCTTGCTGCAAACACTGAAGGACCTAAGGTTCTTTAAGAAGACCAGTCTGCTCTGTCCCCAGGTTCAAACACAGCTAACCTTCCGAATTGGCAAACTGGCTATTGGCACGATCACACAACGATCTCAAACGATCTCAAACGCTTCTTTTTTTGCGTTTTCTTTAATCTACGTACACAAACTAAGGATGTAGGGATGTCAGTGTGTAATTATCACGATCAAATGTATTCTACTCTGTTTTGGCTGTGTGTAAACAAACAGTTCTCTACACGGCAGACAGAACTTCGGGGTCAGACCACTTGCCTCAGAAAGACAAAAACAAAATCCAAAATGAGCTCTCGTTATCATTTTTTTCCATATTTGTCGAAACGAAAAATCGGATAAAGGTTTGTTATCTGATTTTTTTGTCTGAAACCACAAATGAAAAAACAAGTGTTTTTCATTTTTTGTTTCAAACGAAAAATGAACTGCCTGAATGTACACAGACCCAGAATCTTGGCCAAGTGGTAAAAGATCAGAGAAAGTTTCCCTTTACCACTAATTTCTGAACTGATGACCTTGGAACCTGCAGATATATGGAAATGGCATCTTGTGTATCTTCTGACTGCCCTCTCGCCACCCAGCAGTCTAACAGTAAATAAATACACTGTTACATGTTCAGAGAAAACTTTAGCAACCCCTTGCTGTTTGCACATGTAGTAAACACATATCTCAAAGTGGCAAAAAAACAGACAACAGCTTCATTTGTGTGATTCCCGGGGACTCCATTTCAAAATAACTCTGTATTTGTCTTACAAGAGCCCGCCGCCTATTCGCCACTGTGCATACAGTAGACAACACAGCCTCTTTCACACTCCCCCACTACTGAAATGCAGTTACAAATGATCACACAAGGAGACCAAAACCAGTTTAAGGCAAGAAAAACAGAATGATGTAACCCATGTAATGTATGCAGCTAACTCGAGATAGTAATAAGAGTGTGGAGATTTAAGGCAATTGCTTTTGCATTAGTGTGAAATATAAGCTAATCAGTGTTTTGGTTTGCAGGAAAACAGGCCACAAGATGAGATAAAGGCCTCACTTCTCTCCCCCGGTGATGCACGTTGGTGGCTTGCTAATGGTGGCTAATTTGCTAGCACGGCATAATTGAGTTCCGGAAGCAAACACTCCAGGGGAAATGTGAACACCAACAGAGATAGTGGTCGGATGAGGGAGACAATGTGTGTGCGTGTGTTTGCGTGTGTGTGAATGTGTGTGTGGTTGGTTTGCTCACAGTATGACTATAAATGACATTCTCTCCTCCTGCTCACGTTCAAACCGCTTCCCTGCTTGGAAAGGTACTCAACATTAAATTTAATGATGAAAATGCCACATCTACATGCATATTTGTACAGTTTGTGGGAATGTGCCTACCTAAATGAGAAACTGCAGGAAGCAGAGCCTTCCATGCACAATGCCGCAGAAACAGTGTCAATGCAGAGGCTGCAGGTAAGAATGGATCCCACACAACTGAACAGATCACAGGTGGGTTCGTTTATTATTAACAATTAAGAAAAGGGAGAACTTTTCCTATAAACACTGTCACAACAAGTAGTCATTGTTTCAGAGTTTTTCTGCCGCTTCAGGATGTTGATGTAGAAATTGATAATGGAATAACTGAAATACGTATGTGTGGGCGGGGTGGACGAGTAAGCAGCATGTTGGCTACTGTTATTTTCTACTACCAATGGAATATGTGCAGTGATACATTCTCCCTGCAGCATTACAGTAATTGCTTCAGCGCAGTCCGACTGTAGAAAGAAGACCTTTCCTTTCAGTTTTGCTCTGTATCTCTCTGCTAATCTTCACATTTCTTTGACGGTGATGTGAGTGACTCAGCAGGTTGGACTCAACAAAGTGCTGCAAACTATTTCTACTGGAACTGAAAAGGCAAATAAAACTTCTTGCTAAATGTTGTATAGTATTGACATGTGCCTTTAGCTTCTTGTGTGCACTTTGTATCTTTCCGCTGACTTATGGGTTATCTGTAGACAGCTCAATCCCCCTCAACAGACTGTTTTTTACACACGCACACACACACACACACACACCCCCCCACACATATATATATATATGTATATATATATATATATATATATATATATATATATATATATATATATATATATATATATATATATATATATATTCATTTTTGTTGCAACAAATCAAAGAAAATATGAAGGTTTTCAATAAAAGGAAAGATTAAAAAAATATTTCTATGCCATCACATTGTACATGCTAATTCTGCTGTTCCCAGAGGTGGGTAAAGGCAACAGATCAGATGGAAGAATGACCTCGCTCTTGCAGGGCCATGATGTGGATGTTTTTCCCTAGAAGTTACTTTTTTGGGGTTGCTTACATGGAAGTAAGGTTCAAGCTTGCTCTCAGACTAATTCTGAGCAGCAGGAAAATCAGCTTAGCCTGGTTTATCCATCAATTCTCTTCCACTTAATCCGGTGTTGAGTCGCCTTCCCTCTTCCCAGCCACTCAAGCCAGCTCCTCTAGGGGAATCCCAAGGTGTTCCCAGGCCAGCCGAGGAGCATAGTCTGTTCAGCGTGTTCTGGGTCTCCTCCTGGTCTGACGTTCCCGGAACACCTCACCAAGGAAACATCCTAACCAGATGCCCGAGCAACCTCAACTGGATCCTCTCGATTTGGAAGAGCAGTGGCTCTTCTCTGAGACCAGGGGTTGCGTAAACCAAATGTTTTCCGCATTTGACCGTTTTGTTCCAACAGTGATGGAAAGATCTGAAGGGTGCCTGTCGGTTTGACAGAATAGTATTCACACCTCTGACCACAAGGTGCAAATGCGCAGACATTTTCATCATCTTCTCAGACCTGGACACTGTACTCAAGGCATCTCACTAACCGGGAGCTGACAGCGTGTTGAAAAGAGTTACTGAGGCTTTGGAACGTGTGACCATAGATGAGGGTAGAAACGTACATCAACCGGTAAATTGAGAGCTCCGTTACTGCGCCCGCATCACTGCAGCAGCCGCACCAATCTGCCTATCAATCTCCCATTCCATGTTTCTCTCATTTGGGAACAGGATCACCCAAATACTGAGATCTTCTTAAGAAAACCATGTAAATATTAGAATTAGCAGCAAGAATGCATATGCACTTTATAAATAGAATAGAAAATAACAAATGACTAGAATTGATAAAAGCAACATGTATTGATCAATATATTGGCTGTTGATCTTGATTGTGTTGCCATTGTACCACTTTTTAATTGACACAACAAAAATGCTTGTGTGCTCCACCAAGACTCAGGGTCACAGGACTCTTAGACTTTTGAGAGTTTGGGAACCACTGGTTTTGCTAATCGCAAATGCAACAGTTGCAGTCGTATTAATGCAAAATTAAAACCTAGACTGGTATAAAGTTTTCACGACTCCATCCAACTGCAAGTTCTAAGCTATAGAGTCTAAACCATGATAGCCATTAGCATGGTGAGTGGAGGACAATATCAGTTTATCATGGTTATCATATCCATTTGTGTTTTTTAGAACATGAGTTTTATATAAATGCCAGCAGCTCTGCCTGGAACTGTAATGTTTTCACCTGATGTTGGTTCAGAAAAAGTAAATGTACATCTAAATCTACCTCTAGATCTCCAGCTAACAAATTGCTAAACTGCCTTCTCAAAGTATGTCTCTAAGCAAATGTAGGCTACCACTATTAAATCCCATTAAAACAATAAAGGTATCCTTATACATGTGCTCAAAATGCTCCTTCAAATGGGTCTATTTTTGGCAATTTACATGCTTTCTCAGTTGACTGCTGATAAAATGTTTTACCAACAACATAATAACTTCACTTTGTTACTGCTTTTTGTCCACAAGCATTTAAACCCATTGAAGATAAGCTGTGTGCAACCTGTGACCCCAAAGTTTCAAATCTCAATCAAAATCACCTTTCCATCATGTCTACTCCATTCTGACTCAAAAATAGATGACCTTTCTCCAAGCGTGTTGACACGGAGGCAGTGTGCATTTCATTGTCTCATTTCTGTGATGCAGAGATACTTGATGTCTGCCATAGTCGATTCAACCTGTCCTCCTCAATTACACGCACCCGGTAAGGCTCGAGGTACCTACTCATTCAGAAGACTCCACTGTAACAATAAGATGTGAACATTTGTGATGCTATGTTTTGTTTTGTGAAGCAGGAACCGGCATCACATGTGAATACTAGCTTTTATAGGGACAGTTCTTGCAGGATATTACCCAGATAATTGAAAACACCAGGAGTTTATGGAACCAAAGCATGATGGCATAAAAAAATAGTTCAGAAAAGTGAACTGGTTAGGTAAAAGCTACATTCTACTTTGAGTGGCTTTAATGATGGAAGCAAACAGAACAGCTGACTCAATAAAACAGTATCTTCCATAGTGTGATTGAAAATTAGTCAGTTCTGAGCAGCTTGGTGAGATAGTCTAAGTCATACCTGTTTCTGTGTGGATTAAGGGTAGTTTCTTTATTCTCTCTTATATGCTGTTAATATGTTGAGCAGATGCATTGAGCAAATCAACGCATGTAATTATTAAATAGGAGGGGCCCCTGGATGGAGCCCTGGGGCACCCCACATGTGATTTTTCTGTTCTGATGGAAAGTTGTGTGTTAAAACAAAGAAGTTCCTCTTGTTTTGGTAAGACTCAAATAAAACAACTGCTTCTTATAAGCAGAATGGACCAATGTTCCAGTCTCACTTGGTTTTATCTGAATAAAGAAATGTTTTATCTCCAACATATTTAGTACAGACTGTTTTTCACAAGCTCAATTATTTCTTGAGAACAGAATTTAGTTGCAGTGGTAAGCATGTGTTGAGCCTTCCTGTGCAAAACAGGAAAGGTTTTATTACTTTCATAAATGAAAATATAAAAGTGTTGCCAGCTTTTTGCACCTGTAAAAGCTGGATCGAGGACCAGTTATCTGTAACCATGGTGAAATTATATTTAACATGTTTATGCATGGGCTGTATGTAGGTGCATGTGTGGACCAGTTTGTATTTCACAGTGTGTAACAGGCTGGGAAGAGCTCAGGTGTGAGTGTGTGGGCGTAATCAACCCTCCATTCCGTCCGCTGACAGCTCTTTCACTCTTTCTGTCTGAAGTCAGCGATTCACCAGGAGCCAATATATTACTGTTGCCCAGTCACAGGGTCGTTCGTGGAGAGGTTCAGGGCTTTGTTGGGATAAAACATTACAAATTACGTTTCTGAAACACCATCAAACTATATTTTCTCTCTTGGCTGTATATCTGTTTTTCAACATAGAAATGTATGCTGATTAAATATTTTACTTTTTAATCCTTATCAATTACAATGTTTAATATAGTTTCCTGATTTCTGACAGTTTCAGATCCCTTGTGGAAGTTGTTCATATTTACTGCATCTGCTTGAAAATATACCCCATAAAAACAGCTGAGATGCATTTCACATGTTAAATATACTGGGATTTTACAAGGAAATGCAAAAGGTGGGGCTTCAGAGAAATCAATTCAGATCTGAAATTAGGCTCGGCGTGTTCCCTCTTTGTCTAAATAAAACCAAATGAATTATTAACTTTTGTTCTAAAGATATGAATAATTCTGGAGGTTTTCAGGTGAACAAATTCATGTTGGCTTTGGCTGGTTGTCTGCAAAGATGCTGCATCACTGGAAGCCTTTCTATTCTCAGGTTTTAGAGATATTACCTGGACCGATGACGACAGACCTTTATAATTTACATTTTGGAAAAAGATATGAAGACGTATGACCACCATTATTTTCAAAATGAAACAAATTTCTCAGTTTGACTATTCAGAATTGAGATTGGGTGGTGATTTTTTTCTAGATTATTTATCAGTTTTACCCTCTTTAAAATCCCACAGTACAAAACGCTTTATGTTTATGCTTATTTATTAGATACATTTCTTTACTTTTGAAGCTAAAAAAAAATCCAAAGAAAGTGTTTTTGTTTGGTAAAAAGTCAAACCAGACTGACTCCCTAGCTTTCATGTTTTGTGGCAAGCATCTGACCCACATGCAAGAAAACTCGGAGGAGATGATGGTATAAGTTTAACGGAGTTATTTTTAACAGAATATTGAGGTTGACATGCAGGGCGGACAGGTAAGGTTTGAGGATGTAGGAAGCGAGGAGCCTTGAGGTTGCTGATCATAATGGTTGTAGTCCAGAGGATTATTGCGCAATGATGCTTTAAAAGAAAACCTGAGACACCATGGAGGAATGAATCCGTTCGGGAGCTCAGGAGGTAACCTTGAGACAAGGAAGTAGGTTAGCATAAGCTAGGAACCACAAGGGCTATTCTGCAGGCTAGCGATACCCACACAGGTTGACACACAGGCGTCAAATGCCAAACAGCAAGCTCCTGTTATTCTCCTGCTAATGGCTGATTAGATGCGGGTGTGCGGAAACACCTGCTCAGCGCCGCCCCCTGGTGGAAATCTGCAGCTCCGCAGAGGAGAGAAAACCACACAAACACAGCAAACCCAGATCTCTGACAATGGCAGCAGTGGTGAGTCAACAAATATCTTTCATAGAAGAAGATGTTCCAAAGTTAGTTAACAGCTGATCAGTACATTTATTCAGTGACATCATTAATTGAAATGACAATGAATCTAAAAATGTAAACACCTAAAAGGACAGGTTTTTCTTACATGAACAACATCAACATGACAAATGATTTGTTTTTCTAAATGAAACATGTAATATTTCCTGTGGAATTCAACAGAAAAACTCTTCAACTACACCTTTTGGTTTAGTGTTTAAAGCATTCTATCTTAAAGTGAATTTGATGATCCTTAAGCAAAGTTTGGCTGTCCCAGGAGAATATTCCTGACGTTTGCTTATTTGCATCCTTTTGCCATGCAGAAGACGATTGTGACACTGAACAAGAATAAAGGGATTTCCTTGTGTAAAGGTATCAGTTGTTGGAGGAGTAGAACTAAAAATCATAACAGTCGGAGAAACAAACAGAACAAAAGTGAAGAAAATTCTCCATAACTGATTAGCAGAAAAGACTCAGATTGATCACGATGATTCCCAAGAGTGTGACTACACCACAGAACGAGCTGCAGGAATTTCCAACAAGTGCTGGCTTTGTTCTACACATGACAATGACCTGCTGTATTGTCCAATTACCTGGACAAAGGAGTAAGGTTGCAAGACATAATTATTTTCAAACAAAACAAAGACTGGCTAAATCCTTATAAACCCTGTGGAGGAATGTGGGATGGTCTTTCAAACAAAAGTGAAACTTTTGGGTCACAGTTCCAAAATATATGTTCTAAGTACCAGTCAGGTCTGACCCAAAACCTTCAAGTGTCTGGTGGAAAGTTAAAGTTCAGGAGGGATTTCCTTGTTCAGCATCACATAGTCCAAACATTCTTTAAAATCAACTAGTGAATGGTTTCATGAGAGTATTGGAAAATATGTGGAGTGACCTGAAAAAGGCTGTCACAACCTGACAGATTTAGAGAGGTTTTCCAAGGCAGCATGGGCAAATATTACAAAACCAAGACGCTTGGTTGCTGACAGAGTCCTGAAACTGAATTAAAAGGTGCATCAAAACAGTATTATTTTAATACATGTAATGTTTTTAAATAACTTTAACCCCTTATACAGTTGTTTTCTTCCACCTCAAACCACCACACAGCCAAATGGTGGATTTATACCTTTAATGCCTGTTGATGCATATTCAAAAAATATAAAGTCTCATATTGAAAGACCACCTGTGGTCAAAGTTATGCTAAAATATGCCTAAGTAAGCTAATTTGCTCATTAATTACCTACATGAACTATCGATTTCTGCTTAAATTAGGATCTGATTGACTGAACAAACTGTTTTTCCCTAACAACAAATTCAGGTAGTATGGTGTAGGTCTACCAGATTTGTTTTTTTGTTCAGCTGAGTTGCACATCTTAAATGTCACATTTAAAGTGGAAAAGGCATTGCAATGACTGAACATGTTTTTTATTTTAAAAATCTGGCATTCGTTTATGAATATTTCCCTTTTTTGAAAACTGGAACAGAGGCAGCTGTTGAAAGTATCTAACTTCAGGGTTTCTCTTCTGAGAAGAAGTAAATCTGCTCATCTCATGGTGCTGCCAGTGAGCTCAGTGCAGATAGCAAAATATGTTTATTTCCATGTCTCTACCACCATCCCTTGGAATACAGATGGTTCATCTCTCCAGCTGAGTAACCAGAAACCTGCAGTATCCCTGCCAAAAACTCCTTCAAGCTTCTCTGCCAACACCTTCTTGCACCTTCTGCCAGTTTTCCCTTTTGCATTTACACTACATTCCAAGAGGCATCACAAGCTTAATAAGGCTGGTGTCCTAATGGGTAAATCCATTATTGCACTATTACTATTAAAGTCGGGTAAACAACGGTGTACTGCCTCTAACCGCGGACTACTGGATATATTTAGTTACATAATTAGCTTTGAAGTCACACCACTTGGCAGCAACCTGTTAAAACATGGATTCTGGATCAGCATCTTCACACAATGAGACTATATAACTATCATATTTAACAGAATATTTAAGCTTCTTGGGGGGTAGTTTAGGAACACCCAATAAAAAGCAATGAACGCATAAAGACCATTAGCAAAACCCTTCTAGGACCAATCCTGAAGAGCTTCATGCACCCTTTTCTGCCGGGTAAAAGATGAAGCATGGTATATTTATTCTTAGAATGTATTCAAAAACCCTACAGCTTTTTAGAAATCTCATGTTTTTACTGAGGATGGATGCATAACGGACTGTGAGTTGCTCTCTTATCCCTGTTGACCAGCGCGGGTCACTGGAACAGCTTTTCTGGAAATTATTTGAACATTTGCATTAAAGCAGAGGCTCTCTTAAGGAAGATGTTTAATGCCAACATTTTTATGACACCTTTTTTTAGAATTTGTCACTTTTACTGACCATTTCTGTAACTGTAGCCTTAGATTTAATACACTGGAATTGTTTGGTTTAAGCCATGTTGTATTTTATTTTCTCAATTTTTTTTAATTTCAAAATAAACAAACGTGCAAAAAACGTTCTTTATCAAATCCACAAAAAATAAAATGAATACCTCAAATTAATATCACCTTATTGTATCAGTTACTATTTTAGTACAGTTAGGCTGGAACTTTTCTGCAGAATAAAACTCAGCTCTATGGACTATTGAAATGAGACACTCGGCTCACCGTTCAATTATTTCATCTCTGCACACTTCAGTTGCTGCAGGATTGTTTGAGGTAGCACAAAGAGGCTTTGTTAGATGCTGTAACCAAAAATCAGTGGGACTGATGTTTTTTCATCAGGCTGAGCTCCAGTAACTATGTGGGCCTCAAATTGAATTTTTTAAAAGTGCTTTCTAACATTTCTAACATGCATCCATATTCCGGTATACAGGTAGGTTATCCAGAATCATCTAAGCTGTAATAGAAGTGGAATAAATCTGAATGGACAGTGTAACTTGTCAGTTTACAATAATACAAAGACATCTTTAAATGGGAAAACGGGTAAAAATTAAATACGTCCCAAATATCCAGTGAAATTTCCGCATGTCGTGATCCAGATTTATTCCAGATACAGTTCACTTCAATCAAGCATGCTTAAATAAATTTGGACAGGTCGAATAAATGGTGTACGAATGCATTATAATATGAATTATAAAACACAAATTTGTGCAAAATGTGTCTTGATAAACAAAACATGTTTGTATCTGGTATGGGCTGGACAGTTAGTTGCACTGTTGCCTAAGGTCCTGGGTTCGATTCTCCACCTGGTTTCTTTCTGCATGGAGTTTGCATGTTCTCCCTGTGCGTGCGTGGGGTTCTCTCCGGGTACTCTGGAGTCCTCCTACAGTCCTAAATCATGAATGTTGGAGTAATTGAATACTCTAAATTGCTCTTTGGTATGAGTGTGTGCATGGTTGTTGGTCCTGTGTGTCTCTGTATCATCCTTTCATGAACTTTTGACCTGTCAAGGGTGTACCCTGCTGAAGATAGACAATAGATGAAGGAATTTGTTACACTAAAATTTCCTTTTAAAATGCATTTGGCATAGTTACTGTACCGGTAATTAAAAAAACAAATAAAAAAAACCCTCTGTTGTTTTTTAACAAAAGGTCCTTTGAGATGTTTTTACCTCCCTTACAACCATCCTTACTGTGCATGTTGGCAAAAATAAACCTGGGTCCTCAATTCAATTCAGTTCAGTTTATTTATATGGCGCCAACTGACATCACATGTCATCTTAAGGCACTGTACAAGTCATTTCAATTCAGTCATACATACATTGGAATTAATCCTTGAGTTCTTTATTCCAATCAGTTTAAAAGTTTTCTATCTAAGGAAACCCAACAGATTGCATCGAGTCATTCACTTGCAGCATTCACTCCTCCTGGACGAATATGTAGAGAAAGAAGACTGTGTTGTGTCGTTGATTTCACAGCAGTCCGTCATACTGAGCAAGCAGGTCGCGACAGTGGAGAGGAAAAACTCCCCTTTAACAGGAAGAAACCTCCAGCAGAACCAGAACCAGAACCTGGCTGAGTACAAGCGACCATCTGCCACAACCGACTGGGGGTTTGAGAAAAAAGACGAGAGACACAGAAAGAACAAAAGAACTGATGTAGGAGTACTTCTTTGTGAAAGAAAGTAAAAAGTTGGTAACAGGAGAGGGAGAACATCCAGTTACTGGGAGCATCATCCCAGCCGATGCCCCTCTCCAACAATGTACGCATGCTTATGTTAATACTGTCCAAGCTGTGCAATAACAGCAAAATCCCTCAATGCTCCGATCCAAGCATAAGACAGAACTTAATCAATTTCGATAGATGGGAGATTTTCCCAATGGCTAAACTCCCCCGTCATCAATTCGTTGTTTTAAAATAAAATATATTGTTTGAATAATATATTTTTCATGTTTATACAATAGAATATATTGTACGAGCAATATGTTGATTGTAAGAACATGAAACGTTTTTTGTTATAATGTGATAAACATGTATATTGTTAAAACGTTAAAATGATATTGTAAGAACGTGATAGTATATTGTACAAACAAAAAAGTTATATTGTTAGAATAATAAAGTTTTCACTTTATAATGTGATATAGCTCTCTTTTTTTCACCTGGGTGGCTGCTCTGTCTGAAAGGAGCAATTCATCAAGGTTAAAATCTAATCTCTAAAAGAGCCATAAAATGGCTTAAAAAATGAAGTGGGAATTGGGTCCAAAAGACATGTGGTGGGCCTCACTGAGGAGAAATCTTAATGAAGAATCTCAGCTTCTACCAGAACAAAACTGCCCAGCGTTTCCTCTGGTAAAGACACACTTAGATTTGTCTAAAACCATGTTACTTGGAGAAGATAAAATATTACATGTGATGCTGTCTACCTTCCCTCTGAAGTGGTCTGAAAACTCCTCACAGAGAGCGTGTGAGGGGGTTTCTGAAATGCATGGTTACATTTTTTGTCAGTGGTGGAAAAAATAGTTTTGGGATAATTCTTATGATCTGAAATGATTTTGGAAAAGTATGCATTTCTTGAATTTCTTACTGAGTTATTGTATGCTTTGAGACGTTCTGTGTATATTTGATGGTTTATTGTGATTTTATTTTTCCTCCATTTTCTCTCTGCCACTTCTCTTTTGTTTTTTTGATTCAACCTTCAGAAGGCTGCACATGTGCTGCTGAGAAGTTTCAGACTGCAAGGTGAAAACAGAGAGGACAAAAGAGGGTAAAAGATCAGTGAGAGACCTGTGTAGGACAGCGGACCAAAAAAGGAATAAAGGATGATCAAAGATGAGGTAAAATGATGGATGGAGACTGTGGCAGGACTCCGCCGTGCCCTCCGGTGGAGCACAGAAAGGCAAAGGCAGAAAATAGAGTGGTCTCATCTTGTCGTTTGTGACCCTGCATCACTGGCTGCAAAATTTGGCTCCATCTCAGCGTGGATGTGCGAAAGACAAAAGCTGTTGGAAGGGATCTGTGGGCTGTGGACGTGTCGTTATGCTGGGTTTGATTTAAAAATGGAAAGTGACAGGCTTCCTGATATTCCAGTTTACATACCAACACATCTTGCGTTTCAGGAGTGAGACAAAGGATTAGGCGGTAGATTGTCGGGATCCATTTAGGTAACTGGATAATCACAGTGAATGGAGGCATGACACACTGACCCGTCTCTGATTGGAGGCGACTATCAAATGTTTACCAAGATGACTGAGAACTGGAGGCAGACACCAGCCTCTCCTCTGACAAATATAGTCAAAAAATGTTTAAATGCAGCTTAAAGATGCAGAGCAGACTTCTTCCCCTAAAGCTCTGGCTTTTCATCTGCTATTCCCTCCTCTCAGCAGCCAGAAAAAAAAGAACAATCCAGACTGGGAGAAAACATTAAAGATCCAGCCCTCAGGACAAACTCCTGCTGGGCTCACCTGTCAATCAAACCTCTCGCAGCGCAGCTCACTGAAGCTTGATTTTCTGTTTTCAGATGACATCAGTGATAAAACGATCAGCCATTTATCTCCAGGTTGGGCTAAAAATTACCAACAAGGCATCAGACTCTGGATGTAGCTGTGTTATCTATTGATCCTGTCAAGATGACACAAACAGAGAGAGAGATAGAGAGGCAAGGACTAACAATAAAAAACCTTTCTGCTTTAAAGTTAATTTCAGAAAGCTTTATTGCATTTTAGGCCCATTTTGCCTAAGTTGCAACGTTTCTGAGTTCTTTTTGAAATGTTTGGGGGTTGTTATATTTAAAACATAGTAGAATTACTGGAACTAATGATGAATAGTCAGTGTAATGGTGGTGTTATAGGTGTTTGTCCTCTCTCCATCTATGAGAATCTCCTGTATCTGGAGCCAATCCTGTTTAAACTAAGGTTCCCACAACAAGCCTGCATACGAATCCAAACAACTGAACTAAATTCAGACTAGTACAGGTTTACTAGATAAATAAAAATTTTTGTTTGCCACTTTAACATGTTAGATGGGTTTTAGTTCCCTTACAATCCTACAGCCGTTAGTCTCCAGAGCTTTAACTCCAGGTGGAGTTTCTCATTGCAGAATGGCTTCATAGGTCTGGCCAATCTGGAAGTGATTTATTCTGGCCGGTTTTCTGGAGCAAGGATACTTAAGTGAACCCACCACCTCCAGGGTGGGTTCATTCCTCTGACCACTTGGTGCAGAAGCGTCTATATTTTCAACTTTATGCACGCAGTAAAGGTAATTAAATCACAAAAAAAAGATTGAACATCATCTCAGAGCCAGAACCTGCTATCCGGGAGATGACAGCACGATGAAAAGTTACTGAGTATATGGAGTGGGACTGTGACCGGTACGGCTGGTTACAGTTGCACTCCAAAGAGCCTGGTGTCGTGCCAACCACCAGTGCAGAAGCAGCGCATGTGTTCAGAGGTTCAGAAAATCTTTCCGACTTCTGATCACTTCAACTGGAGAAATGTTCCCTCATTTCAAAACATTGGCTGAAGAAGCGCCTAATTCCAGTCTCTAGTGTTGGCAGTGGAGCGCGGATTCAGCCTCCATAACATCTTAACCCCCATGAGAAGTTATCTGTCCATGGCAAAAATCCAAAACCTCGTGACAATAACCTCTACAGCAACCCCACTATTTGATCACGCACAAGTGGATGAGCATTTCAGTTCCAAGTTGAGAGACTGTGCGTCCAGGCCACAACAGGTGAGCTGTTCGTGTTTTAAGTGCAGTTGTTTATTTTAATTTTTTATATGTAGTTCTTTGTTTAGCTTGTTTGGATTGAATATTATTAAAATGAATAAAAATAAATACTATTGAATGTTATTTTAAAAATTTATGGGTTAAAAAAGGGATATTCTGTACCGAAATGATGGACAACAAAGAAGTCTAGGAGCCAGATCTGCTGACAGCGACTGACTATAACTATAACAACTTGTTGACAGCATTTTAGTAAGCACATAATGTTTAGTTTCAAAAAAACGTAAACAGTTTCAGGGTAATTTTACCAGGACTTCATGGTATGCGCATGTCTCCACTACACTGGGCCTGGCCGACAGGAACCGACCGCGTACCAGTCTTGGAGTACGTACTCATAAATGGCCCGATTGAGTTGCTGGGCGGAAGCTGTGCTTAAGTTCACCCTGATTGGTTGTAATTCAGAGAGAAATGAGCAGACGTCGCCAAACAACTAGCTTTGTGAAATAAGAAGAGTTGCTAGCGTAGCAGTTTATAACAACAAACCAAACAGAGACACATCAGCAACCCCTACTTCTTCCATGGCTATCTCTTGTTATTTCTGCTGGTGTGGGCGCCTTTTGGCGCAGGTCGTGATATGCAGAAGTCTTAGCTGATTCTACCCATCCATCCATCCATCCATTTTCTGTACCCATCCATCCTATGCAGGGTTGCATGGGGGGTGGAGGGGTGGGGGTGGGGGTTTGGTGCCTATCTCCAGCAGTCATGGGGCGAGAGGCAGGGTTAATCCTGGACAGGTCCATCACATCACTTTCTCTTGTTGTGGGCGCATTTTGGCGCTGTTAAGTTACGCTGCTCACTGCGGGGAGAGTCGTGATATGCGGAAGTCTTAGCTGAATCCTTAAATTGAAATTTCATGAAATTACCCTGAAATTCCGATAGTGGAAATGTGCCTATGAATTATTAATTAAAAGTACAAGAAACCTCTCATTAACTTTTAAAAATGAATCAGAAAAATAAGGGTAACAGAGTAAAAGGGGAGAACACAAACGCACCATAGAGCTTTTCGTCCTATTACTTGTAAGGAAAATTGTTCCTTCCCTTCCTCTCAACAGTCATGCACAACTTTGTGTTGGTCTATTACATAACATTAAAATAAAATACACTGCTTTTTGTGGTTGGAACTAGACAAAATTTGCAAGTTTAAAGGGTAAAAATATTTTTAGAGGATGCTGTAGATCCCCTTTGTCTGTGAGATGAAAGTTTTAGATGTTGGCATGCAGGTTTACTTTTATATTTCGTCAGTCAATTAGATCAGACCCTCTTGGGAGCTTGCAGTAGGCGTGCGGCGGCTCACCTTCGAGGCCTTCCATGGCCCCGATCCAATCCATCCCATCTGTCTTAGCTCCTTGGATTGTTCTGCTTCAATCACAGTTTGGCTCTGATTCACTGCAGCAAAGTCTGCACAAGGGATGAAGTTTTGTTCATCACTGTTTAATGTTCAACTTCATCCACATCAATACATAATACAAGGCCTTTTGAGAAACTACTTGCACTTTCTTGGCAGAGAAAAACACATCATTGTTAAACCACCACAGACCTGATTTGGCGAGCAGAGTTCGCTCAGCACACACTGGTGCCAGTTTGACTTAGTGCTTTTCTGTGTTGCCGGCTCAGAGGTGGGAAATCTGGGTAAAACCTTCGACCCTTCATTCTTTACTTTCACACATGACACCACTGCACTACAGAGCCACATCAGCCCTGGCTCTGAAGTGTGAAAAGGGCTGCAGATCCACGGTGTGAGGCTTGATTCTTCAGTGTGGCGGTGGAGATTACTGTTGAAGAAAGGGCCACAGAGGCCTTGATCCCTGCACTGCTGAGGAAAACAGCTGGGTGTTAATTGAGATGAGGCTCTCGGCGGTACTGGACCCAGCTGCTGCTGGGTTGCCGCAGGGTTCATGGCTCTGCAAAGTCCCAAGCTCCCAGACCTGCTGTTCATTCCTGTTAGCCACAGCACAGCAGTGAGGGTGGGTCAAGAGTTCTGTGAGCTTAACACCAAAATTTCACCACAATCCACCATTGGGAAAAAGTTGAGCAAGCAAAAAAGTATCCCACCTTTTACTCTTGTGTGGCTGCCTGACTTAGCTAGACCTTACCAGCATTCTTTTTATGTGTTTAACATCACATCATCCTCATGGAGGGCTCAAACTCTGCCCCCTCAAATGCTCATAACCAAACTACCTTCTGGCCCAGTATATTCTCCATAGAGACAATGAGTCAGCTGTTTTCATTTTAGGTAAAAAATAATAAGCAAAGGTCTACAACTCCATGCTTCAAAAGGTCTGATGATAAACGCAAAAAAACTCAAGTAGAATGACTAACTGCTTCTTTAAGCGTGACAAAGATCTAAATAAAAAAAGAAGAAACCTGTAAAGAGGCAAATACTCTATACGTATTCGAATATTTTTTGTTGAACACAACACCAAACATTGGATGTTCATCATCATTATCTTTAATCAACATTCATCACTTCTGTACCCGAAGGATTTATATAACCTTAAACTTCTCCCTATTTTGTATATTTGCTTCAATGCATATTAAAATGTTTAGCAAAGGTATATTTTGTGTTTGAACTTTTAAAAATAGGTAGTTATAAGCATTTTCAGAAAGGCACTGAAGTATTCATGGAGTTCAGCTGTTTGGGGCAGTTGTGATCCCTCACCTCAGGTGTCGACTGCATGTTAAACATGAAAAACCAACACTTAAAAGGGGAGGTGGTCTTAGATTTCATCTTTCAAACACCGGCTCTGCAGTCCTGACTCATCTCCCCAGGAAGTTTTTCAGCAATTCTCACCATGGGGCATGTGACCAAAACACCTCAAACAGCATTGTTAGGGATATATTTGGATCGCAAGGCAATAATGACCCAAACATTGAGTGGAATAGACAGTACGGCCAGGGAATCAACATTCCCTAATTGACCTGTGGTTCAATCCCCAATAAGCTCCACCCAGCTTAGTTACGGTTGCCGACTCACATAAGCTGTGGCAGCCAACTGCATGTTTACAGTGAGAGCGGTCAGTGCCAAAACAATTCCTCAAGAGGCTCTTGACAACTTTTGGAGGCAAAAACAATTAATGTCTTTGAAGAGCCTTCAGAAAAGTCAACATTATGCCATGGAGGGCTGTGTAAAAAACTTCGAAGTAGAATTCAATTAAAATAAACTGAAAATAGAAGCACAAGTCTTTTTTATATTTGTTTTTGTGGCCACAGTGGCCTTTATTGTAAAGTGGACAGTACAGAAAGGGCGTGAGAAGTGGGGAAGCGACATTGGCAAATGTCAGCGGGATGAAAGCAAACCCCCGGACAACCACATCGAAGACTGAGGCCTCTGAACATGGGGCGCCCACCTTAACCACTGTGCTACGCGAGGCCCCAGAAGCACAAGTCTTAAAGTCTTAAAACGGGAGAAGCCTCATCTGACATCAATCTTGTTTGACAAGGGAAAAATCCTTGAAGACTAGCATTGTTCATGTACAGAAAGGTAATGTGTTACATTAGATTACCATACCAATAGCCTGCATTACCATTAGGTTTTATGTGATTGATATGAGCTGATCGGTAAGATTATACAAGACCATCGTCTTACCTTTGAACAAACGTAGACATTCTTGTTTATAGTTGTCACGTTGAGTTGATGGCTCCTCAGCTTTATCCAATAGAGACACTTGTCCATGTTTGGTTTCGGTTTGGGAAATGGGATAAAATAAACTCTGGTGGCTACCCTCTCGAGAAAGTGTGTATCACTTTTGCAAGTGCTCCAGAAACATCGCTTAACCATTTAATGTGTCTTAAAACACAAATAAAGCCCAGAAAACCACAAAAGTGTCACAAGTCCCAATGCTTCTCTATGGAGTGAGACGGCATGATTTTCCGAGTCTGTTTATTTCCGGGAAACTTGTAGTTGAATGGTATTTATCTATTTGTGAAATGGGGGGGAGGGGGGGTGAAGGGATCCAACAATTGCTTAAATTTGACCATTTGACTCTGTTGTAGGTAATCTTTCAGAATTTATATTTCCCCCAAGTCCTTCCCCTGGCCTTTACAGCAAAACGAATCTTTTACGTGATTCTTTAGCTCTACTTTGACTAAAAATGTTTTTTATTAATTAAACAAAATGACCAGTCACCATCAAATACATTCGATTTTTCATATTTGATAATAATCTAAAAAAACATCTCCAATAATGGTTTAATACACTCTCCTTCTTTAATCAGGACCTTGCTTTCTCATTTAAAAGCTTCAGCTCGGCTTAATGAGGGATGTGCTCTGATGTAGACCGGTCTTCCAGGGACACTGATGGCTTTCAGCTGTGGGTGTGCATACATGATTAACACCAGATCTTGTTCTTTATTCAACTTGATAAATTGACTCCCTGAAAAAAAATCCACAGTTTAAGTTCTCACCTGACAGTACTGAAGTGTAAGTAGTGATGCCTACAGATACAGTCTAGAAATATTAGTATGATGGCATATTTATTTGACTTGTTCACAACAACAAGTTCAAATCCCATTCAAACATCAGTTTAGAGCAGGCTGCACCAAAAGTAGATAAAATTTACAATTCAGGTTATTGAAGTAGTAAAAAGGGAAAGGTTTTAGCTTACTTGGTGAATTTTTTGTTTGTACAGACCATTAATGACCAATACATACAGTAAAAGCATAAAAATGTATCTTAGCTGAAACTAGTGGACAGTTTATCACAATAAACATGACATATCCAACAATTTTCTTCACAGTGGACCCCCGCCTATTCATGGATTTTTCTGTGGAACGTGACTCCAAATTATTCACGGATTTTTTAAAGGTCATATCTAAAATATGTGAAAGAAAATGCAACTTTGGACGCTGAAACAATAGGTGCTCATCTGAGAACAAGTCAAGAATGAGAGAGCAGGGTGGAGATTTTAAGACTAGAATAATGCCATTCATACTTTATAAAAAAATGTTGTACTTATTGCCGCCACGTTAGCACCAAGCTAAAACAGTAGCGTGTGCAAAATAATAAAACATGCTTCAAAAATTTGAAAACAATAAATGATCTACATGTACACTTACACTTACAAAGGAAATTTGTTATTAATTTTATCCAGTAATCCCACCTAATATAACAAGCTAATATTAGCATTGGCTACATGCTAATTCCTACAAAAGCAATTTCACATATCGGAGTCTGAGTCGGGATTTAAACCCAGGACCGTCTGGATGCAGGTCAACAGAGCTAACAGCTGCAACCACATATTGTCTCCACTAGAAAGTAATTAGGTAATAGTAATTACATATTCATGATATTGAAGATATCCAGTGTTTGTGAGCAGTGCCCAGCATTATTTAGAGGTGTCTGAATCAAATAATTAAATCATCTCATCAGCCCGTCACCTCGGTCAGCAGGAGCCTGCTAATGAAACATTTACTTTAATCAGTGGTGTTCAAGCAGAGAAACATTTTAAAACATGAAGGACACTGGACTCAAGGACCAGAACTGCCAACCTTGGTTTAAACATAGAAATCAGGTTACAAGTACTTCTTCAAGAAAACAAAAAAAGGCAACGTGTCACCTTAGAAGGTCGGAGTGTGGGGGGGGGGGGGGGGGGGGGGGGCAGAAAGCACCTTGAATGAGACAGAATGAGGGTTTCAGAAAGCATGTTCTTTGATTTTACTCAGATGTTGCATTGAAACTCCCAATGAATAGCCACTTACTGAAAGGGAATTACTGATGTGATGTCAACAGGAGGCAAGCAAATCCAGTTAAAGAGCACATATGTGTAAATGAGTCTATGTGTGCTGGATAGGAATGCATACAAGGGTTTGACTGCAGCTCCTGCTGGAAATATTCCCCATTGCCTTTAGGAGACTTTTTTTTTCTTTTGCAAAACGCACGTGAGCACTTACTTGCTTCCCTTACAAAGACCTTATTATATAAATGATGCTTTGAACATACAGTATTAAATAAATTTTCTCTGCATTTGACTAATAATCCAAGGTTTCATGCATAATACAGGCAGTGTTTCAAAAACCCAATTCAAAACTCATTGAAAGGAGGAAGAATGTTCTGCATTGAAGACATGCTTATAAGTATGACATTAAAATCAATTTTTCTGTATGGATTTTTGGATTCTGAGAGTCAGTCATGGAGAGGTAAATCGGCTGAAAGCGACAGAGCAGCTCTCATTCCAGCATGCCTCAGAGTGCATGCATGTGTATTTATTTCATTTCTTTATAATTATTATTTTTAGTATAGAGGGGCAAAATGGAGAAGCCACGTATAGTTTGATTCTTTAAAACATGGAGGCATCTCTTCTCATCAGTACTACACAAAACAAATTCTCTTCATCTGTCACGTTTGTGGATTTCTGTCGGGGCTAAATTACCAACTGGGGCCACGGGAAAAACTAAATCTCGCCTCAAGGTTTATTTACAGATCCTCCCATCACGCATTTCCCCTAAACGGTGCCCTCCTTCATTTATGCTGTCAGGGCCCCTCGGCCTATCAGCTCCCTGTATGGCCTACATTCTTATCAACAAGCAATTTGAAACGCAACGGCTTTGCACATGTGGGAGCAATAGAGAGATAAATCCTTTTTATTTTCTGACATACACATGAAAATGATTCTGTCAGGGCGATACACATGAAATTCAAAAGGGATCTAATTTATTAAGTCTCTTACACCGCATAACTTTATAGCATCTTTATGCACGTATATATGACATGTTACAAATATAGCATATAGAAAGTAGGAGGCAGTTTAGAGTGGTAAATTAGTCTGCTGGAAGCACAGCCATGATAACTGGACCAAAACACAGACCTTCCCGCTGGTAGCAGTGCTGATCACACAACACTCTAGTTTCAACAGAAAGAGGGGAAGTTGTGAAAGGTCAAATAAAAAAATAAAAAAACAGCTGCTGCTCTGAACTATGGCCTTTTATGTCAGTGAGCCCAGCCGGACTCACATCAGGAGAGAACAACGCACAAACTCCGTCCTTCGATGGCGAGAGATGAATCGAGTTTCTGGAAGAAACTGACTCTCCGCTGGCCTGCTGCTGAACTGCCTGCTGCTGAACTGCCTGCTACGGGAACCGAGAGCCGAACGCCGCCCGCGAAAAGAGAGCATACCATGGGAGAACGATGTTCAAAGCTAACGGTGGCTCTGCAATCCATGAGGACCAGAGTTCTGGTTTACGGTGGCTAGTAGCCGCCCCCGAGGCCTCAATGTTAGCTACTGCTAACTGACCAGCTAGAACAGCTGGTTTCTCTGCTTTATCGCCCTTCAATGGAGATCTAAGAAACGTTCAAGTAAGGTTGTGTCTGGGCAGAGCTAGAATAGCTTAAGATAAACAAATCAAGGTTTGTTTTGAATGTATATTTCACTGTGTTTTTGCTGCACTTGTAATAATTCATTTCTTCCATTGCTTGGGTATGAACAGTGTTTTAAAAGTTTCTGACTGACAGAGTCGTTTAAAATCATGCGACATGAATTACTCCGTCCGACCGGAGTTTTTCCTTTATTCTTTGGTGCTAAGCTAAAACAAAGTGGCTCTAAGCTGTGCTACATAAATTAGCTCCACACGCTCTATCTGATTAGTGTGGCCTACCTTTGCATTTTGCCAGCGCTTCATAAACAATAAAGATTGCTACATACGGTATTCAAAATACAGATCGGCTTTAAAACAGATGGTTTAAACACTGCAACCTAATCGTATAAATGGTTTTTGAAACCGCCTTCTTAGTGTGTCAAAATAAAAAAATAGATAAATCCCCATGGTGACCGGTCCATAAAACAGAATCAATTCTTCAAAAGGTTATTCATTTCTATTTCAGCAAATGATTTAATGAGACATTACTTCCTCCAAAGAACGTTTTTGTTCTTCAAGTCTGAGTGGCGGTTCTAGACCAAATTTACCAGGGGGCCAGGGTGGGGCCAGAATTTGTCCATGGGGGCACAAAACAAGAGAATGAAACAATATTTCAATACGTCATTGTTTAAAATATTAAATGAGCCAAAGGGACTCTTGTGGCTCCTGATCCAGCAGATAAAAAAACTCAATATGGCTGAAGCTAAAAGTTCAACACATTAATTTTTAACTCATTGTTAAAATAAAATGTCAAAGGTAAGAAATGAAATCGGTCCAAGGGATAATTTAGATATGTTTCTGTCCTAAATCGTCTTAAAAAACTGATTTAGTATCATTTCTGCAGTACAGGGGCCATAAGAGGGGCCAGGATCAGTACTACAGGGGCACTGCCTGGCCCCTGTTGGCCCCTGTCTAAAACCGCCCATGTCAAGTCTGCTTTGCATTGTGAACTGGTTGTTTGAACACGAACCAAAAGTGCTAATTAGTCTTAAATTAATTAAACACATTTAGTTGTTTCTGTGTCTGTACCTCCCCTTTCTGCTCAGTGCAGACACACAGACACCTGACCAATCACCTAAAGCCTAAACTCCCCAAAAGAAGCTTTAAAGAGCCGGCCTTAAAAGCCATTTCGCTTGCTCGTGACAAATCCCGAGTTCACTTCATTAAAACCTTTTTAGTACATGAGTAAAGATTCATAGACAGTCAAGAAAAGAAACACACACAGAAGAAAGAAATAACTGCCAACATCAACCATTAAAAATCTCGGGCACTGCGTCTCCTTCCGGTGGGGCATGCTGGGAGGAGTCTATATCAGTAGACGTGTATAGACGTAAAGTGACGTAAAGTGGGTAAAATTATTTAAAAACTTCCACCCTACACATCACTATTGCCATGACCAGAGTGTTTAGGAAAATCACTTTTAGTAGAAAGTTTACAAGTCATGGTCAAAAGAAAGTACGCTTAAAAGTAAGTTTTAAGGTTTAATGTTTTTAGGTTTATAGGGGATATTTGCAGAGTTAGGCACCCCAACCACTAACAAGTAGCTGAAATACTTGAGATATTCTCTAAAAACGCTTATAACTACCTATTTTAATAGTCAGGTTTAAGCACCAGATATGCCTTAATATACATTAATACGCACAATGGAAACTGCTGACTGTCCATAGTATATACATATTTTCAGTCAGTCAGCTCTTCACTGTCATCATTGTTTTGCTTTTAAATATTAATTTGCTTTTATTGATCTGTTCAGCACTTTGCTTCCCTTATTATAAAAATAATACTCCATGAATGAACTCTGCCTGGAGAAACTCAGTTGAATCGACAAAATTCAGGTTTCAGATGCAAACCGCTCTTTGAGATTTAAACATGCCACCTTTGGGGTTTTTTCCTTTAAGATGATGATTTGATCAATGTTATGTTTTGGCATCTTTGTAGAGAACAAGTCCTATGTTAATGAATTATATATAACTAACTTATCAATTATGTTCAAAACACTGCAGTTTTTCCTCCCTATTATAAATTGTACAGTATTTAAAAAACAAAATATCAGTTCCTGTAAATTTCTCCTGAGCAGTTTACTGAAGTACTAGGCAAATGTTAACATATTTTATTATAACTAGCTGATAGTTCAGCTCACAGCATATTTCAGTGTGCTTGCAGGTAATTGTACATCTCAATAAAGAGACAGTTCTGCTTCAAAAGATCAGAGTTTTAAAGGGAAAGGGACAAAACTGAATGGTTAGTGCTTCAGCTGCTTTCTGTTCAACTCTCATCTACGCTAGCATTTATTTGGTTAGCAAAGCGAGCAGAAAGGCTAACATGATATAGATGGACAGGATGCTGCAGCAGTCTCATTTTCACCATCTTCATCATCATTGTGAAGAAGAGTCAGATTGTTTGTGACAGGTCAGAATTGTTAAATCAACAAAATAACAACCTTCTATGTTGCATTTTTGCAAGACATGCACACAGGCCCGGCCCTAACCAATTTGGTGCCATAGGCAAGATTTTAGGTGGCGCCCCCTTGCATCGCAGTACAGTACTTGCACTGCTAGTGTACATATGCTCACAAGAAACTTGCTTTGTTTTAGACATTGTTTTATTTAAATAAAACAATTGCACATTCAAAGCCAGCCAGCTGGGTCTATTGGAGCAACAGAAGGTCCGCTTGATGCTGCTGCATCACTGCTGGTTTGTGCTGCTGAGGTGGAGGCAACAGAGAAACAGAAGAGGAGTATGTGACACCAGTCTAATAATAAACACATGATTTAAAAAATACAATAAAATGAAATAATATAAATGAGAAACCTAGAGATAAATACATGATGTAGACCAAAGTCTATAATATACAATGTATTTTTTCAGATACAAATTAAATTAGTAATTCATATTAATTAAATTAATTAAATGTTATCATTAAAATGAAATTCTAATTACCAGAATGAAAAGAATCAGTAAACTGCAGTATAATATTGCATGTGGGAATGCTAAGTTATGCTCTAACATTAATGATGTAAACTTTAACACAGGTGTAAAGTTTAATATGATGAACACACTTTATAGACAATATGAGCTATAACACAGTTACCAGCTGGTGTTACAACTATGGAATTATTATTATGATTATTAATGGTATTTTGATTGATTATTACAAGCTGGAAAAACGTGAGATAATGATGCCAATGAAATTAACATTAATACACCTTCTGATTAGAACTAATATTTACACATTTGTCCGAGGAAGGTACTCATATTACTATTTTCTATAATAATAGCGCTAGGCTTATCTGTTAGAACCATTGACTGTTAATATTGTGGCTAGAACTAGCAGATAGCGCTGGCTATTTATAGATTAGCTAACCATGTATGCTAATGACATTATTGATCATCGTTCTGTAACATCAAAATAATATCATTAACATCATCTTTACTGTAACATTACCTTTGTCTTTGGTGCGTTTTTCTACTCTTCTTTTCTTTTTTTCCTCCCCTGGACACCAGATAATTTGGGACTTTTTGACATATTAACTTTTTTATTGAAGCAATAAAAAAAAAACGAATGGCGAGTAAAAGAAGTCTGATTGGTGGATGTGGTTTCCCATCCTGCTGTGCGGCGCCTCATATTTTGTTCTGCACCGTGAGTTAAAGTATGTGTGATTCCTTCAACTACCCCCTGGTCGCTATGTTTCGATCGATCAAATGAAAGCTAATGACTTGTAATTCCTGTTATTGCCCTACTCTTTGCACCATCAACAAAATACAATCAAAGCGCAAAGTTCCTTGTGATGCTCTGACGTCCCCAGCGTATGTGGCGCCCTTAGCGATTGCCTATGCAGCTCGGGCTGGCCCTGCATGCACAGAAAACAGTACAGTACACCAACAGTGACTAACAGGAGTTGTTTCTTCAGGGCTAATGTTCATACCATAAGATTGAGTGACTTATCTGAACAAAGTAATTATTTCCGACTTTGCTTTAATTTATCTGCCATTTCTATTAGTGCACTTGCCTGCTCTTTCACCATTCCGCTTCTGCTGTTAAACCCTGATCTTCTGGTTGTGGAAACGTGAGTCTTCAGGGCCAGACAATTATATTTTTAAATCATTTGCTCACAGCATTCAACGCTAATTACAAGCTAAATTAAATAACTACGGCTGCATAAAAGCTTCACCTTTAAAAAAAAATATTTCCTGTTGCATTACGTTCTGTTTGGATCAACTTCACGTTTTTAAATCAGGTTCTTTTTTTTATTTATTAATGAGTAGAATGGAGTCAATAACAACCAGAGATAATTTGGTCACAACAGTATAAAGACATAACTAGAATGGTGGGAGAAAATTAATGCTTTAGCAATCACACAAGTTTAAAAAAAACAACACAATTTAACCCAAATTCATATGGAAGCACGTGTTACTCTGGAGGTGGATAAAGGCAAAGGCATCTGGGAGCTGCTATCCATGGTGGCGGCGGCTTCCTGCAGCAGTATAATGCACTCCAACACTAAACAAAAACTGCTAAAGATTTTAGGTTTAAGAAACCGCTTCTAATTTAATGGAACCGTTGGATCTGCTGCTTTTCCAGTGCCAGGAACCATCAGGCTCACCAGATCATGCCTCAGTGTCTCAGCTGCACAAACACAACTGCTTTAACACAAATTTGATTCTTTTGGCTAATCAGGGCATTCAGAGCCGCTGACTTTACCTCCCACAGTTACTTCCTCGGTTATTTAAACAAGTAACATATAAACTAACTGAGTGACTCAGTAAGTCTAAATCCCAGAGTGATTTCAAAAGAAATTTGCAAACATCTTGGTGTGTAATCAAAGTAAACATTCATTTGCTCTGTTTCAGAAACATGTTCGGTTATTACTGTATGGATCATAAGAGATTTGAAACCATTAGAAAATAAAGCAGCTGTAGTGTTTAGCTGTATGCAGGCACCTTCGTGACCCAAAGCATCAACACATATAAACTATTTTATTTGCAAAAATACATTTTCCAGACTCTACTACTCCTTTGCAATAATTATTGAAGCATATTTGCAATGCATTTGTTAATCAAAGTTAATTGAATTTGGTTCTTAAAAACAAAACAGGTAACAGCATATATACATACATATATTGGAAACCTTCTTCTTTTCTGTAACTTACTGAGTACTTTCTATGACTTGCAGGTTACTTTTCTAAAATGTACACCTCACTGGAAATCTCAGAGCACATTGCTCAAACTTCCAGGATATTTTTTTACCGATTTCTTTTCTGGAACCCAAGAACTTTCCCAGAACTTGCAGGGTCCTATATTATAAGCTAATTTGTAACCTTGGACTTCCCTGGAACTTACAGGTTTATTGTTATGGACAGGACTTTAACTTGGATTACGGTACGGTTTAGAAGGCTATGCTGCAATTACACACCAATCAAAAGGCTTGTATCCACTATCAGAACTTCAGGGTAATTTTACTAGACCTTCATATGACAAGGTAAATCAGTTGGCACAGTATTCTTAGGCGATGTGTCTCCATAAGCAAACTCAAAACTGATCCAGGATAAAACAAGACTGTAACAGTTCTAAATCAGGACTGAACCAAGACAGAACCAAAATCAAAACTAAATGATAGTAGCACTGAAAGTCAAAACCTCTTTATTGTGGCAGCATGAGAATGTATCTTCGAGGCTTAAGTTTTGTGAACCTATCAATGACATTTTCAGGGTCAATATTATTCAAGTATTCTAGTATTTCAGGTGTGTTTTGGTGTTCTCTCTCTTTCCTGATTTCCCCTGACCGATCTGAATGATCAGAAAAAGAGTAATTACTATTTAATGATACCTCTATATTTGTCTCTCTGAGTTGCTAGTATGTACGATATATATTTTTTAATTCTGGCAAAGAACTACAGTATTTATGTAACCATTTAGCTGTGCAAAAAAGCCTGCATTACCTTTTAAATGTAGAATTAGAAAAATTACAAACCTAACAAGATACACTTGTGAACATGTTCTAGCTAGTTTGGGAATCAACTGTCTGTGACTAACATGTCTTTCGCACCTGGATGTTGTTCCATCTCTGTTCTGTCCTCGTTGTCCCCTCCCTCTCTGTTCCTCTGACTCCGTCTTTCTGCTAGCAATCAAGCCACACATCAAGAACATCAAATATACAGTTGAAACCAGATATTTACATACACTTCAGATAAAAACACCTTTTTACTGTCAAATATCAAATCAGACTAAACGTTTATTTTTTTAGATTAATAAATGTAAGAAATTTGTATTTGTCAAATGCAAGTATAAAGAGAGTATTTTATGTATTTTTTATGGCAAATTGCACCCAAGTTGTATTTAAAATTGAGCCACACAGTGTGGAGGTCCACAATTCTTTTCCTGATATCTTGGTTGATTACTCTTGATTTTCCCATGTCAAAGAAAGAGGCTCTGTGTTTGGGGGGTGCCTTAAAATTCATCCACAGGTGTGCCACTAATTAACTCAAATCGACTCTATTAACCTATCAGAAGCTTCTTAAGATGAAAAGGGAATAATCTGGAGTTTTCGTTTTGATTAAAGATGCAATAAACTTAGCCTATACTCCTGACTTTGATTAAAGTGCTAAAAAATAAATACATAACTCTTTATTCTGACATTTAACTAATTGAAAAAAAAGTCAATATTTATTTAGCTAAAAAAAAGGTTTACTCTAATTTGAGGTTTAATAGTAAAGCAAAAAAGTTTTTTGTTTTTTTCCCTGAAGTATATGTAAGAATCTGGTTTCAAATCTGAATATACTGCTGTATAAAAATTCCTCTGGTTTTGCATAGAAATATAACGAACGGCATAAAAAGTATAATATAATAACACCAGAAGATCAGCTCAAGCCTCAAGGGGCCTATCTATGGGCTCAAATTAGAATCACATATTTTGTACTTGTTAATCAGACTGCGGCGTAGTTGTGAACTAAGTTTTGTAATGTAAAAAAAAAAATGGCTGAGAATTTATGCTTTGTGCATGTGTAAATAAAAATGTGTGTGAAAAAAATTTGTATTTGTAAAAAAAAAAAAAAAAACAAGTTACAACTTTTTAAGGTGTTTTCACAGATACAAAGCAAAAAACTATGTACAAAACTCTGCACTCAAATTGGAAATACAAATTTTGGCCTGATTTATCCTTCTTTCAGCTGATTGGTGAATGTCATGTCAATCACAAAATTGACGATCCAATCAAATTACAGACGGGTTTGGCTTTCGCGAGGTCTGACGCCATGAGTCGGACGTCTGACTCCACCCTCAAGTCCTTCTTTTTGCTCCAAATGTCCGGTTTTATTCCGGAAGTTAGTTTAAAGTTGGATATTTGACATAAATTCTCTCCATGATTCCCTAGAAGCAGCGATACATTTACATGCCAGCTGCTGTCAGAGAGACAGGGCTTGGCAAAACTACTCTGAACTCTGTACAGAAAGCACTCGTGCGTTTAGGAACCATCAACACGTTCCAGTAGGCCGAAACACATGCACAAGCCAGACATTCTCAGGCATTTTATTTTGCCTAGTTACTAAACTCAGTTCACAACTATGCACTCTGATTTAAAAGTACAAAGTATTTATGACCCTAATTTGAGCCCATACTTATCAGTGTTTTTCCATCCACTAATCGGACCCACCTGTGTGAACTCCAGCATTCACCTTCCACAGTAATTCAAGCTGTCAGTTTCACCCACGCTTTGTCAGATTTTTTTCTTCTCCCTTGGATTTATGTACAATTCTTTCCCTATGAGGACATGCTGTCCCATAACTCCTGTAAATTAATGACAGTTTTGTTATTCATTAAAACTCACCTCAGGTACTTACAGGGTACTCTTCAGAACTGTTTAAGAAGTAAAATACAAATCGGGCATTCTTTTCTGGTAGTTACATTTTTGTTTTGTTTAGAATATACTTTAGAATAGCTGAGCAGATTTAATCTATGCTCTATGCTCTATGTAAAGTGAAATCCAAAATTATTCCCAACAAAAACGTGCAGTGTATTAGGTTCTCATGTGAAAATTTCAATATTCCTGAAGAGACTTTGATCCTCAGGAAGGATTATGGTAGATTTCAACACATTGATTTAGCTAATTTAGTTATTCATTCTCTAAGAAGCTGCATTATCTTTAATTTTTTTGCACAAGTTTAGAGAGCATCTCCTTACATGATCCCCCAGTAAATTGGCTTTTGCCTCTGGAATTTTAATGAGCCAGTTTGTTTGAGGCTTGTGAACACAGCTATTGTGATGCAAATTTACATTGCCACTGCTGCTGGAGAGCAAAGAAAGTCTGAAATACCTGACATCAGATTTTCCCAATTAAAGTGCCATTGATTTGTTTATGAAATAATCCCACCCGGCTTGCCCACTTCAAACGCCGAGATGATATGAAAACACGCAGCGCTTTCATATGCAAATGTTGTATAAGGGGATATAAAACAGTCTGTTTTCCTACAGCTCACCGCATCAGGCTGCGACAAAGATGCAGCTTAGTCTCATTTCTAGCACAAAACACTCTATTAAATTCATTTTAAGCACGGCTCTGGTGAACCCGTTTGACAGCGCCACCCACACTGGAACCAACAAAGCTTTTAAATATCCGCCAGCATTGAGTCTTTTTTCTGTGCTTTTTGCCTTGGGGTCATCTACTGCGCAGACATTTTGGTCCGCACGCTGAGTGTTTCAGATCTACCTTCACTCTGTTTTCTCTGAAAGACTCACTTAGATGACAGAACTTATGACTTGTCATTTACTTTTAAAAGTAAATAATACGACCCCTCACTGACTCCGCTTTTCAGTGACATACAAAATGTTGACTATGTTTTGAAGCTGTTTCATGATGTTGATAGGTTAAACTTGGGTTTCTTTTAGAGAAAAACATGGCAGTGAACTAATGACCGAGCAAGAGATACAATTTCAATGAAGAAGAGGAACATATTTCAAACTCAATTTAGCATTAAAACCATACTGTGCTGATTTAGATGCAATTTAGTCCAGAAACCTTCAACCAAAAGAGTTTGGTCTTTCTAACTCATTTATATATCTACAATATCAAGTGAAAATTGCATAATACAAACTGAGAGTTTGTATAAAAGTCAGAAACAGTAAACAGAAACTAAAATGCAGCTTAATTTGATTTGCAGTTTTCTTTTCAGTCTCTAAGTTTTGGATTTGGCTAATTTAATTTCAGAATGCAGGAAAAAGAAAGCTGTTATCCTTTATTTACAATGAAAAAAAATTTGATGAATTATCTTAACAATTGTGTTCCTCTGGTAGTAAGCCTTATGGTGATCTTCATTTTTTTTTTACTTGGTTGTCAAGAACAAAATGGGAAGCACCAGAGTTGAAAGTGTAGATGAGATCAAGTCACATTAATTAATGCAAAAGGAGAACCAACCAAGTGCTTCTCCTTTACAGTACATGAAAAATAAAGGACAACACCGGAGCCTGTTGCTTGTTTTCTTAAAAATATCTTTATTAGAAGTTGCTGTGGTTTTTTCTAATACTATGGAAACGGGGACGGAAAATAAAGGGGGAAAAAGAAAGAAGATGAAGAGAATTACGAAAAGAAGTCAAGAGAGAAATGGTGAGAGAGGAAATGGACTAAAGAAAATACAAGAAAACCTCAACCACATGGGTTGTGGTAACCTCAACCCATGCATCTGTAGACACCTGAATCCCCACATCTGTGTGTTTGTATGAGCATGCTGGTGCATATAAGGTTTCTCCATACGAGTGTTCAATAGCTTGTGTGATGAGCCATCGAGCTGCCTCCCAGGAATCCATTCAGACAACAAGGAGACTTATGCCCCTTTTCCACTAGGCTCGGTTCAGTCTGGAACGGCTAGACTCAGCCCCGACTTGGTGATTTTCCATTCCTTTGTCGGGGCCAAGCTGACCCCTTTTTTTGGACTAGCTCTGCCTTGGCTCGAAGTGGGCCAAAGCGCCCCAACACGCCCACCTATGGACTGATTGGTCCGGTAAAGTTATGTCAGTCACATGCCTATTTACCTAGTGGTAGCCACTTCTTCTTCAGAAAGAGCCACAGTCTGAGTACGAAGTACAAAAATATCTTGATGTCTTCCATTCTTGTTTCTCTGTCATATCCCGCTCCCAAGGCACACCTCCACATTAGTTTATTCTTGTGGCGATTACGAATGACATCACGGACCTTTCGCCCCACTTTTAGCTGACCCCGCCCATGTCCTCAGCTACATCCGCATTCCTGGGATAGTAATGGAAACACAACCAGCCTGTTCTGGGCCGTGCTGATGGACCCTAGTGGAAAAGGGGCAATGGACATCCAAAGGACCCCCAGAGTGCAGGAGCACCAGGCACACCAACGCAGGGCTGACCGCACCCCCAAGAGAGGAGCAGAGGAGAGTGCCAGGGGAACATTCAGCAGCTATAATTCAATTCAAATTCAAATTCAAAAATACTTTATTGATCCCAGAGGGAAATTAGGTGTTGGTATAGCTCATATAATTAATTCTTTAAGGAGTTGTTGTAGATGATGATGGCTATGGGCAGGAAGGATTTCCTGTAGTGGTCTGTATTGCAGCAAAACTGAAGAAGCCTCCGGCTGAAGACGCTCTGTTGTTGTATGACTGTCTCATTCAATTCAATTCATTTCAGTTTATTTATAAAGCGCCAATTCACAACAGATGTCATCTCAAGGCACTTAACAAGAAGTCATTTCAATACATTTATACAAACATTCCAATCAGTTAAAAAGTTTCCTATTTAAGGAATCCCAGCAGATTGCGTCAGTCATTGGCGTGAGGTTGGGCACATTTTCCAACCACAGCAATCCTTCAGCAATCCCTCATACTGAGCAAGCATGTAGCGACGGTGGAGAGGTAAAACTCCCCTTTAACAGGATGAAACCTCCAACAGAACCAGGCTCAGTAGGAGCGGCCATCAGCCACGACCGTCTGGGGGTTTGAGAAGACACAGCAGAGACACAGAAGGAACAGAAGATCTGATATAAGAGTACTTTCTATGTTACAGAAAGTAAAAAGTTGATAACAGGACACAGTGGCTGTTCAGCCACTGGGAGCATCCCAGTCGATGCCCCCCGTCCAACCAGGATACCAGACCAGGTATATCTTTTATGGAGAGAAAAACACTGAGAGAAAAACAAAGTTAACAGTCGAAATAACAGCATGTACTGTAATACAACTGGAGAGTAGTAGGAGAAAAGGAAGTAGCAGAGTGAAGAAAATTGGTCAGTCTGTCCTCCAGCAGTCTAAGCCTATAGCAGCATAACTACAGAGATAGCTCAGGATGACCTAAGCCACTCTAACTACAAGCTTTATCAAAAAGGAAAGTTTTAAGCCTGACCTCAAAAGTAAACAGAGTGTCTGCCTCACGGACTAAAGCTGGGAGCTGGTTCCACAGGAGAGGAGCCTGATAATGAAAAGATCTGCCTCCCATTCTACTTTTAGAAATCCTAGGAACTACAAGTAAACCTGCAGTCAGAGAGCGAAGTGCTCTGTTAGGAACATATGGAACAATTAGATCTCTGATGTATGATGGAGCTTGATTATTAAGGGCTTTGTATGTAAGAAGAAGGATCTTAAATTCTATTCTGGATTTAACAGGGAGCCAATGAAGGGAAGCTAAAACAGGAGAAATGTAATCTCTCTTTTTAATATTCATCAGAACTCTTGCTGCCGCATTTTGGATCAACTGAAGGCTTTTAATGGCATTTTGTGGACTACCTGATAGTAAAGAATTACAGTAGTCCGGCCTTGAGGTAACAAATGCATGGACTAGTTTCTCAGCATCACTCCTGGACAGGATGTTTCTAATTTTAGCAATATTCCGGAGGTGAAAGAAGGAAATCCAAGAAACCTGTTTAATATGGAATTTAAATATCAAGTCTTGGTCAAAAATAATGCCGATGTTCTTTACATTATTACCAATTTAATGCCATCCAGATGAATGGATTGACTAATCAGTTTCTGTTTTAGAACTTCTGGTCCAAAGACAGCAACTTCTGTCTTGTCAGAATTTAAAAGCAAAAAGTTTAGATTCATCCATGTTTTTATGTCTTCCAGACATGCCTGTAATCTACCTAACTGACTGGGTTCATCAGGATTTATGGATAAATATAGTTGTGTATCATCGGCATAGCTGTGGAAATTTGTCCCTTGCTGTCTAATGATTCTACCAATTGGAAGCATATATATGGTGAAAAGAATTGGTCCAAGCACAGAACCCTGTGGAACTCCACAAGTAACCCTTGAGAGTAAAGAAGATTGATCATTTAGATGAACAAACTGGAATCTGTCAGACAAATATAATTTAAACCAGCCTAGTGCTGTTCCTTTGATCCCTGCAACATGTTCAAGCCTTTCTAAGAGAATATTATGATCGACTGTGTCAAAAGCAGCACTGAGATCTAACAAAACCAGAACAGACACAAGTCCATTATCTGAGGCCATGAGAATGTCATTAGTAACCTTCACCAGTGCTGTTTCAGTGCTATGATGAGCTCTAAAACCTGACTGAAACTCTTCAAAAAGCTTGTTACTGTTTAGATGCTCACAGACTTGATTAGCAACAATTTTCTCAAGGATTTTGGATAAGAAAGGAAGGTTAGATATAGGTCTGTAATTCACTAAGTCATCTTGATCAAGGGAAGGTTTCTTGAGTAAAGGTTTAATTACAGCTATTTTAAATTCTTGTGGTACGTATCCGTTTACTAAGGATAGATTAATCATATCCAAAATGGGGCCAGGAACCAAATGGAACACTTCTTTAAATAATTTGGTTGGGATTGGGTCCAACATACAAGTTGAAGGTTTAGATGAGGCTAATATTTTTGATAATTCCGAAAGCTCGACTGGATCAAAACAGCCTAAGTACAAATGAGGTTCTACAGTTCTTTCCGATGCTGCCTCATTTACTGAGGAAGAAGTAATCATATTTGGGAGGATGCCAATGATTTTATTTTTAATAGAATTAATTTTATTTATGAAGAATCCCATAAAATCATCACTGCTAAAAGCTGGGGGAATAGTTGGCTCAACAGAGCTATGACTCTGTGTAAGTTTGGCAACTGTACTAAAAAGAAACCTAGGATTGTTTTTATTCGCCTCTATTAATGATGAAAAATATGCTGTTCTAGCTTGTCGAAGGGTCTTTTTATACAGCAGTAGACTGTTATTTCAGGTTAAATAGGAATCCTTTAGGTGTGTAGAGCACCATTTTCTCTCCAACTCCCTGGTATTCTGCTTTAAAGTACACAACTCTGCGTTAAACCAAGGAGTCACCCTCCTATGGCTAGCCTCTTTCTTTTTTAAGGGGGCTACACTATCTAATGCCAAACGCAATGAGGACGTAACGCTGTGAACCAGACCATCAATTTCTGAAGGGTTAGAGATAAAATTTCTGCCATCCACTGTGTTACTCTGAGACACTGAGGAAAGTAAGGATGGAACAGATTCTTTAAAAATTGTTACAGCATTGTCTGATAAAGCTCTACTATAATGAAATTTTCTTTTAGATTTAAGATGGTCAGTTAAAGTAAATTAAAAAGTTATTAAGAAGTGGTCAGACAGGACCTGGTTATGTGGGTGGACTGTTATTTCCTCACACTCAATACCGTATGTCAGTACAAGGTCCGAAGTCTGTTTGCCCGAGTGGGACGATCCCTGTACTTTTTGAGTAAAGCCAATTGAGTCTAAAATAGCACAAAAGGCTGCATTTAGGCTATCACTTTCAGTATCCATATGAATATTGAAGTCCCCCACTATAATGACCCTATCAGTATTTAATACTAAATCAGATAAAAAATGTGAGATCTGATCCAAGAATTGAGAATAAGGGCCTGGTGGATGATACAAAACCACAAACAAAAATGGCTTTAATGTTTTGCAACTTGGATGAGGAAAATTAAGGGTTAGATGTTCAAAAGAACTGTAGCTATCAATTGGTCTGGGACTAATTAGTAAATCAGAACGTAAAATGGTTGCAACTTCTCCTCCTCGCCCAGTACTTCTAGGAATGTGAAAATTTTTGACTGGAAGGAGTTGACTCAACCAGGTTTCTGTGAGACAAAGCAAATAAATGTGATTATCACCAATCAAGTCATTTACTAACACAGTCTTTGAGGAGAGAGATCTTATATTTAATAAACCACATTTAATAGATTTATTTTTCTGTTCAGTCAAAGTCGTATTTATCTTTATGAGATTTCCATAATTTGCTTTTGTTGCCTTAACTTTTAATCCATTTAATTTTGGCCGTGGGCAAGACATTGTTTCTATGGGGTAATGGGTGGGTAACAGTACAGAAGCAGCAGAGAGGTGGATTAAACTACGACTCTGCTTTCTGGTCTGGACCCTGGGTTGTCAGTGTTTTGGAGGACTAATAAATTTGGCCATATTCCTAGAAAGAAGAGCTGCTCCATCCAAAGCGGGATGGATGCCGTCTCTCCGGATCAGACCAGGTTTTCCCCAAAAAGTTCGCCAGTTATCAGTGTAGCCCACATCGTGTGCAGGACACCACCTAGACAACCATTGATGGAATGACAGCATGCGGCTAAACATGTCGTCACTGGTCCGATCAGGCAGGGGACCAGAAAAGATTACCGAGTCTGACATTGTTTTAGCAAACTTACACACCAAAGCAACACTAATTTTAGTGACTTCCGATTGGCATAACCGGGTGTCATTACCGCCAGCGTGAATAACAATCTTACTGTATTTACGCTTATCTTTAGCCAGCAGTTTCAGGTAGGATATGATGTCGCCCGTTCTTTTTTTATTTTTATTTTATTTATTTTATTTATTTATTTTTTTTTGTCGCCTGTTCTGGCCCCTGGCAAGCATTTGACTATGGTCAATGGTGTCTCTAATGCCACGTTTCTGACTATGGAGCTGCCAATTACCAGGGTCGGCTTCTCAGCGGGTGTGTCGCTGAGCGGGGAAAATCTGTTAGAAACGCGGACAGGTTGGTGGTGGCCCGTGGACTGGGTCCTAGAACTATGCTTCCTACGTACCGTCACCCAGCCGGCCTGGGGTCCCAGCTGCGCGGGCTCTACCAGAGGACAGCTAGGGGGTTCTATCCTTGTTGGCTCGGCGCTGGCTAATGGGCTTTGGCTATCTGCTGGTTTTTCAACAGCGCGGAGCCGTGCTTCTAATTCTGATACCCTCGCCTCCAAAGCTACAAAAATATTACATTTATTACAGTTACCATTATCACTAAAGGAGGCAGGGAAGTAACTAAACATCTGACAGAGAGAGCAAGAGAGAAGAGAAGAGTTAGAGAAGAGCTCAGGGTTGTCCATAATTTTTTGGATTTTGTGAAGAATCCTTCTTTGCATCATCATCATCTCCAGATGTTCCACAGTTGTCCCAAGAACAGAACCAGCCTTTTTTATCAGGTTCTTTAGCCTATTTAAATCCCTGGCTCTGATGCTGCTACCCCAACAGATGACGGCTGAAGAGATTACACTCTCCACAACAGACTTGTAGAAGATCTCCAGCATCTTGCTGCAAACCTTGAAGGACCTAAGCTTCCTCAAGAAGTACGGTCTGCTCTGTCCCTTCTTATAGATGGTTTCACTGTTGCGCCTCCAGTCCAGTTTGTTGTCAAGGTGAACTCCGAGGTATTTATACTCCTCAACCACCTCCACTTCTTCTCCCATGATGGAAACAGTTTTTGACTTATCCTTGTTTCTTCTGAAATCTACAATCATCTCCTTTGTTTTGTTCACATTCAAGGTGAGATGATTGTTTCCACACCATGTCACAAAGCGGTCCACCAGCTCTCTGTATTCACCTTCTTGTCTATCTCTGAAACGCCCGACAATTGCAGAGTCATCTGAGTATTTCTGCAGATGACAGGTCTCTGATTTGTACTGGAAGTCTGAGGTCTACAGAGTGAAAAGGAATGGTGAGAGTATGGTCCCCTGTGGTGCTCCTGTGCTGCTGACCACCTGGTTTGACACACAATTCTTCAGTCTCACAAATTGTGGTCTGTTGGTCAGGTAGTCATTGATCCAGCCGATTGTTGAGGGCTCCACCTGTGTCTACAGGAGTTTCTGACAAAGCAAATCAGGCTGAATTGTGTTAAATGCACTGGAGAAATCAAAGAACATGATCCTCACAGTGCTGCCTGCTTTGTCCAGATGACAGTGGGTTGGTTGAAGTAGGTAGATGATGGCATCTTCAACTCCAGCTCCACAGCGATAAGCAAACTGCAGTGGGTCCTGATACATTCTTGTTTGCTCACTCAGGGGTGCCAACAGGAGTCTCTCCAGGACCTTCATGATGTAGGATGTCAGGGCAACAGGTCTACAGTCATTGATGACTGATGGATGAGTTCTCATTGGTACTGGAACAAGGCAGGATGTCTTCCACAACACTGGAACCTTCTCCTGAGTTAGGCTAAGGTTGAAGAGGTGCTGCAGTGAAGGATAAAACCTCCGAGGTGTAACAGGAAAGCTGTTGATCAGAGGAGAGTGGGATGTCTGTTTGGCTGGGAACAGGAGAGGGGGCTGCTGAGCTAGTTCCTGAACTGAACTTGTTGAAGAATGTCTTCAGTTCATTGGCTCTGTCCAGTCTTCCATCTATCCAATCCTTCCTGTCCTTAAAACCTGTGATCTTTCTCATTCCTGACCAGACATCTCGGATATTGTTCCTCTGTAGTTTGTTCTCCAGCTTCTTCCTGTATGCCTCTTTGCTGTCTCCGATCTTGACCTTAAGTTGCTTCTGTATACTCCTCAGTAATTCCCTGTCTCCCTCCCTGAAGCCCTTTTTTTCTTGTTTAGCAGTTCCTTCAGGTCACTGGTGATCCAGGGTTTGTTATTAGGGAAGCATCTCACTGTGGATGATGTTGTCCACACAGAAGTTTATATATTCAGTCACACACTCAGTCAAGACATTGATGTCCTCTCCATGTGCTTGGCAAAGAGTCATCCAGTCTGTGGTTGCAAAACAACCCTGCAGGGCTTCTTCAGCTTCCTGTGACCATTTTCTCACAGTTCGGTTTGTCACAGGTTGCCTCTGAACAAGTGGTTTATATTCTGAACAGAGAAAAACAAGATTGTGATCCGATTGTCCCAGAGGAGGTCTTGGTTTGGACATGTATGCATCCTTTACATTTGCATAAAACAAATCCAAGGTCTTGTTTTCTCTTGTGGTGCACCTGACAAACTGTTGAAATTTTGGAAGTGTAGTAGAGAGCGAGGCATGATTAAAATCACCAGATATTGCCACAAATGCATTGGGGTGCTGTGTCTGTAGCTTAGCAACAACGGAACTGATGACATCACATGCAGTGTCAGCAACGGCTGAAGGTGGAATGTAAACAACTGCCAAAATTACACTGGTGAACTCTCTTGGTAAATAATATGGACGAAAACTCACTGCCAAGAGATCGACGTCTGGGCTGCAGAGACAACACTTCACAGTAACATGTCCTGGATGACACCATCTGTTGTTGACAAACACTGCTACTCCACCACCTTCTCTTTTTCTGCTCGTCTTCAGATCTCTGTCTGCTCGTACAGTCAGGAAGCCTGGCAGAGAGACGTTGGAGTCGGGGATATGATCCAGCAACCACATCTCAGTAAAACATAACACTGCATTCACGGTACTCTGGCTGAGTCCTTGTAAGGGCTTGGAGTTCATCCATCTTGTTAGCCAGTGATCTTACGTTGCCCATTATGATTTTTCTCTGTCTCCTTTTCGCTTCTGCTCTGCATCCACGTCTCCTCCTTATCAACTCATCAGGGATTTGTGGCTTCAGTTGAGGTATTATTTCAGCTTTTGCGATGTTAATCACCTGGTCCTGGCTGTAAACCACATTGTTGCCATGGTTACGCATCATAACAAATTGTCAAAAAGGAAAAGATTTACAGCAAAAATCCTTCCAGCTTCACAGCACCAAAAATTAGAAAGTATACAGGTAAAAAAATGCAATCTTCTTTAAGAAAAAAGAGGAACCAATGTACAAAAAACAAAACAATTAATATGTAGCCAACAGAGCCACTCCAACATGCAGCCACCCAGAGCAGCGCAATTCTAGAAGAGAGCAGCGAAATTTTAGAAGGGGCCCGTGGGCCGCAGCGGCAAGTCCATGGGCTCTGCCGACATCAAGCTACGCCAGGGCAGATCCAGCCATAGACCCTGAGACCCAAGTGCGCCCCACCCCCCAGAGGGGACCCGATCAGGGATTGGCCAGCGGGGCTGTCCTGCTGCCGCTGCCAAACAGGCCTCAAAAAGGTGCCCTGGGCCAACGGCGCCAAAAGGAAAACAGCAGCCCGGCATACCGGCCAACCAACACACCGGTCCACCCAGGCCGTTCAGGCAGGCGCCAGAGATGAACCAGCATGCCCCCCGAACACCCAACCCTGGACGCTGAGAGCCACCAACGCACCAGCAGGCAGAGGCATCAATCGCCGGTAGGGAATGACGGAGGCAAAATAGCCCCCCCATTTGGTGGGGGACCTGAGATGCGCCAGGTGAGGGGGGAGCCCAAGACCCAACCTGATGAATACAGAAGAACACACAGACACAGTCAAACGTTTTCTCCCTCTTATGCACTCTCATTCTCACTACACTCTCACTTGCACACCAAGACACACACACAAAACGGAAGCTGTACACTCACTAATACTCCCCATACACACTCTATACTCCCAGGTCCAGGTACCGATACCCTAGCAGAGCAACCAGCCCCCGGACCCAGGAGGTGGTCCCCCTGCCTTCTAGGATAGAGACAAGCAGACCGCCAAAGCCCCCACAGTAGCAAAGCAGCCCATCAGCCCAGGCCCCTGACCAGACCACCTTTTCCTCCTCCCGGACCCCAACCTCTAATGGCCAATAGTATACAGGGGTGTGGAAAGACCCCTAGCCTCCCTCCTCCCGCTCGAGTATGGTGTTGATGCGTGTTGTTATAATGTGCATTTAAAACAGAGGGGCCAGATGTGGGGAAGGCAGCCACACATCATCATTCCCCCCTTCTGAGCCCTTAGTGTCTATATGCAGTTTGACAGTGGGCAACAGCATCAGAAGTGAAGCTGACTGAACAGCTCCCCCTCTGGATGCCGAAAAATGTGCCCAACATAACGTCCCTATGTGTGTGTCTCATGAGAATGTTATAACTGAGTGTCTAAATAAAATTGGGACCCAGGCACCTACGGGATAGTGGATATGGAAACCCCTCCGCGCAGCCCAGTGATGTGCCCACACCCCAAGGCCCTACATGAGTGGTAAAGTGATGGAGCGGGGAGACAGAAGTGTCTGTGGATGGGGAGGGAAGGACTGGGGGACAGGGCCAATAAATCTCAAGGTGTTTGAAACATAGCTACCTAGATGAGTCCTGGATAGACATAGAACAGACATGCAATCCGATTAAAATGTCAGACTTTTCATTTATTAGCTCAAATATTTAAAAAAATGAATGCTTTAAAAGCATTAATATCAGCTCCTCTCCGACAGCATGATGCAAGTTTCTAAAAATGACAGTCCTCACTAATCCCATGCAGATGTACATCCATCTGGAATAAGCATGACATCCTACAAAAATTTAGAAATTAGATGACTTGATGGCCCTTCCTATTTCAAAATGGGAGGTGGATCAACGTGCTGGATGTGAACTCAACCTTGGTCTCTAATGCCTTTTGTTCGCTGTTAGTAGACAGAGGTGGGTGGGTATAGCTCTTCTTCTGGAATAAGGCCAGGGGGACTGCCTTGGGCACCGTGGGGCTTGGTAGTACTGCAGCCATGGGCCCCAGGAGTGGATGTGCCAGGGCTCCCTCCTTTGCTGTATCTTGGTGAACAGGGGTGCCTATTGGAGTCAGCGGGGGAGCTGGCTCCTTAGGAAAGCATTTTGCCAGATAATAGCCCTGTACCCCTCTTTTTAAGGAAATACAAAAGAGATGCATGGAACTTTTGTTTTGAATTCTACAATCATATTTACACATTCCACTTTTAACCTATTATTCGTTTTGCCAGTTGCTAAGGCAAACTAACTGGTTAACATTTTCTGAATTTAAAGCTGACCATTTCTTATCAATTTTGGACAATCCTGAGCATCCTCTTCATGGGTCTATATCCTACAACAAAAGAGTGTCTTCGGTCAGAGGCTTCTCAGATTTGCTGCAACACAGACTGCTAAAGGAGAGCCTTCTGGCCCACAGCCATCAGGATCTCTTGAAAAGTTAAAAAGCATGAGCTACAACAAAATTTAATTTCTCTCTGGGATCAATAAAGGATTTTTTTAAATTGAACTTTTCTGAATAATAGTGAGGTTATTTATTTATCAACACCGCAATGCCTGCACAAATGGTTTGACACAGAACTTTTACATAACTCCCTGGTTCCCACTGATTTTATTTGCAGTTATCTTGCAGCTGCAATGTTGGTTAGCTATGTTAGCTAGTTTGTTAGCCAAGACTTATCTGATGTGAAGTTATCGCTGCAGATTGTTTAACTTTAATCATCTGTTCGTTCCAATCGCTTCTTCTGATCGCTAGCAACCAAAGATGTCCTTTGTTTGCCTCGAAATGGACGAGTCGATGGAATGCACGTTTGTTTGTTTTTTTAAAGGTGTTGCGGCCACAGTGGCATTTATTTTACAGTGGATAGTACATAGAAGGGGGATAGAAGTGGGGAAAGGCATGCGGCAAAGTACCCTAGACGACTGCGTCGAGGACTGAGGCATCCGTACATTGGAGGCCGCACTAACCGCTACGCTACGCGACACGACGCCCTGAGCGTTGTTGTTTTTATCAAAGTGACCAACATTACAAAACATAATCGAATTGCTTTCTGCAGACTACACACGTGGCAGAGCAGGGAGTGACGTAGAGCGATAATCTCTAAAGCATAGTTTATGCTTTTCCAGAGAAAGACAATAATATGGAACCACGGATGCAGTTTGGGTCTGCCACGCTGTTTACGTGATGAGTGAGCACTGAAAGCAGAGCGGGTTGAATTGTGGTATAAACAGGGCAGGTCATTCTGTGCATGCATGAATTGCTTTAAAAAAATTATCAAGTTAATTTTACAAACCTGCATTAATGGGTTAATTTTGACAGCACTAATATAAGCATAATCACTTGAAATACATTACTCTGTGAAATGAATCTGTATTATGTATGAGTCTCCCATTTTGCTCCAATCAAGTTAATTTAAATTAACCTGCAAAACAGAGATAATGAAGATGATTGGCATTTCTGCCAGCACTTAATTATTCTGGCCAGTTTCAGCTCGATACAAATATCTCTTGGATATCTATAACATGACCAATATGTCTACAAAAGGTCCACTTTCAGAGCAAATGTAGCCTGCTTTTATCCGTTTGATAGAATGCGTGCCATTAAGGCACAATTTAAACACACAATGTTGATAATTTACTAAGTTAAGTTACATATTGAAAAAATATTTTTCGATCTCATTTATAAATAACTTTAAAGTATTTAGATGTGCCAAGCACCTGTTCAAGGAAAACCAACGTTATCTCAACAGAACTGGAGAGAGACTGATTACCTCAAATATTTTCTGTTATCTGAATCAGCTAAACAAAAGCACCCAAGAACTGACCTTGAAGCACGGCCTGTGTATACTATCAGAGAACAAACACTTTCCTAAACACACCAGGTCAGGATGAGGCCACCGGCCCACACAGATGCACTACCCGCAGAGATTTACAGAGAACAAACACTTCCTACATCACCAGCAGCGAGCAAAGATGTACATCGCTCAGCACATCGTTCTTTAAGTATTCCGATGTCATCAGACTCATCGACACCTAATGACTCCCTGTTTAGAGATTTCTTAAAGAGACTGAAAGCACAAATTAGAAGTGGGACACAACTTCCACCGAAACTTGGACTACATCAGGCCTCTAGGAATAACACTGGACGTATTCTGCCCATTCCCCAACTGGTAATAACAGACATCTGATATAGAAGGGAACTAGACAATAATTACACTCCCATTGTCTCTAAGAAGTTGCCCGCCTCCCTGAGAATAGCATTCAAGTCCCTATAAGCAGCACAAAACAAAAAAACTAAAGCCAAATGATCTCATATTAAACCACATCTCAAATTGATCACCTGGCAGAAGGTTCAGCTACCTATCATCAAACCACTTAAATTAGCTTTATTAAATATTAGGTCTTTATCTGGAAAGTAATTTTGTAATCAATTAATTCATCACTGAACATTATATACACACCCTTTTTTAAAATCTGAAACCTGGCTAGACGTAAATAAAGAACAGGGACTTCTTTGATTCAATAGGAAACTTTTCATCAGAACGAACGGCTCCATCTTGGGGCCCCTCTTTTTTAATATCTATATGCTCCTACCAGCCCAGATTATGACTACCAATAAGATTAACTACCATAACTATGCAGCCGATACTCCGCTCTACATTACGATGTCACCTGGTGACTTTGAACCCATCCAAACCTCAAGTAGATGCATCAAGATCAAGAGTCAGCACATAGCTTCAGTTAATACAGCTAGAAACTACTAATCAGGCCCGAAATCTAGGTGTAGAAATGGACTCAGACCTGAACCTCCAGGGTCACATAAAGGCAATAACAAGGTCAGCCTTCTATCACCTGAAAAACATTTCTAGGATTATAGGACTGATGTCGCAACAGGAATTCGAAAAAACTCATCCATGCGTTCATCTTTAGTCTGATTGATTACTGCAACAACGTCCTCACAGGTCTGCCTAATAAGTCAATCAGAAGGCTGCAGCTGATCCAGAACGCTGCTGCTCGCATCCTCACTAGAACCAGGAAAGTAGAGCACATCACCCCAGTTCTAAAGTCCTTACACTGGCTCCCTGTAGCTCAGAGAATAGACTTCAAAATACTTTTACTAGTTTATAAATCATTGAATGGCCTGGCACCAAAGTATCTTGAAGATTTACGGTCACTATACATACCCCCCAGAACACTCAGGTCCTCTAATTCCAGTTTACTCAACATCCCTAGAATTAGAACCAAACATAGAGAAGCAGCGTTTAGTTTCTATCCTCTTCTTATTAGGAACAAACTTCCATACAACTGCAAAGCTGCTGAAACACTGAGCTCTTTTAAACCAAGGCTAAAAACTCATCTGTTCAGAGCTGCCTTTGAGTAATGTTTTCATGTATCATGTTTTGTGTGTGCTTCTTACTTTATTGCTGTTTTTACTTATATGCTTTGTCTGTGTTTTACTGATATTTTTATTGTATCCCCTAATAATGCAAAGCACCTTGAATTACCTCTTTGTTGAAAGTGTGGTATACAAATAAAATTGCCTTGCCTTGCCTTTTTAATAATTGCAGTCTTGATTTCACAAGTTGGATATTTCCTTTCCTTCTTCCGTGACTACTACAGTCATGGCCAAAAGGTTTGAGAATGACACAAATATTAGTTTTCACAAAGTTTGCTGCAAAACTACTTTTAGATTTTTGTTAATTTGTTTCTGTGATGTACTGAAATATAATTACAAGCACTTTATGCGTTTCAAAGGCTTTTATTGACAATTACATGACATTTATGCAAAGAGTCAGTACTTGCAGTGTTGGCCCTTCTTTTTCAGGACCTCTGCAATTCGACTGGGCATGCTCTCAATCAACTTCTGGGCCAAATCCTGACTCATAGCAACCCATTCTTTCATAATCACTTCTTGGAGTTTGTCAGAATAAGTGGGTTTTTGTTTGTCCACCCGCCGCTTGAGGACTTACCACAAGTTCTCAATGGGATTAAGATCTGGGGAGTTTCCAGGCCATGGACCCAAAATGTCAACGTTTTGGTCCCTGAGCCACTTAGTTATCACTTTTGCCTTATGGCAAGGTGCTCCATTGTGCTGGAAAATGCATTGTTCTTCACCAAACTGTTGTTGGATTGTTGGAAGAAGTTGCTGGATTGTTGGAAGAAGTTGCTGTTGGAGGGTGTTTTGGTACCATTCTTTATTCATGGCTGTGTTTTTGGGCAAAATTGTAAGTGAGCCCACTCCCTTGGATGAGAAGCAACCCCACACATGAATGGTCTCAGGATGCTTTACTGTTGGCATGACACAGGACTGATGGTAGTTCTCACCTTTTCTTCTCCGGACAAGCCTTTTTCCAGATGCCCCAAACAATCGGAAAGAGGCTTCTTCGGAGAATATGACTTTGCCCCAGTCCTCAGCAGTCCATACACCATACTTTCTGCAGAAGATCAATCTGTCCCTAATGTTTTTTTTGGAGAGAAGTGGCTTATTTGCTGCCCTTCTTGACACCAGGCTATCTTCCAAAAGTCTTTGCCTCACCGTGCGTGCAGATGCGCTCACACCTGCCTGCTGCCATTCCTGAGCAAGCTCTGCACTGGATGCTCTCCGATCCCGCAGCTGAATCCTCTTTAGGAGACCATCCTGGCGCTTGCTGGACTTTCTTGGACGCCCTGAAGCCTTCTTAACAAGAATTGAACCTCTGTCAATGCAGTGGAATTTTCATGGGAAAGAAGGACTATGCAATTCATCTGATCACTGTTCATAACATTCTGGAGTGTATGCAAATTGCTATTATAAAAACTTAGGCAGCAACTTATCCAATTTCCAATATTTATGTAATTCTCAAAACTTTTGGCCATGATTGTACATGGTCATTTTGATGCTACAGTCATGTGGAAACATTTCCTTCCTGAGGAACTGGACAGCTTACATTGATTGAACTCTAAAATTTGTGTTGTATCAAAGAAGGCTTGAAAATTAATTTTGTTTTCAAACAAGAAATTAAGGATGAAAGTGGATTCCATGAGAAAAGGATCCTTAGCACAGCAACAAATCCACAAAAAGCAAGATTTGGATGCCACATGAAGAACATAAGGAAACTCTCTCTAGATAAGTCTGTGTAAGGTTGTGGCCCTGTGCAGTTCTTCTTTTCTTTAAGGCCTACATGTCACAGAGGGAGAGTGGTTCAGAACATGCGCCTGTTCACGCTGGACAATTGTTTAGGAAGGCAAAACATTATTGTCTGTGGGACATAATTGCTTGCTTGTTCATCGCCTATTCCCAAAACTAATTTTCTTGCTTTGTCCTTCTTGGTGTCCCAATATTAAGAGTTCCATTTGTCTCTCCACTTGCCTTGCTGCTGTGGTTCTGCTGGTGATGATTAACCACTTGTTTGATTCTGGGGGCATTTTTTGAGACTGGTTTCCTCTTTGCATGCTTTTTTCATTTTATTTATTACTCACTGATAAAATCAGTTCTACTTTTAAAAGGTGCAGTGTGTAATATTAATCGACTCTTTAGCGCCACACAGTTCAGAGTAGGTATTGCAGCTATGGTGGCCCACACGCAATACAAAGGCAGTGTTATCAATGACTTCCAGCTTTCAATAAGGCAATCAGGCCCTTTCTTTTAATCTGTATTCTTTTTAAATTATATCTAAATATGTGTTGTGTAATATAACGTTATTTTTTATGTTAGCTATGTTGATCTTAATTATGTTTGCTGTATTTCATGGCTAACAGCAACTATCAAAGAACCGGGGCCATCTTACACAAAACGTTTAGAGGGAGAAGGAGAACCACTACAGTTCTCTAAGATCTGTGTTTTCATGAGAGGACGAGAAAAATGTTGAGGAGCTTCAAACAAAGACAAGAGAAGAAATCGAGGTTTGTGCAGGCTACTACAAAATTTGTTGAATTATATGAACAATTTTATAATTATCTGTGAAATCAATAAATGGATTCCTCCTGTCACACTCACATTGGAGTCAAGCGCAAACGCAAAATGCTGAGCATTATATCCTGTATGTCCCTAAACAGCTACCGTATTTCAAGATTGCGCATGACTATGTAGGTTCGACCACAGGTTATGTATATCAAATTTTACATTTCAAGATAATAGGAATATTTCAAATATACATTGGTGAGAAATATTTTAATAAAAAAGGACAAGTTTGTGAACAGGATACACAGAATTTGAAAGTAAACAAGTAAAAATATTACACACTGTACTGTAAGAAAACGGAGTGTGTACAGTAGACTCCCAGTATTCGCGGGGTTAAGGGCCACAGCCGCCTACGAATAGCTGAAATGGCTGACTATTTAGTAGTTCAAACACCAAATATACCTTAATATGCAGTAATTTGAACACTGAAAACGTCTTAGCACTACTGCTTCCTTTTCTCCACTCGTAGGGGTACAGCCAAACAGCTCCAAGAAAAATGAATGGCCCTCTTGGATTGGCTGTGTTGCAAATGCCAGTCAATGGTAGTGTGTCAATTAGCATTGTATCTAGGTATTTCAGCTACCCAAACTGCATTTTCTTTCTAATATTTTAGATATTCTCTCAACTGCACAAATATACCTGTTAGTCAAATGCTGCCAATATTATGGCTAATTCCTGAATAAATTATTTATTTAATAGTTCTTCTCAATATTGCTGTTGTAGACAGTAGCCTCCATGGAAACACAGCAAACACCACATTTTCTGTGTATCAAAATGATTTCCTGATGGAAAAAGAAAAGTGGTTTTTGTTGCTGATGGTGAAACATTGCTGTTTATTTAATGTGTCATTTAGCCACTACACCCTTACCATGCTAATGTCTATGACTAGCCTACTAAACGTCTTTTAATGTCCCTCACTGCCAACTTTGCTTGTCACGGGGTCTGGACCTTTTTTTCTAATGCCATAGATTCAGCTGGGTGTCAGAAATATTCCTCAAAACATTCGATCCATGTTGAAAAAATACCATCACACAGTTGCTGCGGACTTGTCGACTGCAGATCCATTCAGAGAATCCCCCATTTCACCACAACCCTAACGTGCTCCCTGTTGGATCGAGATCTAGTCTCTATGGCAGCCATTGGAGTGAAGTGAACTCATCGCCATGTAGCTTTGAGACATGGTGTATGTTCCATGAAACATATTCACACAATCTTATTTTTGTTTTTAACTGCTAATGTTCTAACTCCCTAGCTGTGCCACTGGGCAGCTGTGGATCAGTGGGATGAATTGTCTTCCAGCAACTGTAAAGTTTTCGGCTCAATTACGGCTTCCTCCAATGTCAAATATTGCTTTGCCCTTAAGTCCAAATATCCTTCTAATCAGGACAATATTATATCAATATGTGCGTGTTTGTACATTTGAGGACATTGACCATTTGCTGTGTGATAAGTAACACCTTTTGGCTACATTTACACAATATACCATGTATTTTATCCAGTGCTTGTATAAACTCACTGTTGTGTGAAGTTGCTATGTTCTTTGGCCACCACAGCCTCAACATGCTAGTGCCCACATTCTTTATTGCAGTTTCCAAATTATATATTTTCATTGTATTTAGACCAGACGCTGTAAGAGACTCTGGAACATGCACACATAGAGGTTTTCTGATTGACTAAAGTGGGAAAAAGCCATCAGAGGTTCAGAATAATCACAGAAAATACAGTTTAATAGGAGACTAAAATTTTACACTACTGAAATCTTACTGAAGGCAAGGTAATTTTATTTGTATAGCACACTTTCAACAACAGGGTAGTTCAAGGTGCTTTACATAATTTGGTGATAGAGAAAAAGCAAAAAAAAAAAAACTAAAACTAAAACAAATGAAAAAACAGAATATAACATTGGAAATTAAAAGTCAGTAAAGCAAGAGAGCATGAACACATTTGATACATATGACATATACATTTACTGAAGGAAAGTTCCTTCCTTGGTTCATTCCTTTGTGCCCTCCTTCCTAATTGATAGTCTTATTTTTGTTTTGCCAGATGTTCTTCATGACTACTAGTTATATTTGAACTCATTAAACTCACGCGGCGTGATGGAGGTTGATGCGGCTTCAGATCATCTGCAGTAACCATAAACATGAGGAGGGAAATGGCTGTAGACTCAAGCTGTGTCCAGATGAATACCTGAAGAGCTGAGCAACTGTCACTGACAGTCATAAAAGAATAATATTCTCACAATAAGCACAAGTTTGAATGCATCATATGCCTCCCCCCACGTTAAAGGATATTTTCCAAAAACATAACAGCTGTTTCTGAGCTCTTTGGAAAGAGGGAGGAAGACGTTTTGTTCTTTTATTGTAAAATTTGGCATCATTTCTGTTCTAAACCTAATGTGTATGTGCAGTCGTGCATGTTTTGGGTGGCCATAATAAAGAGTCTGTTGGTGTTTGGTGTGACGGAAGTAAATAGTGTGTTGTGGAAAGAAACAGGTCTAATTTTGAGATTCAAACAACTGTCTGAACTTGAAGGTTCTGGCAGAAAAGAGAAACTGGCACCGTTGTTGAATTCTAAAAGCTGAGAAAACTGCTAACTGGCTGAAGGATAAAGTATGGTGATTGATTGAACAAAATATTTGATGATTATTTAGCAACAAACAGTAAACCACTGCCCTGCCTATTGTGAGTCTTTCATTTCTTATTTTATTAGGGCAGTAGAAGTAGCATTTAGCTCGTCACCAAGCTAAAAAGAAATGAATTAACAATATTAAGCATATTTTTTAAATGAAACATTGGTCACACATTCTTCCCAAGACTTATTGGCACAAGTACAAGTGATCCTACTTAATTAACAACCATGCTCAAACCAAATAATGATGCAGAATTAAACTCTTGTCACCGTTTCCACATCTTTTCCGACAAATCCAAATCCAGAGGGTGATGAAGCAGCGCAGCCTCATTAACACAATCATTTCAAACATTACACCAAGCAGCAAATGAGGAGCTTCACTAGTAAGAGCTTCACATATTACACATGGCTAGAATAATAATTTAACACAGTTTGCGGAATATACAATTTTCATTATTTTCAGTATGTCTAAAAAATTTTCTGAGTCATTAAGTAACAGAATGTATATCTTTTTTTTATCCATAACCCTGTTTTTCCCAAATATTTAACATTAATACTGCCGGAGATATATTAATAAGTTGACACATTAATTGAGAGAGTCAAATTACAGCTCTTGTGCTAAACGTATGTGGAAGATTAATACGTTTCCTCCAGTTATTATGCTGGAAAAATCTTTGGTCACCAAATGTCAACGTTTTTGATATCTATCAATGTTTCCAATGCAGGTTCACTAGATTTTCTGTAGATTTTGCCGCCCTTTATAAAATCAAGAAGATTACTATCACAAAAGAATACACATCTCTACAATTAACTGTCAGTTAGCTGCAGTATTCAGCTGTTAAAAAATATATAATTATATTTATTTGAATAAACTTTTTTTTCATGCGAGGATAGGTGGCGTTAAGAGTTCTCTCATAAACTGAAGAGCAGAATTACACTGAATTATGGCCTCTGGATACATTTCCCACAGTTGAAAACAATTGTAATGTGTTCCAATAGGTGATACTTTAGTTCAGGTGAGCTAAATTCAGTTTTATTTAGAGCTGTTCAGTTTATGAAAATAAATACACATTGAATTGGTTTAAATGAGCCAATAAGTTTCTCAGTAGCAGAGCTTCGACCTATCAGGATATCAACAAGTTTAGGTAAAAAATGTGACTAGAGATGCAAATATCCTATCATTCCTACATCAAAGGTCGCTAAAAGGTTGTAAAAACTAAACAAAAAGGATTTTTGGGCAAAGGCTTTGAACTACACCTAATTTCAGGGGTCGGGGTAACAGAAAATGTTCATTATTTGACCAACTTTTTTAAACGGTAACTGAAATATCTGGAGGCCATCAGTCATTTTGTTCGATTCCAATTCATACCCCTGGCCACTTGGTGCAGATGCGGGCATTTTCAACTTAACGCATGAAGTTCTGGTAACTGAATAATCCAAAAGAGTTTCCAATGAGAACATCTGAGCTTCATCTCAGACCTGGACATCTCGGTACCTGGGAGCTGACCGCACGTTGAGTGACGGAGGCTTTGGGGCGTGTCTGTGACTGCACCAGACACATACTGACTGCGCTGCAGCTTAACCACTGATGCAAAAAGAGCGCATGCTGCTTTATTACGTCAGGGGCACATCGACATGTGAGACGCAGAAGCTGGAATCAAACCTACAACCCTCCGATTAGAAGCCAATTGCTCTATCCTAGCGAGCCACAGTCAATCCAACTGCGATTAGGCGTGAGGTCCACTGCAACTTAACTCTCAGAGCTTCTGCTGAATACTGACAGCGGACTCTACTTTAACCCCAATGTCAAGTCCAAAGTAAGATTCAGTCTAGTTACCCTAGCCAGTCGGCAATGCTGCCCCCTAAAGCCTGTGGAGTAGCACAACTCCACCTGCTTGCATGAGGAAAACCCAAGGCTGATCAAGCTCATCAACTGAGTGGGAGCACCTGTCTGCAGTGCACAGATTCAGTCTGCACCTCAGAGTGGATGCAGCAGACACAAAGACAATTGTTCAGCTTGGGGAAAACCAAAAAGAGGCTACTGGTATGGATAAAAACATTCACTGTCCTAAATAAGATATGGCCTGCTTAGATTTGATTTATTTGTCATGTTTCTATTTAAAATGCTTTAATGTCAAAAGCGCTGCAGGTCAATTGATTAGTCTTTAATGTTAATTTTAGATGATAAAATGGGAAATATTGCAGGTTAAAAGCATTTAAGTTAATATTACATTATTTAAAAATGAGTTAAACATTGTCCACTCTGTTTGAGAGTGATAATTGTATAACTCTGTTCTCTTTTTGAAGGTTTCAACCTGATTTACCTCCACAAAGAAAAATCAAATAAATTGTGAAGAAGAAAGAGTTGTTCCTGTGCTTTTATTACGGTTGACCAAGCCATTTTCAAGTTTGGGCAGAAGCTGAACACGTAACATAACTTGACACCCAAGAAGCAATTCAGGTTTTCAGAGCTAAAAGCAAGGGTGCTCATCTCTTCAGGCTGCTTGTTTTATACTATATGTAAGCTAAAGTAAATCATAAATCTTGTGTATAAATCATTTATAAATCTAAAACCATAAAACAAAAGCAAACCCAGACCGAGCAGGTTCACCGGAGATCACCAGCTAAGACTGAGTGACTGTGGGGGCTGCTGTGTCTGAGAACTGCCTGCAACCGCCGCGACAGTGACAGCTCAAGCCTGCTTTGACAGCAAAGGTCATTTCTGTATCACTTTGAGTCATAAACTGAAGCCACAGCATGTAGGAGAGAGATGCATCTGTTACTGATCAGGCTAAAAAACTGGTACATCTCTGCTTTTTGGTAAAAACAAGAAAACTGTTCAACGCCAAAATGCCACATGATCAATTAGTCACACAGAGAGGCAGTCAGTAGCCATTATTTTTTACAACATGCGAATGATTTGTTGTGCTTTACTGGATCTGTGTTAAACTGCTTGATAATTGCTGTGTTCACTTCTGCAGGGGCTTAAAATAGTTTAACATAAAACGACGAGAATAAAATGAAAACACTGAAGTGCAAACCACAATGACAAACAAAGACTCGGAGAGCACACAAAACAGCTCCATTTGTTCCTTGGCTCGCCTTCAACACAATGGGCAGATTATCCCAAAAGCTCACAAGAGTAGGACCAACCCGAACATCCAAATAATTAGCAAATAGGAAAAAGAATCGTCCAGAGTAATCCCCCCGAGGAAAAAAAAAGAGAGACACTAATCTGCTTCTCAAACCTGCTAATTGTCCATTTGGTTACAGATCCGTGTAAACACAGAGGAGCTCTGCTCTCTCATTGAACACAGTTTACAGCCGTCCACAGACGAGCCGATACAAAAAGCCTCAAATCGCTTCACATTCCTTATTACCAATAATATACATTCTGAATACAGCTGAGACAGCGTGCATGCTTGATAAGATTAACCGCTCAAAGTTTGATGCTTCCACAGCAGCTATCGCAGAAAGCTTCATGCTTCATAAAGGAAATCTTCATAAGTGAGAAAGTAGAGTTTCTTTGGAGAACATGCTTTGACGTGTTTGCCCTAATTAGTCTGTCAGAACATCCCAGAGCTGCTCAGAATGTAATCTTCTGCTGGAACAATCACTAACTGCTGCAGACCAAAAATATGACAGAGTTGTCAATAATTCTGGCATTAATAACCTTTTTTTTGTTCAATACGTTAATGACAGAAATAAAATAAAAAAGTTCAAATAAAGATAAAATTATTACATCAGCTGGAGAAAAGTACAAGCCTCCCCCAGACCCTGTAAGGATAAGGATAAGTGTTGCAAACGGATGAATAACCAACAATTTGGTGAATTTTTTGACATACATTTGCTTGTTTTAGAACTAAGATTTGAAAAGTGTCGGGATTTTTCGTAAAGGTTAACATGCTACAATAAGAAGTCCTTGAACAAATAGAAATTATACATCACTTTGCAGTAACTGTATCTGATATGTTAATTTACCTCTTCAGACATTAACTACAAAGCATTTCAACATCAGAGTTAACATATTTAGCCAAAACTCCCTGAAACTGGACAGAAGCAATTTGGTTTTTATTTATCATTTCATCCATATTCATTAAACATATATTATAAAAAGAAATGTGTTTATAGTTTAACTCAAAGAAACTGATGATGTAGAGCATCGTCTGTTTGGAAGAATCTAAAATAACCATAAAAAATAACTCAACCGTATTCAAATACCAACGCAGATGCTTTAATTTATATGAAGTTAAATCTAACAAATGTCCTTTAAGTGGCATTGTTCATTTTTTTCTGTTTACATTAATACAACTTATTGCTTTGTTAAAGGCTATATTTTTCAGCACTATACATTCCATCGCTTTGCCACTCTCCAGAATCATACATTACTTTGCTAAACTTTAGGGATGGAACACAAAGAACATTATTATTTATTCCTAAAACAAATCTAATTTTTATAGGTTTAAAATTAATAATAAGTCACACAATTTCATCAAATCTTAATTTTTAAACAAAGTCTATTGAAATTTATTGGGACTACCAAAATGAGTATGCAAAGTTAAAATATTGTATCGAGCAGACTCTGGTTATCTACATTATCTTAACTTTTCTATGTTGTTCACTGTAAATAGTTTAAAGTTTAAAAATATGTTACATAAAATCAGAGTTTGGTTTTGAACTTCAACATTTGTTTATTTTGTAGCACTGTTCCATGGTGAATATAAGTCATAAATAATAAACATTTAATATAATTATGTTCATAGATCAGTAATTCATTTTACACAGTTTTACTTTCTTTTTCATGATAATTTAATTTAAGATGTGTGAAAAATGTGAGAAGCCAGAAGATGAGGTTCTTTTTAGTGAGCCGAGCCGTAAGAACCGGTTCTCCTAAAAGAGCCAGAATTCCATCACTATAGAGCGAAAAGTGCGGGAGAAGGGGAGGGGGAAGGCGTGTCTGCAGCGCTTGGACAGACACCCTAACAAAAAGAGAGGAGGGGGTGAGTTCGCGCCCAACCTACTGCATCTGTGTGAGCGTCAACGTGACAGATGCCCTAAGGAGCCACACGACGGATTGTTTAAGAATCAAGCACCACCTGACCGTCGCCCTGGCCACCATTCATTTCTAGAACTACCTCAACTCTGTTTGGCCTTAAATTGACTAGAGCTTCACAGTTTGCCACTGAAACCATCTTCTATTCCTCCATGGCAACCTCACGGAGCTGGTGGATTTTGAATAACTTGAGGTCCTGGTCCTCCACCTTCCATTTAAGGATGTCCCTCAGATTCTCAATAATGTTTAGGTCTGGAGACATGCTTGGCTAGTCCAGCATATTTTCCCTCAGTTGCTTTAGCAAGGTGGTGGTTGCCTTGCAGGTGTGTTTGGGGTCATCATCATCCCAATTACCATTTCTTGGTAAAGCCCTCAAAAAAAGGGTGTACAACCAGCTGATGGATTTTTTTAACGTACAAGGCTGTTTGGAGCCTTTCCGATCTGGATTCAGGGCGGGTTATAGTACTGAGTCTGCGCTTTTAAAAATTTTAAATGATGTGTTCATAGCTAATGATCGAGGAGATGCTGTGTTGCTTCTATTACTTGACTTATCTGCTGCATTCGATACAGTCGACCATGCCATCCTGGTACAGCAGTGGGTAGGGATGTCTGGCCGTGCTCTGGACTGGGTTAGGTCTTACTTGACTGGTAGAAGCTTCCATGTAAAGATTGGTGACTTATCAGCTTCTTCCGACCTGTCCTGGGGTGTGCCATAAGGTTCTATCCATGGCCCCCTTCTCTTTTCTCTTTTCCTATTACCCTTTCATATAGCTTTCACCTATATGCTGATGACTGCCAAATTTAGTGCCCTTTGACAAAAAGTTCTGACAGTGCTGTTAAGACCTTCTTAGTTTGCCTAGAGGATGTAAATGCTTGGTTGGCTAACAGCTTTCTGAACCTGAACGTAGACCATACGGAGGCTATTGTCTTTTATCCTAATACTAGAGGCTTAGGCCAATGGGCTCTAGACCTTGACCAGCTGGCTGTTTTTCAGAAAGACCTAGTCACCAATCTTGGGGTCAAACTGGAGTCAGGTCTTAAGTTTGATGCCCATATCACCAGTATTGTTAAGTCCTGTTTCTTTCATCTTCGTCGCTTGGCGAAAATTACGCGTTTGTTGTCCCGTGCCCACCTGGAAACAGTTGTACACGCTTTTGTTACTTCTCGCCTGGACTACTGTAATCCCTTATACAGCGGCCTTAATCAGGCTTCGCTTAATCAGCTCCAGGTTGTGCAGAATTCTGCTGCTCGATTTTTAACAGGCACTAAACGCTATGAGCATGTCACACCAGTCCTGGCCTCCCTCCACTGGCTTCCCATTTCTTACAGGACTCAATTTAAAATTCTTGTTTTTAACTGCCTTAAGGGCAGTGCACCATCATATTTGATGGATCTTCTGACTGTATATGCTCCCCCCGCAAGCTGCACTCAAGTGACCACAATTTGTTAGTGGTCCCATGCGTTAAATGCTCTTCAAAGGGTGTTCGAGCTTTCTCACATACGGCTCCCAGACTCTGGAATGAGTTACCTCTCGCTGTCAGGTGTGCGCCAATGCTGTCACTTTTCAAGAAGCAGCTAAAGTCTAATTTTAATCTTTTTTTTTGTACATACTTCCGGTTTTATTTTGGATTTATAGGGGTTATGTTGGTTTTTATTGTACTGTTTGCTATATCTGTATGGTTATGACGTATTCAGCGCTTTGGGTGCCATTTGGCCACTGAAAGCGCTGTACAAATAAATAATAATGATGATGATCATCATCATGTTTGAATATTTCCCTGAGGCGCTGTTTCATGCTCTGCTTCAGTGTGTCACAGTCAGGGGTTGTGTTAACTGAATATTTTCCGTATTTGACCTTTTAATTTTTTGTGGACAGAAATAACCGGAGTTTTAGGCTCCACAACGTCAATGTTCCAACATCACTTGTGAGCTGTGTTGGCATTATTGATTGTCCAAGCACTTTTTGCTGGCGGGTGTTTCTACTGCTCTGTTTAGAAGTTAGAACATAGAAAGTTACTCTGGATGGAATAGGATTTGGGGGAACTACTGCCCCCTACAGGTTTGGCATGTGTATGTGGTTAGGTGTGGACAGAGTTTCTGTTATTTAAAAGAAGGTGGTGTGGATAATCGTTTTTAAAAAACCCGGCTACGTGTGAACATGGCCTTAGTTTCAGGGTGTTGGCAGTCTTTTAGCCTCTTTGCCATGAGGTGGCATGATAAACTTCCAGTGACCAGTATGAGAGGTCTAACACACCTGCTCTCCATTTACACCTGAGAAAATGGCTAACTGGGCACAATGTGGACATTTTCACTCAGGGGTGCACCCACTTTTGTTGGCAGTGGTTTAGACATATTGATGGCGTTTCCTAACCTGGCTCATCTGTACTCGGCCCAATGCCCTTTTTATTGCTGCTCTTAAGTGTGTGCGTGCATGAAGGTTGGGTCTGAGGGAAAGGGGGTATAACTGTGACCATGCTTTTAATTAGGTGGGGGAGGGATGGGAATGCGGGGTCATTGTAATTCTGTAAAGCACTTTAAGTTGCAATTTTTTTATGAAAAGCGCTTTATAAATAAAGTTTGATTAATATGTGTTGGTTATATTGAAAGGACAGCACACTTAAGCTATCATACAAGCTGTACACCGGTTACTTTACATTGTGATCAAAGTGTCATAGCTTCAGTGTTGTCCCATGAAAAGATATAACAGGGGTGTACTCACTTTTCTGAGATACTGTATGTAAGGATGTTGCTCATAACCGGGGCCGTGCAGAGAACTTTAGAGGGGCAGGTACTCAAAGTTAAAAAGGGGCACATAGATATGTTAAATGTCTTGAAACAACATCATTTATAGTAAACCATCCTGAATAACAACAACCAATACTCATCAATAATCTAGTAGGGAATCGCAACATAATAAATCAACGTCATCAGATCGGGACCATGTAAAACAAAAGTAGCCTATGTTTCTATCTGATGGAGTACAATGTTGCTGTTGGGCTTTGTTGATCTGAACCTGTAGAAATTGAAATGATGATAGCAGAGCTGGTAGCTGATTAAACAAGTGTTATAAAGTACATTATGAAATAATTGAATGTGCTGCTGTGTCTACCTAAAAAAAAACAACTAATAATATCTGACTGGTTAACTTCCACACCAACTCAGCTGCAGACAGCTTTGAAGATCAAAACAGCTCTGAAAGGCTAATGCTACATTTCTATAGTAGTGTTTTGATTTTTAAGGTGGAGATTTAAAAAAAATACATTTATTATATCTTTAGCACACAGAGATGTGGTAAAAAATAGTAATATACTAGTAATTTAATAGTAATAAAAAAATTGAAAAAATTTTAATTTATAAGAATCGGTCAGGATAAGAAAGGATTAATTTATTAGAAAAATGCATTTCAAGTTTTTTTTTACATTTTCACAGGTATAGATATCAATTTTTGAACATTTTGATTAATCAAATTGTGGCGGGTTTGGCTTTCCATACATGCTACTGCCCAAACTATTTGTACAGTATTTTTAGGATACCGTTTATGTGACATTTTTAGGTGTAAGGTGCAAAGGCTATGGGCCGAACCTTTTTGCTGCTGAGTTTCTACTGCAGTAGCTTAATTACATTCACGGCCGCTCACATCCAGCCCCGATCCGGTGTGCTGTGGTGAGGTAATGTAAGGTGAAAGTAGAACGGAGAGCAAACCAAAGGTAGGCTGTACCTGAATTTTGAGGCATGTTCCTCAGGGACAGTCGCAGTGGCGTTTCTTCATATGAAAGTGATGGAGGCTGCCTGACCCATAGTGGAGTGACCGAGTGAGGCTGCATGTTTCCTTCTCCCAGCTGGTAGCAGACCAAAGATTTTGTATACAGCATTAGTGCAGCATAATAAACTCAAAGTCAGAAGTTTTCTCTGCGGACAATCCACTTCTGTGTGGGTAGGGGGTTATGTAACTTCAAAATCAGGACAGTATTTGCCTTCAAAAACAGGTTCTTTTTCAAAAAAATATTCTTGGCTATAAGTTGATAGTTTCAGGGTCCACTTCTGATTCCTACCTCTACCACGGGCTCAGGATAAATGTCAGCGGCCATGCTTGTTAGTAAAAAGACAAGTAATTTTATTTATCTAAATTGTTATTAATAGTTAAATGTTACTGTTGAGGTGCACAGGCAGGCCTCCACACACACACACCCACACACACGCACACTTAAAAAAGGGCCCTTGGGGCATCATGGATGAGTAGGGCATGTACCCAGCCACCACTACCCCACCCCACCACACCCCACCCTAATCGCACGTACCACCTCTTAACTGATTTGACTGCACATTAACAATAACTTAAGGTCTGGTTGGTGCCAACAACCTTCTGCTCTGGGAGGTGCTGAAGTGGAAAATTACAAATTAGTTACAAAGTCTAAAATAAAACAACAAAAATCAGAGGCGAGAATATGAGCACGAATTATGGAAATGAACATGAATTAATTCATACAAAGAGACAAGCCATTTTAATAACTACACAGAGAATAAATTAACTTTGTAGAGCTTTAAAATATACAGACATATTAATGTAGCATTACTGAGCCACAGTGTAATTTGAGTCACTCTAATATATTTTGGTGAAACCTCAGAAGCTTTCTCCTTAATTTGATAGTGAACGTTTTAACAGAGAGGCCGGGCTGCTCTCACGCATCGAGTAAAAGATGTGCATTACTTTATCATAGAGGTAAAAACACATTCATAACTGATAGAAATGTTCTAATGTCATGGTAAGGTTAGATATACTGTTTCTCCAGATTAATATGTGATTAATCTATAAAAATGGCAGAAATACCAAAGATAACTCAGTTGAATAGACAGAAAATGATATTTTAATTCAAACAAGGTGATTCTCAGAGTGCTGTTACATTACTGTTATTTACAGTAAATAATCAGCAGAAGGATGAGGTATCTTTCAGGAGATTTGCAGGATTTTCTTTTTTGTTTCCTGACATTCAGACACCTCTATCTTCAGTAAATATATATTTTGTTAGATCTGGCTCTTTCTTCCTTTTGTTACGTTCTAAGTGCTTGGTACAGGGACTAGACAGAAAATGAATGAAACTTTAACAAAGATCTTCAGAAAGCCTGAGAAAACTGTTTATCAAGCTCCCTTTCAATGATTACGAGAAAGTCCTGGCTCCTCAGAAACAAACAAGCAGTGATTTAAAACATTTACACACAACTGCAACTTTTTTCACAGTTTTTACTTTGCATCTTTTGCACCCTGTAAATATCCAGTTAGTGTTAGCATCCAGATTGTGTGTTGGTTAGAAACGGCTCTGTGGCTTCTGCCGTAGAGATACTGGAAGCTTATGATTTTGGCCCAGCTGGCTGCAGCTTGCAGTCATGTTTTGGTTTATTCCATTGATTATGGATCAAACAGAGTTCTGGTCAAGTTATTGTCACTTGCTTGACAGAGTTGTATGCTGCATAGTGCAGTTAGAATGTGGTTTACTTCTAACTTCAGGAGCGTTTACTGCAGGGTTCCAAATCCAGCCCTGGAAAGCTACCATTCTGCAGCTTTTAAATTACTCATTTCCAACCCTGGTCCTCGAGATCTACTGTCCTGCACAATTTAGATGCATCCCTGCTCTAACATAGCTGAATCCTGTTTCAGGAGATTGAAGTTTGTTGGAGGAGTAGGTGGAAGGAATCGACAGGATTGCAAGTCCTACTCGTTAATATTCATGATATATAAATGTCTCGCCTTTGTCTGGCTAACAGGAAAGCCTTCGAACAAATAACTTAGCGTTATACTTCGCTGGTGGTGTTCCAAAGACAAATTCCAACCATTTCTCCCTCAGCTCTTTTTTATTGGGTAAAAAAATGCAACACTGATGTGTTATCTCCAAAAATAACAGTAGCCCGAACTAGGCCAGATGCCAGAGGGCAGGCCCAAGGCAGATTACGATGCCCTTGTAAATTAAATTGCAACCATGTAATGTATTGACCCAAGACAACTAGCAGGTACAACCTTGAATGACATTCTCGTCCAAACTCTATACCAGTTGGTGGCTGTAATTTGTTGTTTGCCAGCCGCCAATAAACACAAAGAAGAAAAAGTGTGCTATGTTATTTTTAGGGTGACTTGAATGCTAACGGTGGTTATGATGAAAACTTGAGCATCGGATTGAGCATCCATTAACCTGACCATTATGGATGTAAAAACAGTTTTTGTTCGAGATGCCTTAGTGCTATGACTAATATGTGGCTTTGAATGTTGAGTTGCACATTACCTTGCTTTTTGAGTGGTTTGACAAAAGCATGGACTGTGTCTACAGTTATGATTGTATCCTTGTTTGGCATACATCATTGGAATTACAAGCAGGGGTTGACTGGTGTCAAAATTCAGTCCTGAAGCTTAGAAGTTTCTTTAATTCGGGTGGGTCATGGATGAGAAAATTATTATTTTTATGAACATCTCAAATTATCAGGCTCTGAGACAAACTCTATTTGAAATCCTTGCGAGGTTAGGCAGGCTTCTTTTTATAGCAGAGGAGAACTACTGATGTCTGGTTGCAGATAGTAAACAATATCAAAATAGTTGACATGAAAACATAACGGAATATTTCCAAACCTTTCAAACTCGAGCGCAGCAGCAAAAGATACTCATCAGCTGCAGGTGCAGCAGCACCAGTAGTGCTTACAAAGATCTTCTACAAAGGAAGATGCCTCACTCATGTACACAAGCAGACCAACATGACACACAGGATAATGACAGTGGCTAAACTGTGTGGCTGCTTTTGGAGTACAAAAACAAACGTTCCGGCCACTGATCTAGAACAGACTGGCTGTTCGGGAAAACTCCTGAACCTCCCTCTGGTCCTGATAGAATCTCAACTTTAAATGATGTATAATATAAATATGTACATAGAAAGAGTGTCACAAAAAAAGGCAGATTTGACCCAGAAGTATGTAACATACCACCAACAGGATAGAAAATCGCGAAAGGGGTTAAATAAAAACTTGCCTCCCCCATCCGAAGAAAAAGCCACGACCCCCAGCTAAATTCCCCTGTCAATGGGTCTGATCCAAACGTGTTCCGCCATGTCATGGAGTTGCTAATGGTTAGCTTCTACTGGCCACAAAATTAACACAGCTTTCACGTGAGCAGTCGCAAGCCAAGGTGGGCAGGGCCATGAATACAAATTTTTTCTCTGATGTGGAAGTGACTGGCTTTTTCTGACTCATCAGTTTATTTCCTTTCTGTGGCTAAATCAGCCAATCTGGGTTGGATAATTTTTTCTCGTGCAGCATACATATGCAACTTAAAGTGACCTATTGTATTTAAAAAAGAACAAGTATTACATGGTTTCTCAGTACACGAGACTTAATTACTTGGTTCAGTGTCAGGGATAAATATCAGAGATACAACTAAACTCAGCAAAAAAAGAAACGTCCTCTGACTTTCAACTGTTTTTACTTTCAGTAAACTTAATGTGTGTAAATATTTGTATGAACACTAAAAGAGCCAACACCATAAGACATAAACTAAAAATGTTTCACAGACATGTGACTAACAGAAATAGAATAATGTGTCCTTGAATGAAGGGAGGCTCAAAATCAAAAGTACCAGTCAGTATCTGGTGTGGCCACCAGCTGCTTGAAGTACTGCAGTGCATCTCCTCCTCATGGACTGGACCAGATTTGTCACTTCTTGCTGTGAGATGTTACCCCACTCTTCCACCAAGGCACTTGCAAGTTCCTGGACATTTCTGGTCGGAATGGCACCTGGCCCTCACCCTGCGATCCAACAGGTCCCAGACGTCCTCAATGGGATTGAGATCCGGGCTCTTCGCTGGCCATGGCAGAACATTGACATTGCTGTCATGCAGAAACTCACGCACAGAACGAGCAGTATGGCTGGTGGCATTGTCCTGCTGGAGGATCATGTCCGGATGAGCATGCATAAAGGGTACCACATGAGGGAGGAGGATGTCTTCCCTGTACCGCAAGGCATTGAGATTGCCTGCAATGACAACAAGCTCAGTCCGATGGTGATGTGATATACCGCCTCAGACCATGACGGACCCCCCACCTCCAAATCGATCCCGCTCCAGGGTACAGGCCTCGGTGTAACGCTCATTCCTTTGACAATAAACACGAATCCGTCCATCACCCCTGGTGAGACAAAGCTGTGACTCATCAGTGAAGAGCACTTTTTGCCACTCCTGTCTGGTCCAGCGAAGGTGGGTTTGTGCCCATAGGCGGCGTTGTTGCTGGTGAAGTCTGGTAAGGACCTGCCTTACAACAGGCCTACAAGCCCTCATTCCAGCCTCTCTCAGCCTATAGCGGACAGTCTGAGCACTGATGGAGGGATTGTGTGTTCCTGGTGTGACTCGGGCAGTTGTTGTGGCCATCCTGTACCTGTCACGCAGGTGTGATATTCGGATGTACCGTTCCTGTGCAGGTGTTGTTACACGTGATCTTCCACTGCGAGGATGATCAGCTGTCCTTCCTGTCTCCCTGTAGCACTGTCTTAGGTGTCTCACAGTGCGAACATGGCAATTTATTGCCCTAGCCACATCAGCAGTCCTCATGCCTCCCTGCAGCATGCCTAATGCACATTTACGCAGATGAGCAGGGACCCTGGGCATCTTTCTTTGGGTGTTTTTCACAGTTGGTAGACAAGTCTCTTTAGTGTCCTGCGTTTTTAGAACTGTGACCTTAAATGCCTACTTTCTGTAAGCTGTTAAGGTCTTAACGACCATTCCACAGGTGCATGTTAATTAATTGATTATGTTTAATTAAACATGCATTGAAAACATTGTTTAAACCCTTTACAATGAAGATCTGTAAAGTTATTTGGATTTTTACAACATTATTGTTGAAATACACAGTCCTGAAAAAGGGACATTTCTTTTTTTGCTGAGTTAATTACATGTGGTGTTCCTCAAGGTTCCATTCTCAGACCTCTTTTATTCACCTTCTGGAGTCTTCCAACATCTACAGAAAAGGGGTATATTTCAATATGCTGGTATTGGTCTATAAAGCACAAAAAAGTTACACTTAGGTATGAATCATGTAGACCACAGAGTGTCAAACTCCAGTCCTCAAGGGCCAGTGTCCTGCAACTTTTAAACATGTCTGTTTCAACACACTTGAATCAAATAATTAGGTCATTAACAGGACCCCATAGAACCTAACTGGCTGTTGAGGAGGCAATTTAACCATTCTATTCAGGTGTGTTGGACCAGGAACACATCTAAGAGTTGCAGGAAACTGGCCCTCGCGGACTGGAGTTTGACACCCCTGATGTAGACCCATCAGTGTTCCCAGAACCTTAGCTAAACAAGGTAGCGTTTAGTTGGAAGCCTACCCAGCTCAGGAATCAACTCCTAGAAAACATGAGATGTATAGAAACTGCTGGAACATTTAAATCAGAACTGAAACATTACAGTTTACTGCAACTTTCCCATAAAGGTCCAACATTTATTTCAAAAAGAACAAGTATTACACATTTTCTCAGTGAATCAGACATTTAAGCTGTCAGGCATCTCTAGCTTTTTTTCTCTAGTAATCAAGCTTTTACACAAGCATGTTCCCAGAAGAAGTTTGAGGTGAGAGCTCCAGTTGCTTCTGGATGTTCCTAGGACTCGTCTCATGACCCGTGGAGACAAAGCTTTTTCTGTTGCTCCAAATCTCTGGAACAATCTCCCTCTTACTAGCAAGAACATTTAATGTTTTCAAGTCCCTTTTCAAGAGGAAAAATGCAGTTGTTCATGAAAACTTGACACAAAACTAGCTTTGACTTGACTGAAATTTAGCAGCCAGTGTACTGATAGAGAACTGAAAAGGTGAGGTTGGAGGTACCTGTCTTTTAAGCTGGATCTTGATTATGTCTGATTGGCTACAGGTGTTCTCATCAGCATGAAGAGCACACTGATGGCTCCACCTCACACCACCTGCAAACATGACAAGACACAGAAGGGAAAGGGAAAACAACACCTTTCAAAAGACAAGGAGAGAAAATAAACCCAATTCCCTAACACAATGAAAAAGAAACATTTTCATTTTTCAGTAATATTTTTGCTCACTGCAATATGCGACAACAGATTGAATAATTTTAAAATGTCATGATTTTTTTTTCTAATTAATAAACTCACATGTGCCCTAAAAGAACAACTCTATATAATATTCCTGTCCCTGTGTTATGAATGAACATAGGTCCAGGGTGTTAATGGAATACTTTAATCAGACATATTTCATGTTTAACAGCAAAGCTCTGAATTGAAAAAGGCACCATCAGAATGACTCAGTGGCTTCATTTGACCTTTTTCTTTTCCAGCAGTGAAGATGCGTGGTTTATTCAGCTGTGCACAGAATGTGATGGGGATAAATTACATCACATAAATGATGTACTTTGTCCAGTGGCATTGTCCCAGGCCACTTCTCATTTTACACAATGCTTTTATTAAAGTTAACCGTGGTTAAGGAGGCAGATGGAGTCCAAGCCACATGAGAAGCTAATATAGAACCATCTAAAGGACAGCGTCTTTCAATATGGGCATAAAAATCTGAAATCTCAACATATAGTGTTTTTTCTCACTTTGCCACAAATATAAGCCTAATGTGAATGAAATAAAGAAGAACCTAACCCCAGATTAGAGTTTCCTTCAGTGGTGTTCTGTGTTCCTTTTTGATAAAGCTTATAGTTAGTGGCTAAGGTCATCCTGAGCTAGCTCTGTAGTTATGCTGCTACAGGCTTAGACTGCTGGAGGACAGACTTACCAATTTTCTTCACTCTGCTACTTCCTTTTCTCCTACTGCTCTCCAGTTGTATTACAGTACATGCCACTATTTCGACTGTTAACTTTGTGTTCTCTCAGTGTTTATCTCTCCATTGAAGATACACCTGGTCTGGTATCCTGCTTGGCTGCAATGCCCTGTTGGATGGGGGGCATCGACTGGGATGATGCTCCCAGTAACTGAACATCCACTGTGTCCCGTTATCAACTTTTTACTTTCTGTAACATAGAAATTACTCTTATATCAGATCTTCTGTTCCTTCTGTGTCTCTGCTCTGTCTTCTCAAACCCCCAGACGGTCGTGGCAGATGGCCGCTCCTACTGAGCCTGGTTCTGTGGGAGGTTTTTTCCTGTTAAAGGGGAGTTTTTCCTCTCCACCGTCGCTACATGCTTGCTCAGTAAGAGGGATTGCTGAAGGATTGCTGTGGTTGGAAAATGTTGCCAACCTCACGCCAATGACTGACGCAATCTGCTGGGATTCCTTAAATAGGAAACTTTTTAACTGATTGGAATGTTTGTATAAATGTATTGAAATGACTTCTTGTTAAGTGCCTTGAGATGACATCTGTTGTGAATTGGCGCTATATAAATAAACTGAATTGAATTGAATTGAACTGTGTTGCCTTTCAGCTCAGGGTTGGTTTTGAACTTCTGACTTTGAGGCTGGCAGCTCTCTACACCCTTCTTCTGACTGCACTGTTGATGTGTTTCATGATAAAACCCTCAAATAATTCCCTGCAAGCTACCTGACTGCTCACAAACAGCAGTTAAACTTAATAAGATGGACAAAGTGAAGTAATTCAACAGCTTAATGTTGCCTTTTTTTATGAGGAACTAATTCATTAGCAAGGACCACGCTTACAGAGATCGGATTATAATGTTTATTGAAGAAGGGTAGGAACGATGAAGTGTCTGGGAGGATATGCCGATGGAGGCTTGAAGATTCTGTGTGGGGGTGCAGTCTTCATAAATCCGTCTTTTCTTATCGAGCCTGCTCAGGACCCCCAGACAAACAACCTGAAAGAACGGCTGAAAGGACTTTGAAAGAGCGGATGAGAGAATGGAGGGATGTAATGATGAAGGGATGAGAGGGGGGATGAAGGGATGAGGGGTGAGGGAGGGGATGAATGGATGAGGGATGAGAGGGTGGATGAAGGGATGAGGGGGGGATGAAGAGATGAGCGGGGGATAAGACAGGGGATGAAGGGATGAGGGGATGAAAGGATGAGACGACATTCTGAGCGACCCTGATCGCTAGGTAGGCAGGGTTTTAAATGGATCGCATAGGAATTAGGGATAAGATTCAGGTTTGAGATGACAGGTGAATTGAATCTGAGTGGATTACTGAGGGAGGGGCGTGGTCCTGCTCAAGAACACGACGCACAAACAGAAGTTATAAATGTTGATGCTATGTTATATTAATCTGCGATTCAAAATGTTAAGATTTAGCATATAGAGGTTGAGAGACAAACATGTGGTTTTCAAAGTTAATTTTATACATGTTGTACTTCTTATTTATTAATTAAAAGTTTTAGTTTCCTTTGTGAAAACATTTCCTCCTCTGTGGGGTCTTGGTTAAATGACCAAATGTACTGATTACCTGGTCCTCATCATAAGTGGGAGCACCTCTCAATTCTGTACAAAAGAAAAAAGCCAAGATGGAAAGACATCAGCAATGACCTTAGAGAAGCAACTATTGCTGCCCATCAATCTGGGAAGGGATAAAATGTCATGTCCACACCATCTGAAGTCCATCATTCTACAGGTGGAAAGCTTATTTCCAGGTGGAAAACATTTAAGACAGCTGCCAATCAACCCAGTGAGACGAGTGAATTCTCTGGGGCTTCAGAGCGTGCAGTGCTCAGAAAACTGACACAAAAGTCAGCAACAGTATAATGTGAGATATTTTTGAAGATTCTGCTCAAGCTAGGGTCACCAACCATCCTCTTTTCCTCGGACATGTCCACTTTTCACATGCTGTCCGGGGCATCTGGGAGGAATTCATAGATTGATGAAAATTTCCTTGTTTCCATCATCTTTATCAGGGGAACATACTTAAACTGACCAGTGTAATGCATGGAATAGAAGAACCTTTCTTTCTCGTGTGACGCCCTCCCCGAGCTGCTGCGAAGAGCCTGGCTCTGATCCGTTTATTGACTTAACAGACAATGGACTGTGTTGTGTTGCGTTGCGTTGCGTTGCGCCTCGTTGCTGCAATTCACAAGATGTCAAAGCACAACTGTATTTTTATGAATGAATTACAAAACATATGTAATCCAGTCGCGACAAATGCGTGGCGGAGTGCATCGTTCACACAGCTGCCATATGAGTTTCTGTGTGTGACAACAGTGGCAAAGATTCCCTAGGTCACTGGACAAAAAAAAACTGTAGTAATGCTGTGCAAAGTGAGAGTTCATCTATAAATTGTCTGAGGCAGATCAGGATGAAAAGTAAAGGCTGGAGTATACACCTTTTAATTTAGACTGCCTTTTTTACTTTTATTACATTGAAGAGAGAGAGAGAGAGAGAGAGAGAGAGAGAGAGAGAGAGAGAGAGAGAGAGAGAGAGAGAGAGAGAGAGAGAGAGAGAGAGAGAGAGAGAGAGAGAGAGAGAGAGAGAGAGAGAGAGAGAGAGAGAGAGAGAGAGAGAGAGAGAGAGAGAGAGAGAGAGAGAGAGAGAGAGAGAGAGAGAGAGAGAGAGAGAGAGAGAGAGAGAGAGAGAGAGAGAGAGAGAGATAGATAGATAGATAGATAGATAGATAGATAGATAGATAGATAGATAGATAGATAGATAGATAGATAGATAGATAGATAGATAGATAGATAGATAGATAGATAGATAGATAGATAGATAGATAGAAAACTTTATTAGTCCCCAAGGGGCAATTCAGTTTAAACAGTTCTCCAGCGTAGAAGTACAACTAATAACCATGACATTATGACAACAACAGCAAACAAGGACGAAGGAACAGCAAAAACAATTGTTGTTTTCTCCGAATATTATTTCAGATTTTTGTTCAGTATAACTTAAAAAGTGAACTATAATAGTTGCTGGTAAATTGTCTAATTCGGAAGAGTAATTATTTCTATCATTATTTATGTCCAGTAATTTTAAAGGTGCCCTGCCACACAAAACCGTTTTTACTTGTATTTTTTAAAATGTGTTAGGCCCATATGTGATTATGTTATGTCGTGAATGTGAAAATGAACTACTACATCCTCTGTCAGCTCCAGCCAATAAAACGAAATAAGTGGAGAAATTAGGCCAACTAGAAAAGCTCGTCAGTTTGACATGGAATTGAATTGTTACTCATTACTGTTCATGAGCTCTCCCACTTGAGACGTGCCCACAGAATTCTTGTAGCTCAGTGAGTTTTCCTATACAGCAAAGATGGCTGAATGTCAACGGGCTTGTGCCCTATACAAGAATAGAAGTTCAACAATGCACATGTTGTCCAAGAAACCAGAGTTGAGGATGAAATGGCTTCAGTTCATTTTTGGAACAATTCCACAACAGGATCATACGAATTTAGTTATCTGTTCAACACATTTTGAAGAGGGAGTCTTCGTCAACTTTGGGGAGTACACCAAAGGCTTCGCGACACGGTTGCGGTTGAAGCCTGGAGCAGTACCATCACGTCAGTCAACAGTCAGTGCACAGCCCGTAAGTAAAAAAAAAAAGAAAAAAGCTATGTTATACAGGTTTGATGCACTCGCTAGCCTAGCAGGTTTATTTTAATTTGGACAATGCTAACACTCGCTAGCCAAGCTCAGTTTATGCCATAAAGCTAAAATTATTTGATAACAGCTGTTGCCAAGCTGTCATGTTATGGAGGAAACCGACGCAAAGAGGGCCGGATTATGTTAGCAGAGGCCCTTGGGCACAAAATGTTCAAAGGGCCCCCTTGCCTATACCTGAAGAAACCATTTTTGCCACGATTCCAGAAGATAGTAAGCAAAGTTCCTCTAGCCTACTTGTTGCGCTGGGTGAAGGAATAGCCATGCTCTCATATCCTAGCGGTTAGCCAATCAGAGTCAAGCAGCTTAGGTCCTTGAATATTAATGCTAGATACTAGAATGGCTTGAAACAAGTTGACCAAGGCATTTTCTCCACAAAAAATGTCACAGAGTATATGGTAAACTTCAGAAATTACCACAAAAGTAATGAAATACGTGTGGCAGGGCACCTTTAAAGTGGTTTTTGTACTTGCGAAAGCCTATCTGAAGTTTGTTATTTAACTATTCTTTCTAACCACTTGGAGAATGTACACTTTAAATATGTTGAAAAGTCTTGGCCCAGTCCTGAAAGTGTTTCAGTGTCGAGTACTAAATCAAAACATAGCCACCCTTGCTTATGCATACATAGTAAATCCAATTTATTTTATGAACTTTAATATCAAACAGGCTGCACATTGGCGCAGCTGGTAGCGGTGTTGGCTTCTTGTAGCAAGAAGGTCCTGGGTTTGAATCTCAGCCTTTCTACAATGAGGTTGCATGTTCTCCTTGTGCATGCTTTGGTTCTCTCCGGGTACTCTGGCCAACTACCACATTCCAAACACATTACTTTTAAATGGTCTCTCTAAATTGCCCTTGGGCATGTGTGTACATGTGCATGGTTCCCATGTCATCATCTAGTGTAGACAGTGGATGGAAAGAGGAATATTAAACTTGAGCTCCAAGCTTGAACATTAAACAAGGCTAGGCAATTATATTTGTATAGCAAACCTTCAACAACAAGGCAGTTTAAGGTGCTTTACATAAAAACAACAATAAAGCATAAAACACACACAAAACATATGACACATTAAGACATTACTCAAAGGCAGCTCTAAACAGATGTTTTTTGGCCTTGATTTAAAACAGGTCAGTGTTTCAGCAGCTTTGCAGTTATCTGGAAGTTTGTTCCAGATAAGGGGAGCATAAAAATTGAAAGCTGGTTCTCCATGTTTGGTTCTAATTCTAGAGATGTTTATCCATCCATTTTAATTTAAGACCTGCTTTTGTCTGAGCAGTGCGGCACCAACAGAACACGGCAGTAACATGTCTGGTTAGAAAATAACACATAGCTTAGCCTACCAGAAAAGTAATTGGTCACTATTTTCATCTTCCTCTTCCTCATTAAAGCCATTGAAGTCGTCTTCTTCAGTGTCTTTATGTCTTCTGGAAGCTTTTTTCGTCTTTTCACACTGACTCAGTCCTTCCCGCTGCCTCTTCCAACGTCTCACCATTGATTCATTGATGCCAAGCTTACGTGCTGTAGCTCTATTTCCTTCTTTGATGGTCAGCTCAATTGCATTTAACTTAAAAGCTGCATTTCTTTGTGTATTTTACATGATGAGTGTGTGTGCATGAAGGCAAGGCAAGGCAAGGCAATTTTATTTGTATAGCACACTTTCAACAACGAGGTGATTCAAGGTGCTTTACATGATTGGAGGTAAAATAAAGACAGTAGTAAAACACAGACAAAGCATATAATGTAAAAACAGCAATAAAAGAAGTACACATAGATACTTCAAGGCATTGCAAAGTATATAATGTAGAAACAGCAAGAAGCATAAACAAAACAAGATATATGAAAGCATTACTCAAAGACAGCTCTAAATAGATGAGTTTTTAGTTCTGATTTAAAAGAACTCAGTGTTTCAGCAGCTTTTCAGTCGTCTGGAAGTTTGTTCCACATTAGAGGAGCATAGAAACTGAAAGCTGCTTCTCCATGTTTGGTTCTGATTCTAGGGATGTTGAGTAGACTGGAATTAGAGGACCTGAGTGGTCTTGTGGGATGGTATAGTAACAGTAGATCTTTAATATATACTTTGGTGCTAAGCCATTCAATGATTTATAAACTAGTAAAAGTATTTAGAAGTCTATTCTCTGAGCTACAGGGAGCCAGTGTAAGGACTTTAGAACTGGGGTGATGTGCTCTACTTTCCTGGTTCTAGTCAGGAACACGAGCAGCAGCATTCTGGATCAGCTCCAGCTGTCTGATTGACTTTTTAGGCAGACTGGCGAAGACCCTGTTGCAGTAATCAATCCGACTAAAGATGGTCAGTAGTTTCTAGCTGTATTAACTGAATGAAAACTGAAATGAAAACTACCAATAGTGTCTTCTTCGGCACATAATCTTTCCCCAGATGTTTGTCTCACTTTTGTGCTTCCTGCTATAGTGCCCCCCACAGGCCGTTAGCCAGTAAAGATCTATAAATTAGCTGCATCGCTGTAAAGGATGCAGGGTAAAAAACAGGTGAAAAAGAAGCGGCTTATAGTCTGAACATTACGGTACATATAAACACTCTGTACAGTACATCAGTTATGGCTGTGTATTTGAATTATGTTAAACTCTATCATCTCTGTAAAAATAAAGGTCCATCTAATAGCACATGTTAATGGAAGTCTTCTAAATGGAAAAACAATTAGCTACACCATTAGTCTGAAACTGGGCTAATTACTGCAATAACAGTGATCATAAAAGCATCTTGACCACCGGTGGGCAGCGTTTGTTTTGTTCTGTCCCTTTTTTGTCTTCGTCAGCCGCTGCTTTTGTCCGTCGACTATGACTGAAGATGAATGCATGATGTAAAAACACAGTCCCACCCTTCCCGCTCGGAAAGCTGACTGCTCATTATAACTTTCAAAACCGAGTTCATTTCTGTGGGATCTATTAATCTAATCTGTGCCTTTGCCCATCCAAAGTCACTCTCTTTTCATTAGCTGGAACAACAGCGCGATGCTGCAAAATTCATTACATGCAATCAAAAGCAGATCCTTAGGGCCTATTTAATTCGCTTTCAATATTAACATTACCTCTATTATTAATACTCTTGAATAGGGGGGTGCAGTGATTGAAATTGAAATGTTAATCCTCTCTTTCTGCAGCTGGTATTTCCTCACCAGATGCAATCGTCAGGGCTCTGGGTGGACTCAAACTTCCCCATGAGGGTGTGGCAGCTGACATTTCAAATGTGAGCACAGAAAAACATCATGTGACATTTTATACAGCACAAAGATGAACTTCTAAATTCTATTAAGAAACACTTAATTATAGATCCAAATTAGTTTATAGACCATCAGATGGTGTTATAAACCTTTTACCTTGGTCCCACTGTAGCTTCTCACCAGAGGTCGCACAAGATCTTTTGGTAGTCATTTTGACAATTGGGGTCAAAAAAAAAATCTGTTCATAATCTATTTTTACCCGTCAATTTTTAAAATGACAACAATATTCAATGACATTTATTTATTTATTTATTTATTCATTTTAACTAATATTAAATCGAAACAAGCTGAACAGAGAACTACATATAAACAATTATATTAAACGATTCCACTTAAAACTCGAACAGTTCACCTGCTGTGGCCTGAACGCACAGCCTCTCGACTTCCTCCTGCTCTGCATGGAACTGAAATGCTCACCTATTCCTGCGTAATCAAATAGTGGGATTGCTGCAGTGGTTATTGTCATGAGGTTTTGGATTTTTGCCCCAGACAGATGACTTCTCATGGGGGTTTAGATGTTGTTCTGCTCTGCTGCCACACTGGAGTCTGGAATTACAAACGTCACTTCAACCAACAATTTGAAATCAGTGAACATTTGTCCAATTAAAGTCATAAGAATTTGGAAAGACTCTCTGAACGAGCCGTTTCCTGACCCGCAAGCTATCCCTTCAGGGGGAGGAAATCCTGCAGCGCGCACCAGTTGTTGGCACGACACCGGGCTCTTCGGATCGACGCTCTCCAAAGCCTCAGTAACAGTAACAATCCCTGCTTCTCACACAGGAAGTACATTCAAACCGGTAAGCTAAGGCTTTAAGGGGCTTTCACGTGAACCCACAGAAGTAAAAGTAAAAATATTTCCGCATTTATCTTCCTTTCTTTGGTGCAGCAGAATCGAACAACAGTTAAACCATTGTGTGGAGCCATTTAGGTCTTCTGGGTGGATCAGTGTTGTCGTTTGTCTGATTCATCCAGACCCCAGTGTTGGTCTCTAACAGAAGCAACATGAGCTGTAAGGTGTGCGGACATATGCAGTCATCAAATGTCTTGGGTGACCGGAGAACGGAATATGAACCTCAGAGCAGACTAGGGTTGCCAACTCCCAGCAAAAAAATAAGGAGCCACCCCCCCATCCTCCGCCTCATGATGCTTAATCGACCTAATCGACTTTAATTTAATGCACGTTTAAAAGAAATGCACATAAATCAATTATTTTTCTACAATAGTTAAATAGATTCAACATCTTTCTTTGACATAATTCTAGACTGCACAGATGGTACCATCCCAAAGGAAAAAGTACTATAGCTTACTAGAGTATATATTAGACTTAATATTTACTATATACAATAATGGGTTTCTATACATTTAACATCAGCTGACTACTTTGGTTGTAAGATTAAGATAATTATTTATTAAAAGCTAGACATTTTAAATGAGAATAAGAAAGAAAAGTATGTATTTGTGCCCCCTTTCCCTGTTAATGCCCTACCTGGCCCCCTGGCAAAACTTTGCTAGAGCCGCCCTGCACAGTTGTAGAAAGGGATCCTGTTGTTATTTGTCTCCCAGAAATAGTTCATAACTTTCCTTCAACTCATTCATGTCACCTTAAACGTTAACCTGTTTCTCCATCACCTGTTCAGCTCTGATGAACAGGAACGTTTAAGCAGGTTATCAAGCTTAAACATGCTGCTATTGTTTAGCGCGAAATCCATTGGTTTCCTCTTTCTGCGCTGCGTGGCCGATAAACAAACTGGAGACTTGCGACAGAAAAGCCGATCAGCTGATCATTGATCAGTTTCATGATTTAAGGAGCAACAGGAGAGTGAAGGGGGAGACAATGAGAGAAGACGAAGCAGCTGCGCAGCGTAAAGACAGAATAATTCTAGCTTCGTGTCTTTTTTAAAATTGAAATACGGGACAAATCGCGTTACTTTTTACGGAACGCGTAAACTTTTCTCTGAATACGGGACGATTCCGTTTTTTTACGGGACGGTTGGCAACCCTAGAGCAGACTGGCCGGCCTGCAGCCTCAGGGCTCCAGTCTGACCAACTGCACTGGTTTCACTGGTGCGCCTCAGTTTTTCAGCTAGATCCACCAGCACCAAATGTCTCACAGCTCCTTTATATCAGTTTGTTAGATATCAAAGGTCACATTTTGCCATTTCCCAAAGACACTTTACTTTTTAAAATGGTAAACATTGCTGAGTGGAGGGGGGGAAATGGTGTTTCTGTGGATCGTTCGTCCTCGCTTCGGTTTGCGGTGAGTATGGTGGGGGTTCTGGAGGCATTTGGCCAGCTGTGCTAGTGTGCTTGGCGTACTTTGTTTTTAAAAATAAAATAAAATAAAATGGGAACTATTTGTCTTTATTTTAAATATAGCACAAACATAAAAGAATAAAAGCCTTAATTGTAAATTCATGATAAAAGAAAAAATATTTTTATCTTAAAAAAAAAAAACAACAAAGAGTGGAATCCAACTGGGGGATATATTGTATTTGATACATTAGTGTTTCGTCATAGGATCTTTTATGTTTGAGGTGCTCCTTTACAACTTGAGTAGGTCGGGATGAAACACTAATACCCGGCCGCAGTTTGGTGAGGTGGAGTGGCAAAACAACTCAGAGCCATTTTAAGCTATGTATTTTAAGCCTATTGAAACCTGGACAAACGCCATGGGAAGTAATGGCATGGGGTAGTCAACAAGAGGTAATTATGAACATAAAGGAACCGGTTCAGGTCTCACAAGAAGGGAACAAAAGTTAAAGCCTAAGACTTACTGGTAACAGGTTTTGTTTTGTACCATTCAGTAGCCTAATTAGATGCTAAAAAACACTCAGCATCTCAAAGAAGAAACATTCCAAAATAGAATATAACTTTATCACAAGGGTTTGTAATCAATGTTGGTAATAACGCTGTTTAAAAGAACGGTGTTGACAACGAGATAAGCGATTATGACTGGCTAAAGGAGAGTCGTGTTTTATGGTAGCCATCGGAGCCAGTGTTCTTACACACAAGCTAGGCGACGCGTGCAACACACACAAACAGCAAACCGATTCAATGAAGCAGCATGTTTAACCGTTTACTTTTGTTGCGAACAAACTACTTGAAAGTACAGGTTGTTCACTTAACCGTTGTCTTAGGTTGTGAGAGTTTGAGCTAATGTGCCATGTATTAAACGCACAAGCCCTCAGCCGGTCCACTCTAAAATAGCAGACCTTTTTCTCTTCCTGGAACGCTTACCCTCTGGATCACGCCCAGCACCTCATCCGCAAGCCAGGCTGAAGCTTCTTCTCCTCAGCAGCCTTCGCCTGCCAAGACAGTAGAACAGCTCAACAACACATGTATTTCCTAGCATCATTTCCACCAATCACATTCCAGTTCTAACCCCTGTTCTTTCTTTCCCAGATACCCGAGGAACCTGAGCCCTCCTGTTTCCATTACAATTGCTCTAAGTCTCTGAGTTCTCTTTGCATGTAGGTCGGGAAACTGAATCAGAACATGACAGTGATTATCATTAGAGCTGTTGCTGTGGACAGATGTGCATGGCAACACACCTCAGAGAATTCTCTTTTTCCGTGGATGCTTTAAACAACCGAAGACAGTTTGCTGTCGATGCAAAAGGATCCATGGCTGAAAACCCCTGGTCTGTGTGATATGATGCCATGTGAAGACAAAATGAAACCTGTCATGCAGAGTCTGAAAGGGGAACCCGACAACTGCCACACACCTGGGAAGCCTGACAGCTCTAGAAACAAAGGAGCAGCTTTTTAATCATACCTGCAACAGGAATCAAAAGGCAGTGCAAGAAAGTGCCAGGAAAACCAAGAGGTCCACGCTGATAAAAATCCAAACAGGGAAGCAGAAGGGAAACCAACAGGTGACAGGCTGGATAAGCAGGTAACTCAGGCGGGAACAACATGCTGGGTAAACAGGCGAAATGTCAGGAGACAAAGAAAGAGACAGGACTGCATGTACACCCACTCACAGGGAGCTCAGGAGGCACTTGTGAACAATGAGGAAGGAAAACCTCACGGATGTGAGTTTTACAAAAATAAGCAGTATTAAAACTTAATTAATAATAATTAAAACCCAAAACTATGGCGCAGATCAATCGTATTCAAACCTGAAGTGAAAACTTCATTTGATTGAAATTCTGTTCAATATTACTTGCATTTTGAAAAGGTTGGAGCTGCTCATTGGTTATTGGTTGGTTATTGTAAGTGGGTTTTTTACATCTCACAAATTATTTTCAAACGTTTTCCAAATACTTTTGAATGACAGGTTTGATTCCTCTCAGTTCCTTCAGCTTCTAAGCTGTTACAGGTAATACAGAGAGTCAATACATACACCTGTTCCGCAGTGCTCAGGTATAAAACCAGAATGAGGGTTGTTACAGAATCCATTGTTATCAGCGTAATCAGGCAATTTGATTGCATCTATTAATTTTAGAGGACCAAGGAGAAGATTTTTTTTTGATTGGACATGCAGAGTCAGCCCCTCTGGGGTATTCCAGCTGATTAAAGGTCAATTAAATTATCTGAATCCATTGTGCTATTTTCTTGGTGTAATATGGGCCACATGCTTGGATGCCAAAATGAGAAGAAATATGTTTCACAGGTTTTACAGGCGCAAAGTTTGTGTTTTCCTAATTTGATGCTATACTTCACATGTGAAATTGTTATTTAAAGTAATAAATTTACCAATCTTTTGAAGAAGACTGATGTATTTTTTTCTCAACAACAAAGCTTAACATTTTAAAAACTCTTGTTAACTTCCAGGCCTGTGGGGAGGTTTTTCTAAAGTCACATAGTCGAAAAATTAACAGCAATAATTTTTGTTATTTTGCCTGTGAAAAATGTATTTAGATGTCAAGTCAAATGTTTAGCTATAGCTAGTGGGCTAAATTGGCTAGATAAATATATGGCTTCAAAGTAAATATTTAACTCAAGCTAAATATTTAGCTAATATGCAAATTCACTTGCCAAAAAGAAGAGGTGGACTATCAAAATAAAAACTGGGTCCCGCGATCTTCTTTAAATAGGCTACTCCTGCTGCTGGTGCAGTCAGTGTTCCTGTAAACATCTGTATCATCTGTATCTCATCCTACGTTTTAATCTGAAATGTTAGACATCTCAAGAGGAAATGAAACAATGATAAAGAGGGGACATTTAGTCTCACCAGCAGTTTATATAGACAAGGCAAGGAGACTTTATCTGTTTAGCACACTTTCAACAACAACGCAATTCAAGGTGCTTTGTGTGATTTGGGGGAAAAATAAAAACAGCAATAAAACAACAATATAGAATACATTTTGGTAGTCCACATCCGCTTATTGGCAAGTAATTTTGCATATTGGCAAAATATTTAGCTGTGTGCTAAATGTTTAGTTCGAAGCAAAATATTAAGCTAGCCAGTTTAGCTTGGAAGCTACATACTTAGCTTCAAACTAAACTAAGTATTATTTAGTTCAAAGCTAGACTAAATATTTGCTTGACAAGTTAAATTATTATTTTGGAGCTAACATTTCATTTTTAAACTAAACTTGTATTTTACAAACAAAATATTTAGCTAAATATTTACTTTGTAGACTAAATATTTTGTTTGCAAGCAGGCCCGGCCCTAATCACTTGGTGCCCTAGGCAAGATTTTAAGTGGCGCCCCCTTGCATTGCAGTACAGTACTTGCACTGCTAGTGTACATATACTCACAAGAAACTTAATAGCTTTGTTTTAGACATTCTTTTATTTAAATAAAACAATTGCACATTCAAAGCCAGTTAGCTAGGTCTATTGGAGCAACAGAAGGTCCGCTTGATGCTGCTACATCAATGCTGGTTTGTGCTGCTAAGATGGAGGCAACAGAGAGATTGGCAAGGGTGGGACTGAGAAACCTCAGCAGCGCATCTGAAGACAGAAGAGGAGTATGTGACACCAGTCTAATAATAAACACATGATTTAAAAAAAACAATAAAATTAAATAATATAAATGAGAAACCTAGAGATAAATACATGATGTATAGTCTAGTGTATAGTATAGTGTATAATATACAATTTATTTTTTCAGATACAAATTATATTAGTAATTCATATTAGTAATAATTGAAATTTTATTGTCATTACAATAAAATTCTAATTAGCAGAATACAAAACAATCAGTAAACTGCAGTATAATATTGCATCTGGGAATGGTAAGTTATGCTCTAACATTAATGATGTAAACTTTAACACAGGTGTAAAGTTTAACATGATAAACACACTTTATAGACAATATGAGCTATAACACAGTTAACAGCTGGCGTTACAACTATGGAATTATTATTATGATTATTAATGGTATTTTGATTGATTATTACAAGCCGGGAAAACGTGAGATAATGATGCCAATGAAATTAACAATAAAACACCTGCTGATTGGATCTAATATTTACACATTTGTCCGAGGAAGGTCCACATATTACTATTTTCTATAATAATAGCGCTAGGCTTATCTGTTAGAACCATTGACTGTTAATATTGTGGCTACAACTAGCAGATAGCGCTGGCTATTTATAGATTAAACAATACATTATTGATCATCGTTCTGTAACATCAAAATAATATCATTGACATCATCTTTACTGTAACATTACCTTTGTCTTTGGCGCATTTTTCCTCCTCTTCTTTTCTTTTTTTCCTCCCCTGGGCACCAGATAATTTGGGACGCTTTGCCATACTAACTTATTTTGACGCAAATGAAAACGAAAACCGAATGGCGGGTAAAAGAAGTCTGATTGGTGGAGGTGGTTTCCCATCCTGCTTGGCGGCGCCTCATGTTTTGTTCTGCACCGTGAGCTAAGTGTATGTGTGATCCCTTCAAATCCCCCCTGGCCTCTGTATAGTGAGGACACGTAAAAGAAAGTCAATACTATGTAATTCCCATGAATGCACCTCTCCTTGTAGTGTCAATGAAGTATAATTGAAGTAGAATCTTCCTTGACTCTGTGGCCCCCAGGGTATATGGTGCCCTTAGCATTTGCCAATACTGCCTATGATACGGGCCGGCCCTGTTTGTAAGCTGAATACTACCTGTCAGTTATATGTGCTTTAAACAAATAAAAAGGGGGAAGAGAAGAAAATCGTGGGGAGACCCGTAGATCCATTGTCTTCACTGTAAAAAAAAAAAATCTATCAACTAGAAGTTTACTTCAATTTAGCAATTTAAAATGTTAACGGATTTTTGTAAATGTACTAAAAACCAAAAAAGAGGGGAAAATAGTGTGCCCCAGAGTTATATGTACAGTGGGTGAAATGTTTCTTTAATTGTAGTAACATATTTGTTGCCCAGGACATTTTTGAGAAATACAACCTTTAACTTGGGTTCAGTGGGGACATTTTTTTACATTAAGAAATAATAGTTTTGACAGAATCTCTGATAATGCTCCTATTAGCACCCCTTACAAGCCACAATCCCTCACATCCTGTCTCCCCGTTGTATAAATCTGATGTGCCTCTGAAGCCTCTTTCTCTTAGCAAAATGGGAAAGACAAAAGAACATCCAAGTGAGTAGGATAGTAAGGGGGTTAAAGAAACTGCTGAAAGAGAGGCATCATGGGGTCATGGGGTTTGAAATGGAGTTCAATAATTTTCCCGTGCATTGATTCCTTTATTTTTCAGCCTGATGATACAGCCTGCATTTGTAGGATCTGCATGAACATGAGTAACATAATCTTCCTCAAAGTAATTGCGTGAAAAGTGTCTCAATTAGGCTTGATAATTAGCCATTAAAGTCATTTTGGTGGGATAATTCCCATTCTGGTGTGCCATATGTCACATCTGTATTTTTTGCCAAATAAAATTAGACTCTTTTATTTTTTTTGAATAATTAAAGGAACCTCTTTACTGAAAAAAAAAATAGAAGAAATATGCAGATGTGTTTAAATGTATATAAGCAGTATACAGTACATTACTAATGAAACCTGATCAGACCAGATTCTGTCTTGAAGCAGCTAAAGCAAAACAAAAGGAGAAGAAAATGTAATTCTCTTTATTTTACACCAAAGGTAACAAACAGAAGCTTTTTTTGTGAAACTCCATCATCCATCATTCAGCTGCACAGCCTGAACTTCAATGAATCACCACAAATTCATGAGTCACATCATGTCAGGCCAGACGGCTAATGACACATTTGCCAGCAGAACATCATAAAGAGACTCAGACACAACCATCATAAACAGACTCACGAACACAAAGACTGACCTGATAAACAAATAATACCTTCTAATTCCTCCCTTTACCCCTGAACTGACACAGTCTCATATTTAAAGCAGCATACTTATGTAGGTCATGCGGTTTCATCATGAAACTGCAGGAAAAGTGATGGAAACAAAATAAAAAGGCAGTCATGACTGACCAGCTCATGAACCCTGGACTTAGCTGGAACACAGTTCCTGAAAAATGTCATTAATAGGCACTCTCTACCCTTTGCAGCTTTGTCACTGCTCTTAAAAGAAAAAAAGAGAGAAAAATAATCATTTTTTTGTATTTTCTGTGTCTATATAGATAGAAAAATGTTGATAAAGGAACAAACATATTTTTGGTTTTGTTCCACACAAAAAATAGTGAAAACTGGACATGTCACCGTAACTCATGTGCAAAGCTACTTAACATGTTATTGGCTGGGGTTTTTAAAGCAGCCAATCAAGCACTGCCACTCACTTTTCTTGGCACTGATTAACCATACCGCTCAGGAGCAGAGAAATGGATGGATGGATGGAATGAATTTATTTATTGGTGGGCGACTGTGGTTTCTAACTTCCACAACCACTGGGGGTCCACTGTATATTAAAACAAAGAAACATCTGTGTGTTAGCTGTCCAATGGATATTGATTATGCCTTTAGATACTAGGTAAAACAGCGGTGCCTGCTATAGTACATATCTTAAACCCAAAGCAGGAGGAGTGGTCTAAGAAACCCATCTGACTTCCAGGTCACCAAAGAATACACCAGCTTCGATTCAATCCCCATGGTAACCAATGGCTACACTGGCAGATAGATGGGTGTCTACACTGGTTCACTGCTGCATCTGGTTTGACTTTGGTTATCCACCACAATGTCAAGATATCTCTTAGCAGAACACCCACTTCGTCATCTGGACAGCAGGATCCGAGGTACTAGCATCACTAGCACATCTAGCTGGATTCAGATTGTCAAAAACAAAGACACACCAGTCTCTTTACCTGCAAGAGTACAAACTGCAGTTATTTTTTGCAGGTCTACTCTAAGCTGTGCTTGATGAACGGCTCTGCTGCCCACCCTCGATCTTTAAGCACACCACATTTCTGCATCCTGACTACGTCAGCTAATTTAGTTGGCTGTCTCCTCAGCAGTTAGTGGTGAAGCACCTCTTTGGCAGCAAATGGTCTCTTATTCTCTGTATATCATTGAACGTTATTCATATCTCCTCGGAAAACTAAATAAAACAAAACAAAGAACTGACTTGTTGCACATAGACCCAAAAGTAACCCTACCTTTCCAGGACCAAGGGGGACAAATTCACTAGGACTACAGCAACATCCAGGTTGCTACAATTTAGACAAAGAGGTATGCGAAGACTTCTAAAATTACATAAGTACTATGGACACAAGTGAAAATTAAAGAGATTTCCCAATAAAAATAGTTGTGCAAGATCAGCTCTCCTAGGAGCCATCTCTCCAAGCTCATCTAACCCTACATAAACTTGCTAAAGACCCGTCTATGCCCCCAACCATCTATTTTACTCTCTTTACTAGAGTGATTTGTATGAACAGCATGTTAGGCTAAATACGTTCAGGACTTTGTTCTTTTTTTCTGTCATTAAGGTATATTAATCTGAAGTAGGATAAGTTCTTCGCTTTCAGTTGTTTAATAAAAGTCATCTTAGCTTGATAAGAATCTTCAAAAAGTTTAGATTTATTGCAGGAAAAAGAAGTCAAAGCAAAAAAAGACAAAGCAGAGGAAACTGAACAGGTATAACATTGTGAAAAACGTCAGACAGCAGAGCAAACCAGTCAGTTCTCCCACAGAAACTGAGGTTTCGGACCTATAAAGGCATTTTTTAACTGCAACAAAACCTCAACAGCTCGGCAAACACCCATTTTGACTTCTTTAATCAGTAAAGTTGTTATGATCCTTAGATGTTTATACTTTTGTTTCTTTGTTTCTGGGTTGTTTAGATTTTTTTTATTGGTTATTTTCTTATCGTTTTTCTCAGTATTAATTTTGTTTTACTTTATTTCTCTCATTAGGATTGTTTTCTCGGATTTGAGTTTCTTTCCACCTAGTGTTGATACTTATTTTTTCCTTCTGCTTGTATGGCTCCTCTCATTCCTGCTTGATCCATTAGTGCTTAACTTTCAGTTTCTCTTGTGCTTCTATATTCTTATTTATGTACATAAATTTCAATATTCTTAGTTACCCTTCTGTATTAGTCTTACCTTATTCATTAGAGATTATTTTCTGTCTAGTCTTCTCTTCCGTTTATGCTTACAGCTTTGTTTTACCTCCCTGCCATTCTGCTTCCCCGCCCAGCTGTAAATCATCTCCAATCTTCCCCTGTTCTCTCTCTCATCACCTCGTCAATATTCCCCATCTTCCGATGCCTAACAGACCCCCTCCCAAACCCATGAGTGTCAAAGTTTTCCATTCTGCACTTTTTAACATATTGTAATGGGACTTTCCTCTTCAGACTGACTCCACCACAGCTTTTTACTGTGAAGTTAAACTCCAGCCTATCTCTGTTATACTCTCTAAAACTGGTGGTTGTAGAAATAGTTGAACTAAGTGTTCAGTGTAGAAAATACAAAACGATATTTACCATCAAAAGACCGTTATCTCCCTTAGAGCTCAGAAAAGATATGCATGTGAGTATTTAAATGCATTGTTGGCATCATGTTAAGCTTGTACAATTTAGTATTTGCCTCTTAAGGTCTGCACAGCCCTGCTAATTATTAGCAGTGACTGCAACAGACATATTACTTATCAGACCCGGACCCAATGGGTGGGCTGGGGGGCGGGTCTGCACCTGACAAATTACAACCCAGTGTAAATTAAAGTGCAACTCACAACCCAAATCAACTTTTTTTATTATAAATTGTATGAATTAGTGTCTAATAGTGCTGTCTACATGTATGGTCATTATTTTTGGCATTTTAGTACATTCTAGTGAAAATATGAATTTTCTAGCTACCAAAAAACATCAGTGGAGTGCTCTCTTCAGGTTAAAACATTTATACTGCACTTGAATTTGAATCGGGCATTGCAACTGGCTTAGCCATTATGGCTGACGTCAGCCATCCTGCCGCTGTGGAGTATAAAACAAGCCCAGTCTAGGCCACACCTCCGTAGCGAGTTGGAGTTGGAATAGCAAGGAAGTGTTGACGTCCCCCAGCCCTCTCCCTCCGCGTGTCCCTTGTTCCTCCAGGCAACGCCACGGTTTGCCACATTTTTCAAACCGGAAATGTAGGTGGACCATGGTAGGGGGGTGAGTTGCTCTTTAAGTTGCAACCATGCGATTTATTGACCTGAGACAACTAGCAGAAAGTGCTGTGGACTATTAATCTGGACTTTAGGAGGCAGTAAAGAAGATACTTTGATACAATTTTATACCAAAATGGACATTAGAGCTTGGCTTAACAAAAACAAAACCAAAGCTAGCACAAACAGGGACAATGCTAATACATCACCTGTCTTAAAGAGGCAAGTGCAACCTGCTTGGACATTCTGGTCCACACTCCATACCAGTCGGTGGCAGTAATGCACCATGTTGTTGTTTGCCAGCCACCAATAAACATCACAAAGAGGAAGAAGAAGAAGATTGCTGCTGTGTTATTTTAAGGCTAATATGAGCATGCTAATGGTAGTTATGATGAAAAGTTTGTGAGAAATACACAAAAGAATGGGAATTATCAATGTTTTGAGCAACAGATTATGTTCAATTGTGGACGTAAGACTTGTAGACTAGCTATTTTATTGGAGGACATTATTTGGAGCATTGTAGATTTAAAAGACCTGTTTTTATTCAAGATGGCTCTGCTCTGTCTGATATGTGGCTTCAAACGGTGAGTTGTACGTTATTTTTCTTTTTGAGTGGTTTGAAAAAAAAACTTTACTGTGTCCACAGTCAAGACTGTATCCTTGATTGGCATACATCATTAGAATCACAAGAATCTCAGCTTTCAACTGATGTATAACATGTATATATGTACAGAGAAAGGGTGTTGCATAAAAAGGCAGATTGACCTGAAAGTAAGCATCCTCCGGCCAAGGGGATGTAACAATACTGTTTACTGCCCCCCCAGAATAAGCCACAGCCCCCCCCATCAAAATTCCTCTGTTGCTGGGTCTGTTATCTACACTGGAACAGTTCAATCCACAATATGTGTCTGTGTCTGCAGTTTCAAAGAGTTTTCATTTTGAAGCAAGAGAAGTGTGTAAGAAGGTTCAGAGAGGGTGCTCTGTGATTGTACGGTTTAGTGAATATTTCTCTGTCTTGTTAGGCAACTAAGACTTACGTTACTAATTTGGATTTTAATTAGTATTCTTAATCATTAATTACTTCTTCTAATCGTTTAGGCTTGAAAAAGGCGACTCAGTTCAGTGCATGATGAAATGTGTATAAATAACAACCAAATCAGTATAAAAAGAGATGTTTTTCAGAATAACCCATTTAGTTTTAACCTCTTTAGTTAAATCCACAAAAAGTCAAAAATCTTATAGTGTGATTTGTATAACAAAGCTCTTCTGCAGTGACAAGGTGGGTCACATCGAGTTGTTTGCTAAAAACTCTGGATCTTGCGGTACATTGTGTTTTATTATTGTTTTTATTTTTTCCAGCTGTTTAAAAAGGAGGCAAAATGGCTCCTCTGAAAATATCCATAGTAATGAACCACCTCATCATCTCAGAAGCTCATATCATTTGAAACATGAAAGGCCAGAAACAGAGCCTGAGCTTTTTTTGGTTGGCATATCAGCTGTGTGAGATGTTTCAGCTTTGGTTCGGTCCATGCTTTTTTTTCATTCGAAGAATGTAAACGTGAAGCACAGAAGAGGATCAGTGATGTTTTGGGATGCTTTGCTACAGGGAAAAGATGGTGGTGTTGTGCAACATCTTCTGGAACTTCTCTGATAAGCAACAACGTAGTCATGCAGCGAGACAAATGACCTGAGGCACACCTCAGGGCAATGGAAAAGTACTTGGAGAAAATACATAAATTGGTATGTAATGCCACGACTGCTTCATTCAACGTCAGAACACCCAAGAAACGTCTCTGGTAAACACAGACAGAAAAACGATCTGACAACTCCCGGTGTGTATGATGAGAGGTTGAAGGGCTTTGATCAAACTTTATTGTCCTTAAAGATCTGCTGTCTGTAACAATGAGTTTGATCATGATCTGTATTACTAAAGAAGAAAAGTTTGTGCTGAGGCGAAACAAACCAACTTTACACAAGTTAATTATTGATTTATGGTATGTCTGCTTGCAAGCCTTTCTGATGTTATGCTCTGATGCATCACACCTGGTTCATCACAACAAACCTATTTATGGCTGGAATTTTTAGCTCAAGTAATACTTCTGTCTTAGCATGAACTGAATTACACTGCCACGTCTTTACACACTGGTTATTTATTAAACTTTTCACCAAAGCAGCCCCCATAAATTCTGCTTTTTCAAGTGTGTAAGGCCTTCTGGTAACTCATGGGTGGAAACTGTGAGATATGGTTGCACCACATAGTTGGCACGCCGATCCAGCTTCATGTAATTCCAGAATTCAGTCCCCAACAAACCCACTTTTTAACAATGATGTTTTATTCCCATATGGGAAATCCTCTGAATTTTCAAAGTTTTGATAAAATCTTGGATGCTCTGTCAGCTGGCAGCCCTTATTCATTCCAGACACATTGTAAAAAAACAAGAACTACTAGCAGAAGTAAACATTTAAAGGAGACAGACTTCAGGAAATATTCAAGTTTTTGACTCAATTCAATTCAGTTTATTTATATAGCACCAATTCACAACACGTCATGTCAAGTAGGGCCAGAGCGGGACTCATTTTCAGCCCTGTAGTTTCATGCCTCAGATCGGCTTACTGTATTTCACAACCTATTATTATTAAAATCATGTAATTATAACCTTACATCTTCAAGCTACAAAAACACATGGTTCTGTAAAGCTTTGTAATTCAGAGTATTTAAAAAAAAAGTCAAATTCAGTGTAAATAAGGGTTAATTGCTTCACAAGGTAGATTTATTTCAGCATACATTCACATTTACAATTTTCTTTACAACACATCCATTAACAATATCAGAATCTATATTTTGAGCTGCTGTCTCTGTAATCAGTCCCTGAGTAGACTCTGCTCTCTCTTTCACACTTCCTCAAGTTTCCCTAAACTCATCGGGTGCACCTGTGTCACATTAAGAAATTATATTCTGTAAAACTTTAGTGCATTTGATATGGAAAACACATTTGACTTAACCAATTAAGATATTTTCAATGGCAAACCATGCAGGCCTATTTTATATTACTTTCATCCTATTCTCTTTCAATTCAATTCAGTTTATTTAAAATGAGGGCTTTGTGTATTTTTTTTGACTCTCTTTTAAAGAAAAAAATATAACAGGTCACACTGTCATTTAGGCATAGAAGTTGGTTATATTGGAACTAATGGCTGCTTCTTCACACACCTGTTCTTTCCATACTGACAAGAGAAATCCCATCATCACTACTGAGTCCTGGCTCTGCTTCTGACACTACATCTCATTTAAAAATGGTCAAAATTTTCAGCACAAATCTCCCAATTTTACAAAGCATCTGATTAATTCACGTCAGTTTTGTTAATGTAGAGCTGAATCAGCTAGTATTGAAGGGCACTTTTCATATGGAGCAGGTCCACACCATGCTCTTCATTATATTAATACAAATAATATTCACACAACAAGTAATTCTGCCCACTCTGGACTTGTGGGCTCATATTGCTTGGTGCTGGATTTTCTTTCTAACTCAGGAACAACAAGACAACGTTTCCCAGTTATGTGGCGTCGCATCGTATTATTATTAAAATGATATGTTATTTTAGTTGCCACAACATGACATGAGATTTATGGACTTGATAATTAACTTAAATGGTGTGCAGGCAAAGTTCAACATGTCTTACCTGTTTCATCGTCCTCGTTAGTGGTCACAAACCACGAGCTGTTTTAGTGGAAAAGTTGCCTGTTTTTGCCCATTTAGCAGCATCTGTTTCCAGAGCTTTCTACTTTTTAATTCTAGCCTTCTCTGCGCTACCTTTGCTCTTTCAACTTTTAAACACCACTGACTGAGTGCTTTTAAGTGTTACGTCAAAGTACGCTGCAAATACACAACTGAAACGAGCTGCCAGTTGAAGCAGAGTATGGCCTAGTATGGGAAGCGTCTTCTGTAAATACTCCATATCCTTGATATCAGCTGTTTGTGTATGCCAACTAGTATGCTAGTAAGACTCGGCTTTCCATAGACACCGGCCCTTCCGGTGCATACATCAGACCGGCCCACCGGGGATCATCCAAATTCTCCTGATTACTCATTCCGAGCCTGATCTCAGTTCAATCACACATACATTCCTGTTAATCCTTCAGTTCATTATTCCGATCAGTTTAAGTTTTCTATGGAAACCCAGCAGACTGGACTGAGTCATTGACTTGCAGCATTCACTCCTCCTGGACGAACGTGTAGCGACAGTAGACGGGAGACGTTGACTTCACAGCAATCCCTCATACTGAGCAAGCATGTAGTGACAGTGGAGAGGAAAAACTCTCATTTAACAAGAAGAAACCTTCAGCAGAACCAGAACCAGGCTCAGTAGGAGCGGCCATCTGCCACGACCGTCTGGTGGTTCGAGAAGACAGAGCAGAGACGCAGAAAGAACAAAAATAACTGATATAAGAGCACTTTCTGTTAAAGGAAGTAAAAAGTTGATAACAGGACACGGAGAACGTTCAGTTACTGGGAGCATCATCCCAGTCGATGCCCCCCGTCCAACAAGGCATCACAGCTGAGCAGAATGCCAGACCAGTTGTACCTTCTATGGAGAGATAAACACTGAGAAAAAACAAAAATAACAGTCGAAATAACATCAAATAATGCAACTGGAGAGTAGTAGAAGAGAAAAGTGTTCAAGTCTGTCCTTCAGCAGTCTAACCCCCAATTTTCACTGCATGTGCTCCGCTCCGGTCCGCCACGCACTCCGCAGCCATTCGCAATTTCCACTGCATGCGCTCTAGATCCGTTCCGCTCTGGTCCGCAGCTCAGAGGTGGTCAAAGAAGCATGCGCGGGAATGACGAGATCTCGCAATAAAAGCCAGTAATAAATACGGAAGTCAGAACAAAATTCTTCATTCCGTGGAAAACAAAGAGAAAAGAACAGTTATTCTCTGTTATTCTGTGTAAAGATATTTTGGACAACATATGTATAAATATTCGCGGGCTTATATTAATATAGCTATGCATACAAAAAATAGAATCGATCCTATTTTTGCCAGATGGCGAAACGACGGGCGGCACCCTGCGGTGGAAATGCTCTCATTGACTTTAATGGGAGCGTTTTTGCTGCAGAGTGCTTGCCGGAGCGGAGCGGATGCAGTGGAAATTGGGGGTAAGCCTATAGCAGCATGACTACAGAGATAGCTCAGGATGACCCAACCAGTTTAACGATTAGCTTCATCAAATAGGAAAGTTTTAAGCCTGGCCTTAAAAGTAAACAGAGTGTCTGCCTCACGGACTAAAACTGGGAGCTGGTTCCTCAGGAGAGGAGCCTGATAACTAAAACGTATCCCACTGTTCAAACTTGTGCTGTGTGTTCACACTCATATACAATAATTTATTTTTACAAGAAATTTCAAAACCATTTTAATCTCATTAACTGAAAGCAAAACTTGGTCCACCAGATTTAAAAGTCAACTCCAAAAGTTAGTTTTACCACATTAAAGACAAAAGTAAATATGTTAACAGGATTTTTAACGGTAGCGATCACCTACAGCTCAGACATATGAGTACTGACAACTCACTAAATACTGTAAAAGCATAAAACTGCAATGGTTTTCCAAAACTGCCTTAAATGTCAAAATTATTTTTTTCAAATGTTTACCACTGAAAATAGTTTTTCATACCAAAAATAGGAAGTGGGTTGTTTAACATCACATTCATTACATACATTAAATTATATTCAAATTGGACCATCCTTTCTAGTCTCTTAAGTGTTTTTGTAGGTGAGTATATTCATGTAAAAATGTGTAATTTGTTCCACTGAATGTCAGTGTGTTCGCCCTTCAAATTAAAAGAACAATCAAAAATGTTGAAGGGGTGGTGTAAAAATTATTTTATTCTTATAAAGTGTTTTTGCTTTTTGAAAGAAAATTGTGTTTAAACAGCAGAATGAAAACGCAAATATCACTGGAAACAATGTAATGCGCATGCCAGATCTCTAGGGGGCGGTGAAACTTTGTGACTCTTCTGACCCGGGAAAATGTTATTGTAATCCTTCGCTCCTACAGAGGTGTACATATCACTTGCCGCAAGTCGTCTTTGCATCTGTTGACATGTTGATAGCATAAATGTTCCACAATGAGCAGATTTTGTTTGATACACCAAATAATCTGAAGACGTCCACCATTGTTAATGTGCTGTGCGCAGGTGAAAACCGGGCCTGAGCGCAAGATGGCGTGTCCAATGTCATTGTTTACAAATGTTTTCAGTTTACGTTTCTAAAAAGTTTCACTCTGGAACCCGATGTCAAACCTTTGGGTTTCTGTCAGGCATAAACACTGCGGTACCGTGTGAACAAGAGCAAGAAACTCAACAAAACTTCAGCTTTTCACTGTCCTGGTGTTGCCATTGAGAAACATAAATGCATTACAGTTTTACTTAGAAGACTTCCCTTACTTATCCCAAAAAATATCACGCTGGTGTTCTATGTTAGGAAAGTTTTTAATCAATTGTTTTGTGTTAATTTATCTGGTTATTTTCTGAGAGTTTAACTTAGTTTTAACATTCCAGGAAGTCCAAACTGTCCAATCTAAAGATATCTGTTTACATATTTACCTGTTTATCCAGATCCAGTTGAATACATTTCAATATTCTCCTTTAAACTGTCTGTTAACATCCAATAGAAGAACAGAAAAACTATTTTGTTTATTCCAAACTCCCTCAAGTAAGACTCCTGTCTAGTTTTTCGGCAATGCAGTTTTCCAACTGGAAGACTCTCACTTTACTTTTTTTTTTTTAAATCTGAGCAGCATTTAACGGTCTGCCTCAGAACAGTCTGAATTGAGTTACATTCAGCACCACAAGGGGTAGAGTAATGTATAACGCTTCAGGCAAGCCACAGGTTTCTTGACAGTTATGAGGCTCTAATAGCCTGCGCAGAGCGAAGGAGGATGTCGACAAGCATGGAGGAAGGAACTGAGAGGAGAAGGGTCGACAGAGAACTGAGACAGGGGAAGGGAGTTTAATGAGAGGTGAGATGGCAGGTGGCTTGGAGAAGACACGTTCTGATAGTCAAGTTACCACTAAGTTACTGGCGTACACTCCCAGATTGCATTACCGCTTTCTGCATCTGTTGGAATAGGGGTAAGAATCTCAGAAGCAAATTCAGCATATAAGCGAAATTAGGTATTATGTCTCACATGATGGTCTGAGAAATCTTTTTAATGATTTAAGAAAAGGTTTATTGCCCTACTTTTAGTATTTGAGGATGCATATTTATTTAAATATTCTAAAACTTAAAACATATCTTCAGTCTTGGTTTTTTTATTGTTTTTCAGACCAAAGTCCATATTTTCTGCAGTTTTCTGGTCAAACAAAATGAGAAAGTTTAGAGGCATAAATATTAGGTACATAAACACAAGCACGGTTTTAGAAGATCTCTTTCATTTGTGAAAATATTTACAGTCATGGCCAAAGGTTTAGGCACAGACACAGTCAGTGGATTTACATGCAGTAAGAACAAAACTGAATTATTGCCTAAGTCCGACTGAATTCGGACTTTTGACTTTTGTCAACTTTATTTGTATAGAACTCTTTCAACAGGGCTATTCCAGGTGCTTTGGGTGATAAGGGGATAAAAGCAGCAATGAAACAACAAAAGCATAAAACACAACATTAGACACACAACAACAGATCATAAACACATTAAAACATATGCCATTTCAGCTGCTTTTAATCAGTTAATCAAAAGCAGTTTTAAACAGGTGGGTTTGTAGCCTTGATTTAAAGGTACTCAGTGTTTCAGCAGCTTTACAGACATCTGGAAGTTTGTTCCAGATTAGAGGAGCATAGAAACTGAAACTGCTTCTCCATGTTTGGTTCTGATTCTAAGGGTGATTAGTTGACTGGAATTAGAGGACCTGAGTGGAAACAGTTAAGATCTTTTATGTATTTTGGTGCTTAGTCATTCAGTGATTTATAAACAGAAGTATAAATACAAAAATATAAATATAAATACAAGTATTTAGAAGTCTATTCTCTGAGCTACAGGGAGCCAGTGTAAGGACTTTAGAACTGGGGTGATGTGCTCTACTTTCCTGGTTCTAGTGAGGACACGAGCAGTAGCGTTCTGGATCAGCTGCAGCTGTCCAATTGACTTTTTAGGCAGACCTGTGAAGACGCTGTTGCAGTAATTAATCCAACTAAAGATAAAAGAATGGATGAGTTTTTCAAGGTCCTGTTGGGACATCAGTCCTTTAATCCTAGAAATGTTCTTCATTTTATAGAAGGTATTGTCTATATATGACCCTAAAGTTTCAGGTCTGAGTCCATTACTACACCTAGAGTTCGGGCCTGATCAGTAGTTTCTAGCTGTATTAGCTGCAGCTGTGTGCTGACACTTGATTGTTCCTTTTTAGGTCCAAAAATAATTACTTGAGTTTTGTTTCTATTCAGCTGGAGAAAGTTATGGCACATCCATGCAATGATTTGCTCAATGCATTCGCTAACCATTTGGATGGGGTCAAAGTCACCTGGTGACATTGTTATGTAAAGCTGAGTGTCATCAGTATAGGTTTGGTAATTGATCTTATTGGTTGTTATAATCTGGGCTAATGGGATCATGTAGATATTAAATAGGAGGGGCCCTAAGATCGAGCCCTGGGGCACCTCACATCTGAATTCTGTCTGTTCTGATGAAGTATTGCCTCTTGACACAAAGACGTTCCTGTTCTTTAGGATTCAAGATTCAAACCAACCAAGAACTGTACCAGAGTCCAACCCGGCTCTCCAGTAGTTTTAATAGTATGTCATTGGTAATGATTTGTGGATTTTCCAGCATGGTGGAGCGATTTATCATGTGGGTAAAGTGACCAAAATGTGGCTGAAAGATAATTATCCTGAAATTTTGGACCTGGTGTAAGAACTCAAACACAACCCAACAAAGTGGGATCAATCTCAAGTGTTAAGAAGACAGAAGGGGCTTTCAATCAATTAGGACTTGATCCGGAAGTTCATATCCAAAATGTTAGAAAAGTCAAGAATTTCAGAAAAATTATCTAAACTGAAAGCAGTGAATATACTTTTAATGTATTTGTTAATACAAGTCTGTAAACTGTTGGGATCCTGTGTTTGTGCTGGAGTTCTGCTGTGTGTTTGTTTCCTACCTTCTCTGCAGGGGCGTGGCAGGCTGCTGGCAGCAGGTGCAGCTCATCTGAGCTCGTCAACTCCGGCTTCAAAAGTGGAACGGCGTCTGCATGCTGGCGCCAGATTGTTCTTGCTGCAAGCGTGGTAAACACGGCAAACCTTAGATTTAGAAAGCCTTCTCGAAGAGATTAGTTGAAGTAAATCTTACTCACCCTGTCCTCTTCGCAGATCCTCATCCGGAGTCTTCCTCATCCTCCTGGGTTTCCTCTTCTACCTCCGCTCCTCCGGAAAGATTCCCTGGAACCCACTTACCTGCTAAGACTCTGGACGTCCTCCTGGTCAGCCTCTGCATCTTTGCCTCCGCTGGTCTGTCTGCCCTTTGTTGACCTGCCTGTCTGCCCGCTCCTCCTGCAACACACACCCAGGACTTCTGTCAAGCATCTGTCAGTCACAAGGTTACAGGATTCCACTTACCTCCTCCGAAATCCGATCCATCCAGTTTTCAAGTAAGTCAAGTCATCCAGCATGCGTCCTCTTCCGGTCCTTCCACAATCCTAAACTTTTCTGCTTCTATCGCAGTTCTCCACCCGCTTCCGTTCCAGGTGATCCTCCTGAGACAACCGACACTAATCAAACTATTTAATAAATATCATTCTATCATAACCTTTAACTCCGCCTGGTTTTCTGAGTTTGGTGCTGCCTTTGAGTCTATAAAACCGACAAACATGACATAAACCTGTGATCAATAACAATGAAATATACAAAACTGTGAAAATAAGCAAGAAATAAAATTAGTGCTGAATAATTTGACAAATTAAGTTGATACCTTTTCAATGAGCGTTTAAAACAGACAACTTTTACGATTTCCGAATTTCAATTTCAGGGACTTTTTGGACTGGATCATAGACAGTATATGAGATGGACGGGGCCTCCGTGACGTCACCCGTAGGTTTTTGCAGAGCTGAATTGAAGCCCTGTATGGGCGGTTCCCACCACCGCCATCTTGGCCACGTCATGCGTCACCTCCCACCCAGAAAATACAAAAAAAGGGCAAAGAGGTGGAGCTGAGGGTGGGGGGCGGATGATTGACACCCATCAAACTCTGAGCCGACATACCTACGAGCTAACCTGGAGCTAATCGAAGCTAACTGGGCTTAGCGGGAGCTCTCAGCCAGAAAACCTCAGTTATGCAACTCTGCTACCCCTCTGCCTTCTAGGCAGATTCAATAATTTTGTCAAATAAAATCACGAAGCCTTGTTGATCCATAACATTCACTAAAACTATGTGAATTTTAATTAAAACTAGCTCTAATATGTGAAGTAAAGAAGAAATGTGATCATTTTAACCCATTTATGACCAAGCAGCATTATCTTATCTGTTGGGTACCCCAGGGGTCCATCTTAGGGTCCCTTTTATTTAATTTCTACATGCTCCCACTAGGCAAGATTATAGCAACCAATAACATTAGCTACCATAACTACACGGATGACACTCAGCTTTACATTACAATATCACCAGGTGACTCTGAACCCATTCAAACCCTAAATCAATGCATCGACCAAATAAATGGATGGATGTGCCATAACTTTCTCCAGCTGAATAGAAACAAAAATGAAGTGATAATTTTTGGATCCAAAGATGAACGATCAAGAGCACACAGCTTCAGTTAATACAGCTAGAAACTACTGATCAGCCACGAAACCTAGGTGTAGTAATGGACTCAGAACTGAACCTCCAGGGTCACATAAAGGTCAATAACAAGGTCAGCCTTCTATCACCTGAAGAACATTTCTAGGATTAAAGGACTAATGTTTCAACAGGACCTGGAAAAACTCATCCATGCGTTTATCTTTAGTCGGACTGATTACTGCAACAGCGTCCTCACGGGTCTGGCTAAAAAGTCAATCAGACAGCTGCAGCTGATCCAGAACGCTGCTGCTCCCGTCCTCACTAGAACTAGGAAAGTAGAGCACATCACCCCAGTTCTACAGTCCTTACACTGGCTCCCTGTAGCTCAGAGAATAGACTTCAAAAATACTCCTACTAGTTTATAAATCATTACATGGCTTGGCACCAAAATATGTTGAAGACCTGTTGTCACAGTACCAACCACCAAGACCACTCAGGTCCTCCAACTCTAGCCTACTAAACATTCCTAGACTCAGAACTAAACATGGAGAAGCAGCTTTCAGTTTCTATGCTCCCCTCATCTGGAACAGACTTCCTGACGAGTGTAGAGCTGCTGAAACCCTGAGCTGCTTTAAATCGAGACTAAATACCCATCTGTTTTGAATTGCCTTCGAGTAAATGCCTGATGTCATATGTATGAAATGTGTTCATGCTCTCTTGCTTTTTTGATCTTTCTCTTGCTTTATTGTGTATCATGTGTAATGTGTGTTTCATGCTAATTTGCTACTTTTACTTTTAATTTCAAATGTTATATTCCATGTTCGTTTGTTTTGCTTTTGTTTTTAAATCACCAAATCATGTAAAGCACCTTGAATTACCCTGCTGTTGAAAGTATGCTATGCAAATAAAATTGTCTTGGCGTTCCTTTAATGAACAGCCGAAATATAATTTTACTTACTGGAAAAAAAAATGAAGCAGAGGCTTCTCGAACATTCTGTTAGGGCAATCAACACCACGGCAAGCCATCTTTGTCCAATAAGTGCACAATTAACATTCGAACACCAATGAATATTGCAGACTCAACTGATGGTCATGTTTAGAGAGATGAAATAGCCTAGACTTTTATGGTGAGGCCGAAACTGAAGGCCTTCACTGGAGCAAGCAGAGGAAGGCAAGCTGCTAGCCACCAACTGAGACCTGCCAATCAAAAGTACACGCCCATTATTGTTCATAATTTCTAGCTTAAAGTACATCTAAACGGATGAGTTATAAAAAAATTCACCCCCTCAGAGTTGCCATGATGATAAACCTGATCTATTAAACCTAAAATGTTCCTCTTAACCTGGGAGTCAGTGGAAACTTGCTCCTTTCTGCGGCCAGCCCCTAGCGGATGAGGGGAGAACTGCAATTTCTGTCACTTCCGGGTTGGCTTCACATTTGGCCCTAAGACTGGATTCACATCTGAGATCATGCACTGTGGTTGCTGCGCTCTGATTGTGTTCCTATTGAAAGAACTCTCAGATGCACAGCAGACGTTTGCTCAACATATTGAAAAAAATAAATAAATAAATAAAGACCATCACTTGTTGTGCAAATTAATTTCTTATTCCACTCTGAATACACAGCACCTGCACTATATGTCAGAAGGTTGTGTAAGTACTTAACAGGCAATCATTCATGTTTTTATTTTGGCTGGGACTGAAATGTTCTGGCTTCGCATCAACTTTTTCTTTTTTAACTTAGCCAAAAAGAATCCAGCCCTGCCTAATTAAGATATTCCTGAGGCACATTGCAAATCTCAGCAACAGCTTAACAACTACTTGGCTGAACAACACTGCTCCAAAGACAATTATTGGACTGAATTAGTTTTGGGGGGTTTTTCAACAAAGAAACTCTGGTTTCAACACACAGCTGTGGTAAGACGTTCACATCCTCTCATTGTGGTCATTAGAGTTTATCTAATTTTGGTCTTTTATTGATTGATTTGAACTGTAATGATTTTTAAAAACAATAATTGACAGCACAAGGTTGAGCATTGTTAAAATTATATATACAATCTTAGATATATCTAAGCACCTTCCCAAATATTTGATCAATTATATGGGATGTAGAATGTCTTAGCAAATTCCACCTGAACCTTAAAGCAACACTAAAGAGGTTTTTTTTACCTTAAAATAATGTTTCCGAACTCGTGTCAGTGGTTGATCAACTCATAACCGGGTGAAATGGCACTTCTGCATTCGCTTTGCGGCCCTCTATCGGCCATAACAGCACTATGTAACTTTGGGTTGTCGGGTAGTGGTTTTGTAGTTCAAATGCGACTTGCTTTACGGCAGGCTTCACAAAAGCCGGTTGGTGAAGCGTACTCGGCAGGTACATATAAATGGAAGATACCTAGCAGCAGGTAGCTTGAACAATTGTCATCATGACGGAGCCGAAATTGTCTTCATCTGTACACCGGTGTTCGGACTATCTGTGCTACCCACATGCACATTTCGATGTTACGTCACAATTCACTTACTCAGCAAATCTGTCATCAAGAATTCCTACCTGGAAGATCCATTTCGTCTGTTTTATTTCTTTGAAGTTTACGTTGAGTTTTATTCAAATTATTTTATTACTGGCTAATTTTTATTCAAAATATTTTAAGGCTTTCCTTAAGCTACTAGTTTCAAGTTTACATGACAGCCCTTGTATTTTAGTTTCACTTCTGTGACATCATTACACTGCATGTAAACAAGTCCCATTAATTAGAGTCAGAGTAAATGCGGTGTATTTTGCGGGTTATTTGTTCTTATAATCATAGGCTACTACATTTTAATATTTTGGACCAATAACACTGCTATCTGCTCTATGTCTTACCAGCTTGGTATATATTCATTAGCTGCTTTACAAACTAACAGATTTCCAGAGTGTGCTCTTCATCTATAGGCCTATTTAACAGGTAGGATATTCTGATCATGGTTTTTAGTGCATCTTTATGTGCTAGTTTTAGCTTTATATTAAACGGGTAGCATGTTCTGTGGGTTGAAAGAAAAGTTTTCGTTATTCATACATTTTTGCTATGTTAGGCATTACTGCTAAACTGCCACTTCAATCCCGTCACTTGAAAAATATTTTCCGATGATTATGTTTAACATCAAAGCTAACAGTTGTTGTTTTTGGGACGTAAACATACTTTTCAAGGGGTAGCACTGACAGATGCGCGCTACGGTAAGACATTCTGAGGAGGTAGCACAGATCGTCAGAACAGTGCTGTCAGCCATATAATAAAGAAATTAGACCATATCACGTTATAACGTGATAGTTTATTGTAAAAACGTGAAACTATCACGTTATAACGTTTTAGTTTCAAGTGGTTTTCACGTTTTTACAATAACATTATGATACGGTCTAATTTCTTAATTACATGGCTGACAGCTCTACGCCGCCGTACATATGACATGCTGAAATATAGAAAATGTATCTGGGATGAAGACATTTGACACAAAGGCTGCCCAAGACGTGAAAATCTGTAAGGGTGTTGCTTGTAAATGTGAATCCCCTGGTGTAACCATAACAGATTTTACGACAGCAGTAGAAAACAATCTATTTTTCCCAACTGTAGGGGGAGCCAGAGAGCAAAACTTACTTAGTGTTGCTTTAAGCTTTGCTTGTAGCCCGTGGTGGGTTTCCTGGCGCAGACATGACTTTTAAACATAGTCCACACATTTCCACCAAGGTTAAGGTCATGTTGTTCCATAAGCTTGACAAACCCAGAGACCACCGAAGCTCAAGGTTGCCATAAACTTGAAAACTACTAAAAACTACGAAGACTGTCTACAGTGAAATAACCGTTAACTGAGAATCCATCCATTTTTTCCCGCTTATCTGGGATCTGGTCGCCGGGGCAGCAGCTTAAGCAGAGATCCAGACTTCCCTCTCCCCAGCCAGCTGGTCCAGCTCCTCAAGAGGAATCCCAAAGTATTCCCAGGCCAGTAGAGAAACACAGTCCTTACAGCATGTCCTGTGTCTTTCCCTGGGTCTCATCTTGGTGCGACGTGCCAGGAGGCGTCCTAACCAGATCCCCCCCACTGACTCCTCTCGATGTGGAGGAGCAGCGGCTCTACTCTGAGCTCCTCCCTGGATGACCGAGCTTCTCACCCTAACCCTTCCTTTCCACCAGACGCGTAAGCGGCACGTTACAGGAGCAGCACGTTTCACTTTCGTATTCTGCTGCTTGGCCCTTTCCACCGGGTGGGTATGAGGCGCATAGCAGCAGGGAAGCAGCTGTCACCGAGAGCACGAAATCACGCGAGATTAGCAAAATCACGCGTGGTTTCGTCAGTAAACACAAAAACCATAGACATATATAAACGTCTATGACAATAATAACCAGGAAAAGACATGGCTCCAAAAGGTTGGTGTTTTATGTTGTGTCCGTTTTATATTCGCCAATAAGTTTATGTTATGTCAGGGAATATCCAAAATCGTTCATTTGTGTGATGACACACAAATGAGACCCTCCCGCGAGGTACTGACTTCTCAGGTAGTGACTTTTTTTTTAAGTAAAGCAACCGCAAAGCAGCACGTTTCTTTTATTTTGAAAATTTCCGGTACCGAGCCGTATATTTCCTGTCTCCCCTATCCAAAATGTAGAAATTTACGTGTTTCAGAGGCGTACTGTGTAGAAAAAAGGGACAAAGACTCGTGCTGCTTTCGCCTCTGGTGGAAAGGGTTCTATTGACTACAGTGGTGGCTATCAGCTGCGTATGACGTGCTGCTCCTGTAACGTGCTGCTTGCGCATCTGGTGGAAAGGAGGGGTAACTCTTGCAGAAGAAATGTCAGCCTCATTTCAACCTATTGTATCCACGATCACATTGTTTCGGTTACTATCCAAAGCTTGTGACCATAGTTGATCCCAGGATACTTACACTCCTCAACTTGGGCCAGGAGGAAGCCCCTGCTTCAAGATTAACACCATCTAGCTGGATTATAATTTGCAGTTGCCCGTGTGAAAAAGCCAAATGTCTTCTGCACAAAAGCTGTACAGTCAGTTGAGATATAGATGTTTTTAATATATATAATTGGAAGAAGGAGTAAAGGTTAGGCTTTGAAATGTTTCATTGTTTCAGGACACTGTACCAGTGGTAAAGACATGGTGTTGGCAGCATCCTGAGTGAAACAGCCTCCCAGCAGTTTTTGAAACTAGATGGTTGAAACTTGGACACAGCACATCACAAGGAACCCAAATTCAAACTGGTTTTGGCAACTTTTAGCTTCTGGAATATTCTTCCCAAAGCTCCACTCTCAACCCTGTTGAAAACCCATAGATTGTGTTTAAAAGCCAGGTCTTTGCAGGAAACCAACCAATTCAAATGAATGAATTTATAGGTATATTTAAACGTTTTATTTCTGTCTTTAACCCTTTAAAGATTAGTAAGGATTAGGGGTGTAACAATACACAAAAATCACGGTTAGGTCCGTATTTGGGATTTTAAAGTCATGATTTAGTACATTTTCGGTACCCTTTAATTAAGAAAAAATACAAATGTGCATAATGACTTTTTTTTACTTAGATCAGCATTAAACAAATAACTTTTTTTCTGAATTTCTTGAAATTAATTATTTTATTATGATCTATAACTTCATAAGATTAAAAGTATAGAACTGACTGGAGATTTTTTATTTTTTTTTATAAATAAAATAGCACAAGCAGACATAGCCAGAATAGAAAACCACATAAACAGATCAGTATCAATGCTTCAAAATGTTTACATAATGCTTTGCCTATATTTGAGAGTAAAACCTGCTTAAATCACTTTGGAGTTGTGTTGCTATTCCAACAGCCTAGTCTCCCAGCGGTACTTGAACGCAGCATGGGCAGCTGTTGGGAAAATTCCGACCAATGGGGATTCCGTCGATTTGTGCTTTATACAAAATAAGGAGTTTGGGAGGATTGGATGGTACTGGTAGCCATGAGGACGTCAGCTGGTTTTCTCTAGTATCAGTGATGTTTACATTCAGCTTGACATTGTTTCAGGCAAGTAACTCAGTTCAATTATCTACTTTTTCGCTGTTGAAAGATGCGTTCGCTAACAAAGTTCTGGTTCGGTCCTTATTTATTTTCTACTGTAGCTGCATGAGAAACCATTAATGTTCCCAAATAGCAGAGTTTTGTGATTGCTGGGAGTGCTTTCTGTTTTGGTGTCACTTCTTCAAGTTGCACTGCAGAAAGTTGCACTGCGCTCTGAGTTCTGCACATAAACAGTTTGCATGTGTTCAGGTAGAAAACAGCTGCATGATGCATTACCCCTAGTAAGGATCAACTTCAAACTTGTACACCTGGTTCCTGTTTTTTTAAATCCCTTGTAACTGCATGTAAGGAACAACTCTGTTAAATCCTTAAAAACCTAAAAAAGACATTCATTCCCGTGATGAACCGTAATCTCTGATCAGACGTGTACACTGTGCTTCATATCATCAACAAAATCCTATGGTAAGTGGATTCTGGTGATAACTGAGTGTAATTAAAGCAACGTGTGATTTTTCACAAAAATGTGTGGAATAAGCCAGGGGGCCCCCCTCTGATGATGGTTAATTACAATTTTGGGTGTTTAGTAACTTTAAAGACCGCATCATTGGAATGAAAAGCCACACGCTGTCCTCGGATCAGACGTTGCTGCGGTCTTTTTCCCCTTATGTCTCCACATTCAGCTTTCTGGGACATGACTTTGGGGAAACAATTTGTAACAGATGAATCAGCATTTTTAATGGTGTGGCTGCTGAAACAGCTGAGATATGTCTGAAAATATTTAACCAATATAGCATCAGTAGTAATTTCATTACTTTAATGTATATTTATACACTTGGAAAACTACTTGCTAATCTGATCAATATGGATAATGTTAATAGGACTAATGAAGTACTAAAATGAGCTGATGATGCTGCACTCTGGAGTCTTAATGGATGCACAAATGGACACGTCCTGTGAAGTGACCACCTAAGATACAAGTGTTACAGAGGCCTTCCATGTTACTTTTCAAAACAATGAGTGAAATAATGAATTCATCCCAGAGTCCATTTTATATCCATTAACAGAGTCCCTCCGTCACCCCAGACTCCATATCAATTTATTGGATTGTTTAATGTAATCATGCATAATGCAGGAGGATTAATTGAAAATGGCTCCACCAAGAAGGGACATTAAGGGCTACTTAGAATCAAAAGAGGATTTGTTAAATGGTCCTTCAGTCTGGAGGTACCATTAAAATTAATTCAGTGGTGGATGAGAGAGACATTTTTTGGACGGTCCAGTACCTAGTGAGGATTAATTTCTGCCATGTTTTGTTGCCTGAAGAATACTAGATTTCTCAAAAAAGACAGGGGTTTGAATAACTAGCGCCTTGAAATCAGGGGCTGTGGGGCACCGCACTTCAGGAATTTTGGAAAATGTATTCTGACGATGTACTATATCTTCAGTACTCTGAACAGTCAGAACATTTCTGTGCATTAATTGAGGAAATTTTGCCATCATATCAATGTTTGTGTTGTGTGATACTTAAAGCAGATCCCAGATTAATATTTACTGTATGTTAAACTCCATTAAAAGATCTCTAAAGCGACTTTCCCAATTTTTTTATCATGTGATATAGCTCTATGTATGACGAACTTTAAGAAATTTTGTGGAACTTCATGTGATGTGTTTGGTGTATTTGTGCTGCTTTTGATGCGGCCCCGTTCAATAAAGTCTGTGTACACTGAAGATTAATGGAGAGAAATTCCCAGTATTATGTTGCGTTCTGACCAGGTATGTTGCTTTTCAGTGACATCATTGTCTCAATTTACTTATTTTTTCATTTCAAATGATCAGCTGATCATCTAGGAATGTTATTCAATGTTTTACCACTTCTCCCAACTTGTCGAATAAATATGAACTGAATCAATCAGAAAACACGATTGTTAGTAGCATTAAATCGCAAAGATCTACACTTGTATGCGCCTGTGTACCTGGTACCAAGTGTGTTTGTGTGTATGAAAGCATGTGTGCAAATTTGTCAGGTGGAGGTGAACAATTGTTACAGTGTCAGGAAAAATGAAAGCCTCACAACTCTCGCACAAGTTCTTGTGTGATTGCTGGTCCATCTGGGTGGCATGCACCAAAAGTTAGCATTGTTTTCGTAAGGGATTGGGTCTACTATTTCTATCACACACACCATAATTTGTTGTATTCCCCAATATGACTGATGACAAAGACATTGCATAGCAACTAGCACACAGCTAATTGTAGAGCTTTAAGTCAGTTGCCATATTAACTTCCCACAATTACCATATCATCCAGCCCAGGGGTGATATGGGAGGTGTTAAAAAGATTTCAAAATTGCTACAAGTTTCCACAATACTGCAAAGTTGTGTTAAGGTGTGTGCCTCCTTTCTGATTTCTTCTTGTTTTGCATGTTTGTGAAACTTAAATATCTCAGATCATCAAAAAAATTTAAATTGACCCCAAGAGCTCAGCGACGACTCTTCCAAGAGGTTACAAAGACAGCACAACAACATTCAAAGAACTTCCGGCCTCACTTGCCTCAGTTAAGGTCAGAGGTCAGGACTCCACCATAAGAAAGAGACTGGGCAAAAATGGCCTGCATGGCAGATTTCACAGATGAAAACCACTACGGAGCAAAAACAACATTAAGGCTCGTCTCAATGTTGCCAGAAAATATCTTAATGATCCCCAAGATTTCTGGGAAAATCCTCTGTGGACTGACAAGACAAAAGTTGACCATTTTGGAAGGTGTGTTCCTCGTTACATCTGGCATAAAAGTAACACTGCATTTCAGAAAAAGAACGTCATATCGACAGTAAAATGTGGTGGTTGTAGTGTGATGGTCTGGGGCTGTTTTGCTGCTTCAGGACCTGGAAGACTTGCTGTGATAAATTGACCCGTGAATTCTGCTGTCTACCAAGAAAATCCTGAAGGAGTACGTCCGGCCATCCGTTGGTGACCTTAAGCTGAAACCAACTTGTGTTCTACAGCAGGACAATGATCCAAAACACACCAGCAACCGTATCCTCTGATTGGCTGAAAAAAAACCCATAAAGACTTAGTAGTGTCCTAGTCAAAGTCCTGACCTGAATCCTATTTAGATACCGTGGCATATCTTTAAAAAGGCGGTTCATGCTGGAAAACCCTCCAATGGGGCTGAATTACAACAATTCTGCAAAGATGAGTGGGTCAAAAGTCTTCCACAGCTGGAAAAGACTCACTGCAAGTTATGCTGAAGGGTGGCCCAAACAGTATTAAGGTTTAGGGGGCGATCACTTTGTCACACAGGGCCATAGAGGTTTGGATTCATTTTTTCTCCCTTAATGATAAAACGCTTCACTTAAAAACTGCATTTTGTGTTTAATTGTGCAGTATTTGACTTATATTTAAATTAGCTTGATTATCTGAAACAATTTGTGGGCTTCACAGTGGCGCAGTTGGTAACACTGGAGTTTGGATGTTCTCCCTGTGCATCCGTGGGTTCTCTCCGGGTACTCCGGCTTCCTCCTAAAGTCCAAAAACATGACTGTTAGGTGAATTGGTCTCTCTAAATTGCCCTTAGGTATGAGTGTGTGTGTGTGTGTGTATGGTTGTTTGTCCTGTATGTCTTTGTGTTGCCCTGCGATGGACTGGCGACCTGTCCAAGGTGTACCCTGCCTCTCGCCCCTTGACCCCTGGAGATAGGCACCAGCCCCCCCGCAACCCTGCATTAGGATGGACGGGTACAGAAAATGGATGGATGGATGGATCTGAAGCAATTTAGGTGTGACAATCTTTAAAACTACAAATGTGCACCAAGTCTTTGAAACAGCTGACTGCAGGCTGTACCATAGCAGAGAGCCTTACTAATTAACCAGCCAAATCAATTTGTTACACTTTTATTTACGCCATGAGGAGCAGAATGAATAAAAGGAATAATATTATAAAACAAAAATTATTTTAGTTTATGACTACTACTAAATTAAGAAGGTCGTTTTGATATATTTCAATATAACTGTTCCTTTTCTGTTGGAGAAATCTGTTAGCCTAAATCTTTATATACATTTTGATTTTAAAGTAAATAAAATTGTGAAAGTGTGATATTCATGTTTAACCTGATTGTCCTGTAAGAATCTAATACCATGTTCTGCCCAGCAGCGACAGACCAGTTGCTGAATAACACAGCCTGTCCAGCTCCAATATAAAATGTTTTACATGTGTTTTGATCTTTTTTACCCCCATTTGTTCCTGGGCTTTATATAGCTCCAAACCCTCATTAACATTATTATGAGAGAAGCCTGTGCGACCTTGGCTCTCATTAGTTTAAATCCACTTGTCAAGAAAAGAATCAACTTAAGCCTGAAACAGATGGAGCCAATATTACAGCTCATACCGAAAGCCAACGCTTGCTGATTGGATTTAATTTGAGCCTCAAAGCAGGTTTATGCCAACAGCTCCAAGCTTAAATATTATTTAAATCAAACTCTTCTGCACACAAAGACAAACAAAAAGAAAGATTGAGTACTTCTCACTGGCCCTGTCGGACAATGAAACAAATATTTGCAGGTGGAACGGGGCATGTTAACAGGGATTTATTTTCAAGAAATAAAACAGCAGAATTAATTAGCGAGGTTAAGGTCAGAAAAAAAACAAAAAAAACAAAAGGCTAAATAACAGGAAGGGAATGTGATCACAATGATTAATGTGGGAGATTGGAAAGTGGTTATGCATAAAAACATGTGGTTAATTACTTTTAAGAAAAAAATATCCTCAGAGGTAAAAATCTGTTTTAAAACAAAATGTATTAATAACTCACCCTGCATATATATATATATATATACATATATACACACACACACTCACTGGCCACTTTATTAGGTACACCTTGCTAGTACCGAGTTGGACCCCCTTTTGCCTTCAGAACTGCCCTAATCCTTCGTGGCATAGATTCAACAAGGTGCTGGAAACATTCCTCAGAGATTTTGGTCCATATTGACATGATAGCATCACGCAGTTGCTGCAGCCTTGTCGGCTGCACATCCATGATGTGAATCTCCGATTCCAACACATCCCAAAGATGTTCTATTGGATTGAGATCTGGTGACAGTGGAGGCCAGCTGAGTACAGTGAATTCATTGTCATGTTTAAGAAACCAGTCTGAGATGATTTGAGCTTTATGACATGCCGCATTATCCTGTTGGAAGTAGCCATCAGAAGATGGGTACACTGTGGTCATAAAAGGATGGAAATGGTCAGCAACAATACTAAGGTAGGCTGTGGCATTGCAACGATGCTCAATTGGTACTAAGGGGCCCAAATTAACTATGTTATTCCTTTTTTTTTCTTTTTTTTATTGTGTTTGTTTAACTTTAATTTAATATGCACCCAAAAGGCAGTTTCCTCACTTATTCACGAGAGGAGCTGTTGGCTTTGCGCACAAAAACACAAGCCGGAATACGACACCCTATACCGGTGGAGTTGAGGAGGAGACCCAGGGGGTGCAAAGCCAGGGCCAAGCTTAAGGGTGAGCGGGTGGAGAAACGGAGGTGCTACAAACCATCGATTCCCTCCGTCATCATGGGAAATGTGAACTCGCTGCCAAACAAGATTGACAAATTGTCCGCACTGAACAACCAGCGGATCTACCGTGAGAGCAGCTTGTTCATCTTTACGGAGACATGGTTAAACCACCTTGTACCGGATGCTAACGTGGACCTGCTGGGATTCACAGCTGTGAGAGCCGACAGACATGAAAGCGAGCGGAAAAAGTAAAGGTGGGGGACTCATCATGAATGTGAACAACCGTTGGTGTAACCCAGGACATATCTCTGTAAAGGCAGTTCTATGTTGTCAGGACCTCGAACTGACAGCCGTTAGTCTCCGGCCATATTATCTTCCGAGGGAGTTCAGTCACGTGATCACCATCTGTTTTTACATCCCTCCGAGAGCTGACGGAGCCGCTGCCTGTGAGAAAATCCACTCTGTCACAGCAAGGCTGCAGACACAGCACCCTGAGGCCCTGATGATAATCTCTGGGGACTTTAACCACGTCACTTTGGACTCCACTTTTGCTGTTTTCAGCCAGGTTGTCGACTGTCCGACCAGAAACAACAGGACAAGAGATCTACTGTATGTAAATGTACAGGATGCATACAGAGCGACTCCCCTCCCCCCACTGGGGAAGTCTGATCACAACATGGTGCACCTACAGCCGCTGTACACCCCACTGGTCCAAAAGAAGATGGTGACAACCCGATCCATAAGGAGGTGGTCCCCTGAGATGGAAAGTGCCCTCAGAGACTGTTTTAACACCACAGTCTGGGATGTGCTGATGGACCCGCATGGTGAGGACATTGAGGGGATGACACACTGTCTGAACTTGAAATGTTAATTTCCCTGAGGGAGTCATCCCAAAGGGATGAATAAAGTTAAGTCTAAGTCTAAAGTGTGCCAAGAAAACGTCCCCACACCATTACACTACCACCACCAGCCTGAATCGTTGATACAAGGCAGGATGGATCCATCCTTTCATGTTGTTGACACCAAATTCTGACCCTACCATCTGTATGTCGCAGCAGAAATCGAGACTCATCAGACCAGGCAACATTTTTCCATTCTTCTATTGTCCAATTTTGGTGAGCCTGTGTGAATTGTAGCCTCAGTTTCCTGTTCTTAGCTGACAGGAGTGGCACCCGGTGTGGTCTTCTGCTGCTGTAGCCCATCTGCCTCAAAGTTCGACGTGTTGTGAATTCAGAGATGCTCTTCTGCATACCTTGGTTGTAACGAGTGGTTATTTTGAGTTACTGTTGCCTTTCAGCTCGAACCAGTCTGGCCATTCTCCTCTGACCTCTGGCATCAACAAGGCTTTTTTGCCCACAGAACTGCCACTCACTGGATATTTTCCTTTTTTCGGACCATTCTCTGTAAACCCTAGAGATGGTTGTGCGTGAAAATCCCAGTAGATCAGCAGTTTCTGAAGTACTCAGACCAGGCCGTCTGGCACCTACAACCATGACATGTTCAAAGTCACTCATCTTTCTTCCCCATTCTGATGCTCGGTTTGAACTGCAGCAGATTATCTTGACCATGTCTACATGCCTAAATGCATTGAGTTGTGCCATGATTAGATCAGAAATTTGAGCAGTTTGACAGGTGTGCCTAATAAAGTGGTCAGTGTGTGTGTGTATATATATATATATATATATATATATATATATATATATATATATATATATATATATATATATATATGTCAAAATTAATGCATTAATGCGGGTCGATTAATTTGTGGAAATAATCCCATTAATTTTCTTAATGCAATTAACGCATGCACAGAATGACCTGCCCTGTTTACCCCACAATTTTACCCGCGCTGCTTTCAGTGCTCGCTTGTCAGGTAAACAGTATGACAACTGTTTGATAACTGCAAATAATAACAGTGGGAACCAGGGAGTAATGTAAATGTTCGGTGTTGATAAACAAATAATTCCTCTATTAGTCAGGAAATTTCAATTAAAAAATACAAAATTCCTCCCAGAGAGAAATTAAGTGTTATTGTAGCTCACATTATTAGATTTTTCAAGGAGCTATTGTAGATCCTGATGGCTGTAAGCAGGAAGGATCTCCTGTAGCAGTCTGTGTCGCAGCAAAACTGAAGAAGTCTCTGACCGAAGACACCGTTGTTGTAGGATAGTCCCATGAAGATGATGCTCAGGGTTGTCCAAAATTGAATAAGAAACTGTCAGCTTTACATTCAGAAAATGTTAACCAGTTAGTTTGCCTTAGCAACTGGCTAAAAGATTAATAGGTAAAAAGCTCCACGTGTAAATGTGATCGTGGAATTCAAAACAAAAGTTCCATGCATCTCTCCTGTATTTCCTTTAAAAAAAAGAGCAACAGCTTCCTGTTTCGTCCTTTATTTACAACAAAAATGTTACTTTTTTGGTCATATTTGGGAATATTAATTAATCATGATTAATTTACAGCTACCCTGTGATTTCGTTTGACAGCCCTAATATATATATATATATATATATATATATATTAGGGCTGTCAAACGAAATCACAGGGTAGCTGTAATATATATATATATATTACCAGTGGAAATATATATATATATATATATATATATATATATATATATATATATATATATATATCTAGAGAGAGAGAGAGAGAGAGAGAGAGAGAGAGAGAGAGAGAGAGAGAGAGAGAGAGAGATTACAAAGTCTTTCTTCAGACTGGCGTATAAATGATTTTTTCACATCTGAACTGTCTCAGTAGTTTGCCATCTTTAGTATATTGTTGCTACCTTTTAGTCTGTTGCTCCATGATGATTGACGTTTTAGAGATTACAGTTGACCATTTATTGTCACTGTAATCACACAAAATATACAGTTATGTATATAATAATAAAATTAATACACATAACTTTTTCCAATTATTGGAGAAAGTTGGAAGACCGGAGGAATGCCTTCACTGGTTTGTAAGTTTACAATATTAAATGGGACATATTATGCAAATGTCACTTTTTTTCATCCTTTTGTGTTGCTATTTGGTTCTCTGCTGCCTCTATCGACATTCCAAACATAAATTAAACCAGCCATCCATTTGTTTGAAAAATTCTTGCTGTCAGGAATCTTGTGCTTCTACAAGCCGTTTGAAAAAGCGCCTTATTGTAACATCACAAAAAGCGGAAATTACATATAACTGCACCTGTCAAACTCCGCCCACCAATTCCAAGTTGTTCTCATGTGTGGCAAACCCGCTGCCTACCCCCAGTGGTCTGCAACCGCTAATTTGGATAAAAGTGAACAGTAAACAGCTCATTCTGAAAGCGACTGAAATGATCAAGAATTCAGCTGGTGAAATGGGTTTATGTGAGACTGATTTTGTGTAAAGAACTTCATTAACATGTTTTGTACAGACCATAGACCTATTATAACTTGTTTGAAAAGAGGCATAATATGTCCACTTTAATATCAGTAAACTGATATCAGTTTATAACTCAACAATGTAAATACACACTGCAGATTTCTCTGAAAGAGTATAGTCTGTGACTGCACAAACTATAAAAAAAAGTGTTATAGAGTGTTACTGAGGACATCCACACTTTTTATGCATGAGGCAGCAGTACTGGATTTGGAGAGTTAGGTTGAATATTGGCACTGGGAGAGATGTTACACCCAATTGAACTGTGTTGCACTTGCAAATAGCCGCAAAACCAGTGGAAATTGCTGATCATTTGGGTCATTGATGAAACACAAGCTGATAACAGGACATTTTTCAGGCTGATTTTTCAGCATTTTATATATCTATGCATATACATATACCACTGAAGGAACAAGTTCACAAGTAGGTATATTACAATAAAATGTCTATCACTGATTTATTCAGCTGAATCCTTGTAACTTGGGTGTGACAGTGTTTAACTTTGTTTAGAATCAATATCATGCTTCACACTACAGAGACACCTGTATTATAGATATTACTAAATGTGTCATTAAATTCTGCAAAACAATACAGTTTGATGCAGATAAAAATAAAGTATATGCCATTACGTCTAGGGTTTTATTTATTTTAAAGTAGTTTTTCTAATTTTTTTTTAATGGCTTTATTTGTGTTTAACATATATTGACAGTGTTGAATTTATGGTGAGTGGTGTTGTTCTAAATAATTCTAATAAAAAGTGTACTTTCTTTTTCTACAATGACTGAGCATTTCTTAGCCTTTCATTGATCAGAAATATTATGTAAATAAAATAAACTGAATTGAATGGAAAAATATAGGTTGAATAGAACCAAATACCCTGAAACAAATCAAGTGAATTATATCAGCTGGACTACATGGAAGTAGTTTGAATTGCATTTTGTTCCAATGGAAAAAAAAAGACTTACCGTGTACAGTGGAACAAATAGCCAATACTCTTTAAACTATTTTTCTTACCTCTATTATTAGGTTCTTATTCCTCCTTTAAGTGCCTAAACGAAAGTTTGAGTGAAATATTAAAGTTATATCCATCAAACTCAGTCTACATGTAAAAGACTTTTAAAGAAACGTGCATTTGTATTTTATCACAAAATATACATGAGATAATTTGTGTAACACTTGCTGAAATAAAAACAATTCATATTCATTAAAAGGCTAATAAATACAAGAAAATTGTCAAATTAGGATTGGGAAAAGGATAAATAAAGACTGTTCGCAGCTGTCATCTTCAGCTGTAATCAAAGCCCATGTGTTAGTTATTTTTTTGAGTCTTGACACTAGCGATGATTAATTCAATCACGTGAGATGAAATGAGCAATCAGTGATGAAAACAACATGAAAAATACAAGGCTGGAACACATTAACAACAAAAACACACAGAACTAAGATCACATTGGGCCTCTGACACCCACAAGAAGTTACAATACTACTGATCTTGTGCTTCTGGTATTTATAGTGCAGGTTTTAATGATTTAAGCCACAGAGTTTTAAGATATTTTAGCACTGCTGTCCACTGCAATTCCTCACCTCAGAGTTTTCATCACAAATGTATGTAACTTTATCAGAACACGAGTCCACATTACATTTATTACAACTGATGAAAGACAACATACATTTTTCTAATTGGTCAACACATTACTGCTTTCTCCATCTTAGGAATTTCAATTCAATTCAGGTCAGTTCATATACAGTGGGGCAAAAAAGTATATGGCAGCCACCAATTGTGAAAGTTGTCCTACTTAAAAAGATGAGAGAGGTCTGTAATTTTCATGATAGGTACACTTCAACTGTGAGACATAATGAAAAAACTAATCCAGGAAATTACATAGTATGATTTAAAAAAATGTAGGCCTATTGGTACAATGGTGTAGAAAATAAGTATTGAAGCACCCACAAGCAAGCAAGAATTCTGGCTGTCACAGACCTGTTACTACTTCTTTATTCCTCCTGTATACCAGATAAAAAAATGCTCTTCTATCCTCCACTCATTAACTGGATTAAAGCTGCTGTCCAGAGTTTTTGAGGGAGAGAGATTTTTTGAATCCAATTACTAAGGCCCTTCCCAAAAACCTCCACCATGGCCAAGACCAGAGCGCTGTCCAAGGACACCAGGGAAAAGACTGGGATGAGCCAATCTACAATAGGCTTTTACTGAAGAGATCAACCGAGCAATTATTAGAAAACGGAATAAATACAAGATCATTGACAAGCTCCCTTGCCTGGGGCTCCATGCAAGACCTCACTTTGTGGGACACATGATCTTGAGAATGATGAGGAAACAGCCCAAAACTACACGGGGGGCAACTGGTCAATGACCTGAAAAGAATTGGGACCATAGTAAGCCAGCACATGTCCAGGCCTATCTAGTTTGCCAGAGACCATCTGGATGTTTCAGAGGAGGATTGGGAAAATGTAATTTTTGTCAGATGAGACCAAAATAGAGCTGTTTGGTATGAACGCCACTCTCCAACAAAACTGTCGGAGGACCTCAGGACCGCAGAGAATGTTCATGTTTTTAAGAGCAGGCTCAAGACTCACCGTTTTAGCCTAGCTGAATCCACTGTTCATTTTTATATTTTATTCTGTCATCCAGTGTTTCCTCTGTGGGAGCACTCTGCCTCGGGAGCAGTGGTTGGCTGCCTGGGCGCTCACCTGGTACCTCTTGGGTGGAGGTGGGGGTCTCGGCCTTGGCTCCTCTGGGTGCACTGGTTCAGTGCCTTGACTGCTGCAGTTGATGTGCTGCTGCCGGTGCAGAGGGCTCCTTTGATTGCATTTCCAACTGCACACTGTTCTGTAAAACCTTGTAATTCAGAGTATAAAAAAAAAAAAGTCAAATTCAGTGCAAATAATGGTTAATTGCTTCACAATGTAGATTTATTTCAGCATGCATTCACATCTAAAATATTCTTTACAACACATACATTAACACTATCAGAATCTATATTTGAGCTGCTGTCTCTGTAATCAGTCCCTGAGTAGACTCTGCTCTCTCTTTCACACTTCCTCCGGTTTCCCTAAACTCATCTGCTGCACCTGTGTCACATTAAAAAATAATATTCTGTTAAGCTTTAGGGCATTTGATATGGAAAACACATTTGACTTAACCAATTAAGATATTTTCAATGGCAAAACATGTAGGCTTACTTTATATTACTTTCATCCTATTATCTTTCAAATGAGTGCTTTGCGTATTTATTGTCTCTCTTTTAAAGAAAAAAATATAACAGGTCACACTATCATTTGGGCATAGAAGTTGGTTATATTGGATCTAATGGCTGCTTCTTCACACACCTGTTCCTTCCATACTGACAAGAGAAATCCCATCATCACTACTGAGTCCTGGCTCTGCTTCTGACACTACATCTCATTTAAAAATGTTAACAATTTTCAGCACAAAGCTCCCAATTTTACAAAGTCTCTGATTAATTCATATCAGTTTTATTAATGTAGAGCTGAATCAGCTAATATTGAAGGGCACTTTTCATATGGAGCAGGTCTACACCATGCTCTTCATTATATTAATACTAATAATATTCATTGGCTCATATTGCTTGTTGCTGGATTTTCCTTCTGAATCTGAGAAGCAATAAGTAAAAGTTTCCCAGTTATGTGGTGTCACATCATATTATTATTGAAATGATATTTTAGTTCCGGCAACGTGACACAATTCATTGACTTGATAATTAATTAATTGGAATGGTGGTTTTTCAGGCAAAGTTCAAGTTGTCTTACCCGTTTCATCGTCCTCGTTAGTGGTCACAAACCACTAGCTTGTTTTAGTGAAAAAGTTGCCCATTTTTGCACATTTAGCAGCATCTGTTTCCAGAGCATTCTACTTTTTAACTCTAGCCTTCTCTGCGGTACCCATGCTCTTTCAACTTTTAAACACCACTGACTGAGTGCTTTGACGTGTTACTTCAAAGTGCGCTGGTCTTTGGACCAGAAGTTCTAAAACAGAAACTGATTAGTCAATCACTTCATCTGGATGGCATTTAATTAGCCCCCAGTAATAACGTAAAGAACCTCGGCGTTATTTTTGACCAAGACTTGACATTTAAATCCCATATTAAACAGGTTTCTAGGATTTCTTTCTTTCACCTCCGGAATATTGCTAAAATTAGAAACATCCTGTCCAGGAGTGATGCTGTGAAACTAGTCCATGCATTTGTTACCTCAAGGCTGGACTACTGTAATTCTTTACTATCAGGAAGTCCACAAAATGCCATTAAAAGCCTTCAGTTGATCCAAAATGCAGCAGCAAGAGTTCTGATGAATATTAAAAAGAGAGATCCCATTTCTCCTGTTTTAGCTTCCCTTCATTGGCTCCCTGTTAAATCCAGAATAGAATTTAAGATCCTTCTTCTTACATATAAAGCCCTTAATAATCAGCTCCATCATACATCAGAAATCTAATTGTTTCATATGTTCCTAACAGAGCACTTCGCTCTCAGACTGCAGGTTACCTTGTAGTTCCTAGGATTTCTAAAAGTAGAATGGGAGGCAGATCTTTTAGTTATCAGTCTAAACCTGGTCTGGTATCCTGCTTGGCTGCAATGCCCTGTTGGACGGGGGGCATCGACTGGGATGATCCTCCCAGTATCTGAACATCCACTGTGTCGTGTTATCAACTTTTTACTTTCTGTAACATAGAAAGTTCTCTTATATCAGATCTTCTGTTCCTTCTGTGTTCTGCTCGGTCTTCTCAAACCCCCAGACGGTCTTAGCAGATGGCCGCTCCTACTGAGCCTGGTTCTGTTGGAGGTTTCTTCCTGTTAAAGGGGAGTTTTACCTCTCCACCGTCGCTACATGCTTGCTCAGTATGAGGGATTGCTGAAGGATTGCTGTGGTTGGAAAGTCTGCATCAACGGGGCCCAACCTCACGGCAATGACTGACGCAATCTGCTGGGATTCCTTAAATAGGAAACTTTTTTACTGATTGCAATGTTTGTATAAATGTATTGAAATGACTTCTTGTTAAGTGCCTTGAGATGACATCTGTTGTGAATTGGCGCTATATAAATAAACTGAATTGAATTGAAAAAAACTAAATCAAAAAAACGAGCTGCCAGTGGAGGCAGAGGCAGCTCAGTATGGCAAGCTATTTCTCTAAAGACTCTATCTGTTGTGTATGCCAACTAGTACACAACTACACTGAACTAGTTAAACATTTTCCCCTGCTAACTTTTGCCCAACTAGTTCAGAAATATTCTTACTAGTAACTCATTTTTGCCTACTAGTTGAACTTTTGGCATACTAGAAAGAATCGGCTTGCCATAGCCCACCAGCCTTTGCAGCCCGTACATCATACTGGCCTACCGGTAATCATCCAGATTCTCCCGATCACCCATTCAGGTCCTGATGAAAGTTACAGACCTCTCTCATCTTTTTAAGTAGAACAACTTGCCCAGTCGGTGGTTCTCAAATACCTTTTTGCCCCACCAAGTCTATAACAATGACCCAATAACTGGCAACAATCTGTCCTCCTGGATGAGCATATAGAGACAGTAGAGTTGTTGAATTTGCAGCAATCCCTCATACCGAGCATGCATCTGCCGACAACGGAAAGGAAAACTCCCCTTTAACAGGAAGAAACCTCCAGTAGAGCTTGGCTCTGTGTGAGGGGCCATCTGCCACGATCGACTAGGGGTCTGAGAAAATAGAGGATACACATAAGAAAGGAAACACAGAAGCACTGGTCGAGGAACTCTTTCCACATTAAATAAAAAGTAAAGAGTTGGTGGTAGTAGTAGCTCAATTATTGGCTTTATTTAGTAAAAAAACACAGCAAAACAGATAAGCTCTGGTTCAGTCAAAGGCTTGGTTAATTGCCTTGTCTAGGACGGGAACAAGGTTAAATACATATAGGCAAGCCAAACATATCGTCTATGAAAAGAGAAATACAATTCACACTCTGCGTCCTGTACTACGATGCGGCTAATTTATAGATTTTTACTGAATCAAGGCCTCCGGGGGGCACTATAGCAGGAAGTGCAAAAGTGAGACAGACATGTAGGGAAAGATTATGCGCCGCTGACTAGTTTTGATTTTCAACTGTCATTTTGAGCATCATCCACACACCGTCATCATGAAAAACACAAATAAATGCATATGATGCCGCTTTAAAGTTCGAGCAGGAAGGAAGAGGGAGGTTAACACCGCTGGTCGGTGGGTGGATACGCAGTTCATGTCTGATCAACCCCAAAATTGAATCAGTTGTTTCCGGTCCCAATGTGGACATTTCCTAGAAATGTCCTCGAAATCTGTCCATAACGTTTTTAGCTATGTTGCTAACAGACAGATAGACAGAAGGCATGGAAACATTACCTCCTGGCGGAGGTAATTAAAACAAAACTGAAAATCATCCGTGTACGGTCTTTCATTGTAAATATCTCATGTTACAACATAAAAAACCTGCTGCTTTTATTCAAGTGCGGCCTATATATGTACAAAATATATTTTCTTTTCAAATTTAGCTGGTACGCTCAAGAGTCCAAAAACGACAGTAATTCGATTTTCTGACTGACATGTAAACTTGGATAAAGGCTCCCATTGTGGATAAGGTATTATGTCGATTATTGCCATAGCTTGATTTAGATCCACATGTAAACGCACTTATTGCAGATGTTACAAAAAAAGGTGTAATTTAAATAGAATTGTTCTGTTGTTTTTGGATACATATACACAGTCACTGTTATGAATTGTGCTGCAACAAAAAACTTAGTTGTACTGGATCTAGAGAAAGTAGTTCCTTTTTGTGAAGTGCAGGGAAATGGTGCAGGATTTTTGGTATATAGGTGCAGCTGTTCTATGAAAGCCTTAAATGTATGTTAGGGAACATTAGGAAACAAAGAGCATGATGAAGACCAAATAACACAGCAGACAGGTCAGGGAGAAAGTTGTGGAGTGGAACCAATAGTAACTGACTTCACAAATCTGGCCATATGAAGTCTGTCATGGTGGTGGCAGCATCATACTGCGGGGATTAATGCTTTTATCCAGCAGGGACCTGGAAGCTGGTCAGAGTTGTTGGGTAGAGGGATAGAGTTAAATGCAACAAGACAATCCTGGAAGAAACTGGATGGCATGTTTTAGATGTAAGTTGCCACCTTAGTTTAGATCAAAATATATTAACATATAGCATGAATGGTCCTGTCAAAGCAGAGGCCTATGGGGTGCCGTTTGTAAAGTTACACATTAAAAAATTACCAGCAATAATTTGGGTTATTTAGCCTGTCATAAGAGAAAAAAACGAGGGTTCACTTTTTAAAGCCTTATTTGTTTCCATGTTTTTTATTCATTTAAAAATGTCACCGTTTCAAACTAAATACTGAATTAGCAAGCTAAATCTTTAGTTTACAAATACAATTTTTGGCTGCAAATTAAATATTTAGTTGACAAATTAAATACTTAGCTCCAAACTAAATATTCAGATTACAGGCTAAATATTTAGTTAGCAAGCTAAACGTGCTTGCTAAATATATGATTTCGAAGTAAGTATTTAATTCAGAGCTAAATATTTAAGTAATATGCTAATGCCGAGATGGACTGGACTATCAAGATAAAAGCTGGGTCTTGTGAACCTCTATGGTGCAAATGCAGTCACTGTTGTTGTAAATCCATCGGTAAACGTCTGTGTTGCCGTTAAAACACCTCATCCTACGTTTTAAACCAAAATGTTGGACAAGTCGAGAAGAAAATAAACTATGATTAGCTCAGAGCTAAATATTTAGTTCAACTAGCTAAATACTTGCTAGCTAAATGTTTAGCTTGCTAAGTATTTAGCTTGCAGACCAAATATATAGTTGACAAGCTAAATGTTTAGTTTGGAGCTAAATATTGTGACTTGAATATGTTCACAGATGCTCTTCATCCAATTTTGCCAAGACATTAGTAAAAAACTCCACCTGTAGATGTGTAAATCTTATAAAGACATCGATCAAAAGATTTTCAGGTACAAAGTCATGACTGAGAGATGCATTCCACTCTTTTCTTTTAGATTTTTATCTGAAATGTTTTACAAACCATGTGTAATCCTCCCAGTGTTTTATGCACCACATCATATTTGTCACATTAAAATTCAGTGAAATATAGAGAGGTTTGCGGTTGGAATGTGACAGAATATGAAAAGGTTTCCAAAAAGCACATCTTCTCTTCCCCTTGGCATTCGTTGCAAACCCAGTTACGATTTCCCACCTGTGGGAAAGCCGGCGAGGCGTTTGTTGGTGGCTTGTACTGGAAAGTTGTGATGTCTCTGCGGAGCATGTTGGGGGACATTAACTCTGCATGTGATTTAGCTGCTATGCGAAACTCCACACCAGCAGGTCAAACACACAGCTGGGGACTCAGTGTGTGCCGGAGGAAGTTGGGGGTTGTTTAAACTCACAGTGGGGTATGGTGGCAATTAACACAGATACTGTAGCTCAGGCAGCAGTGGGAAGGGTATTCACATTGTTAAAAAACACATTTCTTTCACCCTTCTTGGACGAAAAATGGTGTATTATGAAGCCTTTGAATAAAAAAAGCATTAAAACATACATACCATGTTTAACCTTTGTATCTATAACATGAGATCTAAATCTCATTCCAATTGATCTGGTGTGCCCCTTATGTAGCCTCTCCACCTTCTAACTGCAGTCTCAGGCTCAGAGCCCATTGGCCAGAGTTTCCATGTAATCATCAGCACATGGTCGCCCAGGAGGCAGAGCCTGGCACTCTTTGATCATAACTGATACTGAATGGCATTTACCCCCCGGACAGAGTGAAGCCTCTTTCTCTGCCTCTGTAAACAGATAGCCACAGAATGGTGCAGGGTGTAGTTATTATTCGAAATATACTACAGAGCCAGCAGAAAGCCAGAAGCTTTTTTACTTTTTTTATTTTCCTGGACGGAAGATCAGAAATATTTCACTGAGCACTTTGGGGGCATTTGTGCTTCTTATGACAGTAACCCTCCCGTCAAACACGGCGAATGATGCGGTCAACCTCTGACATTTACTGGATGAAAGGCCTCTTTCAGCTCAAGGGGGTTCTCATTCATAGCAGGTAAACACTGACATTGCAACTTAATATTCGGCTTGGATGCTCTTCATACGTCAGCGTATGAATGTCCTAAATTCTTTACACTTAAAACCAATATTCACCTTAAGAGTTGTTTGAGAAAAGCATGACTGGTTTTAAACACAACACAGATCTCTGCATTGAGATAAAAAAATCGGAAAAAGACGCTAGATTTTGAAAAGTCAATGTCCTGAATCAGAACCTGCGGTCATCAGAGCTCCTCAACATTTCAGCCATAGGTGCAGAAGTGTTTTTGTTAGCATTTACTATCATATTATTCTTTATAAAATGATGTGATCCAGGGGTGGTTTTATATTTATCGATTTAGGCAGTGTGTCTCTTTTACTTCCTAGTTTTCTCGTCTGCAAACTACCCAGTAACCAAGCAACAGTAAAACAGACCAATGGAACTCACATTCTGTGCCAGAATTTCTATCTTGGTTGTAGTAATCCAGCGCTTCTTGTTGCTATGGTTCCAGTAAATCCAAATTTACCTGTTGATTGCTTGTGCCCTAGAAGAATTTACCTGAAGTTTGCTTCACATTTCCGCCAGGGTGTTCTCTCTTTCCAGTGGTTACTTACTGTCTCTATAAAACCTACACGGAAAATTCACCAGCCTCGATGGGAGATTGCCCCTCTTAAAACAAACAACCTTGACTTACCAACATGCCTGCTCTTGACAACAACCTCCACTGGGGATCCATCTCATGTACAGGGAAATGACGAACCAAACTTCAGCAACTATCTACTTCATTTCTATCAAGCTCTGCAAACCACTGGAACATTAGGACCTCTGCAAAGACTGCTGGTATTCTTCCTGACTGTTGTTTACCCTTTATGGCGAACTCTGATCCACCAGGAAGTGTATAACATATAACAGAACATTTACTCTGCTGGCGGTGGGGTTCTGGGGCTCCTGTGGCCAATGGAAAGGCTAACTGCTTTGTTGCTACTGCTTGTAAAGTTTGTGTACTTTTGATTTCGAGTTAATACTTAGTTTTTTGGGGTTTTTGAGTTAGTTGGGCTGATTATTTATTGCTCATCTGATTTAGATTTATTACCCGAAGTCGCAGCCTCTCACCTCTCATCTGCTGGATGACATCAGGTAATGAAACAACCAAAAAGAGAAAAAAATGTGCTGTTCTTGTGGAGTTCTAGTCCTTCCCTCTGATTACTTTAACCAAACCATTCTCCCCCTTGTTCGATTTCTGGTGTGGGATGGCAGGTTAATTAAATTAACACTCTTCCCTTCCTCCCTTTCTATCACACCCTCCCATAATTTCCACCTACAATTTAGATCCCTTACCTCCCCCACACAGACACCAAACCCAAATGTTTGCATCTCCACACTATCTACCCATGAAACACATTCTCAGCCAGTGGGTAAATTTACTATCTGGGATAAATATATCGTGTTTTACTGACACATCTGTGGACGATAATATGAAATGAACCAATGTTGGTCTCATTTTCTTTATAAATCAAGTGGGTGTTCTTTTTCATGTGCCCAAAGCAGAGCTAGACTACAGATGTCTCTTTAGCGTACATGTTGAATGACCTTTAATCAAAACAGTACAAGGAAAAACAGATGTGAAAACCCCCCCCAAAAAAACCCTGTCTCTGAATTTATAGTGATAATGCAAGGTAGGATGAAACTAAATCTTTACATTCCTTTCAGGGAAAAAAACAAACAAACACAAAAACATTTATTTATTTTACTGTCAAACATAAAATCGGAGTAAACATTTGTTTTAGATCAATAAATATTAACATATGCATGTATTAACTAGTGCTGTCATGAGATTAAAAAAACGTTGAGATTAATTAATTAGGATCTGTAATTAATTAATCTCATTAATCTCTATTTTTAAGAGATTAGCCCTCATCTTGAGGTATTTTCTTTAAAATTCATTACATTATTGTGGTAGAACAAAAGTTTGATACATGTAATTAAAAAAAAACAACTGGCTTTATGAAGTCATTTATTGTATTTAACAGACTTGAACAGATGCAGTCCCAGCCATTTACATTCTGCTGTTTTTGTGACTAGTCCCAAGTGGCGCCTGCAACTTTCTGCTTCGAGCATGCGCGATTAATTAGCGTTCTGGACGCAGTGGGGTAGTTCTCAAGTTTTTAGTTAAACTATAGAAGAGAAATTGGATTAGTGTGTGTCTGACAGGGTGGTGGGCGTGGCCTCACGATGGTGGCTCTCCATCGTGATGTCGGTCAGCCATCACGATGGAAGATGACATCGTCCATCGGCACAACCCTAGCTGAAACCTGTGAATACTTGAAACTTAAAAACCACATATCTGCCTGTTTTATTAGTTCAAACACACACACAAAAATATGTCAAGATATTATTTGCACTTTATTATTTTACTGTCAAACATAAAATCGGAGTAAACATTTGTTTTAGATCAATAAATATTAACATATGCATGTATTAACTAGTGCTGTCATGAGATTAAAAAACCATTGAGATTAGTTAATTAGGATCTGTAATTAATTGATCTCAATCTCTTTTTTTAAGAGATTAGCCCGCATCTCGAGGTATTTTCTTTAAAATTCATTACATTATTGTGGTAAAACAAGTTTGATACATGTAATAAAAAGAAAACTGGCTTTATGAAGTAATTTATTGTATTTAACAGACTTGAACAGATGCAGTCCCAGCCATTTACATTCTGCTGTTTTTGTGACTAGTCCCAAGTGGCGCCTGCAACCTTCTGCTTCGAGCATGCGCGATTAATTAGCGTTCTGGACGCAGTGGGGTCAATATCTTCTCTGAGTTCAACTTTGTTAGGGGTTAAAACAACACATAATATGCGCATTATTTTTGATACTGATGGCTTGCCATACCGGTGGACCTGGGCGGCCAGGTGGAGCTGCAGTGTGCGGTGCAGATTGGTTACCTGCTGTGAGCATTGAGACGGGAGAGCGCCCCGCTGCTCGGTGAGAAGAGGAACAACGTTACATGATTCACCCAAAAGTTTCCAAGAACCTCATAAAAAGTTGCTCTTCTTGCCGCTAGTTGTCTTTATTAACATGTGTTTTTTGAAATGTCAGAATTAACAGAGAGAGTATTGTTAAATATTTTTTATTACTTTCAAAGTCAGAAGCATACATACACTTACTTATTATTTGGTAGAATTGCTCTGAAACTTTTTCATATGGACCAAATGTTTCGAGTTTCCTTCCAAAAGCTTTCAACAATAGTTTTCTGGAATCTTGGCCCACTCCTCTCGTCAGAACTGGTGTAACAGGGTTGGGTTTGTAGGCCTTTTCAGTGCCGCCCAGAAATCTTCTATGGGATTAAAATCAGGACTCTGTGATCGTCATTGTCATGCTGGAAGATCCAGCCACATTTCATCGTCAATGCTCTCACTGATGGAAGGATTTTTTTGTCCAAAATCTCATCCTTTCCTTAATACAGATCAGTAAACCTTTCCCCTTTGCAAACAAGCAGCCTCAAAGCACAATGTTTCCACCCTCAGATTCAGGGTTTTTTAGAAATCCTCCCGGGCTTAAACTCAAGTAGCCACCCCCTAACAACACCCCTAAGAAAGAGCCATATTTCCTATTCTTGTGCTTTTAAGACTTCCTAAAATGCATCCTGGAAAGTTGGGTATTTCTTTGAATATCAGAGGAAGAGTGCTGTGACGCATTATGCCTTGCATTATGCTGAATTGGGTTTTAAAACCAACAATAATATATACCTGGCTGTCATTGCAAATTCCCCAAACAGTAACGGTAAGATCATGCATATTTAAATACAAAACCAGCACTAAAGTCGGAATGCTGAACAGCAATGCAGCAAAAATAAATTAAAAAAAATAATACCACTGTGTTCAGGCTCCAGCGCTTAAAATATTTTAATGAGAATGATGGCTGCTTCGATGGAATCATCTGTTGCCAATGATACAGACTTAACCAATCTAAAAGCAGTGGTGTGTGTTCATGACTATAAAGAGCCTTCCCAGTGTCAAAGGAAAAAAATAACACACTACTGGCATAAAGCTGTCCCCAGCAGCTCTCTCTGGTCATTACCACACAGGCATGATCAATTCATCTCATTTGCCAGGACTATTGCTTGAAACTTGTCAGCAGCTTGTACAGTATGTCACAGGAGCATTTATCACATCCCCTAACATACAGTAGTACATCATCAGAGCGGGCCAGATGTCCTGGCATAAATAACCCTCTTCATACAGATGAACAGTTCAATTACTGCATCAAAAACGTGGCAAAAGAGAAAATAATGCGAGTATAGAGAGAAAAGCATCATGAAACCAGACAAAGGAAAGGAAGAACATTCATAAGATACATGCAAAAATCATAAAAAAGAAGCACAGGGTAACTTGAAGGGTGTATGTGCTTCACTGTAAGGCCTGTCATGATCTTACGGTCATAGGAAAAACGAAGCGGAGCAGAATTTTAAAGAGAAACCAGCAGCCCGACTCATCCAGCAGACCTTGATTAATTGATTAAGTTTTACCACATCTGTCCGGATCCTGGGTTGTTTCAGGTTTGGGGTTTCTTCTGTGCTTGTGTTGTGATTCACTCTTTATCCAGCCTTGATCTCATTATATCAGGTAATTCCCTTGTCCTCAGTTTCTTAGTTATTGTTGCCTTTCCTTTAGATTAAGGTGTTCCCCTCAGCTATTGTTTGTTATCTCCTCAGATCCTTTCTTGTCCATGAGTCTCCTTTGCTCAACCCACTTGCCTGGTCTCTTCTCAATAATTGAACACTATTTCTGTTGCTCAGATTGGAGTATTTTCCTCTCCTGCCTATATGTATCACAATCTATTACATGTTTAAATGTTTCCCTTTGCCCCCCCCCCCCCAAAAAAAAGAAAATTCACAATTCCATGTCCCTGGGTAGGAAATTAGGGTCCTCTGGATTTAATTATATGATTGCCTAATTATTGTTGTTAAATTTTATCATTAATTAATTACACTTCTGTGGAAACACCACACTCAATAGTGTTGCTGGCTTCGGAATGGATATAGCCTCCTGCCACCTTGGCACTGGGGGGGGGATTAAACATTTTGCGTGTAGGTCAGTTTATGCAGCGTTCTGTGAATGCTGAGCTTCTTGTTCATTAACAATCCGAATAAAATGTACTCTCTCTTGGACCACAGAAGGAATCATCTCATCCTTATTAAAGACTAATTAATACCTCCATAATAGTAATTAAATCATTCGATAAAACTATGCAAATAAACATGCCTTGCCTTTTTGTACAGAAACATTCAGAGACCTCTGTTTGTAATAACTCTGCTGGCTTGTTGCTTTGTTTTTAGCGGCGACGTATCACGTGCGTCTTGACGTGCGTCAAGAGTGAGTAATAGCCAAATATAACAGAGAATCCAGTCAGTTCATAATCAAACATTGTTTAGACTATGAGGAAAATACTAGAAATGTGTCTGTGCAATAAAAGCTGCTCTGCACCATCATTGCTTGGCCCACCAGCCAATCACAATTAACAGCTGTGACTCATCATTCTGGGACTTTCCAGAGCAGCATAGCAGCACAAGGCAGAAATTGAGTGCAGAAGGAACGTGAAAGACTATTGCTGACTTTTTAGTTGTTTAGCTGCTCAGAAAAATGTTCTGTGTGCATGCAACTAATAGTAGGTAAATAATGTTTGACAGTTTTATTTGTTCAATCATAATTACTAATGTCTAAGTTGAGTTGTATTTAGTTAATATATCACATAGCATGTTAACATGACATATGTTAGGAGATTAATGCAGCTTTGCAGCTTTGTCTGCTTTGTCTTTAGAGAAATTTGACAGAACCATGTAATTAGTATTTTTTTCTTTAAAAAAAATTATTTCCACAAAATATTTATAGCTATACTATGTTATAACGTTAACAGGCATGGAAATCAATGTTTTAAGCTAGCTTGTTTTTGCAGATTTGCCATAGCAGCTTTAATCAGCAGCTACCCACAAAGAGGCTTTACTTCAGACTCAGACAGTAAATAAAATGCAAATACTGTAAGTTATTTGTTTTATCTGTGCAGCCGGTGGCCTGGTAGCAAATTACCCACAGCCCAGTACCAGTCTGGGGCCTGGGGGTTGGGGACCTCTGCCTTCAAGGATGCTACCACCGACGGCCACTTGGTGACAAAAATACATTTCTGGCTCTGACAGGTCAGTGAATAGTGAATGGAGAACAGAACTGCTTATGATAACACCCAATGTACTTTAGGTCTTTTTCAACAGATCAGTCCTGTGTCTTTAATTAGATTTATTATGTCTCATTGGTGTGTTTGTTCAAGATGTGGTTTTATTTAATCAGGTTTCAAATGTCAGCTGCTGCTTCACCTTCAAGTTCCAACATGGTGAAATCTTAAGGCTTCGATCGTTAAAAATAGTATCACTGAATGTCAAACTCTAGGCTACGGTATTAAATTGGAATTTGCACATAATGTTACCTTTCTTGATGCATCTTTTGAAAAATGTACTAAACTGACGAAAGATAGTCAAATTCCAAGTCATTAATAAGTTAGGTGAAAAACAGCAGTAGCTGACCAAAGCCATGCGCACACAAAAGGTCCAGGGAAAAGCAAATGACAAGTAACATAGCACCATAAAAAAAACAGAATGAAACATGATGCATGGTTAAATATATTAAATATAACTCAGTTCACCTTAATTGGTGCCGAGTAAAAATATTTAAGGAGGTTTTGAAAGTATTCTGGGTACATCTCAGAGCATCTGCTCACCTGACCTCACTGACCTTTTTGGGAACGCAAAGTTGCGAGAAATGACAGGTAAGAAGTTGCAAACTTGTTCAATGATTTAAAAACAAGCAGGAGGAAAATCATATGCTGAATTCTAAAACGAGTAAGTTCAGATAGAAGGCCAGGGCAGATAAAGTCTGGTCCTGCTTGTGTTTGCCACTTTTTAGTTGAGCTGCTGCATCTTAGGTCATGTACACGCATAGCAGGGATTATGTGAAACGGAATATCCTCCCTATTTTCCATCTAGAAAGAAACTTGGGTCCGTCCACACCACCTCGGTTTTAGAAGAAAAAAAATACATCCACACCTAACCGCATGTGCATTGCCAAGCACATTCATCGACATGCCTAAACTGTAGGTGGCAGTAGTTCCCTATATACAGGCAATAACCGGCCTTAATGTCGTCCTTCGCCTGGGTTCCTCTAAATAGAACAGTAATTGTAGGGGTGTGCCGATTCACCATAAATCAATTAACTATGATGTGAATTATTTGCTGTTATTTTGACTGTTACCTTTGTTTTTTCTCAGTGTTTTTCTCTCCATACATAGAAGCTAAACCTTGTCTGGTATCCTGCTTAGCTGCAATGCCCTGATGGACGGGGGGCATCGACTGGGATGATGGTCTCAGTCGCATCCCGCGTGTCCTGTTATCAACTTTTTACTTTCTTTAACATAGACGGTACTCCTCTATCAGTTCTTCTGTTCTTTCTGTGTCTCTGCTCTGTCTTCTCAAACCCCCAGACGGTCGTGGCAGATGGCCGCTGGTACTGAGCCTGGTTCTGCTGGAGGTTTCTTCCTGTTTTAAAGGGGAGTTGTTTTTTTTCCCACTGTCGATACATGCTTGCTCAGTATGAGGGATTGCTGAGGTTGGAGTCTGCATCAACGGGGTGGAACCTGAAGTCAATGACTCGATGCAATCTGCTGGGATTCCTTAGATAGGAAACTAACTAAAACTTTAAACTAATTGGAATGTTTGTATGATTGCATTGAAATAACTTTTCTTGTAAAGTGCCTTGAGATGACCTCTGTTGTGAATCAGAGCTATATAAATAAACTGAATCGAAATCGATAGCAATTCAAAAGTGTTCAAAAATGAGAAAAACATAAAAGACCGTCGTGCCGCACTGACATTTTTAGGGGACGGACCGACGGAAACATCATGGCTGCCGCTAGTGTTTCAACCATGCAGCGTGAAATTGACAAAATACAGCAAATATTTTGGACTTTAGCTGTGAAAGAAGCGTCTTTGTTGTTGTGTATCATGTTAGCAGCAACATCTTCTTTTCCCTGGACATGTCCACTTTATCGGTGCTGTCAGGGGCGTCCTCCCCAAGCTGCAGCCCAGGGCAGCTCATGTTTACCAGATGTTGGCCCAACTGTAGCTTTAAGTATGAAACAGGAAGGAAATGTCCTTCATTCCATCCGGGTGGCGACTAGTGTGTGGCAGAGAGCAGAATATTCATAGCTGGCAGATTAATTTCTGTGTATGACAGGTGTTTTCTTTAAGTAAACAGAATATGATTGATGTGTTTAAGAATTGGACCAAGTGTTCTCTTTTATGGAAATCAAAATAAAGTCACCCTATATTATATTTAAATTGACAACAAACATTTCCTTTAGCTTTCATTGAAAATATGACCTTAATATGATTATGAAACATGTGTTGGTTTCATTTGTGGTTTGACATGAACAAAAGACAGGACAGCAATTAGTTTGGATACTTCAATTAATGGAGACGGGATGGATTTAAGAGTAGAAAGTACACTACCGTTCAAAAGTTTGGGGTCACATTGAAATGTCCTTATTTTTGAAGGAAAAGCACTGTACTTTTCAATGAAGATAACTTTAAACTAGTCCTAACTTTAAAGAAATACACTCTATACATTGCTAATGTGGTAAATGACTATTCTTGGTGCAATATCTACATAGGTGTATAGAGGCCCATTTCCAGCAACGATCACTCCAGTGTTCTAATGGTACAATGTGTTTGCTCATTGGCTCAGAAGGCTAATTGATGATTAGAAAACCCTTGTGCAATCATGTTCACACATCTGAAAACAGTTTAGCTCGGTACAGAAGCTACAAAACTGACCTTCCTTTGAGCAGATTGAGTTTCTGGAGCATCACATTTGTGGGGTCAATTAAACGCTCAAAATGGCCAGAAAAAGAGAACTTTCATCTGAAACTCGACAGTCTATTCTTGTTCTTAGAAATGAAGGCTATTCCATGCGAGAAATTGCTAAGAAATTGAAGATTTCCTACAACGGTGTGTACTACTCCCTTCAGAGGACAGCACAAACAGGCTCTAACCAGAGTAGAAAAAGAAGTGGGAGGCCGCGTTGCAGAACTGAGCAAGAAGATAAGTACATTAGAGTCTCTAGTTTGAGAAACAGACGCCTCACAGGTCCCCAACTGGCATCTTCATTAAATAGTACCCGCAAACACCAGTGTCAACATCTACAGTGAAGAGGCGGCTGCGGGATTCTGGGCTTCAGGGCAGAGTGGCAAAGAAAAAGCCATATCTGAGACTGGCCAATAAAAGAAAAAGATTAAGATGGGCAAAAGAACACAGACATTGGACAGAGGAAGACTGGAAAAAAGTGTTGTGGATGGATGAATCCAAGTTTGAGGTGTTTGGATCACAAAGAAGAACGTTTGTGAGACGCAGAACAACTGAAAAGATGCTGGAAGAATGCCTGACGCCATCTGTTAAGCATGGTGGAGGTAATGTGATGGTCTGGGGTTGCTTTGGTGCTGGTAAGGTGGGAGATTTGTACAGGGTAAAAGGGATTCTGAATAAGGAAGCCTATCACTCCATTTTGCAACGCCATGCCATACCCAGTGGACAGCGCTTGATTGGAGCCAATTTCATCCTACAACAGGACAATGACCCAAAACACCCCTCCAAATTGTGCAAGAACTATTAAGAGAAGAAGCAGGCAGCTGGTATTCTATCGGTAATGGAGTGGCCAGCGCAGTCACCAGATTTGAACCCCATTGAGCTGTTGTGGGAGCAGCTTGACCGTATGGTACGCAAGAAGTACCCATCCAACCAATCCAAATTGTGGGAGCTGCTTCTAGAAGCGTGGGGTGCAATTTCTCCAGATTACCTCAACAAATTAACAGCTAGAATGCCAAAGGTCTGCAATGCTGTAATTGCTGCAAATGGAGGATTCTTTGACGAAAGCAAAGTTTGATGTAAAAAAAACGTTATTTCAAATACAAATCATTATTTCTAACCTTGTCAATGTCTTGACTCTATTTTCTATTCATTTCACAACGTATGGTGGTGAATGAGTGTGACTTTTCATGGAAAACACAAAATTGTTTGGGTGACCCCAAACTTTTGAACGGTAGTGTATATATGGAAGGGATGAAGAAAAAACCCTAAATGGGAGAAAAAAAATGCAACAAAAATAATAATTTTATAATCAAATCAAAATCGCGAGACACCCAAGATGGAACATAATCTTAAGTAATTGAGCTTGTAAAAACAAGCAAGCAAAAAGCGCTTGGACAGTTGATAAAGCCAACACAGGTCTGAGGGCATCCATGCTGTTTCTGAGTTTAAACATGGGTCGTACATGTGGTGTGGTGTTTTGCTGGCAGTGATGTTGTGAAACCTAAAGCCCCGGCTTATTTATGTCCACAAGCAAATGCTTACTATGGAGAATTCATAAATCTTCACTTTGGTCTGAGGATTTTGAAACAATTGTTTTTTGTGTTTTAAATCTGCACTTTCGTGTGGATGACAGGCCAAATTGTAAGAAAAAAGAATCTTCGTTTTGTTAAATATGCTGCTATGTGTGGACAAGGCCTTAGACCAGGTGTAAATCAGAAAGCAGAGACACAAGAGTAAAGACTGCTGCAATAGTAAGGTTTGAACCTTACATGGCCTGACATTTTACTCCTAGTCAGCTGGGCGTGAATGTTTATTTCCTTAAGTTCAAGGCATGAACCTGAGAAAGGAAGAACCAAGCTTTACATGACAATTTGGACCGTGTGAGAAGCTTTGTCTGTTCCCATTAAGTTGGATTTGGGAGGTTTGGAAGCTGCATTTAACTTCTTTCATTCTTGTTCCCCTTTTAATTCTCCTGTTCATTAAGACCGACTGAAGTAAATTTTCTCATTTAGTCAGAAAGCTCCTAACCAGGTCTTCAAAGAAATCTTCCAAAGAACATCTGTGGGTTAAGTAAATATTTGATAACTTTTAGGATTTCATTAAGCTTAGTTCTTACAAATGAAGAACTCCAGTTTAGTTTTTGATTCTTCAGTTAAACTAATTTTAGGCTGACATATTTCTTTGTTTGTTTTTTGTTTATTGCATTTGCTTTCATTTATTAGATAATTAGGTTTGCTTTGTGACGTTGATTGTGTTTGATCAAACTTATTATAGTGCTTTTTTTTCTTATTCCTCACCCAGGCCTTAATTCCTAATTAGATCATTAACAACAGGTAGACCACATTCATATTTACATATTTCTCCCTAAAAAAGTTAGATTTTTAAATAAAAATTACTGTTCAGATAGAATTAGTTTAAGAATGCTTTAAGGAGTTTTGATAAACCGTGAGTCCGGTTCAGTAATGGATATTAGTTATTTAAAGTGACTGAAAGTGCATAACACATGGTTAGAATGTGTTATATAAATTTTATTCACATTTACGTTGAGAAATTAAGGAGTCCTCATTGACAGTCCAATAAGAAAAAACAAACCTGCTTGTCATTACAGTTTTGAATGCCCATTCCATGCATATGTTATGTTGCAAAAATGCTGTTGATGCAGCTTGATGTTAATATCAGTAAAGGTTTTTGTTCTTGCTCAGTATTTGAGTCAACATGCGTCCCTTATAACATTTTAATTTTCCTTATTCATTCACTTCGCACTCACTATCCACTGACACTGTCAAATTACAGTTTTATTTATTCATTCAAGCCTGAAAGTGTCTGCTTAGCCAGCTCATGTAAAGGTTTTTCCTGCAACAGAAGCAATTCACAAAGAATGAAAATGAGTTCACGGGGTCTCCTGATGTCTTTATCTGCCAAAATAAAAACCTGCCAGCGTACATGTGGAGCTGCAAAGCACGTTTGAAAATAATCTATGTTTCTTTTAAGAGAAGGGTGGGAGATTATTATAACGGCATTAAACATTCACATAACTAGTCAACACAGTCCCAGAAATGATATTAAGTTTGATATATTGTCACTTATTCATGTTTCTATTCAAACTTTAGAGAATTTGAGCAATTTGAACCTTCAGAGGTGACATCGCTCAATGCTTCACGACCCCTTCTCCAAGGATGTAACTGTGCCTAAAATCCTCATCAAATGCCCATGACCACATCTCTGGTTGAAAGGATGTTTCCCATATACAGGAAAATTAGGATCTCTCTCACGAATACAGCGTCCCTGGAGTGTTGAAATGCAATGGATATGCCCTCTGCAGAGATACGCTCTGTGGCTTTAATCTTAGGATTGTTGAAAAATGAATTTCCCTCAGAGAGAAATGGGAAGCATATCAGTTCGCCCAATGTAAATCAGCTTTGCCTTGTATTGTCACCATTCTGAGGGTAATTCTGATTAGATTTTGAGAAAAAAAAAAGTCCAAAACTGATTCATAACAAGAAAAAGGGGCAATAAGTTGTGTTCTTTAGTACTCCAGTTTATTTTAGTTTGAAGCTGCTACGACTTGGTGGTTCTAAATGTGAGGAAACAAAGATGATTCTGAGGAACATCAAGCCCTGTAATGTTTTTAAAGCATATGTGTCGCTTTTAATGTGCTCCTCTTCTGAATAGTACGTGTGCACTGGGATCAATTGTGAGAGATTCACAGTGTAATGCTGCGCTATTACGAGGTACAGTACTTTTTATGTGATATTTGTCAGGTTCTGCTAGAAGTGTCTTCCTGTTAAAGGGGAGTTTTTCCTTTCCACTGTCGCTACATGCTTGCTCAATATGACGGACTGCTGTGAAGTCAACGACACAATGCAGGGGACTGTCTACTGTTGCTACATGCTCGTCCAGAAGGAACGAATGCTGCAAGTCAATGTCTCGATGCAATCTGCTAGGTTTCCTTAGATAGAAAACTTTTAAACTGATTGGAATGTATGTATGACTGAATTTAAATGACTTTTCTTGTAAAGTGTCTTGAGATGAGGTGTTGGGATGAAGCAGAGGAACCGCTGATGATGGACCCGCTGATGATGGAACCGCTGATGATGGAACCGCTGATGATGGAACAGCTGATGATGGAACCGCTGATGATGGAACCGCTGATGATGGAACAGCTGATGATGGAACCGCTGATGATGGAACAGCTGATGATGGAACAGCTGATGATGGAACAGCTGATGATGGAGGCAAAAACTATCGGTGCTGAAATGAATTTGCGTTAACTATGACAATTTTCAAAAAGTCTGTTCATCATGACTTTCCCCCCCCCCCCCCACTTATGTTTCCCCTCGATCTTAGTGTCACTGAAATTTTTTTTTTCGCTCTCACAGCCATTATTTTTGGGAAGAACGTAAGGACTTAATGCATGTGTCAGAGGATGTGTGACCCAATATGGATAAATGAGGGCGAACAGAGGAACAGGGGCAACCAGAACTACAGAAATGAAGTCCAGAGGTGAGCATTTTGTAGAGGGGATATGAATATTTCAGATGTTCTCAGGTGAGGAAGATTGAGATGGCGCCAGGGAGGCATGGCCCGATTCGATGAAATGAAGTGTGTTTCTTACCCAGCCATACATACGGTGTACTGAAACTCTTAAGGAGGCAGCTGCAATTTGCCATTATTATATAAAGCAGATCCATAGTTAATCAACCGCCTGGAGGTGAGTGGGCTGAAGTCAATACCTAAGGGGTGGATATATATATATATACATTCCATAAATTCTCTAAATGTGTGAGATTGTGACTACAGCTGTTGTCCACAAACCTCTCCAGGTATTAACACAGATTTCTTTTTCAGCACTGTGGTGTCATCCTCAGCTTTATAATGCCTGGTTTCTATTCATCTGTACGGCACAGGTTGGTGCGGTCCGGCGTATTCAGGAGAGCATTTCCACCGCCATTTGGATTCTCACTACCCAGGCGGGTTTAACATGGCATGATGCTAGTGGGACGACAAACATGACGCACTTGTATGTTTCGTGCTTGTCCCAAGACGTTTTTCTGTTTCCCAATGAATGGACTTTGCCATTTGAAAAGTGACAAAGTCAAAAATTAACAGCAATAATTTGGGTTATTTGGCCTGTCAAGAGAAAAAATGGGGGTTCATTTTTGTGTAATATTTGTTTTCATGTTATTTATTCATTTATAAAAGTCAGTTTCAATCTAAATATTTAGTTTACTAATTAAATATTTAGCTTCAAGCTAAAAATTTAGCTATCAAGCTAAGCTGGCTAGCTAAATATATAGCTAGTTCAGAGCTAAATAGTTAGCTAATATGCAAATTCACTTGCCGTAAAACGGAAGTTTACTATCAAAATAAAAGCTGTGTCCTGTGAACCTCTATGTAAACCCTTGTTGCAGGTGCAGTCACTATTGCTGTAAATCCAGCTCATCCTATGTTTTAAGCTGAAATCTTGGAAATGTCCGTACGGAGATAAACAGTAATAAAGAGGTATTGTTCAGTCTCACCAGCAATTTATGTAGCATTCTTATTTGTAAACTAATTATTTTTTTTTAAACTAAGTATTACATTCATGAACTAAATATTTAGTTTGAAACTGTGACATTTATAAATGAATAAATATGGACGCAAATGCAACTTTGAAAAATGAACCCCCATGTATTTACCTTATGACAGGCTAAATAACCCAGATTATTGCCGTTTAAATTTTGACTGTGTGACTTTACAAACGGGAACCTATTCTTGACAAGCCCACACCTGCTACTTGATTTATTTAAAAAAGAAATGAATAAAAAAGCTCTGGATTAAGTTAAATTGTAATCGGTAGCTTTGCAGAAAACTTCATTCATACAATGATTCTTCACTGATGAAACATTTTTCCAGTAACAGAGCAGGTTCAGTCAATGACAGTTTTGGTCCCAATCAAGGCTCTTGTTCCGTCTCTGTTCTGATCCTATAAAGTCAATCCTGGGATTTGTCTTGAGATGCACATGCAGTTTTTCTCTCCAGAGTGACATTACTGAATCCCCCAGAAGAAAGAAAAAAGAAGGGGGAAACTAATTGCTTGACCTTTATTGACTCCTTTAGAGGAGGAACACGGCAACGTGCACCAACCCTCGTTACATCCGCATAATTAACATCAATCGATCCGACTGCCGTTTTCCTCTCCGCTGATGCGCACTGATGTGCCAAGAAGGAGAGTGACAGCTGTCCTGCAAAGTGACACGAGGCAGATACCTTACCCAGTGAATCGATGGCCGCAGCTAACGGGCAAAAAGAAAAAGGAGCAAGACAAGGAAAATCTATTAAAACCCTCAAACAGACCTGAGCTGTCAACCAGAAGAACTATTGACGATCTTTATTCTGGGATCAATGGCTTTGTCCAGCTTATTGATTTAGTTTTGTTGCCTGTCTTTAGATGACTACTTGAATGTCAGATCAAACTTCAAATCATTTATAAAATATTCAGGCACGGATAAAATACAAAAAGATGATCAGAGCAGTGAATATTCCTGAAATAATATCCATCTTCAGCTTTCTTTCTCCGCACAGAAGAGACTAAATGTGTTTTAAGAGTTACAAATGATAGCGACAATTGAATTTGTTTTTAGAACAAGGCAACACATCATCATGAAGCTGTTACTGAGATTTAAAGGTCTTATTACAGCCATCCATGTTATCTATCACAAGGGTCATGAGGGGGAAAAGGCTTGTTACTGACTCATTATAAACCACTTCAAGTTTAACATTAAACATTTAACCATGATAGTGAGAAAATAAAGAGCAACTCATGCCTAAAGCTTTATTACTTCAAGGTCTAAAATTGCTTATTGTGTTTTTAAAAAGCCCACTTAGAAGTTCTTCCAGCATTTCCCTCACCTGAAGGGTATAACAGCTTTATTTCCGCCTGGGAGCCCGACTCCTTCTTTACTGTCAAACCTAGAAGGATTTGCATACGCGGTCAAGAGGTCACAGACTCAGAGGCTCAGTCTGACATTTTAATTCTGCGCAGACAGCCAGAGTCTGCCCCAGTCCATTCCCACCCCATCTCCCCACCCTTCTCTGACAGGTAAAGTAATGCCAAAGTTGCGGGTGTTCAGCCGAGAGGAAACACGGGAAGGCAGTAAACTTTTGTATGCATATGCGACACTAAAGTGCCACTTCAGAGTGAGAGGTAAAATTTGTTTAGTTTTTGTAATAATGCACATTTTCTTCTCCTATTGACAACATCCAAAGATCATTATACTGCCTGGTCTTTCATTTGTCAGCAAGTTATTTAAGAAGGCCGAGAAAACATCTAAGGAGATTTCAGAAACTACTAATATTGGGTTCAGAACTGACCAACGTATTATTAAAAACTGAAAGGAAAGTGGGGAACCATCGTCCTCAAGATGTAAATTCCTGAATAATCGGCGATCACTTGAACAAGTCTTGAAGTCAAACCTAAGAAAACAATTGAACACAATTTTTCTACTAAAAATGTCTGTACATACTGTTCCTTTGGTCCTTTATTCTGGATGCTGTGAAAGCTTGAAACCAACCTCAAATTCCTTGGTTATGTTCACAATCTTGGACAACAAAGCTAATTCTGATTCACAATGTGCTAACCCACATAGAAGTGAGTCACCAATTACACCGGCTCCAGTCGACTGTTAGGTGTGAAAATGCAGGTCGCTGGCATAAATTGAATAGAAAGAGCTCTAAGTGAAATGAACTGGAAATGTAGCAATTATTTTTGGTTTAAAGTAGCAAAGGGTGATCCTAAATGTGTATCACAGTTCATGCAGTTCATGAGTGAGAGAGTTGGTGCTGTCTCGATCGGTTAATGTGTATACGACTACAGGCAGCTTAAAGAAAGTCTCCTCTTTGCAATCTATAGTTAATTATTTTGGGTTGCTCAGTTCCAGGGGTCGTTTTAACCAAACATTTTCCAGTGTTTAACCGTTTTTTTAGAATGTTGACAGAAAAATCTGAAGGTCGTCTGCCATTTTGACAGATTACAATTCACATCCCTAAAGCGGTGCCTATACTGTGGGATTTCCCCCCGCTGAAGGTTGAGAGATTCTTTCTGACTTCTATTTCCTGATTTGCGTCGGGCTTCTTGTGCTTGAGTTGGGGGTTAACCACACCCTGAAGTGGACATCGATTGGCTGTCATTAGGCCTGCTTATCCTGAGCTGACACTTCCGTTTTCATGGAGAGGGGCAAGGGGAGTGAGGAGGAGCGGTGAGTTGCAGACAGTGTTGCTATCTTAGCGACTTTGTCGCTATATGTAGTGAGTTTTTAGAGCCCTCTAGCGATTCTTCTTCAAAAAAGCAACTAGCGAAACATCTGGCGACTCTCTCTGGGGTTACCGGAGACTTTTGGATGGAGCAAGTATCCTTGTTACTCTCACTAAGCAGCAGTGGTGCCATCGATTGCTTTCCGTCTCACAACGCTCACAGCAGGCAGCAAGTCTGTGCGCAGCAGCTTCGTCCGTCCAGGTCCGGCTGGACTCAATCAGCAGATAGTTACCCCACTGAGTCCAGAATGCTAACGAATCGGGCATGTTCGAAGCGAAGTTGTAGGCAGCACTGGGCTGGGACCACATCGATTCAAGTCTGTTAAAAATAGTGAATGGCTTCATAAAGTCACTTTTTGGTTATATATTTGTTCTGCCAAAATAATGTAATAAATTTAAACGAAAAATAGATTAATTAGATTAATTAATTACAGATCATTTTTTAATCTCTTGACAACAATAATTTTAAGTTCAACCGCTTAATTTGATTTTTTTTATGTAGTTCTCTGTTCAGCTTGTTTGGATTGAATATTAATCAAAATAAATTTGAAAAATATTATTGAATACGTTATGATTAAAAATAAATTGACTGGTAAAAACAGATTATAACCTAATTTGTTTGAGCCCGTCGATCGAAGTGACAGACGATAAAGTCTAATGCAACTTTTTTGCTGTTCTAATCTCCCATTGTCTTCAATCAGTCTTTGATTCTACTGAATCTTCCTTGCCTCATTTTCATAATGCACCCAATATTTTTTTATGAAAAGTTCTTGGTGTTTAATTCACTGTCATTCTAGAATAAATTTATTGAAAAGCACCTTTTTTTATCAAACTTAAAATGTTTCTGGTCATATTTTCTTTCAAATTACTTAATATTTTGTCAACCTTCTAATGGGCTGTACAAGATGTCAAATCTCTGTTGGCCATGTCCAGTGAGTATTTTGAGATTTGGTCAGTTCTTTTGTACCAGCTTGCATGAACTACACCATGTGGATATGAGTATTAAACGGAAGAATATTCTACCAGGAGAAAAAATTGGGGAACCTTGTTGGTGTCCTCTGAGATTCTGGTTATTTGTAGTCTTGAATATTTATTCATTCACCAGTTTATGCTTCTGCATTGAAGTACAGCTTTGTGACTCTTTGTACACTGGGGTGGAACCATGTGCTTGTCTGTGCTCATTAGCTAAGCCCTTTGGCCTGTTGTGCATTTAGCTTTTTTGCTGTGTCTTGGCATGAACATCAGTCACACAGCAACAAAACGATCATTTTATTTTACTCGCAAAGCTGTTTTTCATAATTTCTGCTTATTTACAAGCATTTATAAAATAAAGTAAAAACGATGAACTATTTTCCTACCAAGCAGTCAAAACAGCTTTGTCCCATAACGCATGTTCCAATTTGGGGTGTGCAGAAGCTTTTATTCTGCCTTTTAAGTTAAAACCTATATTGGTAACTGTCTAAAGCTAAAGACAGATGGGTCATTTCTGACCAGGAAGTTGAAACCATTCGTGAACATTTACAGTTCCTGAGTGAGGAATTCTAAAAGCTTTATTTGCAATCTTGAACAGCCTCTCACTGAAATGAGTATGTTTTTTTGTTCTGCTTCTGGTCATTTTTCCGGTTGTTGTTGTCCACTTTCTATTGGCACCAACTTGAACTGTTCAAAAATTGACAAAAACCTCTCGACTCCAAGCAGGTGGATATACAAATATATTCAGCAACTATCACAATCTATTTATACAGTGATTGCTTTTTAAAGGTCTTGTTCACTGAGAAACTGTGTAATACTTATTCAATTAGAAATACAATCTGTCTCTCTGAGCTGCATATGCATGCTACACGTGAACATTTTCCCCAACCCCCATTGTCTGCATTAGCTGCAGAAAGAAAACAGACAGCAAAACGAGCGAGTCAGAAAAAGCCACTTTCTTCTACGTCACAGAGAAAATTAGTATTCACCGTCTTGTCTACCTTGACTTGGGACTGCCTATGGGAAGGCTGTATTAATTTTGCGGCCAGACCACATCTCTGCTAGCAGAAGCTAACCATTAGCAACTCTACAACATTGCGGAACACATTCAGGCTTGTGTCATTTGTGGACAAAGACATCAGTGTTGCATTTTTACCCAAGAAAGAGGAACTGAGGGAAGAAGCTGATGGACACCACCAGTGAAGTAAGTTAATTATTTGTTCGAAGGCAGCACAAGAGTCGCATTGCTGTTAGCCAATTAGAGGCCAGACATTTGCATATCATGAATATTGTTGAGTTAGACTCTTAATCTTGATGTCCCCCCCACTCCTCCGACAAACTGCAACCTCCTGAAACACAGAAAACGACTCACAAGGCATTAATTCATACTAGATCAATACAGCAAATTTATTGAAAAAACATGTGAATGAGACCTTTTAAGATGAGCATATCTGTTCATCCTTTGCTCTGTGCTACTGCATTGCTGCCAAAGATCTAAAGATAACATCTGATTCTGGACTGGGAAGTCCTGACTGCTTGGAAGTGGAATGTGACTCTAACATTGAAAGTGATTTAAAGAGATTTAAAAAGTGATAACTGGGTACATTCCCATGTCACACACTCATTTCTGCACATAATCAAAGATTTCCTGCTGAAGATGTAGTGGAACAAACTACCTGATGAAAGATTTAGAATTCATAGCGAAACCATCCTAGATAACCTTGTAACGCTCCGGTTCATCTGTAACAACCCAGCCATAAAATCATTCCACTCAATGTGTCGTTAAATTCTAATTCATCTCAGAGGAACTGGGAGTCAAAGACTGTTTAATTATCTTGTTAAAGTCACTCAGAACAGAAGAACTCGCAATGAAAGGTAAAATTCCTCTGGCTTCGTCATAGTACATAACGACCAACACACAGTGTTGCATACAGCTGTTTCTGTAGTAACAACACCTACTTACTGCTTTAAATCAGCAGATCTGTAGCCCCTCACTTGATGACCCTGTCAGACCATCATCTGTAGTCTCCTATTTATCTGACTCCAGCTGCAGAGGTCACAGATGGAGACAAATCTCTCCCCAATCACATCCTCTGGCTCCTCAGGCCAGAAGGGGCCTTTCCAAAGATGGAGCTCCTTACCTCATCTCGAAGGCAGAGCTTTGGCACCGTATGAAGAAAACATATTTCAGCTGCTTGTAACAAAGGAAATCATTGATTTGGGTCATGATCTAAATCTGATCGTAGGTCAAGGTTGGAATGTAGATGGAGTAGTATATTCCAGAGCTTTGCTGTCAGGATGTACTCTTTCCTCACCTCAACAGATGACAGTAATGCCTCCATTACTTTAGATGAGGCATCAATTCCTCTATTCTTCTTTGTCTCCATCCTGCCATCACTTGTGAACAGGACACAATAGGCACGTTTCCACTATCGGGACTTCAGGGTAGTTTTACGGGACCTTCATGGTATGCGTTTGTTTCCACTTCACTGGTCCGGCCCATTAGGGCCATTTTTGGGTCCATTTCAAAAATAAAAAGAGTAAAACTCTTGGGGTATGTACTCGAAAATGGCCCAGTAAAGTCACTGGGTGGGAGCTGTGGTTAACTCATGTTGATTGGTTGTAACCCAGAGGGAAATGATATCATAAGACGTCACCAAACAACCAGCTTTGTAAATTTGGAAGAGTTGCTGGCGAAGCAGTGTATAACAGCATAGCAAACAGAAACCCGGCAACCATTCTTTCATTGACTATCTCTTGTTGTTCTCGGATACTATGGGCGCCTTTTGGTGCTGATCAGTGACGCAACTCACTGCCAAAATGGATGTGATATGTGATATACATCTTAGCGAATTCCTTTAAGGGGCCAGTTCTGTATGTACAGTTGTGGCCAAAAATTTTGAGAATGACACAAATATTAATTTTCACAAAGTTTGCTGCAAAACTACTTTTAGATCTTTGTTTCGGTTGTTTCTGTGATGTACTGAAATATAATTACAAGCACTTTATGCGTTTCAAAGGCTTTTATTGACAATTACATGACATTTATGCAAAGAGTCAGTATTTGCAGTGTTGGCCCTTCTTTTTCAGGACCTCTGCAATTCGACTGGGCATGCTCTCAATCAACTTCTGGGCCAAATCCTGACTGATAGCAACCCATTCTTTCATAATCACTTCTTGGAGTTTGTCAGAATTAGTGGGTTTTTGTTTGTCCACCCGCCTAATGAGGACTGACCACAAGTTCTCAATGGGATTAAGATCTGCCAAGTTTCCAGGCCATGGACCCAAAATTTCAACGTTTTGGTCCCCGAGCCACTTAGTTATCACTTTTGCCTTATGGGTCCATCGTGCTGGAAAATGCATTGTTCTTCACCAAACTGTTGTTGGATTGTTGGAAGAAGTTGCTGTTGGAGGGTGTTTTGGTACCATTCTTTATTCATGGCTGTGTTTTGGGCAAAATTGTAAGTGAGCCCACTCCCTTGGATGAGAAGCAACCCCACACATGAATGGTCTCAGGATGCTTTACTGTTGGCATGACACAGGACTGATGGTAGCGCTCACCTTTTCTTCTCCGGACAAGCCTTTTTCCAGATGCCCCAAACAATCGGAAAGAGGCTTCATGGGAGAATAGGACTTTGCCTCAGTCCTCAGCAGTCCATTCACCATACTTTCTGCAGAAGATCAATCTGTCCCTGATGTTTTTTTTGGAGAGAAGTGGCTTCTTTGCTGCCCTTATTGACACCAGGCCATCTTCCAAAAGTCTTCGCCTCACTGTGCGTGCAGATGCGCTCACACCTGCCTGCTGCCATTCCTGAGCAAGCTCTGCACTGGTGGCACTCCGATCTCGCAGCTGAATCCTCTTTAGGGGACGATCCTGGCGCTTGCTGGACTTTCTTGGACGCCCTGAAGCCTTCTTAACAAGAATTTAACCTCTTTCCTTGAAGTTCTTGATAATCCGATAAATTGTTGATTTAGGTGCAATTTTAGTAGCCACAATATCCTTGCCTGTGAAGCCATTTTTATGCAAGCAATGATGGCTGCACGCGTTTCTTTGCAGGTCACCATGGTTAACAATGGAAGAACAATGATTTCAAGCATCACCCTCCTTTAACATGTCAAGTCTGCCATTCTTACCCAATCAGCCTGACATAATGATCTCCAGCCTTGTGCTCGTCAACATTCTCACCTGAGTTAACAAGACGATTTCTGAAATGATTAGGGCTGCAATCAACCAAAAAGATTCTTGGTCGACTGAAACCCTGAAATTCCGAAAAAAAATCGACTAATTTGCGGGGGGAGGGGTTCTCTGACAGCATTTTGCATTAAGTGCATCTGCGCAATATAATATGCCATGATTACTGCAATTGTACTAAACGGCAAGGCAATTCAGGGACAATGATCTTTATTAAACATGCCAGATCAAGACAAGTACAAACGGAATAAAGCTGTGCATTGGGCCCAAAACAAAGACTGTGGGCACGGCGCAATTGCGCATTAAGCAATAAAATCAAAAAAATTAAAAACCTGACCAAATCCAGCACTGTTCTGCAGAGTGCGCGCGGGGAACTGGTGTGTGTCTGTAAATGGAGCTAGACAGACAACTGGTTTATGTGAGAGTTCTTTTGATTACTGTTTTGTACGGCGTGGTTGCGGCCAACAGCCGTCTGCATTAAAGCATTCGATTACAACCATTGTCTGCATTTATCGGAGAACATTACAATATTTAAAACATTCAGGCCTGTAAGGCCCACATCATGTTTTTACACGTTTTGTTTTCCGCTACCATTTACTGCGTTCCGGGACCTGTGCGCGTCTCTGATCATGCCTGCGCTGTCATGTACTTTGCGTTCCGGCACCTAATGATTTACAAATTAAGCACTGAAGCCACAGCACGTTGAATAACGTGGACGTTCTTCGATCTCCCTGTAGACTGTTAAAGCAATATCACACAAGAGGCAGCGCTGTTGTAGCCTACATCAGCTCTCATGGAATGTCTCTTGTCCAATCAAATTTCAAAAATTAACACGGCATAAAATCAACCAATCAGAATTTTGGTCGACACAGAACCCATCGACCAATAAGTCGACCAGTTGACTAGGACTTTACAGCCCTGGAAATGATCTCAGCAGGTCCTTTAATGACACCAATGAAATGCAGTGGAATTTTCATGGCAAAGAAGGACTATGCAATTCATCTGATCACTGTTCATAACATTCTGGAGTATATGCAAATTGCTATTATAAAAACTTAGGCAGCAACTTTTCCAATTTCCAATATTTATGTAATTCTCAAAACCTTTGGCCACGACTGTAGACACGGCGGTTGAGAGGACCGGCGGACCGATTCACCTTGCCAGAAAAGGATCCGGTTAAATTACCCTTAATTTCCAACAGTGGAAACGCACTTCATGGTGAAGGACCACCTGAGTAGAGGACTGAACCCCTGCCTGGAGGGACCAGTCGACTTTTCCCTGAACCATAGCCTCAGACTGAAAGAAGCTGATTCTAATCATGGCTAAAAAATAAAAATACAGACTATTTAGAAGCAATTGAAAAAGTTTGCAGTTAGTTATTGAGTTTAAGAGCAGGGATGATTATGAAGTCTGACAGCTGCTGGGGGAAGGATCTGTGATGATGCTTCCTTTGTGCACCTAGGACGCAGCAGTCTGTCACTGAAAGAGCTCTCCTGTTAAGCAACAGCTTCATGCTAAAGGGTGGAAGACATTGTCTAACTGTAGTTTTGTAGTTGGTAGAGTTCTGTCTCCTACCAACTGCACTGGGTAAAGAGGCCATCCTAGGAAATAGCTGGGCTTCCTGATGGAAAAGGAATTCATCTCAAAGTTGCAGGAGAGTGGCATTTAAGGACTCTTAAGGATTTAAGGCCATGGAAGATGGCTGTTGCGAACACAGTGTGAGAGAAGGTCTTCAGAAGCACCCCTTGCAAGCCAAAAGACCTCAGTCTCCTCAGAGAAATGCAGAAGGTTTCCCTGGTTTCAAAACTTTGTCTGAAGTGGCGCTCATAATTCCAGTCTCCAGTGTGGCAGCAGACCACATATTCAGCCTCCATTATGTACGAGCTGGAGTGCAGTTCAATTCAATTCAATTTATTTATATAGAGCCAATTCACAACAGATGTCATCTCAAGGCACTTAACAAGAAAAGTAATTTCAATACAATCATGCTCTCATAGTTCTTAGCTGTTTGTGTAGTCTTTGAGTTGAAGTTTGTTGTGTTTCTGTTGTCTTCCTCGCTTGTGTTCATTGGTGCTTCAAGTTTCTCTTAGTCTTATTTCCTGGTTACCACTTTGTGTTTAGTCTTTCCTTATGCCTTCTAAGGTTAATCTGTCTTGTCATTTCTTATGTTTTGTTCTTTGCCTCCTTCTCTGTTTCCTCCTTGCCATTTTTCCTCTCTGCACAGCTGCTAATTGCCTCCACCTGGTCTCTCCCCCTCACCTGCAACTGCTTCCCACTAATTAGTCCTCAAGTTTCTCTGCCATTTCCTCACTCCCTCTTCACTATTTAAGCAGTTCTAAGTCACTCACTACTTGCTGGTTCCTCGTCGAAGATTCTGTCAATGAATCCTGTTTCCCGGCCACTGCATTTTCTGGTCCTCCTGAGTTTTTGTAAGTTCCCTGATCCTTGTTCTTTTGTTTCATTAACTCCTCATTTTCACTTCGCTGCATTTGGGTCTCATCACTGCTATCATGACACGTACAAACATTCAGTTCAGCTCCATGTGGAGCATTCAGATCAAAGCTGGTTAAATGTTCATAATTAATACATGTAGCCTATTAATCTGTTCATGTGTGATGGCACAATGTGGATTCTCTGTTCAGTTTGTTCGGATTTAAATTGAATTAAAATGAATGAAAATTAAACACTACTGAATATGTTAGTATTATCATTTTAATAATTGACATGTAAAATGGATTAGAATTGGATTTTTTGATTTTACCCCGTTGTTCAAAATGACCGACAACAAAAAATTGTAATGTGACCTCTGGTCTGCTGTGACCAACTGGACTGGGGTGACAATGCTGAGGTACTTTACAGGAATGATTGTTCAGGTGAACACCCAGGTACATATAGGAGTGCACTTTCTCAATCTCAGTCCCTGGATCTTCTCCGGTGTCTAGGTCAACTTTAAACAACACTTAAGACCTGAAGTACACAAAACAAATATACGAATGCACCACTAAGTTCTTCACATTGTGATGCCAACTGTTCTTCTCTACACTTCACTTTACTGACTCTATTTCTTTAACTGAACTTAAAATTATTTTGGATATTACATTTAGATTAAATCACCTAGATAATCATTTAATTTATAATAACTGCTATTCTTTTGGTATTTAATCAGGCAGAATTGTTGATATGAATAATAGTATGATAACATTGAATCCACAAGGAGGTGGTCATCAGATCCATTCTCAGAAACAGAAAGTGGAGCTGATTGCAAAGGGCAGAGGTGAACTGCTTCCATCATGAAGCAGTGTAGCAGAGCCTGAATCTCAAGCACTCAAAAATCATTTAAATTTAGGATGTGCCTGATGAGCCCCGACAGACTGTGGCCACTCCAGCGGGGCGAGCTGCAGAGGCTGCCAGCACAGATGTGGAGAGAGTTAAGCATGAACACATGAAACACGTGGAGTAACATATGTACTGACACGTCCTGACACACACACTCACACAGAATTCCCAGAGGGACTGGGAAAAGGCCATACTGCTGTGCGGTGCTGTGCCCCTCCCAGCTGTGGCTTTGGGAAGAAGGAATATGAACCCCCGGAAAGGTCTGTTTCTTCTCTTCTGTTAACGTGCTCCCCACACATTCATATATCAAATGCCTCCTGTGTGCCTGCAGAGTAAAACCGAAACGCCTGAAACGGGTGTGGAAAATCACCAAAGGCGGAGAATGGGCAGCTGGAGCAGAGGGAAGAGGGAATTGGACTTCAACTGATATAAGAAGGTGAAGAAATTGGCACAAGGGTCTGAGACAGAGAACAAGTGGTATGTGAAGTATAGTGCAGCGTGGGCGGAGGCATGTCAGCCAGGATATGAGCAGACTTGCTGATGAGAAGAATCCAGAGGAGGGTGTGCTGGTTTTACAAAACAAGGTCGCCTTTTTGAGACCCCTGGATTGTTTTTTTTGTTGTTGGTTTTTTTTCTTTTGGGGAGGGGTGTTGAACTGTGACGTCAAAAAGAACTATATGTGCAAAAGAATTAATAAAACAAACATACACATACGCACACATTGATATATTTTCATCTTAAGCAGCATTTCTGTCTGAATGGTAATATTTACTTAACCTTAAATTTATATACAGTTTTTAGCCTCAGTGGGAAATTACTATATGAACCCTATGCATACAGAGTTCTGCACAAAACCTTTGTTTTCTTTCCAAGCCCTCAAAGACTTCTATATGCTTGTCTTGGTGGCTTGATCACTATTTTTGGGGACTTTGGCTGCTTTTTCACTCATTTACAATCCAGTACTGGATACTATTTTATAGGAATGGCTTTTTTTGGCGGTTAAGCCACTTTGCTATGACCTTTCCTCCCAAAACTTTCAACATCCACTGACATCTCAGATTTGCTTGCTGCCGTCTCTACTTGGTCCTGACATTTTTGATTAATATTGGATTAGCCCACGCAGTGGAGTGTACACACATTTGTTATAGGACAAAGTATTTGTGATGATAAAATACAGTAAAATAACTAATGCAATATTCTGTAGAATCCGAATTAAGAACAAGCAAGTATCTTAAGGGGAGAAATATGAAGGAAAAAAACCGTCAATAACTAGGCCGTGTAAGAGTGTGCACCCTTAAATACTTACTACTACTTTTTGAAGCAGGTTTTTATTGAATTTGTGTTTAGTTAAAGGAAGCTAAAAAAAAATAAAAGTTAAGTTTAGTCAATTGAGCATTCGCGGGGTGGTTATAAAGAATGAAACTGATCTCATTGTACAAAGGTATCAGTCAGTGGCAGGCCACAAAGCCTTCTCCAATACCACGCAAGACTGTTCAGTCTGTTTAGTGATTGGATGGGTCCAGGGTGGGAGAACCAAATGCAAGCAGTTGCTGCTAGTATGAAACATGGAGAATTGAATCATATCATTAGTTTGTTTCTGTGTAATATTTCATACACAATTAGCTGGGAAGTATACTGAATGATGTTGAGAAAAGGTTTTGAAAATGTTCATGTGGCTTGATGCTTTGCGAAAAAGACACGTGGCTCTTCTTTATTAGGTAGTTTATTCTACCGCATCCCAAAATGCATAGGTCAGATCACCTTCCCACCATAAGCAAACCACTCTGGAGTTCATTTAGAATCATACCCAGACCTCCTCTTACCAAGCTGTCTTAGTACGGTTGTTGTGGTCCACACCCTAGAACGATTCCTGTGTTCACTTCTCCACAAACAAATCTCACCAAGGGGGGAAATGAATCACAGTTTGCGTTAAGCTGAAAAAACCTCAGGTTTAAAAAAACAAACAAAAAAAACCTCCTTTCTGTGAAAGATGATACAGCTCTCAGATTCAATGTTAGGTCTCTGATGTTTCCTGACTTGACTTTCAGATAGTTTTTATCTGTGTTCATCTGCTGTAGATACGTTTATTAGGCCTGACTTTGTCCTCCACCTGTTTGTTTTCCTCAGCTTTTTAAACATAAAAAATCACCCTACGCTGCCATGGTCAGGGACAAGGACTGCAGAGAAAATGTGCTGTAAAGCGGCTAAGGCTGAGATGAATGGAAACAACCAGTGGAGGAATGCTCATATGTAGTAGAAGTGAGGCAGGGCACGATATTTACTCTGATTTCAGTTTACAGTTGATCAAAAATGAAGGATACAGTGGGGTAAAAAAGTATTTAGTCAGCCACCAATTGTGCAAGTTCAAAAAGATGCGAGAGGCCTGTATTTTAGGTATACCTAAACGATGAGAGACAAAATGAAAAAGAAAAAATCCAGAAAATCACATGGTCTGATTTTAAAATAATTTATTGGAAAATTATGGTGGACAATAAGTATTTGGTCAATAACAAAAGTTAATCTTAATACTTTGTTTTACACCCTTTGTTGCCAATGACAGAGGTCAAATGTTTTCTGCAAGTCTTTTCACACTCTGTTGCTGGTATTTTGGCCCATTCCTCCATGCAGATCTCCTCTATTTGCAAATTATGGTGGAAATTAAGTATTTGGTCACCTGTAAACAAGCAAGATTTCTGGCTCTCACAGCTGTAACTTCTTCTGTAAGAGTCTTCTCTGTCCTCCACTCGTTACCTGTTTTAATGGCATCTGTTGATGACAAGTTCAAACAGTCAAACTCCACTATGGCCAAGACCAAAGAGCTGTCGAAGGACACCACAAACACATTTGTTATTCTATAATAGGTAAGCAACTTGGTGTGAAGAAATCAACTGTGGGAGCAATTATTAGAAAATGGAAGGCATACAAGACCGCTGATAATCTCCCTTGATCTGGGGCTCTACCCAAGATCTCACCCTGTAGGGTCAAAATGATCACACGAACGGTGAGCAAAAATCCCAGAACCACATGGGGGGAACTAGTGAATGACCTGCAGAGAGCTGGGACCAAAGTCACAAAGGTTACCATCAGTAATGCACTATGCCGCCAGGGACTCAAATCCTGCAGTGCCAGACGTGTCCCCCTGCTTAAGCCAGTACATGTCCAGACCCGTCTGAAGTTTGCTAGAGAGCATTTGGATGATCCAGAAGAGGATGACTGATCTGTGTAAAGGAAAGAATGAATGAGGCCATGTATCATGAGATTTTGAGTGAAAACCTCCTTCCATCAGCAAGGGCATTGAAGATTAGACGTGGCTGGGTCTTTCAGCATGACAATAATCCCAAACACATCGCCCGGGTAACGAAGGAGGGGCTTCGTAAGAAGCATTTCAAGGTCCTGGAGTGGCCTGACTAGTCTCCAGATCTCAGCCCCATAGAAAATCTTTGGAGGGAGTTGAAAGTCCGTGTTGCCCAGCGACAGCCCAAAAACATCTCAGCTCTAGAAGAGATCTGCATGGAGGAATGGGCCAAAATACCAGCAGCAGTGTGTGAAAACATTGTGAAGACTTACAGAAAACGTTTGACCTCTGTCATTGCCAACAAAGGGTATATAACAAAGTATTAAGATGAACTTTTGTTATTGACCAAATAGTTATTTTCCACCATAATTTGCAAATAAATTCTTTAAAAATCAGACCATGTGATTTTCTGGATTTTCTTTCTTGCTTTGTCTCTCATAGTCGAGGTATACCTATGATGGAAATTACAGGCCTCTCATCTTTTTAAGTGGGAGAACTTGCACAATTTGTCACTGATCTAATACTTTTTACCCCACTGTAGGTAAACTCTGAAGTGCGAGTATAAACTTTCCAGACATTTATTATTGAACAACAATTAGTGCATCATCACAGGAAGCTAACTTATATTGTGAAATCAAACCTTTGGAAGCATTGTGAAAAACTTCTCTTTAAAACCAAGAAAAAAACTTTTTTTTTTTATACCTTTGTAAAACAAAAACACTGAGCTTCATAGGATTTGACTTTAAAGTTGCCACTGCAGTTTGTTCAGCAGTCGCCAAAGGTTATCCGTGCACCCCATAAATCTGCAGCCCCATAAATGCAACACACACATTGAATCCATGTGTGCTGTTCATTCTCTTTTCTTGCATACATTCAGCTCCACCTCATCTGTTTTAAATGGATTTGCTGCAATCGACTGACCTGAGCCCCAAACCCCCGAAACGCTCTGAAACTACAGCGTTGTAATCGGACACTTGTGATTCACCGCAACACTCACTTGACCTCAGAGTTGAACATATGTGGTGCTTTTTACCATAAAGTTCAGCATCATAAAAATCTGATTTTATTCAGCATGTGGAGACAAACGTTTATCCCCAAAACGAGTAGTTGGATTAAAGCTGAACAAAGTGAATTTTAGCTTGTTCAGTGCCAGACTTTGTGGATGTGGATTACATGAAGGCAGTCCCAGAAATGAAGGAGGTTGGTCCTGTACACTTTTTGTTATAATAAGAATTATTAACATGGAGAGGGTTGCACAGTTTGATTCTGAACCTGGATTTCCACTTCAGCCTTCACTGTAACTTTAATATAAGATGCATGTCTTCATTTTACCATACCTCTGTAATTCATAAGAATTTTGAGCGGGCTGACGGCAGTTTTCATATAAACTTAAGATGTTTTTTGTATTTGTCAGGGCTGCTTAAAGGCAAAGGAGAAAATGATTCCTGAGGAAAAAAACGAAACATTTTTGCACTGTTTTCAGGAAACGAAGCCAAACATGACACATACTCAGCTCTTCATTTTCCCAGTCAAAATTTTCAGCAGACTTGTTTTAGATTTTGGTTCATCGTCATCACAGAACCTTTTTTTCCTTCCACAGGGGTCAAAGAATAAAAATCGAATTTGTTAAAAGTAAGTTGATCTTTGTCTGAATCATATGGATGCCTTCCATTACTCTGTGGAGAAGATCAAGTTGCACCTAAAATCAGATGTTTCTGCATAAGCATATTAGTGCATATTGAGGTTGTTTTTCCTTGTTTTGGGGGGGCGGTGGGGGGGGTTGGGGGGTGTTTTGGTATCTGGTGCAGATGTTTAAAAACAGTAAAATGAGTATAAAGTGCAAATAACAGAGGTGGGACAAAGTCATTGTTTTGCAAGTCACAAGTAAGTCTAATTTATTTAAACAATAACATTAATCAAATACAGTAAAAAACTGAAAATTTAATTTTCACAAAAAATGCTTGTATTTTAACAGCATATTGCACTAGAACAAAGCACAGCAGCTTCAGTCCTGTATTGTATTGACCTCATATTGCAAAACAGTTTCAAATAGACATGGGTACTTTTAACTTAAACTTTTTTAAACATGTCATCAATAAAATCCTCACCCCTCAAAATGATCACTTCTGAAAAACTGGACCAACCTGATAATATAATTGGAATGCCTTCATGCAATGTTCCCTCTAATTGTTCATGTGTCTGAGCAAACACACAAACGCCGTGAGCGATCCCTTTGACCACTGTGAGAGACATCAGATGTGTGCACTGTGGTCATGCCAGCATCACATCCATCCAGTTTACATAGTTTATTAAAATAATCAAATTAAAGCATTTAAATTTCTGTGAGAACACTTTTTAATTTAGTACATTATCCCACTTACAATGAAAATGACAAAGATCCTATTCATGACCTATGTAGTGTGTTAACACTATTGTAAGTATAAATATCTAATTGTAACTGTGGAGAAACATGAACTTCCAAGTAAGCCAAGCTAACTATGAACCGAAATTTTGAAAACATACTTTATTTTTGTTGCCTGTCCTTCTCGCGTATCCAGTGGTTGTACACGCTGTTGATGGCCTCATCTGCTTGCAGCTTTGACTTTATGCAGATCAGCTGATCCAAATGGTCCACTTCAAGACAATTTCTCGATGCCATTTTGATACGATTCATTAAACTAAAGCCTCTTCAGCAGCCAGCCACTGCTCACTCAGTGACATAAACGTTATTGTCCTGAAGCGAAATCTTTTAACCCAAATGCAGAATCAAACAGCAAAATTAAACACGTTTCTGAGTGGAATAAAACGAAAACTTCAGATGTTTTCAGAACATTCCATAATCCCCCTTTTCGTTAAAGAAAATTCAACCAAAACACTTACAGACTTTCTAAGTAAATCAAGCACATTTCACAGCACATGAACTTGGCGCTGTCAGCCGCTCTGCACATAGAAGAAAGCGCTGCACTCTTATATTAACAGGAGGATCTGAGTTTGTGTCTGAATTATTATTATTTATTTTTTTTACCTTTAGTCTTATTTGCATACTCGTGTCTATCATTAACCTGTGTTGTGTCAGTGTGCGGGTCTCTGCCGCATTGATATGGCAATAACCATGGATAACGGGTTCGGGCGAGTGTGTGTTTTTCTAATTGAACCAGTGCAGGGCCACCGCTGGAACTGTAAATCGGTGCTTATGCTCATTGATTCATCTGTAAAATAGCAGATTTTTTTTTTGTGCGCAGAGCAGATTTTCTGTGCGCGAAGACTGTGTCAGTAGTGCGCAATTGCGCAGGCGTGCAGCTTAGCGGGAACATTGAGCCTCCATGGTGTGTAAAAAAATATTCCCCCAGGGATGGGAAGTAGCAAGTTTTCTCAAGTCAAAAGGCGCAAGTCCAAGTAAAGTCACGAGTCATTGATGTTAAAGTCCAAGTCGAGTTGCACGTCTTTGTAAATTTTATCAAGTCGAGTCTGAAGTCATCAAATTCATAACTCGAGTCCAAGTCAAATGACTCGAGTCCACACCTCTGGCAAATAATATCTTAATGTATTTTTTGTGGGTTTGACCTAAAAAAAACAGGCAGATATGTGGTTTTTAAGTTTCAAGTATTCACAGGTTTCAGCTATTGACAGCCAGTTGAGGTCCCTAACCCCCTCGAATACTGGGGTTCCAATGTAGAGAGGAGCTTATGGTCCACTACCACCTTACTGTACGTCTATGATTATGTAGCATTATGTATGTAGCTTGACGTAATGACATGCCATGTTAGGATTTCTCTGTCTCTTGCACATTGTGACTTTGGGGTAAAATCGGCAAAGGGGTCTAGTAAAAATTTATAGTTAAGTAAGGGAAGTCTTACTTAACTAGGACAACTGGCAGATGCCCGAATTGTTTTCTACTTCTTTTCTTACTTATTTTCAGATAGTTTGAACATGGCCTCAGAGATAGGGTGACCATATTTATATTTCTAAAAAAGAGGACACTTGGCACAGTCCTGAAACACTCTCATGACTGTGACCAGAGTTTTGATTTTAACATATTTAAAGCATGCGTTCTCCATGTGGTTAGACTGAACAGTTTGAAAACAAACTTCAGATAGGCTTTCACAAGTGCAGAAATGACTTTAAAATCTCTAGAAATTAATAAATTATAGAAATAATTACTCTTCCGAATTAGAAAATGTACCAGAAACAGTAATAGTTTGCTTTACTGGACAAAAATTAAACAAAACTCTGAAATAACATTCTGAGAAAACAGGTATTATTTTATTTTCAATGTAATCACAAAATTAAAAAGCAGCAGTCTCAAAAACACAATAATGCCTGCTCCATTTTTTTGATTTTATCTTCACCCTCCTCAGTCAGTTTATCGATGAATTATTACTATAGATTTTGTTTCCATGTGGACCAACTGGATCTTTGCCACTTTTCTCACACACAGAAACACATATGCCAGCTATGCCAGCTCTGTTTGTCTGTAAAGCTACACTTCCGTTTTAATATCTTGTAAACATTTGCAGCAAGGTGAAGGGCAAAGTGGTGCAGCGCATCAAAGCCCGCTGTCTTACTGTACGTCTATGAAACTATTCAGAACCATCCACGAAAGCATCTATCGTTCTCAGTATATTTTCCTCTGGAACAGCCATTTCAGTCTGCAGGGAACTTTGAAAAATCTCCACATCTTCTACAGCCATGCAAGGCGACACGTCAGCTAGCTTGCCTGAGTGTAACAGGTTTTTCGGACAGATTTGTGACCTTCATAGGGACCCATCTGTCACCCCACAAAGGTGTAATGATGCGACCTACCATGATGTTTCGTGGCATGGATTTCAATGCAGTAGGTTCAACTATAACCATGCTCCCTGGTGACATGGATGAATCACTGGGTAATTTACCCCAAACGAGGTGCTCTTGTCTCACCAACAGTGTGACAGATTGCCTGAGCTTGACAGTGCCGATTTTTCCTGGTAGTTCTTCACCCTTCCAGCATGATGTACTCGCCATGAGATCCAGAAAGTGTTCACATTCAGGTGATGCAATCCGATCATTCATGGAAATAAGACGCCAGTAATCATCAGTTTTTTTTTTATTGATGCATGAGGAACTTGATCACATTTGTGCCAATTATTATGTAATCTCTTGGACCTGGTACCACGAGCACTGGAACAAGGCAACTCTGTCCATAAATTTGGAGCTCAACTTCATACATGCATTTGGGTTTAGTGAGCTTTCCACCACATCCAACTAAAACCACTTCCTGTGCCAAAGTTTTGGGTTCTGATGAGACATTTTCTCTGAACATCCTTTCTTCTGCTTCTTCGCTAAAAGTGCATTCCATAGAAACTGAGTCTAGCATCTCTTGCATCTGAAACTTTTGGTTCACAACAACCAGGGCATAAAACAGTTCATCATAAGGCTGCACTGTATGTGTGTTCTGCATAATTACTTTAGCATTAATTGAAGCTTCTCCACATGCATTAAATAACACTGTTCAAGTAATAAATGTAATATTTTTGTAGCTTTGGAGGCGAGGGTATCAGAATTAGAAGCACGGCTCCGCGCTGTTGAAAAACCAGCAGATAGCCGAAGCCCGATAGCCGAAGCCCAATAGCCAGCGCGGAGCCAACAAGGGTAGAACCCCCTAGCCGTCCTCCGGTAGAGCCCGCGCAGCCGGGACCTCAGGCCGGCTGGGTGACGGTACGTAGGAAGCATAGCTATAGGACCCAGGCCACGGGCCACCACCAACCCGTCCGCGTTTCTAACAGATTTTCCCCACTCAGCGACACACCCACTGAGAAGCCGACCCTGGTAATTGGCAGCTCCATAGTCAGAAATGTGGCATTACAGACACCATTGACCCTAGTCAAATGCTTGCCAGGGCCCAGAACGGGTGACATCAAATCCTACCTGAAACTGCTGGCTAAAGATAAGCGTAAATACAGTAAGATTGTTATTCACGCTGGTGGTAATGACACCCGATTACGCCAATCGGAGGTCACTAAAATTAGTGTTGCTTCAGTGTGTCAGTTTGCCAAATCAATGTCAGACTCTGTAATCTTTTTTGGTCCCCTGCCTGATCGGACCAGTGACGACATGTTTAGCCGCATGCTGTCATTCCATGAATGGTTGTCTAGGTGGTGTCCTGCAAACGATGTGGGCTACATTGATAACTGGCGAACATTTTGGGGAAAACCTGGTCTGATCCGGAGAGACGGCATCCATCCCACTTTGGATGGAGCAGCTCTTCTATCTAGGAATATGGCCGAATTTATTAGTCCTCCAAAACACTGACAACCCAGGGTCCAGACCAGGAAGCAGAGTCCTAGTTTAACCCACCTCTCTGCTGCTTCTGTACTGTTACCCACCCATTACCCTATAGAAACAGTGTCTTGCCCACGGCCAAAATTAAATGGATTAAAAGTTAAGCCAACAAAAACAAATTATGGGAACCTCATAAAGATAAATACGACTTTGACTGAACAGAAAAATAAATCTATTAAATGTGGTTTATTAAACATAGGATCTCTCTCCTCAAATACTTTGTTAGTAAATGACTTGATTTGTGATAAAGACATTGGTTTCCTTTGTCTCACAGAAACCTGGTTGCAGCAGGAGGATTATGTCAGTATAAATGAGTCAACTCCTTCTAGTTATTTAAATTTTCACATTCCTAGAAGTACTGGGCGAGGAGGAGGAGTTGCAACCATTTTTTGTTCTGATTTACTAATTAGTCCAAGACCAATTTATAGCTACAGTTCTTTTGAACATCTAACCCTTAATTTTCCTCATCCAAGTTGCAAAACATTAAGACCATTTTTGTTTGTGGTTTTGCATCGTCCACCAGGCCCTTACTCTCAATTCTTGGATCAGATCTCACATTTTTTATCTGATTTAGTATTAAATACTGATAGGGTCATTATAGTGGGGGACTTCAATATTCATGTGAATACTGAAAGTGATAGCCTAAATGCAGCCTTTAATGCTATTTTAGACTTAATTGGCTTTACTCAAAAAGTACAGGGATCGACCCACTCGGGTAAACACACTTTGGACCTTGTACTGACATACGGTATTGAGTGTAAGGAAATAAAAGTCCACCCACGTAACCAGGTCCTGTCTGACCACTTCTTAATAACTTTTGAATTTACTTTAACTGACCATCTTAAATCTGAAAGAAAATGTCATTATAGTAGAGCTTTATCGGACAATGCTGTAACAATTTTTAAAGAATCTGTTCCATTCTTACTTTCCTCAGTGTCTCAGGGTAACACAGTGAATGGCAGCAATTCTATCTCTAACCCTTCAGAAATTGATGGTCTGGTTCACAGCGTTACTTCCTCATTGCGTTTGGCATTAGATAGTATAGTCCCCTTAAAAAAGAAAGTGGCTAGCCATAGGAGGCTGACTCCTTGGTTTAACGCAGAGTTGCATACCTTAAAGCAGAATACTAGGAAGTTGGAGAGAAAATGGTGCTCTACACGCCTAGAGGATTCCTATTTAACCTGGAATAACAGTCTACTGCTGTATAAAAAAAAAACTTCAACAAGCTAGAACAGCATATTTTTCATCATTAATAGAGGCGAATAAAAACAATCCTAGGTTTCTTTTTAGTACAGTTGCCAAACTTATACAGAGTCAAAGCTTTGTTGAGCCAACAATTCCCCCAGCTCTTAGCAGTGATAATTTTATGGGATTCTTCATAAATGAAATAAATTCTATGAAAAATAAAATCATTGACATCCTCCCAAACATGATTACATCTTCCTCAGTAAATGACGCACCATCGGAAAGAACTGTAGAACCTCATTTGTACTTAGGCTGTTTTGATTCAGTCGAGCATTTGGAATTATCAAAAATATTAGCTTCATCTAAACCTTCAACTTGCATGTTGGACCCAATCCCAACCAAATTATTTAAAGAAGTGTTCCATTTGGTTCCTGGCCCCATTTTGGATATGATGAATCTATCCTTAGTAAACGGATATGTACCACAGGAATTTAAAATAGCTGTAATTAAACCTTTACTCAAGAAACATTCCCTTGATCAAGATGACTTAGTGAATTACAGACCTATATCTAACCTTCCTTTCTTATCCAAAGTCCTTGAGAAAATTGTTGCTAATCAAGTCTGTGAGCATCTAAACAGTAACGAGCTGTTTGAAGAGTTTCAGTCAGGTTTTAGAGCTCATCATAGCACTGAAACAGCACTGGTGAAGGTCACTAATGATATTCTCATGGCCTCAGATAATGGACTTGTGTCTGCTCTGGTTTTGTTAGATCTCAGTGCTGCTTTTGACACAGTCGATCATAATATTCTCTTAGAAAGGCTTGAACATGTTGCAGGGATCAAAGGAACAGCACTAGGCTGGTTTAAATCATATTTGTCTGATAGATTCCAGTTTGTTCATCTAAATGATAAATCTTCTTCACTCTCAAGGGTTACTTGTGGAGTTCCACAGGGTTCTGTGCTTGGACTAATCATTTTCACCATATATATGCTCCCAATTGGTAGAATCATTTGATAGCATGGGATACATTTCCACAGCTATGCCGATGATACACAACTATATTTATCCATAAATCCTGATGAACCCAGTCAGTTAGGTAGATTACAGGCATGTCTGGAAGACATACTAACATGGATGACCCTAAACTTTTTGCTTTTAAATTCTGACAAGACAGAAGTTGCTGTCTTTGGACCAGAAGTTCTAAAAAAGAAACTGATTAGTCAATCACTTCATCTGGATGGCATTAAATTGGCCCCCAGTAATAACGTAAAGAACCTCGGCGTTATTTTTGACAGAGACTTGACATTTAAATCCCATATTAAACAGGTTTCGAGGATTTCTTTCTTTCACCTCCGGAATATTGCTAAAATTAGAAACATCCTGTCCAGGAGTGATGCTGAGAAACTAGTCCATGCATTTGTTACCTCAAGGCTGGACTACTGTAATTCTTTACTATCAGGTAGTCCACAAAATGCCATTAAAAGCCTTCAGTTGATCCAAAATGCGGCAGCAAGAGTTCTGATGAATATTAAAAAGAGAGCTCACATTTCTCCTGTTTTAGCTTCCCTTTCATTGGCTCCCTGTTAAATCCAGAATAGAATTTAAGATCCTTCTTCTTACATACAAAGCCCTTAATAATCAAGCTCCATCATACATCAGAGATCTAATTGTTTCATATGTTCCCAACAGAGCACTTCGCTCTCAGACTGCAGGTTTACTTGTAGTTCCTAGGATTTCTAAAAGTAGAATTGGAGGCAGATCTTTTAGTTATCAGGCTCCTCTCCTGTGGAACCAGCTCCCAGCTTTAGTCCGTGAGGCAGACACTCTGTTTACTTTTAAGGCCAGGCTTAAAACTTTCCTTTTTGATATAGCTTATAGTTAGAGTGGCTTAGGTCATCCTGAGCTAGCTCTGTAGTTATGCTGCTACAAGACTGCTGGAGGACAGACTTACCCATTTTCTTCACTCTGCTACATCCTTTTCTCCTACGACTCTCCAGTTGTATTACAGTATATTCTGTTATTTCGACTGTTAACTTTGTGTTCTCTCCATAGAAGCTACAGCTGGTCTGGTATCCTGCTTGGCTGCAATGCCCTGTTGGACGGGGGGCATCGACTGGGATGATGCTCCCAGTAACTGAACATCCACTGTGTCCTGTTATCAACTTCTTACTTTCTGTAACAAAGAAAGTTCTCTTACATCAGATCTTCTGTTCCTTCTGTGTCTCTGCTCTGTCTCCATAAACCCCCAGACGGTCGTGGCAGATGGCCGCTCCTACTGAGCCTGGTTCTGTTGGAGGTTTCTTCCTGTTAAAGGGGAGTTTTTCCTCTCCACCGTCGTTACATGCTTGCTCAGTATGAGGGATTGCTGAAGGATTGCTGTGGTTGGAAAGTCTGCCCAACCTCACGCCAATGACTGACGCAATCTGCTGGGATTCCTTAAATAGGAAACTTTTTAACTGATTGGAATGTTTGTATAAATGTATTGAAATGACTTCTTGTTAAGTGCCTTAAGATGACATCTGTTGTGAATTGGCGCTATATAAATAAACTGAATTGAATTTAAGTTAATTGCCGCAATCGAGGGTTTGTAAATCCTTACCCACACATCCCCTCTCCAAATGTAGGTTAATCAGTTTAAATGCTGTTGCTCTTCAAGTGGTGATATAGTTTGGGGATTTCGTCTGGAATCTTAAGTTGGGCAGTTCCGCTTGATGTGGCCAGGTTTGAAGCAGGATAAACACAGGTGGTCTCGTCTACAATGTGCCAGAGTTCTTCGGACTGGCAAACCTTACACGACTTCCTTTGAAACTGGCTGGGTGAGAATTCTTTGGGCACCGCTTGGTTGTTCAGAGCGAGTGTACGGTTGAGTAGGCTAATGAGTCTTTATACAATTGTCTTCTAGCTGAGGAATGAGGCTGACATTCACCTCAGCCTGCACAAGAGATGAGAATGGAGGAAGCTCCTCAGTTGCAGGTGTCTGAACATGTGATGTCAAACGTCTTGCCGAATTGGGAAGATTTGGCTTGATGACCAATCGCTCCTTCATTTCAATCTGATAGCGGTCAACATGTTCCTGTATCTCCCTAGCCATCCACTTATCTGGTGCTTTAAACCGCAATACTGCAGCAAGAGAGGGATCTGGACAATACTTGACCAACATCATTACCTCTAGCTGGGTTGGTCAATATGTCGCCCCTGCCTGCTCAGACCCTCCTCAGCTGCATGAATTGCCTTGTTGAGCCGGAGCCAATACTCAACTGGATTCTCTCCCGCCATGGGCACTGTGCCATAGAAATCTGCAAGAGGCATGCTTGAACATGTTGCTTCACCAAAATGTTGTTTCAGTATATCTGTGATGGCTTTTGGATTCTCCTGGGGCTTTAGAGCATGGTTGCTGCGGAGTGTAATCTTCACTATGTCTCTAGCTTTACCCGTTAACTTGAACAAGATTTCCTGATGCTGCTCCCCCAGTGGCATGCCTCTCTTTCTCAGGTATGTGTCCATAAGCTCCTCCCACTCATACACCGAAAGCTTGTCTGACGCATCTCCCCTAAAACTAGGGGGTTCCTTCACATCAGCCTGCATAATCACCCTTATACCATTCAGGTTATGTGTAAGGTCAGCAGGAGTCTGATCTGCATCTGAGTTCTGAACCTGTGCCCCTTCATCACCCTCATCTGCCTTATTCTCTGCCTTTAACGGAGCTGATATAGCCTGTCCCACTTGCTGGGCTATATGTGTGATGAGATGGCTTAAAGCTGGGTCACTAATGTCTGATATGCCTGACAGTTGATCAGTGAATTTATCAGAGGATGCTGGATGGCTAGGTACCCGTGTGGAACTTAGGGCTGGTGAGCCAACATTTTCTGAGTTTTTCCAGCAGGGGTATTACAAAGCTCTCTCAAAAACCTTCCCCTGCCTAAACCCAGAACATAATCAGTAACAGAAGCATCATCTTTTTCTCCAAATTTGGAAGCCATCCTAAAAGAACTTAGTTCTGTATTAAAGAGAAACAAGTAGTCAAACTGTAACAAATCGATAGAGCTGATTCACGAGCAGCAAAGCTAAACCTCTTGTTGATGACCAGCTGCCTCCGGTGACCAAGCTGTTGTTGATCTACGATGTATCCGGGTCACGGCACCAATGTAACCAGGCTCTGCCTTTCTACTTAACCCGGACCAGTAACAGTGCTCTGCGTTGTGTGAATGACGAGGTACTCAGCTCAGGTTCAGCCTAACTGGTGGCGTGTTCTGCACAGAATGGAATACAACAGTTTATCAGCAGTGAAAATCATCCAGCTGATCTCAGCTCATCTCCCTCCATTACAGCTCCGAACGGATTGGGCATGATAAATTAAATACAAAAAAAAAAAGACTTTCAATACATTACATTCTGTATCCTACCAAAACAAAAAAAACAAAAAATTAATAAAAATAAGACATTCATACAGACACCACCAGCTGACCTCTAAATAATAATTGAAATGCATTACAATTTGCATATTTTATTAATAAAATGTACAAATGTCCCAAAATGAACAGGAAAACTTGATACAAAAAACAAAAAAACAAATAAACAACAACATACCTGCACAGAATGGAATAAAACCATTTAGCAGCAGTGAAAATCATCCAGCTGATCTCAGCTCATCTGTTCATGACAAAGGAACTACTTAAAAAAAACTGCTGCACAACTCGGAAAAATCCGAGTCTGCTTTTTTACATAAATGCTGCAACAGTAAGGTCTACACCTCGCCAAAACTATTCCATTCTCCGTCAAACTACAGTAACCAAGTCAAGCATCTTGCCAATATTTCAGCTAAGAAAACTTCCAACATTTTGTACTTTATAACGATTTTCAGATAGTAAATCAACAGAAGCCCCATGAGAAACTCACCTCCCCCCATTACAGCTCCAAACGGATTGGGGCGGAAGGAAGTGACATCATAGAAAAAGACCGCCAAAATAAAAGAATTACAAATCTTTCCTCAAGATAATTAAAAATACATATCTTTGAAAAGAGAATCTCACAACAAAAATATGAAAAACAAGAAGATGTTACAAAATAATTCAGTGCAAGTAAAAAGAAAAACACTTAAATAAGTAAATAAATAACATTATATGGGGGATTCTTGGTGGAATGAATTATACTTTCCTTTCCTCCATGCTACATAAGCATTGGAGAGGCTGGCAAGTATCCTGCCTAGGCTCGTCTCTGGCTTTATCAGACGCTCATGTTCTTCTTCTTCCGACTTTAAGACGTTTGTCAATCAATATGAGGTTCATTACTGCCACCTTCTGGACTGAAGTGTGGACCAGAATAGTTTTAATGCCTTTATTCCTAAGTAAATACATGTGACTTAAAAATCAAAATACCATCTTGTAAATTATATCCCCCATACTCTTGTAAAACCGAATTAATCCTTAACTGAACACTATTTCTGTTGCTCAGATTTGAGCATTTTCCTCTCCTGCCAATATTTATCACAATCTAACACCAAGATTAAACATCAGTTATATACTGATTGATAAACACCCCTATCTGCTGAAGATCCACCCATGTAGTTTCCTTGTTTCCCCCAGCGAGCCTAGCCCACAGAGATAGACACATGAGCCACCCTTACTGGGTCAGAGTTTCCCTGGGCCAGATGGTGTCCATGACGTTTAACTCTACCAAGTATTCATGTTGGTTGAACAAAGACACAGCAAAGTTGTTATTGCTGTAATTGAAAACCTAAAAAAAAATATTCCACATCAATAGCACACTTTCAACAAGGCAATCCAAGGTGCTTTACATTATTAGGGCATAAAATAACATAAAAATCTTATTTCATTTGTTAAGCACTTTTCACGATAAAATCAACACAAAGTGCTGTACATGATAAAAACTGAAAAATAAACCAGGAAAACACATTTAAAGCTAAATCAATCATAAACAACCAGTTAAACTCTCACCCCGTCCCCTTCACAGCAAAAACATTGCTCAATCTGTTCCTGTCTCTTTAAGTGAACATACAATAAAATAAACATCTGTGAGGGAACATTATTTGGGAGATCCATCCACACTGGAAGCCACAGAAGAGTCACCACAGGGACCGCCATGATCAGGGTAGGCAGGTATCCACAGCACAGCCAATAAGGCTGCAGTGTAAAGCCCCGCCCACCACAAAAGTGATCCAATGGCTAAACTGGCAGGGCTTCCAGCGCCAAGGATCCCCATGAAGGAAACAATAGAGTTAGGTTGTATAAAAACAATTTGTAAAAACACTTCAGTAACACATCCCGCAATTTTCAGACAATAAGCCGCTACTTTTTTACCCCCTTTGGACCCTGGCGTCCTACACAACGATGCGGATATTTATATACAGTCTATGGTTTTTCCTAAAGAAAATGGCTTTGAGTATGAAAATAAAATGGCGGGGGGGTATTATTTTAATCTATTCTTAGTGCAGCAAAGACATGTTTAAACATCACTATAGCAACCAGAGAGTGTTGGGGTCCAGAAAGATTGTTACTTATATGATGTTGTTGGCGCCATGTTACAGGATGCTACTAATAAAAAGGTACAAATACGCATTGGATATCCATTTATTATTATATTAAAAAATGAACCAGGTTTTATGCCAGTCTTATCTTTATATTTTGTTGCATTTATCCGCCACACCTTACAGGATGGTCTTTGAAAAAAATGGTCTGATATTAAATCGGTCCGTGGCGATAAAAAGGTTGGGGACCACTGCTTTAAGGAACTTCCAAATTGGTTAAACTGTATTAACACCATCATTTCAGCTCATTGTAGCTCAGTAAGTTTGTCTGATTGGACAACATATCCAGTCAGAGAAAAGGTTGACGTGAGTCCAGGTGCCGAGGAGCCAAACAGAGGAGTCAGAAGACAGCAAAGATCGACAGGAGGAAGAGAGAGAGCAGGTGAAGATTTTCCAGGATAGGAACGATGAGTTCCTGGAAGCTTAACGTTTGAGCAGAACTGGAGGTTGAACTTTAGGAGGCTGGAGATCTTGTTAGTAGGGGAACTTGAATAAGCAATGAACCCGAAGGAGAAGCGTTTCAGAGAATACTCGCAGCAATCTGCAAAAAGGGAAACGAGGGAAAGAAATATCAACATGAAAATAAACTAAAGGGAATTTATTCAAAGTGGATTTTTGCCAAATAGGCAAGTGTCACCAAGGTTGGTCCACATACTGGCACTTAAAATGCTTGCAGGTAATCACAGGCGAATCAGCGGCATGAGCGCAGAACAGTACTGAGAAGAAAGCCAAGGCGATGAGCGTCGACCAAGCGAATTTGGAGTGGATCTCACCTGTTGGGAAGAGAAAATAAGGAGAAGGAAAAGTTGGAAATAGAAAAAAGGGGGAAAAGAAAGAGAAAAATGGTTCCACAGAACCCAGACCCTAACACCATTAGAGCATCAGCTTGTTGTTTGATTCTAGTGATATAGAATGTTCCAGTAGCTCGTTATGTGGAACGATGCTTTTAGTAGCAACTAAGGTCCGTGTTCAAAATCAGGCAAATCATCCATGCTGATCACTGGATGTTTAGTAGAATCTCAATAAAACGTTGATTCCAAGTTGTTTTCCCACTGAAAAGCCCTGGTATGTTCCATATGTCAACACCTGACATCTACATGTTGAGTGTATGTAGAAAGTTTTCTGGTAGCTCTACTGCCTGGGTGTCCTGCTCCAGTCATCAAGGGCCGCTGTCCTGAAAGTTTTCTCTGCTTCAACTCAGCTGATTCAAAATCCTCCAACTACCTCCTCAGAATGTCAAAGTTCATCTTTTGATTCAGGTGTGTTAAACCAGGGAAAGAACTAAAACATGCAGGAGACCAGCCCCTACAGACTGACTTTTGACAACACAGCTCTGAATGGTAGCACATCTTACTGCAAGTTATGGAGAAAGAATATTCTTGCTAGCTTTTGAAATATTAGTCCTCACCAAACATATGACCAACATTCAACAGCCGAAAAAAAAACAGAGAAAGTGCTATTTGTTTAACAGGAGGAGTGTTTTCATGCCTTCCACTTTGGGGGCTATAATAAGGTTTGTCAGAATGACCGATTGGACCCCTCCATCACCCTGAGACTTCTCTCTTCTCCCTCTGTCCTCGTGTCTCCTCTTTCCTCAGCCTCTCCATCTTTCTCAGTTTCCCCATGTACTGGCTATAAATAGAAACTTGCCTCATGATGAGCCGAGAAATTGAATGGACCCAGTCTGCCCTCAGTTCGCCTTTTTGCTCTGCATACATAATGGGATGTGTTCTCACTTGCAGCAGAGCCACCAGAAAACCCTTTGTTCTAGATATTATACACAAAGCACCACTCACTTATTTGTACCCTTTTTCTTCTTTTAATACACAATAAGATCATACTTAATCAGTGAAAACACTGATGTTTTACAGGTGCAGTTCTAGGCTTAAGTTATATTTTCTCATGATTTATTTGACCCTATTTTTGGGAGGAGTTAACCACACGCCACAAAACTTGAAAGTTTTGTGGATCTTCTTTGATCGACATGGTCAAACTTATGAACACAGCATCATACCTATACATATACCTCCACTAATGTTTGATTTGAATGTCTTATGGCAAATTGCATCTGGACCCCATGTTTTTGTATCCATCATCAAACCTCTGGGATTATTCTGAATGGATATTTCACTATTCTTCTTGGTACAAGAGGTAGAATTCAATTCAGCTGGTTGCTTCCTGGTGCAAACCTGTCGTTGAAACATAGTCCATAAATTTTTGACAGGGTTGAAGGTATAAGAAGGCTTTTCCAAAGCTTAATGTTCGCCTGCTTTAAACTTTCCAAAGCTAGTTTGGATGAATGCTTGGGTACGTCGCAACCAACTTTGTCCAAGTGTCAACCATATAGCCGGTAGCCCTCCTTTTTTCAGTATTCTTTTGGGGCTGAAAATAACATTTAGCTACCTGGTCTACCTTAATTAAACTGTAAAGTGTCAATACTGACTCATGTTCTTTTTAATAAATGATGATTTATTATTCTTTAAATACAAAGGTTTGATGTATTTTCATAACAAATAAAAGTGTGTTGATTAAGTTGATTACTGGCGCTTAAGGGTCATATACTCTGAGCTTATGTAGTTTTCCTTTGTTAGTTCAATAATTTAATTAATTAAAGATGTACATGTTGCTTTGAATGTGCTCTGTAGCAACAGAACAACAGAGGCTCTCATGACTTGCAGCTGGAAAAATGCAGGAGAGAAGGGATCTCAGCAGCTTAGACAAAATAAGAGCTTCTGAGCTTACTAAGTTCAGAATTTTATAAATCAGGTAATGTTAGTCATTAAACATGTACAACATCATCTCTGTCTGTTGGTGATAAACCCTACTTTAACTTTCATCCTTTTTAGAAAACCTCTGTAATTTTCTAGGGTAATTTGTCTTTTATGTGTTCTTTATTAATTGATAAACTGGAAATACCAAAATATATAAAACATATGCATTAAATATGTCAGCTCAGAAATGCCTCCCTTAGCTGGAGAAAAAAAAAATTAGGCAGAGTTGAAAGCTTGAATTTTAGATTTGACCCAAATGTGTCTGACAGCTTGTGACTTCCGGTAGGGCCGCAGGCATCTGTAATACAGCTGAGTAAGAGTTCTGTTACATACTCAAAAAGTACACGCACAGTGAAGTCAGGCGAACATACTTTAGTGTTTGATGATTTGTAAAGGTAGCTCGAATAAATCACTTGCATCATCTGTCGCTGTGCGTTATCTCCTGTCACATCCTTGTCAACAAGTTTGCAGATGTTTGGCAAGCATCTGATGAGATCAGTAAATACATAGGAAAATAACAGAAAAGCCTAAAGGATCAGATATCAGAAGAATCCCTCCAGCTTCTGCGCAAGGAGAATTAACACCTTATCACAGTCGAGTTTAGATAAAAGCCACGGTCCCTCTGGCTAAAGTTGGGAAGACCAGTTTTGCTATCAGATTCCTCAGCTGTGAGTGTTTACATCAACCAATTTACTGCATCTCTCATATAACATTTGGTTTAAGGGTGTTTTTGCAGGCACAGAAACATTTCATTTGTTCTGCTTTTTAATATGATGTGTTTTGACGTTAAATGTGAGGTTCTGTTTTCAGTGAGTGAGCGAGGTGTAAGTGTTCTCCTTTCTTATCCAGCCCTGGTTTGTCAGGTGAATCCTTCCTGACGTTAAGCTCTTCTTTAATTGGCATGGTAGTTACATTTGTGTCAAGACATTTGTACTGTTGTAGAAGGTAACTGTAAGTTATTGTGAGAATCAGTGAACATTAGTTCATGAGAACATTAGGTCAGTTGTATATAGAAGGAGGAAGTTGATAGTATCCAGAGGTCAGTCTTCTCTCTTGTTGTTAGCAACCATCTGTTGAGTACAGAAGTCTGAGCTGGACATGAAGGACAGAAGCATGGATAAACACTTAGAACAAACATCAACAAGAGAAGTCAGGCTTTATCAGTAATGTTGACTAAAGTAGAAACTGATTAACACAAAATGTGTTGCTTCTTGGTATTCCAAGTGAGCCTGGGGTTACATATCAATGAAATTCCCTTTTTTATTTTCATAATCTCAAATAGAGTGGAGCCTCGGTATTCACCGGGGATAGGACCCAAAATGGCCTGTGAATAGCTAAAATGCACAAATACTTGAGACTCCCTCTAAAAACGCTTACAACTACCTATTTTGATAGGTCAAGCACCAAATATACAGTACCTTAAAACAGACGACATGCATCTTTTTAAATGGTAAAGGGACTGAACTTATGTAGCGCTTTTCTAGTCATACTGACCACTCAAAGCGCTTTACACTGGAGCCACATTCACCCATTTGCACTGTCAAAAGCACAAACATATTTACAAAGATATTTTATTTATGTTTAATTTCATTAATTTAAAAAAAACAAATATTTACGACATAGCTTACCATCACTCGAATGAAAAGGAGCAGAAGGAAGAAAATGTTATATATCATCTGCCACACCCATAATTAAACCAGTGATAAATAAGATTTGTTTAACTAATACAATTTTACAAAAAAATAAAATACAATGGAAACATGCCAATGATTTACAAACAGATACTTCATTTACTGCTTTTGTATCATCTACAATTCATTGCAGTATAAAACAGGAAAAAACAAAAAAGGATTTCAACATAATTCTTTATATTTTCCTATCATATTTAACATTCCATTGAAACACCATGATTGATTTTGGTTCTTTTGTTTCTGTCTTCAGATTGTTCCATAAACCGACTCTGTACACAGAAACACATCGCTCTGACCTGAACCCCCAGGGTCACATAAAGGTCAGCTTTCTATCACCTGAAGAACATTTCTAGGATTAAAGGACTGATGTCACAACAGGAGTTCCAAAAACTCATCCATGCATTAATCTTTAGTCAGTTCATAAATCATTAAATGGCTTAGCACCAAAATATCTTAAATATCTACTGTCACCATACCAACCCCACCAGACCACTCAGGTCCTCTAATTCCAGTCTAGTCAGCATCCCTAGAATCAGAACCAAACATGGAGAAGCAGCTTTCAGTTTCTATGCTCCTCCAATCTTGAACAAACTTCCAGAAAACTGCAAAGCTGCTGAAACACGGAGTTCTTTTAGTTCTGTTTAGAGCTGCCTTTGACTAATGTTTTCATGTAACATATGTTTTGTGTATGCTTCATGCCGTCTTTATTTTTTCCTAAATTCATGTCTCCTTTTGAGTAATATTTTTACGTGTCATGTGCTCTGTGTAGGTTATTGCTATTTTTATTTTACCCCTTAATCATGTAAAGCACCTTGAATCGCCTCGTTGTTGAAAGTGTGCTATACAAAGAAAACTGCCTTGCTCTAATACTTTAGTCCTAAATCTTGGTTTTATCAGATCGGTAGGCAAGCTGGACGTGATTTGTCCAGGGGCACATAGACATGTGACAGGAGGGAGCTGGAATTTAACCTACAACCCTCCAATTGCAAGCCAACTACTCTACACGCCGAGCCGCAGTTGCCTTTTCCAACAAGTTACATTAGGTCTATGGTCTGTAGAAAAAATGCTAATAAAGTTCTTTGCACAAAATCACTCACATAAAGCGATCCCACCAGCTCAATTCTTGACAATTTCAGTCCCTGTCAGAAGGAGCTGTTTAGAGGGCCCTGTCACTTTAATGCAAATTAGGAGTTGCAGACCACGCCCACCCATCTTGTTACTATGCTGTGGGTTTGCCACACATGAGAACGGCATGGAATTTGAATTGGTGTGAGATGTTTGACATGTGAGGGGCGGTTTTATGCTAATTCCACTTGTTGTGACGTCACAATAGGGCACTTTTTCAAACAGCTTGCTGAAGGACAACATTTCCGACTGCAAACATTTAGAAAGCAAATTGATAAATGGTTATTAATGGATTTCTACCGGTTTCTGTTTCAGTCAACGGTTGCTATTTTTCAAGTTTTCTACATTTTTGACCTTGATAGATGACAAGTTAAAACAAGAATCTAAGAATGAGTCTGGTTGAAGTTGTTCTGCTACATCTACGGATCACTCACTGCTCGTGCTGCAGCTGTCTGGTCGGATTTTCCCTCTACCTCCCTTCCACATTGGGCTTCTTCCAGCCGGCCATCTTTATTCAGTGGACCTGATTAAGATGTGGATCTACAGGGGGGTACGTGTGGTCTGTGCTCATCTGCGCTGTTTTATCCATTGTCCACCACTTGGAAACAGCTCTCCTTCAGTAATCTGCTCCTGAGCTTCTGCCACTCTGTTTCTACCTGGGTGTCTCTTCACCTCCATCTAGAGATCGCTTTTAAGCTCTGCCACAGGTGCATCCACAGAGGGTCTCGAAAAGACTTCTACATCAACAACACTAAAGTGGAGTCATTCTGCAGGGTTTAGTATTAGGGCCCGTTCTATTCATTATTTACATTCTCCCTCTTGCCACAATATTTATTTAATATAATTTCCCTTTTCTTGCAGATGACACCCAACTCTACACTTCTAAACAAAATTCCTAGGACTCCCTCAAGACAACACATTAGCCCACCTTCACTGGTTGCCAATAGAATCTTGGATCAACTTCAAAATTCGAATTCTCATGTTTAGGTGCATCCAAAGCCTTGCCTTCCTTTTCGGTGTGACCTGTTTTATATCGCCACTCCTTCCCCTTCTCTCAGATCTTCGTCAGTCACTCATCGTGTTGTTCCTTTCGCCGGCTTGTCACCATGGGGAGCAAAGCTTTCAGTCGCTCTGCTCCTCGGCTCTGGAACTCACTTCCTCCCAACATCAGAAATATTGACCCTCTTGCTTTATTTAAACCCCAGCTCAAATCACATCTGATCAAACAGGCTTATTCACTTTAGACACTGATTTTGATTGTTGCCCTGTCTACTGATTTGCTATTTAATTCATTGTTTTGCTGATTGCTTGTCCCCGTATTATTGTTTTTCTCTGTTTTACTTTCTCTGTAAGGTGACCCTGGGTTTATACAGGCAGCAGAGACCCAAATGGCAACACAAAAGGATGAAAACAGGGAAAATTGCATTATATGTCCCCTTTAATATTCATTAATAGGAACAGTCGAAACAGTCTTATCAGAGAAGCTAACATCTATAGTCTTCCTTATCTCTGCTCTTGGGGTCACAGCCAATTACTGCCCCCCCAAAAAAGGATCCTGGTTTGGCTGCTTTGCAAACAGCAGCCAATAGTGTGTCAGGAGTTGTTGCCCCTAGGTATTTCTGCTTCCGGAGCTGCATTTTCTTTTAAATATTTTAGATATATTTGCAGAAAAATCCACAAATAGGTGGGCTTTCTGCAAGTAATTTGGATTTACGTTCCACAAAAAATTTGCGAATAGATGGGGTCAACTGTATATCAGTTGTGTTTGGTAAAACAAAAGTATCACAACTTAATTTAGGTGTTGTCAAAATTCAGCCTTTCTATAATTTTCCTCAGTTCATTGTGAGACACTTTCTTTGCCTCTAGGTAACCAGCAGTACTTTGAGCTTCAGGTCCACTCCCTGCATGCTGCCAGCCTGCCACTGGGCTTCAGACAGATTGTTTCAATCTGCTAGAATGACTCTCACTGTACGCCGTTCTGCTCGGCCTCTCCCAGCCTGTCTGACACACTTCCACCACCACCTGCAACTCTGCTAAACTCACTCAGCCATCAGCTTCCTGCACTTCACACCTTTTACAGCCCAATGTGTCCATTTTACTGTATGGAGTTTATTTGAAATCACACGACAAATAAAGTCATGTTAAAGAAACTTGTCTTTTCAGGAAAAGCTTTTGCAGATTACATTTTTGAGGCTTCAAACTGTCTCAAGACTTTAACAGAATGTTTCTGCATTTCTATTTCATAGCCTTGAGGTTTGATATGTGGTATAATTGTCATGTTTCTCAGATTGAGGACCCAAAGGCAGCAAAATATAACTTAAATGATTTATTTAGAACAAAACAAGGAGTCAAAACTTAAAGAACTAGGAGAACCAAAAATGCAGAGATGAACAGGAACCAGACGGGCAACAGGAAGGCAGGAACCAGAGGGGAAAGAATGACGACGGACCAGCGAGTTGTGACTTCTTCTTGTTCATTTCCAGCAGGCTGGATGCCGCAAGGCGCATTGCTGCCTTCCACTGTTCGTTTTTTTTTTTTTACATAACTGCATCATGGACAAATCCTCACATGTAGATTAGTAGTATACACAAACTCCATTACTGCAGCAATTACATCACCACAACTTGTCCGTGGGTCCAATAGTGTCCTCAGTGATATTCTATCAACTCCCATTTCTGTCACAGCTTTAAACAGTCGACTCCGCTCCTGCTTATAACAACCACATTCCATGAGTACATGAAGCACTGTCTCTGCTTTCCTGCCGCACGAACATAATCCATCTGGTCTCTTTCCCATAAGAGCAAGGTCTGGGGCAAATCCACAGTGGCCCAATCTTAACCGAGTATAAATGACTTGTTCCCTTCTACTTATCCCCCAGATGGTGTCTCCCCCCTTGACAGCGAGTTGTGACAAAATGAGAGCAGAATATATACTGGGAAGGAAATGAGGACGTGAGAGGAGACCAATGACCAATTAGGGGAATCAGATGCAGGTGAGAGGGAGAGAGCAGGTGGAAACAATCAATAGCTGGGAAGAGAGGTAGAATGGTTATGGAGACAGAAAACTGTTAAGAAACTAGAAACTAAAGATAATATGTCTAGAAAGGAATCTAAAGGAAACACTGGAAACCAGAAGGAAGAAATAATTAGTAAACTATCTAGAGGGAATAAACTAAGGAAACAAATGAGGACACAAAAGGTGAAAACATCTAAGAGCAAGAAGATGAAACAGAAACAAGGAAGTGCCAGAATAAACTAATAAAGACAAGGAATAATCTAACATGAAAAAACTAGATAAGGAAAAGAACTAAGTTTAAACACAAACAGGAGGGACAAAACAAGAAAGCAGCTTAGGGTACAGAGGGGAAGGAAATGAAGTGGAAGGAAAAAAGCAAAATGTTCACGGAACCTGACAATAATATACCAATTGTCTTCTAGTCATTAAAGTCAAAACATTTACAAAACAAAGTCATTTCAAGTAAAACTATTTACATTCTTGCTGTTTAAAAAGGTACAAAGGACCTGATGCTTTCTAATCATTAAAATATAACTTTGCAGAATGAATTTAAATCATTTCTAAGTTGGAAATACTTAAGTTTTCAACATGGAAGCCATTATCGTTTTTAGGAAGAGGAAATTGTCATTTCTAGTCATTTCTCAGAATTCCACAGGTTGCAAAAGTATTTTTTACTTCAACTGGAATAAGGCAAACTATTAAAAGCCAGAAGTACCCCTTGTCTTCAAACTTAGCAGGTTGTGAAGGTCTTACCCAACCATGCTGCTTTTAAAAGTGGTAAAACATCCTTATACTATTTGAACACAAGCTGGACTCCTTAAGCATGGGTTATGATGAGAGCTAATGCATTATTTAAGTTAAAAGCTTAGACTAGCACCAAATTGATGTGGTGGTGTGATGATTTAAAATTTTACTGGCAATTGGTCTTAAATACTTTAATGCTGTCTCCAAGTTCAGGTGAAATCTAAGATTCTTGTCTCACCGGGTGTGAGATTGAGTATTATGAGAGTAATGCTGATAGACCTGTCTTTTTGCGTTGTTGACATTTCACTTTTGGAAATGCTTGTTATAACAAGCCACAAAGTAATCAGCTACAGGTCTATGAAAAAACCTCTAGTTCCACTGTAGACTAATTAGACCTCTGTCATCTGCAAATGGAGGAGGTGTCTGATGTCATATAAAGTCAATTCTCCATGACAACCATTATTTTAAGAATTTGTCAAATCTTCTCCAATGTTATAAATAGTTGTGAAGTGTGAATGCAAGTGAGACAGATTCAGTCCTAAGACCTTTAGGAGCCACTAATTAACCTAACATGCATGCTTCTGGAATTCGAGGAAGAAACCGAGGAACCAATGAAAACCCACAGATGCATAGAAATAATTTCCCAATTCTGAAATCAATAATGAAAATAATATTTTAACTCCAAACATTGGAGTTCTAGTTAAAATTTGAACGCTCCCTTTTTTTTTTTTTATTACGTGTCCTGTTTGGCAGTGTGGAGCTCAGAATTGGTGTCGGAGTAAATCTGTAGAAGCCCAACAGATTTACTTTCACAAGCGGAGTAGTACAGCTTTTGCTATAGTACTCCACTTGATATGTGTGAAAAATCTTTATTATGAATTGCTGGGGGTTTTATTTCCTGATGTTATGGACACAGAGACGGAAAATTAAGGGGAAGAAAGAAAGAAGATGAAGAAGAGAGGTAGGAAACAAAAAGTCATGAGAGAGGGCGAGTTGAAAATACAAGAGAGGAAAGGGAACAAAGAAAACACAGGAAGACATTGAAGGACGGCAGAGAGAGGGGAAAAAACAAAACAAAAAAGGAACATCGACAAAACAAACCAAACATCGTGAACTAAGAACTAAACAACCCCATCACACAAAAATGGATATAAAAATACAACAACAATGTCCCAGAAAAACCCATGGTACCGATTAATCAAGCTCTAGTAATAACCTCAGCCCAAGAATATATCTGTAAACACCAGAGACCCCACATCTACAGGTCCTTCTCAAAAAATTTGCATATTGTGATGAAGTTAATTATTTTCCATAATGTAATGATATAAATTAAACTTTCATATATTTTAGATTCATTGCACACCAACTGAAATATTTCAGGTCTTTTATTGTTTTAAAACTGATGATTTTGGCATACAGCTCATGAAAACCCCAAATTCCTATCTCAGAAAAATTAGCATATCATGAAAAGGTTCTCTAAACGAGCTATTAACCTAATCATCTGAATCAACTAATTAACTCTAAACACCTGCAAAAGATTCCTGAGGCTTTTAAAAACTCCTAGCCTGGTTCATTACTGAAAACCGCAATCATGGGTAAGACTGCCGACCTGACTGCTGCCCAGAAGGCCATCATTGACACCCTCAAGCAAGACGGTAAGACACAGAAAGAAATTTCTGAACGAATAGGCTGTTCCCAGAGTGCTGTATCAAGACACCTCAGTGGGAAGTCTGTGGGAAGGTAAAAGTGTGGCAGAAAACGCTGCACAACAAGAAGAGGTGACCGGACCCTGAGGAAGATTGTGGAGAAGGACCGATTCCAGACCTTGGGGGACCTGCAGAAGCAGTGGACTGAGTCTGGAGTAGAAACATCCAGAGCCACCGTGCACAGGCGTGTGCAGGAAATGGGCTACAGGTGCCGCATTCCCCAGGTCAAGCCACTTTTGAACCAGAAACAGCGGCAGAAGCGCCTGACCTGGGCTACAGAGAAGCCGCACTGGACTGTTGCTCAGTGGTCCAAAGTACTTTTTTCGGATGAAAGCAAATTTTGCATTTCATTCGGAAATCAAGGTGCCAGAGTCTGGAGGAAGACTGGGGAGAAGGAAATGCCAAAATGCCTGAAGTCCAGTGTCAAGTACCCACAGTCAGTGATGGTCTGGGGTGCCATGTCAGCTGCTGGTGTTGGTCCACTGTGTTTTATCAAGGGCAGGGTCAATGCAGCTAGCTATCAGGAGATTTTGGAGCACTTCATGCTTCCATCTGCTGAAAAGCTTTATGGAGATGAAGATTTCATTTTTCAGCACGACCTGGCACCTGCTCACAGTGCCAAAACCACTGGTAAATGGTTTACTGACCATGGTATTACTGTGCTCAATTGGCCTGCCAACTCTCCTGACCTGAACCCCATAGAGAATCTGTGGGATATTGTGAAGAGGAAGTTGAGAGACGCAAGACCCAACACTCTGGATGAGCTTAAGGCCGCTATCGAAGCATCCTGGGCCTCCATAACACCTCAGCAGTGCCACAGGCTGATTGCCTCCATGCCACGCCGCATTGAAGCAGTCATTTCTGCAAAAGGATTCCCGACCAAGTATTGAGTGCATAACTGAACATAATTATTTGAAGGTTGACTCTTTTTATATTAAAAACACTTTTCTTTTATGGGTCGGATGAAATATGCTAATTTTTTGAGATAGGAATTTTGGGTTTTCATGAGCTGTATGCCAAAATCATCAGTTTTAAAACTGCGGCTACTATGCGGCTACTATGGAGGGGCCCGGGGGGGCAGCAGTGACGAGCCCACGGGCCCCGCCGGCAACCAGCCGTGCTAGGGCGGGCCGGTCCATGGACCGGGAGAGCCGGGGCCCAGGGGCGCCCCACCCCCCAGCAGGGATCCGACAAGGGACCGGCCGACGAGGGCCCCCGGCACCGCAGTGGCCGCCACGCGCCATCCCGGGCCAATCCCCACCGCCACCGCCATCCCGGGCCAATCCCCACCGCCAACATCCCAGTGCCCCACCCCTGCCCCACGTCAGGGCGCCCCACCGATAGCTGCAGCGGACGGACGGCATCCCCAGGCCGAGCTCAGCCAGCACCTGGACACCAAGTTGTACCAGCTCCCGAGTCCTGATCCCACGCAACGCAGAGCGCCGAGACCAGGCATCCAACAAAGGCCAGGGGCGGTCCAACCCGCCAATGAACCGACCACGCACGGTGCGCACAGAACAGGTGATCGAACGAGCAGAGACGCTGGATCCGTATCCCACCGAGCCACCGAGCAGGCACCACCCAACAATCCCAAACCTGGCACCCCTAAAAGAGGTACCCCAACAAACCAAAGGAAGAAATCGGCCCAGCGCATCAGCCGACCGACACACCGGCCTCCCCAGGCCCGGCCAGGCACGCACCAGGTCCGAACTGGACTGATCACCGACACACCAGTAGGCAGGGGCATCCATCACTGGCGGGGAGTGACGGAGGGGAAATAGGCCCCCATTAAATGTAAGGCCTGAGGTGCGCCAGGCGAGAGGACAGCCCAAGACACAACCTGACAGGCAGACAAAGACAAACAGACACAGTCATGCGTTCCCTCCCTCTTAAACACATACATTCTTACTAACTCACCAAGACACCCAAGAAATGACGCAGTACCCTCACTCACACACCCCATACACACTTCATGCTCCCATGTCCAGGTACCGATGCCCCAGTAGAGCCACCAGCCCCCGAACCCGGGAGATGGACCCCCTACCTTCTAGGACGGAGACAAGCAGACCGCCAAGGGCCCCACAGTGGCGAAGCGGCCCGACAGCCTAGGACCCCGACCAGACCACCTGTTCCTCCTCCGGACCCCAACCCCTGATGGCCCGTAGCGAACAGGGGTGTGAGACGACCCCTAGCCTCTATCCTCCCGCTCGAGTATGGTGTTGATGCGTGTTGTTATAATGTGCATTTAAAACAGAGGGGTGGGATGTGGGGAAGGCAGCCACACATCCCCCAACCCCCACCCCGAGCCCTCAGTGTCTATATGTGGTTTAACAGTGGGCACCGGCACCAGAGGTGAAGCTGATTAAACCGCTCCCCCTCTGGATGCCGAAAAGTGTGCCCACCCCAAAGTCCCTACATGCTTGTCGCATGAAAACGCATGGCTCCCTTTAGTCGTTCTGTAAGAGCACTAGAAAATAACAAAACAAAGAAGCCATAAAAACCCTCTGAGTTTGGCTTCCCACTTCTGAGGTTTACAGCAACGGCAGTCTGATGGTACAGTGGACCTCCGGTACTCTCAGGAGTTAGGGACAACTGCCACCAAATAGCTGAACTCCTTGAATAGTTGATCCATCGGGACTTTTGGAGGCAGTGAAGGAGATACTTTGATACGGTTATATGCCAAAATGGACATTAGAGCTCATCTTGATTTAAACAAGAGCAAAACTAGTACAAGCAGGGACGATGTTAATACATCACCTGCCTTAGAGAGGCAAAATCAACCTTGAGTGACATTCTGGTCCACACGCCATACCTGACAGTGGTGGTAATGCACCAATCTGTTGTTTCCCAGCCTCCAATAAACATCACAAAGAAGGGCGCTGTGATATTTTTAGGCTAATAGTAGTTATGTTGAAAAGCTTTTGAGAAATACAAATACAAATATACTTTTTTAATCCCAGAAGAAAATTCTTGCATTGCAGTGCTCTTAAAAACAACCACATACAGTGAGAGAAATATACACAAGGAAAGGAATTATCAAGGTTTTAGCAGCAGATTATGTTGAATTATGGAAGTAAAGGTTATTGTGGACTAGCTATTTTACTGGATTACATTAACTGGACCCTTGTGGACGTAAAAATACTGTTTTTGTTCGAGATGGCTCTGTTCTGTCAATGATATGTGGCTTCAAACAGTGGCTGCGTTTACATGTGCAAAATGTCTTTAATCGGCAGCAGACTTCCGCTGTAAACAAACATGGCTGAGAGTGTTTAAAATGGAGTGGTACGATGTATTTAAGAATGGGCTTTTTTTTTTTCTGGTCACGGTTTAACATCTACAAGCCTTTATTGTTGTGTCCACAGTCAAATTCTAATCCGAATCTCTTTATTGTTCTACGCCGATGTAAGGTAAGTCTACACATGACGTAACGACATGTGCAGTAATGACCAACATTCAGAATAAGCGTTTAAATGAACAGCGATCGGATTACCAATCGGCAGAACCCAGCCGTCTCAATCGGAATGAAATCTTGATCCGAATAAGTGTGGTCAGATCAGAGTATTCCGAATGGTGTGTTTAAATGAAGCATTTTTATTCCGATAAGGCTTTTAATCCAATTACTTGTGTCCATGTAAACACAGCTAGTGAGTTGCACATCTTTTTTTTCTGAGTGGTATGCCAAAAGCGTTAACTGTGTCTACAGTTATGATTGTATCCTTAATTGGCATTCATCATTGGAATCACAGGAATCCCGGTTTTCTAATTATGTATATTATATATATGTACATAGAAAGGGTGTCTCAAAGAAAAGGCAGATTTGACCCGAAAATATGTAAAAATGCTAAGGGGTTGTTTACTGGGACCCCCCAGCTAAATTCCTCTGGCACTGGGTCTACTAGGGATTGTAACTCTTGTTCTGTCACACAAAGGATTCTAACTTATTCAAGAATAACGAGTGTTGCTTCAGAGTCTTCAGCAAATAGTCTCAATTGTATGAAACCAGTGAGTCTTCGCGATACAATGAATACTCAAGTTATACATAACAATAGTGCCAAGGCATATCTGCTGTGATTTTGCATTTTCATACAAAGCCTTCACTTATCTATTTGCTTTGTGTCTAAAACCCCAACTGCATTATTGACTGTTGAATCAGAAAGCTAAAACTTCTTTACAATATTGGTTGATGTCTCCTTTAAAGTCTTTGCAGCTCAGGACAGTGCTGCAGGGATGGAAATATTCCCAGACTGCTTCTGGCTCCTGCTTAATGGGGCCTAAGGGCCTTAGAAAAAGATTAAATGTGGCCAGTCAGGGGAGCGAGTCGTGTCACATAAAAAAAAAAGAACAGGGGCCGTGGTGCGTGACATTTATGAGGTGGTCGGCCAGGCACCGAGTGTTGGGGGAAGCTGCTCTCTGTTTGCTGCAGGTGTCTGAGGCTCAGTGAGGGTGAAGTTGACAGATGGGCGGCTCATTGTAAAATGAAAAGGGTGTGGAGCGAGATAATTACATACAGAAAGGATACTTCAAAGAAGATTTGTGGGGTTTGCTTGTATGCCCACAAGATTTTTATTTTAGGAGTGAGGGCTGCAATATTTACTGCAAAGATAAAATCCAAAACATTTACAGGTTCATTAAATTGCAGCATGCTGGATCACTTACAGCCTGTAGATACAAGGAAATACACACAATACTTTTGATACATGGAACAAATCTGTTACTGTACCTTATCACCTGGACAAAGGGAGGAAGCTTTGCAGAATTATTTTCTACTTTAGTCATTTTTAGAGTAAGGTAAGGTAAGGTAATGTAACAGATCTATATCATGTAAAACCAAGGCTGTAGAATCATTTTTTTTTAATAAAGAAAAACCTTATGGTAGGAAAATGTTTCAGGAAACTTTGCACCCTTTATAGCCCAGATTCCACCTATATGCTCCACTGTACAAAATATTGTTCAGGATTTAGGTCATGTCAGGTCGTCAAAGTAGGTTTATTTAAATGTTTTGACCCTCTGGTCCAGCGTGTCCTTTTTTTAAATTTCTGAATTAGAAGGATTTCAATGATCAAACAGGGGAATGTTGGCACTCCTTGGTCCTCATTTTTAAAACTTGCTTACACACAAGTCGGGGTCTGAAAATTGAGTAAGTCACTCTTACCCCAAAACCTTGTGTCACAAAAACGTGACAGGAAAATGTCAGACTTTAAATAGATAGGAGTGCTGACAATTACTTCTGTGACAGATCTGGGTATTTTAGTTTTTTCTGTGTTTGTATGATTCTTTACTTCAGCTTATAGCTAGTCTTTTCAGTTCATCCCTTTTTTTAAAATTTTGTTCTGATATTCTTTGTGCATTTAGTTTAGAATAGTGTGCAGCCTCCTCTGTCCCCAGTAATTTTCTCCAGCTGTCCCTCATCTCCTGATAACCTCCCCTGTGTAAATATATATATATATATATATATATATATATATATATATATATATATATATATATATATATATATATATATATATATATATATATATATATATATATATCAGTCCCAGTGTTTAGTGCTAGATTCTCCCTTCATGTATACCTTGCTCCTGTGTTCTGCTTCCCCTTTGTTCCTCTGTGTTCCTCATAAGTTATCTACCCTATAGTAAATACTCATTTTAAGAAGGTCTCTGTGTCTGGGTCCTTACAACTCCGCCAATCACGACAACGACGTTCTGTTGTAATTTTGTTTTTGTTTTCATTTGCTTTTTTCAGTCTTATTGTTGCTACAAGGAGTGATCATATAATGCAAACTTTATATTTATTCTTATTTGTTTTGTCGCTTGTACTGCTGCTTCTTTTTAAACTTACATCTCTTTACTCTTGTCTTGTTACACAATTTCTTATTGCTATCTATATTTTTATAATTTTTTTTACAGTGGAATTGCATTTTCTCTACCTCTCAGTTGCCACGGTTACCAGTGAAATGTGGCAAATCAGCCGTCTTAAGTCTAGCAAGAATGTTCATTAGGTACTTTGCATTGACCTTTTATGTCAGAAAGTGGATGTGTAGGAGACAGGTTATGATCCAAAATCACTTGAGCACATTTCTAGAGAGTTGATTTATAAAGCGGACATTGCTTGCAGCTGTGCGTACTCAATGTTTTATAGATTAGAAAATGTCTTTGCGTAGGTAAACTTTTGGTGCTGAGCTCAAGTACGGTTTTAGTAAGGATTCTATGCAAAGTTTTATAAATGAGGCCGCTGGTGATTTCAAGTTGCACATTGATGAGCCTGCCTGTAATGCAACTGCAGATGATTGTATTTGCCTTTTGATGAGATTTATCTGGGTTAACAACACAGCTTCCTTGTTTAGGGTTCAATCTATTGTCGATCTGGTTCCTTTTAGAATAAAGTCAGATTATTAATCCGTCAGCAGTTCTTGGTGTTTCTTTATTAATTCGAATAAACTTAGTTCATGGCAATGATTCTAACTCCTTCATTCTATCCTTTTATCAGCAGTGCAGCTTAATTATAGATTTAGTGGTATAGATAGATAAATAAGGATGTTGCAGAGTTGAGAGGCTTTCAAAAACAACTAATTGGAAATGTATAGGTTGCGCTTTAAGAAACTTACAACATATTTGCATTTGATGATAAAAACTCAACAAAACCAACTCAATTTATTTTTATTTTTTATACGAAAACAAGATTGTTTCTCCAACATCTCATGATAAAGTCAGACTGAAAGAACTTTCTGACATTCCTTGTGAGCTAAGTTAGGAATATAAGGAAATAATTTAACCTTTATCAGCTCCATAATCTTTCATTTATTAATTCTTCTGCAGAAAATACGAAATCGTCTATAAACCCTGCTGATATTCTCCCAACCCTATTCTTTCTGAAATGCTTTGATCGGATTGGCCTCTACATATTGGGTATTATAAATCTATCCCTTCAAATCCAATGTTTAAACTATTCATTAGAAACCCAGCTTGAACTATTTGCTGTTAAATAATTAAATATCAAATTTCTAGATTACTATTTAGCTGAAAGATTTTCAAAATAGTCGTGACATTGTTTCTTTTCTGGATCAACACACATTTTTGGTTAAAACCTTACCTTTCAAATAGAGCTTCAGTGTCCACATGGACAACATCCTCAATAGACCCTAACAACCTAAAATGCGGAGTACCCCAAGCCTCTGTTTTGGGTTCACTTCTGTTTTTTGCTAAATTTAAAATTCAGTTTGACCGGTCATTAAAAAACTTCATGCTGTCTGGTATTACTTTTATGCAGATGGCATTCAGCTACACTATTCCTTTAAAAATTCTGTCCTTTACCCTGTCTGAATTAAGTGCAAAAAAGAATTTCCACACTGGTATAAAACATTACTCCCTTTCAGATGAACTCTAAAAACATCAAGCTTCTTATTGCATAGTTAAAATTCAGCTGCCAAGCCAAATTCGAGGAATTTAGTGGGGTTTTTTAAGCTATCGATGTCTCTTGAAGGACACTCAAAACAGCTTGTCTGAAACAGCTTTTATCATTTGATCAAGATTTTTAATCCATGAAGGTTATTGTCAAAACAGCAACTTTAGAAGATGATTTATACTTTTATTAAATATTACTAGAATGTATTTTTCATGCACATAACAATATGTATTTGATTGCTTTCAAATGCTCCAAAGCTCGGCAGACAGACTAAGAGGAACAAACACAAGAGCTGAGATCACATCTTTGTGCTGGTTAGCTTTTCATTTTAAAGTTCAGACTTCAACTTTCAGGCTCTCGCATGGCCAAGTTCCATCTTATATTACTGAATTGCCACATACTCCAATTCCAGCCCCCCTGTCCTTTAACCAAAATCTACTCGTAGGCACAAGGACAAGATTATGCAATGAATTAATTGCTGTTAAAAATACTTATCTATGTCTAAATCTTTAGAAAGCACTCCTTGAACAATGTGATTCTGGTACACTATGGAAAACCAGAGCTCTACTCATTCCAATATTGGGTGAAATCCAGCTTTGAGGAGATATAAAAAGAACTATGTTCTCCTGGTGACCTGATTTGTGGGGTTTGTTCTCTTCCATCAGTTCTTCTAATGTCTTTTTGGGACCAATACCAACAGAAGAATATTCTGTTACCCCTTGAGGCCAAACAAAGATTTAATACTGCGTCTCTTTTATGTAACTTTCTTAAAGCAGTTTATAGGCAGCAGGGCTTTAAATCAGACTTTAAGTTTTTTAAAGCAATTTTACATAAAGGTACTTCTTCAGCACAGCCTGACAGCTCCATCAGTCACCGAGGAATTAAAGTACAAGACAGAAACAGTACTTTGAGCTTGTAAGTGTACAGTGTTTCTAAAGGCACTGATATGCAGAACTCTCACAGAGAATATTAAGCTGCCTTTGTTGTGCTTTGTTATGTTGAAGATGTTTTTCAATCGATACAGAACAACAGAAGCCGGACAGATAAGAAAAAAAAAGATGTCTGACATTTTAATTATTTGTTGTGACAAATCACATAGTCAGATAGAGTATCTTTGCCTTTTGTTTTCTAGCTGCTTTACTCATCATTTGTCAGGAACTCCTCTTCGGTTGTTGCCACTCTTCGGTATGGGGCCACTGATGTATCTTTAGTGAAATATTCTATCTCTATTTACATGTAGCAGTAAACTTACATCACACTTAAAGAGTAAGTCATCTAAAAAAAAACATCAGGTTTTCAACATCTGCCTCATTAGCAGTCAGGTCCTTTACAAGTTGGTTTTGTTGTTTTAACGTTAAAAACACTTAAGTTTCAAATGGATGAAATTTCAGGAAGGGAATGACGCCTTATTTTCTGTACTTAAACAGCTGTTTATTCAGCAAGGAGCAATCTGTTCCCCCAATGCATATGCAGTATAGAGTTGTTAAAGTTGCATCAGTCAGACTGTTAAATAAGTGCTGACTGGACCCACATGCATGTAAAGTGGTTTTGCATTTTTAGTGATGTTTGTATGTATAAAACAGATTAAAAAGTGTGCTTTGGATTCAAATTTTGAATTTTAATAGCTATTCAAGTAACCTGAACATATTAAGCTCAGTTACATAAAGTATGCAACTAAGTCTGATTGTGGGGGAAACAAACGCTCCATGGGAGGGTTCTTGGTCAAACTCGGCTCTAATCTAACTAATATGCTAGAAAATCCAGATGAACATATCAGATGGGAATGTTGTTGCTTCAGATGTTGATAGATATGCCCATCTTGATTCCACGGGCATCATTTCATTTTTGCCTGGTTCAGGTTTAGGTTCTTTGTTAACAATGGCCAATTTTAAATTACAGTCCTCAACAGCACCAGAATTGAAAACTACTAAAACGGCCGTCACAGGTATTTTTCTAAATAATAACATGGCAAATATTATTGAATGAATCACAATAGATCCCACTTTTCAAGGAATCAAGGAATCAAGGAACTTTTATTGTCATACCATCTCACATTAGATGTGATGGTATGAAATTAGGACTCTGGTCCGGAATTATAAGCCATTTAAATTAAATTAGTGAAAAAAATTATATAAATAAATGTAATAAATAAATAAAAATAAATGTGCTCTACAGGACACAGCTGGAGTTCAGCAGTCTAACAGCTGCAGGGAAGAAGCTGTTATTGAGCCTGGTGGTCTTGCTCTGTATGCTCCTCAGCCGCCTGCCTGAGGGCAGGGGCTGAAACAGGCTATGAGCCGGATGGGTGGAGTCCTTCAGGATGCGGAGGGCCCGTCCTCTGCATCGGGACGTGTAGAGATCCGAGGTGGTGGGAAACGTGCTCCCTACAGTCCTTTGTGCAGCTTTCACCCCCCCGCTGCAGAGCCTTCCTCTCAGCAGCAGTACAGCTGCCGTGCCACACGGTGATGCAGGTGCAGATGACGCTCTCCACTGCACAGTGATAGAAACTCCTCAGGAAGGAGCTTCCAAGTCCAGCTCTCCGCAGCTTCCTCAGGAAGTAGAGACGCTGGTGGGCCTTCTTGACCAGACGTGAAGTGTTGGCATTCCAGGTGAGGTCATTGGATATGTGCACACCCAGGTACCTGAAGCTGGAGACCACTTCCACAGCTGCTCCTCCAATGTACAGGGGAGGGAGAGGACGCTTATCCCTTCTGAAATCCACCATCATCTCCTTGGTCTTCTTCACATTGATGCAGAGGTTGTTTTCTCTGCACCACTGCACCAGGTTTTCCACCTCCTCTCTGTATTTTGACTCATCGTTGTTAGTGATGCGTCCCACTACTGCTGTGTCATCCGCAAACCTAACTATATGACAGATGGGGTGTCTCGCTAAGCAGTCATACGTCAGCAGAGTGAACAGGAGGGGGCTCAACACGCAGCCCTGTGGTGAGCCTGTCCTGAGGGTGATGGAGGAGGAGATGGTGTTGTGGATCTTAACAGTCTGAGGTCTATTGGTCAGGAAGTGACCACCTTGATAGTGATTGCTCATGGTAATTTTCAATCGTCCCTTGTGTAGCTTCATGCAGCAGTTGGCTTTGCTGCGGTGATAATAAAAGGTTGTAGATGAACATGAATAACAAAATATTTGGTTCGACTTCTGTATTTGATGTAATTATCCATAATATCACAGCTGCATGGGCCTCACACCTGTGGGGGATTTAGGTGTTTTAACACTTTTCTTAATGCTTCCCACAGTTTTTCCTAAAAAACTGCATGGCTTAATATTTGTGCAACCAATCTGAGCATACAGTCAGACTGATGTGAGTGCGTATATCTATGTGAACACACACAGCACAATACCTGTTAAAATCTCACACATGCTCACTCAATACGCTCAACTCTGACAAACTCTTGCTCTGAATGCTCGGTGCCCTCGCTTGGCTCCGTCGCTGCTTTCTGCATTTGTAGAGCGCCTTTTCAAGTCAGAGGGCTTCAAATAGCTTCACTTTACATTTAGTCATTCAGGCACACATTCACACACGGATGGTGGTGAACTGTATTGTAGCCACAGCTGGGCTGGGGTAGACTGACTGAAGCAATGCTGCTTTACAATCGGTGCCATTGGGCCCTCTGACCACCTGCAGCCAAGGTGGGTGAACCGTCTTAGACCCGATGACCGAGACAGATGGAGCGGGGTATTCGAAGCGGCAATCTATCGGTTACAGGATGAGCTTCTACCTCCTGAGCCACCATCGCCCCTGTGCGCTCTGTAGCCCCTGTGTATTTAAAAGGAATCACACCACCAGCCAATCACACAGATGTTTTTCATCCAAGTCAGAGTATTCCATGCAAATACTGCATCCAGAATCATATACAACTTTATTTGCCAGGTTTGTATACAAAAAGAAGGAATTTGACTTTGCTTCTGCTTTTTAAAATGTAAATGTATGAAAAAGGAAAACATAAAACAAAGTTTGTTTTTCCTTTCTTGTAATATCTACATTGTTTTTACAAAAGAAGAAGACAAGGTTGGATGAAAAAGAAGCAATCACCACCAGCAAATCAAAATACTGCACTAAGTGAGAGAAAATACTAGATAAAACAGTTTGATTTAAGAGAAAAGCAGCAGAACGACATAAAATAAACACTTGAATTTTGTAGCCGAAAAAGAAATCTAGTCAGGTATACAAATATTCTTGCTTACATTGTGAATTTGTCATTTCTATATTTATTGAGCGTGTTGTGTATATTTTTAGAGATAGAACCCATCTAGGTAGCTACTAATCCCCCATACCAACAATCCCCTCAACTGACATCGCACATGCTTTTGAAAATCTTGCTCTGTCCCTGCACAGCTGCTTCTACTGATTTATAGCGTTAAGCGTGATGCTTTAATTTTATTCCAGTAATTTATCTAAAGAAACTTGTTCTCATTTAAAACTTTAATTCAGAATTCGAAGGTAGATTTTGAGGAACCCATGCAAACATTTATGGGCTAGTTGTATTTTGTTAGGAACTTCTTGAATTAACATTAGTTCCGGACAGCTGGATTGTTCGGGACCAGAGCAGGATCAGAATTTTCGGTTGATTTTTAGAATTAAATCAATATATTTGATTGTCTGTGCCACTTTCCTGCTGTGAGAGAGGTAAAAGGGACTCGGTTTGTGCAGCCATGTTTACTCCAGCTGCAGCGCGGCTCTTCGGGCTGATGTAAACCGCTGACCTTGAGACTGGATGATGTGGAGTTCTGCTGGGAAAGAGTGAAGCAGGTAGAGACCACAGGGGTTCTGTAAAGACAAGGAACCGTGAACAGAAAATTGCTCTTTGAAAAAAAAAGAAAAGAACTGGTAGAGAGGAGGCAGCATGTTTTGTTGTTAACAGCGAGCCATTCCACACAATTTAACAACCGCATTGGGAAGTGCAGCACCTCTTGTTTTTTACCTCTGTTTCTGTTCACTCTCTGACCTCATCTGCTCTTACAACCAAAATGTCAGGATGGCTTGGAGTTACCGTAGGAAACAATTACTTTTCAAAGCAATCATGTTCAGGTTTAGATACCTAAATATATATATATATATATATATATATATATATATATATATATATATATATATATATATATATATATATATATATATATAAAATTGTATTTTATTTTTTTCATCTAGACAGAAAACATCCTTTTATCGGCTTTAATTACATCTCCCATACGAGCAAAAGGACACACACAGAACGACACCGACAACCACACTGTCGCAACACCTTGCCATACATCTGTCAGCTGGTAAGCATGTGCTCTTGAGTGACTCTCAGATAATTGCCACATTGCGACTGACTTGATTTGTACAACTTGATTTAATAAATCAGGCACTAAATTGGAAAGAGCTTTGTGACAGTTATTGTACTGTCAACTCCAGACGGCATCTGTCCTCCTACCCCTGAGAGGAAAAAGATGGCTGTTGATATGCATGACTCATAGAGAGGCAGGGGGAACGGAGCGACATTAGTGGAGGAGGAGTGATCGGGATTTCATACTTCATTTCTTCCAACTTTCCTGCACCTGTGACAGAAATAATATTCCACCCATTTAATGGTTCACTCAGAATGCGCAGTAGCTCCCACTGAGCTAAATGCTGTCTTTTTTATTAGATACACAATCTGCAACACATACACTCGAACATCAAGAAGTAGAATCATGTTTGACAGGACTGCTGCGTCTGGTATTTTTCATGGCTTCTCTGCTGATTTTATCAACGCTGTTTTCGTCTGCTGTGCATCAGGCCCTGTGGCTTTTCCTTATATGCAGCTTAACTGATTTGGGTGAATGTGCTGATATGAGGTGAGATGCAGTGTTAGAATGTTGGTTATGTTAGGGAATTCTGGGTGTTAGGTGGAAGAAATGAGTAGTTTTCACCTGACTGACTGGAAGATGATAAAATGAAAGTCTGTAACTCTATCCTATCTGTTTGGTTCTGAGCAGTATACCGAACATTTGTAGAGTTGAGGGGGGAACATATTGACAATATTGGGTTAAAAAGATAGTTACATCATTAAAAAAAAGGACACTAAACTTTACATATCTGTGTGATATCTAAATCAGGTCATTTCTGTTTAAAGAAATGTATACTTAGTTAATTTATTTACTTATTTTATTATAATAACATCCCCATCCTCTCAGTTATCAGTTGCTCATCACATACTTTTCCTGCTAGGGACAAAAGGAATTATTAGAGAGGGTTTGAGAACACCATGTTTCTATGTTGACGACATGGGTCGCGCTCACCAAATATTTTGGGTATTTGATTGTATTTTTTTTTAAACGATGACAGAAAAATCTAAAGGCCGTCTGTCATTTTGACAGATTAGTATTCACACCTTTGACCACTTGGTGCAGATGTGCAGACATTTTCTACTTTATGCACGGAGTAGAGGTAACTGAAGCAAAAAACAAAGCTTCCCATGAGAGCATCTCAGATTTGGACTCGCTAACCGGAAGCTGACATGGCATTGAAGAGCTACTGAGGCTTTGGAGTGTGTCTCTACCAGGAGGCTAGTGTCGTGACAAGCATGCTGTGGGATTTCGTCCCGTTGAAGCGACGGCTTGTGGGTCAGGAAACGGCTCATTCAGAGAGTCTTTCCAACTTCTGATCGCTTTAACTGGAGAAATGTTTCCTGATTTCTAAACTTTGGCTGAGGTTGCGCTTAATTCAAGTCTCTAGTGTGGCAGAGGTGCACAGATTCAGCCTCCAGAACAACATTTAAACCTCCATGAGAAGTCATCTGTCTATGGCAAAAGTCCAGAACCTTATGTCAACCTCTGCAGCAATCCCACTATTTGATTACACACAAGTGGGTGAGCATTTCAGTTCCATGCAGAGCAGGAGAAAGTTAGTGAGACTGTGCGTTCAGGCCACAGCAGGTGAACTGATTGTATTTTAAGTGCAATTAATTTAACTTAATTTTTTATATGTAGTTTTCTGTTCAGCTTGTTCTGATTTACTATTGTTTAAAATGAATAAATATATGGATATATTTAATTGCTGCCTTCCACTTCGGAGAAGTTCTGAGATGTTGAACCAGAAATGGAAGGGACGAGATGACCATGAAAGATAGAAAAACTGCACAACAGGAAAAAAAATAATAATCAGGACCAAAAAAGCACAGAACAGTCGGAGCCTCCTTTAGTGTTTCTCATGTTTAGAGACAGCTACATAGTGTGTTGAAGTTTGGATTAAAGTTAAATACTTTAAGGTCGGATTCTATGATATACATTGGGTTTGTCTATTGCATTGTTTTGCAACTTCTAAAGTTCTTTGTGTGGCCCTGCTGACCTGTCATAGTAAACCAGTCTGTACTGGGATTATCTTTGACTGGTAATAGATTCAGTCCCAGTTGACTGCAACAATGAACAAATTATTTTAAATTGGTCCTGACCAACAGCTGCTCATGCTGACTGGCTTAATCAGAGCTATTTTGTGTAGAACTGGGCTCAAAATGGCCCATCACTTATATTGTAGACTTGCTGAGCAAAATCTCACCTGGTACCTTTCCATCTCTTTGATAAAATGTTAAAATCAGATTGGAATTTGCTTAGTGTCTTTTTGTGCTCATTCCTCGAATTGATGATTATCATTCACTGATTGAAAACCTGATTGTATTGCAGCATCTGTTGAGTGGGCAAATTGATTTGTGACATAAAAAATGTATTTCATTCATTTTGAAAGTTTTACACTCCATATTTTATGATTCCTGAAGAAATATTTGCATTATTTCTATTCATTTAGTTTCTGTTTAATTGAGTGTCACCCAGCCCTATAATGGGGCTACAACTAAACAGGAACTGAACATTTCACCCCAGGTTCGCCTCTACCCTGGAAGGTGTAGAGGTTGGATAGATGTACCCATACCCAGAAGCTAGATTTGTGAGTGTAATGAGATTTAGCATGTTTTCACAGCTTCTACTTGATCAGAGACTTTTCCTGGGTTACGACAAAGAACACAGAGTAAGGAGTGTAAAGAGTCCTTGCATTTAATAGAGGAACGAGGGAATGGTGAGAACCTAACATGGAGAGAGCACAAATCCCCCCCACCCCTCCCCCCTCCACACCAAAATATGATTTATCCAATTGGACTTCAAGCTTGTCCTTGGGAACTGCCAGCATCTAAAATTAAGGTGCCAAAGAAACTAAATGAGAAGCCGGAGGTGTACAAATGCCCAAGGACGTCCATCAGTCTTGGAAAGAGGAAAACCAAGATCAGACGTCTGCCTGATCAACTGGAGCATTCCCTTTAATCCCTCATCTTTCACTTTCAACACAAATACTGTAGTTAGACAGCTAACGGGAGATAAATAACATGGCTATAGGAGAAATCAGGCTCAGGCGATAGGCACTATAAGAATCAGTGGAGCCCCTTGTTGGAAATATCCCCTTTTAGCTGGGAGCTTTCCTGCTATACATGAGAGCTGCTAGTGGAAAGGCTGGGAACAATCAAGAGTGAAGATGCAGAAAATCTTCATACCAGGACTTATAAAGAGAGGAAACACTGAGGCGAGGGATGTAGAGAGCCTAAGCCTCCGTCCCTTCTGCTCGGCCCATGATTCCCCTGACTGAAAAAAAAATAATCAATGAAAGTCAGTGGAGCTATGAAGGTTATTTTCTGGTCCTCTTTGCCTTATTGCCAGCATTTAATTGCTAACTAATGATGTGCGTTTCAACTGTGTTTGTCATGTGATTTGTGAGTTATTTGCTTGTAAAAAAAAAAAAATCGTAATTAAAAAGACTAAAAATCAGAAGTTGCATACATGACGTCACGTTAGCTAACATTAGTTAGCACTTGAAATAATGCTAACTAATACTCACCCCACATGCTGGCTATCACTCGACTGACTATTTCTCCCTCAGCATACAGTGGGGGAAAAAAATATTTGACAGACATAGATTGTGCAAGGTTTCCCACTTAAAAACATGAGAGATGTCTGTAATTTCCATCATAGGTACACTTCAACTGTGAGAGACAGATGTAAAATCCCATTGTATGATTTTTAAAAATAGTTTATTTGTGTAACTGAGTAGAAAATAAGTATTTAGCACCTACAAAAAAGCAGGAATTCTGGCCCTCACAGACCTGTTACTTCCTCTTTAAGAAGCTCTACAACCCTCCACTCGTTACCTGTATTAATGGCCCCTGTTTGAACTCGTTATCTGTATAAAAAACACCTGGCCACACCTTTAAAGAGACAAAATCAAACTTCCACCATGGCCAAGACCAGAGAGCTGTCCAAGGACACCAGGGACAAGACTTTACATCTGCACAAGACTGGGATGAGCCAATCTACAATAGGCAAGCAGCTTGGTGAGATGAGATCAACTGTTGGAGCAATTATTAGAAAATGGATAAGACAATTCCCTTGTCTGGGGCTCCATGCAAGATCTCACCTTGTAGGGTACATATGATCTTGAGAACGGTGAGGAAACAGGCCAGAACTACATGGGGGAACTGGTCAATGACCTGAAGAGAACTGGGAGCCCAGTAACAAAGGTTACTATTAGTAAAGCACTACGTTGTCATCGATTAAAATCCTGCAGTCCCCCTGCTTAAGCCAGCACATGTCCAAGCACGTCTAAAGTTTGCCAGAGACCATATAGATGATCCAGAGGAGGATTGGGAGAATGTAATTTGGTCAGATGACATCAAACTAGAACTCTTTGGTATAAACGCCACTCGTCGTGTTTGGAGGGGGAAGAATGGTGAGTTGCATCCCAAGAACACCATACCCACTGTGAAGCACGGGGGTGGAGACATTATGCTTTGGGGCTGCTTTTCTGTAAAGGGGACAGGATGACTGATGCTTATTAAGCAAAGGATAAATGGGGCCATGTATCATGAGATTTTGGACAAAAACCTCCTTCCATCAGTGAGAGCATTAAAGATGAAACATGGCTGGATCTTCCAGGATGTCAATGATCCCTAACATCGTCCGGGCAACGAAGGAGTGGCTATGTAAAAAGCATTTCAAGGTTCTGGAGTGGCTTAGTCAGTCTGTAGTCCTCAATCCAATAGAGAATCTGTGGAGGGAGTTGAAAGTCCGTGTTGCCTAGCGACAGCCCAAAAACATCCCAGCTCTAGAAAAGATCTTCATGGAAGAATGGGCCAAAATACCAGCTACAGTGTGTGAAAACCTGGTGAAGACCTACAGGAAATGTTTGACCTCTATCATTGCCAACCAAGGTTACTTTACAAAGGGTTGAAATGAACTTTTGTTATTGGCCAAATACTTTTTTTCTGCACCATTATACAAATAAATTCTTTAAAAATCATACAAGGTGATTTCCTGGAACAATTTCTCACATTCTGTCTCACACAGTTGAAGTGTGCCTGTGATGAAAATTAAAGTGCACTAATTTTTTCAAATAGGACAACTTGCACAATCAGTGGCTGCTTAATACGTTTTTGCCCCACAGTAGATGCCAGTTTCCACATGGCCAGATTTACAGTTTTTTTCTTCATGTTTAATGCTCCTTCCTTCATCCTGAAAGATAGATGCGTAGCTTGCTAAACTTAGCCATTTTTTTATTCTCTTTGTGTGGTTTGGTACGTAAATTTTGTGAGACGAGGAGTTGTAGCCCACCATGTGTTTTCAAATAAAACCTAAACTAACCTTTGACGAAACCTTTTAATCTGACAAATTAGCGCTTTCTCTGCATCAAAATGTGTCTTTAAAATTCATGGACATCATATGTTAAATTCACGGCACATTTCAAATGGGATCAGAAAATAACTTTTATTGCTCCGTTCACTGTCATTCATATTTTTGGGCAATAGGGAACCCATGGACCGGAAGTATATGGGTGTGACTTAGGCTCTGTATACGCACATTAACACATGACGTCATGCACCAAAGCTCCCCCCACTCAGGTTCTGGCTGCGCTGACATCAGATGTTATCAGGTGTCAGTTGTCTACAGATTGTGCTAAATAGCGATGAAATACAATCTACTCAGTATGGTTAACACGTGCAGCACTGTAGGCTGCACAAATAGACAAAAGAAACACAATAATGTGAAATTTAAAAGGTTTCCAGCTGATGAAATATGCTAAAGGCAATGGGTAATAGCCATGAAGAGAGTCCAACTGGATGATCCATCTAAATCCTGGGAACCAAAGTCTCATGATAGAATCTGCTCAGTTCACTTTATTGCAGGTATGTTGATGTTTAAATAAAATATAGGCTAAATCATTTCATTAGAACATTTAAATTATTCAAGATAACATGCCAGCATGAAAAGCTACATCTACTGCTAGCATTTAAATATGGAATTGGCAGACCCGCTTATGACCATGAAACTGCTTTATATGAAAACGTATAGATCAATGTAGATGTGTATCAGAACAATGTTGATGTTAATCAGATAGTTGTAGATAATTCCGCATACTGAACTGGTGGTGGCCAATTCTGGGAACCGTCATCCCGTAGCTTGTTAGCGATTTGAAACCGGACTGGAAGCGTTGCGCTAAATACAGTCAGATTTGCCCTAAATACAGTTAGCTTTGCAGTGTATGTTTTTCGATCATCTCCACCAAGATGATCTAAATGATTAATATCTACATTCCTACATTTATGTTTGTTAACGGAATTGTTCAACCAACGCAGCACGGCTCTAGATAGGGGGTGCAGAAGCTCTTTTTGCCCTCCAGTGATGTGGTCATGCATGCTGTTACCGGACGAAAACAGCAACATTCAATGTGCATATAGAATAAAACACAAAATGCAGGGTCCATGGATGGGGTGGAACTAGTTTGCATGATCCACTTTGCGTGCATGCGTTGGGCCCAGCATGACTGGAAAACAAGGATTAAACTATATACAGAGAGTAGTAAACATACAGTCCCACAATTACATAATGGTTTGACAAAAGTCTGGAGTGTCAAGAGTATGCCCTCTTTCTTGTGGCTGCTGCTGCGTTGTGGGGACACGCGCATGAATCCTTTTCTCGGCTGGCTGAGTAAAAGAACTGCAACTCAAAAAAAATTCTGTGAAGTAAATATTCAGTCTACTGTTTGGGCAACTTTTGACTGTATTTGCAACATTATGTATTGCGCTCCTGCAGTAAAGGAATCCTAAAAGAATGATAGATTCCAAAAGAAAAGACACGGTCTCTGTTTGATGATGTCGACGAAGTGGCTTTCCCTCCACTGTCCTTAGAGAACACGAAATGCAGCTGAACACATACAGAACTGTGATATTACTATTATTTTATTGGTTTAATTATCTGTTCCTTTTGTGTGTTTAACCTTTGATGGAGTATTAGTTTTAATTTTTCTTTAACATTTACTTTGTAGCTTAGATGAGCGTTACTAGCTTATACTTTGATTAATGTGATAAGTGAAAGTTTAAGTATTTCAGTTATAAATTGTTAGATTTTGGAGAGACATTGTCTGTGTTGATGTTTCAGAACACTTAATACCAAACCCCATCAGGCAGATATTCATAGAACAATAATTGAGACTGAAAACTACTTGACAATTATTTCCTGATAATCAGGTGGTGCCCCAATTAATTCAGCCAATAAATACCTTTGAGACTTATTAATCGTTATTCATAGCCAAACCAAACCTATTGCCAACACAAATAAATGCTAATGAGAGCAGACTTTGCTCTGATGAAGAGACTGTAATTCTTCAGAAAGAATACCAACTTTGCCTATGTCAATTACTGACTGAGCAAAACTGGTCAAAGATGGTGTGGGTGTAATACTAAAGAACAGCAGGTACTTTAGAAAAGCTTTAGAATAAAGGGTCAAATCTGTGAGTTAATGTAGTTTATCCATACATTTAGTTGTGGAAAGTATTTGTAGGTTAAATCTCTCTTTCTCCGGTGGTAGAGTTTTCTGTAGATTTTGCTTACCTTTTACAGAAATACTCCTTTATCTCTTCCCAGATCACTATGGTTTTGTAGCTTTGAATTATATATGTATATTTGGAGAAGAGTCATTAGGAGTGAAAAAAAGATCCATGATTACAAAGGTAATTGCTTCTCTAGCAGTCATTACCGGAGCAATGCTGATTCACATCCGAAGAATGGCGAGTTAATTTGCATTAAGACGACTAATGAGCAAACATTTTCCTTAAAAACTGGTCCCAAAGGTGCTCTGTGAAAGGCACAAACAACACATTCACTCCCAGGAAAATGGGCCCAGCATGGTTTAAGAAGTGAAAGTGTTTAAACGGTTTTCCTGAATGCGGATGACTCAGCAAACCTTGAGTTAAACATATATGCATCGGGCAAATTATCACCATTATCAGAGTGACAGCAAATTACATGTGCAAAATAACTGTCAATAAACTGTTTCTGCACAGAAGGCAGCAGCAGCACAAACAGACTTCCAGCTGCCTGCAGTAGCAAGCCCAAAGCATCAGCCGTTTCAGGACCATGGAGAGCGACAGAAGCAGGACCTTAGACAGCACCAGTACAGTAAAGACACAGTTTCAGAGAGTTTAATATAATTATTGATTTTTTAATAAATACTCTATAAAGGAAGATATGATAGAATGGTTGTGACGTTCTTTACAAAAGAAATGACATCGTGATTTCTGTTTCCAGCCAATTAAATATTGACACCATCAGCTCTATGACATCTAGACCTAAAAACACCCAACGTTTCTTGATCTAACAGCTTTCTAAAACTCCTTCAGGAGCAATAATTCTCAGCTACGATTTTCTGCCTGACTTTATCAGCAACTTAAGCTGCAGTGGAGGGATTTTGGCCGATTGGCTTGAGTTCATTGAGGTTTTTAGACTATTTTCTTTACAACACAGCTTTCAACCTGGACTTTGACATGGCCATTTCAACACTTTTGCTGTTGTGTTTGAAATCATTGTCCTCAAGAAGAACCAGCTTGGACCAGGCTTTAACAGTTGGACAGATTGTATCACATTTGATTGTATGTGGAATACTTTGGTGTACAGAGGAATACTTTAACATTATAGCAGAGATCTGTAGTATTAGCCTGTCGCGTTAACCAAATGTTACGATACTTGAAAAGTTTTTTGAACAGTGATGGAAAAATCTGACAGATTAGTATTCACACCACTGACCACTTTGTGCAAATGCACAGACATCTTCAACTATATGCACTGAGTACAGGTAACTAAATGTATAAACAACAAAAAAGATTCTGACAGTGTGTTGAAGAGTTACTGAGGATTTGGAGTGCGTTGCTCCCAAGAGCCCGGTGTCATGCAAACCACCGGTGGATGTTGTGGGATTTCCTCCAGCTACAGCGATAGCTTGTGGCTCAGGAAACGGCTCGTCTTTCCGACTTTTGACCTGTTCAGCTGGAGAAATGTTCCCTGATTTCAAAAGTTTGGCTGAAGCAACGCTTAATTCCAGTCTCAAAAGACCGCAGATTCAGCCTCCAGAGCAACATCTAAACCCCCATGAGAAGTCATCTGTCTGAGACAAAAATCCAAAACCTCATGACAGTAACCTCTGCCGCAATCCCTCTATTTGATTACGCAGAAGTAGGTGAACATTTCCGTTCCTTGTGGACTAGAAGGAAGATGTAGGACTGTGCGTTCAGGCCACAGAGAAAAAAAAAATATAGTTAAACATGTTTTCATTCTAAAAATTGACGTGTAAAATAGATTATGACATGCTTTTTTTTACCAGGTCGGTCAAAATAGTGGACAACAAAAATATCTAGCGCCACCTCTGGCCTGTAGAATCTGAGATGAAGCTATCGGGTGTTTTATAATTTCTCTGAATGTTTCTCACCTTGTTTACAGGCTGAATTTGCTTGAGCATTCGCCTCTGGGATGATTGGCAGCTGTTTTAAAAGATCTTTCACTTTTAGATATTTTTTTTCTCTGTTGACTGATAGACTTCAGCTAGTTTGTAAATGGCCTTTTAACCCTCACCAGATTGATAAGCTGCACCAGAAGATTGTTTTTTTTCACCCTGACATTGTGTTATCATGCTCCAGAGCCGTAAACTGCTGTTTTTCTAGAGGTGCTTACTCTGGTGATGATCAGGTAATTATGACATTTGATCAGCACCTGGTTATGTGTGTGTGTGTGTGTGTGTGTGTGTGTGTGTGTGTTTACTTGAGAGTAGATTTAAATCATTTTACAACCTGTTAAAGACCATATTTTTACTATGTCCTGTATGACTGTAGGACCTGCAGCCATGTTCTAATTTAGGGTGTGTTGTTGGTTTGTTTGGTCTTTATTTCATGCAGCAGCAAGGAAAGTTTTTTTTTCTTTTCTTTCCAAGTCTGTTGCTGAATTAAAGCTTCCCTTTCAGACCGAACCCATTACGCTGTTATCTGATTGTGGTGCATCACTCAAACTGCACAGCTGCATCAACCCCCTTCTGTCAAACCCTGCCACATGCTGAGCCCTGGGCTCCTCCAGACTCCCTCACAATATGGCTGCCTGGTGTGCTCCACACACACACACATCAATTAGAGAAAAGGTTACCTTGCACTGCTGCTGGCTCCAAAAGAGGGAACACATGAGTGCCTGAGCTGAGCTACAGTCTAACACCTTTGGGTTTGTGCTTCTCCCACACCACCACCACCACCACCACAACAACAACTCTCTGGTTTCCACATGTATCCAGGTAATTTCCAACAGGTCACCTTCTCACTTTTTGGGTTGCTTTTTTGAAATAACAAAACCTGAATGTAAATTTGTTTATTTACGATGTAAATCTAATCCTGGGTAAAAAAAAACAAAAACCTGCCTCTGGTTCCACTGTTTTCTACCCATAATTAGGCTCGCTGGTATCAGGTTTAATATTTCTTTGGCAGTGGGTTTGTGTTTATGCCAGTGGATGTTTACTGGAGCAGTGGAGGTTAAACTCTCAAGACCCTCTTCTTTGTTGTTCATCAGATTACACTTTATGGCAATACCGCAAGCTACTGGTAAACTGGCATCAAAGTCATAATTACAGAAGAGCTTTATTTGTTGCAAGGTTGGAGGGAATTTGTGTTCATGTGTTTGTTTGCTTTTGTTCCTGCGTGTTTGAGTCGACATGAACTGTGCATTGGTGTCGGTCTTAAGAAAACCATGAGCTGGTTTGGGACATAGATTTGGAAAGAGTTGAAATAGACCTTCGTATTGTTTTGAACATTAGCAGGTGTTCAATGAAAATGACAAAAGAGAATCTTCTATAACTGCTAAATGGTGTTTAAGTTTGTGCTATCTGTCATTAGCAGTAAGATAATGAGGTGATAATTGGGGCTAATTTACTACATACACACATGATCCTAAGCTTCATTTCACTCCCTTCAGTCATCAAACTTCAAGCTTTCGTTTTTTAAGTTTGAGTTTTATGGGGTTTCTTTCAACAAAGGTTTTTCTTCACAATCTTCACAATCTTGGCTTGATATGTTAAGAGCAGAAAAATGTCATAGGTTTTTTTGCCAATATTTAAGCCAGCAGTCTCATTTCCAGTTTATTCATCTTGACCTATGCTTTGTAGTAATGATCTAGATCGCGAGTCTGCAAAGGGTGGCTCTTGAGTTGAAACAGGATCTTTGAACCTTTCACAATGCTGCTGAATAACTTTAGCTAAAAAAACAACTAATTTTGTATATAGATGTAATAAAAAAAGTTGTAAATCAAGGTTAGCAGTTGATCAATTTTTATGAAATACTTGATTTTCCACCATAGAATGATTCCAAAAGTACCAGTAATCGACTGCTAGATCGATTTTTCTTCCTATTGGGAGTAGAAACTAAGTTTTATGTTTTTCTTTAATTTAAACTAAAAAATAGAAATAAAATAATGATTCCCAAAAAATTACTACAGATTTGGTATAGTAGATATGCAAAATTAAAATTCAAGACAACCAATTTTTTTTATAGCCAGGCTCAGGGCAAAAATGTCTCTTTGGATTGTAAAGGTCGCGGACCCCTGATCCAAATGGTCTTGGTCATCAAGTTGATTATGAAAATAATCCAGTATTTTTAGATGTTGCTATCAGTTTAGATATTTTTATAAAAAGTAGATGTATATTTGTTCCCTCTGAAAAGGATGTCATCATAAAACATTTCATAAACTTTGGCAACCTTTCACAATAGTTATCCTTAAGGTACAAGTCCAATTCTTACCCATTTAAAATCAGTCCGAAATCAGCTCGAATCAATCAGGTTCTTTCCAATGTATCACGAAATCAAACTCTGATTCAGATCCAAGTCAAAACCACAATATACAGTCAAATTCAATGAAATAGAATATCTATTCCAACAAGGCTTGTTTGTCAGATTAAAAGAACCTTTAAGCAGGTATTAAGCATACATTTTATGAAGTCCAAACTTGAAGGCTCTGCAAACCACATCCTTCCTTTCCTGGATTTGAAGGACGGGTCAGGCTTATCCTTCGCAGCCTGATATTTGCCAAAATGTACTGCGGCTTGAACGAGAGATTTATGTTCTTGTAATAATGGCGGACGAAGGAGGAATGATAGAGAAGGAGAGGGGTAGAATATTAGATATAAGTATATTTAAATCTAGCTGTACAAAAACTAAAGGTTAAAGATGTTATGTTGTTAGGCTTTTGTCATTTGCTTATACATGTTTTTAATATAATTTTTGAAAAATGTTTTTTTTGCTAGGTGATAGGACAATTGCAGAGGTAAGTGTAGGGATAAGGCAATGTTCACGCTGCAGGCAAAAATTCATCAAATCAGGCTATTTTGCCCATATGCCCTTATCTGATTTTTTTTTTCCAGAGTCTGAACGGCACAAATCCCATTTTTTATTTCAAATCTGACCCAGATCACTTTCATTTGTGGTAATTAAATCAGTTTATATCTGATGTTTTTCAAAGTGACTTCAGTCGGAATCGTCATGTAGCATTAATATTACCTCCATTTAGAGGAAATAGATTGGTAAGATTAAAAGAGGACTTTAAACCTAAATCTACCAGGCACTTTGGGCTTAGTTGTGTCCTGGATATTGCTTTAAAATTTGGGTAAAACCCCTTAAAACTAATACATAAAAAATGTTAGATAATGTTTGTTCTAAAGAAGTCACTACTTGTAACAATTATGTAGTGTTTTTTATATTACTGCCCTATAAAAATGTATTGTTATAGGCCCAGCTCTTAATGTTCATCTCTTGTGAAGCAAACATCTTCTTTCTAAGAGCATTGTCAGACTTAGATGTGTGCTCGGTTTTTTTGCTGAAGAATGTCTGTCTCTACCTATTGAACCATAAAACCAGAAGTAAATGCAGTTCTTCAGTGATTTCAATCCATCCGCTATGATGTGGGTGTATTTTCAGCTCTGTAGAAGAAACAGCAGCACTACCCGAAGGCTCCTGCTGCTGCGCAGACTTTTGTTTGCCAGTAAATCTCATGCAGTCACTTTGTATCATTTGCTTTGTCTCATTTACCACTTGTATTGCTAAGGAGGGCAAGTTTGTTTTCTTTCAGCTTTTGTTGGAAGCTTAACTCCAGTTTTCCCGCTGCTCTCCGGTCCTTTTGTTTTTAGCATGCATTGTCTGCAGTCGTCTCTTTGTTCCCCTGCTCCTTTTTCTTTTTTTGTCCTCTCCAGCTGTCTCAGTACCTGCTACCCGTGGTGCTACCTTTGCCCCTTTCCGCAGAAATTGTTGCTCTGACAAGCGCCTCCACTCAGTATCCGTCTCACTCGGCTGGCTGCGCCCGCACAGATGTGTCCACGCCCGTCCTTTCCTGTCCCGCTTTCTGTGACACGGCCCTCATGTGTCGACCCCGTTTCGCCCCGCGGGTGACGCCTCTCCTCACTCCTGAGTCCTCTGCTGTCATCAGTGTCATCTGCTTCTCTTCTCACACTTTCTTGTTCTTTTGTTTCGGCTTGTTTTCCAGCAACTTTTGATCTGCTCCACCTCACACAGAAATTTGGCTGTGACTGTGAGCTTCTCAGGCTTTATTCTGTCTCTGCTGCCTCAATCCTTCTAATCTTTCTACAATTCCACCCTCTCGCTTTCATTGTTGGTTCTCCAAGTGATTCTCTTTATATCACATGTTTAAAATCTCACTTTATCTCACCTGGACTTTTATTATAATATTCTCTGTTGACCAGCTTCTCCCTTTGGTTAACTCTTTACCTCTCCAAATACTTTGTCTGGAATTTTAACAATAAAACAAAATTTTAGTACCACAAAGTATACTAATACTGTACATCTTACCTAAATCCTGAAATTTTATTTTATAATTTCCTGACGTTGTCCACACTGTACAGAGATGCTAAGTCAGTGTTAGCAAACACATAAAGCTGCATGTGAGGCAGAGGTCGTGCTATAATTTTTTGTTCTCAGACAATTTGACTGACGGGGTCAAAACAGTCAGGTCCTAATCAATACTCGTCAATTGTGTGATAATAACATATTTAGTGGTATTTAATTAAAATTACCATTAAATCTGTACAAAGTGTACAGAGAATCGACATTGTGCCATCACACTTTGAGCGGATTCATAGACATTTCTCCTGCTGTATCCTGAATGCTCCGCATGGAGCTGAACTGCGCTCCTGCTCATGTGTAATGGAGGCTGAATCCGCGCTCTGTTGCCAAACTGGAGACTGGAATTAGGAGCACCACTTCGGCCAAAGTTTTGAAACCAGGGAACATTTCTCTAAATAAAGTGATTGGAGTTTGGTAAAACTCTCAGAACGAGGGCTTTTCTGATGGCTTCAGTGGAAGGAAATCCCGCAGCATATGCTCTTTTTGCATCAGTGGTTAAGCTGCAGCGATCTGTCACTGCTGGTTTGTGTACGGTGCCATCACAGATGTGCTCCAAAGCTTCTGTAACTCTTCAACGCCCTGTCAGCTCCAGGATAGCGAGATGCATGGAGTACGATGTCTTGGTCTGAGATGAAGCTCAGAGGCTCTCATTGGAATCTTTGCTTTGGCTGATTCAATTACTAAACTCTGTGCAGAGAGTTGGAATCGTCTGCGCCTTCAAGTGGTCAGGGGTGTGAATTGCAATCTGTCAAAATTACAGATGACCATCAGATTTTTCCGCCACTGTTTACAGAAATGGTCAAATACACAAAATATTCAGATAATGCGACCCCTGGTGTGAGCCCAAACTATGATACAACCACTATTCTGTTTCTCTGTTGGGTTTAGGTTTTTCATTTTAAATGTGATGATGTGGGAAAAAGTATTTTCCTTTTTGTTACAGTAAGAATCTATCAGTATAGTGACCGGTCAGGTCAGTGTGCACTCCGCCTGGTCAGTGCGCTCTTAGCAGGACATCGGCCTGGCGAGCTGAGAACAAGTTCCTGTAAGTGTTTGTGTCCCCATCTGAGAGGAAACATCTGCTGTTTATTAGTGTTGTGTGCGTCAATCACGTGTATAACGTCAGTGGCAATGAGACGGTGATGAGAGAGAAGATTTGGATTTTTGGGACAGATTTGTTGGAGGTTTCTTCCTGTTAAAGGGGAGTTTTTCCTCTCCACCGTCGCTACATGCTTGCTCAGTATGAGGGATTGCTGAAGGATTGCTGTGGTTGGAAAGTCTGCATCAACGGGGCCCAACCTCACGCCAATGACTGACGCAATCTGCTGGGATTCCTTAAATAGGAAATTTTTTTAAATGATTGGAATGTTTGTATAAATGTATTGAAATGACTTCTTGTTAAGTGCCTTGAGATGACATCTGTTGTGAATGGGCGCTATATAAATAAATTCAATTAAATTGAATTTGTATAGTTGAACTGTCCAGTGAATGGTGCAGTATGTAATCAATAATCGGACCAGCTGAAGGCTGCATTATCGGATCTGGATGTCAGAGTATTTTTTTAACTCCTGTCTCTTGATGAACTTTTGTTCCTTTGTTCCTTTTGGCACGTTTTTCAAACAGGAAATGTAGGCGGAGTAAGACTCTGGTTGGGGGGTGAGTTGTCCTTTAAGGTGAAGAAACAGGAACCAGCTAAGGAATCTAAACGGATGGAACAGGTTTTTGGAGCTGGACCAGGAAGAGAAAATCCTGGGGCGTGCTAACTTTCCTTTCTAGGGAGCGGTCCGAGACGTCTCCAGCATCAGTCCAGAGAAAGAAAAAATCCAAGGAGGTGGACCGAAACCAGTGACTAAAGCAAGGAGTGTTTGCATCTTAAATAAAGACACCCCAATTTAAACATTGTATACTTTTAAGGCAGACCTCTTCTCGGGCAAATGTGGCAAGATGAGCCGGACCAAAAATCTATGCATGTAAGATTTTGTGAATTTTTACCTTGTAATTAAATCTTTGAACTTTACTAGTTTTCTCCTGACTTCTGTTTCCAGAAAAGAACCCACTCTAACACCTTGCAATCTGAAAGACCAAAGATAGATCAATAAAATACAAGAATTTAAATAATGTTGGAACAGTTCCTTCTGGAAAAAGAGAATTTATTTTCTCGATGAAATGTAACATGTTTCAGTAAAGGTAAAATAATAAATAAATAGTTGGAAACATAAAAAAGCGGATCAACAATTAGATTTTTTCATTGAATATTAAGGGCGGTATAAATCTTTATTATCTTTTGAGAGATGCCTGTCTCCAACTTTGCAGTATGGTGGCCCCACAGGGAACTGTGCTGGCATCATTCTTCTTCTTCCTTTCATCCTCTACACTGCAGATTTTTCCATCAACTCCCCAGGCTACTATCTTCAGAAATTCTCTGATGACTCAGCCCTAGTCACCTGTGATGAGGACCACTCAGAGTACAGACAGTGGACTCAGACCGGTACCAGCAGAACCACCTGCTGATCAACGTGGGGAAAACCAAGAAGCTGTGTATACATTTTCCCACTTACCATAACTCATTGCTGTGACACCTGAATTTCCCACTGTTGGACAATAAAGGATATTTCTATTCTATTCTATTCAATGCCAGTCTCATTTTCCTTCTTTCTTGAACGAAAATATTGCAGGATTTATTGTTAAATCCAGAATGTTCATCTCCGGTGTGTGCCCAATATGATACGTATATTGATATACTGCCAACGATCCCATTAATTTTTAACGCATAGTTTAAAAAAACGAAACGACATGATTAGATTCACTCCTCTATTACAATGCAGTCCCATCCACAGATTTTAAGGTAAACAAACGGTGCTTCTGTCTGATTCATGCAAATAAATAATACAATGCAGCCAAGTACTTTCATAAAATCTGACTTGCACTGAATAAAGACACTGGGCTGTGATTAGCAGTCCATTCAGTCCTTCGGCAATAAGCAGCAAACATACAAACTTACACCAGTATCGTTATTAATGAAAGTCAGCTGTAATGGCATTAAGGTAGCTTAGATGTGCTGAGAATGTGTTCCTAGACTGTGAGTAACGAGCCAGTAACCCTGTCAGGATATCCTTTAAAAAGGCATTGATGTCTGTAATTGTTTGTAAATGAAGTTCGTAGCCAGAGACGAGTCTGAACCTGAGGCAGGTAAAGTTGGACTACAGTTCGTACTCCACATTCACATCATGTCACTCTCTCAAGGGTGTAGCAAGGTTACATGTGCTAATTTATACTTCACTTGTGTTTGCATTTTTATTACCTCTGCTATCTTTAGCACAATATTGTTGTTTGTGATGTGTGTCTTACCCAGTCTATGCCTCCTGCAGTGCTAGTCTCCCAGCTAACAAAACATATATGTCAACAAGAGTAATAACCCCCAAAAATCATCTAACAGGGTGGAACTTGTTTCTAAATAAAACCGTAGAGTATCTCGTTAGTAAATGCAAGGATGTGAAAACCAAAGCGTTCTAGAATTCATCCTATAAAACGGCATCTTTTCACAGCTGCTCTACAGATGAACTGAAACACTTGCACGTCTGCGCATCAAAGCAGATCTGTTCATCTTAGCACTCCTAATCAATAATTGTGTCTCTAAGATGGAAGCTCCTTGTATCTATGAGGATCTAATCCCACCTTTCATGTTAGCTGCATAACGGCTATTAGGAGAGGTTTCCTGCTGCCAACCCCTGCACTCCTTCCAATAAAGTCTTTTATCCACATTAAACTGGCATATGTGCTCCTTGCCTTTAAACCGGGACATTTAGCTTCTAGTTTAGTTTTTCTTCATTGTGCCTTCTGCTGGTATCTTTTTTCTGGTGCCTACTTCCTTTCGAAACCTTCATCTCTGTATTGGTTAATCAGCTTCATCTGTATCTAATTATACCTGCCTAAAAAGTCAATCAGACAGCTGCAGCTGATCCAGAACGCTGCTGCTCGTGTTCCTCACTAGAACCAGGAAAGTAGAGCACATCACCCCAGTTCTACAGTCCTTACACTGGCTCCCTGTAGCTCAGAGAATATACTTCAAAATACTTTTACTAATTTATAAATCATTGAATGGCTTACCACCAAAGTATGTTGAAGACCTGTTGTCATGGTACCAACCCCCAGACCACTCAGGTCCACTAATCAACTCCTAATCATCCGTAGAATTAGAACCAAACATGGAGAAGCAGCGTTCAGTTTCTATGCTCCTCTAATCTGGAACAAACTTCTAGACAACTGCAAAGCTGCTGAAACACTGAGTTACATTAACTCAAGGCAAAAAAAAACTATCTCTTTAGAGCTGCCTTTCATTAACTGATTAATAGTAGCTGGAACTTCACAACAGCAGTATTTTTATGTTCTTTATGTTTCTGATGTTGTTTCACGTTTTTATTGGGGTTTTTTTGTTGCTGCTTTTATTTTTCCCCTAATTACCCAACGCACCTTGAATTGCCTTGTTGCTGCAAGTGTGCTATTCAAATAAATTTGCCTTGCCTATTTGTGGATTTTTTTTGTAGTTGTTGAGTATAACATTTTCAAAAGAAAATGCAGCTTGGGAAAGTGAGATGAGATGAGCAATGGTACTTGACGCGCTAATGGTTGTCTCACCTGTATCCCCAGGAGCAGACATAAGGAAGACTGTAGATGTTAGCTTCTGTCGTAGTGCTAAGACAGTTTCCACTATGCGTATTAATGGACAGTAAGTTATATGTGTTGCTTGAATTAATAAAATAGATAGTTCTAAGTATTTTCAGGGAGTCTCAGTTATTCGCAGATTTTAACTATTGGTGGGTGGTTGTGGTCCTTAACCCCGGCAAAAATTGAGGTCCACTGGACTTATCTGGTTATGTCTCTTTAACCAGTTTGTCTTTCTTGTGACAAATATTCTGTCCTGTCGACCCAGTAGTGTAATATTTAAAATATTTTTACCATGACTCCAGCCTTGTGAACTGGATTGATCTACCATTTCAGACTTATTATATATTTACCAAACCCGAGCAATAAAATATCCACCACATTAGTCTAGAATTTGATTCCAGGCTGCCTGTTTCTGTGTTTAAACTGATAAACAGTGTCACTGTAATGAAAGGAAGAGAGGCACGTTTAAATTAACGGCTTTTAAAAAGCTGCCTTCCTAATTTTGCATTCAAATGATATTTCTCTGTATCAAAAGTTTGGCTTGGAAAGGCAGAGTGTGTGGGCTACAAAGTAGTCATGCTGGGAGCTTGAATATCACCCAGTGACTAACACATATGACAAATCCCTACACTGTTCTACAAGCATATTAATTCGGTGCTTGTAGGTCTGTGCTGGTGTTGAATAGCATGTTAATCTCTGGAAAGTTTTGTCAAAGGAATTGTGTCATTTACATAGAAAAATATGAGCATCCAGCTGAGACAAGTTTAACTTCAACATTATAGAAAATGTGTAACATATGAATGTATTTCTAATTACAATTACATTTGGATCTTGCAGTGATTTAGTGCTTTATTACATGGAACCTAATGCTCAAATAAGCTCATATTGCTTTAACATGATTCATGCTTTTTACCTTCTTCTATAAAAGTTGCCATTGAGAAACTATTGTTTTGGTTCGTACTCGATTGTGTAAAAATTCATATCTATCAACAAACAGGCCTCTTCATCACTTTCAGTTGTTCCAAAACTCTGCAGCAAGACTCTTAACTGAAACAAACAGAAGAGCCCATATTACTCCTGTTTAATGACCATAGGTGCATTTCCACTATTGGAACTGGACCTTCAAGGTAAGTGCATGTCCCCACTGCACCGGGCTGGCCAGACAAGGCGATTTTCGGAGCCATTTCCGAAACCAACCAGTCTTGGGATATGTACTTGAAAATGGCCCTGTAGAGTCGCTAGGCGGGAGCTGTGGTTAATTTATGCTCATTGGTTTCATCAAGTTCAACTTGATGAAAGTCGAGTGCACTTTGACTAGTCGCTGTGATGTCATAAAACCGCAGGAGAGGAGTAATTATTTTAGTTTAGTGACACCCCATCACCAGCTGGAATGTTTTCTGTTTCTCGTTAATAACATTTGCAGCACTAATTAGCAAGATCTTTAAGGCACAAGGACACAAATGGAGGAGAATAACAATGATAAGGAGAAAAAGGACAAATTAGCTGCTCTGCAGCAACCAGAGAATCACATCAGTGTGTCAATATTCCTCCTCAGTGGGTTGGAGAGCCTCATTACAGATGAATATTCCCAGTTTGCATTGATATATGTGCAGAATCTGCATGGCAATGGGTCCCCAGTGTGCTGTGTACTGATAACACCAGTAAAATAAATGATTAAGCTAACAAGACAGACGCACAGAAAAAGGGATGAGTGTGCAGGTACTCCAGCAGAAGAGTGAAGCAGGGAAAAATAAGAGTTGCAGCGTGCCGTCAGCCCTCCCTGTTAATACAAGCATATGGCTTTATGACTACAATAGAATTGTCTCTCTGACATACATTATACCCTGCAGATTTTATTGACCCTGAAGTACTGCTGGTGGATTGCATTGTTATTGGAGAAATGCAATCTATTGGAAATATGGAAATTACATCTCCATAATGTGTCTCTTGTAATCTTTTCCCTTCTTTCTTTCCAAAGGGCACAATTCTGTCACTGCATCATGCTTGTGTCTGTGTTTGTATGTAAACATGGGGAAAATGATTGGAGACGATTTCACCGTGGCTACTGGTAGCACACATCCCAGCAAAGCTTCTAACTCTCATAGCTTCAGGTCAGCTGTTTCCCAGCTGTGAGAAATGCCAACAACAGTTTCTGAATTACAGTCTGAGTGAAACTGAAGTGAAGTGATTCGTTGCGCTTCAACAACCAGGCAGGTTTCGAGATAAACAGCAGCCACCACATGGCCTTTGTTGGAGAAAATCAGTTGGTCCTGAATGTTAAAATGCTTCTGATTGATAATCAGACACATGGGAGGGAGATGTGATTAATGTTCATCAGAAGTTTTAGAGTGTGTACACGTGCACATTGTATTGGCCTCTAGCTGCCCCGCAGCGTACAAACTGTCTGCAGACATCATGGAGGAAGGCCCGTATTGTGTGAAGGACAAAAGCGACGTGTGCCACCGGTGGGAGATAGCAGTGATTTATGAGGGGCTGTCACTGCAGCGGCAGGTAAACACGCGCTGTGGAGGTCTGTCTGCCACTTCAACGGCACGCTGGGGCTATACGAGGAGACCGGCAGGAACAAACAGCACATTCATAAATCCACTGGCCATTTAATGTTAATATGATGAATATTCCCTGATTTGACCAAAGTGGTGGATATAATCGAACCCACAACTTCCAGATTGCAAGATGACTGCAACCTTGAGTGACATTCTGGTCCACACTCCATACCTGACGGCGGTGGTGATGCATCAAATTGTTGTTTGCCAGACGCCAATAAACATCACAAAGAAGAAAAAGAAAAGAATACTGGCCACGCCTACCTTGACTTGCGACCCCTGGCAGGAAGGTGGGGGGCCAGAGAGAGGTGAGCGCATCTCGGCTGGTGGAAGCTAACTGTTAACAACTCAATGGCATAGTAGAACACCATGTCGGGCTTGTCTTATTTGGGGACAAAGCTCATCAGTGTTGCACTTTTTACCCAAGAAAGAGAAGCTGATTAAGAAACAGTTGGAATGTGTCTTGGAACACCACCAGCAAAGTAAGTTAAGTTAATTATTTGATCGAAGGTAGCATATGAGTCGCATTGCTGTTAGCCAATCAGAGACGAGATGTTTGCATATCGTGAATAGTATTCAGTTAAACTCATGATCCTGACGCAAGACAGAATTTTTTCCACATCAAACAACTCACAAGGCATGAGACCTTTAAAGTTGCTGCATTGGCTCCCTGTGCATTTTAGGATCGATTTTAAGATTATTTTATTAGTTTATAAATGTCTTAATGGTCTTGGTCCTTTTAATTTATTTGACCGTCTTTTAAATTATGAACCCTCACGGTCCTTAAGGTCCTCCGGTACTGGCTTTTTACTTGTTCCAAAAGTCAGACCTAAGGCATACGGCGAAGCCTCGTTCTACCAATATGGCCCTTGTTTGTGGAACAGCCTGCTGGAAAAGCTCAGGGCCGCGGAAACTGCTGATGAAGAATTACCTTTTTAGCTTGGCTTTTGAGTAATTGAATTATTTGATCTATTTTAGTTTCTTTTTTTAATTTACTTTTATTTATTTTTAATGTTCTGTGTTAAAGTGTTTTTAATTCTTTTATACAGACTAACTCCAGTGTTTTCTTCATGGGGATCATTTGCCCTTATATTTGTACCACAGAAAAGACAGAAGTAAAAGACAAAAAAAAAATATCTGTTACCTGGAAACTGAGACTCCTTTTAAAAAATCTTTCTCCCTGTGCAACGGGATATATATTACAATTGATGCATAGTCACTGAGACTGACAGAGCTGAGTTTACTGGTGGGTGTGAAGAATGGCTGGTTAGACAAGGTGGAGTTTAAGGTATCCGATGTCAGACATTCACAAATATGAAACCAAGCCTGTGAGAGGCAAGCCAGACCTGGACTGGGGACATTTTTAGCTACTGTAAAGTCAACTCAGAGGACCCCCTAAATTCAGTTTCTTTGCCCTGTTTAAAGAAGGAAGATTCTGAGCACCTGGAGGAAGACATGTGCATCACCTTAACAGAGGTCACTGTGGCAGTTAAAAAGCTTCCCAGCACCTCCCTGGATCAGATTAATCCAGAGATGATTAAGGCGTTAGTCATTGTAGGACTGTCATGATTGACACACCTCTTCAGGTGTGTGGGGGACACATTCACAGAGGCAGGCCAGAACTATGGTCCAAATCTAATAAAATGTACTGGAGAGAGTGTTTCAACTTTCAAGGCTCCCTGTAAGGCTTACTCTAGAGCAGTGGTGCCCAACTCCAATCCTCGAGAGCTACTTTTGGATGAATCTCTGCTCAAACACACCTAAATCAAATGGCCGAATCCCCAGCTATTATGGCCATAATTCATCAGCAGTCATTCAGGTCTGCAGAGGCCTGATAACGAGCCATTTATTGGATTCAGGTGTGTTGAATAGGGAATGTGCCTAAAAGTTGCAGGATAGTAACTGTTCAGAACTGGACCTTGGCAGAACGGCTCTAGAGTGTTGGAAAGAAGGGTCTGACTGGTGAACCTTAGATTCAGGAGGAGTGTCAGAGTGTCAGAAAGAGGAGTTTAGCTGGGGGGGCTGTGGCTTATTCTGGGGGGCAGTAAACAGTCTTTTTGTTTAACCCCTTTGCGCTTTTATGTCCCATGGGTGGTACGTTACATACTTCCAGGTCAAATCTGTCTTTTTTGCAACACCCTTTTGTATGTACACATACATATTATACTAGGCCAATAATTCAATAAAAATATATACTGAACAATAGAAGTGTGGGCTGAAGAAAAAGGGTCAACACTGAATATAACAATAGTGAACAGAATAAAAAACAGGAAATACTACGGTCAACAACGTTGTCGTGGCGGGACATAAAAAAGCATCAAAGCCTACAATTTCAATTAAAAACATATTTAAAACATTTTTAATCAATAACATCATGGTTAATAACACTAGTCTTTTCACTAAGGTCTTTTAACTTGATTTGTTTTTGTTTCAGTTTCAACTTTTAGATATGATAAAAACAGGTGTTTAAATAAAAGGTTGAATTGAATTTAGTTGCTTTATTAAAATTTGTTCATTAAATAGTAGTATAAAATGACCAGGTATGCACTTGAAATATGTTTTCTATATCTTTTAATAGTTATTGATAATTATCAATATCGATCAATGTATCTTCTTTTTATTGATATGCTCTTTTTCTATATCATCCAGCCCTATATTAAACATCTTTGGAAAGCTACGATTCATGTGATTCAGTTTATTTATGTTGCGCCGATTCACAACAGATGTCCTCTCAAGGCACTACTAGAAAGTCATTTCAATACAAACATTCCAATCAGTTTAAAGTTTTAGCTAGTTTTCTATTTAAAGAATCCCAGTAGATTGCATCAAGTCATTGACTGGAAGTTGTGCCCCATTGATACAGACTCCAACCACAGTAATCCCTCATACTGAACAAGCATGTAGCGACAGCGTAAAGAAAAAAACTCCATGCCACTGATATATGCCAATCAAGAATACAATCATAACTGTAGCTATTAAATACTTTTGTCAAACCACTCATAAAGAAAAATAATGTGCAACTCACAGTTCAAAGACACATATCATTGACAGAACAGAACAATCTCCAACAAAAACGGTATTTTTGTGTCTACAAGGTTCCAATCAATGTACTCCAGTAAAATAGCTAGTCCACAAGAAGTCTTACATCCACAATCTAATATAATCTGCTGCTCAAAACCTTGACAATTCCATTCCTTGTGTGTATTTCTCACCAGGCTTTCATTATAACTACCATTTGCATGCTCACGTTAGCCCAAACATAACACAGCTGTGCCCTTCTTCTTCTTTGTGATGTTTATTGGTGGCTGGCAAACAATAAATTGGTGCATTATTGCCATCGACTAGTATGGAGTGTGGACCAGAAATGTCACCCAAGGTTACACTTGCCTCTCTAAGACTGGTGATGCATTACCATCGTCCCTGCTAGCGCTAGTTTTGCTCTTGTTTTTATTAAGCAAAACTCTAATGTCCATTTTGGCATACAACCGTATTGTTATCTTTTTTACTGCCTCCAACAGTCCCAATTAATAGTATACAGCACCCTCAGCTGGTTGTTTTGGGTCAATATATTTCATGGTTGCATCTTAATGTATATGGGTGTTGTAATCTGTCTTGGGTGGGCCCGATAAATGGATGGGTGGGCTCAGACCCCATGGCCTGCCAATTGGCACCGGGCCTGGGGAGTGTGGTTCATCCAGAACTTCACTCTTACTGCAAAGTCAAATTGGTCCTGCAGGTTTCATTTTGACCATGTGTCCATTTTTGGGGCATAACTGTGGGGAAATTGAGTGCCAGGGATGCTTGTAAGCCCAATCTGGTCCTTGTAAACCCAGAGCAGTGTGTGTGTCCACCTTCTCAACCTGAAGTCAACCTTGTTTGAAGTGCATATTGGACTCTTGCAGTACTACCCCTTGTCACAGACATCTCTTCAGCAGTCGAGCACTACAACTCACATCCCAATCATGTCCTTCTGAAGGTTTTGAATGATTTTAGATTAGACTATGATGCTCAGAAGGTGACAGTGTTGGTTCTACTGGATCACCCGTTTAGAACAGACTGGCCTCTCTGGTGCTGTTCACAAATGGTTCACATCCTATCTCACGGACAAGACTTTTATGGTAAGTTTAGATACCTGTTCCTCTAAGGTCCACAAGATCACCTGTGGTGTGCCTTAGGGTTTAATTTTAGGCCCAGTGCTTTTTAACCTGTATATGCTCCCTCTTGGCAGTGTCTTTAGAAGACATGGACTTAACTTTCACAGTTATGCTGATGATACACAGTTGTACATCTCCATGTCTCCTGATGACACAAGGCCAATGGATATACTTTTTAACTTCATTTTAGACATCAAATTCTGGATGACAGAACACCTTCTCCAGCTCAACCAGGACAAAACAGAAGTTTTAGTCATCGGTCCTGAGGCTCAGAGAGAAACTTTTACCAAAACTACAATCACTGTCTTTTATCCATCCTTACAAGTGAAGAATCTGAGCATGATTATTGACTCTGAGCTGACTTTTATCCTTCACATTAAAAACATTACTAAAATAGGTTTTTATCACCTAAAGAACATTGCCAGAGTCCGCCCCATTATCTCTTGGGCCATTACGGAGACATTGATTTATGCTTTTATCACCAGTAGAACTGATTACTGTAATGACCTGCTTTCTGGTCTTCCCAAAAAGAGTTTATCCAGTTTACAACTCCTACATAATTCAGCAGCACGTGTCCTGATGAAGACCAGGAGGTGGGAGCACATTTCACCTGTTTCAAACTCATTGCATTGGCTCCCGGTACGTTTTAGGATACATTTTAAGGTTCTTTTTAATGGTATTTAAGTGTCTTAATGGTCTTGGGCCTTCTTATCTTTCTGAACTGCTTTTACCAAATGAACCTCCGCGGTCTCTGCACTCCTCTGGCAGTCGTCTACTTGTCCTCGTCAAAATCAGGACACACTGATGAGGCTTCTTTTTCAGTCTTATGGCCCTCACCTCTGGAACAGGCTGCCGGAGGACCTCAGGGCCACAGAGAACGTTCATGCTTTTAAAAGCAGGCTCAAGACTCACCTTTTTACCCTAGCTTTTAACTGATTATTATTGTCTGTCTATTCGCTTTTCATGTTTTATTTGCTTTTATTGATCAGTGTTTTACTACTTGGTCTTGTATTTATCCCGTTAATTTTATTTATTTATTTACCTATCTACCAATCTATTTATTTGTTTATTTATTTGTGTATTTCAACATGTGATCCTGTTGTTTTACACAGATAATAAATAAATAGACACATCGTTCCAGTGTTTCCCCTGTGGGAGCCCTCTGCCTCGGGAGCGGTGGTCTGCTGTGGCTGCTCTCCAGGTGGTGCTTGGGTGGAGGTCAGGGTCCCAGCCTCCCCTCCTCTGGACACCCTGGGTCAGTGCCTCAGCTGCTGCTATTGATCCGCTGCTGCTGGTGCAGATGGCTCCCTTGATGGTGTTTCTTTACCTAACCTGGCTCATCTGTACTTGGCCAAGTGACCATTTTACTGTCTATTTTAATGTAATTTTAACGTTGCTTCTGAGTGTGTCCGCACATGGGGATAGGATTCGGGGGAGGGGGATATAAATGTGTTGTTGCTTAAACTTGTTGGGGGGGGGGTGACATATGTGGGGTAATTTTTATTCTGTAAAGCACTTTGAACCACATTTTTTTTGTATGAAAAGCGCTTTATAAATAAAGTTTGATTGACTGATTAATTGATTGATACAGTGTTTCTTAGGGCAGACCACCAGCAGCAACATTGGAAGTGTTTTGGGTGCTTCCGTATTTAGAATTACAGTCAATTTAAGTGTCCTTTTACCTATGAGGCATTAAAGCTGTGGTCCGTAGTGTGTCATCAAGGAGAGTAGGAGGAGATTTTGAAATGTGAACAACTATAGCTCCTGCCCCTGCTCCCCCTCCCCTTCTGGAAGGAGCTAAAAGCCACGCCTCATACCACGCACACGCACGGAAAGCGGAGTCAACAGACAATGGAGTTTAATTGAGGGAAAGATGTTGTTTGTTTTTTTTTTTACCAAAACCCTCTGTCTTCATTTTCACTGGTTTGCTAAGTTGACTGAGGCGTGTCACCCCGTAGTGCACGCTAGTTAATGGAGCGCATTCTTGTTGATCAGCTTCCACTTGTGGATAAGCAAATATATTAGCCAACGCTATAGGTAAATGTAAATGATTTGTTTTGCTGTAGAAGCCAGGGGAGGGACTTAGGGGAAATATACATTCTGAAAGATTGCCTACTTTATATCAAAGAGCAGGGTTAGATAGTCAAATGTAAGCATTTTTTTATTTACTTTTTATTGTTTAAACTACGTACCCCAGCTTTAAGGGAGACTCAAAAATTAAAGAAACAGATAATAACCAAGGTTTTAGAAGAACAACTAAGGTTCCTTTCATTGAAACTAAACAGCCTACAAAACAGCCATGAGAAAGCATCTGTGCTGAATTTTATACACCTGTGGCCATGGAAGGGATTGGGACAGCTGAATTTAATATTTTGGATAGGTGAGTGAATACTTTTGGCAGTATAGTATATTTTGAGAGAAGTTTTCATATCTATAGGCAGGGTACTTTATAGACTTATTCCGACAACTCCAAAAACATTTGACATCTACATTATGAACCCAGCAGTCCCTTCAGAGGCCCATTCCAGTATGACTCACCGTCACTGTCTGCAGGAAGCTCAAATAAAAAGCCGGTAAGGAGCGAGAAATACAAGATGTCCAAAAATGGTCACAACTAGAATAGAAAACCGAGGTTCTCAACCGCGCTGTATTCATAAAGAACAGTGGTGCCTTTCTGAGACGCTTTGGACACATTGAGAAGAAGGAGTATTTTCTACAATCATCCTTTACTCCTTAGAATGTTGAACTGTATCTCAGGTCCTTTTAATTCTGTACCTCTAAGAACCCAGTATCTATATATATATATATATATATATATATATATATATATATATATATATATATATATATATATATATATATATATATATATATATATATATATATATATATATATATATATAGATAGATAGATAGATAGATAGATAGATAGATAGATAGATAGATACAGTCGTGGCCAAAGATTTTGAGAATTACATAAATATTGGAAATTGGAAAAAAGTTGCTGCTCAAGTTTTTATAATAGCAATTTGCATATACTCCAGAATGTAATGAACAGTGATCAGATGAATTGCATAGTCCTTCTTTGCCATGAAAATTCCACTGCATTTCATTGGTGTCATTAAAGGACCTGCTGAGATCATTTCAGTAATCGTCTTGTTAACTCAGGTGACAATGTTGACGAGCACAAGGCTGGAGATCATTATGTCAGGCTGATTGGGTTACAATGGCAGACTTGACATGTTAAAAGGAGGGTGATGCTTGAAATCATTGTTCTTCCATTGTTAACCATGGTGACCTGCAAAGAAATGCGTGCAGCCATCATTGCGTTGCATAAAAATGCCTTCACAGGCAAGGATAATGTGGCTACTAAAATTGAACCTCAATCCACAATTTATAGGATTATCAAGAACTTCAAGGAAAGAGGTTGAATTATTGTTAAGAAGGCTTCAGGGCGTCCAAGAAAGTCCAGCAAGCGCCAGGATCGTCTCCTCAAGAGGATTCAGCTGCGGGATCGGAGTGCCACCAGTGCAGAGCTTGCTCAAGAATGGCAGCAGGCAGGTGTGAGTGCATCTGCACGCACAGTGAGGCGAAGACTTTTGGAAGATGGGCTGGTGTCAAGAAGGGCAGCAAAGAAGCCACTTCTCTCCAAAAAAAACATCAGGGACAGATTGATCTTCTGCAGAAAGTCTGGTGAATGGACTGCTGAGGACTGGGGCAAAGTCTTATTCTCCAATGAAGCCTCTTTCTGATTGGGGCATCTGGAAAAAGGCTTGTCCGGAGAAGAAAAGGTGAGAACTACCATCAGTCCTGTGTCACGCCAACAGTAAAGCATCCTGAGACCATTCATGTGTGGGGTTGCTTCTCATCCAAGGGAGTGGGCTCACTTACAATTTTGGCCAAAAAACACAGCCATGAATAAAGAATGGTACCAAAACACCCTCCAACAGCAACTTCTTCCAACAATCCAACAACAGTTTGATGAAGAACAATGCATTTTTCAGCACGATGGAGCACCGTGCCATAAGGCAAAAGTGATAACTAAGTGGCTCGGGGACCAAAATATTGAAATTTTGGGTCCATGGCCTGGAAACTTGGCAGATCTTAATTCCATTGAGAACTTGTGGTCAGTCCTCAAGAGGCGGGTGGACAAACAAAAACCCACTAATTCTGACAAACTCCAAGTAGTGATTATGAAAGAATGGGTTGCTATGAGTCAGGATGTGGCCCAGAAGTTGATTGAGAGCATGCCCAGTCGAATTGCAGAGGTTCTGAAAAAGAAGGGCCAACACTGCAAATACTGACTCTTTGCATAAATGTCATGTAATTGTCAATAAAAGCTTTTGAAACGTATAAAGTGCTTGTAATTATATTTCAGTACATCACAGAAACAACCGAAACAAAGATCTAAAAGCATTTTTGCAGCAAACTTTTTGAAAAGTAGTTTCTGTGTCATTCTCAAAACTTTTGGCCACAACTAGATATCTTTATATCATCACATCTTTATAAGTAAATATATATATATATATATATATATATATATATATATATATATATATATATATATATATATATATATATATATTTACTTATAAAGATGTGAGAGGCCTGTAATTCTCATCATAGGTATACCTGAACTACAAGAGGCAAAATGAGAAAAATAAATCCCCACAAAATCACAATTCATGAGAATTTATTTGCAAATTATGTTGGAAAATAAGTATATGTATAAGTATATTTTCTGGTGTCTTTTGACAGCTCTTTGGTCTTGGCCATAGTGGAGTTTGGATTGTGACTGTTTGAAGTTGTGGACAGGTGTCTTTTATACTGATAACAAGTTCAAACAGGTGTCATTAATACAGGTAATGAGTGGAGGACAGAGGAGCCTCTCACAGAAGAAGTTACATGTCTGTGAGAACCAAAAATCTTGGTTCTTTGTAGGTGATCAAATACTTATTTTCCACCATAATTTGCAAATAGTTTATCTAGAAATCAGACCATGTGATTTTCTGGATTGTTTTCCTCATTTTGTCTTTCATAGTTGAGGTAAACCTATGATGAAAATTCCAGGCCTCTCTCATGTTTTTAAGTGAGAGAACTTGCACAGTAGGTGGCTGACTAAATACTTCTTTACCCCACTGTGTATATATGTATATAGATATATACGTTCAGTTTTTTATGTATTCAATGAGTAACTGGAAATTTGATGTGTTAGAATTTATTCAAATTATAACATTAATTCTGTACTATTGTCCACATCTGATTTGATTTTGCAAAGAGTAGTTACCAACATTCCAAACTGACAGATTTGAGGAATTTAAAAATGAATAATGACATGTCAACAAAATGATACTGAAGCATCATCTACAGAATCAAGGCCCTGGGGTGAGAAAGTGTGTTTCTACATCATTACCTCAAGCACAAGATAAATCTCTCAGTTGGTCTTGAGAAGAATCATAATACATGGAATAAAAACAGATCCTAAGTCCAATTTTCATGATTGCCTCTCCTTTGACTGGGTACTTTTTGTCAAGCTTCAAACTAAAGGGTATAGAATGGGGTTGTGACGGTACACAAAAATCACTGTTTGGTACATATTTGGGGTTTTAAATTTAAGGTTTGGTTTGCTTTCGGTACACTTTAATAGCATAAGCATATGACTTTTTTATCAGCATTTAGCTAAGAAGTTTTTTTTCCAATATAAAAACTTAAAAAAACAGTCAGTGTTAAATGTTTAGAAGTTTTGAAATCATACTTTGCCCAAATAAAACATGCTTAAATGACTTTGGAGTTGTTTTTGATATTTTGACAGCCTAGTCTTCCAGCTGTACTTGAATGCAGCATGGGTGGTTGCTAGGAAAATCCCTTCTCATCAACGAGGATTCCGCTGACTTGCGTTTCATACAAAATACTACTAAAATGCTACTGATAGCCTTGTGGATGTCAGCTGGTTTTTCTCTAGTATAAGTGATGTTTACGTTCAGATTGACATTGGTTCAGGTGAATCATTCAGTTCAGCAAAGTGTGTTATGGACCTTATTCCTGTTGAAATATGAGTTCACAGACAAAGTTCTGGTTCGGTCCATCTTTCTTTTTCTACTGAAGCTGCATGAGAAACCAGTAATGTTCCAAAGTAATAGAGTTAAGTGACAGCTGGGAGTCCTTTCTGTTTTGGTGTCACTTTTTAAAGTTGCGCTGCAGAACGTTGCACTGCACCCGGAGTTCCGCACATCAACATTCTGCATGTGTTCAGGTAGAAAACAACAGAAGTCGTTTGCCACACGTGCATATCGAACTGACAGGGCCGTACAGAAAAATCAGAATACATATAGTCTAGAATCATACATAAAGAATATAAAAAAGGTATTGGAGATAAGCTAAAAAGCTGTTATAATAAAAAGGCCGAGCACCAACTTTTGTTCATAAACATGAAGTCAATTAATATACCGAGTTTTAATAAGAAAGAAATCTATTTGAAACCCTGAAACCACAAAAAACTTGGAATATTTTCTCTGAAAAAGCATTAAGGAATTGAAGATGACACAGAATAAAGCATATCGGTGATATTTCACCAGCATTTGCTAGGAAAAAAGGGTATAGCTGTGCTCTTTCAAAGAAAAATATTTTGAGCTTTATTCTATTACAGAAGCTATTAAATCTTGTTGTTTCTATGCCACAGCGAAATGTAGTTTTTCCCTAAAATGGATGGTTATTTTTCTTTTAGGTGGGATTCTTTATAACACATTAGCTGTTAGTAATGCAGGTGACTTCATTTGAATGAAACAGCTTAACGTCAGGGTCAATAGACAGTCAGAAAGGGGCAGCAGGCTGCTGTGAAGTTTTTTTAGATAGACTTGTTTAAAAGAGGGCATCCATTATCAATATGAAATATTTCTTGCAATGTAAACATTTATTTTGATATATCTGGAGGTTAATTAACCACAAAAACGATTTCTCAGGGACAGCTCAGTTGAAACCTTTAAACACATTTACCCTTCCACCACATCCCCCTCATCTACCAACTCCTACTCAGTAAACAAGCTGGTAGATGATTTCCTCACGAAATCTCAGACATCATTGATTTGATTGCTCCGACTAAAGTGAAAGCAGTCTCAGGTAGAAAGAAGTCTCTGTGGACAAGCGATCCACTGGTACGTAGTGAAAAAAGGGAGTGTCGACGAGCCGAGAGAAAATGGCGGAAAACTCGACTCCAGGTTCACTGTGAGATCTACAAAGAGAGACTGAATAGATATCAGTTATCTTTAAAAGATGCTAGGGAATCTTTCTTCTCTGAAATCATTAACAGAAACATTAATAATGCACAGACTCTGTTTTCAACAGTGGAAACACTAACTAATTCTCCAGTGACGGTAGCCCCTGAACTAAATTCTACCAGGGCCTGCAATGAATTTGCCAGCTTTTTCACTGAAAAGATTCTAACAAATAGACAGTTGGTCTGTACCACAGCACCGAACCCACTACCAATGTTATACCCAACTAACACCAATGTAGAAAAAAATGTCAGAATTCCATGAATTAAACCAAAAAAATCTTGAAGAAATAATTAACCAATTAAGTTCCTCCTTTTGCTGTCTTGATATCCTACCCACAACTTTCCTTAAGAAAGTTTTCCCTTTCATTGGGTCTGATTCAAATAGGGAACTCATGCCTCCTGTCAGGTGTCTTCCCCAAGGCTTTAAAAACAGCAGTTATCAAACCACTGCTAAAGAAGAATAATCTGGACACCATGTTAATACAGAACTACAGGCCAATCTCTAATCTTCCATTCATCAGTAAAATTACTGAAAAAGCTGTGTTTCAGCAGTTGAATTGCTTCATAACAATGACCAACCACTTTGATGTTTTTCAGTCTGGTTTCCGTGCTCACCACAGCAATGAGACTGCCCTCGTCAAAGTATTCAATGACATCCGCATAAATACAGACTGTAGTAGAACCACAGTGCTGGTTCTGTTGGACCTCAGTGCAGCATTTGACACTGTTGATAATGATATATTACTAGAATGACTGGAGAGCTGGGTCGGACTCTCTGGTACAGTACTTGGCTGGTTTGAGTCTTACCTAAAGAACAGGGACTTCATTGTTTCAATAGGAAACTTTTCATCAGAACGAACAGAAATCACATGTGGGGTGCCCCAGGGCTCCATCCTGGGGCCCCTCTTATTTAATATCTACATGCTCCCACTAGCCCAGATAATAATAACAACCAATAAGATTAACTACCATATATATGCAGGTGATACTCCACTCTACATTACGATGTCAGCAGGTGACTTTGAACCCATCCAAACCCTAAGTAAATGCATTGAGCAAATCAGTGGATGGATGTACCATAACTTTCTCCAGCTGAACAGAAACAAAACAGAAGTAATTACTTTTGGACCAAAAGAGGAGCGATCAAGAGTCAGCACACAGCTTCAGTTAATACAGCTAGAAACGACTGATGAGGCCCGAAAGTTAGGTGTAGTAATGGACTCAGACCAGAACCTCCAGGGTCACATACAGGCAACAACAAGGTCAGCGTTCTATCACCTGAAGAACATTTCTAGGATTAAGGGACTGATGTTGCAACAGGACCTCGAAAAACTCCTCCATGCGTTTATCTTTATTTATTTTTTTTGCGTTTATCTTTAGTTGGATTGATTATTGGAACAGCGTCCTCACAGGTCTGCCTAAAAAGTCAATAAGACAGCCACAGCTGATCCAGAACGCTGCAGCTCATGTTCCTCACTAGAACCAGGAAAGTAGAGCACATCACCCCAGTTCTAAAGTCCTTACACTGGCTCCCTGTAGCTCAGAGAATAGACTTTAAAATACTTTTACTAATTTATAAATCATTGAATAGATTAGCACCAAAGTATGTTGAAGATCTACTGTCACTATACAACCCCCCCCCCCCCCCAGACCACTCAGGTCCTCTAATTCCAGTCTACTCAACATCCCTAGAATTGCAACCAAACACGGAGAATCAGCTTTCAGTTTCTATGCTCCTCTAATCTGGAACAAACTTCCATACAACTGCAAACCTGCTGAAACACAGTTCTTTTAAATCACAACTAAAAACTTGTTTAGAGCTGCCTTAGAGCAATGTTTTCATGTATCCTATGTTTTGTGTATGCTTCTTGCTTTATTGCTGTTTTTACTTTATATGCTTTGTCTGTCTTTTATTGCTATGTTTATTTAACCCCTAAATCAGGTAAAGCACCTTCAATTACTGTGTTGTTGAAAGTGTGCAGAAACAAATAAAATTGCCTTGCCTTGCCACAGTATTCTCAGGAGTATTACACCATTTCTCCATCTGTAGGAACACAGCATCCAGAGGGAACCTGGCTCTGGAACTAACCTGTGTTACATCTGTGTCTGTATGTTGTCTACTTCACAACTCTCATATGTGAGCTTGTGTTATAAGGACACATAACTGGATGAGAGGAGTCTGCTCATGGTTAGCTTTCTTAAAGAGCTCGAAACGCTGATTTTATCTAAGTATAATGACAGTAGAGACTATTGTAAACACCCACCATCAAGTGAGAGAACAGCACAAGTGTTCATCTCCATTCTTCAACCCACATGCAGGGCTATAAGCACTGGTTTCTCCATGCATGAAAGGCTTAAAATTCCAAGTGATTGTTTGGGTTCTCAAACCTGCAGTTGGCTCAACACTGTTATTGTTGTTTGTGAGGGGGAAGTGAGCTGAGCTGAAAAGCTGTTCTCATGCTGGATTTAAAACAAACCCAAAAATATTTGGTGGAAGCATAAAGCTTTCCCTGAAACATGCGCAGAAACAAAGAGGATTTTGTTCCAGAAAGAGCAACTAAGGTCAATATGATTGTAAAGCTAAGAATTGCTGAAGGGAACAGAGCTAAGATCTTCTTTTCTTCATGTAAGACATTACATAACTTTAATGCCCTTTTAAAATATAGCTTCCAGTTTTTTACATTTTATGGTTGAACAATTCAATATTGAAAAGTGTTTAAAAAGCACAACATGAAACAAACTTTGGGAGGAAATGTCAGAGGTTGTTGATTCTGCTAACTTCAAACTTTTGATGGCAAATACGATGATCACTTTTAGCCTCCATATAAGCTAATCAGCTTAAATAGTGTTTCTGTCTTTACAGCGCCGTCTATGCTTATTGGCAGAAAAAGGTGTGTTGAAATAAATACAACTGTTTAGCAGCAGAGTAATCTTAGTCTAAAATAATACAAAAATATCACTTTTAATTTTAGCAAAATATTAAAAACTTATAGCCCATTTACAACCAAATGCATTAACGGACCTTCAAATCATCCTTGAAGTCTTTAGATTTTTATTCCAAGACTTTTTTTTTCATCATGGACTTGATTATATTAGGTCTTCTTCTTTTACTGCAAAGATAATTCAAGAGAAAATTATAAAGTTCAAAAATGTAATTATTAAAGCAAAATTTCCCCATCGTTTAGATCAATGGATCTTTAGGTTCAGCTACTTCTTGTTGCCGTCCTTCCACCAAAAGATGTCTGGCTTAGCAGTATACAATGTTATAAATGTAACATGTAACAATCTAATTGGCTAGTTGTTGGGATGTCTCAAACTCCCAGGTCTCTGGTATCAGTCCGCCTTCCTTGATTTCTGCTTTGTTTGGACTGATCCTGGAGACGTCTCTGACCGCTCTTGGAAAATAAAAAATTAACACTACTTTTTGATTCTCTTCCTGGTTCAGCAGTCTTATATCTGCCTCCATTCCTAAATTCTGCTTCTTCACCTTAATTTGCAACAGTTCTTCTATGTTGTTTCCAGCAAATATTTTGACACACTGAGCCAAAAAACCTTCAGAGAACAAAGTCTCCATTGTGAAAGCAGTCTTCATAAAATCACAGCATAAGCTTGAATCCCAGTATAGATCCGTCTGCATTATATTATTAAGCTGCACACACACAACTTCAACTGTTAGAGCTATAATAATGGATTAAGCCTTGTAACTAGAGAAAATGAAATAACATCAGCAATTTTATAGTAACAGGTGATGAGTAAACCAGTTGCTAAGTATGCCACTTGCTAAGTTAAATTTAGACCCAACAACCAAAAAATCCCCAGACCTTTAGAAGGTCCTTTTATTTAGTATGATGTGTTTCAGGTGTGGACTGCATGATGGAAGAGTTGCTAGCTCTGTAGCCTTGAAACGACAAGGTCCAGGGTTTGAATCACGGCCTGGAGGTTGGGAGTGTTCGTAGTGTCTAAGTTTTTCTACCCACCAGGTGGATATTTTGCACAGACCATGACTCAGTTTTTACATGTTCTTCCCATGCATGTCTGGCTTCTCTCCTGGTTCTCCATCTTCCTTCCGCAGTCCAAAAACATGACTGCTGGGTTATTTGGCCTCGCTAAATTGGCCCTAGGTATGAGCGTGTGCAAGGTTGTTCCTCCTGTATATCTCTGTGTTGCTCTGGGAAGGACTGGCGATCTGTCCAGGGTGCACCCCGAATCTCGCCGTTGACCGGATACTGGATAGCTGCTGGAGATAGGCACCAGCCCCCTGAAACTGTTTGGACAAGCTGGTGTAGAGAGTAAATGGAGGGTTTTTTACTTTAAATTCCACTTTATAAAATATTAGATTTTTATGCAATTGTTGGTGGCACAGTTATTGGCACCAACACTGGTAGTACTTTGTAGTCAGTTAGTACTTTGGTAGTACGCTTTCTGCCAACAGGTCTCGGGACTCAGATGGCTATGAAAAGATTGATAGTGTCTGCTCTTCCAATAAGTTCATGATCCCATGGACTCTAACTGGGTTTTCACAGGTTTTTGAAGAAAAAGGGGCCGACAGCACCACAGATCCTGTCATATTTAAAAGTGGTGATGATATGCTCTTTCATATATTCATACTTTAGGTTATGCAGATTGTTTGTTGCTGAAAAGATAAGTCTTAATGTCATCTGACCAAATCTGACAGTCCAAGTAGAGTTTAGCAAACTGGCATTCATTTGGAGTCTAATTAAGGAATTGAACCCCATATGATGGATGTGTTTGGATATGTTTTTACCATATCCAAACATATGTTTTATTTTCTGTGCAACCTGGTTAACTTGGTTCCTCATCAAGCCTAGAAAGAATAGGCCCCTATATTATATTTATATCCCAGTCATGTTTTTTGGATTGTGGGAGGATGCTGGAGTACCCGGGGAGAACCCAAACATGCACAAGAAGAACATGCAAACTTGGAACCCAGGACATTCTTGCTGCAAGGCAACAGTGCTACCAACTGTGCCACTGTGCAGGCACCAGACAGAATATTATGGATTATTAATCAGAAGTTCCTAGACACTGAAAAACTTGCTGGTGTGCCAGTAATCATGACAATATTGATTTTGTCTGTAAAAATCTGATAGTTTGTTTTGAATTGATGTAACTGAGTGAGATTTGCAGGCCATTTTCCTCACACAAGCCCTTTCAGCTCTAGACACACATCTTCTATGGGCCTGAGATCAGGGTTTGTTGTTGGCCACACAAAAAACAGACTTCATTATTTCCACATCACGTCCCTTCCCCATGATGCAATCTGTCATATAGAGTGCACCAGTCTCTCCTCCAGAACCACAATGCATGATTTCTGCCAGCTTTAGTTTCATCTCACCACTGGACATTTGACCAAATCTTCATGTCTTTGTCATTTATTAAGTACAATCTGCCTTTGTATGTTGCTTTCGGATAAATGGCTTCTTCCTCTCTGATTGAACTTTTAGCTCATGCTGATAAAGCATATTGACACCAGAGGTCACGTTACAATTTTTTTGTTGTCTGTCATTTTGACGGGGGGAGTCAAAAGAATCCGGTCACAATCTATTTTTACCCGTTTATTTTGAATGACATAAGAAGTATTTAATTTTTCAGTCCTTTTTGTCAATATTCAATATGAACAAACTGAACTGTCATCACACATAGAGTAGATTAATAGGCTGCATGTATTAATTATGAACATTTCACCTGTTGTGGCCTGAACGCTCCGCATTGAGCTGAACTGCTCTCCTGCTTGTGTTTAATAAAGCCTGAATCCATGGTCTGCTGCCACACTGGAGGCTGGAATTACCAGCGCCCCTTTAACCAAAGTTTTGAAATCAGGGAACATTTCTCTAATTGAAATTATCAGAATTCGGCAAGACTCTCTGAAGGAGGACTTTTTTGATCGCTTCAGCGGGAGGAAGTCCTATAGCATGCGCTCCTTTTGCATCAGTGGTTAGGCTGCAGCGATCTGCCACTGCTGGTCTGTGTCCGGTGCAGTCACAGATGCACTCGAAAGCCTCTGTAACTCTTCAACACGCTGTCAGCTCTCAGATAGTGAGATGGATCAAGTACGGTTTCCAGATCTGAGATGATGCTAGGATCTTTTCATGGGAATCTGTTTTTGATTGATTCAGTTACCTTTACTGTGCATAAAGTAGAAAACGTCTGAGCGTCTGAGCCAAGTTGTCAAGGATAGGAATTGCAAATTGTCAAAATGACAGACGGCCTTCAGATTTTTCCATCACTGTTTTGAAAAAACTGTCAAATATGACAAATATTCAGTTAATGCCACTGCTGATTGACACTCTCGCACCAGCTACAGCTATGCGGTTGATTTGCACATGTTATTTCTTAACAGATAATCAAAGGATCTCCTGGCATCTGGAATTTGTACCTGGTCATAAACCAGACATGTGGAGGTCACCAGTATCCTTGCCTATATTTTCGCCTGTTTTCCATGATGTCATACAAGGAAGCAGTGTGTTTGTGGTGTTATCTTCAAATCCACCCGCATGTATTAGAAAGTATCTCATTTATGAGATTGGTGCCCCTATATCTTTAATAAACAGGTTAAACTCGAACGTCATCAATAATTATATAAATATTAAATTGTTGATTATTATTATTGATGCTCAGAAAACCAGACAACTTTTTATTATTAATAGTTACAACATCAGTGAATATAATATTAAGTTTGATTTAATATCAGACCAATTTTACCTGTCAATTGAATTTATGTGTACTCACTACTTCCAACAAATGACAAAAGAGATGATTTTGACCTAACATGAGCAATGTGCTGGAATACCCAAATTGTTAGTAACCATGGCAACAGCACAGCATGCCCCTCCCTGCAGAAGGGCAGACGAAGATGAGCACAGTCTGCATCAGCATGTTCCTGTTAAACAACAGCAGGCAGGAAGATAAGGAATTGTTCATTAACATTCATCTCGCCGGGCCCTCGGTGAGACTAGCACTCCGCCATAACTCCTCCAGTCACCAGAGATGGACTGGAGGAGATGATGTAATAGTGGGAAAGGTGATTGACACCGTGAGACGTGCTCCACAGACGCTCTCATGTGGCACTGATCTCATTTAACTGTCACCATGTTGGATGGATTTTCTGGATCTATTAATTTGACCTCGGTAGATTATCGGATAATGAGTTAATTTGCCCACAACTCTTACTGTGGGCTAATTATACAGCAGTTATCATCTGAAGTCACACACGTCGAAGATTGGGATTCGCCATAATCTTATTTGTTTCTAAGTAGAGCCTGGCTTGGCAAATTTGTGAAAGAGACTTTTTAAGGATTGTAATAACACACAGGGTGTTGTTGTAGTCTAAATTATTTAAATGCATAAACACATTACATTAAAATGTCCTTAAAGAGATTTTAATAATAAACAGAAAATCAACGCCTCATGCTACTTCTCCATCGAGCCATATAGTCCGACATGCAGCTGCTGTGCTCGGATTTATTATAGAGACGTCAGATGTATTTCAGGATCTTGATGACCGACTGGGTGTACCAGTAATCATTCTTTCTTATAACGGCGTGTTGATTTACAGTTTGTGGCAGCAGTGGGCCTTTTTTGAGGCTGCTCACCTTCCCCCAATGGCACTATAAAGCTCACAGGGCGGCCACAAGAGCAGCACCGCACAGGTACACACACACTCCAGAACCCTCTGACAAACATCGGTGACAAAACAAACCGCAAGCGCAACTGATAAACAGATGAACGTTTGATGCACAAATACTACAGCTTGCTGGCTCACCTGCACTGAGTCTGCAGCTGATATAATATAAACAAATCCCAGAATGTAATAAAAGTGTCTTCCCAACTCAGATCAGGTAAACATTCCAAGGGCTGCTGAGGATGCACTGCTATATGACAAAAAAAACATGATGATCATTCAAGTGAGGCTATTGGCAGTTTTATATCTTCCCATATATGTTGAGGTATTTAAAATGCCTTATGTATTTGAGGAAACGAAGGACATATTGTGGAACATCAAGTCTTGTCACACCCTTGAACCGTGTGTCCTTTTTGATGTGCTCGTATTTTGAATAGGAAATGCTTGTGGGGATCAATCGTGTGGAATTCAGTGTTCTGCTGCATCAGAACAGGGTTCTTTACTGTCACCAGGAGTTTTCTACATAAGCAACTGACTGTTGAGGAATATAATTCTAACACTATGTGTGACCCCAAGTGCTTAATTATTTGCCAAATTAATATGAGAATTATTGCTGTCATCATTTTCACTTTAAGTGTCAAGCATCCATCAACCTGAGGTAAGTGAAACGTCTTCATTGGCTTAAGCATGGATATTATTGGGTTTTTGCTGCATTATTTGAATCACAGTTGCATTGATCCTGTAGCAGGTGTAGCCTAGCTTATCTGAAGTTCAGATTGCATTTACCACAGTGTTAAATTTGTAGGAAAGCAATGTTGGAGCATTTCTTTATTCAAGGACATCGCATATTTTTATGCCCGTTAAATAAAATGCATTTATGCAATATATGGCATGGGCATGGGTGGCATGCCACTTAATTACAGTCTTGTTCAGTCATAATTATAATGCCAAACTGTAAAAGTTTTTTCTGTCTGAAGAAACCAGCTGATTACATCAATTCATTGAGTTTCCAGCTATCCCTCTACCTGGGTAACCATGCGGTTACATTAGAGAAGAACCACTCCCTTTTAACAGAAAGAACCATCCAGCAAAACCAAAATCAGGCTTAGAAAAAGTGGCCACCCCCAAGTACACAAAGTTAATGGCAGCAATACCTCAAGGAGTGACTCCATCAAATGAAGAGTTAAACGGTGAATCCTTCAGCTAGGAAAAGGAAGAATGAGGAAAAAAGGGTGAGAACATATTCTATTATCTTCAAGTCAACCGGCTTTGAAAGGAAATGAAAGACAAATGTCTGCTGTTCTGACTGCATGTCTAGCCAGGTCGTGTTTAATGTGTCTGCCTTTGTACGAGAACTTTAGCACCAACTAGAGAGTATAATAGGATATCATGCAGACAGTAAATAAATGTTTGCATCAACTATAGTAAAAGCCAAACGTTTAGGCATCGTCACGTGTTGCTTTGTACATTCATTCTTCCAACAAATCTTTATGAACTTGAAAGGTTTGATTAAAACAATAATTTTCACTTTGCTCTGACATAATGATGAGCTAAATTCATTTCAGTTTAGAGATATACTGAGTACAGTTGAAGCTGCAAAAGATTCAAACTTAGGGTGACTAACTGTCCTCTTTTCCCCAAATATGTCCTCTTTTCATGTGTTGTCCAGGGCATCTGGGGGGATTTCATAGATTTATGAAAATCTCCGGGTTTTCATCATTTTTTAGGGGACCAATAAGCATACTTAAATTTACTGGTGCGATGAATGCAGTACGACACTCTGTCTCTCATCTGTCAAAGCTCGGGGGGCGACAGTGGGGGGAGTGGATGGTTCTGATCCATTCATAGACGGAACAGACAGTGGGCTGTGAAGTGCTGCAGCGCGTTGTGTAGCTTTACAGATGAACAGAGCTGGCATATGTGTTTCAGTGCATGACAAAAGTGGCAAAGATCCAATAGGTCCACATGGACACAAAAGCTATAATTATGCTGTGCAAAGTGAGAGTTAATCTATAAATAGAGAGAGGAGGATGAAGATGAAAACAGAGACTGGTGTATGGACTTTTTTATAGTTTTTGTGGGATTGCTGCTTTTTACTTTTATTATTACATTGAAAATAAAATACTTGTTTTTTCAGAATATTATTTCTGATTTTTGTTTAAGTTTTGTCCAGTATGACTTAAAAAGTGAACTATGATTGCTACTGGTAGATTTTCTAATTTGGAAGAATAATTATTTCTTTTATTAATTAATTTCCAGAGATTTTCAAAGTCATTTTTGTCATTGTAAAAGCCTATCTGAAGTTTGTTCAGTAACTGTTCATTCTAGCCACACGGAGAATGCATGCTTTAAATACATGAAATCAAAAGTCTTAGTCCTCAAGTGTCCTCCTTTTTGGAACTCAAAATATGGACACCCTAGTCCAACTGAAATCCTGAAATAATGTTGTCCTTGCTCTATTAATGCTTACCTTCTAGGAAAGGTTGCATCTATCACCACTTTGCATTAAAATGACCTCACTTATGTGAAACTGCTGCTGGGAACATTACAGCTGAAGCGATGGTTCACCAGAGCATCAAGAACTTCAAGCTGAAATTTTAAGTAACAGTGAAGAAGGTTTCAGGACGTCCTAGCGATTCCAGCTAGCTTCAGTACTGTATCTACTAGGGTTGTGCCGATGGACGATGTCATCGTCCATCGTGATGGCTGACCGACATCACGATGGAGAGCCACCATCTTTATCCGTTATTTATTTACTTTCAATAGAACACGTGTGTTATTAAGAACCTTCTAAGATTAACAGCAGGGTGACAGGTTTTGAACTTCATTTCTACCATCCAGCTAGAAGTGAAAATAGCTCTGTGTAACAGCAGGGACTTTGGTGTAAAACAGCAGCATTTAATCACTAAGTGTCCGTGACACGGTCTGACATAAATTAAAAATAATAGTGAGGTTAGTTCTTCCCCTACAGCTGGTAGTACTAGATCTGACCAAGCATAAGGCCAGCACACTCGACATGTTCAGCCAGCGGGAGTTCAATTAACTTCCAAAATCCTTTTTATTAGAAGAACTTTTCAAATTGATTTCCCTGAACACACAGCGCCACAAACTCAACATCAAATGGTGAAAACTTATTAAACCTCATTCTCTGACACTGCCTGAGCTTTATTTATGCACCTGCTGGCAAACAAAGCAGCTCCAAAGTCAAAACAGACAACATGAAACCATGGATTTTTAATTTTCTGCAGCTACTAAAGAATACTCGAGCTAATTCATGAGTGTAAAAAATTGCATTTCCTCCTCATTCTCAAGTTTTAATTAAGACCTATAAATCCACAGTGAGCGATTTGTTACAGCACACAAGCTTTCAGTTCTCTGAGAAAGGTTCAAACCAAGTTTGTTTCAACACAATGTCTTTGTCAATGAAGGAAACTGTCAGAGAGAAATGTTTTACCTCATTAATCCATCATTAATAAATTTACAATTCATATTCAGAATGTTGCACCAGGTTTAAGGCTGTTTCTTAATATGCCACCAGTTTTCTCAGAAGCTAAAATCATTTTCATTCCACAAGACAGTATAAGAGAAAAAACAGAAACTGATAATCTGGGGGTTTTGATTTCAACAACTGAGAATAAAATTTGCTAAATGTAAAAGGAAAAAGCCAAAAACATATATTTTTTAAAAGTTTTAAAAGTAGAACGTTTATAAAACTGCATCATGAACAACTTCAGGAACAACAAGACATTTGAGGACTTGGGTCTGCCAAGGTTTTAGTTCCAATTAATATATTGGGACAATGAATTGTTCTCAGTCATCAAAAGGCACAGATTCAAAGCTTTATGAATGCTGCAAAGACTTTAAGGATCTCTGATACTGACCTTGACTCACAAAGCAGCCGCAGAATCATCAAAGTTCCGTCCTAACACTCTTACAACTAACTGTTGTCTGCAAAGAAAGCTGAGGAGTTGCTTTTGTTCATAGGTTTGTTTCTTATGTTTGTGCTTTGCTCTGGATTTCTCTAAAAAGGAACGCAGTGCAGAGACTCCGTTCATTTACACAGTTATAATCCCTGCAAACAGATGTCCTGATAATATGATGAGTCAAATAAATAAAACAAAACAGTTTTATATGGTAGTAAATGTTTACGGTCTTTACAGCATTTCTGACCGGTCAGCGCAGTAAACTGGGTTAAGACACAGTTTCATGCAACCTGGATTCATAAATGCCAGATGGTCATCTTAAAAGAGCTGGCGTTTAATAAACGGAGCCACAAACTGTGTTTATAGATGAAGTAATAGAGGGGTTTGTAAAACTATCCCTTCATTTCGGACGATATTAACCAGCATGAAGAGGACATTGTTGGGCCTAGCTACCTGGAAAGGAAGGACAGATCAAACTACATCTTCTCAAGTTAAGTCAGGTTTATGTCTCAGCAAAAAGGCGGATCAAAGTGTTTTTTTATGATAGATACATAAACAAACAAACAAACAAAAACATCACCTTGCAGCGGCAAAATAAAGAGAAGCAATGAAAATTTGTGATCCAGACTAGAATTAATTATGTTTCAGTGAGTAATGATAAAGGGCAGCTAGAAAAAAAATGGTTTTTAGCCTTGATTTAAAGGAACTCAATGTACTCTTCAGTAGTTTTGCAGTTTTCTAGAACTTTGATCCAGATTAGAGGAGCATAGAAAGTGAATGGTGAGTAGACTAGAACCAGAAGACCTGAGTGGTCTGGATGGTTAAAACAACCACAACAGATCTTTAAGGTATTTTGGTACTAAGCCATTCAGTGATATATAAACTAACAAAAATTACTTTAAAGTCAAAACAAATGAATAAATAAAAGAGAAATAAATGAAAAGCAGCCTGTTAATCCTGTTCCAGGAAAAGAAATGCATTCATTAAAACATGGAATCTTTCATTTCATGCTTAATGTTTATCTTTAGGCGCGTTTTCACTATCCGAACTTCAGGGTAATTTAACCGGACCTTCACGATATGCGCGTGTCTCCACTTTATCGGGCCAGGCCGACAGAGCGGCATTCGGAGCCATTTCAGGAACCAACGGAGTACCTGTATGGGGATATGTACTCGGAATGGCCAGATCGAGTCGCTCAGCGGGAGCTGTGGTTAAGTCGCTCTGATTGGTTGTAATTCAGAGGGAAATGAGCAGATGTCGCCAAACTACCGGCTTTGTAAAAATAAGAAGAGTTGCTGGTGAAGCAGTTTATAACAACAACAAACAGAAACTGTTGAGCTGAGCAGCAGGCCACACCCTTTCTGTCTGGGTGCTTCAGCACTGGGTGTGGCTTCAGTATGTAGGCAGCTAGGTGATCACCAGATCATTCCCACCTGGTGATAAGGAGAAGTGGAAACAGAGGATGGCAAGCAGGCTGTGAAGATGTGCAGAGAAACTGGGTGTGGAAAAGTGATACTGCAGGACTAAAGCTTGCCCAGAAAAGAAAAGAAAAGAAAGGAGGAGTCGGTGAGCATTCCGCTGGGGAGTTTATGGTGGACATTAACATTTAAGTGACTCATAAAATCATGATCATGTGAAAAATGTGCTTATTAAAAATTATGTGCTTAAATTGTAAGTTAATAATTTAAAATTTTAAATAATTTAATTTAATAAAGTAATTTAAAAACGTAGTTAAAAGTGATATTTTAGAGTCTTGTAAAAAAGCTAAACGTTAGTGTAGGATTGCACATTGTTTTGGTATTCATTGGAGGTTAAAGCTACTAGAGTTTAAGGTTAAAATTATTTAAATGATGCTTTAAAAGTGTTTTCAATTTATTGGGGTGCTTTAAATATGTGGTTTCTTTGTACTTATTTTTAATAATAATTTCTAGTGGTTAAAATTAAGTATTTGAGTTTGTGTTATGGTGATTTATTATGGGTTGTTGTGGTAAATGTTTCTTGACTCATTTGTGTTTCTGTTTAAGGTTTTTCACCTGCTTTTTGGCCATGGTAACTTTCAAAAAAAGAAAAGAAAAGAAAGAATTGATTCCTGGTCATTGAGTGAAGTCCAGTCCATACCTTTAGAGGCAAGCTGCCCTTTAAAGTGGGGGCAAAAAATGCTGGGTTCAAAATCACAAGAATAGAAATCACTTGACAGAAACGCAACAACAAGGCCTGCTTCATATCAATCTCATGTCATCTCTGCTGCTCTGGGCGCCTTTTTGCGCTGATCAATGACGGTACTCGCTGCTGAAACAAACGTGATATGATGATGTCTTTAGCTGATTCCTTACAGGGCCGGTTGTGTATGGAGAGGAGCGGGCCAACAGATTTACCCCGTCAGAAAAACATCTGGTTAAATTACCCCGAAGTTCCGATAGTGGAAACGCACTTTTTGTTACTTGCAAAAATAACAAAAATAAGGACTCAAAAAGAATTTCACTAATGTTCACTTTGGATCATTCATCTTTTCCTTACTACAACTATAAGTTATGGAACTTCATTTATATTGTTTGATGAATTTCTGAGAAATTAGATTTTTTAAAAATGTTTATATCTTCAGGAAATTATCTTTATCCTAAGTAGAAACAAAGTTACACAAATTACAGCTTACACTTTAGCATGCCACCAGTGGCTGATACGGTCCTGTGAAGCACAGCCTTCACAGAACCGACACACGCTCCAGCTTTAATATTTCTGTTCTGGAAGGTTTTCACAAAGTACTTAAAGATGGGTGACAAATCAAAAGGGAAACCAGTGAAGCGTTCAGCCACGTTGTGCCTCCAGAATATTTCCAGAGCACACTAGCATATCGTCGCTCATACTGCAGGGATTAACACCATGTGTCCGTGTGTATACAGCATATACTGCAAGATTTACAATGTGTGAAAAGAAATCATTTGCTCACCAGTCCTGTGCATCACTCCTCATGAAGAACAGGGCAGATCCATACCAATGTCTGAAGCAGCTTTTACTGAATCATTTTACTCCCACTCATCCAGACTGCATAATGCATAAATATGAGAGCTGTTTTTGTAAAATAAATAAATGAATAAATAAATAAATAAAAAAGGGAAGATTTCCACGGGGCAGCTAGAAATATTTAACAGCATTTATGAAAAACACCACATGGCCTCATGGGAGAGAGGAGGAAGATTTCCAAACAAGGTGCAAGCAGCGGCACAGCTAAATAATTTAAAGGCCTCCTCACCCAGCTCTGCAACCATGGGCCCAACTAAAGAATCGCTGCACCGAGGAATTCAGACTCACATATTTAAGTTTGTTTGTTTTTTGGAAATGCAATCAACTGAGTTAACAGAGATGACAGTTGAGCCCAACTTTGTAAAAAAATAAAAAAATACGTAGGATGATTGGATAGGTGCCTATAATGAGAAATTTGCTCTTCTTCCTGAGACGGAGCCAGAATCTGCACAGAATGGTTGATAAGAGTTTAACAGCACTGGCTGTAGCAGATCCCTGGCTGCCTGCGGTCAGCCTGTGTGACTTCATGATAGTCCATTTCTCCACGCCTGTACCCATAAACGAGTTTGGCATGGGTCTGATTCCCTCCACCGACAGGCAGCCGGGGAGCCCGACAGTGAGACCATTGTGATAAATAGCCTTTTTAAAAGCATGAAGTACAGCAATCCCATTGTTTTCTTCACCACCTCCTGACTTGCCTCCCCCCTCCGTTCCCCTCCCTCCTGTCCCCCATCCACCACCATTTTTTTTCTCTGCGTGATGGATTGGTTTTCAGCTGCCGAGCGTCGGTGCCATTAGCCATCGGAGCTGTCCAATAGTGCGGCAGCGGCATACGTGTGGAGACACAGATCAGAGCAGGAACCAACATTTCCGAGCAGCGGGCCTCTGATGCGTGCAATGCAAAACCAGTAATGGAGGTCTGCAGCAGACAGCTATTGATGTAAAATGGGATTCTGTGTCACGGAGCGAGCAGACAACACAAACAGGTTCGATGCAGGAGAGCAGTCATTTTGTGTAAAAATGGTGCAATTAGAACTAAACGTAGACATGGATCTCGACCTTATCAGTAAAGAAATCCACATGAATTAATTGTTAAAGCAGACTTGTCCTCGTTGAATGAGTCATTCCTCCAAAAAGAAGGCAAAATACAGATATGTAGACAGAGGATGTTAAGATATGCACAGTTTTCAGAGATATTTCTATCAGTGAGAATATGTTTAATATGCCCAAGTTATGATCAGGGCTGTAGGACTAAATAAAAATCAATGTTTATTATTTTTTTGTTGATAGAATTAAATCTACTGTCACTTGATCACTAAAATCAGAACTGCATGTGAGTGAATTAGGTATTAAATGGACTCAATTATGCAGAGATTTCTATCTGTGTACAATCAAGTATATTTTGTGCTTGTGTGTAACTTTTAAGTAACAAAGTCCACTTTTCGAAATCCTGATCATCACTTTATTCTTTTTGAATTTACAGAACTGTTTAAATGTCCGAGCTGGGAAATAAATACAGGAACAGTATCTCGATAAAATGAGAATGTTTCTCATTTTAAAGAGACATAAAAGTATCGTTGCCCTTAACGAATTTTGCATATTGTTATAAGATTTTTTACAGTCCCAATCAAATGTTTAAGACCTCTTCAAAAATGGCAAAAATTCACATTTTGCATGGTTGGATCTTAAGGTTCCAAGTATAGATTCAATATGCAACAATAAAAGAAATGGCAGTGAGACAAAACACTTTTAGGACCACACCTCAAAAAAAACCCAGACATGAATGTTTGAAATATAATTTCAGTAATGAGCAGCTCCACTGTCATTGTTGATTACTTCAAAAATTCGTTGCAGCATGCTCGATGGAAGCGTTTTCATGAGATGAGTGGGACCCTTTCTCCATGTCTGGTTGTCCATTATTTTGAAGCCCTTCAGTCTCAGATGCCGTTTGATGGTTATGAAGCTGCAGTCAGCACCAGTAACATCCTTATTTTTGGCAAAGCATCGTCCAGTGTCTTGACAGACAGCCAACTGGATCCTCCAGCTCAGTGCTGGTGGAATTTTTTGGGGGTCTTCCACTTGACCTTTTTGTTCCATAACCCTCAGGATCATTTAAGAAATTCCAAACGACTGTCTTACTGCGTCCCACCTCAGCAGCGTTGGCGCACTGCGATAGACCTTACTTATGCAGTTTAACAACCAAAGCCGTAAAGTTTTTTTTTTTTTGCCTTTGTCATCAGAACGTCATGACAGTGTGACTACTTGACAACGAATCCACTTTTTTTTTTTTTTACAGATTTTGCCTTTTAAAGGAATGTAGTCTTAAACTTTTGATAAACAGCCTGTTTCAGTTTAAGGGTTGTTTTAAATATATTGCATGCTCAACAAAAGATTTGTCTCACTTCTACAGTGGCTTGCAAAAGTATTCGGCCCCCTTGAACTTTTCCACATTTTGTCACATTACAGCCACAAACATGAATCAATTTTATTGGAATTCCAGGTGAAAGACCAATACAAAGTGGTGTACACGTGAGAAGTGGAATGAAAATCATACATGATTCCAAAAAATTTTTACAAAAATAACTGAAAAGGGGGGTGTGCGTAATTATTCAGCCCCCTGAGTCAATACTTTGCAGAACCACCTTTTGCTGCACTTCCAGCTGCCAGTCTTTTAGGGTATGTCTCTACCAGCTTTGCACATCTACAGGCTGAAATTCTTGCCCATTCTTCTTTGCAAAACAGCTCCAGCTCAGTCAGATTAGATGGACAGCGTTTGTGAACAGCAGTTTTCAGATCTTGCCACAGATTCTCGATTGGATTTAGATCTGGACTTTGACTGGGCCATTCTAACACATGGATATGTTTTGTTTTAAACCATTCCATTGTTGCCCTGGCTTTATGTTTAGGGTCGTTGTCCTGCTGGAAGGTGAACCTCCGCCCCAGTCTCAAGTCTTTTGCAGACTCCAAGAGGTTTTCTTCCAAGATTGCCCTGTATTTGGCTCCATCCATCTTCCCATCAACTCTGACCAGCTTCGCTGTCCCTGCTGAAGAGAAACACCCCCAGAGCATGATGCTGCCACCACCATATTTGACAGTGGGGATGGTGTGTTCAGAGTGATGTGGAGTGTTAGTTTTCCGCCACACATAGTGTTTTGCATTTTGGCCAAAAAGTTTCATTTTGGTCTCATCTGACCAGAGCACCTTCTTCCACATGTTTGCTGTGTCCCCCACATGGCTTGTGGCAAACTGCAAACGGGACTTCTTATGGTTTTCTTTTAACAATGGCTTTCTTCTTGCCACTCTTCCATAAAGGCCAACTTTGTGCAGTGCACGACTAATAGTTGTCCAATGGACAGATTCCCCCACCTGAGCTGTAGATCTCTGCAGCTCGTCCAGAGTCACCATGGGCCTCTTGGCTGCATTTCTGATCAGCGCTCTCCTTGTTCGGCCTGTGAGTTTAGGTGGACGGCCTTGTCTTGGTAGGTTTACAGTTGTGCCATACTCCTTCCATTTCTGAATGATCACTTGAACAGCGCTCCGTGGGATGTTCAAGGCTAGGGAAATCTTTTTGTAGCCTAAGCCTGCTTTAAACTTCTCAATAACTTTATCCCTGACCTGTCTGGTGTGTTCTTTGGACTTCATGGTGTTGTTGCTCCCAACATTCTCTTAGACAACCTCTGAGGCCGTCACAGGGCAGCTGTATTTGTACTGACATTAGATTACACACAGGTGCACTCTATTTAGTCATTAGCACTCATCAGGCAATGTCTATGGGCAACTGACTGCACTCAGACCAAAGGGGGCTGAATAATTACGCACACCCCACTTTTCAGTAATTTATTTGTAAAAATTGTTTGGAATCATGTATGATTTTCGTTCCACTTCTCACGTGTACACCACTTTGTTTTGGTCTTTCACCTGGAATTCCAATAACATTGATTCATGTTTGTGGCTGTAATGTGACAAAATGTGGAAAAGTTCAAAGGGGCCGAATACTTTTGCAAGCCACTGTATTTCTTCTTGTTGCATGTTGAAGCTCTACTTGGAACCTTATTAACATCCAAACGTGCAAAGTATTATATTTTCCCATTTTTGATTGAGATTGTATCTCGTTAAAACCAAATACCAAAGCGAGCTATAACACCTCATGGGATGTACAACAGGGGTGCCTCATTTCGGTCCTTAGGGCCGGTTTCCAGCCAGTTTTGTGTGTCTCTGCTCCAACCCAGCTGATTCAAATGGCCCAACTAACTCCTCAGCATGTCAAAGTTCTGCAGAGGCCTGCAAATGAGCCATCATTTGATTCACTTGTGCTGAACCAGGGAAAGAGCTAAAACATGCAGGAGACCGGAATTTGGCACCCCTGATCAAAAATAACGTTTTCATATGAATTAAACTAAATGAGTTGAAATTTTATTTCTACATTTGTGGCTTCCTTGATCCTACGTAGTTTATCTGAGCAGAATGAAATGTGATCTTTCTTCCCTTCCTGTAAGGTGCTGGACCCCCAACACACACATCCTTGCCCGCTTCCTTCCATTGCTTCTGTGACTTTCTGTTTTGGCACTGCTGTGCAGAAAAGGTGACAGGAGAATTTCACGTGTCAGCTGAGATGCTCGTAATGCATAAAAATTGGCATATACTCTCTGGCATGATAAGTTAGGAGGGGCACAGCAACTCGACACCTAATATCAGCAACTAATTCTTCTCTGATGCATACAATCTGACTTTGATCAATAATATCGATTGCTATTTTATGTGATTCATTTAATATTGATTAAATATTAAATGAACCACATACAATAGCACACATCTACATACTACAAACACCATTTTATGTAAATGTAATTGAAGAATGAAACCTTTTTTATAGCCTACATAAAATTACAAATCATTGGTCCCTCACCATTGTTATTCTTGAAAAAAATGCAGATCCTTCATCTGGGAAAACTTTTCAATAACTTTATAATCTTTCAAATAATACCTTTTAAATCTATATTAATCTCTTGAAGTCCTTGAACAATTTTAAAATCCACTGGCTGGTGACGTCCCAAATGTTTCATCTCGTGCTAAATTGAGACTTCATCAAAAAAAAAAAAATCTACTTCATTTTTAATTTAAATTTGTGCCTTTTAAATATCCTCAATAAATATTTCAAATAGTAATTTTATATTTTATATGGATTTCAGAAAATATTTAACCTGCAATATGCTCTTTAAGCTAGGTCCCAAAGCAACCAAGGTGATGAATGGATCCTACTACAGAGGATTTGTGAGAGCTAGGGACCACAGACGCCTATCAATAGCTAGAATCTGCAAACCTTCTTAGCACCATCACCAGGGGTCGCGTTAACCACATATTTTTAGCATTTGAACGTTTTTTCTAATACAGTGACGGCATAACTTGAAGGCCTTTCATAATTTTGAGAGATTAGCTTTCAAACGGGGTGAACGGTGGCGCAGTTGGTAACACTGTTGCCTTGCAAGTCCTGGGTTCTTTCTGCATGGAGTTTGCATGTTCTCCCTATGCATGTGTAGCACCTGTGCCGTTAGGTCAGGTTAAATAAGCTACTGGACCGGTTCTAGGTTCTGAGGAGTGGTGAGCAGCAATGAGAGCCAGAGACAGAAACGCTTTAAATGAAAAGCCGGCAGTTTAATAAAACAAAATTATTGAACAGACAAATAACAAAATATTTACATGAAGTGAATGGAAAAACCCTTAAATAACGTTTTATTTGTATTGCCTTTATATTTTAAGTGTTTCGTGTTTGAACCTGTTTTGAATTGCTGTAATTTGAGTTTAAAGCTGATTTCAGCTCAACAATTTGCAGTTCCCAGTCTGTACGGGACACTACTTTTGATTCAGTAAAGTTCTCTGTTACCTTGAAATGACACCTTATGTACCCTTTAAAGTACACAACCTTTAAACATGAACAATTATATAGCGAAAAGAAAACATTTCAGAATGTTACTCTTCACATTCAGCAAAACCTCAATTGTCCATCAAGAATGTGCTCCAGAGCTGACACATGTCCAGTGTTCAACAAATTCTACTCCAACCTGGTTGTGGTAGAGGGTGATAAGTTGAAGCAGGACCAACACAGCGCCCCAGCAAAACTCTGCCAATGGCCCTGGAAGGTCTTGTGGGATGGTACTGGCTCGCCTCGATCTCAAACCGGTAAGTTTGGGTGATTTCCAGAGTAGACAAAAAAACCTGCGATTTAGCACATAAAATAAAATAACACTGACTAAAAACATAAATTAAGCCATTTTACGTCTGCTACGCAGTTTAGGTTTGTTTACCATCTCCGTCGCTTATTGTCCGGGGTGGAAGCTTACTGGCTCGCTACCGCAGCTACAACCGCAGAGCTTTTCCTCAATGGCTCTAACGCGGCAAAGTCCGCTCCTCCTCCGAACCGGCCAGGTTTTTTGACTTTTTTTCTTAAGTCTTTAAGTCCAATACTGTTTCTTTTACTTAGCTCAACGGCTGTTCAGCTCCAAGTCGCTTTTCTATGCCTCAGCAACTGCTCTGCTCCCGCTCCAGCGTCCCGCTTCTCCGTCTGAGTGAACACACTGCGGCTGCGCTGTCTCCCTCTGTCACTCGTGGGAGGAGTTTTCTCTTCTTTTTTTTCTTTTAGGAGGCATCTTGAATCAACTTTATTGACAACAACTCACATCTTTCCCTTTTTAAAATGACATTGTAAATGTTAATTTAGCAATATTTATTCACTTATTTATTATGTATAGATCTCAGCTGTTCCTTTTTTATATTTTATGCTTTAATAGAATTATGGATATTTATTTATTGATATGCAATAAAAGGTCTTAAATGTTTACCTATTAATTGTAATATTCATCAATTTATTGTGATCATTTGTAACGGGGGTTACACATGCATGGGTTCCCTCTGGGTACTCGAAAACATGTCCCTTGACTGTTCACCTAACATGACTGTTAGGTGAATTGGTCTTTCTAAAGTACCTTTAGGTATTAGTGGGTGAGTGCATGGTTGTTTGCCCTGTGTTGCCCTGTGATGGACTAGCGACCTGTCCAGGGTGTACCCCGCCTCTCGCCCAATGATTGCTGGAGATTGGCACCAGGCCCCCTGCAACCCTGCACGGTATAGATAGCCTAATGAATGGATAGATGGATATTATTCACACCTCTGACCACTTGCAGATGCACAGACATTTTCCAACTTTCCACACAGAGTACAGGTAACTAAATCAATCTTTTTTTAAAGCTTCCCATGAGAGCATATGAGCATGATCTCAGACCTGGACACTGTACTCAATGAATCTTGTTAACCCGGAGCTCACAGCAAGTTTAAGAGTTACTGAGACTTTGGAGCGCGTCGCTCCCAAGAGCCCAGTGTCATGCCAACCCCCGGTGCATGCTGCAGGATTTCCTCCTTTCGAAGCGACAGTTTGTGGGTCAAGAAACGGCTCGTTCAGAGTCTGTCTGACTTTTGATCACTTCAGTTAGAGAAATGTTCCCTGATTTCAAAACTTTGGCTGAAGTGGGGCTTGTAATTCCAGTCTCCAGTGTGGCAGTGAACTGCGTATTCAGCCTTCAGAACAAAGTCAGAACCCCCATGAGAAATTATCTGTCCACGCCTAAAATCCAAACCTTATGACAATAACTTCTGCAGCAGTCCCGATATTTGATTACTCTTATGGAAGAAAATATCTTCTTCCTTACATAAGGTTTGACGTTTCTCATAATTTATTATGACCAGTCTTGTACGTTAACCTGTCTGGGCCAACGTTCCAACTCTCTTGCTCTCCAGATCATGTCTGCGCTCTTAAAACAAAAGCATCTTAAAACAAAAGCATCAAGCATCTTCTGCCTTTAGTCCCTAATATTATGTCTTCATTGCAAGCTTAACCAAAACACTCCTCACTGCAGTTAGTCTAGATGAAAGGCCTCTTCACTGACTCTAATAATCTCTTATTATGCCATATTCCCTAGATACCTTTACTAATATGTAATTAATAAATTAATTGACATAACCTTGAACGATTGCTGTGACATTACACACAAGAGGGTGAGCATTTCAGTTTCATGCGTAGCAGGAGGAAGTTGTGAGACTGTGCGTTCAGCCCACAGCAGATAAACTATTCGTATTTTAAGAGCAATCGTTAAATTTTCCTTATGTAGTTCTCTGTTCATTTAGTTCTGATTGAAAATTATTCAAAATGAACAAGTAAATAAATACTTTTGAATGTGTTTATCATTTTAAAAATTGACAGTAAAAATAGATTATGACCGGATTTGTTTTGACCCCGTCAGTCAAAATGGTGGACAACAACATGTAGCGCGATCTCTAACTACCGCAAAATATAACATCTATAGTCATCCTTATATCTGCTCTTGGGGCTATAACCAATCAGCCCAAATCATAATGAATGGTGCTCCTAGATTGGCTGCTTTACAAGTGCCAGCCAATAGCGTGTCATGTAGCATTGTCCTTATGTATTTCAACTTCACACGCTGCATTTTTTTGTATATTTTAAAACATGCTCTATGAAAGAAATCAAAAAATAGTAAAATAATTTTGAGTTAAGTTGAGGAAAGTGTGTAAATAGGTTTATTCCTGAATAGGTGGGCATTTACTGTAATCCCAGTTAATGCATCGTCCCCACATTCTAAAGACCATATCGAAAGGACTCTGCCAACATCAACCAGTCCAGGTTACGCATCATTATGTTGTTTTGTCTAATTAATTACTTAAATTTATATGTGCTAATATCTAATTTTGTGTCTACTTGAGAAGTGAAAAAACAAATTACTCATGTTTTATATCTTTGTAAACAAATCCTTAAGGGTTTAAAATTGCCTCAGAAAACCTTCTGTTCTGTTCTGCCCTTTAGTTACACATATAAAATCTCTGGATGTGTTAGCAAGCAGGGACCAGGATAACAACCTTGAATTAAAAAAAAAACATGATTTTATGGCAGCTACACAAAAAAATGTTTTATTTAAAACAGCAACAAAGCAACAATTGGTCTTTGTACTTTTAAAATTTGACAAGATATTAATTATCTTAAATATGAGCAGTAATAATGGTTCCATCTCTTTCAGGATTACTTTGATTTTTTCCCCCCTTTTGAATGTATTGAAAGTAATGAGAACCAAGGCCGAGCAGGATTCTGCCTAACTGTAACAATGTTAATGACAAGTTGGAGCTTTATAAAAGATACAGATGTGAAAGGTATTAAACTGGACCTGGACAGGTGGTGGTGGTATTCAGGAACTATGATGACCTTGAGTGAAATTACATTTGTACTGGGGTATTTAAACAAAATAATTTGAACAGAAAAACTAACTGATTTTATTTAAAACAGGCAAGGAACAATTATTCATCCTGCTGCTCATATTATACAACATATAACACTTTAGGTATCTTAATCTTACATTTGTTTTGTTTTAATACACAGACAGCTGAAATACTGAAAAAATAATAATTTAGTTTTATTATTATCTTAATCTTACATTTGTTTTGTTTTAATAGACAAACAGCTAAAATTGTGAATAAAAACTAATTCTGAATATTATCTTCTGCTTGTAGATCTTGTCTTTATAGAAAAACATAGCCATACAGACATGGTATTAGCCAGGCTGTCTGATCAGGAAGAGCTTGAGGTTTGCTGATTTACAGAAATGCTGGTTATTGGTTACTCACTCTACACTGTAAACCTAGATTTTTATTCCCCACTTACAAAAAGTTCATATTACCCAAATTTCCCAAATCTGTTTACACTACTTCTTCATTTCTTATTAAACTGAGCTGTTTCATAATCTTTTTTTATTGTAATTATGTTTTAAGTTTAGTCAGTAGCATATACTTAAACAAAGTAAGTTCATATTACTTAAACACTTGTCACTGCTTTTCAATAATTATGATTTCTGATTAAACTGTACTTTTTAATGGTCCTGTCTTATTGTAATTTGTGCTTGAGCTCAAACAACTTCATATCATCAGGTCTGTTTAGCTTATTTCTCAGGGGCCTGTCTTTGTACTTTAAGAAAATAATAATCATAATAATTTTATATATATATTCCAAACCCAAAGCAGTTACAATATTCTCTCGGTTGAAATAGTCCTTTTCGGACGCTTCACACTGTTAACTGTAATTTGTTTTTAGTATATGTATTGTGTCTTTAGCTAGCCGAAGATGGAGGGGAAATATAATATTGTGTTTTTTTGGGAAAGAGCGCACAGCTAGGGTAAAACATAGAAGTTACACACGAACAGTACCAGCTCCTTGTTTGCACCAGGTATGCACTCTCTTACTAGTACATTCAAGTTGAAACTTCCATTCCATTTCATTAGGGGCACAAGTAAATTGAACGCAGTCCACTGCACTTGTTCAAATACTGCTTTATTAATTAAAAAATTTAGGACAACAAGTTACCTGGATTTTTTGCTTTATGGTAATGGTTTACAGTGTTGTTGATGGGTGGAGCTTCTGTAGTTTCCACACCATGACAACCACAAATATCTCAAAACAAGGAAGGATTTATCTTTCTGGTTAGAGAAGTAAAAGTGTAGTAGTATACTTTCAGCCGGCTGACCAGCATTGCACAGCATCAGGTGGGGGTTGGGGGGGAGAGATGTCGGCCTGATTGTTAACCAGGGATTGTAGAAAACATGCTGTTTAAAATAAAGTGAAATGTGATAAAGCGTCTACTTTCTGATTAGTTCATTGATCATTGTGAGCAGGTTTTCTATTATTTTAGAGTTTTCAAACTGAACACAAAAATGTGGAAAATAGTTCATCTTTCTAAAAGTATAAACTAAGGTTAGAATTTACAGTTTATTTTTAATGTAGAAGAACATTATTTATACTGTATTTTGCTGTGATGGAGCACATAGTTTTTATTGTGGTTGGACTGGAGCAAGCATAAGCATGTAAATGTCATCTTCTGTAAAGATAACAATGACACGACATAACAGATCTGCAATAACACTGCGGCGCACTTCTGCTGCAGAGCATGAATAACATACATTTTTGATACTGTTCTTCTTGTATCTTGTTTTAACGCTAAAGTTGTGTTTTGTTTCTTTTTAAGACACTTCCAGCACAAATGTTACTATTTTGAACTGTTGTAACAATAGTTTTTATTTTGGAAAGCTTTTCTACCTTCGGTGCTGACATTATCTGCTTGATTGAACATAAATACTTTGGTGAATAAAAAGTAACAAAGCTTTGTGGATGTTGCTATTTAAAACTCAACAACAATATTCCTTTTGAACTGAAACCTATTTTTGTGATTTATATATGTTCTGTTTGTAAATCAAATGCATTATGTATCAAGAGAAAAACATGCAAGTCATGGAAGAGCAAAATATCAATTAATGTCTCAGATGGTACAAAACATGAGTATAGGGGAGAGACTGGAAGGTCTCGTGGAATATGCTACACCTAAACACATAATGTACAATGGGCATTACCTAAAATTAGATTTTACTACCATCCATCTAAGCACTGAGATCATTGCATGAAGAGAGATTAGTTACCACAAAAGTGTTGGACAACTAAACATTCTTCAAGAGCTGTTCTGATCCTTTAAGCTTGATGAGTTATAGGTGAATTTGTTAGGATGTGGTAGGGGTGTTCCCCTTAAGGCATGTCTCTAAATAAATAAATTCATAGGTTTAAAATAAATAATTCTGAAAATATTCCTGTTATTAAAAATGATTACATGTTGTTTAGTTAAATAATCCATGCTTTACATAAGTTTTTGTTAGAAAATATTATTGCTAAAATCTATCTCCAGTTCCTGTCATGCACTACCGGCTGCGGTCGAGTTTTTCTGGTTGCTGAGGCTTTTGCTAGAAAACAAAGGTCCACATGCAAGAGGCAGTATGGAAATATAATCAGATGCCATCCACACTGAATTATCAGTCAAGAACGGCGTAAATTTCAATATATGACAGTTTATACAGATGATTTTGGATATAAATGCTTATTTTGCATAAATGTTATTTCAGTTAGCTTGGTGCACCTTACTGGTGTAAACATGCCTCTGTGTGTTAAGGAGGAGTTTATTTGCTGTGTTTTCATGTTCATGAGGACAATTAAACAAGCTGCAACTAAACTCCAGGGTCTTCATTAGTCACCAATATACTTGTAAAAACACTACAGAAGCAGCATTGCCCATCTGCATTACAGTGGTAGAGTGGTAGGAAAACAGAAGATGAACAGACAACCACCCAAGATCATGACAATGCAAGTATTCCAATGTTAACCCAACAGGTAGAGTAATTGGACAACCCACAGTGATTTCAGCAGTGAATTTAAGATATAAATGTTTGTATTCATCCATTATTCTTCCCACAATGAAGTCCATGTGTCAAACGTTAATTAAGCTTTGGTTGCTCCCATCCCAATTTTAACCACTAGGTAATAGTTTAGTGTAGTTTAAAATCAGCTCTTACAAACTGTGTGGATCTTTCATTTTTGCAAATACCTGAATAAATGGGCTTAAATCTCACCAACCAGAAACCCATCCAGTTCACATTATTAGACAGAATTTGGAATCATCACCTCTAAATCCAAGACCATGGTGTTGAGCCGGAAAATGGTGTCGTGCCATCTCTGGGTCGGAGACGAGGTCCTGTCCCAAGTTGAGGAGTTTCTGGGGGTCTTGTTCACGAATGAGGGAAAAGTGGAATAGGAGATTGATATGCAGATTGCTTCTGCGTCTGCAGTGATGCAGGCTCTGTTTATTATCAACGATCTGATTTTAGACACTACTCTTTATTGTTTAATTTTAACGGAAACATGGCTGAGTCCAGATGCCCTACCAAATTTTAACTTATCTTATTCCAAGAGGTGTAGAAAAGGGGGAGGCGGTGCTGCTTTCATAAGTTCATTAACACTTTCTGCAAAACCTGTTTTATTTGATAATTATAACACTTTTGAAATATAACCCAATTGTTTTTTGCACTCCTCAGATTTTATGTGACACAGTTCAGTTTATAGGCCTCCAAAAAAAGAGCACACCTTTTATTCAAGAATTTTCAGAGTTCTTATCAATTTGGCACAACTCCTTTTGAAAATATAATTTTAGCTGGTGATTTTAATCTACATGTTGTGGTGGCCGGAAGGAAACCGTCCATCACAATGCAGCACAGACACCTTCAGTACCATGGAGAGTACCATCAAGAGGGCACAATGTCTGGGTGGAATAGTGGTGTTCAGGACCAAGGACAGCTCTAACACAGGTGTGCAGCATTCCCCTCTGACAGGCAGCCCCAGCTGCAGGCTGTTGGGCCCAATCAGGTATCACATAAAAGGGAACAAAGAAGCCACAGTGAGGGAGGAAGCAGGGGAAGAAGACAGCCACAGTGTTGGAAGCATACATGGCCAGCCAGCACAGCTACCTTCTAGAAGGCAGAGGCGTAATTGACGGCGTGAGTAAGGGGAATCTCTTTAACTAACCGTACACCTCTTCTGCCTCTTCTCCAGAAGTAAATCGAAGCAAAAGGAGCACCCTGAGAAGAAGACCCTAAGTTCAAGTTTTTTCTCCTCTTTAACCTTGACCCCGCCTTATGATAAATAAAGAACTCTAAGTTTTGCTCCAATGAAGTTCGGCCTGGTGAATGATTACTGTGAATTCCAGAGCTAACCCTCTCAGCCTTGTGTGTGAAGTCTACAATGTGGATAACCTTTTAGATCCTTTATCAACAGATTTTCTTTTTATGTCCTGAATTATATAGATTTTAATCAACAGGTCACACAGCCAACTCACAACAGAGGACACACCTTGGATTTGGTCATCACACATGGCCTGACCAACAGTGTGTCTCCTGTTGTTGACCTGGCTGTCTCTGACCACTAAGGTGTGTATTTTTAACATCACCAGTTTTATCCAGCAGGAAAACTTTGTGAGAACTGTCAGGAAACGTCATTAACCCCTGAAGTGGCTGCCGGTTTTCTTGAAGTTTTAGAAAAAAATACCTCATATTGCTTTACCTGCTCCCTGTGATTTTATCGTCAATGATTTTTCTGTAAGGCAAGGTAATTTAATTTGTATAGCACACTTTCAACAACAAGGTGATTCAAGGTGCTTCACATGATTAAGAGGTAACATAAAAATAGTACAAAACACAGACAAAGCATATAAAGTAAAAACAGCAATAAAGCAAGAAGTACAAAGCATATAATGTAAAAACAGTAAGAAGCATACACAAAACATGATACATCAAAGCATAACTCAAAGGCAGCTCTAAACAGATAAGTTTTTAGTTATGATTTAAAAGAATTCAGTTTTTCAGCAGCTTTGCAGTTTTCTGAAAGTTTGTTCCAGATTAGAGGAGCATAGAAACTGAAAGGTGCTTCTCCGTGTTTCAGTTCCAGTAGGCTTTAGTCCGCTCTCGACCTGCTTGCTCCACTGAAAGGTAAAGGTACACACTCAAAACTTGCATCGCCGTGGAGAAATGAAGACCTCAAAAAAATAAAGAGGAATTGCACTGTGGCAGAGGGAAAATGAAGGAAAAATAAAATCACAGAAAAACTATCAAATGTATACAGAACTTCTCAAAGCATACAAAAAGCAGTAAAAATTTCAAGAAATGCATACTTTTCCAAAATACCCTTAGATCATAAAAATAAAATAATTTTTTTTTCCACCATTGACAAAAAATTTAACTGTGCTATTAATTCATTTGAGAAAAACCCCTCAAACACTCTCAGTGAGGAGTTCGCAGACCACTTCAGAGGGAAGGTAGACACCATTAAATGTAATATTTTATCTTCTCAAAGTAACATGGTTTTAGACAAATCTGAGCGTTTGTCTTTACCAGAGGAAACGCTGGACAGTTTTGTCTTGGTAGAAGCTGACAAAGTTTTCTCCTCAGTGAGGCCCACCACATGTCTTTTGGACCGAATTCCCACTTCTTTTTTAAAGCAATTTTATGGATCTTTTACAGATGAGATCTTAACCTTGATGAATTGCTCCCTTCAAGACTAGGGTCTTTCCTGTCGCCTTTAACAGGGCTGTGGTGAGGCCACTGTTGAAGAAGAGCAATTTTGATTTCAATGATTTTATTAACTTTTGACGGGTATCTAACTTACCATTTTTAAGCAACATTTTAGAAAAGCTTGTTTTAATTCAACTTAATGATTTTATTAATGAACACAATGTCCTGGAGACATTTCAGTCTGGTTTCTCCTGATGACACACACACGATCAATGGATGCACTTTTTAACAGCATTTTAGACATCAAATCCTGGGTGAAAGAAAACTTTCTCCAGCTCAACCAGGACAAAATGGAAGTTTTAGTCATCAGTCCTAAGGGTCAGTGAGAGAAACTTACCAAAACTACAATCACTGTCTTTTAATCCTTCTTTACAAGTGAAGAATCTAGGTGTGATTTTTGATTTTGAGTTGACTTTTACCCCTCACATTAAAAGCATTACTAAAATAGGTTTTTATCATCCACAGCAGGGTTTCTTAACCCTGATACTCAGGGCCCACTGTCCTGATAGTTTAATGTGTTTCCCTTCTTCCACACACCTGAACTGAATAACTAGGTGGCTAACTGGTTTCTGCAGCACTTGATGAGAAGCAAGAGCTAATGCTGGCATTAGAATCAGGTGTACTGGAGCAGAGATCCAGCTAATACATAAAGGAGAGTGGGTCCCGAGGACCAGGGTATAGAAACACTGATCTACAGAACATTACCAGAGTTTTCCCCATTCTCCCTTGGGCCAACACGGAGACACTGATGCAAGGCAAGGCAAGGCAATTTTATTTGTATAGCACACTTTCAACAGCAGGGTAATTCAAGGTGCTTTTATGATTTGGTGATAAAAAAAAATAAAAAAAAGCATGGAATATAACATTGGAAATTAAAAGTACACACATTACACATGATACACCAATCAAAAAAGAAAGAGAGCATGAACACATTTCATACATATGACATCAAGCATTTACTCGAAGGCAATTCTAAACAGATGGGTTTTTAGTCTCGATTTGAAGCAGTTCAGAGTTTCAGCAGCTCTACACTCGTCAGGAAGTCTGTTCCAGATAAGGGGAGCATAGAAACTGAAAGCTGCTTCTCCATGTTTAGTTCTGAGTCTAGGGATGTTTAGTAGGCTATAGTTGGAGGACCTGAGTGGTCTTGGGGGTTGGTACTGTGACAACAGTTCTTCAAAATATTTTGGTGCTAAGCCTTGTAATGATTTATAAACTAGTAGGAGTATTTTGAAGTCTACTCTCTGAGCTACAGGGAGCCAGTGTAAGGACTCTAGAACTGGGGTGATGTGCTCTACTTTCCTGGTTCTAGTGAGGACGCGAGCAGCAGTGTTCTGGATCAGCTGCAGCTGTCTAATTGACTTTTTAGGCAGACCTGTGAAGATGCTGTTGCAGTAATCAATCCGACTAAAGATAAACGCATGGATGAGTTTTTCTAGGTCCTGTTGCGACATCAGTCGTTTAATCCTAGAAATGTTCTTCAGGTGATAGAATGCTGACCTTGTGATTGCCTTTATGTGACCCTGGAGGTTCAGGTCTGAGTCCATTACTACACCTAGGTTTTGAGCCCGATCAGTTGTTTCTAGCTGTATTAACTGAAGCTGTGTGCTGACTCTTGATCGTTCCTCCTTGGGTCCAAAAATAATTACTTCAGCTTTGTTTCTATTCAGCTGGAGAAAGTTATGGCACATCCATCCATTTATTTGGTCAATGCATTGATTTAGGGTTTGAATGGGTTCAGAGTCACCTGGTGACACTGTAATGTAGAGCTGAGTATCATCCGTGTAGTCATGGTAGCTAATGTTATTGGTTGCTATAATCTTGCCATGTGGGAGCATGTAGATATTAAATAAGAGGGGCCCCAGGATGGACCCCTGGGGCACCCCACATTGGATTTCTGTTCGTTCTGATGACAAGTTTCCTATTGAAACATAGAAGTCCCTGTTCTTTAGGTAAGATTCGAACCAGCCAAGTAGTGTACCAGAGAGTCCGACCCAGCTCTCCAGTCGTTCCAATAAAATATCATGATCAACAGTGTCAAATGCTGCACTGAGGTCCAACAGAACCAGCACTGTGGTTCTACCAGTGCATGCTTTTATCACCAGTACAATTGATTACTGTAATGCCCTGCTTTCTGGTATTCCCAAAAAGAGTATCTCAGGTTTACAACTTGTACCAAATTCAGCAGCACATGTCCTGATGAAGACCAGGAGGCGGGAACATATTTTATCCATTTTAAATCCATTGGCTGCCTGTATGTTTTAGGATCGATTTTAAAGTTATTTTAATGGTTTTTAAGTGTCTCTATGGTCTTGGGACTTCTTATCATTCAGAACTGCTTTAACCATATAAACCATATAAAAAAGATTGATTGATTGATTGATTGATTGTACCAGTCTGTCGAAGAGACAGCTGAGCCAAAAGGCGAAGCTCTCAATTTACTGGCTGATCTACGTTCCTACACTCATCTATGGTCACAAGCTTTGGGTAGTGACTGAAGGAACGAGATCACGGATACAAGCGGCTGAAATTAGTTTCCCCTCCAGGTTGTTTGAGCTCTCCCTTACAGAAAGGGGGCGAAGCTTGGTCATCCAGGGGGGGCATCTGGCTAGGATGCCTTCTTTACGCCTCCCTCATGAGGTGTTCTGGGAAAGTCCCACAGGGAGGGGACCCAGAGGAAGACCCAGAACACGCTGCAGGGACTGTTTCTCGGCTGGCCCAGGAAGGCCTTGGGATTCCCCAGGAGGAGTTGACCCAAGTGGCTGGACAAGGGAAGTCTTGGTCTCTCTGCTTAAGCTGCTGCCCCCCAACCTGACTGTGCATAAGTGGAAGAAAATGGATGGATGAACTTTTGGCAAAAAAAGAGGAAACAGAGCAGAACTGTGTTGTACCAGACATCTTCTCTAAACTACATTAGTTCACACAAATCTTCTTCAAGCAACACCTGGTTGCCACATCCATCCATTGATCCATCCGTCTTCTCCTTTTCATAGATGGCACCTCATGATTTAACAGGTTCAGGGGGGAAACCCAGGCATCCCTATCCCTATTGAGACTCTCCAGCTCATTTAGAGGGAGCCAAAAGCATTCCGCAATCCAAGAAGGACTATATAGTCCCTCCTTAATGTCACTCTGAGTCTCCTCTCAGTGGATTATGTCAGGAAAACGTCCAAAGAGAGGTGCCCATGAGACTTCTTCATCAAAAAGAACCATGGCAGCAGAGTACTTCTGAGGCTGAGGAGCAGTAGCTAAACTCTGAGCTCTCCCTGTAAGACTGAGCTCTTAACCCTATCTGCAAACCTGAATTCAGCCACGATACATAGTTGGAAAACACTGGATGTCTTGCTGGAATCTGACAGAGTTCAAACAACTTTACAAGTTTCACGAGACTTATGAGGTCCATCTTGGGCTGTTTTATTTACTAGATTCTTTTTGATGTGAAAACATAGGGATTATGACTTTTATAAAAATTGCAGAGGTCATAAACTAGAGAGAGAACAAGCCCACTACACAGATTTAAACAGCACTTTCCTGGATTTTAATTTTCTATCTTCATAGAAACTCTTTGTGCATGATAAAAATTTACTTTGAATTACAGTGAACCTTTTGTCTTTTATTACACTTCTCTGCACTGCTGAAGAACGCACCTTCCTGATTTCGTTTTAGTGTGTTTTTTCTTTTAGTCATCAATGTTTAGTCTCTGGTTAAATATTTTTCCTGGTGAGAACACTTATTTTCAGTAAATTATGTGGACTCACTAAATTCCTATGAAAAAAATGAAAAGTGGGTGAATTCATGCAGTGTCCTTCAAAGCTACCTAACGATATGACAAGCTGCTTAAACACCTGGCATGAGGTGATAAAACCGCTCGGCCCCCTCCACCCATTGTTAAAATGACCAACAGCTCATTTATAAAACAAACAGCTTTGTATTTTAAATCAAAAGTCCAAAATGACATGAAACAAATAGGCATCTGGGTGAAAAATAACAGTAACTACATATCAAATGGAGAGAGTAGAGAGCAACAGACATGGTAACTTTCCACCTATTCATGAGCTCAGGGTTGCGAACGCTGAGGTTGACCTCTTTTGCCTTGAACACTGTCCTAATGGTCCATGGCACAAATCCTAAAAGGAGTCAACAATTACAGGTCAGGATTCAGAAACTGGTGGAGGACAAAGGATGTGGCTCAATCCAGAGGGGATTTATTTTTACCCCTTAGCATTTTTACGTCGCGTTGGCTGTACATTACATACCACTGGGTCAAAACTGCCTTTTTTGTGACACCCTTTCTATGTACACGTGCATATTATACATAATTGAAAAGCTAAGATTCTAGTGATTCCAATGATGTATGCCAGTCAAGGGTACAATCATAACTGTAGACACTAGACAATGTCCAACTCACCATTCAAAGCCACATATTGACAGAACAGAGCTATCTCGAACAAAAACAGTCATTTTACGTCCTCAAGTTTCCAGTCAATGTCCTCCAGTAAAATAGCTAGTTCATAACAAGTCTAACGTCCAACCTAATTTGCTGCTCAAAACCTTGATAATTCCCTTCCTTTTGTGTATTTCCAGCAAGGTTTTCATCATAACTATCTTTACCATGCTCATATTAGCCTAAAAATAACACAGCACCCATCTTCTTCTTTGTGGTTGTCAAAACGACAAAATAGTGCATTACCGCCACCAACGAGTATGGAGTGTTGACCAGAATGTCACTGAAGGTTGCATTTACCTCTCTAAGACTGGTGATGTATTGGGATCATCCCTGCTTGTGCTAGCTTTGCTCTTGTTTTAATAAAGCAAAGTTCTATTGCCCATTTTGGCATACAACCATATCAAAGTGTTTTCTTTGCTGCCTCCAAAAGTCCCAATTTATTGCCTACAGCACCCTCTGCTGGTTGTCTTGGGTCAATACGTTGCATGGTGGCAACTTATTTTACACAGGCGTTCTAATCTGACTTGGGCGGGCCCGGTACATGAATAGGCAAGGTTGGACCATCGGCGTCGGGCCTGGCTCGATCTACGCCACAAAATCCTCTAACTAAGCTGGGAAGACAAGGGGCAGCTGGTACTGTTATCTTGTGATGTTTTCCACTAAATTAATCTGGAACCGCTGAGCATTTTTCCAACTTGTGAAAAAGAAATGGAATAACATGTCTTGAAAAACATTAAATAATTTTTTTAAAGATCTAAAAAAAATGTTTATTTCTGGTTCCCTTCATTTTCAAAAATACATCATCCACAAAGAAAAGCAGCTCACAGATCCTGTTTACACAAAATGATGCAGTTTTAAAAAATGAAACGGTGCCATGCTGTTAGCATCAATCATGTTGGATGAAAGAAGAAATTTCTCTGCTTAAAACGTCTGCTACTGAGGCCAGAGATCAAAACAAAAACCGCTCTTTGAAGCCCATAAATCTTTCTCAGAACAATGCAGCTATTCGTGGCCTCACAAAGACCTCTGTAATGGCCTTTGTGTTTTTGGTTTGAAGGTTAGTTTTCAGCCACAGGGTTAAGATCACACTTTCACTCTGCACAGTCGTGATACTCCAGTCAAGGATTATTATTACCCACATCCACTCAACCTGCTATGAGAGCCACCCTGAAGATAAAGCTGCCTCAAAATAATCTGCTCCACAACACAAGCAGCAGGCTTGCGATCGTTTCTCTTCCTGTATACGCAATGACCCAGGGTGAAACTATTCAAGACTGAATTTCAATACATTATTCAAATTATCTTCTAAAAAATATGGATAAACTTGCTCATCATTGCTCACATGTTTTTAAATTTTGCACAAAGATTATTGGACAAATTAATAAAGAAAAATAATTTCCCCCAAAAACTAAAGAAAATGTATATAAGTAGATTGTCTTCCCTCTGGGTGGGGATACAGGCAATCTGTCCCAAGGAAAATGAATGGCGCTACTGAATTACCTGCTTTACCAGCTAATAGAGTGTAAAGTAGCATTGTGGGTAGGTATTTCAGCTTCCTGAGCTGTATTTTCTTTCAAACATTTAGATATTTGAGAAAAGGCAATTTTTTAATTTTTTATTTGGAGTTACTCACCCCCAAATCATTTTTTTTTGCTGACAAACTGTATAAATGAGTGTCTAATAATCCTGTCCACATGTCTGGTCATTATTTGGGGAATTTTATGGCATTTTAGAAAAATATTTTAATTTTCTACCAAAAAACGTCAGTGTTGCGCCCTTTTCAGGATAAAACTCTACACTACACTTGAAATTGAATCAGACATTGCTGATATCAGCTATCCTGCCGCTGTGGGGTATAGACAATCTGAGTCTCAGGCACACCTCCATAGCAAGTTGGATTTGGAATAGCAAGGAGCTGTTGTCCCTCGGTCCGCCAGTCCACCAGGCAACGCCCTCCTTTTGCCGCATTTTTTAAACCGGAAATGTAGGTGGACTAACACTCTGTTGGGGGGGTTATTTATTTTTCAATGAACCAAATGTGCAAAAATTGCAACAAACTGCCAGTGCCTTTGGTTTTATTCACATTTGCGTTCCATTTGGATTCAGGGGTATTTCTGCGCGTTGCTCTCCTCCTTTTTTTCACCTTCTAAGTGAACACCGCCAGGGGCCAGTGCCAGAGACTGATATCTGTCCATTACGCTTTATGTGTTCCTGAGAAACAGAATTACTGTGATCTTCTTGTGATTTCCTAGAGTTTAACCTACCTGTGTTTCCCTAAGGTTCCTCCTGGTATCCACCGTGATCCATCTACTTCCTTTTCTGAGGTGTTGGTTCCCCTCCATGTCTGGCAGTCCCCTGGCTCTTTACCTCCTCTGTTAAATCCTCTGAGCTCCACCTGTCAGCCCTCCAGCCTTCGTCTCTGGATCCTCCATCTCCCTGTAGATTACCCTCGACTGCACACATGGACTTTGGCGGACTCCATTCTTCCTCCCTGGCACACAAGTAAGCCTCACCTGAGAACCTCAATAGTATTTGTACCCTTCCTGCAATATACTCACCTGTGGACCACACTTCTACTGTATTAGTCTCCTCTATTCATCCTTGTAGTGCTCCTGGTTCTGGATCTCACTATCATTAACATTGTTTCAATAAATCATTTATTTTACACCCTGTCTCACTACTCGTGTTCTGCATGTGGGTCAGAAAGTTAAACGCAAACATGACAGCTTTAGCAATATTAGGACTAAAACCAAAACTAAAATTTGTTTGTAAAATTGTTCTAGATCAGCAAATGATACTGTTGAATGTTTTTACGTAAATATCAGGATCAGATTGGAACTTAAACAGATGGGATCGCAGCATTTTGGTCTCTGAGAAAATGAATGACTTTGCTGTTGAGTCATTATAAGCATAATCATACAGTCATTTCCAGCTTGGTCTTTGGCTCAAGAATGAGAAGAATTTCAATTTATGTTCATGCAAAAAAAACTCCTAACCACAGATCAAACACCATATTAATGAGTCCACTTATTTTAGAGCACTCATTCCAACCCTGAGAGTAGCTTGGAAACTGAGATTACCCAGCAGTCAAAGCTGAACTAGATTGAGCCCTCAGGGTTACAATCTCCCCACGCCCACCTCTAAACTTCTGTCTCATGAATCTTTGATGGCCAATATGAAACTGGATTCCACTTGGTCTGAATAAAAGGCGACTCCATCAGCAGAGCAATACGTTAGGATAATCAGAAAATGAGCAGCTTCTAGGCTATGAAGATTTTCTATCTGCAAACGCCGGTGGAAGTGAGCAGTGGAAGTGAGCAGACTGACACACTGCAACAAGATGAAGGACAAGGGTGGAGGAGCTGGTACTGAGAGTGTGCGGCGAGGTACGGTGATGCTGCTGGGGGAGAGATAAGGCCTTGGGGAGAGGAAGAAGATGGAGCGAGATGTGGGGCAAAGAGGAAAAATGTGGCGGGGAAGCTTGGTAAAAGAGACTGAAAAAATTGAGACAGAATGTGTAGGTGTGTAGAGTCAGAGAAGAAGAAAGAGGTGGCACGGTGGAAGTTCAGATAGTCATCCACCTGTTTGAAGCATTTTTAGAGGATAATGAAGACACTCTCCTCTCCTGAATACTGATTAGGAAAGAAAGCTGAGGATATTTCCACCCCAACATTTGCCTGTCTATTACTATTAATGGAAAGCCTGACTTGCTCCCAATATGGCTACGGTTCAATGGGCTGCACCACCTTATCTGATGTAATTTTTATGAGTCTGTCTTGAATCCTCTTTTTTCCGACCTCACGCTGTCTCTCCTACAAGGGTGTTAATGGGAACTTGATGTGCTTGTTAGCAAATAAAAGCTGGCACTGGCAAGCTGTCAGTTAAGTCTGTTGTGAGGTACTTCTGTTGCTGTCGACCAACATGGGACACCGCCTCTTGTCAAACGTCCCCAAAGCCTGCAAGTGTAGCGCAGAGGCTGTCAAGCATGCCCTCGCATTCCTTCTCTCCTTCTTCAATATCTCCTTCCTCTAATCAGAACATGACCCGCTCAGAAACAGATGGCTGAAAAGAGTTTGGGGAGAAATAAGTTACAAGGACGTTGTTTATGAATTTCTGGGCTGATGGGGGGGGGGGGAATGCCAGGGGGATCTTACATCACAGCAAAGTGTGGAAGGAGAGAATAGAGGTAAGACAGGAGGATGGCTGCTCCCTCAGCACAACATCTGTTGGGTTGGTGTGTTTGAGTTGAGAGCCTCAGATGCATCACAGAACAGACGCTATTGCTCAGACTGTCCGAGGGACCTGTCTTTTATTTTACAGTATAATCCTGTGTAGGACATTATTATTTCCTTTACTTAGTGTTTGGTTAAATGAGCCAAAACAGGAGCATTTCAATTTGGACTTTGGATCTTTTTTTCTAGCCAATTGCCAATCCTGGTGTTCTGTTGTTTTAAACAACACTTTTGTGATTGAAATTTCTGATAATAAGCAGTAATATATCTCAGGGGTCTCATTAACTGAATATTTGACGCTGATGGAAAAATCTGAAGCCTGTCCATCATTTTGACAGATTCGTATTCACATCTCTGAATCCTTGCACTGCAAAAAACGATTTTCAAGAAAGTAATAATCCCTTGTTTATGGACATTTATTCATATTTTTTAAATATATTGTCTCATTTCAAGAAATATTTTCAAGAAAACATTAACTTGTTCCATTGGCAGATTTTTTTTTGCTTAAATACAAGCAAAAATATCTTGTATAATATATTTCTAACTTGTTTCTGGAGTAGCCTTTTTTCCAGTGTAATAAAGCATCTTCATTGTATTTGTCTAAACTAATAATCTTAACACGTCGGCCATCTTCTTTTTTTAAGCCTTCAGTCACAAAAGCCAGATCATAGGACTTACACTGGAAAAAATCCTAATGATCCTAATGATATTTTTAAATAAAGAGATCACAAGTGGTAATTATTTTAGACCACTAAGTTTCTGACTGCTTTCCTCGTCAAATTTAAATGTTTACTGCAGTTTTACTCCTGTTTTTGATACACACTTGGCCTATATTTTGCTTCTGCCACTTTACTGTTACAGGTATAGGTTCTGACCATTTTCCCCACAGTGAAACCTTTATATTCATGTATATTTTTAAATACCTCATATTCTAGAGGTGGCGGGCACATGTTGGAGTGTTTTGTTACACTGGTTCGGATTTGATCTTTTGTAAAACTTTGTTCATATTTTGTTTTTCCTTTGGTTGACTTGTTGCTTGTTTGAACAGATACTCTCTTTGGTTTTGGATGCTGTGCGGCTGGAACGATTCTTCAGTCAGATAGATGTGTAACCATGGCAACAGGGTGTTTCTCAAATAATACCTGAACTCCATCCCAAATCACACAGGGTTTGAAACTGAGGCTTCATGGATGCAGATCAAGACCAAAAACAGCAGAGAGAGACGAAGGAAGTTCAAATTATCTCTTCCATCTATCATAACGGGCAAGGATCATATCCCCTACTCTAACGTCTCTATTCCCGACTTTCTAACCATATGGCCAGACAGAGATTTAAAAAGGAGCGGCAAAAGCAAATAAGGTGGATAAGCAATGGTGTCATCCAGGAGATGTTGCTGTGGAATATCATCTCTGCTGCCTGGATATTGAGCTGTTAGCATGTCATGACTATCATGACTGTCATAGTTATGACCCAACTCGACTAGTGGTCAGGGGAAGTAACATAAACCCTGTACTCAGATGGTAAGATGGAGAAACAAGAGTTTAATCAGAAAAGGGTAACCAAACTCAACTATACAGAACAGAAATGATCTATATTATGAACTAAACAAACACACTTAAAGAACTTTCTAATAAACTAACAAGGTAGAAGCTGTCACAAGGAGAAATTGACAAACCCAAACCCAAAGCTATCTCTAAAACGATTACACAGACGACAACATGTACAGCATGAAACAATCAAAAGCTAACAAAGCAAAGCAAACAAAGCAGGCTGAGAGGGGAAACAACACAGTAACAAGCTGATCCCTAACTGCAACTGAGACTGGATGTATTTTAAATGCCAGGGAACCAGCATGTTGCAGGGTTTACAGCTTGCCCCTTGCCTACTTTTCGTCTGGCTATTGGGGTTTTCTTCTGTCTGCTTAGACTTTTGAAAACTGAATGCTAGTTCTCCTAAAAGCTTGAAGTTTGTGGAAGCTTTTTTTTCCTGGTTTTGATACCACTGTTACTGACAGTTTGGGGAGAGTTGTTGCTCGTGCTTTATTTATTTATTTTTGCTTTTTTCTTAGTTTATCTGTTTGACTAAGAAGAGTGTTAGTCAAACAAGACAACCACCCTCTGCTGGTTGTCTTGGGTCAACACATTACATAGTTGCATGGGGGTTGTAATCTGTCTTGGACAGGCTCGACACCTGATTGGACATGCCCCTCCGGCCTGCCCATTTGTGCCTGCTAGGAGTACTTCTAGAAACCCATCCTTCCTTAGCTTTTAGGTTTGGCCATTTGATAAGCTGAATTCAAGCACAATTTAGAAAAGCTTGTTGACTGTTCAATTTTTGATTGCAATAGGAGTTTGTATTTTTCTGGAACTTTCCTGTCACTCTACAGAATGTGCAGATTAGTTTGTGCGGACAAGTACTTATCTGTAAATTCTGATTAGGTAAGCTGTAAATTTTGGAAACCTGTAACTCCTATAGCAGAGGGATGTATGGTGTAGGTTCTGGTAAATTACCCATGGATTACAGGAAAAGTACCCTGCAGGTCTCAGGAAGTCATTTGTAAGTTACAGGTGGGTAACTTGTCAGTTATGGAGAAAATAAGGTATTATCATTTTATCTGACATTGGTTTGCGCTAATATTTCTTTTATTTCACCATATTATCTTTTGATGTCAATAAAGGTCATTATCCATAACTGGTTTATTTTCATTAAAGAGTAAATACACTGTGAGCGCTTGAAAATCGAAGTCAAATTCCTTGCTTGTGCACACAATCTAGCCAATAAAGCTGCTTCTGAATCTAAATGAAGTATTATGTAACCCAGTTTTGCATAAAGGACTCCACAATTCACCCTTTCTAGATATATTTTCACCTGGTTTTCTCACAAATTCTTGTTTTTTGCATGACGGTCAGCCAGGGTTTTTTACTGAAGTAATAAAATTGAAACAAAAAAATTATAAGGTTTTCTGGAAGCATATATGCATAATATATTCCATAATGCAGCTGTCAAAGTAGCTTTATACACCTGACCAGCAATAACATCACGGTAGTAATTTGTTGGTGTTTGGTGGCATATTATGCTTTATGTTTAACTATAATTAGTGTCTCAGCTTTGCATATTTGCTTGCCAAATCTGGCTAATTGGTGTCAATCTAAGACATTAGGTTGGAGAACCACAGGCTTTCTGATAGAGGCAGAGATTTCTGCTTATAAAAGGTTAATATATATGGAAATAAAAAAATTTTAATGCATCAAAATGTGTATCAGTTTGTTTATGTGGTTACATAAAGTAAAAGTTTTTTCGTTTTTTCCCTGTCATTTTGACACTCTGACAGGGAAAATCAAAGTTCAGCAAAGTGAAAGATTAGCTGGAGTCGAAGTCTGTTTTTACAGTGCTACAGTCCACAGCCAGAAAAATTGATGAAGTTCTAAATTTAGACTTCGTTTACCAACCAGACTTCACTTAATTAGGACAGTATGCATCATTGATAGTGATTTACTTTTCCCCCTGTACGGATATCTGTATTATCCTGCAGCAGTTATTAAAAGTGGAAATCAATAACATATTCATAGAGGCCAGAACTGTTTTCTGTAACTTTCGGGGATTGTTAATTTTTCTCATTTTCTCCAAACCAGCCGTTGCACAACACTTTTTCATGATTCTGGCTGCGGTTCAGCTTTTGTTTTTGGGTTTTAAATATTCTAGTATAATTTTGTATCACATTATCCTCTATTTTCTTCGTAGTATTTTCTTCTATTTTTGTAACAAACCAAAGTAATGCCGGGCACTATGCCCTTCGTGATCCTTTAGTCATTTGCACAGAACGAGATTCAAATTTATTATGCATTGACGGGGTTTGTTGCAAGACAAAGGAAAAATATCTGACCCGACTCACAGTAATGGGAAACATTACGTAAGCTGGCAGAAAAAGCAAACAACACTCTAAATACAAGTCAAAAAGGCTTTTTTTGTGGGGCTCCCAGGTTTTTAATTAGCACAGATACATCACATTCAGATGGAGAAAGTGTTAGCAGTGACTTTATCATGTTTTACTAATATCAAAATGCACATCTGTAGTACCACTATGCACACAAGCATTGTAATCCTCAGCAGTCTGTTACATTATAGCTGAAAAGTATGCCGTATCTGGGTTGTAAAGATTTATAGGGCTTTAAATTGATTAAAAGCAATAATCTTGAACATCATATCTAGAGGTTGAAGGCAAAAACAGTCAAAATGGCACCAGATAGACCAATAAACCTTTAGGCATTGTTTTCACAACCTAAAGCAGCTGATAAACATCCTCATGAGCTCAAATACTACCTAAAGTTTGACCCCAAATCCCAGAGAAAGTAATAAAGGAGGCTTCAGGGATGCAGAGGAGGACCTAAGACCAGAGAGAGACAGAGGAAGTTCAAACCATCAAGGATGATGTACCTGACTCCAACGTCTCTCTGCCTGGCTTTCTCTCCATGCGGCCAGACAGGGATTTAAAGGGGGGGTGGCACGTTTTTCTCAGGCAGACAGAACAATTATATGGTACAGTACAGCCAGAATATTACCGCAAATCGATCTGTAAGTTCAGTAAATAATATAAACTACCTTTTTGAAATTTGCACTCACATCTCCGAACAAAATGCCTTGAAAATAGCCGCATGTCTCTTTAAGAACCTCGGACACTCCCCCTTCGGTACGCTGTCTTCAACGTCATCACAACATTCTCCACATGGGCATGAAGCATTACCATACAGCATGTTTTTATGTGTGATTTTCTTTTATGTTTTGCCAATCACTTGAAAATTAGTTAGAAACTAGCCTTGAAGATCGGTCGAAACAGTTTTTAATCATAAATAACTTAGCCGATCTAAAAAATAATTGAAAGTACAGCTCCTGTCATTCACATAAAACTGCTCTCGTGAAAACTTGCTGCTCACTGCTGCTGTGTGTGCGTTACTATTTACAGCTGATCATCTTCTTATCGGACATACACGAAGCACGTAGGTGACCCATTTTGGATTCAAAACGGCAAATTTTGCCAACAGGTGATGGATTTTCATGACTGGAATGAGGAAACTGTGCCCCATAGCACCTACATTGGCAAAATGAAAATGTAACATGTTTTATTCTCGATCCATCTCACATAAGAAACAGGGAGTGTACATGATATGCGACACCGTCAGATTTAACTTTAAATTAGCCTAAGCTATATTGTTCTAACAAGCTGAATCAGAGCATTTCCACTTACTGGTGTTGGCTCTGAAGAAATACTCTTGAGAGTGGGGATTACATCGTTCTTCAAAGTCAACTTGCTTACTAATCCACTGTCAAATAAACTTTTGTTCTGGAAGCAATCTTCTGTAAAATGGCCGGCACGAAGCAAATCTTCCGGGGAGGAGGGTCGTTTCCAATGATGAATTCCAACCATTTTTGACAAACAGCCTCATGTTTTGGAAAATGAAAAAGAAGGCAGTCGTCCTGGCATCCAAAGATACATTTTCTCCAAGAACGCATTGTGCAATTTGGAAAAGCAAATGGCTATATAGTAGTAATATCCTCAAGTGCTAGCTGATTCCTGTTGACCGGCTGCTTTTCTGTTTGGGGAGCGGGGGAGGGAGGGCTTTGGAGAGACGTGGGTGGTAATCAAAATGTTGGGGCGTTGCTAGGTGGTGAGGGCGTACCTTGGAGGAATCAGGCGTTCAGCGCTCAAAACGGCGGCGAGTTTCCAAAGATTACTCAAAAATACATAAATTACCGTAAGAAACACTTTAGGCATGTTTTTAAAGAGAGAATGACGTAACAATTTGATGAAAAGCTTAAAAAATTCGATTTTAAATGCCACGCCCCCTTTAAGGAATTTTTATAAAAACAAAAGATTAGCCAAAAATAAGTGAATAAATTTGACCAAATATAGTTTTTTTTTTTTTTGCAATTGTATTGTTGAACAGTATGGAATTAATTAAAGCATAAATAATTAAAAGGTGTTAAAACAGCAAAACGTTTCAATTAAGGTCAACTGGTAGCTGCTGCTCTGCTGCTCCATCCAAACAAACAGACTTTCCTGTACAAAGATTTCTTCAGTGGCACAAAAAGATACTATGGACATTTTACACTGAGTTTTTGAAAGGGCTTATCACAACCACATCAGCTAATTGCAACAATTTTAAGATGAATAAGGGGATGTTTCATTTGTATGCCCCTACAGTGCATCAATATTCATTTTTTATTTCCATTTGAAAGCCTGAAATTATCTTGTTTGAAGTAGCTTTGTATTTAGTGTTAATTTTTTTCCATGTGGGCTGCACGCACCATCTGCCATGTCACACACACTCTCGATGTCGCCCTTCTACATCATATCACACCATGAAGGAACCTTAAATCTGGTTTAAAAACAGGCTGATGTCACAGCTGAATATTTGGCTTTAAATGCAGGGATCATGCAACCATCTACTGTTCGAATTATGGATTTTTCTTTATTTGTACAGCAGCTTTAAAGATTCCTGCATCTCCATTCAGGTGAATCTTCAGTTAGAGATTTGTACCTCCACTGAACTTTTAGTCGCTGACTGCAGCCTGCCGGAGGTTTTTTAATTATTTAATTCATTTGGCCTTCTTTGTATGTGCTTTAGAGGCAGTGGGAATCATAAGATGCTACTTCAAAGTGGCTCACTATCAAATGATCTCAGTCATGATTATGCATCAAAGCCTCACATTAAGATGATGGAAGAGGAGGGTGATGTAACTAAAGACTTAAGGCTCAAACTACGATCAGTTAACATTTTAGTTTGAAGAGGGTTTTTTTCAGGATAACAAATTGTGTATTACTTTAGATGAAAGAGTCACATTTTATCTGAAAATCATTCTCAGAACACAGAAATAGTTACAAAAATGGCACTAAAGTATTCATTTTAGTTTGGGTAAACATTTACATACTGTGAAGTCATCAGGTACAGAAATGTCATATTGATTTAGTGCTTTTAATTATTTATTTTAACTATTCTTTTCCTAAGGATGAAAAATCATGCTAAAGGGGGTCCAGTCTATTGCTAGCAAGATGACTGAATCTAGCTGAGTATACAATTCCAGTCAAAAGTTTGCAATATATAACTAAAAGTCAGCCATTTTGTGCTTTTGGATGTGCATTTGATTCCCACTGGATCAACATAATAAATACAGGCTCGAATAGATCCCTCAACTAATTCCTGTGGTGTCTCTGCATTTGGAGCCACCAGATGTCGCTCTGGAGCTCTATGAATCCATCAGTTATTCAGTATTCAGTAGGCTAAATCCTCTTGAGGCACTGGAGAGGCCCATCAACATTTGTTTAAATAATGCAAATTTCAAATCAAAGTGCGCATGCCCAACGTGCGCTTAGTAGACAGTCATAAATAGGGCAAAAATTCCACGGCCCCAAGCTGAGATCCCACAATCAAACCACGGGGCTCCAAAATGGAAGGAAGTGATGCGTCCCCTTTTGCCAAATGTGAAAGTTGGTCGTGCACAACTCCTATTAAAATATCGGAATAGCACACATTATGTTTACGTTCTGTTGGATAGAAGTGTGCAGGTATCTAATGATAGTGATCCTTGTTAGCTACCAAGACAAAAAACGAATGAAGTAGATTTTTTGATTAAATTTATATTTAGCACTTTGCTTTTTGAACAAAAATTAGAGACTAAGGATTTGGGACATCATCAGTCAGTGGATTTTAACATTTTTCAACTACTTTGAAATATTATTACAGATTCAAAGGGGATTATTTGAAATATTATACAGTTATTGAAAAGTTTGCCCAGATGAAAGATCTGCATTTCTTTGTTCAACAAATGAACAACACTGGTGGGTGATCCTTTATTAGTAATTTCATGTATTAAAAAGGTTTTGTTCTTCAATTACATTTATATAAAATGGTGTTTGTGGTGTGGTTCATTTAATATTGATCAAAGTCAGATTGTAATCATCGCGGAAGAATTAGTTGCTGCTAACAGCTGTTGAGTCGTTGTGCCCCACCTAACTTATCATGCCAGAGACGCCACTGATCCCTTCCAAAACCAGTTTGGAGAGTGTTCAGATTGATTGTTCTGGTATTCACCCATCTAGCTGTTGGTCTAACGTGAATCTGATGAACATATTGATGTTTTATCCACTGTGGAATGCACAAAATATAAAGCAGGCTAACGTAAAGATTCTGAAATGCACTTCCAGACGATCCAACCCCAACTTGGTAAACAAACCATGAACTCAAACTTCAGCGGATTTAAATCAATGGGAGTGGATATCAAGATTAAAATTACTAATTAAACAGGTTACATAATTAAATGTATGAATCCGAAGTGTTTCATTAAGATCCCGGACTTTAAGAAAAAATTACATTGTTGCCATAAGCTACAGTACATTGTTGCTAGACTTAGGTCAATCAAGTGAGTAAAGGGTCATTTAACCAAAAATTGCTGAAGGTGTATGTATATATTTCAGATGGTGTGTATAAGTTTGAAAATGTTTTACGGGACTAACAATTGGCAGTTTTAAAGGTGATATAAATCGACATTTTACTTGTTTACCTTCAAATTGTATAGTCTGATTTTATGGATCGGTCGTTGTTGTGGTTTAAATAACTAAAAATTTACTTTTAATGAGCCGCTCCAAAAACAAACCAGGTTGCAGTGGTCAGTGAGATGAAGTAGCTTGTGTGTGTATAGGTATATGATCATAAATAATGTTTGAAACCTGTGCTTTTCTAGCTTTACAACAGCAATATCACACTCCCAGCTCAACATGGGTGTGGATCGATTAGAAGTTCCCTCAGCTTTAGCTCTGACCAACTGCTGCCAGCTAGTGTGTATATGTGTGTGTATATATATATATATATATATATATATATATATATATATATATATATATATATATATATATATGTATATATATATATATATATATATATATGTATATATATATATATATATATATATATATATATATGTATATATATATATATATGTATGTGTGTGTGTGTGTGTGTGTGTGCATTGTGACCAAACCAGTCAGACTCCTGAAACGGACAGTCGTAAAGAAGACAGAACAGGTGTGACAGTAACTCGCTTTCCTTTTTCCATCAAATAAAGAAAGTTTCGTGTATATTTGTTGATGCTGTATGCTTTGGTTTATGATAATTTAGCTGATGGTCACCAGTAGGTAGACCAAGATAAAACTGTCTGTTTTTTTCATTACAGTCGGGATAATTACATTCGACAGTGATTAATTTGATTCATTCTGAACTGAAATAAAGCATTTGAATAAACTATTGTATCTTTATCCCTGTATCTGTATGATAAGCTAGAGTTTCTGTCTGTCCTCCAGTATGTATCATTTTCTGTACCCTCTCTGCTGCTGAGGGAAACAGCCACTGTCTCTGACTGGTGAGGTTGTAGATTTCTTAACGTTTTTTCCTCTCCTGATATTACTTAATATTATTTAGTTCTTTGTTGGGGATGGATTACTTCAGGGATCAGCTCTGAGCTCCTTCTTGTTTGCAGCTGTGATTGAGGGGTTGACTGATGAGGTTAGCCAGTATTGTCCATGGAGTGTTATATTTGCAGATGACACTGTGCTCTGAAGTAAGAATAAGGAGCAGGTGCAGGAGAGCCTGGAGAGGTGGAGGGATAAAGAGAAATACATTTAGTACAAGCAAGACAGTGTATGAAGGTTTACTCACCAAAGTGGTCATAAGGTTTGGCCAGTTCGTTACTGGGTATGTGAAAAACCTTTTGGGATTCTACATGCCTGTCTGCTGAAGGAGGAGCAGCTGCTCTCTGTCTCTCTCCGGATCCGTTCACTTTATTTTATTTTCTGTTTGCTTTTCTTGTTTTCTTTCTTAACCTTTTCTTAGTTACTTGGAGTAACTAAGGAGTTACTGGAGTTACTGTATTGGACCGGATCACTTCTTGGATTACTTTTTTATGGACTTATCAACATGGCTTTTTGCTCAACTGAAGATTTTGAAAAACTGCTCCACAGAATTGAGGGCATTGAAACGAAGCTACGTCATCTGGAAATTAATTTTGATCTCTACGCTGATTTTGGAAACAAGACAACTTTACCTTTGAATACTAACAGCCCGGTGTTACATCGGTCTAACCGTGTCACAGAGACTCCCTACAGGCGCCTGAGCGGCAGAACTCCGCACTCTAATAAAGACTGGCCAGCTTTAAAACACATGGAATCATCAACCCCAGCCTGTTCTCCGAGGAAGAAAAAACAAAAGAAACTCCGGCACAGAGAAAGCTCTTTACCCAGACCTCCCGCTTCCGCTAAAAGTAAACAAAAGAGGTTTCAGCCAAAAACAAGAGATATTTCTCCACCTGGAATCCCGCTGAAAAACAGATTCGCAGCCTTGAGTTCCCTGAAAGATGACGCAGCCCCCGGGACCAGTCAAAGCCACCAGGAGAAACCCAGCCGCATCAAACGGACACATAACAAAGTAAGAGCCCCCCCAGCAAAGATTGTTATCATACAAGACGGATCAATGAATGGAATTGAGGCTTTTTGTAGCAAGAACACCAGAGTTTATAGCTGCTACAAAAATACAGTAAGAGAAATATCAGAAAAAATCCCAAAAATCTTGGACCAACATCCTGCTTTGGAAAAGCTCGTCATTCACGCTGGATCAGCAGATATCGCGATGAGACAATCAGAGATTCTGAAGAGAGACTTTTCTGATCTCCTACAGAGACTTGATGGACTTAACGTAAACATCCTCATCAGCGGACCAGTCCCTGAAGGGAATGCTGAAAGATTTAGAAGACTCTGCATGCTCCATAAATGGTTGAAGAAACAATCAACTGAGAAGTCTTTCACATTTATTAATAATTTCAAAGTATTTGGAAGTGCTAATCATCTGTTCAAAGCAGGCCGTTATCTTAACAAGGCCGGAGTAAGGCTGTTAGCAGCAAACATTTTTTCTTATCAAAATCAGAAAGCAAAACACTTGCTCCCAAAAGCTGACCTTGAGGTGCCCATGGATATCAGAGAACAAAAACACCAAGTCATGATGACACCACAGGACCGAACAGATAAACAACCATCAGAGATTAAGTCTTCATCTTCCTGTGACTCAGCCACATCAAATGAGTCTCCATTTAGAAACTTTACAGACAGACTGAACGAGCAAATCAAATTTGGGACACAATTAACACCTAAACTTAGACTACACCAAACGCCTGGGACTAGTGTCAATAAGCCTGGGAGCTTCGCCCCACTGATTATTACAGATATTTGAGGGAACCGGGCAATAAATCCACCCCTACCGTCTCCCAGAACTCGCCCGGCAACCCCAGTCTAAGATTTCAGTGATTATCAGCAGCAGGAAACATAAATGGTTAACCACACGCTCTCATATTAAACAAAATCTCTAATTGATAACCTGTCAGAAGGTTCAGCTGCCCATCATCACAATACTTAAGTTAGCTTTATCAAACATTAGATCTCTATCTTTTCTTATCAATGACTTCATCCCTGAGCATAATTTACACACCCTTTTTTTATCAGAAACTTGGCTAGATGAAAATAACGAATCAACTGCATTGATAGAATCTACTCCTCCAAATTACAATTTCTTAAGCGAGAGCAGGAAACACAGACGAGGTGGAGGTGTAGCCACCATTTTTCACGACTCAATGAACTTTAAAAAAGGTAACTCTGGGCACGTTTGATTCTTTTGAATACCTAGCCACCCAGATAAATGAGCCTAACAAAACTTTATTTCTAAGTTTATATAAACCACCAAAACTTAACTCTAACTTCTTTAATGATTTCAATGACCTTCTTTCTGTAATATGTATCGACTATGACCAACTAATCATTGTGGGGGATTTTAACATCCATACCGACAACCCCCAAGATAGACAAGCAAAAACATTAGATGATACTCTCCACAACTTCGGCCTGATCCAGCATGTCAAACAACCAACACACAATAAAGGACACACTCTGGACTTAATTATCACCAAAGGTTTAAATATTTCCAACATCTCTGTAATTAATATTGCATTATCTGACCATTTCTGTATTTTCTTTGAAAGTACCATCTCTGCTAAATTATCCAGCCACAGTAAGACCACTATAAAAAAGCGTCTAGGGGACAGCTCAGTTGAAACTTTTAAACGTATTTACCCTTCCACTACATCCCCCTCATCTCCCATCTCAAACTCAGTAAATAGGCTGGTAGATAATTTCCTTGCGAAAATCTCAGACCTCATGGATTCCATTGCTCCAACTAAAGTGAAAGTAGTCTCAGGTAGAAAGAAGTCTCCGTGAGCAAGTAATCCACTGGTACGTAGTGAAAAAAGAGTGTCGACGAGCCGAGAGAAAATGACGGAAAACTCGACTCCAGGTTCACTGTGAGATCTACAAAGAGAGACTGAATAGATATCAGCTAACCATAAAAGATGCTAGGGAATCGTTCTTTTCTGAAATCATCAACAGAAACATTAATAATGCACGGACCCTATTTGCAACAGTGGAAAGACTAACTAATCATTTAGTGACAGTAGTCCCTGAACTAAACTCTACCAGGGACTGCAATGAATTTGCCAGCTTTTTCACTGAAAAGATTATAAAAATTAGACGGTCAATCTGTACCTCAATATCGAACCCACAACCAGTGCCATCCCCAATCAACAACAATGTAGAGAAAATGTCTGAATTCCACGAATTAAACCAGAACAGCCTTGAAAAAATCATTATCCAATTAAGCTCCTCCTCCTTCTGTCTTGATATCCTACCCACAGCTTTTCTAAAGAAAGTTCTTCCTGTTATTGGGTCTGATCTTGTTCAAATAGTGAACTCATCCCTGCTATCAGGTGTTTTCCCTTAGGCTTTAAAAACAGCAGTTATTAAACCACTGCTAAAGAAGAAAAATCTGGACAACACGTTAATGCAGAACTACAGGCCGATCTCTAATCTTCTATTCATCAGTAAGATTATTGAAAAAGCTGTGTTTCAGCAGTTGAATAGCTTCATAACAATGACAAACCATTTTAATGTTTTTCAGTCTGGTTTCCGTGCTCACCACAGCACCGAGACTGCCCTCGTCAAAGTATTAAATGACTGTGGAAGAAACACAGTGCTGGTTCTGTTGGACCTCAGTGCAGCATTTGACACTGTTGATCATGATATTTTATTGGAACGACTGGAGAGCTGGGTCGGACTCTCTGGTACACTACTTGGCTGGTTCGAATCTTACCTAAAGAACAGGGACTTCTATGTTTCAATAGGAAACTTTTCATCAGAACGAACAGAAATCCCATGTGGGGTGCCCTAGGGCTCCATCCTGGGGCCCCTCTTATTTAATATCTACATGCTCCCACCAGGCAAGATTATAGCCACCAATACCATTACCTACCATAACTACGCGGATGACACTCAGCTCTACATTACAATGTCACCAGGTGACTCTGAACCCATTCAAACCCTAAATCAATGCATTGACCAAATAAATGGATGGATGTGCCATAACTTTCTCCAGCTGAATAGAAACAAAACTGAAGTGATTATTTTTGGACCCAAGGAGGAACGATCAAGAGTCAGCACACAGCTTCAGTTAATACAGCTAGAAACAACTGATCGGGCTCAAAACCTAGGTGTAGTAATGGACTCAGACCTGAACCTCCAGGGTCACATAAAGGCAATCACAAGGTCAGCATTCTATCACCTGAAGAACATCTCTAGGATTAAACGACTGATGTTGCAACACGACCTAGAAAAACTCATCCATGCGTTTATCTTTAGTCGGATTGATTACTGCAACAGCATCTTCACAGGTCTGCCTAAAAAGTCAATCAGACAGCTGCAGCTGATCCAGATCGCTGCTGCTTGTGTCCTCACTAGAACCAGGAAAGTGGAGCACACCACCCCAGTTCTAAAGTCCTTACACTGGCTCCCTGTAGCTCAGAGAATAGACTTCTAAATACTTCTACTAGTTTATAAATCATTACATGGTACCAACCACCAAGACCACTCAGGTCCTCCAACTCTAGCCTACTAAACATCCCTAGACTCAGAACTAAACATGGAGAAGCAGCTTTCAGTTTCCATGCTCCCCTTATCTGGAACAGACTTCCTGAGGAGTGTAGAGCTGCTGAAACTCTGAACTGCTTTAAATCGAGACTAAAAACCCATCTGTTTAGAATTGCCTTCGAGTAAATGCTTGATGTCATATGTATGAAATGTGTTCATGCTCTCTTGCTTTTAAAAAAAATCTTTCTCTTGCTTTATTGTGTATCATGTGTAATGTGTGTTTCTTTAACTTTTAATTTCCATTGTTTTTTTTGTTTTTTAAATCACCAAATCATGTAAAGCACCTTGAATTGCCCTGCTGTTGAAAGTGTGCTATACAAATAAAAATGCCTTGCCTTGCCTTACATCCTGACAGTTAGCTCAGAGCCATGTCACTTTAAATGTCTCCACAGGTCCTACTTCTGACAACTGCAGCTCATCCATTATGCTCCAACCAGGGTTATCCCCAACGCCAGTGCCTAAATTATTATTGGTGAACTATAAAGCACTGAATGGTCTTGTATGGGGTGCCGTCTGTAAAGTTACAAATTCAGAAATTACCAGCAATGATCTAGATTATGATAATTTAGCCTGTCATAAGAAAAAAATGGGGGTAAATTTTTCCAAGTCATATTTGTGTCATTTATAAATGTCACAATGAATTTTAAACTAAATATTTAGTTAGCAAGCTAAAGTTTTAGCTACTAAGCTAACCTGGCTAGCTAAAGGTGGTCAATATTGAGCTAATATGCTAATTCACTTGCTAATAAGCGGAAATGGACTATCAAAATGAAACCTGGGTCTTGCAAATCTCTTTATAAACTCCTGCTGCTGGTGTAGTCACTGTTGCTGTATTCATTGCTGGGTTCATTGTAAACGTCTGTATTGCAGTTAAGATAGCTCATACTACATTTTAAGCTGATTTACTTACAGTTACCGTGCTAACTAAATATTTCATTTGAAACTGTAACGTTTATGAATTAATAAATAACATGGATCTAAATATGACTTTGAAATATGAACCATTTTTGCTAAATAACCTAAATTATTGCTGTTAATCTTTGACTGTGTCCCTTTACAAACGGCAGCCCATAGGCTTCCAGCTCCTGTCTAAACCAGTTGTTTCCTCAGATCTGATTTGGTGGTAATAGTTTCAGTGCCAGAACTCAAGACTGACATGAAGGAAACAGAAAGAACTATTGCTAAGGACTCGCACCAAATTAGAGGTGAAACCTTTTTTGGGAAAAACCCTCAAAGAGAGAGAGAGGTGGAATATTAAAGGTACAGGACTAGAAGTATTGAAAGTGGAAAGGTTTAAGTACATGGGGCCAACTATTTAAACAGAGAGCAGGTTTGATAAGGTGGATGTTGACCTGGTCTGTTTGATGGTTTGGAGGCAGTGGATTAACAAATCGAGACGAGGCTGAGCTAAAGATGTCCTGATTCTCATTTAGAGTAACCAACATGGACCAAATTAGAAGTAAGTATGTCAGTGGGGCTACTTAGAGGAGGGTAAGTTGACATGTTTAGGCAGAAAGGATATATATATAAGATTAATAAAAGAAAGTAAAAGAAAAACACCACAGGAAGTTTTGTGTAGGAGCATGCCATGGATTGGGTAAGATGAAGAAGGGAACCAATTTGGGCATGCCCTCCAGGAAGCAGCAAAAATGAGGAGAAATTCAGACTACTTTGTGTATTTTAAAGGTATATTCAGAGAATTTCTCATTTTCTAAAAGTATCCAAGGGGGACTTTTGTTGCACGTTTGTGCTGAACAAATTCCACCCAAAGTAAAATAAATCACCATATATAAGCTGCTTTTACCTTTTAAAGACCCACATTCATTATGGCTGCCAGCCCGTGGCAAACACTCCTTTTTGGTGTTGAAAAATTACTGTTGGCATTTACTAAAGAAGGACGGTGTTAGGTCAGCACCAAAAGATGTTAATGGAACACTTTTATTTTTCTTTTAGAGGTCATATATCATGACCGACTTCAAGCTAGTATATTTGAAAGTTGAACAGTTCAGATGATTTAAATAAAAACTTTAAAAACAAAAACAGTTGTATTAATCTTCCAAGTAAGGCTGTCAAAATTAATGTGTTAATGTGGGTTGATTCATTTGTGACTTTAATGCGATAAATTTTTTAAACACAATGATTGCATGAACAGAATGACCTGCCATGTTTACCCCACTGTTGTTGTAGGATAGCCCCTGAAGAGGATGCTCAGGGTTGTCCAAAATTAATAAGTAACGATAAGCTTCACATTCAGAAAAGGATAACCATGTAGTTTGCCTTAGCAACTGGCTAAAAGATTAATAGGTTAAAAGGGCCATGTGTAAATGGGATAGTGGAGTTCAAAAACAGTTAAATGAATGTCTTCTGTATTTCCTTAAAAAAGAGCGACAGCTTATGGTTTTGTCTTTCACTTACAGCAAAAATTTTACTTTTTCAGTCATATTTAGTTATGTTAATTAATCATGACTAATTGTGATTAATTCACAGCTACCCTGTGATTTATTAGATTACAAATGTTATTCGTGTGACAGCCCTACTTCCAAGACCTTTGTTTTTTTCTTTACGCTTCCATGGTTTAAAGGCTGACTGTATGTCTTCACAAAGGGGATCTTAAAGGGAATCGCTTGTAATGACATCTTCCAATTATTTACAGCCTAAAGAAATATCCCTCACAATTTAAAACTTATGAAAAAAGTTATAATTTCTTCTAGACTAATCTCAAGCTAATATCAGTTCATCAGTAATGAGATACATGGATCTTTGATTAAAAGCTAACAATAACTCAGACATGTGTTAAATGCTGATTTCACTTCACCTTCACCACTCAGACTCACTAATTATCAACTACAAACAATATTTGATGCCAAATGCTATGCCAATCAACACCTCAAGTTATGCCAGCTGCCTTGACAATCTGCACCCTTCAGGATCCTTGCAGCCAAACATCTAACAGCTTTTTTTTTTCTTTGATGGCAATAACATAAAGTCAGCAAAAAAGTTCTTCTTATCCTGTGATTTTTAATATCTTTATCTCAAGTTCTTTAGATTGTGTCGGTATAGCTAAGGGCTAAACTCTGTCTACTCTTAAAAATGTATTTTATGAATGGGTTTTCTGATTTCATAAAAGAAGATGCTGTCAAATCCTTGGTTCGGAAATGGTGATGATAGCTTAAGGCTAATTAAGGGGCACTGTCCAGTTACCATTAGGGGAATGTCAACATGACAGTTCCAGCTTTAACTTAGTTATGTCATGAGTATGGGGTGTTTGTGTTGTGCATGTCTCTGTTTCCTCTCCCTCACTTGCTAATGAAGCCTCCAGGGGGCGCCGCCAGAGGCAGGAGGCATCATCTCTGGAGGGCGGAGCCACCTGCTAGATACACCTGCCCACCTGGTCTTCATCATGGATTAGCTGGCTTTAAAGGATCTGGCTGCCAAACATTCAGGTGCTGAGTGTTAGCCTTCCATGGTACCTCTAGGCCTCCGAATTCCCTGTGGTCTTTGTGCCTTGACTTATCTTTTGGTAATATCCTTGTGCTCCATCCAAAGTAACTCCACTGGCTCCAGTACCAGAATCCTCTGTGACCTGCCTTCAGCTGCTCTGAACTCGTGGAAATCTCTCCAAGTTTGGCAGCATTTGGCCGCCATCTGTCCTTCAGCCAGCAGCTCGCTCCACCACTCTGCCTGTCAGCCCTCCAACCTCAACCTCTGGTGCACCGTTCCCCTGGAATCTCCACCACCAAACACACATACACCTCCAGACTCCTTCCCCCTCTCTAGCTTCACCACTCATCAATAACAGCAAGATTAATCAGATCATCATTAACTCTACAAATCTACTGACAATAACTCCCCTCTGGACTTCTTTCCACTGCTGCCGTTCCCAGTCCCTATGACGGTCCCTGTCATCATACATCAAACTCATCCATTTCAATAACATTTTTAAATCTGCTCTGGTCTCTGAGTTGTGTTTTGCATGTGGGTCAGGAAACATAAAGACAACATAACAAGTTAACCTAAACCGTGCACAATTGCAAGTTATAGCAGTTGCAGTATCCCAAGTTAAAAATAAAGAAGGTAATTTGGTCTACATGAAGAGCAGTGATGTGTAGTAAAATACCTCCAGGGTCACATAAAGGCACTAACAAGGTCAGCCTTCGATCACCTGAAGAACATTTCTAGGATTAAAAGATTAATGTCGCAACAGGATCTTAAAAAAATCAATCCATGTGTTTATCTTTAGTCAGACTGATTACTGCAACAGTGTCTTCACAGGTCTGCCTAAAAAGTCAATCAGACAGCTGAAGCTGATTCAGAACGCTGCTGCTCGCGTCCTCACTAGTACCAGGAAAGTGGAGCACACCACCCCAGTTCTAAAGTCCTTACACTGGCTCCCTGTAGCTCAGAGAATAGACTTCTAAATACTTTTACTAGTTAATAAATCATTGAATGGCTTAGCACCAAAGTATGTTGAAGATCTACTGTTACTATACAAACCCACCAGAACACTCAGGTCCTCTAATTCCAGTCTACTCAACATCCCTAGAATTAGAACCAAACATGGAGAAGCAGCTTTCAGTTTCCATGCTCCTCGAATCTGGAACAAACTTCCAGACAACTGCAAAGCTGCTTAAATACTGGGTTCTTTTAAATCACAACTAAAATCGTATCTGTTTAGAGCTGCCTTTGAGTAATGCTTTGACATATATATTTTCTGTATGCTTCTTGCTTTTTTGCTGTTTTTACTTTATATGCTTTGTAATGAGGGTTGCACAGTGGTACAGTTGGTAGCACTGTTGCCTTGCAGCAAGAAGGTCCTGGGTTCAAATCCCAACCTGGGATCTTTTTGCATGTAGTTTGCATGTTCTCCCTGTGCAAGCCTGGGTTCTCTCCGGGTACTCCGGCTTCCTCCCACAGTCCAAAAACATGACTGTTAGGTGAATTGGTCTTTCTAAATTGCCCTTAGGTATGAGTGTGTGTGTGTGCATGGTTGTTTGTCCTGTGTGTCTCTGTGTTGCCCTGCGATGGATTGGCAACCTATCCAGGGTGTCCATGACAGCTGGAGATAAGCACCAGCACCCCCCGCAACCCTGCATAGGAATTCCCTCATTCGACCCCCAGATACTTAATCTCCTCCACTCGGGGAAGGACCTCATCCCCGACCCAGAGAAGGCACTCAACCCTTTTCTGGCTCAAGACCATGGTCATGGATTTGGAGGTCCAAATAGGACTCCTTCAGCTTGACAGCATCCCTCGGTTCGAGGGTTGCCGCCGCAACAGGCACCGACCACCTTGCGGCCACAGCTCCAGTCAACTCGTAGGCGGAGGGAGGCCACCCTCTCGTTCACAGGGGTAAACGGTAATGTATAGGTGCCGAGATGGGTGGCAACAAGTATGCCCACTCCAGCTTGGCGCCTCTTAACGGGGGCAACTCCAGATTGGAAAAGAGTCCAACCCCTCTTGAGGAGACGGGTGCCAGAGCCAGAGCCATGGTGCCAAGCAATCCAGCAATCATTGGGTGAGAAGTGGGGTACACAGCTGAATCATATGATTGAAGGACCTCTTCAGCATGCCATCGAGTTTAGCAAAGACCTGGTAACAAGCAAATCCTTTGATACAGCTGTATTGCAGCAGGAATGCATCTAAAACCTGCACCACAGTAGATCTCAAGGACCAGGGTTGGAGACCACTGGTCTAAAATGATAGAATCTCGTTTACATAACAGTTCATAAATGTACCACTCCAGAGTTCGTTTTGGTCCATACTCTAGAGCGGTTATGCTGTTCACTTCTACACAAACGAACCGCACCACAGGGGGAAACAAACCATTCATTCATCTTAAGTGGACTTAACACCTTAGGTGTGAAAACACCCTTAATGTCTGTTGAGAAGAAATATTGTTAAAGCTGGGTTTTTCTCTGTGTGCATCTTCATCCTGTAAAAAGATTTAATCACAACCAACTCTCATTTGATTTTTGCAACTTTTTGCTGAAATTTAGGTAAAGTGGGTTGGTAAAATCCTGCATCCTTCGTGTTCAGTGGCATATTTAATTGGTCATATTCACAGGTAAGCTGCAGGATCATGTGGTCTGTGAACGGTAACACTTCAAATCTAAAGCCATTTTGCAGACTCCTTCGCATGCATGTGCACATGCAGGCTTTTGTCCTATAGTTGAAATTTTAAATGGTTTTTAGGATTCTTTTCCTGTTTAACTGATTCCCCAATGAAAGTTTAAAAGAGATGCTTTACCCAAAACCAAACAATATTGTGGTTACTGGAACATATGTGTGTTTATCTCTAAGTTCTACAGAATACAACAGTTGAATGACCATCCATCAGGAGTGCAGAATCCATATTTTATTGCCTGGAGATATAAAAACAAACAATCCAAAGAGAAGTGATGGATCTAGGTGTTGTTCTTTATGGAAATTGCCTTGAAACCCCAGACAGACCAAAATTCCCACCCGGCCCAGCCCAGCCCTGGCTTTCTGTGTTAAAGGCCTGCCTCTGTCTGCCGTTAAAAAGAACAACAATGGAAGGCTTCATCTTCTCCCTCTGGAGAACTGATTTCACATTCATGTCCATTATGCATGAATGTCAATGGATGCAGTAAATCAATGCAAAACAGGATAAAAAATAACTCCTGAATTCTGAGGGCCCTTACCAGCACAGTAGAGGGAAGAGAACTGAATGCCACTGTGTGCTGCTACAAGTAATTTTGGAAAAAAAACCATTTTTTTAAAAGGAGAGTCTGACTGTCCATGATGAAGAAAGGTGGATGCTTTCTCACTAGTTGGTCTGCCACTGGACAAAAAGTTTGTTTATTTAACTGTTTTTTTTGTTTACATCTCCAATAAGTTTCTCAATAAAAGCTCCTAGATATAGCTGTTAAAGGAGGCGATTAAGCATCTTGTCAACAGCTAGCTGGGAAAACAACGAGATGTGTGAACGTACAAATCTCTGGATCCTCCGTGCATTGTCTTCTGTAACTTCGAAATGGTGTGCATTTCTGTGTGCACATCTGTTTCAGAGACAGGAGGAGAGCATAGAAGAAATGGAGACAGAGAGGCGATGAGGATGAGCTGGAGGGAGTGGTAGAAGAGAAGAAAGCCAGCGCCTGACTGTCAGTATCACGGGATTTCAACAAAGTGCATCGCGGCCTTCCAGCTGCAGCGCAGAAAGAAGCATCTGCAGCCGTGTTTATGGGCAGGCAACTTTAGAAGTCCTTTTTGACTTCAGCATCTCATGATCTCTTAGGAGCTACTAAAGTTCTGCGTCTCGTGTGTGTGTGTGGGAGTGAGACATGCCATGAGGGCTGGCTGCTTTGAGCTGCAGACCATAAATGAGGCCAGTGACTGACGCCTTTGTGGCCGTGCTTGGCCCACTTTGTCCTCTCCTACTCCAAGATTTCAACTCCCTTCTCACCTTCTCACTTTGATGGACTTTTAATGTCCTACTTCCTTGTAATAACTGGCTGCTGTATAATTAAGTGTCAATAACAGCTACCCATAATTTTATCCCAAAACATAATTTGTGGTAAATAGAGCACTAAAATCTGATACTTGAGAATGATTACATGGTGTATTTGGAGAGAATTTGCTTTTGCATTGACCAAAACAGAGCAGCAAACTGAGGTTCTATTGCAAAGTTTATTTAAATTCAGAAAATAAAGTAGTAGTGTATACTCTAAGCTTGCTTTTTAAAGCTTCATTTTCAAGGATTGTTCATATTGCGGTTTTTTAAGTCACATAAAGCTTGACTGGACATAAACAGGAGGGATTTCATTTTCAGGTCCCATGAATTATGGAAATGGCAATAGGAAGTTGCTGAGCCGAGGTTTTCTGGATGAACTGGATTTACGAAAAAACAAACAAATCATGCTGTGTTTTGGCTCCAGAGTAGCCCCTTCAATGTCCGTCTAAGAGCTTCCGCTGGGGGTATAAACCACACAGTACAGTGCATGATAAATATAATTTCATACACAAACTGCTCACAGAGATGTTCTTGCACTCTAACGAAAAGGATGCAGTCAGCTCTTACATCTCCATTACAGATTATTTATCGTTTCCTACCTCAAACCTCTTCTCAGTTTGTTCCACCTTAATTTAGCCAAAGTCACCATCCATCCATTATCTGTACCCGTCCATCCTATGCAGGGTTGCGGGGGGTGCTGGGGCCTATCTCCAGCGGTCACACGGGGAGAGGCGGTGTACACCCTGGACAGGTCGCCAGTCTTTCGCAGGGCCCAAAGAATGAAAAGTCCTTTCAATTCAATCATACATACATTCCAATTAATCATTCAGTTCATTATTCCAATCTGTTTAAAAGTTTTCTATCTAAGGAAACCCAGCAGATTGCATCAAGTCACTGATTTGCAGCTTTCACTCCTCCTGGACGAACATGTAGCAACAGTAGACAGGAGACATTGGCAGAAGACTGACTTCACAGCAATCCCTCATACCGGGGCATTTTCCACACATAGCAGGGTATGTTACAAAACAAAGATATCTTTCTACAATTTAGCCTGTCATCCACACAGATATGCAGATTCATGGCATCAAAAACGATTCTTTCAAAAACCTCTGACCAAAGGGAAGATTTGCAAATTCTCCATTGTAAGCGTTGGCTTGTGGACAAATAACCGGGGTTTTAGGTTTCACAGTATCATTGCCCGTGACAAAAATGCTCTGACATACCTGTGTTTATGCTCAGAAACAGCATGGATGCCCTCAAAACTGTGTTGGCATTATCAATTGTCCAAACGTTTTTTGGTTGATTGTTTTTTCAAGCTCAGATACTACCCGATTTCGAATGTTATGTTTTGTGGAAGAGATGCAGGGGGACGGAAAGTTATTCTGATTGGATAGGATTTGGATAACTTCTGGTGCCTACAGGTTTGGCGTGCCAATGACTGTGCTTAACAATGCACCTAGGTGTGGATGGATTTTTTATTCTTCTAAAAAAAAAGGTGGTGTGTACACAACTTTTTGGGTACACAACACCTCATAGGTACGGACCCAGATGGAAGGGGGCGGATATTCGGTTTGACAAAACCCCCGCTACGTGTCTACGTGGTCTGAGCATGCATGTAGCGACAGTGGAGAGGAAAAAACTCCCGCACTGATTAACAAAACCTATAATAAGAGTCGTCCAACTTGAGCAACGCTTCTCTCTTTAAAATTATCATGCATCCATTTAAAATATCTAACAAAAAGGAGAAAAACTATTCAAGAAATGATTATTTTTAAGAAAATTATAGTTGACACAATTGTTGCCCCTGCCTCAACCTCCACCTCTGTATTTAAAACCTTGTACAACCCTATTTGGTATCACGTTTTCTTCTCCTCTATCATTGCTATAGGTCGGAGTAAACAGATGGATCTTTGACTATTTGTTATTGCAACATCTTTCTAGAACCAGGGGTGCCCAAAGTCAGTACTCAAGGGTATCCTCATCTTTTAGACATTTCCCTGGTTTAACACACCTGAATAAAATGATGGCTCATAAGCAGAACCTCTGCACAACTTTGCCATGCTGAAGAGGTAGTTGGACCATTTGAATCAGCTGAGTTGAAGCAGAAACTAATTTAAAACAGGCAGGACACCAGCACTAGAGGCCTGGAGTTGGACACCCCTGATCTAGAAGGTCCATTTTCCTCTCTTATGTCTATTTTCTTTTCTGATGGTCTCTTCTCTGTCCAGCTCATTGGTCTTCTGTACAGTTGGGGTCAGAGTCTGGTTTGGTCATGGAATAAGGTTAATTATTTAGCCATTTCTGTGTTGATTTGAGCATATGTTTTGGAATATCCTTCAGAAAACCCAATGATTACCTTTTTTCTGTAAGATGCCACCATAATTTTACTTCATATGTCCTGGTATTTAAAAATTATTTATGCATATTGGAAAGAAACAGGCCCACAGTATCACATATCCTTGACAATACTTAACAGTGGGCATGGATTGCATTTTCACATATTTTTACATATGGGGAGACCTAACTGGATTGTTTGTTGCTAAAAAGCATAAACTTTAGTCTACCCTGATCCAAGCACACAGTTCCAGTTAAAGTTTAGTAAACTCCACATGTTTAGATTTTTGATGGTAGTACAGGAAACAGAGTGGTTGAAATGTCAGGATCTTGGTCTTTGTGTGGACACTCTTTCCCTGAATAGCAGATCTTCGCTGGAGGGTGTGGCCAACCTGCTACAATCTCCATACCTGACTGCAATTACCTCATTATCTGCTGGGGATTTAAGGAGCTGTCAGATTACCTTTCGTTGCCTGAAGATCAGCCTTTCTGGATACAGTCAAGCCACAGACTTACCTTTAGTGATGGCCAAATTAATCTTTGTGAAGTACTGAAGCTTGTGTCAAAAAAAAAGGTTCATTAGTCAAAGCTTTCTAACACAGTCCTCTTGGATGACATCTAGTGGCCTTTAGTGTGAACACCAAATTGAATCAACCTGCTTGCCAATTGATGAATTGACTGTCCTTAAACTCATGCCTTGTTTGGTGTCACTTTTCTGCCGACTTCTTAATGTGAACATACTGGAGAAGAAAAAAACAATATATTTCTTTTTTTTTTGGGGGGGGGGGGGGGTTGACATACATATGAAAACAACAAAAGAAGCCTTGAATAAAACCCCGGACAGCCATTTCGAAGACTAAAGCCTCTGCTTATGGGTCGCTCGTGTCAGGAAATCATCATTTCCAACCACTCTTACCTGTGCCAGTCTACAGCCTTCTCTCCCACTGGCTCATCTTCCATAGTTAAAGAGCCTTCACTCACCTCAATCACGTTCTGTTATCTGGTCCGCCAGTTCATAGCTTCCCCTACATCAGAGTCCCTACGCCTGCAAAGGTCGCCTCCTGTCGAACCTGCCAGCAATATGATCTGTTCAGATCTGCCCTTCCAGCTCAGGTCTGCTCCTGAACGCTTGTCACTACATCTGTAATAAAACAGTAACTACCATCTTGCCTCGTTCCAAGTTACTGACAGCTTGCTCTACCTCTATGCCACGTGTCACCCCATACCGCTGGATCACTCACTTGTTTACTAGTGGTTGCTACTCACCTCCAACACTCAGCACAGATTCAGCCAGTGATTCAGGTCTTTTTGAACCATTGAATTGGGTACCCAAGCAGTGACGTACCAAGCGGAGCTGCAGATGTAAATGATCATGTGACTTTGCTCAGACGAATCAAGAATTGCCAGTGCTTCTGAAGCACTGTTTTAGGGTTTGACACATGCGTCAGAGCTTCAGCTTCAATCTGACCATCACCACTTACTTTCAATGCACTATTCTAGCTTAGCCTTGCTAAAAGTTAGCTTATGTAGCCCATTTAGCTTCTTCAGTTCACTCCTTGTCGTTTCTGGGCCTCCAAGGTTGAAGATGTCTGGTTAATTTTCCCACCAACCTCTGGACTGCACAACCAAACCTTTTCATGTCAGATCTCCACTGGATATTTTCACCACTCCACAGTTGTTCTCAACAGCTCTGTCACCCCTAAGCTACCAATTTCCTGGCCATGGCAGTGGACAGTGGACACTTTGGGAACTCAAGTCTCCACTATTTGTTGGCAGTTCTTTAGGAGGTTATTTTAAATATTTTGTGACATGTTCTCCTTTCTTTCACATGTTGAAAAGAAGTGACTTTCTGTACAGTTCATCATGTTTATAGCCTTGGAAAATAAATCAGAAATAACTGCTGAAAGGTAAATTAAAAACATATATTTTTAAAAATCCTTACCTTACACCTATTTAAAGGAATTGTAGGGGATGTACAGCAACTAATACAATAAATTATTGTTACTTATGTTGCATGCTGTTCTTTTTTTTGCTGCACAAAGTTTGGACTCATAATGTCAAATTACATCCTATGGTTTGTACTGATGTAACAGTACTTACAGGATTCATAGAAACTTAGTCAGTTGAATAAAAGTGATTCTTCATTGGTTCTTTTTTCCAAGATAAGTCTCCAGTTACCCAGGACACTGCTGTCCTTACTGAAGGAATGTCCAGGGTTGGAGTGGGACTCATTTTCAGCCCTGGAGTTTCATGCCTCAGACTGGCCCACTTTATATCACAGCCTATTATTAAAATCATGTAATTATAGCCTCATATGTTAAAGCTACAACAGCACACTGCTGCAAAGCCTTGAGATTTAGAGTATTTTTTTCTAAAAATGTTCAATTCAGTGCAAATAAGGTTTGATTGCTTCGCAAGGTAGATTTATTTTAGCATGCATTCACATCTATATTATTCTTTACAACACATCTATTAACAATATCAGAATCTATATTTTGAGCTGCTGCCTCTGTAATCAGTCCCTGAGTAGACTCTGCTCTCCCTTTCACAATTCCTCCAGTTTCCCTAAACTCATCTGCTGCACCTGTGTCACAATAAACAAATATTCTGTAAAGCTTTGGTGCATTTGATATGAAAAACACTTTTGACTTAACCAATTAAGATATTTTCAATGGCAAAACATGTAGGCTTGCTTTATATTACTTTGATTCTATTCTCTTTCAAATGAGGGCTTTGTGTATTTTTGTCTCTCTTTTAAAGAAAAATATATAACAGGTCACGCTATCAATTGGGCATAGAAGGTGGTTATATTGGAACTAATGGCTGCTTATTCACATACCTGTTCCTTCCATACTGACAAGAGAAATCCCATCATCACTACTGACTCCTGGCTCTGCTTCTGACACTAAATCACATTTAAAAATCAAAGTTCTCAGCACAAATCTCCCAATTTTTCAATAAGTAATTCTGCCCACTCTGGACTTGTGGACTCAAATTGCTTGGTGCTGGATTTTCCTTCTAACTCTGAGGAGCTACAAGACAAAGTTTCCCATTTATGTGGCGTTGCATCATATTATTAAAATTATATGTTATGCTAATTGCCACAACGTCACACAATCCATTGACTTGATTGTTGTCTTACCTGTTTCATCATCCTCGTTTGTTGTCACAAGCCACTAGCTTGTTTTGGAGAAAAAGTTGCCAATTTTTCCACAGTTGGCAGTTTCTGTTTCCAGAGCTTTCCTCTTTTTAATACTAGCCTTCTCCCTGCCACCCATCCACACCACTGACTGAGTGTTATGTCAAGGTGGGCTGCAAACAAAAAACAAAAAACAAAAAAAACAAGCTGCCAGTGGAGGGAGAGGCCGTCTGGTATAGCAAGCCATTTCAGTAAAACTCCATATATCCTATGTATCAACTGTTCTGTATGCCAACTAGTACACTACTACACTGAATTAATAAAGCATTTGCCCTACTAGTTTGAACCTTTGCCCAACTAGTTCAGAAATACTCCTACTAGTAACTCATTTTTGCCTAGTTGCACCTTTGGCACACTTGTACGACTCGGCTTGCCATTTGATTTATATCATTTTTCTGACTTTTCGGTTCCGTCACACAGCGATCTGATTGGTGAGAAGTTGAATTCTCTTTAAACATGTTGCTTGTCCAACCTCACTGTGAAATTCTTGGAAATAACATCTGGACATTTACAATTTTCTATTAATGATGAAATGTTTGCAACATACAGCCCCCGAGAGAAGCTTGCATCCACTAACTGCAGACATGAATGTCATATTAATCCTGGTCTTATAGTGATTGCTTAATCATTCACTTGTACCATTCTGTTTCCAGGTTGAAATGATTGAATAACAAATAACTGAAATAGTCTTTTAAATTTAAAAACTGGATGCAGAATTTTGTTTTTTGCAAATGTTCTCTGATCCACCCAGAGCCACAACGATGAGAAATGTACATCTTTTTTTCAGTTGGTAAATGGGAAATGACTTTTGTTTATTTATTTGTGTTTACCTTAGCAGTTAATAGAATTGGCTTTGAAACTGTATGAGTTAAGTATTGTGAATTCTTCCAAAAGCTTTTGACAATAGTTTTCTCGAATTTTGGCCCATTCCTCCTGACAGAACTGGTGTTACTGGCCCAGATCTTTCGGCTGCCTGATGGCACATGCTTTTTCACTTCTGCCTTCAAAGAGATCAGTTCTTTGTGACGGTCACTCTAAAGCATTAACTTTGCCTGCTTTAGTCTATTTGGAGCTTCCAGATAGAAAACCAATTTGTGCTCAAACTTCCTGGCTGATGTCTTGAGATGTTGCTTCAAATGTCCTCAATTCTGTTTTTTTTTTTTTCTCATGATGCCATCTGCTTTGTGAAGTGCACCAGCATCTCCTACTGCAAAACACCCAAACAACATGATGCTGCCACCTCCATACTTCACAGTTGGGATAGTGTTTCCAGGTCTAAAAGTGAAATGACTCGACTTGGACTGGAAGATTCTCTTTGGAACTTGGACTTAGCCTGTAGGACCTAGCGCTTTGACTTGAACGCTAAGGACTAAAGTGTGACTTGGACTCGAGAGATGGTCACTTGACTACAACACTGCAAACAGCTCAGTCTTTGCCTAGGCTGACCATCAAGCATCCAACATCCTACTGTAACTTTTCAGTCTAATTAATATATTTACAATGGTGTCCTTTGGACCATGGTTATGACAGTGAAATACGATGTCCAAGAATCCTTTAGTCTAATAAACATCTGATAAGTTATATGATGCATTTAAATACAGCTCCTTTAATTTGAAACTTCAGAATCCTGTTTCCACAGCAGCACAATGTAAAATTACCAAAACCCCCTTCAGCTATTAGAGAATTAAACATTTTTAGTTTGTAATGACATAAAACAGAAGAAAGATGTAAAAAACAATACAAAGAAAGTGTTTATTTGTCTGCCATTAATGTCTTATCTGTTTTTCCTTGTCACTAAACACTCCTTTAAACTTCGGTCTCTTATGCTAAAAGCTTCCGTCAGGGCTGTTTACCATTCAGAGTGATTTGCTTTTAAATTGTCTTGGTCTTGTATTATTACCACAACTCAGAGGGGATTTCTGTATTTTTCTGAACAGAATATGTACTACAAATGGATTACATTTGCTTATCTTATACATTCATGCTTTTCACTATTTAGGTGTGAGAAATGTGCCTGAAGATGGAGGCTGTGCATTAATTCATAAATTATTTAGCAGACCTACACCAAAGATGACAATTATCTAATAACTGAGAATATCACAGGACATAAAACCTGTTGTAATCACTGCTAACATTAACGTTAGATGCAATCACTTTAAAGTGTTCAAAATATCAAGATATATCGCTAAGCAATCAAAATCTAACCTGAAATTAAAATGCAGTCGTTACAACCACATTACTAAGTGAAGCAGTGTGAACAATTACAAACATAAACCCTATGATTATCATCGGAATCTTTTTTTTAAATGATCTAGTTACCTGTACTCCATGTCTATATGTTTTTAAATAGTAATATCTTTTATTTTTTTAAAGCCAAATATTGGCCTCTAAAGGCTGAGATGGATCTCTAGGGACAACAAAAGACAATGTTTTTTTCACTTGTATAAAACCTTTCTTCTTCTAAGATGGACTCCATGTGGTTTGAAATTACTTCTTTAACCCCTCTCAGCTTGATGGATACCCCAAAACTCTTTCACTAAGTCCCCTGCTAATGTTTTTAACTCAGATGCATTTGACCCAAAGCACCTGGTTGCCACTGTACTTAACCTTTTTATTCCCATGGAAACAGGGGTGACAGGCCAATTGTTGTGGGAATAGTCTTGCCTTTGTGTTGAAAATAATAATGCAGTTCGGGACTGTAAAGATTGTGCTCTGTAGTTATGTTCTCGAGTGTGCTTAAATCTGAGGGACTTTTTTCCATCATAGAAAATGTTTTCTTTATCAATGAATTTAGTATTGTTGAGAGAAAATGCAGATATAGACGAGAACTATGGTGTGTTTTTTTTCTAAAGCCTGCTTTTCACTCAATGCGAAAGCAGCACTTAACATCTGCGAAGCGCAATATGCGGCTGATAGTCTTAGTCAATGGGTTTGTTTGCACCAGGCGCGAATTGGATTCGTCCCAAAAGCATAGTGTCACGGCCCTCCTCTACATATACGTGGCAGGCCGTCCGGTGGAAAGCAGAGGTAAGAGATCTTCACAATACAAGAACTGGATGCTCAATTTCTGGTCTCCCTTTAAATGATCTCAGGTGGTTAAGTTGTATGTGGGTTTGGAAGAACACTACAGACTTCTCTTTGGTTTCCCCTGTCTTATTTATTTTCGGGTTCTGATAAACAGTAGTAGTAAGAGATGGGGTACACCATAGACAGGTCCACCAGTCCATCACAGGACACTCTTCTGACCTTTTCACTAAAGCTAAGCTCAGCTACCCTTCACAAAAATCATATTTCAAGTTAGGTTAGAAACCTACAGTAAGTGGAGCAGTAAACCAACAGATTTACCTTTTGGGTGTTTCTTCACCAAGACAGACTAGAGTAGCTGCTTCACAGCAGCAGGCAAAGCCCCTATCTGTCTATCCATCTCTTACCTCAACCAAACACTGAAATAACTGAACTCATCTTCTTCGCACAAAGGGTCTCCACCAATCCAGAGGAAGCGTTCCACCATTTTCCAGCAGAGAATCTTGACCTTAGAGGGGCTTGCTCTCACTCGAACCACTTTGCTCTTTGCTCCAAACTGCTCCATCGTACGGTGTAAGTCATGATTTGAAAACTACACCAGAACCACATCATCTGAAAAAGGCAAAGATGCGAGCCTGAGGTTTCCTAAACCAAAATGACCTCTACCCTATGACTGGACCTTGAGATTCTGTCCATGTGCACCACAAACAGAATCAGAGCTAGGAGACAGCATTAGGGCTATCTCTTGTCTCCAACCTCCACCAGCATTTCAAATATGTGAATTATATAAAGTTAAATCTTGAAGTTTCACAGATATAGTTCAAATCAAAAGTTTACATACACTGTATAAAAACTTCTCTTGTTAATAAGAATTACAATATGAGAGATTTATTTACTGTCATCCAACCTTTTGAAGATGTTGGATGAAGCTGCTGAGACTGTGTCATTATCCATAGTGTCATAGGCTGAAAGGCCACTCAGTGGGGAACAAAGGTGTCAAGTAACGAAGTACAAATACATCGTTATCTTACTTAAGTAGAACTTCTGGGTATTTATAGTTCATTGGAGTATTTATAGATATGCCTACTTTTTACTTCTACTCCTTGCATTTTCACAGAATTACCTGCACTTTTTACTTTTTACATTTTAGAAAAAGCCTCGTTACTCATGTCATACAGTAAAAAAAAAACACGAAGGCAAAAAATCCTTTCCAGATAAATTACGCCAGCTGGATATAATCTTACTGCGATCTGATAATAATTTTAAATCCATCTATCCCATACTACACACAGGGGTATCAATAGTTTTGTATTTGTGTGGTTTATTTAGAAAGATGACAAAAAATCTGAAGGTTGTCCGTCATTTTGATAGATTAGACAAATTAAAGCAGAAACGCTGACATTTATAACTTTATGCATTTGGTAGAGGTAACTTAATTAGTAATAAAAAGATTCCTTGAAGGAATCTGAGACCCTTCATCTAGACCCAAACCCTGTACTCAATATATCTCGCTAATCAGGAGGCTTTGGAACACAACTGTGACCGGAGCAGCTGGTTACAGACGCTCTTCAAAGAGCCCAGTGTCGTGCCAACCACTTATGCAGAAGGAACACATGCTTTGGCATTTTCTGCTGCTGAAGAGATAGGAAGCTGGGCTCAGAGAGTCTTTCCGAATTCTGATCACTTCAGTCAAAGTTTTAAAATCAGGGATTATTTATCCAATTGAAGTTGTGCTTAATTCCAGTCTTCATTGTGGCAGCACAGAGCTGCTTCAGCCTCTAGAATATATATATTTTTAAAAGGGACCACAGAGTGTGTTCCAACTACAGGAGGATCACACTTCTGAGCATCCCTGGTAAGGTCTATTCAGGGGTCCCGGAGAGGAGGGTCCGACGGATAGTTGAACCCCAGATTCAGGAGGAACAGTACAATTTTGGTTTAGGGTCCAGGAACACTGGACCAGCTCTACACCACCAGCAGGGTCCTGGAGGATGAGTGGTAGTTCACCCAATTGGTCTACATGTGTTTTGGGGACTTGGAGAAGGCGTTCAACCATGTCTCTCTGGAAGTCCTGTGGGGGGTACTCAGGGGAGTATGGGGTACCAGGTCCCTTGATACGGGCTGTTAGGTCCCTGTATGACCGGCTTAAGAGTTTGGTTTGCATTGACAGCAGTAAGTTGGGCTCGTTTCCAGGAGAGTTGGACTCCGCCAAGGTAGCCCTTTGTCACCGATTCTGTTCATAATTTTTAGCCAAGTGTGAAGCAGCTGGGATGTGAATCAGTGCCTCCAAATCCGAGACCATGGTCTTGAGCGGAAAAAGGTAGACTGCCTTCTCCTGGTTGGGTATTGGGTCCTTCCCCAAAGGGAGGAGTTTAAGTATCTGGTGGTCTGTTCAAGACTTAGGAAAAAATGGAGCTGGAGATCGATATTGGTGCAGCGTCTGCAGTTATGCGGGCGCTGTACCAGTCTGTCATGGTTCAGAGAGAGCTTAACCAAAAGGCCAAGCTCTTGATTTACCGGTTGATCTACATTCCTACCCTCATCTATGGTCACGACCTCATGGTAGTGACCGAAAGAACAAGATCACGGATACAAGCGGCTGAAAGGAGTTTCCTCCGCAGGGTGTCTGGGCTCTCCCTTAGAGATAGGGTGAGAAGCTTGATCATCCGGGAAGGGCTCAGAGTAGAGTCGCTTATCCTCCATATTGAGAGGGGTCAGTTAAGGTGGCTCGGGCATCTGGTCAGGATGCCTCCTGGACGCCTCCCTGGTGAGGTGTTCCAGGCAATTCCCACCAGGAGGAGGCCCAGAGGAAGACCCAGGACACGATGAAGGGAATATGTTTCTTGGCTGGCCTGGGAACGCCTTGGGATTCCTCCCGAGGAGCTGGCCCAAGTTACTGAAGAGAGGGAAGTCTTGGACGCTTAAGCTCATGCCCCTGCGACCCGACCCCGGATAAGCGGAAGAAGATGGATATATATATATATATATATACATATATATATATGATATTAAATATAAATACTACATGTTTTATACACCTGGTGAACCAAAAAAGGAAAAAAAACTGTATAGATATTGAGCTATCTTGAGTCATCATCTTTCTGTTGTAATGAGGTGGACCAATTAAAAATAAAAACAAATATAAAAACATTTAAACTGTCTGTGTAAGACACACACCTGATGACCTGAAAATGCAGATTTTGATTTTAGTGTAGCTGAACTCTGAGACAAACCACTTCATAGTCCAGCCAGCATGTAGCAGACGTATGTTGCAGAGTTCAATGATGGCTGTGGCAGAGACAAATGCACCATTACAATACTTATCCTGTAGGCAACTAGTCATCATATCTTCCACTCCATGAAACACATATTAATGTTTAGTAATCCACATATGTTTTCATTAATGTATTTGCATTGCGCTAAAATGCATACATTTTCAATGGACATATATGAGGTTGAAACAGGTAGACTAGAGTATTCCAAAGTTTTCAATATTAACGTTTTTATATACCATTATGGCCTTTAGTAAAAATGTTTTTTGGGGAGGTGTGGTAGTGATGTGGTGCAGTTTAAGCTTTATTCCTTAATTGCATTTTTTTTACTTACATTGCTTTTACTTTTATGCTTAAATAGTTTTGAAACCAGTACATTTTTACTTTTACTTGAGTAAAAAAACTTGACTTGATACATCAACTTCTACAGAAGTCTTAATAAACTCTACTATCTATACCTCTACTTAAGTAATGAATGTAATACTTTTGACCCCTCTGGTGAGGAAGAAGCCATGACTCCAAAAGAAACACAACTTGCGGTTTGCAAATGCACACAGGGATAAAGACCTTCATTTTAGCAGACATGTCCTGTGATCTGATTAAACTAAAGTGGTACTGTTTGGACATAATGGCCAAATGAAATTTGATTTTTACATTTATATTTTTCATTTTAAACTAGTTTTTCAAAGATACAAAAATTATAACCATTTTCTGGCACCATAGAAAAGTTTGTGAAAGGAAACCCAAAACGTCTTAAGTCACACAGTCCAAAGGAAATGCTACCAAATACTGAGGAAATGTATGTAAACATCTGATTTAGAAGACATTAATAAAAAATCTGACATATTCCTTCTCTCATTATTGTGGTACACTGGAAAAACAAGAATCGGTGATCCAACTTAAATACATTGCGTTAATTGTTCACATGTAATTGAACTAAGTTTATCCAAGTAAATTAATTATGTTCATTAAGTTGTCAAGTTAAAAAAATGTGAATAAATTAAGTTACATAAACTTAATTCAATTACATGAGACCAATTAAACCAATTAATTTAATTTGGAGCTGCATTCTCTTTTTTCAGTGTATTAAGCAAATAGAAATAATTTCGGTTATTCTAACTGACCTAAAACAAGAGAAGTTTGGTTTGATTTAACTTCAGACAGGGAGAAAAAAAGGGGAATGTGTCTTTTTATCAAGTGTATGTAAACTACTGGTATCAACTGCATATTCGACAGCAAAGTAGACATCACGCCCAGCACTTCCACTACTTGCTTACTAAATTAAGGCTCAAAACACAAAATATGAATACTTAAACTGTGTATTTCGACTTCACAAAAAACGTGCCAAAGTAAAAGTAATTTATTTCATATTGTATGTTTATTTAAATTGATGATTAATTTAGAGACAGTTCACATTTCTTTTTTTACTGGTGCATAAACGCTTGTTTTACGTACAAAATGTTAATCAGATTTTCAGTCACAATGGAAATATGCCTACATTAATATGTTTGTATGGGGCAATACTGAACATTCAGCAGCAGAATCCTGCACACATCTGTACCCTTTCAATGAGCCTGAACACATTTTCCACGCTGGGAAACTGGAGCTGAAAGAGACGGAAATGTCATTTGTTCAGCATCTAATTGAAAAGGAGAATATTGCTGTAGGCTTTTGTAGAGGAAATTCAATACAGGGTGCTATGACATTTTAAAGAAAATTTTGTCAGGAATGCAAAGAGAAAGTGGAAAAAATAAATCTCGGTTCCGTCAGATCGGACTCAGACAGGTCTGCACCCAAGAGGGAGTCTCCAATCGATACTAAAACAGTGAGAACAAGTCCAGGCCAATGCATAGGAGAGCAATAATGAGAGAAGAGAAAAAAGTGGGGCAAAGAACATGTAGGCTCGCCTGGAGATGTGCGAAATAATCGGAGCTGTGCCCCTGAGCCAAAAACAGCTCTGAGTGTGGCTGAAAAGAGCAGCAAAAAATGAACCTTTTAGCACGAGTAAAACAGTTTATGTCCCAAGCTTGAGCAAGCGTACTATACATTTTATTTCCTAGCACGTATGAACTGAACAGTGGAAAAAGAAGGGCACTCCCTCTGTGAAAAATGTTTCGGCATTCACAGAGGCAAGCTCCAGTGCCCTCTTCCCCCTCTCTCCGTGAAGCATCAGCAGGTTTGGCCTTAAATGGTTATTTGGTTTAATATCTCAGTCCTATATCTGCTGCTGTTTGCTACATCTGAGGGTGAACACAGGTTATTAGATTTTGTGGGAGGAGGCACTCTGCTCTCCCAGGAAATTCAGGATTAACTGGTCAGAACTTTTCCCTCTGTTGTGGTTGCAAAGGTTGGATTAAAGAGCAAGCCTGGCACAAAGCACCCAGTCTCTGTATAGCTGCTTATTACTATACTATACTATACTATACTATACTATACTATACTATACTATACTATACTATACCAAATTATACTATACTATACTATACTATACTATACTATACTATACTATACTATACTATACTATACCAAATTATACTATACTATACTATACTATACTATACTATACTATACTAAACTATACTATACTATACTATACTATACTATACTATACTATACTATACTATACTATACCAAACTAAACAATACTATACTATACTATACTATACCAAATTATACTATACCATACTATACTATACTATACTATACTATACTATACTATACTATACTATACTATACTATACTATACCGAACTATACTATACTATACTATACTATACTATACTATACTATACTATACTATACAAACTAAACTAAACTATACTATACTATACTATACTATACTATACTATACTATACCAAACTAAACAATACTATACTATACTATACTATACTATACCAAACTATACTATACAAAACTATACTATACTATACCAAACTATACTATACTAAACTATACTATACTATACTATACCATACTATATTATACTATACCAATCTAAACTATACTATGCTATACTATACTATACTATACTATACTATACTATACTATACTATACTATACCAAACTAAACTATACCATACCATACTAAACTAAACTATACTATACCATACCATACTATACTATACCAAACTATACTATACTATACTATTCCGAACTATACTATACTATACTATACTATACTATACCAAACTATACTATACCATACTATACTATACTATACCATACTATACTATACTATACTATACTATACTATACTATACTATACTATACTATACTATACTATACCGAACTATACTATACTATACTATACTATACTATACTATACTATACTATACTATACTATACCAAACTATACTATACCATACCATACTATACTATACTATACCATACTATATTATACTATACCAAACTAAACTATACTATAATATCCTATACTATACTATACTATATTATACTATACTATACTATACAATACTATACTATACTATACTATACCAAACTATACTATACCATACTATACTATACTATACCATACTATATTATACTATACTATACCAAACTAAACTATACTATAATATCCTATACTATGCTATACTATATTATACTATACTATACTATACTACACTATACTATACTATACTATACTATACTATACTATACTATACTATACTATACCAAACTATACTATACTATACTATACTATACTATACTATACTATACTATACCAAACTAAACAATACTATACTATACTATACTATACCAAATTATACTATACCATACTATACTATACTATACTATACTATACTATACTATACTATACTATACTATACTATACTATACCGAACTATACTATACTATACTATACTATACTATACTATACCAAACTAAACTAAACTAAACTATACTATACTATACTATACTATACTATACTATACTATACCAAACTAAACAATACTATACTATACTATACTATACCAAACTATACTATACAAAACTATACTATACTATACCAAACTATACTATACTAAACTATACTATACTATACTATACCATACTATATTATACTATACCAATCTAAACTATACTATACTATGCTATACTATACTATACTATACTATACTATACTATACTATACTATACTATACTATACTATACCAAACTAAACTATACCATACCATACTAAACTAAACTATACTATACCATACCATACTATACTATACCAAACTATACTATACTATACTATTCCGAACTATACTATACTATACTATACTATACTATACTATACTATACTATACTATACCAAACTATACTATACCATACTATACTATACTATACCATACTATACTATATTATACTATACTATACTATACTATACTATACCGAACTATACTATACTATACTATACTATACTATACTATACTATACTATACTATACTATACTATACTATACTATACTATACCAAACTATACTATACCATACCATGCTATACTATACTATACCATACTATATTATACTATACCAAACTAAACTATACTATAATATCCTATACTATACTATACTATACTATATTATATTATACTATACTATACTACACAATACTATACTATACTATACTATACCAAACTATACTATACCATACTATACTATACTATACCATACTATATTATACTATACTATACCAAACTAAACTATACTATAATATCCTATACTATGCTATACTATATTATACTATACTATACTATACTACACTATACTATACTATACTATACTATACTATACTATACTATACTATACTATACCAAACTATACCATACTATACTATACCAAACTAAACTATACTATACTATTCCGAACTATACTATACTATACTATACTATACTATACTATACTATACTATAGCAAACTATACTATACCATACTATACTATACTATACTATACTATACCATACTATACTATACTATACTATACCAAACTATACTATACTATACTATACCATACTATATTATACTATACCAATCTAAACTATACTATACTATGCTATACTATACTATACTATACTATACTATACTATACTATACTATACTATACTATACCAAACTAAACTATACCATACTATACTAAACTAAACTATACTATACTATACTATACTATACTATACTATACTATACTAGACCAAACTATACTATACCATACTATACTATACTATACCATACTATACTATACTATACTATACTATACTATACCGAACTATACTATACTATACTATACTATACTATACTATACTATACTATACTATACTATACTATTCCGAACTATACTATACTATACTATACTATACTATACTATACTATACTATACTATACTATACTATAGCAAACTATACTATACCATACTATACTATACTATACTATACCATACTATATTATACTATACCAAACTAAACTATACTATAATATCCTATACTATACTATACTATACTATATTATACTATACTATACTATACTATACTATACTATACTATACTATTCCGAACTATACTATACTTTACTATACTATACTATACTATACTATACTATACTATACTATACTATTCCGAACTATACTATACTATACTATACTATACTATACTATACTATACTATACTATACTATAGCAAACTATACTATACCAAACTATACTATACCATACTATACTATACTATACCATACTATACTATACTATACTATACTATACCGAACTATACTATACTATACTATACTATACTATACTATACTATACCAAACTATACTATACCATACCATACTATACTATACTATACCATACTATATTATACTATACCAAACTAAACTATACTATAATATCCTATACTATACTATACTATATTATACTATACTATACTATACTATACTATACTATACTATACTATACTATAGCAAACTATACTATACCATACTATACTATACTATACTATACCATACTATATTATACTATACCAAACTAAACTATACTATAATATCCTATACTATACTATACTATACTATACTATAGCAAACTATACTATACCATACTATACTATACTATACTATACCATACTATATTATACTATACCAAACTAAACTATACTATACTATACTATACTATACTATACTATACCAAACTATATTATACCATACTATACTATACTATACCATACTATATTATACTATACCAAACTAAACTATACTATAATATCCTATACTATGCTATACTATATTATACTATACTATACTATACTATACTATACTATACTATACTATACTATACTATACTATACCAAACTATACCATACTATACTATACTATACCAAACTAAACTATACTATACTATACTATACTATGCTATACTATACTATACTATACTATACTATACTATACTATACTATACTATACTATACTATACCAAACTAAACTAAACTAAACTAAACTAAACTATACTATACTATACTATACTCTCCTGTGGAACCAGCTCCCAGCTTTAGTCCGTGAGGCAGACACTCTGTTTACTTTTAAGGCCAGGCTTAAAACTTTCCTTTTTGATAAAGCTTATAGTTAGAGTGGCTTAGGTCATCCTGAGCTATCTCTGTAGTTATGCTGCTATAGGCTTAGACTGCTGGAGGACAGACTTGCCAATTTTCTTCACTCTGCTACTTCCTTTTCTCCTACGACTCTCCAGTTGTATTACAGTACATTCTGTTATTTCGACTGTTAACTTTGTTTTCTCTCAGTGTTTTTCTCCCCATCGAAGATATACCTGGTCTGGTATCCTGCTTGGCTGCAATGCCCTGTTGGACGGGGGGCATCGACTGGGATGATCCTCTCAGTAACTGAACATCCACTGTGTCCTGTTATTAACTTTTTACTTTCTGTAACATAGAAAGTTCTCTTATATCGGATCTTCTGTTCCTTCTGTGTTCTGCTCTGTCTTCTCAAACCCCCAGACGGTCGTGGCAGATGGCCGCTCCAACTGAGCCTGGTTCTGTTGGAGGTTTCTTCCTGTTAAAGGGGAGTTTTTCCTCTCCACTGTCGCTACATGCTTGCTCAGTATGAGGGATTGCTGAAGAATTGCTGTGGTTGGAAATCTGCCCAACCTCACGCCAATGACTGACGCAATCTGCTGGGATTCCTTAAATAGGAAACTTTTTAACTGATTGGAATGTTTGTATAAATGTATTGAAATGACTTCTTGTTAAGTGCCTTGAGATGACATCTGTTGTGAATTGGCGCTATATAAATAAACTGAATTGAATTGAATTGAATTGAACTATACTATACTATACTATACTATATTATACTATACTATACTATACTATACTATACTATATGTTAGGACTGGGCGATATGGCCTCCGATCACGATATATTGAGCAGTTCACCTCGATAACTTTAAATGAATGATAACCACCCCAGCGCCAAAAAACAAAAATGTTTTTTTTTCTTCTCTACATAAAGCTGTGGCTTTTACTTTTCCTCCTTGACCAGCTCTACTCCCGCCATTTCAGGATTTGAATCCCTCTCCATTTGCTCATCGTCTTTCCCTTTCAGTGCTGCCAACTCCTCAGAACGGAAAGTAGCTATCGATTGTCCCAAAAGTCGCTGAATGACATAATCTCTTCATTTGCATGATGTACATGTAATTTCAATAGACACTGTAGGAGAGAGGAATACTTTGAAAATAAGACTTTTGCTGAATCGCTTTTTAACCATTGATGGCAGTGTGGTTGGGGTGGAACACTTACAAGGTTTTGCCTTTTGAGTATGTTTTTGAGTTCTCATGTGTTTTTTGTATATAACTAATTGTGGCAACAACAAAAAAATCTGCCTTACAATCCAGGCTGTATGGCAGTGTAGCATTTCCAACAAACGGCTTCAACCAGCCTTTTGATTCAGGGTTGGATTCCCAAACCTTTCTGTATTTCTGAGAGACATAATGACTGTTTAACATCTGTCACAGAGAGGCGCACACAGTGGACGAAGTGAGCAAGTGACTGAGCTGTGTGAGTGAAATATGTGATTTATTTTTGTGTGCAGTCATTTATTTCAGGCAGAAATAATCATCATGCTCTGACTAAGCGCGGGTAGGATCAGCCAGCAGCGGCCTTGTGCATGCACGATTCATTTGCAGTCTGTACACAGTGGGAGAAATATCTGCTCTGAATGCAGCTGGACCGGCTACCTGCTGTAAACGCTCTGCTCAGTGAGAGGAGTAACAAGGATACGTGCATAATGTCAGAGTCTCCAAAAGTAACACCAAAAAAAGCCGCTAGATATGTCGCTAGTCACTGTTTTGAAAAGGAGTTTCTAGACGGGTCTAAAAACTCACTAAATATAGCAACAAAGTCGTTAATTTGGCAACACTGTTCCCCACAGACTGGATGGGGTGGAGTCATGTGACTCCAGTCTGTAACATAGTGCAGCATCTTAAAAAGACATGAAAACTACACACATCTTTTCATTTTTTATAAAACACCAAATATACCGAGACGGGCAAAATGACGTCGGTTATAGTCATAAATTTCAGTATTGGTAAAATTTTCAGTTTATCACTATACCTCATAGAACGGTGAACCAATGTTACGTTGATGCTCTTCTGGTATAGGTGGGCCAAGCAGAGCCATGTGCACGATAAATGTGCGGCGTCTATACTTTGTTCCAAGGGTGTAGAGAAGGTGTTTTAAATTTGATTGTTGAAAAGTATGGACATTGTTAATTCAAAATTGTGTGGTAACCCTAAAAGTGATGTAAGCTTCTACAATGCAAACTGTCTTCACTGGTCCTGATCTGAGGGTTTCTACAGCACCCGTCTGTTTACCCGTTTCAGACACCGTTATTGACATTGAGGGCAAATTTCAGATCATCTTGCTCTGTACTTTCTCACATAGACAAGACGTTTTACGAGAGCTGAGTGAAACAACTGACACTTGCCATCACTGCAAGCACTTTGGAGCAGACCGAAGATAAACACAGAAAAGGGATCCTAGCCATGCCCATTATGGCTAATTGCAAAGAGACCTATATCTGTTGCACACTGTTTACACGTGAATCTGTTGAGAGCTGTCTCTTCGTCTTTCTAGATAGTTTTTGCAAGTTTACAAACCAAAGAAAGATGCATTACAGCTTAAATTAAAACATTGAATTGAACCAGATGAGGCTAAAACAAACACTTCTGGTTTCATTAGCCGATTTCTAGAAGCTCATACAAGCTTTACAGGACAGTGATGCAGACAAGAGGAACACATTTACAAGCTTTAGCTCTCTTCTTCCAGCGTTCTCACACATCTGATGTGCAGGACCGACATCAGGAAGAGCTTTTAAAACAAACCTTCTTCTCTTTTACATCCATCTGTAATGTTGCCGTTTGATATCGGTGCAGCTAAATCAAACAATCCAACGTCACAGTAAAATGACCGTTTGAAAAATCTGCTCGTGTATTCAGAGTTGCTTTTAGCTTTTAGTTTTTTCAGAACACAGTAAAAGCCAGTGTCACTAGCATTCATCTGCATAATTCACTAGCATGAGTTATGCAGATGAATTTGCAGAGGGAACAGGTATGCAGGTGACGTTCCTTCACCCGTGAAGCTAGCTGCGATGGTGACTCCATACAGCTACTCTAATGTCATTAAAAATTAGGAAATGAAATGATTCAAGTGAACTCAAGAAACTGTAGGAGGCTGGCAGTGATCGTCCTGATATGCAGCATTCTGAAGGACGTCTTATTGCCACAAATTCCTAGAACATAGATGCAGAGTGATGCATAGAATCACAACACCCATACTGAGAGGGGAAATGGCAAAAATGATCAAAATGTGATCAGTCAGAGCTTTTATAGACTGAAGATTACATCAAAACCCTTCCAACCTTTTATTTATTCACTCCCACTTATGCACAACCCAACCTTGTTTAGCCCCCTTTAAAGATGCACATGGTTGGCCAGTTGTGCTATGCCAACAGTGGGCTAATTATTCCTCTGGAGGATTTATGCCTGAATCGTCTTGGCAACACATTGAATTGGAGATAAGGAATTGGCTGCTGCAGGGAGAGCAAACAGTAAACATAAAACCACGCGAGCAGATTTGGGATTCAGTGTGTAACATCATGTTCTGAGAACACCCCCATCTTTGTGTTTTAGCGCCACTTCAAAAGGCCTCTGTGCAGGGGAATCGTGCGTTCGGTACATTTGCTTGTATGGCTGAACGTACCAGAGGGTGTGCATGCAGAAATCCAGGCCATGTGATAGTGTATATATTTGTTTGTGCACTGAAATATGCTGGAATGCAATCAGTCTGCAGCACTCGACAGAAATAACTAAACGATCACAAATATTCTGTGCATGAAATGCATTTAGAAATGGTTGTGACAGAAATATAAACTAAAATATCTTTAAATCACTGCATCTTCTATGAGATTCTTAGCTGTGCATGTATGTTCACTGCATCCCCATGCTTATCTAAAAAAGGCAAAATGAAAGAAAGCGGCCTGATAATTCTGCTCATGAGCCACCCACACGCTGGGATGATCCAGACTGCGTCACTGTGCTGTTATACCTGCCACACGTCAGCTTCTAACAATAAGGGCTGATCTGCAATGCCAGCACACATAGATACCGACTTCAAACTTTCTGCCTGAAGTCCTGGTTGAATATAATGACTTCCACAGTTGGATGAGCCTACCATGCACGACAGATGATCATAATTTACATCTAAAACAACAGCCTTCTTCGCCGCTCCTGGCTGTTGCTGCTCAGGCGACAGCAACGGGCAAAACTGCATCCTTTCCTCTAACTCTCCAGCCATGCCCTGAAGAAAGGCACACAGAAGGCTGTTTCAGACCTGCAAGTTGGCTAATGAGGAGCAGGAGCTGGACACCGTTTCTGTACCTCACAGCTGCACCAAGGAAGAATTTAGACACGAGATTTCCTCTCATGAAAATTTGAAGGGATTCTGAGTAAAGAGCAGCGATGCTGATTACTGTATTTCAAATAAGGTGGCCAGGAAACAAGTGAAACAGTCACAGGCATAAATGGTTGCCTCATAGTTTAGAGATAAGAATTTTCTAATGGGCAAAATTATGAATAAAAACACTTAATCAAAATGGGTTGATTTAAATTATCATAATTACAATACTATTTATTTTAGCTAATAGGATGCTTTCGAAAATAAATGCAAATGAGTTTTATCGTGGAATCGGAAGATTTATAGGACAGCCAGCTCTAAAACTGTTTGACAGATGGAGAAAATTACCTGGTTGGTCAAAGATAATAGCATCCTCTTTTTAATTTAATTTTCTTCAGCAAAATAATTAAATAAAACATGAATAAAAAACATAGCACCAAAACACAATAAAAATCAGTTGTCATTGTCTCAACCTTCCAGAACGCTCAGGTCCTCTGGTTCAAGTCTTCTCTGCATCGCCAGAATCAGAACCAAACATGGAGAAGCAGCATTCACTTTTTATGCTCCTCTAATCTGGAACAGACTTCCAGAAAACTGCAAAACTGCTGAAACACAGAGTTTCTTGAAACCTATTTGCTTAGAGATGCCTTCTATCAGTAACAACTGGAACATCGTTAATTTTAGTTTGGATGGCAGTTTATTGTGTTATGTTTTTATCATGTAAAGCCCTTAAAACTGGCTTGTTGCTGAAATGTGCTATGCAAATAAACTTGACTTGATAAAGTACTTCAGTTTTAAATGTTCATATAAGCTTTATGTGAGTACATTCCAAGACTCCAAAGAAAACCTTAAAAATATGTCATAAGTCTCTAAACGTTTTCCAGGATATTGAAATAAATTGTGAGTTTTGGAAAAGGACTATCCAGTTGTAGAAAATCAAACCAACATGGCCACTCCAGCAGAAACTTTAGTGGGTAGGTGCTGTGTTTCTAAATGTCCACAGGAGGAAGGAAAGTAGACACCTTTGAGAATTCAGAGCATTCGTTTCTTTCTGAAAAGTCTGTTTTGGTAAAAAAAACAAAACGAAGAATTCTTCCAGGAAAACATATTGATTGGTTGTTTTCTTACTCAGAGGCTGGAGTATCTGAATGTGAAAAAAGGAAAAGGAAAACAAATTGTAGAGCACTGTTTCGGTTTAAGCATAACAACAAGAAGACGGCACACATCCAACAGCACTGCTCAGATAGACAGAAACAGACAATGATACAAGATGATCCAAAAAGGTCAGCAATAAATCCCAACCTTGACAGCCACAGAAAACCTATGAAGGGCGGAAATCACCTTTGGTGGAAAAACAAAGCTATGCTCTTCATTTTGAAGTTAAATTTCCATTAGTGATGTGCGATACCACAGATTTCCTATCCGATCCGATACCAAGTAAAATGAAGGCGAGTATCGGCGATTCCGATCCGATACCGATACTTTGCTCAAGGCAAGGCAAGGCAAGGCAATTTTATTTGTATAGCACACTTTCAACAGCAGGGCAATTCAAGGTGCTTTACATGATTTGGTGATTTAAAAGAAACACATAAAAGAAACACACATTATACATGATACACAATAAAGCAAGAGAAAAATAAAAAAAAGCAAGAGAGCATGAACACATTTCATACATATGACATCAAGCATTTACTCAAAGGCAATTCTAAACAGATGGTTTTTAGTCTCGATTTAAAGCAGTTCAGAGATTCAGCAGCTCTACACTCGTCAGGAAGTCTGTTCCAGATAAGGGGAGCATAGAAACTGAAAGCTGCTTCTCCATGTTTAGTTCTGAGTCTAGGGATGTTTAGTAGGCTAGAGTTGGAGGACCTGAGTGGTCTGGGTGGTTGGTACCATGACAACAGGTCTTCAACATATTTTGGTGCTAAGCCATGTAATGATTTATAAACTAGTAAAAGTATTTTAAAGTCTATTCTCTGAGCTACAGGGAGCCAGTGTAAGGACTTTTGAACGGGGGTGATGTGCTCTACTTTCCTGGTTCTTGTGAGGACGCGAGCGGCAGCGTTCTGGATCAGCTGCAGCTGTCTGATTGACTTTTTAGGCAGACCTGTCAAGATGCTGTTGCAGTAATCAATCCGACTAAAGATAAACGCATGGATGAGTTTTTCTAGGTCGTGTTGCAAAATCAGTCCTTTAATCCTAGAAATGTTCTTCAGGTGATAGAAGGCTGACCTTGTTATTGCCTTTATGTGACCCTGGAGGTTCAGGTCTGAGTCCATTACTACACCTAGGTTACGAACCTGAGCAGTAGTTTCTAGCTGTATTAATTGAAGCTGTGTGCTGACTCTTGATCGTTCCTTGATCGTGCTCAAATATTACTGTTTGGGAAATTAAAGTAACAAGTAGTGTACTTAAAAGTGTCACTTCATACTGAATGCAAGACATATAACTGGTTCTTCTTGTTTATTGATGAAGAATTATCATACAAGAAAAGAGCCAACTTACATATTTATTGACAGCATCTGAGCATGTGTGTCTTAAAACGCCTACCTGAACATCTCAACATAAAACAATAAACATTTAGTGGGCATTATTCAGATAAACTAGGGTAATTGTGGTTACTTTACTCTGTATTTCTATTTCCAATAAACTACATATTTGCTCCAAATGACTGAAATATCAATATTTTTATAAGAACATCGATTCTAGAACATACAAGGCTGGTATTGGAGGTATCGATATTTTAGTATCAATCCGCACATCACTAATTTCCATCCATATTATTTATTCCTTTATAAAGGTAAGTTTCAAACTCAAGCTAACTATTTAGTTTACAAAGTAAATATTTAGCCCGCATGCTAAACATTTAGTCTCCAAATTAAATTTTTAGCTCCAAACTGAATATTTAACTTAAAACTTACTACTTAGTTAGCAAGCTAAATTTAGTTTGAATGTAACTATTTAGCGAACAAGCTGAGCTAAGCTGTTTGAACTAAACATTTAGCTCAGAGCTAAATATTTAGCTAATATGCAAAATAACTTGCCGATAAACAGAAGTGGATTACCAAAATAAAAGCTGGATCTTACAAACCTCTATATAAACTGCTGGTTTTTGTTAATGTCACCTCTTTATTATTGTTTGTCCCAGTATGTCCAACACTTTAGCTTAAAAAGTAGATGACCCGTTTTAATTGCAATACAGGCATTCACCAAGCAGGAGTTTATATAGAGGTTTGCAAGACCCAGCTTTTATTTTAAATTCAATTCAGTTTATTTATATAGCGCCAATTCACAACTCCAGTCATCTCAAGGCACTTTACAAGTCATTTCAATTCAATCATACATATACTCCAATTAGTTTAAAAGTTTTCAATCTAAGATAACCCAGCAGATTGCATACAGCCATTGACTTGCAGCATTCACTCCTTTTGGACGAACATGTAGAAACAGTAGACAGTCGCCTGCGTTGTGTCGTTGACTTCGCAGCAATCCCTCATACTGAGCAAGGATGTAGCGACAGTGGACAGGAAAAATTCCCCTTTAACAGGAAGAAACTCAGCTTAGAAATCTAGACAAACTACAGTAGCAAAAGATTTTGCTCTGCAGGTTGGTCAACACTTCATTGTAGCCCCAGCACGTCTACCATTGACTAGGCTAAGTGAAGGCCGAGCCAATCACAGTACTCTATATTTGTGGAAAGACGATGGTCGGGCTAAGTACCATTATGGCAAAGGTTTTTTTCTTTTTTACGATGACGGCGGAGCTGCGACAGACCAAAACAACAAAGATGGCGGCACTGGTTTGTAACAGCTTTGGGATCAACTTTGGACAATTTAGACTTGGGCTTTACTTTGAGAAATGAGCAGACAGAGGCACTGAAGTCATTTGTTTCAACTGCCCCTTTGACCGATTTCTGTCGCTATGAATATGCCACATTGGTTGTTGCTGTGATTGGTCCTAGCGCTGTCCCATTGTGTCCAGAGACAGTTTAAAAGACAACAGTGGATTTCACCCCTAGGACTGAGCGCTGTCAATGTTTATGGCCAGACTATATATTTATATTCATATATATATATGATGGCTTAACCTGTCTGACTATGGGCGGCCATCTCCTACGACCGACTTAGGGTTTGAGAAGACAAAGCAGAAACAGATGAAGGTATACTTTCTATGTTAAAGAAAGTAAAAAGTTGATAACAGGAGAGGGAGAATGTTCGGTTACTGGGAGCATCATCCCAGCTGATGGCCCCCTCCAATAAGTCATCACAGCTGAACAGAACACCAGACCAGGTGTAGCTTCTATGGAGAAAAAAACACAAAGAGAAAAATTATTTTGATTGTCCACTTCTGCTTTTGGGCAAGTGAATTTGCATATTAGCTAAATCTTTAGCTCTGAGTTAAATATTTACTAAACTAAATATTTTGCTTTAAACTAAATATTAAGCTTGCAAGCTGAATATTTAACTTGTAAACTAAATATTTAGCTTGACACTGTGACATTTCTAAATGAATCAATAAAATGAATACAAATCTGACGTTAAATATGAATGAACCCACCTTTTTTTCACTTGTGACAGGCCAAATAACCTAAATTATCATACATTTTTTAATATCCAACTTTATAAACCCCACCCCATACAGGAATGCCCAGAGCAACAAAGAACTAAAAATATTGTAATAATTTCTGTGTTGGAGTTTTTGTTTTCTTTGGATAGGGAACATTATTATTATTTTTTCCTTTAGTAGGCTCAGACATTTTAATGAAGTAACCAATGACTGTCCTGCAATGTTTATCTGTCTCACCCACTGGCCACTGAAGACAGCAACTTGAAACTTCCCTGAATCAGTGAGGCAGATTTTTGGGATTTTGAAGGAAACAAGAAGCTAGTTTGTTATTAATCTTGTTCCTGTATTGGAATTAGAAAAGTTGCATTAGTTTTCTTCAAGTTGAATTGCGCATGCAAAATGCTGCATACAATAGTTTGAAACCATGATTATGGAAGCACAGTTCTGTAATATTGAGGTTTTACTTTTGCTCTGTGATATTTCTGTTTTGCATAGCAATACATGTATTTTTTTAATTAATTAAAAAAGACAATCATGCATGTTGAGGTCAGCAGTACTGTCAGAAATAAACACTTTTAGCTCACGAGTGAAAAATGCATGCATGCAAACTCCTAAAGCTGTACACCAAAAGGTCAGAGAGGTTTTGTTTTTATCCTGAGCGATGTCAATGCCCTGTCACCCAGGGCTTCTTCCAAAGTGTTGCGATACTGAGCCTCTCTGTTTTAGTGACACTTTGGTCCCGAAAGTGCCCTCAGGCTCTCAGACTGAAAATGGATCTCGCTGTATCCAACCTGCATCTTGCTAGGTCATTTGTGTCTGCAGGCACTTAGAGGGCAGAAAGGAGAATATCTCTCCACTTTCTTTTTTATCTATTTTTTTTAAGTAACTTTCCTTTTGTCTTTACATTTTACCTTACAGAGTCAGAGAAAGTTCCCATTTTGAACTTAATTGACCTCTCAAGAAATAGGATGTCAAGATTTCCAGATAAATGCATCTCTCAGGATGGAACTTTCAGCAGGTAATCATGGTTCCTTCATGTTCTGTTTGAAAGCATGTGTTACTGCTGTTGCTTAGAGTTACCTTCTTGGGGGCTGTCTGTGTGAACTGAGTGACAGTGACATGTGAAAAGTATTGTACAAGCCATGGTCACTGTGGGACATTCACATACCCACTGAAACGCATCTTTTGGTCTGTTTATTGCTGCCTTTGGCCATTAATACACCGTAATGCTCCAGTCCAATAGGTGGCGATATTAGGACTAAAATATCAACTGAAAGGAGAAGGGTTTGGCTGCAGACACTTAAGCCTAGTTTATACTTCTCCATCAGCAAGTTTGTGCAGGCATGCACACGTATCAACTGAGACGTTTTCCTTTCAGACTTTCGGTTGCCTTTGTAGCCTTGTGAAGCAATTCCCTACCAGGAAGACAAGGAATTTAGCGTTTTAATATTGCAGTCACATCTCTGGTCGACAACAGCGTTTTTACTTTTTTACTATTAAGGCCAAAACTCTTCACTTGAACAACTTCAGCCTCTTTCAATACTCAAAAAAGCATTTTGTCCACAAATATGATCCTCACTTACTATAATAACGGACACTGAACACTCATGAATTATCTCATGCAAGGTGTTCTTAGATCTGCTCCATGTCTGTTGCTAGATCTCTTCAACATTCTGGGTAAAGTGGCGTGCTGACCAATCACAGGCTTGCGCTATCTGTAGTTTTCGACCAACATTTTAAAAATTGTGCATGTCTCCTTCACCCTCTGTGGGCCTGCCGCCGAACGTTTGCATCGATGGATGATGGCGCTGCGTGTCTCCGCACCCCTCTGACAGAGAAGTATAAACTAGGCTTTAGTGTGTCCATATTCAGTGACTGCATACTTCTGATTACGTCACAGCAATGCAACGAAGAGTCCTCAAAATGGGTCTTTTTTTTCCCAGATTTGTTGGACAGGAGTGATGTATCCTTTGCAGGCCAACCTATTCCAAGATTAATTGTAGAACAGTTTTGAATGTAAGTATATTAAAATCAGCCAGGACCAAAATCTGAAGGCTAGATCGTCTGATTTCATAATCACTCATTTCCTGTCTTCGCTGTTGACGTAGGTTGGGTCCTTTGAAGGAGGCAGTCCCTGATTTTGGACCAAGGGGCAAACTCTGCCGGCCAAAAGTGAGGCCAAAGCGGAAGTGGCATAAATTGACATTAATCACCCGCTTTGGGCTGGCTCCAGAAAGGAGCACGTTCCCATTGACTCCCATGTAAAAAAATGCCGTCATGTTTACAGCCTGGTACATTTTTTTTATAGGTTTAATAGGTCAAGTTTACTGTCATGACAACTGTGAATCTTTTTCTTACTTATACGTTTAGAATTCATTAAAGCTCAGCCTGTAATTATGAATAATACTGGTCGTGTCCTTTTGATTGACAGGTCTCAGATGAGCTGTTAGCGCTAGCGCTAGTGACTAGCGGCTTGCACCCTTGGAAGTCCTCACCCTCGGCCTCAAGTTAAAAGCCAGAGGCCATTTCGTTTCTCTGAAACTTAACTATTTGCATTGTTTATTCGTGTTCGGATGCTAATCACTGATTGGACAAAGATGGCTTCCTGTGGTAAACACTAACAGACCATACAAGAAGTCTCTACTCCCTTTTTTAGGGGTAAGTAAAATCATATTTTTGTACTTTAATTTGCAGGTGCCGCTCCTGCACTAGCTGAGCTCATTAATTAGCGAAGTAGCTACAGACATACCGATTTTAATATTATTTCATTAACAGCATAGAAGGCAGAGGGGTTGCAGAGTCGCTCAACCATAGTTTCTGGCTAAAAGCTCCCGCCAAAATTATATATACAATCTATGATTGTGGACACAAGCTCTTCATCTCAGAGCTCCACAGAAAGCGGAAGTAATAAATCAGAAATAAATCATTTTTCAGCGGTTTGTCATAAATAGGCTATCTGTCGAAAACAGCAAAGCTCCACCTCGTTAAAAAACGTAACCTTTTTGCCAGAATTACAAAGTTTTAACAAAGGCTGTACATAAACAACAATACTTACAAATATAAATATCATTACTGTATAAAATAATACTATCATTGTAACTAGAGCTCCCCCTGTTTTTTGGGTGCCAGAAAACAAGGCAGGTGGTGCTCCTGATTTCATAATTCATTCCAGAATTGCACTGCTCTGGGTGGCTGCATGTTGGAGTGGCTCTGTTGGCTACATATGGAGTTTTGTTTTTTCGGATGTTGATTCCTCTGTTTTCTTGAGGAAAGATTGCATTTTTTGGACCTGTATACTTGTATAATGGGCAATGTGAGATCACTAGCTAACAAGCTTCCACAACTTTGTCTTCAACCAGGTCAGGAGATGCTGCTACCTCCTTTGTCTCCCCCTCCCATATGTCTGTCTCTAAAAGTCAGGTGAAGAGGCAGATGGAGAAACTGAATCGGTACAAGGCTGCAGATCCAGATGGTGTCAGCCCCAAATCAGAGATCTGTCCTCTGCAGAAATACTAAGATGACTCTGCAATTGTCGAGTGTATCAGAGATGGACAACAAGCTGAATACAGATAGTTGGTGGACCGCTTTGTGACATGGTGTGCAAACAATCGTCTCACCTTGAATGTGAACAAAACAAAGGAGATGATTGTAGAGTTCAGAAGAAACAGGGATAAGTCAAACACTGTTTCCATCATGGGAGAAGAAGTGGAGGTGGTTGAGGAATATAAATACCTCGGAGTTCACCTGGACAACAGGCTGGACTGGAGACTGAACAGTGAAACCGTCTACAAGAAGGGACAGAGCAGACTGTACTTCTTGAGGAAGATTAGGTCCTTCAAGGTTTGCAGCAAGATGCTCAGAGGCAGTCTACTATTCTATTAACTTGTTTAGAAGAATATCATTATTTTTTATACATACGAAATAGAAATAAATAAATATAAATTATAATAAATAATATATTACGAGCTGAATGGATGTTATGAAAAATAAAATAAAAAACATAACAAAACACCCCCTATCACTTTACTGAAGCTCTTGGACTTCTTATACCTATACCTCTGCTGAGGCTTGCAGAGCTCTCCTAATTAAAGACAAAACTATGAGCAGGCGAAGTCATTGCTAGAAAATTTAGATATGCAGTCTGCTAACATTCAAATTATTATTTTTAATAGGGTCGATACAGAGGATTAATGGGAGAGCTGCAGAAAACAATACTAGTAAATTACAAGATCATATATTTCTGACATGTTTCTGCAGTCAAGAACACAAAATCCAACATGTCTCACCTATGCATGTACCTTACATTAATAAACTGGTAACTTGTGAGTCTGATGGATTCATCTCAATAAAATAGCATTATTGAAATTAAACTGCATTGGTGGAATGAAAAGTGTACTACAAATAAAGTTTAATTTGATTTGGTTAGTAACAGGGATTGAAATAGGACCACTCCTTTTCACTGGCGAACCGTCTGGTTAGTCAATGTATTCTTAGAAGTACCTGAGCAGATTCAGGAAGAAAAAATGTTTTGTTTTTTTAATAAAGGAAGATTAATAAAGGATGCTCCTATCTAATATGGTGGTGTAAAATGATCTGTGTTTATTATATGTTGTACATTTACAAACGGTTTGAGTAAGAAACACTGAGTGGCATGGCAAAAAATCTTGCGTGGGGGAGTTTATTCACACTACAGTCCCCGGGGTATTTTTCAGGTAATACTGAAAAAAAATCAAAGTGCAAGTGTAGATGGACGATTTTGTTATCCACTCACATTTTGAATGGTAGCCTGGGACCATTTTTCTTCGTATCTGCCAGTCGATCTAGCTGCAGCTCTACCAGCTCTGTTTGTTAGCCACTTCCAGGTTGGCCCAAGGAAGCAGACTTCGGGCTCAGAAGAGTTTTGCTACTGGCAGAGATCTAGTTTCAGATCGAGAAAGTTATGTGGAGATGGAAAGGCGTTGAGATTCATAACTGTTAAACTAAAACGCTAAAAACACTGAAGGTTGAACTAAGGCCGGGGAACTTATTGGCCATAATATACAATTATTGAGTTATTTCGCAAAATAGACAAAGAACTAGATTCAGCAGGAGAGAGTTGTTCCTGACATTATTCCCATTCACAAAGGCGGCCCTAGACATAGGAGGGTGAGGAAGCCGCCCTGGTCACCTCCTGCTGGAGGGGCCGCCATTGCATATATATATATATATATATATATATATATATATATATATATATATATATATATATATATATATATATAACATATAAGCAGTTTGCTGGTCTATCTAGCGCTCTTTTGTTGTGCTGACAAGGATCTAAAGGAAATATTAAATGCAGAGAGTGATAGAATATGATAACTTCTGTAATTTCCAATTTAATTTAACTGACCTTGAACATGTCATGCTGCACAGCCCTCTGCTCTATGGAGGGGGCTGAATTAGCAGTGAGCATGTCGGAACAGGTTACAAATAACGTTGATATAGGTAAACGATACGATTTTCATAAAACCAAGAATCCCCAAGCCGTGGGGGTTGGCTTTCAGAAAAGATTGAAACCTTGCACGTTGGCGGGGGGGGACATCATACCTAGGGCACCAAAAGCATTGGAGCCAGCCTTAACCATTCACATCAATTAGGAGCCATTTTAATATGTCTGCCTTGCTAGTACCTGCTGCTGTTATCTGTTTATAATATAAAATAAATAAAATAAAATATTATCCTCATCTAAACCTTCAACTTGTATGTTGGACCCAATCCCAACCAAATTATTTAGAGAAGTGTTCCATTTGGTTCCTGGACCCATTTTGGATATGATGAATCTATCCTTAGTAAACGGATACGTACCACAAGAATTTAAAATAGCTGTAATTAAACCTTTACTCAAGAAATCTTCCCTTGATCAAGATGACTGAGTGAATTACAGACCTATATCTAACCTTCCTTTCTTATCCAAAATCCTTGAGAAAATTGTTGCTAATCAAGTCTGTGAGCATCTAAACAATAACGAGCTGTTTGAAGAGTTTCAGTCAGGTTTTAGAGCTCATCATAGAACTGAAACAGCACTGGTGAAGGTTACTAATGATATTCACATGGCCTCAGATAATGGACTGGTGTCTGTTCTGGTTTTGTTAGATCTCAGTGCTGCTTTTGACACAGTCGATCATAATATTCTCTTAGAAAGGCTTGAACATGTTGCAGGGATCAAAGGAACAGCACTAGGCTGGTTTAAATCATATTTGTGTGATAGATTCCAGTTTGTTCATCTAAATGATAAATCTTCTTCACTCTCAAGGGTTACTTGTGGAGTTCCACAGGGTTCTGTGCTTGGACCAATTCTTTTCACCAGATATATGCTTCCAATTGGTAGAATCATTAGCATGGGATAAATTTCCACAGCTATGCCGATGATACACAACTATATTTATCCGTAAATACTAAAGAACCCAGTCAGTTAGGTAGATTACAGGCATGTCTGGAAGACATGAAAACATGGATGAATCTAAACTTTTGCTTTTAAATTCTGACAAGACAGAAGTTGCTGTCTTTGGACCAGAAATTCTTAAACAGAAACTGATTAGTCAATCACTTCATCTGGATTGCATTAAATTGGCCCCCAGTAATAACGTAAAGAACCTCTGCGTTATTTTTGACCAAGACTTGACATATAAATCCCATATTAAACAGGTTTCTAGGATTTCCTTCTTTCACCTCCGGAATATTGCTAAAATTAGAAACATCCTGTCCAGGAGTGATGCTGAGAAACTAGTCCATGCATTTGTTACCTCAAGGCTGGACTACTGTAATTCTTTACTGTCAGGTAGTCCACAAAATGCCATTAAAAGCCTTCAGTTGATCCAAAATGCGGCAGCAAGAGTTCTGATGAATATTAAAAAGAGAGATCACATTTCTCCTGTTTTAGCTTCCCTTCATTGGCTCCCTGTTAAATCCAGAATAGAATTTAAGATCCTTCTTCTTACATATAAAGCCCTTAATAATCAAGCTCCATCATACATCAGAGATCTAATTGTTCCATATGTTCCTAACAGAGCACTTCACTCTCAGACTGCAGGTTTACTTGTAGTTCCTAGGATTTCTAAAAGTAGAATGGGAGGCAGATCTTTTAGTTATCAGGCTCCTCTCCTGTGGAACCAGCTCCCAGCTTTAGTCCGTGAGGCAGACACTCTGCTTACTTTTAAGGCCAGGCTTAAAACTTTCCTTTTTGATAAAGCTTATAGTTAGAGTGGCTAAGGTCATCCTGAGCTATCTCTGTAGTTATGCTGCTATAGGCTTAGACTGCTGGAGGACAGACTTACCAATTTTCTTCACTCTGCCACTTCCTTTTCTCCTACTACTCTCCAGTTGTATTATAGTACATTCTGCTATTTCGACTGTTAACTTTGTTTTCTCTCAGTGTTTTTCTCTCCATAGAAGATATACCTTGTCTGGTATCCTGCTTGGCTGCAATGCCCTGTTGGATGGGGGGCATCGACTGGGATGATCCTCCCAGTAACTGAACATCCACTGTGTCCCGTTATCAACTTTTTACTTTCTGTAACATAGAAAGTTCTCTTATATCAGATCTTCTGTTCCTTCTGTGTTTCTGCTCTGTCTTCTCAAACCCCCAGACGGTCGTGGCAGATGGCCGCTCCTACTGAGCCTGGTTCTGTTGGATGTTTCTTCCTGTTAAAGGGAAGTTTTTCCTGTCCACCGTCGCTACATGCTTGCTCAGTATGAGGGATTGTTGAAGGATTGCTGTGGTTGGAAAGTCTGCCCAACCTCACGCCAATGACTGACGCAATCTGCTGGGATTCCTTAAATAGGAAACTTTTTAACTGATTGGAATGTTTGTATAAATGTATTGAAATGACTTCTTGTTAAATGCCTTGAGATGACATCTGTTGGGAATTGGCGCCATATAAATAAACTGAATTTAATTGAATAAAAAAAATTTTCACAGTTTATTTTCTTTTAGCTTCTTGTAAATAATATGTTTATTTTTTAATGGAACACTACTAATGCACATTCTGTAAAATGTTTCTGTTTTTAAATTATCCTGTTCAGTTGCACATTCAAATCTGATTATGCTTCTTTAATTTAATTACCGCACAGTACTTTGGTTCTGTAGTTTTGTCCTAAATGTACATATTTTATTCTTAATTCTGTTTTTTTATACTTTTCTATTTTTCTTGTGTGAATCTAAATGCTTCTATTACCTGTCACTTTGCTGCTGTTACAGCTGAATTTCCCCTTTGTGTGACAATAAAGGATTGTTCTATTCAATTTTTCTAGAACAGAGTTGGATCTCTGGACTGCCTCAGTCCAGTGTTTCATGTTCTGGAACCTAAATTTAAATGTTGTGAATTTTGTGACATAGTGCATTAGCCTATAGGATGTAGCTGTCAGGAAATGGTTATACAGTGGTTATAGGGGACCCAAAGCAGTCCAAGAGAATATCCTTCACACCATTACACGATCACCACCACCCTTAACCGTAGATGGATAGCTCCTCCTCGACCCTGCACAGACAAGCGGGAGAGACAATGGAATGATGGATGTTGGATCAGCACCTCAAAATCCAAGACCATGGTCTTGACCCTGAAAAGGGTAGAGAGTCTCCTCCGGGTCGGGGACAATGTCCGACCCCAAGTGGAGGAGTTCAAGTATCTCAGGGTCTTGTTCATGAATGACAGAAAATTGAGCGGGAGATCGATAGACGGATTGGTGTTTCGTCTGTAGCGATGCGAGCACTGTACTGGTCTGTCGTGGTGAGGAGAGAGCTGAGCCGAAAGGCTAAGCCCTGATTCACCGGTAGATTTACGTTCCTACCCTCAACTGTGGTCAACAACTCTGGGTAGTGACCGAAAGAACGAAATTGCGGATAAAAGCGTCTGAAATGAGTTTCCTCTTTAGGGTGTCTGGGCTCTCCTTTAGGGATAGAAGCAGAAGCTTGGTCATCCAGGAGAGCCACTGCTCCTCTACATCGAGAGGAGCTTGTGGAGGTGGTTGGGGCATCAGGTCAGGATGCCTCCTGGACGCCTCCATGGTGAGGTGTTCCGGGCACGTCCCACAGGGAGAAGACCCAGGGGAAGAATCAGGACACGCTGGTGGGACTATGTTTCTCTGCTGGCCTGGGAACACCTTGGGAACACCCCGGAGGAGCTGGTTCAAGAGGCTGGAAAGAGGGAAGTCTGTGCCTCTCTGCTTAAGCTGCTGCCATTGCAACTCAACCCCTCATAAGCAGAAAATAATGCATGGATGTTGGTTCAAAATGTTCTTTGTTTTGCACCGGTAACTTGTTTAGTTTGAGGCACACTTTAGGCGGTCTGCATTAGCGATCTCCATTAAATTTGATTGGTTATCTGCTTCAAACTAGGGAGAGTTGCTTTGCTTCAATTAGTTACAACAATGACAGATACTGTATGTATTTCCACTGCATTGTCCACCACTCACCTGCCCTTCTTCAGATGATTCTGTAACTTTTCTGTCATATTCTTTCCATTTCCAGCGGAAAACTACTCTTTATTTTCGTTCCACTTATATGACTGGAAACTGCTTAAAACACAATGACTTTAATAATCCTGACTACTGAAGTCTTGTTAGGGAGTCATTTTTCTTTTCTTGCTCCTTGGATTATATGGTGTGACTCCACTCGAATATGTGACAGCTAATTGAACCTGGGGGACGTTTGTTTCTGATTGCTTTAAGCTTTCCCTCTTCCTTTCATTGCGTTTGTTTTTATCAACATCACTTATAGATTTGTATGTTCTGTAACTCTACCATGGCTGGAAGCGACACAGCTTCAATGCTTATTTTACAATTGCCTGTACTTATTGATCTCTAAAATGATAGTCCTGGACTCAGATGCTCATGGAAACCATAACAACAGTGTAGTATCTTTAAAATAAGAAAGCTTTTTTCTTCCGGAGATGGATCTTTTAAATTACCAATAAGCTCAAATCGGGCTGCAGTAAATAAAAAGAAAGTGGTTTCCCTTCACTGTCCACTATCATGTATAATTAGTGACATGACTTGTTAGCTGAATTTTAATTACACACCACAGATCATGCGGTTGCGAGAGCCAAGTTAACACAGACATCAATTTCATGGATCAGGCTGGTGTTTCTGGAAGAGCTGACTAGAAAGTGCTTTCTATTTCATGCATGGGTTGCTCCAAAACCGAGCCAGAACCTACATTTCCTTTTGCTCTGAATGCTCTGTGTTTCAGCGCAAAGGCCATGTTACATTTTACATTAGCGGTGTCCAAACCACGAAGCACACTTTTATATAATTTTGCAAGATACTAGAAAGATAGTTATGGCACCTGTTTTAACACTTTTCTATATTCTAAAGACTCACTGTAAAAGTTTAGGCACTTAAAGGAAGAAAAAATATACGCAATAAACGTCTGTTCACCAATATTGTCTGAAATACCGGGGGTCTTGTTAACGGAATATTTTCCGTATTTCACAGATTTTGTTAAACGGTGAAAAACGAAATATTAGGCTGGTTGGTTATGTTTGGTTTATCCAGTCCTCACTAAGATAGAAACTTGTTCTGATAGCTTAGCTTTTAAGAATGTGTAAGTTGTATTTGGTAGCTATCTGATTCAGCTTTAGGGTACGTCATTCAGAATAAGTACAACAATAATGAGTAGAAATAATATTAACAATCTGCTTTTTTCCCCATTATCTGGAGGGAAATAAGTTTTTCTTCTTCTGCTGGTTTTTAACTGATACATGCTTAACATTTCTCTTCAAACAAGCAACAGAAGCAATTAAATCAGTGCTAGTCATTTAGAAATGATTCTGATTGTTATCTTACTTTAGATAAGACAGAACGAATAATTTAATCAATAATGGAGACTATGGGCTGCTTTGCTGAAGAAAGAAGCTGCATCATGACCTTTTTTTCCAGATAAGTCTTTTGGTATCAACCTTTGCTGCATTTTGTGGCATTTAGATCACATTTTCTGTAGTTGGACCACAATAGACAAAGATTGGCTATAAATAGAGAGCATGAAATACAAACACTTATTCATTAAAGAGGACATATTATGCAAATGTCACTTTTTATATCCTGTTCTGTTGCCATTTGGGTCTCTGCTGCCTCTATAAACCCTACAAACATGACTAAAAACCATCCATCCATATTGCAAATTTTCCATGTGCTTTTACATGTTTTGTACAGACCATACACCAATTATAACATGTTTAAAAAGTATAATATGTCCCACGTTAAACTTAATCATGTAGACCCAAATGCTTTGTTTCGCACTGGTCCTTCAAACCAAGCTGGTTTCATGTTTCTAAGTGACTTATGTTTAATGATAAATGTTGATTGCATGAAGGGAAATTCCATCTCCACCTAAACGAAGATAATCTATGTCATTACCTTTTCATCATTACTGCCCATGATCATGCTGTCTTGCCAGTTCTTTCCTTTCATGGAAACACAAGCATTTGTATATGTTTAATTTCTTGAACATGCTACTGTGTTATAGATTTCTTTAGTACCATCAGTAATATTTCCTTTTTCAAACAATAGCTAAAAATTCTATTTAAGTTTTTGGTGCATTCTTAGTTTGGCAGGTTTCCACAAACCCTTCACACTTGGATATAAACTGGTCATCCTTCAGTAGTGCTGGAGATAGTTTCGGAAAGACTCGATGCAGATATACTGTACAGGTCATGTGGACAGTAAATAGGTTAAAAGAATCAGTGCACCTCTAGCTTCGTAAGCCCCGGAGATTACACTGGACGATTTATGTTAAAGACAGTACCAACCTCTGTTCATACTAGAGTAAAAGCAATATAACACATCAGCTCAGTGTATTTAGAATTAGAAGTGGAATTAAGCATTTAAGAGGGACAACTCTCTTTAGAGCCATTCCTAGCCATCGATCAGATGCAGAGGGAGTTGAGTGTAACTAAGGTCTAATTCTAAGGAGCAGCCTCAGCAAAATGTTCTTCAATGAGTCTCCACAAAACAAAGTAGTTTTCTCTGGTAGCTTTAAACTGAAAAGGAAATAGGTTTGTCTAGTTTCAGAGCATTTTAGTCTCGTGTGTAGAACACTGTGTACTGAACAAATCCAGCTGTTTTTTTTGTTTTTTGTTTTTTTTAACATGTCCTGTTTGGCAGAGTGGAGCTCAGAATTGGTGTCTGAGTACCAAGTAGAAGCCCAACAGATTTACTTTCACAAGCGGAGCAGTACAGCTTTTGCTATAGTCCTCCACTTGATATATTTGTGTGAAAAATCCTTATTATGGATTGCTGGGGGTTTTATTTCCTGATGTTATGGGCACGGAGATGGAAAATTAAGGGGAAGAAAGAAAGAAGATGAAGAAGAGAGGTAGGAAACAAAAAGTCAAGAGAGAGGGTGAGTTAAAAATACAAGAGAGGAAGGGGAACAAAGAAAACACAGGAAAACATTGAAGTCTGCCTCCATACCCACAGGACGGCAGAGAGGGGAAATAAACAAAACACAAAAAAGGAACATCAACAAAACAAACCGAACATTGTGAACTCAGAACTACACAACCACATCACACAAAAATGGATATAAAAATACAACAACGTCACAGAAAAACTCATGGTACCGATTAATCAAGCTCTAGTAATGATGACCTCAGCCCAAGAATATATCTGTAAACACCAGAGACCCCACACCAATCCAGCTGTTTTCTACCTGAACACATGCTGAATGTTTATGTGCAAAACTCAAAGCGCAGTGCAACGTTCTGCAGCACAACCGTAAAACGTGACACCAAAACAAAACAGAAAGAACTCCCAACTCTGCTGTTTGGGAACATTATTGGTTTCTCATGCAGCTACGGTAGAAAAAGAAAGATGGTCCAAACCAGAACTTTGTCAGTGAACACATCTTTCAACAGCAATAAGGTCCATAACAAGCTCTGCACTGAACTGAATGACTCACCTGAAACAACGTCAAGCTGAATGTAAACATCACTGATGCTAGAGAAAAACCGGCTGACGTCCAACATGGCTACCAGTAGCATCCAATCAGCCCAAACACCTTATTTTGTTTATAACACAATTTCCCAACAGCTGCCCATGGTGCATTCAAGTACATCTGGAAGACCAGGCTGTCCAAATATCAAATCAACTTCAAAGTGATTTAAGCATGTTTTATTCTCAAATATGGCCAAAGTATTATTTAAACATTTCTAAATATTGACACTGACTGTTTTCAAGTGGTTATATTGTTTTCTACTCTGGCTATGTCTGCTTGTACTATTTTTTTTTTACTGGTATTTAGAAAAAATCCTATCAAATCTACAATCAGTTCTATACTTTCAACTTTTTAAAAGTTATATAACATAATAAAATCAAACTGACTTCAGGAATTCAAAAGAAGGAATTCAGGGGAAAAAAGGGTTATTTGTTTGTTGCCGATCAAAGTAAAAAAAAAAGAAGTCATATCCACATTTGTATTTCATTTTCTTGATTAAAGCGTACAGTAAAGGTACAGAACCATGACTTTTGTGTACTGTTACACCCCATTACCTAATAAAGCAGAACATTTAAACTAACCTATGGTTCACCAAAAATCTTCTTGCAGTCTGCTGATATCTGTATAAAAAAGACACAGTGGGATTCGGATTTGAACCTGAATCCAAGCTAATTTTATTCTCACATTTACTGCTTCACTGGGTGCAGATAGTATCACTGCAGAAGTGGGTTAAAAAGGAGAGAAGGTTTTATGTTAAAAGGGAGCGATTGATATTCATCTCACACTTTTGCACTTAGTCCTCCACTCCCACTTGATTTGCATTAACATCATTTAAAATAGAGACAGAAAGAACTCTCAGAGGAGCGAGTTGCACTCGACTACATGATCGCTGTGACTTAACATGTGCTTTTTCTCTTCTCAGGCGTGAAGGGCACAAGGATCTGACAGCATTAAAACAGTCGATGGCTGAAATAAAGTTGGTTGGTGTGCAATGAAATCAGACTAACTACACATAAACTCATGAAGGTTATGGGCGCTCAGATTCGCTTTAACATACGACCTCTGATTCCCAGACAAGGCCTTTTCTAGAATCATATGATCATGCATACTAATGTTTAATAAAAACATCATATGACAGTATTTATACAGGTACATGGGGTGTTTTTTCTCAGCTGCTAAAACTTTGATTAGTTTCTATGGTAAAATTAATCAGATCACGTTTAAAAAGAACAGCAAGGGTTAGATGTAATGTGAAAATTCGCAACATGTCATCTCAAGGAACTTTTCAAGAAAAGTGATTTCAGTTCAATTATACATACATTCCAATTAATCCTTCAGTTGATTATTCCATCCATCCATCCATTTTCTATACCCGTCCATCCTAATGTAGGGTTGCGGGGGGCTGGTGCCTATCTCCAGCGGTCAAGGGGCGAGAGGCGGGGTACACCCTGGACAAGTCGCCAGTCCATCGCAGGGCTTGATTATTCCAATCAGTTTAAAAGTTTTCTATCTAAGGAAACCCAGCAGATTGCATCCAGTCAGTCAGTGGGTTGATATGCAGAAAGAATAAAGCGAATGATTGCCTTAGTCCAACTAAAATTTGACTTTTGAAATGCACCTTAGTCAGGCTGAAGTGGAACCAAACTGGCCTACTCCACGTCTTTTTGTTGTGTAATTGTGTGGATCAATTTTAGGTCAGGAACGGGCTACAAACAAGCACTACAAATGGCTCTGCAGTGAAACAAAGGCTGAATGTGTGGAAAAGCACCTTATTCCCATTGTTAGGTACAGCGGAGGATCTATGATGCTGTGGGTCTGTTTTTCTAACAAAGGCCCTGGAAACCTTCATAAACTGCATGTCATCATGGACACTTTGAAATGCCATCACTTTTGACATAGAAACCTGGTGAGCCCTCACAGAAAATGGGTGATCTCTGAGTCTTTCAGCAACATAGTGATCCATGAACGATGGCCAAATCCTTTCTTCCTTCATCATTTCTGTTGTATCTTCATATAAATGACTGTATTATGCATTCTGGTGAGAAAATCAGTCCTTTAGCAAATCTGTAAAACCCTTCATCAAGTCTCGCTCCCTGGTGCCGCTGGTATTTATGAGAAAAACGAACCCAATATTCATAAAAGCAATAAGGGAAAAATGTGTCTAATTACATATTCATATGCTCTTTTAATTTAGCAAATGTGTGCACTGCACAATAACTGATGGAAATAAAGCTCCGTGTTGGTTCCCAAATGTCATGTTAGTATGGGATGATTGACGGTAACAGTTCGCCATAGATGCTTTACAGTGATGAGCTCCTTTACAGCTACATATTCCGCATTCATTCTGATGCACTGCACAGACAATATGAGATGACATTTATACTGTTATTCTGAGAATCACATTTATTGCTGTTTGCTGTCTCAGCTCTTTCCGTTCCCGCTGCTTTGCTGTTTGGTGTTGACGAGTTAAAAAAATGTAATATTTGCGTTTCCTTCAGCAGGCTCTAAACGTTTAATTTGACTTGATGCTGATATTGATTATATTGTTATATGATTAGATTGAAATTGATTGAAACAGGCACTGCAATCTTTACTTTGTGTAAATGCTTTAGGTGCTTTCAGTAGATCTCAGTATTTTTGTCATGTCGTGGTTGTTTTCTGCAGCGATAGTTTTAAAGATGACAAAAACTACCTCAAACAAACAAATAAATGAAAGAATAATAGATAATTAACATTTCAAATTTGAAATAAATCATTGGATCTATGCAACAACAAAACCTATGCCTAAAATAAATTGGTTCCCAGAAAGAAATTGTTTTCTTTAGTGGTTCTACAAACGATAATTATTAGGGGTACAGTACACAAAAATCCCGGTTCAGTATATTTTCGGTACTCTTTCATTTAAAAAATAAATACAAATGTGCATATGACTTTTTTTTACTTTGATCAGAATTAAACAAATAACCTTTTTTCTCTGAATGCCTTCCTTTCAATTCCTGAAATTAATTTTGTATTATTATGTTAGAACATAATGACCGGAGATTTGATTGGATTTTTTAGAATAATTAAAATAGTACAAGCAGACATAGCCAAAGTAGAAAACAATATAATCACCTGAAGACAGTCAGTGTTAATGTTTAGAAATGTTTAAATAATACTTTTCCCATATTTCAGGATAAAACATGCTTCAATCAAATTGGGAGTTGTTTTGATATTTTGACAGCCTTGTCTCCCAGCTGTACTTGAATGCAGCATGGACAGTTGTTGGGAAAATTGGATCAGCAGGGATTATTCCGACTTTTGTTTTATACAAAATAAGGAGTTTGGGCTGATTGGATACTACTGCTAGCCATGTGGACGTCAGCTGGTTTTTCTCCAATATCAGTGATATTTACATTCAGCTTGACATTGTTTCAGATGAGTAATTCAGTTCAGTGCAGAGCGTGTTATGGACCTTATTGCTGTGGAAAGATGTTTGCTGATAAAGTTCTGGTTCGGTCCATCTTTCTTTTTCTACTGTAGCTGCATGAGAAACCATTAATGTTCCCAAACAGCTGCGTTTAGTGATAGCAGGAGTCACTTTTTAAAGTTGCGCTGCGGAACGTTGCCCTGTGCTTTTGAGTTCAGCACATGAACATTCTGCATGTGTTCAGGTAGAAAACAGCTGTATTCATTTGGTAGACATGCAAACCGAACCAACAGGCCGTACTTAACAATACGGGGATGATGTATAATCTGTGCATTTGCGAACCATTTGTGAAGAAGAGATGCTAAAGAAAATAGTAAAATGTAATTAGTTAAATATGTGATTTTAAGGTTTCTTTGCTACAGATGATGCAACCAGACCAATCAAAATAAGTACAGCTAAGGAAATGTAGATATTTATGAAAAGGTTTGGTAAAATTAGCCTTGATATCAACAGCTGTTTCATACCATTGCATGTTTAATACCAAAATTGAAATATTCTCTTTTGGATCTTTTACAAATACTCTCCATACATTCAAAGGGATTACATTTCCATTATTTTATTTTGTTGTTTTTTTTAAATAAAAAGAATTTCCATTATTTAAATTTCATAGATCCAGTGTGCATAATGTGATTTTAAAAACAAGTCCTTTGAAATTACATAAGCATGTTCACTCTATATTTCCTCCTAAGTCTGCAAAAAAACTAACAAACTTACATTTCCCTGAAATTATTCAGCTATAAATGAAAAGGAAGCTGAAACATAAGTTTTGGCTTGCCTGCTGTTTTACTATGTTTTCTCACAATTACTTCTCTTTCACTTCGTTCTTACCCACAACATCAAACTTTTTTTTTTTTGTAAAAAAGCACTAAAGTCCACGTTTACACCACATGCTCAGCAAGAGAACATCAGAGAAGAGCCATTATCAAGGGTCCTTTGGTCGTAATGGAACATTTAGCCACTAAAGATTCAGACATTTTTCCGAAGAGCTGGCTCCAACTTGCATCCACACGGACAAGACACAAGCTAAGAGGAGAGTATTTTTGTCATGTCAGTAATACGAGACAGTAATGATGATGGTCTTTTGTAACAAACTGACCTGTTGGTGTTTTATTTTCTGTGCAGGAAAAGGACCTGTGCAGTCTTGCAAACACTTGGACCAAGTTCCTTACTGGAGCTGTCCACATTCCATTTTTATTTCTGAAATCTTCCACTGCCACATCAACTCAAGAGTTTGCAACAATTTTCATACAGATCTTCTAAGAATCGTGGTTTTTAAATAGTCTGTAAACCACATAAGGTTGTCACTGTTACTAAAATTTCAAACTCAATACCAACACTGTTATCACAGTACTTTTAATGTCCTAATTCGTGAAATTCTGACAGGCATTAGGTAAATCCGCAGCCATTTAGATTAAAAAAGAATGATTACCTCGTAAAAATATGTATATATCTTTGGGGTTCCTCAAGGGTCCATTCTCAAACCACTGTCATTGCACATCTGCATCTTTATATCTACTTCTATATGTGTCACTTCACCACCCTAGAACTCTAAGCTCTCTTAGTCAGTGTGTCCAAAAATTCCATAAGAGAAATGGTTCCATTAGCTTCATGCAGATAAGACGGAAACCATTGTTTTGGATCCCAAAAATCCGATTTCCAAGATCAGCGCTTAACTAGACTCAGTGAGGCTAGAGACTAATGTGAGGCTAATGTGTAGCAATGCACCCGGATCTCAATTTTGACAACCAGATAAAGTTAATAAATGTTAATAAAGCTTACTATCATCTTAAAAACATTTCCGGATTAAACATTTCCTATCAAAACCGGCCAAAAAAGGTGGAATGCATCGATTTTCACCAGATTAGGTTGCTGCAACAATCAATCAGACCACTGCAGCTTGACCAAAATGCTGCTGTTGAGTCCTTACCAACACCAGGAAAACGGAGCATATCACACAGTTGGTAAATCGCCACACTGGCTCCATATTTGTCAAAGAATAGATTTAAACCTCAGCTGTTTTCTTCAAAAACAGACTCTGATTGGTGGCTTGCTTTTAGCTGACATTTATCAAATTCAAACTGGGTCATGAAAAAAATGACTCAAAACTTTGAAATAAAGATATTTATTGGTTATACTGAAATCCTGACTCGTTTGATAACCTACTCTAAAATGAAACCACCTCAAAGACTGCGTATGATTGCATGTGTTTGAAGGTATGAATAATACAGTCAAATAGGAGAGGAGTTTACTCAGTAAAGCTTGGTACATAAACTTAAATTAGTGCTGTTGTATTCCTAGGCCTAATGAGGACCAATAATCCAGACCGTAAAGTATGCAGAGATTTGCCGTGTCCAATACTACTGTTATGAAATATAAGCAGCAGTGTTACAGAGAATCTAAATAGAAATGTATTGAGGTGGTTATATGAATATATCTGCACATGTGTAGATAAAACATGATGTTATAGAACACAGATTGACCATTGTTGTTGATAAATAGGCAGTCACTTATGAAATATCACATAATCAGTAAGAAAATCAGAGATATTATTACTAGCCCAGCTTTTGTTTAGTGACTTGACAGGATGGAAACTTGTTCTGTTTGTCAACATTAATCTAGCCCAAATCATCTAGAGCTTGTTTTATTGCCACTGCCTAAAGATACCCAAAATGTTCTACATTACACTAATATCACATTTTCAGACAGGTGATTCCTGTGACGTCATCACTTAGGTTTCAAAATGCTGCTATGGTTAAAGAGAACCTCAGTATGTTACAAAATAGGACTCAAAACCACACAAAAAAATATACAAAATGGAGGAAAGCTGCTGTGCAAATTGATCACTCAATCATCAAATATAGATCTTAATAAGTCTGTTATGTTAGTATTTAAAGAAAGGTTCTTCATAAACCTTTTATTGGATCATATGTCGAGCCTGTGTAACAAATTTTTCAGCTAAAATATTCTTAAATGATTATTAAAATATTATTTTCTTTGGGTAATAACAGTGACATCATATTTAGGTATAAATTCCAGTCTATTTTGCTGAAAAATAGTGTCTAAAAGATTTCGCTTCAAAAACAAGAGTTTTGTTAATTTAGGTTCAGAAGTGATACTATTAGCTCCTCCAGCACATGTTGTATATGCTGAGTGTATTATGAGTTATAAAAAGGGCTTAGAAATAACAGCACACAATGAACTGGAGCACACTCCTTGTAATATTTTATGTATGATAAAAATAAACCCTCATTGTTTAATCAAACAGATTCAGTAATCAGGACATTTCCATTTCTGTGTAAGTGCTCAGGGCCTGCCTAAAAAATACTTCAGCTCACAGAGGGACGCTTTGTGCCTTAGCCTCTCTCACTGTAGTGTCTTATGTCATTACCATGTGTAGCTGTACTATTTAATGGAATAGCTAAAAAAAAAAAGGTTTTTTGAGCTACCAAAATAAAAGCTGGGTCTTGCAAACCTATATGTAAACTGCAGGCGAGACTGAACATTGTTCATGTCACATCTTTATCATTGTTTATTTTTCTCCCAACATGTCCAACCTTTCAGCTTAAAATGTAGGAAGAGCTGTTTTAACGACAATACAGACGTTTACCGATGGATTTACAGCAACAGTGATGCTCCAGCAGAAGGAGTTTATATAGAGGTTAGCAATATCAGCCAAATATTTAGTTCAAAGCTAAATATTTAGCTAGCCAGTTTAGCTTGCTAGCTAAATAGTTTGCTTCATAATAATAATAATATTAATATTAATAATAAATTTTATTTAAGGGTGCCTTTCAAAAACCCAAGGTCACCTTCCACAGGGGAAAAAAAAAGAAAAAAAGAATACATAGACAAACAATCACCAAAACAATAAATCAAATAGCAAATCAGTAGACAGGACAACAACCAATATCAGTGTCTAAAGTGAATAAGCCTGTTTGACTTCAGACTAAATATTTAACTTGCTAACTAAACATTGAGTTTGTAACTATATATTTAGCTCTAAGTTAAATATTTAGTTTGAAGCTACATGTAGCTAGCTTGTTAGCTAAATATTTAGCTTCAAACTTAATATTTAACTTGATAACTAAATATTTTTTTGTAAAATAGAAATTCAGTTTTTAAACTACATATATAGCTCCAAACTAAATATTTAGTTTGAAACTGTGACATTTATGAATGAATAAACAACATGGACGCAAATAAGACCTTGAAAAATCAACCCCCATTTTTGTTTCTCGTATGACGTAAATTATTGCTGTTATTTTTGACTGTGTAACTTTACAAACGGTACCTCATATACTGCCAACTGTGGCACCATGCAAATATATGTACCATTTATCATTGTAAAGCACTATATGCTGAAACTGCTCAGACTGAGACTGTGGGTCACATATTTTTATTAAGGATAGAAGAAGCACTGTGTGATACACCAAACCCCATTCTCTCTACTGTCTGATGTGAGTGCCGACAGAAGGACTATGAAATTATGAATCAATTTGTTATTCTCATTTTATGACAAGCTGATACTTTCAGATGCTAAGGTATTTGCTGTTGGGATTACCTCAGGGGAGTATCGCACAACTTTGGATCAATATTTTAAGGTAATTGCTTCAGGACAGTACAGCCGGAATACATGAAATAAATGATCCTAACTCCCAAGCGTGTTCCAGTCTTGGTTGCAGTGTTGATTGCTGCTCCCCAAGCCACAATCCGGCAACAATGTCGATTTCTTTAACTTTCTACAATACTAAGGAGTTGTTAACAAAATGTTGACTTTCAGAAAGAGTTATGCCTTTGTCTGGGAAAAGCCCCAAAGCAGGTCACAGTGTCCGGATTTCAGTCATTTCCGCTGGGGCAATTGGTCAGCCGTGACCACTCCTGCTCTCTAAATTTTATCCGCCTGGCCCTGCATGAAGTCATATTTCAAGCTGCTTCTTCATTACCCGTGATCCTGTGCACCCGGACCAACTTTTCTCTGCAGTGGAGGGTGTTCATTAATCCCACACAGCTTTAATCTTCACTATCTTAATGACACCACATCGAAAGACGAAGGAGCAGGCGAAGACAATAGTTTTTGTTCTCTTAAAATATGTTGGACCCTTGGAAACACTTAATCTTGTTATTTCATTCGCTGTTTCCAATCAAACTCTTTGTAATGGAGGCCTGGGGTAGCAGCAGCGGAACAGCATGGAGTCAAATGGATTAACGGTAAAAACTTTTGCCATAAAACTCTTTGTGTTTCTTTTTTTACAACGTGGTGAATCCAGCACACCCATTACAAAGAGACTCTTAAAAGCATTTGAGATGTTTTTGCTGTTAGTTTTATGGGTCAGTAATTTTACTCAGACCTAAATTGTCAATTACAGACAGTAGTACCACTTAAAAAGAAACCAACTAGCACTGTTTATTTTGTTGCAATGAAACACTCTATAACATTCACTAACACTATTTTAAATCACACAACTAGTGTAACTTAGATTAGATCATTCTTTATCTTGTATTTCACCATTAATGAAACAATCTATCAATCTGATGTGAATTATTTTCCTTTCCAATTGAAAAATCAATAATATACATTCTAAAAGCACCGGAGTTCATCTTCTCAACACTGTAATTTATCTCTGTCAGAGATAAGGAAGTGCCACCTAAACTTAAAGAGAAAACTCACCCAAAGCTTCTGTTTGAATTCAAGTATAAATTTATTATTATTCAAACCAATCTATATTTTACATGAGTAATAAACCAGACCAGCAAAACAAAGACAAACAACAAAAACTCATAATCTTCTTCTGCTGGTCAGAAACTAAAGGGGATTTGGCTAGAATAATAAATGAACCTACTGTAACAGTATATGTATTAAGATTTGTATTGTTGTATTTCATGTGAACCAAACTAATCCAGCTATTTTCTACCTGAACACAAGCAGAATGTTTATGTGCTGAACTCAGACTGCAGTGCAACTTTCCGCAGCTCAACTTTAAAAAATGACAAGAAAACAGAAAGGACTCCCAGCTATCACTAAACTCTGCTAATTGGGAACATTAATTTTTCAATGAACGCATCTTTAAACAGCGATAATGTCCATAACACGCTCTGCACTGAACTGAATGACTCACCTGAAACAATGTCAAGCTGAGTGTAAACATCACTGATACTCGATAAAACTGGCTACCAGTAGCATCCAATCAGCCCAAACTCCTTATTTTGTATAAAATGCAAGTCGGCGGACTCCCTGTTGATGAGGTATTTTCCCAACAGCTGCTCATGATGCATTCAAGTATAGCTGGGAAACTAAGTTTGGGAATATCAAAACATTAACACTGTTTTCAAGTGGTTATGCTGTTTTCTACTCTAGCCATGTATGCTTGTACTATTTTATTTATTTTGAAAAATTCCAATTAAATCTCCAGTCAGTTCTATACATTCAACTTTTTCAAGTTAGAGAACATAAGATAATCAAAGTTTCAAATTTCAAACTTCAGGAATAAAAAGGATAAACAAGGAATTTGTCTTTGTCTTTTAAGCTTCCACAGTGCACAGATATGAAGTATAAATATGTATACTTTAGAGCAAATAAAATAAGATTAAACGATATGTTCATGTATTCACAGTCATTTTTTTATAAAGCAATAAAACAGAATAAATAATCAGTGATCTTGAATATCCTGATGCTTTATTACTGTTCACAGTGAACAGTAATAAAACCAATCCCATCTGGGTGGCTGTCGTGGAGAAAATGGCTTCTTCTTCTTAAACAAAGATGAGGCTGCAGTCAGTTGGACGCACCCTCATATTCCTCATATTATATGGTATATGAAAATAAAAAATTAGCTCCTTCATTCCCACCTACACTGTCTTGATGTCTGGTCCCACAAGGTTAAATCACTTCACACTGTAGGGCAGAAGAAACGAGGTCAGAGGGTGTCCTGCTCATATCTGCTGCTCACTAGTGTCTGTTTAAGCACCCCGATGATCTGATGACATATTTCTTAGATGCATTTACTAACATGTAACTAGTCAATTAATTCTAATTACTTCGAAATATTCCCGTCACAGTGGCAGACAGCTTCAGTCTCCGTCGACCAGGAGTCACCTGTTGGCAGTGTGCCCTGGTATCAACCCATTATTCCATTAAGGCGGTAACATTTGGACAACAGTCAGTCCTGAGGCCAGCCACAACATTATCTCTCTTTCAGCAACGGTATCTGTAGGCCATGCTTGGGCTGATGTGGCTTTCAGTAATCAGGATGTTTGAAAATCTCCTCAACAAAGAAAAAAACTGTCTTTTTCACCAGGATGGCAGGAACAAAGCAGACAGGACTCATTAAAACAGACGTTTCTCCCACATTATGAAGGTCCTCGAGAGACTCCTGTTGGGCTACCTGAGTAAGCAAACAAGAACCTATCAGGACCCGCTGCGGTTTGGTTATTGCCGTGGAGTTGGAGCTGATGATGCCATCGTCCACCTGCTTCATCCAACCCACTGTCATCTGGACAAAGCAGGCAGCACTGTAAAGGATCATGTTCTTTGATTTCTCCAGTGCATTTAACACAATTCAGCCTGATTTCCTTTGTCAGAAACTCCTGAAGACGCAGGTGGAGCCCTCAACAATCGCCTGGATCAATGACTACCTGAGAAACAAACTACAGTTTGTAAGACTGAAGGATTGTGTGCTTAACCAGACAGTCAGCAGCACAGGAGCACCACAGGGGACCGTACTCTCACCATTCCTTTTTACACTGTACACCTCAGACTTCCAGTACAAATCAGAGACCTGTCATCTGCAGAAATACTCAGATGACTCTGCAGTCGTCAGGTGCATCAGAGTGTCATGGTCTTTGGATTTTGTGTTGCAAGTTTGTAGTTTTTCCTTCCACCTTGCTTTCTTCCCCTTTTTACCCCAAGGTGCCCTCTTGTTTTGTTCCTCCTTTGTCTCACAAGTTAGTAGTTTTTCATTGTTCAGTTTAATTATTATATTTATGTATTTATTTATGGCACTCCATGGTTTCCTCTTTCCTCCTAGATGTGTTCAACTTTGTTTATGTCCACCTTCTCATTTGTGTTTCCTTAGTTTATTTCTCTTTAGATAATTTCCTTATTTCTTTCTCTCCAGAGTTTCCATATGTCCTTCTGTTTTCTAGTGTTTCCCTTAGCCTCCCTTTAGATTCCTCTGAGACTTATCATTGGTTTGTTTCTTAAGAGTTTTCTGTTTCCCTTCTTCTTCCTGCTTCTCTGCCACTCTACTCCTAGTCCAGCTTCCTCTAATCACCACCAGCTGCAACTGTTTTCCCTTAATTGGTCTCCTGCTTCACATCCTCACTCTCCCCTCAGTATATATTCGGTTCTCACTCAGTCACAACTCGCTGGTTCGTCGTCATCCTTCCCTCTCTGGTTCCTGCCTTCCCTGTTGCCCGTCTACCTTCCCTTCTTGGTTCCTGTTTTTGCCATTGCTGCGGTTTTTTAATCCTCCTGAGTTTTGTAAGTCCTTGTTTTATTATTATTAAAACATACGTATTTACTTTCTGCATTTGGGTCCTCAATACGAAAACATGACACAGAGATGGACAAGAAGCTCACTACAGAGAGCTGGTGGACCGCTTTGTGAGATGGTGTGGAAACAATCGTCTTACCTTGAATGTGAACACAGGAGACAATTGTAGATTTCAAAAGAAACAGAGATAAGTCAAACACTGTTTCCATCATGGAAGAAGAAGTGGAGGTGGTTGAGGAGTATTAAAAACCTCAGAGTTCACCTTGACAAGAGACTGAACTGGAGACGGAACAGTGAAACGGTCTACAAGAAGTAGAAGTAGGACGGAGCAGACTGGACTTCTTGAGGAAGCTTAAATCCGAATCATCTTCAGGTCTGTTGGGGTAGCAGTATCAGAGCCACAGTCTAACCAAGGTGATAAAGGAGGCTGGTTCTGTTCTGAGGACGACTGTGGAACCTCGGGAGAGGATGATTGCAAAGAAGGATTTTTCTTAAAATAAAAAATATTCTAGACAAAACATAATATCCTCTTCTTAAGATATTGATTGAAAGTAGCTTGGATAATATGAGTTACAACAACCTTTAATTTCCCTTTGGGATTCAAACAATATTTTCGAACTGAATTAAATCGACGTCAATGTTATGGCAGCAAGAGCAGCAAATCATCAGCCAACACACATGACAGGTATTTGTTGTTGTGGGTTGGAGTTCTAATATCACCCCATTTAACCTCATCAAAAATGAAACGTGTGTCCCACAGTGAATCAAGGAAAATTTGAAGTCTTTGAAGATTAAATAATAGCACATTCAGTCAAATATAAACAGTCACAGCAAAGACATATAATGGCATAAGGATTTAATAGAATGTCTCATTAAGCTTCACTATAATTTACTGTGTAATTACAGCTTTAACCTGTCATAAAAGTAATGATTACACATTCTAAATTTGTCAACTGGAAAGAAAGAAGTGCTGTCTCTTAATGGCCTTACTGTGATTCTGAGAACAACAGCACCTGAGCTACCAATCACAAGAACTCTGCATTTTTTTTTTCCCCACTGAGATGCACCACAACTTGATGAATATCTCTGTAGCATCTCTGCACTGAACACATCAGGTGTATGGAGCATAACTAATACAGTAGTTCAAGGATGTCAGTCAAGGGAAGAAGCTATCTGATAGTGATGGAAATTCGGTTCTTACTGCTCGGCTCACTAAAAAGAACCGGCTCTTTCGCCTCCCAAACGGCTCCTCAGTTTTTTGGTTTCCTAAATTAATTTATCGCCAAAAATAATGTAAATGTAGGAGAAAAATGAATGACAATCTATAAATATAATTATTTCAAATGTTTATTATTAGTATGGCTTTTTGTATTCACCATGCAAAAGAGTGCTACAAAAAAAATTACAAAAACAAACTGATTGTATATTAGATATTTATAAATGTTTAACTATTTGCAGTGAAACAACATAGAAAAGCTAAGATAATGTCTAACTGCAGAGCCTGCTTGATGTATTTTAACTTTGCATTTTCAACAATCTGCCTTTGAATTATCAATATAATTGAAATGCATGTAAATTTTGCAGCGCTTCCTGCTGTCATTTTCTCATCTCTCCAGCGTGTTTTGTTTCTTTCTCCTTTCCCTCCCATTGCTCTGTGTGTTCGAGGCGCTGTTATTTTACTATTATATCACGTATTTCTGTTTATTTGAATCTTCAGAATTTGCATATAACTTTGTATTTTTGGTCCAATTACATAATTTTTATATATTAAATTATATGTTATGATCTCAAAACAAGTACTCAGTACTTGAGTAGCCTTTTTACCAAATATTTGTTCACTCTTACTTGAGTAATTGTTTTGGATGACTGCTTTGTACTTTTACTTGAGTAAAAATATGTTGAGGTAGTGCTACTTTTACTTGAGTTCAATTTTAGGCTACTCTACCCACCTCTGGTGCACACCAATTGACCAATCACATGCAGCTTGAACAGGAAACAAAAAAGAGCGGCTCCGGTTCTGCTCCTCCAAAAGGAGCCGGCTGCGATCGCTCACTTCAAAGAGCCGGGTCTAAGAGCCGTTTCATTCGCAACTGACACATCACTACTATCTGATCAGTTATATATAAAAAACTGCATTCTACTGTACACTAAAAATTATAACTACAACGGGTTCCAAGTAAGTCCGCCCCTGGCCTACTTTATTTCTATGTCGCTACTTAAAATGGTTTTAAAGTAAAATAGTTAACTAATGTTTTATACAATAATGACCAAGATTTTAAAATTCATAAAAAATCCATCTCGCATCATCAAATTACCAAAGTATTTTCAGATGGTCATTTCTACATATAGAATCATATCCTTTCATTTTTATGTTCCTTGATCCAATACTTTTTCAACCATAAATTGCTAAATATCATTGCCAGGATACCCATCCCAAAAAGAAAATCATAAAAAAAAAAATGTATCATAAAATTTGCCAAACATTGTCAAATCACCATGTCTTTATGGGGAGTAATATATATACTTTATCATCTCCCGCTGAAGCAATCATAAGATCTGTACAAAGTTGTTGGGTTTAAATAGATTTTTGACCCAGTCAGTCAAAATGACAGACAACTAAAAATTGTAGCGTGACCTCTGCTTGGAATTCTAAAAATGGAAACAATAGCCTATTCCAACACGCAAACTCTGAAAAACAGCATCACAAACATTTAGCTCTTTAATTTCAGGTTAAAAATCCAGAGAAGCGTCTAGATCAGGGGCGATAAAACTCATTTTCTTTTCGGGCCAAATCCAGATCTTGAAAGTCCTTAGAAGGTCCTGTTGTTGCAGAATCTATTGATAAAACTATTCATTAACAGACTGTCAAAATATAAAGGAATAGCATTCTCAGCATTTGATACTGTTTTTTAAGTAAATAATATTGAACACTGATCCTTTCACACTGATGTAATTTGGCACTATGAAAATAAAAACAGATGTGATTAGGTTGACAAAATCGCATTAAAGCACACAACTTATCTTGAAGGTTCTATTTATGTGGCCCTCTAGAGTCTACAGGGCCACATGAAGAGTTATAGGGGGTTGGATTTGGCACATATGGTCTAGATCGTCTGTTCCTACTCTTAAATATGACCAGTCGTCTCTAAACTAGTCCCTGAGTAGTGCAGCAGAATGTATGGCAACATCTCAGAATTAAATGATCACATGAGACCTTGTTCCTCCCTTTGAAATGACTCATGGCACCATTTCTGCAGTGGAACAAATGATTTTGTCAAGTCTTTTGTTCAACAAGCGGCAAATTGCTTTAAAGACGGTCAGATGAAATGGGGATAGAACTATTACTCGTTGTGCTCACAATCATAATATTTAAGCTCAAATGTAAATTTTTGCACTTCACATCCAATTAATCTTTATTATAGAATATGTCCCCCACAAAAATTTGACCAAAAAGTTTTTTTTTTTTACTTTTAGTTTTTGTTAACTTTCCTATAGGCCTTGGGTTTCAGTGGTGTACAAAGACGCATAGCTTTAGGCAAGTAACTTTCTAACACTTATTATACTGCACAATGTGTAATGTGATTTTCAGTAAAGTCATGCTATCATGGAGATTTTACGTGGATAGAAAATTATCCAATCACAACTCAAGCGTATACACAATTGCTACAAAGATTACATGAGTGCTACTCAAAGTATGACCTAATAATAACATCACCTAATCTTTTGCAAAGATGTTCAGATGCTTGTGTGCACTGATGAAGCCATGCTGTATGCTTGGGAGCCACAGTGGAGGAATAAATATATTTTCCGATTGATTCAGATATTTAGTCGTGGTAGGTGACGAGTAGATGTTTTAAAAAATCCGTGACAGTAGTTTTAAAGAACAGTTTAGTTTAAAACAAATTTAACTAACATGTTCATTTTTGTTATGTAACTACCAGAGTCGGCCCAAGGCAAAAGCAAACTAAGCCGCTGCTTAGGGCCACCAAACCATCAGGGGTCTCCTATAAATGCATGAAATTAAACACAGCCTTTAGATCTAAAGCTTTATTTGTTTATTGAGAATCAGAATATTATTAGACATAATTTAATGTGATTTCAGTGTAGATTAATTCTAAGGTTTACAAATGCCTAAAATGTAAATTTAAGATTTAAAGAAGGTGAGTTTATTTGGTATAAGTCCAAAAAATAATTTTCATTGTTTGATTGTTGTGTTACCATAGTTACAATCTGATGATACGAGTTTTACCTTTTCTTTCCTGTTTGAACTTCGGTTTGTTCACAAACACATCTCAGCAAATAATAACCAATTATGAGCGACTGATTTTAGACTCAACTAATTAAAATCTTTAAGATTACTACAAATCTGGATTGAAACACTGTTAGTGGGGGTTATGGTCTTAACAGGAATAGGGGCACAGAGTCAAAATCTTCTTTAAGGCCCCAAAAGAACTCGGACCAGCCATGGTTACTCCTCATACGGCACCCTCAGGGTGGCAGCATGTTGGAGTAGCTCTGCTACTTTTGTTCAAATTTTTTCTCTTTTTAAAAACTTTAAATTCCTCCTTTTCTGGCCAAAACAGTATTTTTAGACAACTATTCACTTTGGTTTTATATGCTATGCAGCAGGATGGATTTTTGTCACTTTTTTGATACTTTTTTACTATTGGACATTTGTTATGATGCATAACCACAGTGAGTTGGTGGTTTACAACTGGGAGCAGATGATCAACATCACAAAAGCTCAAATAATAACTCAGCTGCAGCCACAAATCCCAGATGAGTTGAAAAGAAGACGCAGTGGATCCAGGGCAGGACAATGAGGGGAGAGAGAGAAGGAGGAAGTTCAAGCCATTTCCTCCATCACTCAGTAGGGGTAATGTGAGATCGTTGGCTACATTATTGTGCAAAAAAGGATTCTTCATAAAATGAAGTGTATGATGGATAACCCCCTCTTCCTCAGACTGTCATACAACAACAGAGTGTTTTCAGTCAGAGGCTACCTCAGATCTGCAGTGCGCTACAGGTGACCATCCCTCCCTACGGCAATCAGCATCTACAACAAATCTTTGAGTAAACTTCAATAATATTAGTGACAACATTTAATGACTCTTTGGTATTAATATTTTTTTTATTGAATTTGAATTGAACAAATAAACATTTCTCCATCAAGTCATATTCATTTAAAAGCCATTCATCAAGACTGTATCAACAATGTACAGTAAGCAATGAGCACCGGAGTTCAGTGAAGCAGAAATGGATAGATTAAACAATGTCAGTGTAATCCATATTTTTTATTTTTGTCTCACTAATTCATCTGACCTGATTTAGACTGCAGTTCAATTTTTTTGTAACCCTTCCAAACCCTGCTGATATTCAGACCTCTGAAATAGACAGATGAGAAAACACGTCCACTCCTAAAATCTGGTTTAATCTGACACAGACAACAGGTATAAATGGTGCAGAACATTTTGGTTGAAATCTGCATTTATATTTATTCATTTATTTCCACAGTTTGTGTGAATGGGGATAAACTTGCATTAAGGATTGGATTTTGACGATATGATTTATCACTTTTAGCTGTTTGTCTCAAAGCTTTTTAATTTACCTTCCTCTAAACCCCTGATAGTTGAGTCTGTTCTGAAGAAAGTGAATGCTTTTGGCATGATTGCTGTAATTGTAATGTGCCTTTGATGAATAAACACGTCGAGTATGTGCAAATAGTAAGAAAACCATTTCAAACTGATTGCACTCAATTTTATTTTATCAGTTCTGCTGTGTGAGAATACTTAAAACAGACCCCAAGCTTCCAAACCAGGTAATTGCATTTACTGGATTTGGATTTTCTGTGAAATAACAACAGCAAAAACTAAGAAAAAGATAATGGAGGAGGCTTTTCTGAGTTTAAAAATGAAGACACACAAAGTCAGCTATGCTGTGGATCCTACTTAATAAACCTTGGAGTATGGATCTTTAACATAGTCTTCAACCTTTTGAAAAAATGCTAACAAAAACCATCTTCACAATAATTTACTTAACCTAACAAGGTTATTTCTGTGTGTACACCTGATCAAACAGAGTGGAAAACAAAGAGAACAGTGGCTCAAAGTGATAGTACGTCTAAAAATAACATAAATAAATAATGATAACATGCTGTGGTAGAGACAGTCTGGATCTATCTGCATACTGTCTGTCTTTGTCCACCTGCAGTGTCTGACTCTCAGGGATTCTGCTTTGTTTTTTGTCTCCTAACCTATTTTAAAAGTTTACTTTATGATTTGATTTTTACTGCGATCCAACATGTTTTAATTTCCCATACTTCAATCACCGCTGTTAACTTTGTTCCGTGCTTCTAAACACGATCTCTTGAAAGTAACTCAAAAACTGATCAGAAGATTGGATTCCTCTCTGAGGGGGCTTTGGTACTGCAAGGTTTTATGTCTCAGCTCAGAACCACTCTTTGCCTCTACGGTTTGCCTGCAGTGCAAACTTCCATGCTGCCCCTCTGCTGCACAGCATGACCCTCTGTTTGCCTTCCATTTGCCATACAACCACCAAGCCCAATGTCCTACAAGGGTAAACACAGAGAAAGGTCAGGGAGATATTGACACAGCCCTGCTTAGGGTGGTGACATTTGAGCCCCAGTGTGTGTGCTTTATTAAGAGTTCAATATCCCCAGGAAATGACGCTTGGTCTACATGCATATGAGCGCTGCTAATCACAAATAGAGGGTCAGCTAATTGACCAGAGTCGATCAACCTGTTATAGGACATGCATAACCAGCCTAAGTATTGCTGAGTAGAAAGGTTTGCTGGAGCTGGCATTGTCTTAAAAAGTTGCAGATTCCTTAGCCAACCTTCTTTTCTGAGCTGTGACCTTTGGTGACAAACGCTTACAAATGCTACAGCTGTATACTGACACCAAGGTTGTGTAACACACTGATTTTGACTGTATTTACCTAACGATGAATCTTTGGGAGGCAGTTATGTTTAAAAGGCCAAGATTTTTCCAATAAATGTATCCCTTTTCTAACATTTTGCCCTTTATTTTGAGTAAGAACACAAAAATGTCAATGTAGAGGGAAGCATAGTCAAACTTTACTGTACAGTGTGCTGTCAAAAGCAATGGGATATAGTTTATCTTTGAGACAACATACAGCATTTCATTTTTGTTTTACTATTATGTTTTATACTCATTTTCAAGTAAAGTCAAATAAACTACAGAGGTCAAAATGTGAGGAAATTTGGGGTATTTTGTGGGGTATCAAGTCCTCCCACATCTTTGAAACATGTATGTCACAGAGATGTGTTACTGTTCAAAATAGTGCATGAGTATTGGAATCAAGGGTGTAGAATTTTCTAAGTTTAACTTTGTTAGGGCCAGGGCTCAGGTTTACCAAATATTTTCCGTATTTGACCGTTTTTTTTAAATGGTGACGGAAAAATCTAAAGGCTATCGGTCATTTAGACAAATTGCAATTCACACCCCTGACCACTTGGAGGAGACGCGCAGACATTTTCAACTTTACAGGTAGAGTTATTATCTTCTTAATCAGAAAGTAGGTCTAGCTGTCACTCTCACGTTCAGTTTTAAGCATCCTGCATTCCAAGGTGAGTGAATCATTATTAGTGCAAACAGCATATCATGACGTGACATTAAGTAATGCTATCAATAGGTTATTGCTGTGATATTTAAGTCACAGTTGAATAACAGTCAATTCAGGAGAGTACATGTAGAGAGCTGTGGTACTTTTTTAACATGTGCAGAAAATCGGTGGCAGCCTGTTGTAGCTGGTTAAGCCAAGTCGATCAAAGCACTGCTGAATATGACTATTTATGAATTTCTCTCTTTTTTTTAAATATCAAACTACTCTGTCTTCACTGTCATAGAAACATTTAATCTCTGAGGATTTCAACCAATCCTTTTAAACCCACTGCTCTGTGGTTACTTTTCTTCACATGGAAGGTTTTGTCTTGCTTGATTAAATAATGAATACTTTCAAATCCCAGACAACTATGGTGAAAAAAAAAACCCATAAGGTGTCTGCTGGAAAACTAAAGTTGAAGAGACATTTAATTTTTCTGCATCCCTTTCAAGCAGTAGTGATTGTTGACATGGGCCATATGGACAGTTGCAAGGGAGCATTAGAAAGAGAAGCACAAGAATGCTGGGTAAAGGATAAAACGTATTGGGCTGTTAGCACAACTCCCACCTGTGGACGTCAGGCTGTCATACCACCCTCATGGAGTCTGTTTCTGACTGAGGAGACATGCACATCTGTGGTCTGCTGTAGGTCATTTTGCAGGATTCTGGCAGTGCTCCTACTGTTTCTCCTCGCACAAAGGCCGAGGTAGCGGTCCTGCTGCTGTTTTGTTGCCCTTCTACAGCCTCCTCCACGTCTCCTGATGTACTCTCCTGTCTCCTGGAAGCGCCTCCATGCTCTGGACACTACGCTGACAGACTGCAAACCTCACATTCATGTGCCATCCTGGATGAGCTGCACTACCTGAGCCACTTGTGTGTGTTGTAGACTCCGTCTCATGCTACCACTAGAGTGAAAGCACCGCCAGCATTCAAAAGTGACCAAAACATCAGCCAGAAAGCATAGGAACTGAGAAGTGGTCTGTGGTCACCATCTGCAGAACCACTCCTTTATTGGGGGTGTCTTGCTGTTGTCTATTTCATTTGCACAACAGCGTGTGAAATGGATTGTCAATCAGTGTTGCTTCCTAAGTGGACAGTTTGATTTCACAGAAGTGTGATTGCCTTGGAGTTACATTGTGTTGTTTAAGTGATCCCTTTATTTTTTGGAGCAGTGTATTAAAGCTGCAATATATTTAAAGATCAATTACTATGCTTTAACTTATTTACGTAGAATTTAGCAGGAACATGAGGAGTTTTGTTTTTTTTACAAAAATACAAACCAGGGAGCTGTTGTACCAGAATACAGGCTTGTCAATTTTTAGGCAATACCAACTGATCCTGTGAAACAACAATGATAGAAAACCGCTTGTATGAAAGGGTTTTCTTATTTTAACAGAAACCACTCTTCTGGGATACAGAACATAAGACAGACCTTTTCACAATGGCTGCTTTTACTGGATTTATTGTTGAACTGAGAGGCTGCAGTATTCTGCTTTTAGAAACCTGTTTAAATTAGACTGAAAGCCACAAAGAACGGACTATAACCATGTAAAAAATGTCCTCCCACTTGAAGCTTTAACCTTGCACTCAGATGTTACAGATGTCATTGTGACCAGTGTAAGGCACCCACAGCTGAACAACGCAGAGACAATGAAAACTCAGGCCAGTTTCAGTCCAGAAATAAATGCAGATTACCATTGTTTCGCTCCCTCTTCGGGACAGTGTTACTGTACCACTTGTGTTGTTCTTTATCTGCTGCTTCTGCCTCTCCATCTCTGTCAGACTCTGAAGGTGAATCCTCGTTCAGCTCAGCTGCTACGAGGAGATAACACATTATCACAGCTCAGATCCCCGTCTCCAGTCTCCACTGGATCAGCTGGCACACATAACAAATCACTTGGTGGCCCTTAATAAATTCAGTTGGTCTGGTTTTTTTTTTTAACTCTTTAAAGGTGCAGACATTATTTAACTGTTTATTGGTATTGATGTGAGAATAATAAATACATATATTCATCCATTGTCTAGACCTGCTTGTGGTGGTAATTGGACGAGAGGCGGAGTACACCGTGGACAGGGTCCATCTTAGTGCAACATAGGAACACACGGGACCGACAACAATGAAGACACTCACACCTAAGGACAGTTTAGAGAGATTGATTAACCCAATAGTCATGTTTTTGGACATTGTGAGGAACATGCACACTCCAAATAGAAAGAACCCCGGCTGGGATTTGAACCCAGGACCTTCTTACTGCAAGGCAACAATGCTGCCAAATGTACCACTGTGCAACTCTACATGTTTATGTATTCAGCTCAAATCTAGTTAAAAATTTCAAATGATATTTCAGTTGTTCTCAATGTAATGTTTCTGCATTTAGGACAATAAAACTGTTAAGTCCACCAAAAAACTTTGAGCCAAGGCTATTCCTCGTTGTTAAATGTAAGCAGTACGTGCTATGATTCTTGTTGCACGTTCCTTCCACAGTCCATAAATATGACTGTTAGGTAGGTTTGCATCCCCAGAGTCAGTACCAAACATGGAGAAGCAGCATTCAGTTTTTATGCTCCTTCAATCTAGAAAAAACTTCCAGAAAAGTGCAAAACTGCTGAAACACTGAGTTCCTTTAAATCGAGGCTAGAAACCCCATCTGTTTAGAGCTGTATTTTGATTAATAATCACTGGAATGTCATTAATTCTTGTCTGGATAGTAGTTTTTCATTATTTCTTTTTATTTTGTCACTGTTATGTCCTTCTTTGTTTGCTTATTGTGTTATGGTTTTTATCATGTAAAGTTCATTGAACTACCTTGTTGTCGAAATGTGCTATACAAAAAAGTTGACTTGATTATCGTCAATCAGCTAATTCTGAAAGATTCAGCAATCGAAACCCACTTATATCTTATCCAGCTCTAGAGATTCTACACATGCTTTTCAATATCTTGTCAGTCAGGCACCAAAAACTGATTTTTATTAGAAAAAAGGACATTTACAAAGCAGCAACTTCCAGGATTTAAAAAAAAGGAAAATAAAGAAAAATCATATTTTAAAAATACCATGCAGATACAGGGTTTTTATTTGTATTTCACAGCAATCAAGGCAAAAAAAAAAAAAAAGCCCTTCCCTCAATCATGTAACATACAGCTGTGCCCTAAGCTTATAAATGCTAACAGAAATATAAATGCTTATAAAAGCTAACAGAAGTTTGAAGGCGAGGGGAGAGTTGTTGGTGTAGACTCACTCTCTTTGGCATCGACTAGTGCCAGGAGGGATTAGAGCACATTGACCACTGCGAATGCACAGCAGTAAGAGGGCTGGCCTTTGACCCTGCACATCCTTTCCACAGCATAGTTTTCATTATTTCTTGTGAATATTGGGCTTCAGCATTGAAACCTCCATCAGGGAAGCTGTTACTTACAAATTCCACATTTGGGATACAAAACAACTTTATTAAAAAGAGTAAAACTGTTGTGTATTTTTTTGTCTATGCAAATCCTTTTTAGGCATGGCTAATATATTCGTATAGCACACTTTTAGCAAACAATTATGGAACATTCATCTAAATTAGAAAATAACTAATTACCAGACTGTAAACCTAAGTTTTGGGCTGATGCAAGCACGCCTTATTTTAGGATGAGCATATTTTGATTTCCAAAAAAAAAAGCACATTTCCAGTCCTTAAGCACTTCAGTCATACAGACTTTTGATTCAAACATATTTAAAGATTTCCTTTTTCATGTGGTTAGATAGAATAGTTTAATAACAAACTTCAGATAGGCTTTCACGGGTCAACCATTTCAAATAATTGATTAAAAATGTCTGGAAATAAATAAGTTAATAGATATAATTACTATTATGTATTAGAAAAGTACACTGTAACAATAGCAGCTCACTTTTAAGTCATATAGGAAAGAAATTACACCCAAATCTGATAATTAGTTTCTGTGAAAAGAAGTATACTTTTCATTTTAATGTATTAATAAAAAAGCAGCAGTCTCACAAAGACGCTAAAAAAGGAAAGAATACTCCAGTCTTTGGTTTTCCTCAGTCAGTCTAATAGATAAACTCTCACTTTGCACAGTTTTGTTTTTATAGTTTTTGTGTCCATGTGACCTATGGGATCTTTGGCACCTGTCATATACCGAAACCTGATTTATATTACAATGCATTATTTCACTTTTATTTCTCTGAAAGTGTTGCACAGCTGATATTTATTTAATACAGAGATTGCTGTGCAGAAACAAAATATCGTCCAAAGTCCCTGGCTTTAACTGTGTTCTCCATTACTGCACTGAATCGTAAATCCAGCCGCAGAAAAGTTTCTCTCGTTGGCAGCGCTGGATGACTAGCTAGAGAGAACATTCCGCTTGCAGCGCAAGGTTAAGAAATACTGTCGCATGCTCTTCCCACCAAAGAAAATCCACCACGGTCCTCTTTGGAATTTTTAAACAAAACATTAACACACACATACACATATATATTTGAAGCAACTCTTAGGCAGGCACTCGCGGGTGATCTGCCGTGTTGCAGGACTCTGAACTGTAGTGAAATTACAGTTGAAGTTTCAGCGCACTGAAGGGCACTGAACTAAACGTGTTTGTTTTGTGTCTTGCGCATTATTCTTCTTCTGGGGCGAGTATATAATTAATCTAGCCAACATTGTTCTTTGTGCTACAATGTGGACGTTAATGAACCTTCCCAGCCAACAGCCCAATGATGGTTTCAGGGCCGTTTTAAAAACAAGATAAAATTCGTTTGGCTTTCAACTTATCTTGATTGAATAAAGATACGCTTTTCAACACCTATTAATGCACCGCAGTGCATAATGTAATAAAGGATGAATACCTATCTATGAATAGTCATTATTTATTGTCCCCAGCAATCTTCAGACCACACTCATGTTTATGGTTATTTTCCCCAGCAATTTTAAAAACAAACCGACGCCCTTGTTAGGATGTATCATGCTTTGAAAACGTCTCTAAATAAATAAGGTTTGTTCATAATTATCCTTTTTTAAAGCTAGAATTTTTCCTAAAGTCCCTAAAACATTTTTCTTTTCTTTGGACTATCTGCCAACAACAGTGAAAGTATTGTGGAGGTGTTGAAGATAATCAGAAAATAGTTCTCAGGTAAGTGTAACACCATGCTGCTTCCCACAAGCCTGGCGGTGGCTCAGAGTCTTGCTTCTGTCTGAGATGTCGTACTTTCAGGTGCAGATAGATGAAGTCCTTGGTGATTTGAGACTAAATTTACACCCACTTCTTCTCAGGACTGTGACAGAAAAACAGCAGTTCAGGCAGTAAGAAATGGACTGAAGAGTCATCAAAACTGTAAGTCACAAACACCCGTCATCTCGGAGTATTTATGAATGACTGTGTTCTTTTAATGTACCTGTGTTGCTCTGCAGAGAGTGCGTCTTATAAATGAAACCTGATAACAAAAAGAGAGAAGTGAGCGAGAGGAATAGCTGGGAATTGAGAGAGAAAAGGATGGAGAGAGTGTGTTTTCCATCAGAGTCAACCTCGCAAGGCAATTTGGGCCCCCATTTCAGAAGCCTAATGGGAGATGGACAGTGATGGACAGCGCGTGTGGGTTACTTATTAATCTGGGAGAGGCAATTGGAGAACCTCTATCGACCTGCAGTAAATTAAATAAGGCCTATCCTGAAATGGCATTATTCTCCCTCAACTCTCCCTCTGCTCCTCTCTCCTCTCCTGACCTGCTGCGAGGGATTAGAGCAAATAGAACGGAGAAAATCTGGACTCTGTGAAATGATGATGGATATTTACCACACATACAGCTGAGGAATACAGTGTGTTGGGTAATGACCACAGATTAATCATGCAGAAATGAGCATGGGTTGGTAAAAAACAACTGCTCAAGCTCAAGGTTTTTGCATCGTAAGAGGGTTCCAGCTCAGCGGGCTTACAGTATTATACCCACTGAATGCTAAACTAAGGTTAGGCTGCCTTAACGCCATTGCTTATGTTGTGTCAGTCATAAATGTTCAGATTTTAAGTAGCTAAACTATGTGAGCGATTCATTCCGGCTGACATGTTGCTGACAGCTGTTTAGTAGAGAAACATGGCTTGGTGTGCGGCATCGAGAGAAACAAAGACTAACAGCAGAGCTTCTCCATCATGCACAGAGGTCCTTGAAAAACACCAAGTCAGCACTCCCCGAATCACAGCAGCAGCTCTGTGCTAAGTGCTCCCAAGAACTTTTTTAAGGTACATGAACTCTGCTTCCCTCTTGCATCCACGCTAATGTTTCATTTCAAGCATTTCTGCACGGATGCCTCGAAGGCTTCATCTTCTCACTCCATCACATGAACGAGACAGGACCGTAGTTCTGGGAAGACGCCTGCAGAAGTCACCTTGGTGTCCAGAAATAGCTCAGGCTCTTTTGTATACCCATCAGTCTTTTGTCAGTTATTTAGGACGACTTCAGCCTAAAGTCTGCAGAACTCCTCGGGGTAACACTTACTTTTTTTACACCTTGTTATTCGCCTTCTTACTCTTTTCCATCTGTTCTACTAGAACTCACTGTGCTCCCGGAGCTGAAAGGAAGGTCCACTGTGTGCCCAATTAGTGAGTAACCATGAGGATGATTTTTTGTTTTTATTTCACGCTACATTAAGGTAATAAGTACACATTTGGGTATGTTTAATCTACATATTATCAACAGAGAAAAGAAAAGGCATAGATTATGAGAGCAAATATTAAGGTATTGATTGTAACATCTAAAAAACACTGAGTGACAGTACTGTGTATTTGTCAGAGCACTTGAACCTACACACAGATCTACATGCCAAATGCATAGATGGAAGTAAGAAATTGCTGGGCATCGCTATGGGATAAGATTTGTGCCAAAAGGATCAACCAAAAGAATACAGTCTCGCACAAAAGTATACCAGAATAAAGCAACCAAAAACAACATTTAAAGTGGACCTGGCATGAAATTCCCCGCAACGTTTGGGCCCTTTTTAGTCACACTCCAAGTACCTTAATACTGTATCAAAGGATCGTTTGCCGTAACTCAGCCTTGTTGTAGAATTGCAGCCCCTACTAGGTGGCCCTTCTGTTAGCATTAGCACAGAACGACCGAGTTTTTGGTGGGCGGGGCCCAAGCAATGCGCCTCTATTGTTAAATGAGTCTCTAACGTCTGCATCTGATGAAACATTGGCAGACATGCATTTGCGCACCACAAATTGCCCAAATTCCAATATTATGTATGAAATGTAATTAGGTTTAGGCCTAATTACATTGTGTTGAACAATAATCTGTTTACAAATTACAGGTCTAATAAAATATTTGATCATCCATCAGTCGTCATTACATCTCTAGCTTCACCACGACAGTTATGGCTCAGTTATCGGCGACTGCTATGGCGTTTCAATTTGATCCGGAATCTGATCCGGACGGCGAGGCACCTGAGTAGGAACCAGAAAGGTAAAGGACGTCTTCCACAGGTGATCCAGACAGACGTGCTGCACGGAGGGGAGGGGCTGTGTGTGTGTGTATGTTTGTGCGAGGAGAGACGTGAGTGACAGAGAGACGAAGAGGGTGCAAGGAAAGAAAATGCTGAATGAATACGCTGCGTGTTTTAAATAGCGTAAAAAAGAAAAACGAAACGCAATATGTGACAGTCGGTGTTGATTTTTTTTTTGATAGGTGTTGAATCTGTGGCGGTCAGAGTTTAATCTGTGGTGCACCGCCACAGATTCGTCTATGTGTGTGGGAAACACTGGTATATAACAGCTGAAGGACATTATTGCGGAAATATACTTACTTGTATAGGGATATTTGCTGTTTCACGGAGAGTTGGTATTAATCCTGGTAAAAGTTTAAGACGATCTGCAAATCCACTGCTGTATTGTCCCAAGTTAATAAAACATTCGTCACAGAAATGTTTGCCACAAACGACCACGTGCTTCGGGAGTCGGTCGGGTACATTCCCTGCATAAATAAAGTCCATCCACAAGCTTTTCAGTGGGGAGGACAGTGTCGATGCGGCCTGGACTCCATGCTGTTGGTTTGTTGTTTGCCTTTTACTGTAGCTCTCGTTGTTTAGGTTGAAATACGTGCCGTGGGGGGGGGACTTGGAGAGTGTAGCTCGGAGAAGGGGGTAATTGGCTGGAACTCATTGACGTCATATGCCGAAATGTGTGGTCATATGCCGAACTGCAAAAAAGCCTGTTTCTGAATGCTAATTTCACTATGTAGGCAGACATACCCGGGGACAAAGGAAACACAAATAAGTAATTCTAACTCCTTAGGGGACATAGGCAGGCTGGGGAAACTAAAAAATACGACCAAAAAACTCAAAAAATCTAATTTCATGCCAGGGGCACTTTAAGAAGCAAAAATGTGAATTTCAAAAGGAAAATGGCGTCTAGCAAACAGCTCGAGCCACGAATAAGCCGCTCCCACTGAGACTTTGTACTGCAAATGCAAAACCAAAATCAAAACCAAAAACCTAGAGCAGAAGCAAAATCAAGAGGCGCAGAAGCAAAGATCTGTTGGCAGAACCAAAACATGCTCTTCAGAATAAAAGCCTATATGGTCTGAGAAACAAAGTGATAAAATATAAATAGTTAAGAAATAAAAAGAAATGTTTGCTTTTGAAATATAAATATTTATTTATGAATTTGTTTATTTTGTTTTCAGTGATTTTTTGTTTGCTCTCGAAATTCCAATTTTTGCCTCTGAAATGTTCTGTTTGGTTGCTTTATTCTGGTACATTTTGTGTGAGACTGTTTTCTTTGCTTAAATATTTTAGCACAAATCTTATCTCAAACTTTTCCGTAAAAACATCTTTGAAAACAGCTGGACGCACTAGCACCGCTTACAGCTAGCGTTGTTTAGTCCACATGACAAACTGGTGTGTTATACTGATGACGTGGTGCACATCTGTGATAAAACCTGAAGCAGTAACAAGTGGGTTACCATGGAGACGTATGCAGCTGGTGGACACACGCTGTTGAAAAAGGAGTTTCTCAGACAACTCTACCTGCTGCTTGCAGACCCGACACCAGAAGAATTTAGGTGGAGGGGCTGTGGCTTATTCTTGGGGGGGGAACAGTAAACAGTATTTTTATAGCGTTTTTAAGTCCAGTTGGAGATACGTTACATACTTCTGGGTCAAATCTGCCTTTTTTTGCAACACCCTTGCTATGGACATAATTTTTGGACTTATAGTACTTTTTTCACGCCTTTTGGACCCTGCGTCCTATACAACGAGTCGGCTAATTTATAGATTTGTATTGCCTAATGGCCTCTGGGGGGCAATATAGCAGGAAGCACAAAAAAGTGAGACAGACATGTGGGGAAAGATTATGCACCGAAGAAGACACTACCCGTAGTTTTCATGCACACAACCTGATCATGGAAAACACACAAAGAAAAGCAGCTTTTAAGTTAAAGGCAATCGAGCTGGCAGTCAAAGAAGGAAATAGAGCTACTGCATGTAAGCTTGACGTCAATGAGAGGAGAAGGCAGCGGGAAGAACTGAGTCAGTGTAAAAAGACGACAAAAGCTTTCAAAGGACATAAAGACACTAAAGAAGACGACTTCAGAGGCTTTAGTGAGGAAGAGAAAGATGAAGATAGTGACCAATGACTTTTCTGGTAGGCGAAAGTATGTTTTATTTTCAAATCTGGCATGTTTCTGTTGTATTACAGCCAATTTTCAGGCAGAGTGTGTGGTGGCGCCGAGCTCTTCCAGCAGAGACTCGGGTCGCTTGTGAGATCTCTGACACGGGAGAAGAGTGGAGGTTAACACCACTGGTCGGTGGGTGGATGGAATCAGAAATGTTCAGGAAATGTCCGCAATGGGACCAGCAGTCAACATTTAATGGTTGACTGCTGGTCCCATTGCGGACATTTCCTGAACATTTCTGAGAAATTTGTCCATACCATTTTGAGCTACTTTGAGTTGACAGGCAAAAAAACATGACCTGCAGGCAGAGGTAATAAAAAAAGTATCCCGTGTACCGTCTTTATGTGTAAATATCTGTTACAACATGAAAACGAGCGGCTTACATTCAGGTTCTCTGAATAATGTGAAAATTACGGTACATATTATACATAATTGGAAAGTGGAGATTCTTATGATTCCAATGGTGTATGCCAATCAATAATAAAATCATAACTGTAGACACAGTAAATGCTTTTGTCAAACCACTCTGAAAGAAAAATAATCACTCAACTCCCCATTCAAAGCCTAAATGTCATTGACAGAATCAAACCATCTCAAACAAAACAGTTTTTTTTACTGCCACCAAAAGTCCCAATTAATAGCCTAAAGCACCCCCTGCTGGTTGTCTTCAACCTCATTTACATGGGGGTTGTAATCTGTTTTACAACCCGATACATAAATAGGCGTGCCCAGGCCCCCGTCCCACCCATTGGCGCCCGGCCTGTTGGCTTGTTCAAGAGATGCACCATCTGCTGTTTGATCTCCTATCTAAAATAAGTTATGGGCAGGATTGCTTTTAACTTTGATCCCAAGATTTTTAGGTATTTGTTGTGATAAGAATTAAAACCAGGATAAGAAAGTTCGTAAAACTCCAACATGGTCTCTTATGCAATACAGCTTTCACTTTCTGCGGTCGGAGCTCCAAAAAAAAAATACTCTCACAAAATCCTTGGGTGTTTGGGTTTTTATTATTTCCTTGTGGTTTATTCATGTTCAACAGGTTTTGACATATTTTGTGCAGTTCTCCGGATTGATTATTGTTCAAATGATGTTGCCGTATATGTTCATTGCTTTCTGTTTAGTTTATTAGAATATTCCTGTGTTTTGTTCCTTCTTACATTTTAAATTGTTTTCTTAGAGTGTTGTCTGGTCTTTCCTTTTGATTTGAAGAACCTTCGAGTTTTAGTTTAACTCGCTCTGTGTTAATTAGTCTCCCTCCCTCAGCTTCTCTGCCTTCTCTCCGCCACAGATGTACCACATTTCCTCTGATTGGTTCATTTGGTTCTTTTAGTCATTTCCACCCCTGGCATAGCATATAACTTTCCTGGTTTTCATTTTTCACTGCTGGATTCTTCTGTTGCTGTGTCTTTTCGTACCCGTGTTCCATGAACTGTTCCATTTCTCTTGTTTGTTTGTTTGTTTGTTTTCAAATTACTCCATTTCTACCACAGCTTTGCTCTTCATTCAGACACTTTCTAACTACAAACATGACAAACACGGTTCCAAAAATAAAATATCCCTTCTTGCTAATCTACTGTTAGTTTGTTTAAACATAAACCATTTTTGAAAGCATGTTTTTGTATATTCTCAAGTTATATTTATGATTTAAAATATTTAGGTGGAAAAACAAATCCTAAAAAGAAAAAAAACTGTAGGAGGGGAAAATAAATTTTTTTATAGCACTATAAGTAGAACATTAAATTATATTTCCCAAAATACTTATCTTGCTTACTTGAATTATGAATTATCTCTAAATTCTCAGTCATCCACAGTCATTTTTTTTATCAGAGAATTTAGTCGCTGTAATGAAACATTCACAACAGCAGTAAACACAGAATTGTACTGTAAAATGAAAAATATGAAGATTTAAAGGCTGTGCCCACTATCTGGTTTTGAGCACAGGTTGTACTTTCTGAATGAAAAAAAGTATTTCCCCTCTTGTGAAATGAAAGGTGCTTTCAGCCATTTCTTCTGCAGTTTCCTGCACAGCCTTTGCCATCTTACCTTCTCACTTTACTTAGTAAAAGCCAAATTCTTTTACTCTCTGCCATTACTGCAAGATGAGGCAAAGCTTACAACCTTGGGTCGCAAAAAGCACAAGCTATTTTCCAAAGTGGGGGCTAGATCATGTGTGATTTTACGGAGTCTGTACAAAGTAGTGCGAGTGCCTCCATAATCACTGACCATGCACAAACACACAAAGATTTGTGGTCTGTATTCAGCAGCAGGCTAGACTGTCAAACCAATGTAAAAGGCAATAAAACTGAAAGCATAAAACCATTCAAATCTGCCATAATTACTCAAGCAGGAGGATGGAAGCTTAGCAGGTTGAGCCCAGATTTCCAACTCAATAAGCGTTTTTGAAGACAGCTGTGCTCAGGTTGTACAAAACAAAATTTCAGAATTAAGTTTCTTACCCTAAAAAGTATATAAAGTATATAATCACTTGGTTACCTAAACACTAGAACTTATCAATTAGTTCTAAAAGACAATGTGACACTGCACATTTTTGCACTTTTGGTGAGGTGCCAGTAGGGATTGGTCAATGTTATCAGTCTGGTTATTAATCTATCAATATTTGCCTTTTTCTTAAGTATCAGGAATCTATTTTGAGACCACACACTTCACAGATTTTTAAACAGGCATGTCTTTGGGCAGCACTGCTGTGATAATGCACTGAAAGACAGGAGGGCGTGTTGAGTGTCAAAGAGTCACTGTAGGCCTGCTTTACACCGGACGCGTAAGCGGCGTGTAACGTCTGCGAAAGGTAATACGCAGCTGATAGCCGCCATTATATGGGTTAGTTTCCACTGGGAAATAAGCTTCTAGAACGTCAACATTTAGATGTGCTCCTGCCCGTCGGTTGCACTGTTGCCTTGCAGCAAGAAGGCCCAGGTATGAATCTCGGTTCAAAGCCTGGGGTCTTTCTGCATGGAGTTTCCATGGATGGATGTAATGGATGGATGAACAGGACCAGCTGCGTGGAATGCATTCACAAGTGAATCGGGTCTAAGATGCCTCCGGCACAAAGGGACCCGGAAAACTTGTCTATTATGTTACGCGCCGCTTACGCATCTGGTGGAAAGCAGAAGTAAGAGTTAAAACCCAGAGAAAAGTGGTTTTGAGTCTGTTTGCTAACTTCTGAAAAAACACATTTAGACGTGAAAATGTGGACACTTCTTAATATTATTCTTTTTATTTTATTTAATATCAGTTTATTTTTATTTCATTAAAAGCTTTATGAAAATGAGTCAATAACTACAGTGGACCCTCCCATGTATTTTCCATGGTGGTGATTGGCTGTACCCCCAAGCAGGGCCGTGCAGAGACCTACAGAGGGGCAGGTGTTCAAAGTAAAAAAGGGGCACACGGAACAAGTTTTAAAACAACTTACTACAACATGACTTATAATATACCATCCTGAATAACAACAACCGATATTCATCAATAATCTAATAGGGAATCACAACATAATATATCATTGTCATTAGATAAAGACCATTCAAAGAAAAAGTAGCCTATTTTCTATCTGATGGGGAACAGTGTTGCTGTTGAGACGCTGCTCCTGGGCTGTGTTGATCTGAGACTGTGGACATTAAAAAGACCATAGGAGAGCTGGTAGCTGATTAAACAATTAAAAGGGTTCATCATGAAATAGTTTAATTTGCTGCTGTGTCTCATTTTTAGATGTGAGCTGCAAAGGCTATGGGCTGAACCTTTTAGCAGCTAAGATTCTACAGCCTTCGCCTCATTTCATTCATGGCCGCTCACCTCCAGCCCATATCCTGTGTGCAGTGGTGAGGAAGCACCTGGTAACCGTAGGTGAAACTACGGAAGAGAGCAAACCGGGGCGAGGGGGATCTGAAACCACTACTGCAAGGACAATGGGGAACAATAATTAAATAAAAACAGTTTTATAAAACTTCAAAATCAGGACTATATTGTCCTTAAGAAAAATGTACTAACCAAAAAAATTGGTTATTGGCCATAATTTGATAGTTGGAGGCCCCAGTTCTGAGTTCCTCCTCTACCATGGGCTCGGGACAAATGTCAGCCTTGGCGATTGTTACTAAAAGGACAGGTAACGTTTTGTCGCACAGTTGCACTCTGCACACATAGGATGCTCATCTTACTTTGTCAGTTGCTACAACACAACTTAGCAAGGTGTATATAGTAATCTAGTATTCCTGTATTATTGTGTACACCCTACTTACCACAGCCTTACTCTAAAAGCAAAGCAGCTGAGGACGTGGAGAGAGAGGCACGTCAAGGATGAGCATCAGTTATTGATCATCTTCTGACTGATGACAGCCAGATCATTATTTTCTTATATTAATAGTTAAATGTTAGTGCTGATGGTCACAGGCAAGCCTCCACATGCTTGCACATTCCAAAAAACAAAAACAAACCTACAAATTATTATTTGTTTATTTTTTTGTTTTTGAAAAAAGGAAACTTGGGGCATCATAGAGTAAATGGGAATTAAGGAAGACTGCAAATATTAGCTTCTGTGATACTGCTAAGGCAGTTTCCACTGTGCTTGTCATTGCATATTAATTTATATTTGGTGTTTAAACTATTAGTATTGACCGTTCTAAACACTTTTAAAAAAGGTCTCAAGTATTCGCAGATTCTAGCTAGTGGCTGTGGTCCACTGTGAATTAAAATCTGCTAAAGAAGCTCAAAATTAGTTGCAGAAGTAGTGAATAAATATTTCAGCAAAATGTTTCATTGTTGCTGGGGAAATTCCTGCAGCACAACAAGTTAAAGCTCTTCGGAAACAATACCTTGGCCTTGTTGGTCAACGTCTTTTTGTCCATTTATTTTAGAACCAAAGAACAGATGAAAACTGTTGGTAGCACAAGTTTGTGCTTAAATGTAAGCTTCACTCTAATCACTGTGAGCTAACCACTTCCAGGTTGACTAACAATCATTTCGTTTATTTCCCATTTGCATAAGCATCAATGCAATTTTCTGCAACACACCAGCAGGCAGTTGAAATGTCTTCAAGTGAACAAATGTGGACCAGGAAGTGATCTCATGTCTGGCTTTTCATACTGACCATAGGAAAAGTTGAACCTATACATCCTCAGCTGCTGCTCTCGTCCCTATCCTCCTCATTAGTAAAGTTAGAACAGCGTTGTTCATCGGACGCCTTGGATTATATGTCCTACATACAAAAATGATTTACTTACTGGATTTCTTTTCAGACCCACAACAGTTTGCACCAGACTCGGAGTATGTGTTTGCATGCTTCCTCCCTCTTCTGTGCCCACAGCCTCCATGGCAAAGGCTGCATTATATTAACACAGAAAGGTGAGTGGAGACGAGTTGTATTTATCCCACAGAGATGTATTAGGGTAGGTGAGCACATTCAGAAGGGAGCTGCCTACATCAGCCTTGTCATTAGCACCACTAACAAACTCCTCTGGGTGTGAGAGGTCTTTGCAACTGTTCTTTCAAAAGATCCATTAGCAGGACATTAAGAAAGCAAGAACAGTAAAATGCATGTGTGTGGGTAAAAGTGGTTGTGTGTGCATCCAAAACAAAGCCTGATATTTCTAGGATTAAACGACTGATGTCGCAACAGGACCTAGAAAAACTCATCCATGTGTTTATCTTTAGTCGGATTGATTACTGCAACAGCATCTTTACAGGTCTGCCTAAAAAGTCAATCAGACAGCTGCAGCTGATCCAGATCCTCACTAGAACCAGGAAAGTAGAGCACATCACCCCAGTTCTAAAGGCCTTACACTGGCTCCCTGTTGCTCAGAGAATAGACTTCGAAATACTCCTACTAGTTTATTAATCATTACATGGCTTAGCACCAAAATATGTTGAAGACCTGTTGTCACGGTATCAACCACCAAGACCACTTAGGTCCTCCAACTCTAGCCTACTAAACATCCCTAGACTCAGAACTAAACATGGAGAAGCAGCTTTCAGTTTCTATGCTCCCCTTATCTGGAACAGACTTCCTGACGAGTGTAGAGCTGCTGAACTCTGAACTGCTTTAAATCAAGACTAAAAACCCATCTGTTCAGAATTGCCTTCGAGTAAATGCTTGATGTCATACTGTATGTATGAAATGTGTTCATGCTCTCTTGCTTTTTTGATTTGCTTTTTTGATTTCTGTATCATGTGTAATGTGTGTTTCTTTTACTTTTAATTTCTAATGTTATATTCCATGTTTTTTTGTTTTTTTTAAATCACCAAATCATGTAAAGCACCTTGAATTACCCTGCTATTGAAAGTGTGCTATATAAATAAAATTGCCTTGCCTTGATATTTAACGCACCGTCTTTGCGATTAGCTAAAATACCCTCTAAATGTTGCTCGGGAGCTCTCAATGCAATAAAATAACTGAAAAAGGGCAATGTCACACAGAGTGCACAGAAAATGTGCAAGGACATGCTCAGACGTATGGATGCAAATAGCATTCACGATCGCACACACATTATTTTGGAGAATGATGCAGAAGCCAAAGTCCTTATAGAGACCAAAGTGTCTGTCTAATGGAAAACCCATTTTCTTAAGTGCTTTGTTTGTGGCACCATCTGTGTTACTTGCACAGTAATTGCTTCCGTAGTCTGCAGGTTAGAACCTGCAACCTCTAGGGCGGTATAAATAATGGGCGAATCATAATAGTCCTTTATCTTAGCAAATGCACAAGTGTCTGGATTTAATGAAAATCAATTTTATATTACGCCTTAATGGTTTGCTGATGTAAACTTCAGTGGGGCAGTTGTTTTGTCTGACCAGTATCTGCTCAGTATGAAATATAAAAGTGGTTAACATTGTCTTGTTCTTCAATATTTACCATACACCTCCTATGACCTCCATCTCCTAGGTGGACAAGTCATACAGTATCAGAGTCATATGAAATTAGGGACCACATGTTGGAAACATAAAGGTTTTGTTTATTGGATATAAATGAATTAATCTTACCCTAGAAATAGTCCTGCTTCAATGGTTCTTGGGCTTGTGTAATTTTAGTCACACTCAGCCCATCAAATCCTACAGAATGCCATCGTTGTGACATAATGCAATAGGAGATGTTGGAGTAATCCAATAAAAGCATTAGTGAAGCATTAGGGGGGTGCTTCCTGGCTTCACGGACACACAAAGCCTTGTTTGGCCTAATACAGCATCCCTGTTGGAGTTTATTTATGGCAGCAAGATGTCAAACCACTTAGAAGTGGAATGTTGCCTGTCCATTAAGGCGGCCCTCCAATGGGGAGTTTAGGGAGATGATCTTAGGGCTTGGCCTTAGTCCAGTCTTGATTTCTGTACCACTCTTTGAAAATTTACTAGTTTGGCCTTTTAAGCCGATAAAATAATTAGGTGTAGCTCTTTCATTGTAGCTTTAATAGAAGAAAAAACATGTAGGATGGGAAATAAATGTGAGGGGCTGTCATTGCATGTATGAAAGACAAAGGTTTATTTTGATCTCCAATGTGAGGCTTAAAAGCACCTCATCATCACAAAGTGCACATTAACACTGGGTCAGTTCATCTGACACAGCAGTCACATATTAATTTAGGGTTGTCATGAGGAACTGAAATTCCAGTCTGCAGTATTGGGTTATACAATTTACTGTAAAACCATACATTTTTGCAAACAGATTTAAAAAGATATATTTCTAAACATCATATCTTATATAATTATTCCATCAATGTTTAATCCCCCTTCAACCCCTTTTTCTGTTATTCAGATGGACTCCTGACACAGAGCGGATTCCTAGGGTAATAAGTAAAGGTGAATCCAAAAAGGGGGGTATGGCTTATTCTGGTGGGCCCTAGTAAACAGTCGTTATTTAACCCATACACGTCTCATTGGTAGTAGCTACGTGGTATTCTTCTGGGTCAAATCTGCCCCTTCTATGAACATATTATACACACATACATATACATACACACCTATACACACACACACATACATATACATACACACATATACACAAACACATACATACACACACACATATACACAGACACATACATATGCACACACACATATACACACACACATACATATACATACACACCTATACACACACACATACATATACATACACACATATACACACACACACACACACACACACACATATACACACACACATACATATACATACACACACATACACACACACACACACACACACACACATATACACACACACATACATATACATACACACACATACATATACATACACACATATACACACACACATACACATACACACACACACCTACACACACACACACACACACCCACACACACACACACACGAAATGTCCAGTTAATTCACCTTTACCAACACACACACACACACACATATATATATATACACTGCTCAAAAAAATAAAGGGAACACTTAGACAACACAATGTAACTCCAAGTCAATCACACTTCTGTGAAATCAAACTGTCCACCTAGGAAGCAACACTGATTGACAATCTATTGCACATGCTGTTGTGCAAATGGAATAGACAACAGGTGGAAATTATAGGCAATTAGCAAGACACCCCCAATAAAGGACTGGTTCTGCAGGTGGTGACCACAGACCACTTCGCAGTTCCTATGCTTTCTGGCTGATGTTTTGGTCGCTTTTGAATGCTGGCGGTGCTTTCACTCTAGTGGTAGCATGAGACGGAGTCTACAACACACACAAGTGGCTCAGGTAGTGCAGCTCATCCAGGATTGCACATCAATGCGAGGTTTGCTGTGTCTGTCAGCGTAGTGTCCAGAGCATGGAGGCGCTTCCAGGAGACAGGCGAGTACATCAGGAGACGTGGAGGATCATGTCTCACTCCATCCAACAATGCCACGTTGCACCACAGACTGTCCAGAAGTTCGCGGATACTTTAGTCCAGGTCTTGGAGGATAATCCTCAGGAGACGATCCGCCAACCAATCAGGACCAATTCTCAGGCGTTGTAGGGAGGTCCTACAGGCATATGGAGGCCACCCACACCACTGAGCCTCATTTTGACTTGTTTTAAGGACATTACATCAAAGTTGGATCAGCCTGCAGTGTTTTATTCCACTTTATTTTGAGTGTGACTCCAAATCCAGACCTCCATGAGTTGATAAATATGATTTGCATTGATACATTTTGTGTGATTTTGTTGTCAGCACATTCAACTATGTAAAAAACAAAATATTTAATAAGAGTATCATGGCATAGATTCAACAAGGTACTGGAAACATTCCTAAGAGATTCTGGTCCATATTGACATGATAGCGTCACGCAGTTGCTGCAGATTTGTCGGTTGCACATACATGATGCAAATCTCCCGTTCCTACACATCCCAAAGGTGCTCTATTGGATTGAGATCTGGTGCTGTGGAGGCCATTTGAGTACAGTGAGCTCATTGTCATGTTCAAGAAACCAGTCTGAGATGATTTGAGCTTTATGACATGGCGCATTATCCTGCTGGAAGTAGCCATCAGAAGATGGGTACACTGTGGTCATAAAGGGATCGACATGATCAGCAACAATACTCAGGCAGGCTGTGACATTGCAACAGTGCTCAATTGGTGCTAAGGGGCCCAAATTGTGCCTAGATAATGTCCCCCACACCATTACACATTGGTTAACACTGACTGGCAGTCCGCTCCTCTGATCCAGCAGGTAACAAGCTTTGATGACAAGCAGCTGTGCTGAAATCACACCTGCAAGAACCACCCTCAGATCCAGGACCCTCAAATTCCTGTCAATAAGTGCAATTGCTATATAATCTGATGATGTATATACAGTGAGGAACATAAGTATTTGAACATCCTGCGATATTGCAAGTTCTCCCACTTAGAAATTATGGAGGGGTCTGAAATTCACATTGCAGGTGCATTACCACTGTGAGAGACAGCATTAAAAAAATAAAAATAAAGGTAATCACATTTTCTGATTTTTAAATAATTATTTGTATTTTTTTGCTGGGTGTTCAAATACTTATGTTCCTCACTGTATAAACATATTGTGATTTAATTCTTGACTGCAACATATTTCCATTCACATTCTCATTTTATTCTCAGTTCAGAGACGGGGGTGGGGGCTGACTGTTGGTTGTATGTTTGTGTGAGTGCGAGGTTTCTGAAGGACCAGCATGAAGTTCTAGATATTAAGGGATGAGATAGTCTGGAGATTTCAGGTTTTAAAATGGCAGAAAATGAATACAAAGAATAAACTCAATGCACCTCTGCAGTCTATTTACTGTTTAATATCACAGCTAAATTTATGACCAACCTGGCAACAGTACAATCACAACAGAAACTGAAGAAACAGTTTCTGATCAGGAGGCCAGTTGTTCTTTTTTTATTAAAAACCAACATGGTTGAAAGAGTGCAGCTTAAAACCTGTACTGGCATGTTTACGACCAAATTATAGTTTCATATTGTGCCTTAAAGTTTTGGCATTTCATGCAGTTTGAAAAAAATAAAAACTCAACACAACAAACGTGTTTGTCAGAAGCTAATACCTGAAAATACCTTTCACATCAAACTCACTGAAGCCACTGGCTCTATTCAGCATCCCGTATCACTGATAACCCAAATAAGCTCTTGTGAGAACACATCAGAACACTTCCTTGGTTGGCGCGCTGATTTCCGAGTTCGTTTGATCTCGATGCAGGCCTCTTTACTTTGATGTCATCATGCACACAGGAACGAGGAGCTGTGAAAACTCGCAGGACTCAGAGACGAATAATGCTCGTCTTTGGTTTGCCGATGATATTTACAGGATGAACTTGTCAAACACAGTGTGCAGAACTGAGCTCACACCCTAAACTTATTTTTAAAAGACTTGCATCGATGAAGCTATTATTAAGGGAAAGCCAAGAAATTAGGAACAGGAGATATTTCTTGTAATAATTATAAAGTCCCCTGTTAAAGCTATAAAACTTTGAATTAAAGTTTAAAAAAAATTAGAATTGTTATAAAAGTCTATGTTTTAAATTGCTGAAATATTTGATATTTGTCAGTTATCATTGAATATTCAAAGGAAAATATCAGCTTTCAGTTTATTTTCCTTGAATTTGTGATATTTTTTATTTGAAGATTCAAAGACTTAAAACAATTTGTCTTTAATCATAATGAAAAAAGCTTTTATTAGTAAACAGCCGCCGGGGGGGGAAAAGATGTCTGCTGAGTGCATGAGTACTCTGTGTGGAAACGCCACAAAAATGAAGATAGGAATTCAGATTGCCAGCCTATCTATCTTTGTTCTTTCTTCTCATTCTTGGGTTCAAATCCTATGCTATACACCAAGACAGTTAAGTAATCTCTTTCAGTAGGTTGGATATGTTAAACTTTTCTAGAATACTCTTTTGGATCGGCATGTGCTCTGTTTAAAATGTTTAGACCAATATGAAGGACCAGTACAGCAATAGGCTGGGTATTGCTGAATTGTCTTTTGAAAAAAACTAATCAGTTTGGTGTCAGGGATGTGGAGGGAGTACAACTATTTGGGAGGAGAAGTCGACTTGGATTTGGAAGGTTATATGTTGCCCTTGAGGAAATCACTTAAACCCAATTTCCATCTGTATAATTGTTCATAAATATATCTGTGTTTGCGGTCTCTAAGTTAAAGTGCTTTAAGTGGTCAGTATGACTTTAAATTCAGTCCATTTACCTCTCACCTCTGCCATCAACTGGCCAAAAAGAGAAATCACAAGTTTAAGTATTTTGCCTTTTACACAAACAATAGTACAGTAGTAAAACTAGGACAGAGTATCAGGGTCAAAGCAGAGAAAATGAAAAAACAAATGGCCATGAAGGAGTAATTTCCAACAAATAACTCAAATTTTGAATTAATTGAACATATTTACAAGAAAAACTTGGATATTACATGATGTTAAAATCCATAATTTTAGAGAACATCTTGCCTTTAATATAATAAATGTATGCTTTTAATCATGGAAAATTTGCATTTTTCTTGCAGAGTTTCGAATTTTCAACATCAAGTTTTATTCTGGAAATAAAGGAAATTTACTCCTCAGGTAATTTTTTCTTTAATCATGGAGGGCCCAATACTCCATCCATCCATCCATCCATCTATCCATTGTCTTCTGTTTATCCGGGATCAGGTTGAGGGGGCAGCGGCTTAAGCAGAGAGACCCAGACTTCAGTCTCCCCAGCCACTTGGGCCAGCTCCTCAAGGGAAATCCCAAGGCGTTTCCAGGCCAGCGGAGAAACATAGTCCCTCCAGCATGTTCTTGGTCTTCCTCTGTTGGAACACCTCACCAGAGAGGTGTCCAGGAGGCCTCCTAACCAGTTGCCCGATCCACCTCAACTGGCTCCTCTCGATGTGGAGGAGCACCAGCTCTACTCTGATCCCTACAGGATGACCAAGCTTCTCACCCTAACTCTAAAAAAGAGCCCAGACACCCTGCAGAGGAAACTCATTTCAGGCTGCTTATATCAGTGATCTTGTTCTTTTGGTTACTACCCAGAGCTCGTGACCATAGATGAGGGTAGGAACGTAGCTCGACCAGTAAGATGAGAGCTTTGCCTTTCGGTTCAGCGCCTGCATAACCTTAGACCCAGCACCAATCCGCCTATCAATCTACCGCTCCATTTTTGCCTGATTCGTCAACAAGACCCCAAGATACTTCAACTCAAGCTCAAGACCATGGTCTCGGAATTGGAGGTGCTAATTCTTCACAATTGGCTGCAAACTGCTCCAGCGAGAGCTGTAGATCATGTCCTCATGAAGCCAACAGGACCACATCATCTGCAAAAAGCAGAGACCCGATCCTTAGGTCACCAAAACAGATCTCTTCAACACCTTGGCTGCGCCTAGAAATCCTGTCCTTAAAGGTTATGAACAGAATCAGTGAAACCGGTCGTACAGGTACCTAACAGCCCGTGTCAAGGGACCTGGTACCCCATACTCCCGGAGTGCCCCCCACAGATTTCCCAAGGGACACGAATGTCTTCTCCAAGTCCACAACACACATGTAGACCGGTTGGGCGAACTCCCATGCACCCTCCAGATCCCAATACTTTGTCGTAGTAAAACAGACTTTTGAAGTTCAAGTTTCTTTTATTTAGGAATCCATTTAATAGATAATAATCATCCTATTGAAAAAAACACAAATATTTAAAAATGTTGTGAAGTAGCTAATATGTATTTTAAAAATGACAGCGGTTAACAGATTACATTTTCCTGTGTTGAGAACATTGATATGTGCAATGGTAGGAGATACTAGCTTTGTTCTTTCTTTAATCCACAAACATCACAAAAACTCACAAAAACTTAAAAAACATAAAACTGGAAACAAGACTGTCTGGATTTTATACACCCCTTGACCTCCTCCATCATTGACAGTTCAGAGGATCTTCATTTACATATTCCTGGTGACCTATTCTCATATCTGACTTATTCTGGAAGAAACCTTTAAAGGGAACTCAAATGTTTATTGAATATGAAATACAGGAACGATGAGTCACCCAAACAAAATACATTTTAGGATCTGCTGGACCTGTATTTTTATATTTGTGAACTTGGAGTCTTGTGAGGTTTGTGAGTTTTTAACCAAGGCTTAAGGCAGAAAGAACCCGGTAGAAGAACTAAATGTGACCAAATCTCATGATGTTCAACCAATCAGGCAGCTTCAGGCCTTATTTCCCTGGGATTCAATATAAAAGTATAGCTGTCAATTTAGGGGCAGGGTTTGTCATGGGGTCATTTTTCCTTCCTCACCATTCCATACTTTGGCAGTTATTGTCTCTTCACTAGAGAAAGTGTCTGGCACTGGACTTTTCATACTGACTGTCAGTTCATACCTGCTTTAGAGGACGTTTTGTCTCAGCTTTAGCAGCTGATGATTTAAAGTAATTTTTTATCATCCACCCATAACCTGATCAACAATATCTAACAGCAGACTTTTTTTGGTTTAATCAGGGGTTTTAACACATTTTAAAAGATATCATGTTGAGACCTGACCCATAGAAAAACATTCAATCAGTTCACATGGTGACAACCCTAACACTTTAGTATGTCAGATTAGACTTTCCAGACTCAATACCAGCTCATGGGATTGTCTCCTTGTGCATGTCAAGAACCAGGAGGAGTAAAAAAGATAGATCACAGCATTGAATCTTTGCATCTGCAATCTGCATATTTTTTTACTCTGTGGTTTTTCAAAAGGGCTTCTACACTGTGAGTCTCATACTTTGATATGGGACATTAAGAGAGTGCATGGATAAGTACTGAACATCTGCTGCAGCAAAACTCAAAGAGGCTGCAGCAGGACGCAGTGCTCCATCAATATCAGATCTCAAATTGGAAAAACGTTTGCGTGTCACGACGGGGGCCGGACCAGCGGGGCTACTTGATGAATGAGCCATCGTGGTGATTGATGGTCAGGAGGGAGCGGTCAGGAGAAATGCTATGCCATGCCATGTCAGTTTCAAATCGTTTGCCTCACATGAATTTTACGAAATAAGTTTGTACAAAGTACCCTTGACATAAGCTTTTCATTTCAGCCTAGTAGACTCAGAGCCATGTGCTAACTGCCTTCCATTTTCAACTAGTATACCCACAGTACAAATAAGGGCAGAGAAAATAACTATCTGACTGTTTGCATTTTAAACACACATTCACACCTTACATTAGGTCATTATTGACCCAAACATTACGCTATATCCAACTGGTCCAAAACCCGAGATTGAACAATGGCATTTATTCTAAACCCAGGGTCCACATATAGCACAATGAAGCACTCACATACATACTGTAGACATAAATGGCCTTACTAATTAGCTTTAGTTATGGCCATTCACACTCTCATTTGACATTCTCTACACTTAATGCTCTCCCAGGAGACCAGAATCGCATAACATTAGGGAAAGGCTTCATTGTAGGGAGAGCGGGCTGTAAATCAAACACCTGAAACTCCATTAGCAATTCCAATAAGCACGGATGCCTGTGTGATTACTGGTGGACCGAATCCTGTCTTCTCACTGTTTAAGACCACACTCACAGATAAGGCTACTGTGAATGCATTCCATCTCCTTCTGATAATTAGAAATTTCAAACAACATCACTGATGATACTATACTCTATAATATGTTAGTGTACTACTAATTTATAGTACTGGAGGTATCCAGCCTGACTGGATCAAGAGGGCCGCAGAAGCTGTGGCATTTTAACCCCTCACTGAATAGAAATATTCTAAATTGTCCCACAGTGAAGGACTTTAGATGTACCAACATCAAGTTAAAGGTAAATGAAAGCATGCAGATTCATACTTAATAATACTGTACAGTTATAACAAATAGAAAACCCAAATTAAAAGAAACGTGCAGCTCAAATGGGTAAATGAAAATATGTGCATGTATATCTGTACATAAAAGACAACGGATTATTTGCAGCGAGTGAAAAAACTGCAAATAACAGCATCTTATCTGAACTGAAAAACAAAACTGCCTGCACTTGCACAGTGCTTTATCAAGTCTGAGGACTCCAGAGCGATTTACTCTACAATCGGTCATTCCGCCTTTCATACACACATTCACACCCTGATGGTGGTGAGCTACACTGTAACCACAGCTGAGCTGGGGAAAACTGACAGAAGTGAGGCTGCCCTTCAGTCTGCACCAACTGGCTCTATGACCACCACCACCAGCTGAAGCGGGGTGGGGGTTCAGACCGTGAACCCACCAGTTACAAGACGAACACCTTCCTCGCGAGCCACTGCCACCCCAGGGATGAAAACACTTTTTGAGCTTGCTGGGAGTAGTGATGGTTAGGCAGTCTAACAGCTTCTGTGACATGCCTGGAACACATCAGCAGGGAGGCGTCCAGGAGGCATCCTCACCAAATACCCGAGCCACCTCAACTACTCCTCTCGATGAGGAGGAGCAGCAGCTCTACTCTGAGCCCCTCCCAAATGACCAAGTTTCTTATCCTACCTCTAAATGCTCCTGCGGAGAAAACTCTTTACATCCCAGAGTATCCAAGATCGCGTTTTTCTGGTCACTACCCAGAGCTTGTGACCATTGATGAGGGTGGGAACGTTTCATTTTTCCTTTATTCACTTTAGGTCACAACGAAGATTGTTCTCATTTACAGCATGTCTTTATCTCTAACCATAATTAAGCTACAATCTTTTGAAATAGTTTAGTAATACCTTGAGTGCCTTGAGATGACATCTGTTGTGAATCGGCGCTATATAAATAAACTGAATTTAATTTAATTTAATTGAAAATGAATATTTTATTGGCAAAACTATAGCACCTGAAGAGTTAAACTCCACTTGGGGCAGGACCCCCGGAAAAGAAGGCCTTCGACCCTTTTCCGGCTCAAGACCATGGTCTCGAATTTGGAGGTGCTGACTTCCATCCCGGCCACTTCTCAATTTATTCACAATTCTTAAAAAGAAATTTGTTTTTCAAAGGTGTTTTCAATCTCAAGCAATTAATAAAATAGAGATTGGTCATTAAGATAGCACAAACAATACATGTAAATCTTGTTTGCATGAATCCATCATAACTCTTATGACTAGATGGTAAATGGCCTGCATTTGCATAGCGCTTTTTCAGTCAGAGGACCACAAAGCGCTTTACACTACATTCAGTCATTCATCCATTCACGCACACATTCACACGCTGATAGTGGCAAGCTACTAAATAGTAGCCACAGCTGCCTTGGGGCATACTGACAGAGGCGAGGCTGCCAGACACAGGTGCCACCGGGCCTCTGACCAGCACCAGCAGGCATTGGGTGAAGTGTGTTGCCCAAGGACACCACGACCGAGACAGACGGAGATTCGAACCAATTACAGGACGAATTCCTACCACCTGAGCCATGATGACCCAGGTGGCAAAGTTCCAATATGAACCTTGTTGTGTATTGAATATGCATCAACCAGATGGATTAAGTTTGGTTTGAGGTTGATTCAGAGCAAAAGTCTGAGAGGGGTTAAGTTTAAGATTTGTCAAATACCTAACAGTTGGTAAGAGGGTCAGCTGTCTGCTTTTCAACACTCCCAAAATAATCTTTGATTGTTAAGTATTTCATTATCTGGTAAACAGTAGTCAGCAAGCTAAGTTAGAAATTGATATTCTGACAAAATTTCTGTTGTTTGTTGCCTGTGATATTACAGTGTTACTCTTCTGCATCCTGGATTTACTATAAAAATGTCCACAAAGCATATCAATGAAGATTATGAAACAGTTTCACTGTGTTTCTCAAGCAGACCTTGCAAAAACAATGTGGAAGCATTGTGATTTGTCTTTTTAAATGATAAAGATTATAAGACACTGAATGACTAGAATGGAGAAACACAGTTAATGCTATGATTTAGGATATGAATTGATCAAACTCCACACTGAGCAGAAAAGCCAAATAGCTTTTTCTCGTTTAAGCACAATGCAGAAAAAGCTGAAGAACCCAGTCAGCAATGGATGGATGTTTTGTAATATCTTTATCAGGATGCATGAAAATCCACCCTAAAGCTCACTGTGCTGTCAGCCCCAGACACTGAGGAAATTGGGAATGATTGTCTCTGACAATTTAAAAGATTAAATGTGAGCGAACGAGCTCTGTCGGAGAATAACAGCGTCCACAGCTCTGTGCTTTGTTGCTTTACCTTATTCCCAATGGAACCGCATAAGTGACACAGAGAAAAGTAATGAATGGGAGGGAGAGAAAATGACACAAAATGAGATGGAAGACGGAATAATCGGGAAATGAAGAGATGTAAGAAAAAGAAGAACAAAAGCGCAGATGTAGATGATGGAACTCAGCTAACAATGAGATCAGCTTGTTTTTAAATGACAGTTCTGAGACAATGGTTTTGGCTCATAAAAAGCTTGTGCAAAGAGCTCTTCCAAATGTGTCACATTCAATACAGTTTTCAGAAAGAGCCTGCTTAAACTTCCACAAATGCTATTCTGCATCTGTCAGCGTAAAGAGAAGAGAAAGCCTGTGTGCCACTTGGCTAAATGCAGTGCAGAGAAGGCAGTGTTTGGCTTTCGTCACCTACAAGGTAAAAATCATTTCACTCACATAAACAAAATTGACTTTCATCTAAATAACCTGAGTAAACCATCTGAAAGCCGTCTCTTTGTTTCCATATGCAGTGTTTTGTTTAACAGCAGTTAAGCTGTAGCTGACAGACTCAATACACACACATTGTAATAATAGCATATGATTATAGCGGCGGCCCATGGAGCTTTCATTTAACCAGCCATTGCTTCTATTGTCTCACACCAATGCAAAAAGACACATTTTTCATTCAATCATAATTCACTTAAACTTAATATAAGCTCTGATTCATCTAGTTTAGGTCTATAATTCCAAATAAAAATAAAAATGCATTTTGCTTACAGATGACAGAAAATTCTGAAGGCAGACCGTCATTTTGACAGAATAGTATTCACACCTCTAACCACATGGTGCAAATCCACAGACATTTTCAATTTTACGTACAGAGTACAGGTAACTAAATTAATAATAATAAAGATTCCCATGAGAGCATCTGAGCATCATCTCAGACCTGAACACCGTAATCAATGTATCTTACTAACTAGGAGCTGCGTTTAAGAGTTACTGAAGCTTTGGAGCGTGTCTCTCCCTTGAGCCCAGTGTCAAACATCGGTGCATGCTGCCGGATTTCCTCCCGCTTAAGCGATAGCTTGTGGGTCAGGAAACTACTCGTTCAGTGGGTCTTTCCAACTTCTGATCACTTCAGTTGGAGAAACATTAGCTGATTTCAAAACTTTGGCTGAAATTCCAGTCTGTAGTGTGGCGGCGGAGCGCGGATTCAGCCTCCAGATCAACATCTAAACCCCCAGGAGAAGTCATCTGTTGAGGCAAAAATCCAAAACCACATGACAAAAACCTCTGCAGCAATCCCACTATTTGATTATGCACCAGTGGGTGAGCATTTCAGTTCCATGCAGAGCTGGAGGAACTTGTGAGACTGTGTTCAGACCACAGCAGGTAAATTATTCTTTATTGCTTTAGTGCTATCTTTATTTTCATTTTTTATAAGTAGTTCTCTGTTCAGCTCATTCAGATTCATTATTATTCAAATGAATTTAAAAATAAATACTATTGAATATGTTATAATTTTAAAACAATTGAAAAATAGATTATGATCAAAATTATTTTGACCCTGTCTGTCAAAAGGACGAACAACAAAAATATCTATATTTATGTATGATTCATCCATACATTTTCCTGAATGAGGGTTGTTTTCAAACATCAACGACCTGTTTAAGGTCATGCCACAGCATTTCCATCAGATTTACGGCACACTAATTATTATCCTGCTGTATTACCCTAGTGAGCTTAAACTTAAGGTCATGCATGACCTGATAAGTAAACACTCTCCTTGAGGAATTAGAGGTAGAGAGCAGAATTCAGTCATCATACTACCACCATGTTTGACTGTAGGTATGATGTTCTCTTTCTGAAATGACATGTTAGTTTTATCTCAAATGTAGCAGAACAGTTTTTTTGTCTTGTGTCCTCAGAATATTTTGGGGAACATCAAGATTATTCTTTTTAGGCAACCCTGAGATGTTCCTTTGTGTACTTTTGGAATAATATTGGCTCTGGCATTGGAGCTCTCCCATTGAGGTACTTTTTTGGCCATCTTCTCTTTCTCACTGTTGTGTCATTAACTCTGACCTTAACTAAAGCAAGTGAGTTCTGCAGCACTTTAGATGTTGTTCTAGCTTTCTCCGTGACCTCCTGAATGAGTTGCTGATGTGCTCTTGGAATAATTTTGGTAGGTCAGCCACTCCAAGGAAGGTTCTTGACTGTTTCATGTTTTTTTGTGGATGATGGTTCTCATTATGGTTCTCTGGAGTCCAGAAGCATTAGAAATGTCTTAGCAATCCTTTCCAGAGTGTTAGATATCAGTACCTTTGTTTCACATCTGTTCTTGAAGTTCTTTACCTCAAGGCATGATGTGTTGCTTTTTGAAATCGTGATGTTGGAGGCATAAAGCAGAGTACTATGTACTAGCCACTGTTGTCAACAGGTGATGGTGGTGGTGTTACAGTGTGGGTCGGTGTGTCTAGTCAATACAGAATGCCCTACACTCTGTGACAAGCCCATACTACCTGAATAGGGAATTGCTGCTGGAGACTGGGGTTCCTGGAATGGAGCGGCTGGCACTTTTTTCAGACCTGAATCCAGTTGTAAACCATTAGGATCAGTTGAGTCTCCATGCAGAGGCTCGTGACTCTGAACCCAGGTCCGCCCTTCAAGCAGAATGGTATGCCACGCCTCAGCGGACAATAAGTAACTTGTCAAGTTAGAATTGATGCTCAATAGCACATGAAATGTTATTGAAACATTGACATGCTTTGGTGTTGGCTTTTGTTTCAGTTCATTTTTGAGATGAGGAAATCTCCATTGTATGCTTTTACTTAAATGCTCTACTATTATTGTAGCATGAACCTTTTATGCTTTCCATTTATTTCACCAGAAAGGAAAATATCCCTAACTTTTATTGAGTAGCGCATGTTTCTTTAACCTTAGTTTTAGCATGCTTTCATTTACCTTTAACTTGCTGGTGGTATTCCTGAATTTCCCCATTGTGGGAAAAAAGCATATTTCTTTTCAGTTCTTCAATTATAAAAGTGGTAAACGTTGACAGATATAAAGTTAGGAACACTGGTCATCCTCCTATCTTACTCTGTCATTTTTAACCAGCTGAACACATTTTGAAAACAATTAAACACAGCTTCATGTGGCAACAGCCTGCATCTCTGAAAAGCTGCACCTGTGGGCAGCAGAATGATATGTCCTGCTGAAAAGGTTTAAAAATATGGGGGGTTGAAACAGATCCTCAGTCTGGTCCACTATGATGAAAGTTAAGTAAGAGATTACATTTGACATAACTATGGACCAAAAAGCATAATGGAAACAACAAATAAACATGAGAATAAATATGTATTCAGATTAGACATTTTGTTCTTGTTGAGTAACGTGGAAGTTGTAGAAACAATTTAACCAGACCAGAGGTGTCAAACGTGTTCACATTCATTACTCAGGTAGAAGTATAGATACTAGGCTTCTGTATAAATTGAAGTATCAATTCAAGCTTTTTTACTTGAGTAAAAGTAAAAAAGTACTGGTTTCAAAACTATTTAAAATATATAAGTAAAAGTAATGTAAGTAAAAAATGTCATTTGAATCAAAAGCTCACAGCTTCCTTCTGCTACTCTTGGAACTGAAATGATCACCTGCTTGTGTGTAATATAATAGTGGGATTGCACCAGAGGTTATCGTCATGAGCTTTTGGATTTTTGCCACGGACTGATGACTTCTCATGGGGGTTCAGTCATTGCTCTAGAGGCTGAATCCGCGCTCTGCTGCCACACTGGAGACTGGAATTAAGCACCGCTTCAGGCAAACTGTTGAGATCAGGGAACATTTCTCCAATTGAAGTGATCAGAAGTCACAAAGACTCTCTGAGCGAGCGGTTTCCTGAACCGTAAGCTATTGCATTAGCGGGTGGAAATCCCGCAGCATGCACCGCTTCTGGGCACAACAAGTGGCTCTTTGGAGCACGTCTGTAACCAGGCGCACCAGTCCCAGTCGCAGAGTCCCGGTCAGAGATGATGCTCAAATGCTTTCATGGGAATCTTATTTTTGTTGTTGTTGTTGATTAATTTAGATACTCCTTGCATTGAGTTGAAAATGTTTACCTGTCTGCACCCACTGGTCAGAGGTGGGAATTGTAATGTGTCAAAATGGCCAACGGTCTTCAGATTTTTTCGTCACCTAAATAACAGTGAATATTCGATTAATGTGTCTCCTGCTATGGACCATAAAGTATTATGAAAAGATCAACAAATAAACATTAAAGTGAATGTATTCAGATTTTTATATTAGATATTTAATTGTTTTGATGTTAATGTTTAGAGTACAAAATGTGTGGCAGATAATCACATTTTTTTTTTACTCATCATTTTTTTTCTACCATCTGAAATCCTCAAACTGCTTATGTTAAGAGACAACAGATATTTTAGCTGAAATCAGTGAAAAGAAAAATAACTCACAGAGGTCCCCATACTCCCAGTTCTGCTACCTGGTACCAGATTCGGGACACCTGCAGGGTTTTTCATGTTTTCTCCAACTTGCAACAAAACGTCATCATTTATCACCAGATTTTTGTCGCTCTGACTGAAATGAAAGCAAACAAAACATTGAAAACCTCCAGCAGAGTCAACAGATAGTTAATTCAATAAGAGGTCACTGTTTGCTGTCTGCCAGTTAAAGCTGGATTGAGCTGCCAATGTTTGGGTATGTGCTGACAGGGTCAAGACTAAAGCCGGAGAAACCACAACTTGTTTCTGGACCAAACAGATCCTGATTAAAGGGTGGAATGTCTTAACATCCTATACACTGTTTCAGCAACAATGTCAAGCTTTTATATCTTTATTTCAATTAAACTTCCACTTTGAAGTACTTCTGTATATTTCAAGGCCAAACAAAGTTGAAAACGTAAGTTTGGTTGAAGTATGAGTGGAATATAACCACATGTTTTTTCATGTATGCAAAGGTTTGTTGAATAGAGATATATGAGATGTTTCAGCAGTTTATTGAACTCAAGGTCAGCTCAGCAGGACAGTTGTTAAGTATCTGTCTTAAATAAAGAAACATCACAGCACCACAGAAATAGCAAGAAATAAGAAATAAGAAAAGTCAGAAATAAGAGCGAGAAATAAATGTGATGAAGATGACATCTTGAATGATAAAAGAATGACGTAAATGATGACAAGGCCATGCAGGACGGTGATGCCCAGAAGAAAACAATAAAAGTTCTTGAATTTGCATCATTCTGTAAGGAGGACTCTCACGTCCCTCATAACTGGTTTCTTAGAATCTGATAGAGCAGCTCTACCCTGAAGAGCGCTTGTGTAACATTAGCAAAGTCTTGAAATATTTGCTATGAGCACCTGAACACACCTAGGTGGTGTGATTTACAGTTTTATTTTATTTTCTTTTTCATCTGATGCCTTTTGTAACGTTACACAGTCAAAAGTTAAGAGTAATAATTTGGGTTATTTAGTCTGTCATAAGAGAAAGAAAATGGGGATTAATTTTTCATTTTCAATTTCAAGTCAAATTTGCATCCATGTTATTCATTCATTTATAAATGTCACAGTTTCAAATTAAATATTTAGTTAGCAAGCTAAACTTAATACCTAAATATATTGCTTCGAAGAAAATATTTAGCTCAAAGCTAATTATTAAGCTAATATGCAAATTCACTAGCCGAGAAGCAGAAGTGGACGATCAAAAATAAAGCTAGGTCCCGTGAACCTTCCTATATAAACTCCTGCTGCTGGTGCAGTCCCTGTTGCTGTAAATCCATCGGTAAACAACTCATCCTATGTTTTAAGCTGAAATGTTGGACATGTCAGGATGAAAATAAACAATGATAAAGAAGTGACAGCACTATGCTATCTGTCAAAGCTTGGCCTATTTATTCCGTTTATCTTGATGTTTTAGATCTTCAAGACCTGAAAGATTCCCCAAATGGTGTGTGTTACATCAGTCATTCCTACATTTGAAAAAGATGTAACTGAGAGTGACTGTGAAAGCAACTGCTAAGGCCTGATTTTAAAATTGCCGCGCGAGTTTCAGACCACACATAGGGTGTTAAAAAAATGGTAGGCAATGGCGACACACCACACACAAACCGATTTTACTAGTGAACATTCCAAGCTCAGACAGGAAATCTCACAAAACCTCATGATATAAAACGTGACTAAAGTCAAAGGAGTAAAAAAAAAAAATGTATGCCGAGGATGAGGCATTGGCAAGAGTTTGTGGACTAGTTAGCAGATAAAAAAATGAAATCCTGGCTTTGGATAAAGGAGTGCACACAGCAGGAGCAGGGGCTCCATTTGCTATCCAAAGATATGGAGGTGAATTATTGTTTTTGTTTCATTGGGAAATGTCGGTACACACTTTGCTCTGACAAATCTCTGTTTCTACGCATTTGTGGACTGGAGTCAAATGAGCTGACACTTGGAAATAATAATAGATGCTTCTTAGGTGTATCGCTGCCTGTCACCTCGCTTTCTGATTGGCTACACGTCACATTCAACAGGCTGCACGCTCGTTTGTCCTCGCAGCACGCCACACACGCTGTGATAACGGGCCAAGACAATCCGACATCCCTGATTTGTGATTGGAGCGGTCCCGACATCCTTCAGAACCATTTGCCTGCTAGACTGCTTAATGGTGAAGCCGGGGTGACCTGTCTAGAGGATAAGAAAGATATGAACATGATAGGTGCAGACCTACCCTCTGAATGACTCCTATAAGATAATTTCATACACAAAACTGCTATCAGCTGATGAAAGCATCATACCCTAATTTGGCAAACATGGCTACAAACAGTTTATTAGGGACAAACCAGTCCAGTTTGGGTACAAGATATGGAGCCTTGCTTGAGCCTTAGGGTACATGTTTGACATGGAGCCCTGTTGCAGAGTCCACAAACATCTTCTTGAAACTAGCTGAGGACAGGACCCGAGTGTAGCACATCGTCTGGTGGAACAGGCAGAAGCTTGTCCAGGATTCTCATTACTGCATTACAACCTTTTAACCTCATTGATTAAATGACCAAAGGAGGTTATAGGTCTATTGGCACAGTGAGACAGAGATGTTTACATGATGTGCCATTGTATCTTTATGTATCTGAAACTGTTCTATACAAACCTGTAACCATGCCTTCTTATACCAGGTTTTGCACGTTATTGTTATTCTTATTTTTTCCGTGTGTAAAAAGGCCAAATTAGACAATGTGTGGGAATTTAGACCAGCAACAATTATTGCCGGGTATAAAACATCTATTTATACTAACATATTCATCATCAAATAAATAAATAAGTATTATTTATCAGGGGTGTCTAGGGATTGAAATGCATGCACTTATTTTGTAGGGACACATTTGGGATTAAACCGATTAAAACTTAATATTTAGCTTACTAACTAAGAATGTAGTAAACAATGTTTAATTTTTTGTAGACTAAATAGTTGTTTGATAAGCTAAATGTTTAGTTTGGAGCTAAATATTTGATTTATAAAGTAAATATTTTGTTTTTTACACCTTCATATTGTCAATAGATCAGTGTTTTTAAAGCCTGCTCCTCAAGGCACACTGCCCTGCATGTTTTGGATGTTTCCCTCCTTCAGCACACCTGATTTCAACTGATTGCTGACTAACAGGGTTTTGTTGAACTGCAATCATCTGAAGCAGGTGTGTTAAAGCAGGGGCACATCTAAAATATGCAGGGTGGTGTGCCTTGAGGACCAGAGTTGGGAAACACTGTAATACATCAAACAGTTGGAAATGCATTAAATTTGAAAACTTCTCATAGTGCCCTCCAAACATTACTGCCCTCCTGGTGAAGATGCATAAAAAATTGCAACAGCATAATCTCACACGAAATTTGAAAAATCTCAACTTTTATTTGAGCACATTTAATCAGTGGAGAAGATGTTCCATTTTAGGGAATAATTGTAGCCTATAGCAAATTCAATCAAGTGGTGCTTGTAACTGTGCATTGTTGAACCCCACTGAATAGATTATGATGTTGCTATAAATTATGATTTCTTGAATGCTTTTTACAGTTTTTTTCACTCCTGGATGCAAAGAACTGTGTGACTAAAAGGTGAACAGAGGTGTGTCAGTGGAAAAAGTCAGACAGTGGACCCCCGCCTATTCACGGTTCAGTATTCCTGGATTTTTCTGAGCAACATAACTCCAAATTATTTGCAGATTTTTTTAAATTTTCATAGAGTTTATGTAAAATATTCCAATGAAAACGCAGCTTGTGAAGCTGAAATACCTAGGTACAATGCCGTTTGCAAAGCAGCTGATCCAGGAGTGTCATTATCATTTTCATAGCCATCTATATTTACTTTATTAAAGGCTTACTAAAAATGGGTCAGGAACTACAGTGTAACCACATCTATTCGTGGTTCACTATTTGTGGATTTTTCTGTGGAAAGGGATTCCAAATTATGTGGAGGAAACCCGGCTATTTGCAGATTTTTCAGTTGAGTATAACTAAAACATTCGAAAGAAACGGCAGCTTGGGTGCTGAAATACTCCGGCGCAATACTACTTTACATGCTATTGACTGATTGACTGTACGCCCAATTGTAGGGTAAAGGAAGACTGTAGATGTCCCACTAGCCACTGTGCGTATTGATGCATATTATGGTATATTGGTGTTTGAACTATTAAAATAGGCAGTTATTAGCATTTTTAGAGGGGGTTTCAAGTATTTGCAGATTCCAGCTATTCGCGAGTGGCTGCACTCCCTAAGCCCTGCGAATACCGGGGTCCACTGCATATCAGAACAGTTTAAAATCGCATCTTTTGATGAGTATTTGCTGACCAAGACTACAATTTACTGACAGCACCCCCGAGAGCTGTGTGACTATCACAAAAGCAAATCCGTTAAATTTTCTTAAATATAAAATTTAAATAAAAAATAAAAAAAATAAAAACTATTTAAAAATAAACTAAATATTTAAATAAATATATTTTCTGTTTATTTGATTTTAAAATTGAAAAAGCTATTTATTGCAGGCTTTTTTGTATAAAGTGAAGATCATGATTCAAATATTTCTAAAGCTTTTTGTTAAAAAGCCACCAATTTATGCAAAATATCTTACAATAACGGTTTGTTTTGATTGTTTACCCAATAATTATGTGAGTAAATATTGCAAACAGGAGGCCAGATGGGCATAATAACACAATTATTTTTTTCACCCTTTGTGTGCTCACAGCTCAAAGACTGTTGGACTGGAAATTATACTTTTCTCATTTAAGTAAACAGCACTTACTATGCAAAAACAACTTTAACTTGTCTTCCTGTTTCAAAAGAGTAGAAACAGTCACAGCATCACAGCAGGGGTCATTGGGACATGGGATACAGAATTTGGTTGTCCATTTATAAAGTTGGAATTTAGATGTTCTGTAACCCATATTTAAATAACTCTCCTGCTGGGTCTTCAGTTCTTCGGCTTAATAAGGTGGATACAACCCTGCATGTTTTTATGAGAACCATTAGAGGTGTGTGTGTGTGTGTGTGTGTGTGTGTGTGTGTGTGTGTGTGTGTGTGTGTGTGTGTGTGTGTGTGTGTGTGTGTGTGTGTGTGGGTGGGGGTATCAGGAGATGAAAAAAAGAGCAAAAAAGTATCGTAGCCAATTGCATATTGATAGTTGTGCTCCTACAGTGTTCTGAGGTTGGAGAAAGGTCTGATAGATTCCCCCAGAAGAAAGGAAGAAAGTCTCCCAATAAATCCAGGAACAGGCAGGGATCCAGCTTCTTTAATGATTGAAGACTAGCTGCTTGTGTTTGAGCCACTTGCAGAGAAAAAGAACAGTTCAGAACGGTCTGATAGCTGGTGTACAAAGTTAGATTTTTAGGAACCAATACCACTGGAGGTTTTTAAACAAATATTGAGACTTTTACATTGACTACACATTTGAAGTGCTGGCTTTTGAGAATCCTTTAATTCTGGGGGGGGTGGAGAGAGATCTGGAAATGTTGAAGGGAACCTAAGACATACACATAAGCAATTTTTAAACTCAGAAATTTAAGATCTCCTTAAATATATGAAAGGCATGACATTTGTGGAACATCAAATTGATTTGATGTGCTCCTTTAGTAGTGCACATGTATTGGGATCAAGAATGTGGAATTGAAAGTATGCGGCTGTGTCGGCCCTATTCTTACTTGATGTCTGCTTTCATTTTATTTACATCAGCAAGGAACACCCGACCATCTGGGAATTTCCCTGGTTGTCAGTTCCTAGTGTTTATTATATTTTGCCCTTTTTGTTCAATAAATCAACATCGTCTTACCTGTTTGCATCTGGGTCCTATCTGCAAAACCTGACAATAACTTGACCATCCAGGGTGCCTCTCGCCCAATGAACGTTAGAGATGGGTATCAGACAGGGGTTGGGTTAACCAAATATTTTCCGTATTTGACCGATGAGGGAAAAATCTGAAGCCCAGTCGTCCTTTTGACAGATTAGTATTCACACCTCTGAATCCTTGGTGCAAACACATAGACATTTTTAACTTTGTATGAAGTTCAGGTAACTAAATCAATGGAAAGCGCATCTGAGCATCATCTCGGACCTGGAGACTGTACTCAATGCATCTCGCTATCCAGGAGCTGACAGCACAATGAAAAGCTCAATGCAGAACATTCAGGCCACCGCAGGGGAAAGGTTTATAATTAACACATGTAGCCTATTAATCTGCTCAATGTATGATGGCAGGATGTGGATTCTCTGTTCGGATCAAATATTACTTACAATGAATAGAAATTAAATACTACTGGATATGTCATTATTATTTTTTCAAAATTTGACGGACAAAAATAAATTATGAATGGATTTTTTTTTTTTACCCCATCAGTCAAAATGACAAAACTTGTAGCACAACATCTGATATCAGACCCAGCAAGCATTAGCAGGTGTAGATAATGTACTGATGGATAAAACTCATCATGCAATTTATATCATTTTAAATTATTAGGTTCTAATTTAGTAAATCTGGCTTGAGCAAAACGTAATGTAATAATGACTTAAAAAGGCTGAAATTAGAAGAGAGATTCACTGGATCAGTGTTTTCCTACCCTGATAAACAGGCTTTTGCTGAACTGCAATCATCTGAAGCAGGTGTGTTTTTGCAAGCAAACATCTAAAATATGCAGGGCACTGTGCCTGTAGTAGCAGGCTTGAAAAACACCTCATTAAATTATTTCAGTGAATTTTGTAATATGGACAGAGAAGAAGAAGGAACATTGTAAAGACAAAATAAAATGAAAAACCAACTCTTTAATTTGCATCAACAACTTTTCTTCTGTAATGAGCAGCGATTCACAATCTGAGTTAATAAACCCTAATGAGAAAGAGTTTTATTGTTTATACAATTTCACAGTAACAAATTATACATTAAACTTTTTTCCAAATGCATCATGACAAATATATGTAATTGTAATCCAAATATTAAAGATGTCATTTTAAGCAGTTACTGGTAAATCAATGGTTTAATCAAAGCTCAGCCCTCTTGATGAGATAATTGGGACATATCTGCAAACATTGATTGGAAACAAGCCCATGTCTTTCTCTGGTTAATTGAGTCTAAAAAAGAAATTAGTTTATGATTAAATTGGAAAGAGAACTGATAGAAAAACGAAGACAAGAATCTTCTATGTGCTCTCTTTGGCGATAAATAATAACTAAATCTTTCCCTTTTCTTTACTTTAATGACAAAAAGCAAGGTTTTCTCGTCTTGTGCAGTTATTTTTTTTCCAAACAACATGCACTAATATTTCCACAGGCGTTCATTCTGTCTGAGATGAAGGGTGCCCTAAATTTGTTGGCCAATCTAGAAAGGTTCCATCTTACAATGAATTTATAATATGATTTATACCTCTGTGACTTTCAGTCATTGCTCTTTTTGATGTGTGCAGAGAGTCACGAGGTCGTCCACAACGGTCTCACAGAAGTTTGTGAAAGAGTCAGTTTGATCTATTTTTCATTTCCTGGGACATCACTTTCTGCTCTTTAATATTAGTGTTATTTTTTTAAGGCCAATCAGACAGTTGGCCTGCAGAATGGAGCTGGATCCAACCAGATCAGGTAAAACTAACAATCAGCAATTTCAACAGTTTCAGAGAGCACTAAAACAGTTGTGCACAACTGTCAACAGTGTCACTGACTTAATCCACCTTCAAAGCCATTAAAATGTAACTTCAAATACATCCTTCCTGTTCGGTTGTTTGGAAGCATTATGTTTTGCTATAAGAAGCAATGTGCTCTGGCTCAGGTTTTAAACTGTTGTTGTGTGTGAGGATAAAGTTATCCTGTATATGCTGTGGAAAACATCAAGACCTGCCTTGAAAATTGCAGGAGTGCATCTTAAAAACAGCATGCACACATGGTGTCCTGAAATCTCTGCACTGTGGTGCAAAGAGGAAAACAGCTTTTGAAGTTGTTCCAGGCCTTTTTCAGCAGCACAATTTTAACAATTTACCTTTAGACTGAGTTTAGTCGGGGAAGAACAGAATTCCTTTAAAGCCGTATAAGATTCCCGCAGGAAGAGATGGGAGAGGGGCTGAAAGGATACAGTCATGTTATTTTAATGTCAGCATTACAGTCATGTTCAATAAATTAGAGTGTTATTGAAAAGTTCATTTACTTCAGTGACTGGGTTCACTAAGTGAAACATATTATGTAGATTTATTAGACACAGACTGATGTTTTAAAGCCTTTTTTGTTATTAGGCTGCAATAATGCAGAGAAACAAGTAAATATTTGTTGAATATTCAACCTTTTGGGTCTAAAGATAACACACTGAATCCAAGACTGTCCCAAATGTATAAGGTACCCTTATTTGTTTGTATTTTACTTTCATTTTGCCATACCTTGCTATACCTTCATCCATCCATTCAGCATGCAATCTCTCCTCTACAACCATTTAATACTGTACCTGCAGGGTTGTGGAGGGCTAGTGCTAATCTCCAGCTGTCAGTAGACAACAGGCCAGTACAGGGGCCAGGCCAGTCCAGGCTTGCCAATCCGTTACAGAGCAAGACAACCATTCAACAGTCATTTCAATTCAATCATACATACATAACAGCTAATCCTTCAGGTCATTATTCCAATCATTTTAAATGTTTTCTGGCTAAGGAAACCCAACAGATAGTGTCGAGTCATTGACTTGCAGCATTACTTCCTCCTGAACGAACATGTAGAAACAATAAACAGTCGCCTGGGTTGTGTCGTTGAATTCACAGCAATCCCTCATATTGAGCAAGCATGTAGCATCAGTGAAGAGGAAAAACTCCCCTTGAACAGGAAGAAACCTCCAGTTGTAATAACAGCAAAAAATGCAATTGGAGAGTAGTAGAAGAGAAAAGTAGCAGAGTGAAGAAAAGTGGTCAGTCTGTCTTCCAACAAGTCTAAACCTATAGTAGCCTAACTACAGAGACAGCTCAGGATGACCTATCCCGTTTGAATGAAAAATGAGAGAGGCGGAGCCAGGAAGAACCGTCTGTCTGGACTGCATTCCCCCCCAACCGGCTTAGGCTGTCTGCGACTACCCCTCCCCCACTCCACCACTCATCCAACAACTGGCCAACATCTATCTGTTTTTAACTATAAGCTTAATCAAAGAGGAATGTTTTAATCCTGGTCTTAAAAGTAGAAGTGACTAAAACTGGGAGCTGATTCCACAGGAGAGCATCCTGATACCTAGAAGATTTCCCTCCCATTCTACTTTTAGAACTCCTAGGAACCACCAGTAAACCTGCAGTCTGATGCCTTGTCCACACGTAGCCGGGTATCACACAAAACTAAGATATTGTTCTACGATTTGGCCGGTCATCCATACGAAAATGCAGATTAACTGCACCGAAAATGAATCTTTTTGAAAACTTGGGCCAAAGTGAAGATCTGCGTTTTCTCTTTTTGGCTCCGCAACATCACTTTCCACGCCAAAAATGCTCAGACATCATTTGTGCGACCTGCGTTTACATTTAGAAACAGAATTTATGCCCTCAGAGATGTGGTGGCATCATTGATTATCCAAGCGCTTTTTGTTAGCTTGTTTTTGCAAGCTCAATTAGTGCTCTATGTAGAAGTTAGAACATAGAAAGTTACTCTGAGTGGATAGGATTTGAGGGAACTACTTCCCCCTACAGGTTTGGCATGTCTATGAATGTGCTTAACAATGCACTTATGCGGTTACGTGTGGACGGAGATTTTTTTTTTAAACGCGGTGGTGAGAATATTTGTTTATTAAAAAAAAAAAAAGCTATGTGTGTACGTGGTCTGAGAGCGACGTGCTCTGTTAGAAACATGTGGAACAATCAGATCTCACACACTAATACGAATACTCAAAGCCAAACTAATATGACCAGTTAACCTATGTTATGTAATGTTGTTTTTGGGATATTAGTTGGGATATATTATTCCTACAGGGTGCACAAAGTTGTTTTACGGGGGTCTGATTCTGCAGGGCATGTGAAAACACTTAGCAACAGTAATCAATCAAGAAGAGTGTAGTACATCACGCGTTGCCTTTTGTGAAGAACCATGGACCATGATTCTGTGAAAAAAATGTTGTGGGGCGGGGGTTCATGCTCTGGTTCAATAAAAGCTATGTGGAGATGCAGAAAGATTGCTCAGTTGATCGCTGAGCCCGTCTGCAGACGTTCTTCCATAGCAGAATTCATAACTGTTGTCTGTTCCTTCTTATTGCTCCTTTTTATAGAAATGAACGAACACGCTGGAAGGTGAAACAAGAGCATGAGAGTTCCTATCCTGAGAGAGTCAGAAAATCAAATTGGTGTCTGTTCTTTTAAAGGAGGCCTTAGCTTAGATTGACAAAAATCACTAACTCCGTAGACTTCTTGACTTATTTCCAAGGGTTTCTGTTGGATATTAGCTACCTTTCCACACAGCATACAAACTGTGCAACCAGCAAAATTAATCAGGACAGTGTTTTCATCAGCTTGATTTTAGAGTGTTGGTGATGATCTCTATAATTCAGACTAAAATAAGAATGTAGGATGTTCCTACAAAGCTCAAATCTTGATCGTTTTTAGACATACAAGTGAAACTCAAAAAATTGATTATTGTGCAAAGGTTAATTTATTTTAGTAATTCAACTTAAAAGGTGAAACTGATCAATGATATAGACTAATCACATGCAAAGCAAGATATTTCAAGCCTTTGTTATAATTTTGATTATTATGGCTTACAGCTTATGAAAACTACAAATTCAAAATATCAGAAAATTAGAATATTACATGAAATCAAGAAAACAAGGATTTTAAATAGAGAAATTTCAGACCTCTGAAAAGTATAATCATGCAAATGTACTCAGTACTTGGTTTGGGCCCCTTTTGCGTCAATTACTGGCATGGATGCTATCAGCCTGTGGCAATGCTGAGGTGTTCTGGAAGACCAGGATGCTTCAATAGCAGCCTTCAGCTCTTCTGGATTGATTCTCTATGGGGTTCAGGCCAGGCGAGTTTGCTGACCAATCAAGCACAGTAATCCCACGGTCATTGAACCAGGTTTTGGTACTTTTGGCAGTGTGGGCAGGTACCAAGTCCTGCTGGAAATTGAAGTCAGCATCTCCATAAAGCTCATCTGTGGAAGGAAGCATGAAGTGCTCCAAAATTTTCCTGGTAGATGGCTGCTTGACAATAGGAACAGGACATTTGAAGCCCGTGTCCAGAATCTGTATGTGTGGGGTGGCTCTTGAGGCACTAACTCCAACCTCAGTCCACTCCTTGTGAAGGTCCCCAACACTTTTGAATGGCCTTTTTCTTACAATCCTCTTCAGGCTGCAGTCATCCCTTCTGCTTATGCACCTTTTTCTTCCACACTTTCCCCTTCCACATACATTTATATTAATGTGTTTTGATACAGCACTTTGGGAACATCCAACTTCTTATCCAATGACCTTTTGAGTCTTTCCCTCCTTATGGAGGGGGTCAATGATGGTTTTCTGCACAACCGTCAGGTCAGCAGTCTTCCGTATGATTGTGATTCCTACTGAACCAGACTGAAAGACCATTTAAAGGCCCAGGAACCCTTTGTAGGTGTTTTAGAATAATTAGATGATTACAGTCCCTTTGACACTTTGAGCTTAAAATGTTGAACCTTTTCACAATATTCTAATTATCTTAGATTTTGAATTTGGGTATTTCATAAGCTGTAAGCAATAATCATGAAAATTATAACAAATAAAGGCTTAAAATATTTCGCTTTGCATGTAAGGAGTCTATCTCATATATTAGTTTCACCTTTTAAGTTAAACAACCGAAATAAATTAACTTTAGCACGATAATCTAATTTTTCGAGTTTCACCTGTAAAACCATTTTGTGGATTGTAAACATCAGACGTTCACTCAAAGAAAACTGCACATGTTGCAATCCAGACACTTCCCTGTCACCCAAAATGAGAGATAAGCATTGGTCACAGGAGGTTGTTTCATTCAGCAAGTGAGATTATACTGGAGGCACATCATATGACTGCCTTTTTGAGGGCAAACAGCCTCAATGAGGGCCTCCACAGTCACAGCTGGCCAGCGTTCCTCTGCCTCTGGGCTTAAAAAAATGCTCTGTTTGGGCGGAACACTGTAAACAACCTTATCAACTTCCCCACAAGGTTTAAACATGGTCTATTTTTTACTTCTCTTCAGTAAATGTTAAACAAATGATCAAACTGGCTATTTTGTCAGATCTAGGTGTAAATTATTCATGCAGGATCCTTTTTTTTTGCTTTTAAAGCAGTGAAAGTTTTAGTCGGTTCAAAGCACCGCGGGAAGACACATTAACTCACTCTCCTCTGATGCATCTCTTAAAGGTTGCACGACTCAAAGATCATCTCAATCAACTGGGAAAGTGAATATGAATCAATCCTCTCAGACTTTTGCATCAAATTAGTTTATGTAAAAGATTTCACCTTCTTTAACCCAAATATGATTTCAATTAGGCAGTTAACTGAGCAGTAAATTATTTTTATGCCGATTAAATAATAAAAATCACTCAGGTTGTCAAGATTTATGAAACACCATTTCTTACAGCCTCTGATTATTTAACTGTGAAGTTATTGACTGTTAATACAGATGTGTACAGACAACAGGCTTTAAAAAAAACAATTTGATCATTTATTTGATTAGTTTGAGAAGAAAAACTTTAGGGAAGGTTGAAATAGTCCCAACCCTGGCACCCATAATACCTAAGCCTATCTGATCCAAAAATTGCATACACATATCAAAATATGTAAATTTTTTGGAACAGCATGTGCTGGTGTCCTACTAAAGATACCATTTGTGGGAATTATTAGAATGGTGAAATATCACAGAAAAGGTTAATACAGATGGCAAATAGAATGATTCTAACAAAGCTCTAAAAATCTATCCATTCATAATAAATTTAGATTGTCTCTAAAATACAGCAAAAACCAAAACAATTTGTGACAGAAGGTAAGGCAAGGCAATTTTTTTGTATAGCACACTTTCAACAACAAGGTAATTCAAGGTGCTTTACATGATTAGGGGATAAAATAAAAATAGCAATAAAACACAGACAAGGCATATAAAGTTAAAACAGCAATAAAGCAAGAAGTACACACAAAAGATATGATACATGAAAACATTACTCAAAGGCAGCTCTAAACAGATACTTAGTTGTGATTTAAAAGAACTCCGTGTTTAAGCAGCTTTGCAGTTGTCTGGAAGTTTGTTCCAGATTAGAGGAGGATAGAAAGTGAAAGCTGCTTCTCCATGTTTGGTTCTGATTCTAGGGATGTTGAGTAGACTGGAATTAGAGGACCTGAGTGGTCTGGTGGGGGTTGGTATAGTAACAGTAGGTCTTCAACATACTTTGATGCTAAGCCATTCAATGATTTATAAACTAGTAAAAGTATTTTGAAGTCTATTCTCTGAGTTACAGGGAACCAGTGTAAGGCAGAGATGCTCACAAGTCTCTGAGCTAGAGTCCAAGTCAAGTCTCAAGTCTCTTTAGTATATTAAGTCTCTGGTTATAAGTGTCGCATCATCACCTACAGTGATCCATCCAACACTGCATGGCTATGTATAAGGAATTCAAAGCATGTAATATGTCATTATGACTCCTTTATCTATTTGCATGTTTTAAATAGCGTAAAAAAGAAAAACGAAACACAGTATGTGACGGTCGGTGTTGATTTATTTAATTTTTTTGGTTGGTGTTGAATCTGTGGCGGTCGGAGTTTAATCTGTGGCGCACCGCCACAGATTGGTCTATGTGTGGAAAACACTGACGTGGGCAGGTTATAGGTAAGGGTGGGAGGGGAGCGAGCTCATCAGTTGTTTCCTAAAAATAAACATTGTTCACAAGTCCCGCAGCTCGAGTCCGAGTTGAGTCTGAAGTCTTTCGAGGACGGGTCTCAAGTCAAGTCTGAAGTCACTGTGTGTGCGACTTAAGTCTCAAACTTGAGTCCCCATCTCTGGTGTAAGGACTTTAGAACTGGGGTGATGTGCTCTACTTTCCTGGTTCTAGTGAGGAACACAAGCAGCATCGTTCTGGATCAGCTGCAGCTGTCTGACTGACTTTTTAGGCAGACCTGTGAAGATGCTGTTGCAGTAATTAATCCGACTAAAGATAAATGGATGGATGAAAACTGGCAACTGAAATCACAATGCTTTAACAGCTGCTACTCTGCTATTTAAGCTCTTTATTTCTGCAACCAATGGTTTTATTTTATTGAATGACCCTTCGTTGAATTTTTTAGAGCCAATAGAATGAAGCCATCCTCACCATTGGGAGATTACCAATACTGTCAACCCAAAAAGCTTAAGCAGACTGTTTGGAAGTGTAGACTGCTCTCAACAAAAGTAAAAAAAAAAATCTGGGTCCTAATTCCGAATTTCTGAATGGTTTGAGTACTACATCTGGCCATGAGTTACAAAGCCAGATATCTTTGGCTTCTATCTTCTCGATACTTTAGGATTGAGTGTTGTAACACATATTTTTAAAATCTGTGGAGTCTCAGTTTTTGTTTGAAATGTATTTTGTCCATCCAGCATAAAATCTTGTAGCAGTAAAGCCAGAAATGAGAAGACTGGATTGACTAGGAGATGATTTATGAAGTTTGATATATAATGATTTAGTTGTTATGTTAGCTGTGTTAAGGACATCCTAAAATGGACTGGGTGGTTTTGTAGCTCAAGCTCTCCTGTTGAATTTGATGTGCAACAGGACTAAACTATTTGGTGATAAGTACATTGTGCATTATGTTCGCTACGTGCTTCTAAAAGTCCCCCAATTGGGAGATTTTAGGGTTGAAATGGTGAACTTTTCTGGGAAACCTTTCCAGATGGTCGACGAGTGCTTATGGGAATGTTTTACCATTCTTCCAAAAGTGGATTTATGAGTTCAGAGCCTCATATCATCTTCATATCAAAAGTTTTTTGCTGATAACGTTGGCCTGCTTTGAACAGATGATTAGCACTTCCAAATACTTTGAAATTATTAATAAATGTGAACGATTTCTCAGCTGATTGTTTCTTTAACCATTTATGGAGCATGCGGAGTCTGCTAAATCTTTCATCATGGTATGCTAAGTTCAGGGGGACAGTAGGGGTAGATTTATTGCCCGGTTCCCTCAAATATCAAATATCTGTAATAATCAGTGGGGGGAAGCTCCCAGGCTTATTGACTCTAGTCCCAGGGGTTTGGTGTAGTCTAAGTTTAGGTGTTAATTGTGTCACAAATTTGATTTGCTCATTCAGTCTGTCTGTAAAGTTTCTAAATGGAGACACATTTTATGTGGCTGAGTCACAGGAAGATGAAGACTTAATCTCTGATGGTTGTTTATCTGTTCGGTCTTGTGGTGTCATCATGACTTGGTGTTTTTGTTCTCTGATATCCATGGGCGCCTCAAGGTCAGCTTTTGGGAGCAAGTGTTTTGCTTTCTGATTTTGATAAGAAAAATGTTTGCTGCTAACAGCCTTACTCCGGCCTTGTTAAGATAACGTTGGCCTGCTTTGAACAGATGATTAGTACTTCCAAATACTTTGAAATTATTAATAAATGTGAACGATTTCTCAGCTGATTGTTTCTTTAACCATTTAGGGAGCATGCGGAGTCTGGTAAATATTTAATCATTCCCTTCAGGGACTGGTCCGCTGATGAGGATGTTTACGTTAAGTCCATCAAGTCTCTGTAGGAGATCAGAAAAGTCTCTCTTCAGAATCTCTGAATGTCTCATCGCGATATCTGCTGATCCAGCGTGAATGACGAGCTTTTCCAAAGTAGGATGTTGGTCCGAGATGCTCTGGATTTTTTCTGATATTTCGCTCACTGTATTTTTGTAGCAGCTATAAACTTTGGTGTTCTTGCTACAAAAAGCCTCAATTCCATTAATTGATCCGTCTTGTATGATAACAATCTTTGCTGGGGGGGCTCTTACTTTGTTATGTGTGCGTTTGATGCGGCTGGGTTTCTCCTGGTGGCTTTGACTGGTCCCGGGGGCTGCATCATCTTTCGGGGAACTCAAGGCTGCGAATCTGTTTTTCAGCAGGATTCCAGGTGGAGAAATAACTCTTGTTTTTGGCTGGAACCTATTTTGTTTACTTTTAGCAGAAGCGGCAGGTCTGGGTTCAGAGCTTTCTCTGTGCTGGAGTTTCTTTTGTTTTTTCTTCCTCGGAGATCAGGCTGGGGTTCCGTGTATTTTAAAGCTGGCCAGTCTTTATTAGAGTGCGGAGTTCTGCCGGTAAGACATCTGTTTTTTGTCCTGTGTTCTCTGTGACACGGTTAGACAGATGTAACACCAGGCTGATAGGCTGTTCCCTTTGTGTATTCAACGGTAAAGTTGTGTCGTTTCCATAATCAGCGTGGAGATCAAAATTAATTTCCAGACGACGTAGCTTCGTTTCAATGCCCTCAATTCTGTGGAGCAGTTTTTCAAAATCCTCAGCTGAGCAAAAAGCCATGTTGATAAGTCCATAGAAAAGTAATCTAAGAGGAGATCCGGTCCAATACAGTAACTCCAGGGGCTGGGTAGATAAAGTAACTAAGAAATGGTGAACGGATAAAGTGAACGGATCTGGAGAGAGACAGAGAGCAGCTGCTCCTCCTTCAGCCATGCAGAAACTCACCAACCTGGATTCGAAGATAGAACCTTACTGCTTTGTGACAACTTTTTTCTGCATGGAGCCCATGAAATTTAGTCCAGATCCCTCTAAAAAACGTTTTGGTTTAGGCTTCCTATGCACGCCAAATTCAGTGTCAGATCTACTGACTAAGAAAACGTAGAGATAGTGTCTCTTTTCTGTTGTGGAATTAATATTTAACAAATCAGGTTTCAAACTGTTTAAAATAACTACATTCATTCTTGACCTCTGTGGGTCAGTCTAAAATATTGAGAAGTTGCCCCTTTGAGAACTTTGAATGGAAATTCTCAAATTAGACGCAAACTTTTTCAGGGAAACAAGATCTTATCTTACTCCTGCCTGACGTAAGGGATCTGGATGCTGCCTACAAATTCAGCTTCAAAGACACAGGCTGTTCCCACTTCTTTCAATATTAAAGTAAATGTTGGATTTGAGTCCTCTGTTCTGCTTATTGAAAACAACCAATGAGATTATTTAGCTGTTACTCGTGAGATATAATTCACCACAAATACAGGTCCTTGTCAAAAAATTTGCATATTGTGATTACGTTCATTCTTTTCCATAATGTAATGATAAAAATTCAACTTTCATATATTTTAGATTCATTGCACACCAACTGAAATATTTCAAGTCTTTTATTGTTTTAAAACTGATGATTTTGGCATACAGCTCATAAAAACCCAAAATTCCTATCTCAAAAAATTAGCGTATTTCATCCGACCAATAAAAGAAAAGTGTTTTTAATACAAAAAAAGTCAACCTTCAAATAATTATGTTCAGTTATGCACTCAATAATTGGTCGGGAATCCTTTTGCAGAAATGACTGCTTCAATGGAGCGTGGCATGGAGGCAATCAGCCTGTGGCACTGCTGAGGTGTTATGGAGGCCCAGGATGCTTCGATGGCGGCCTTAAGCTCATCCAGAGTGTTGGGTCTTGCGTCTCTCAACTTCCTCTTCACAATATCCCACAGATTCTCTATGGGGTTCAGGTCAGGATAGTTGGCAGGCCAATTGAGCACAGTAATACCATGGTCAGTAAACCATTTACCAGTGGTTTTGGCACTGTGAGCAGGTGCCAGGTCGTGCTGAAAAATGAAATCTTCATCTCCATAAAGCTTTTCAGCAGATGGAAGCATGAAGTGCTCCAAAATCTCCTGATAGCTAGCTCCATTGACCCTGCCCTTGATAAAACACAGTGGACCAACACCAGCAGCTGACATGGCACCCCAGACCATCACTGGCTGTGGGTACTTGACACTGGACTTCAGGCATTTTGGCATTTCCTTCTCCCCAGTCTTCCTCCAGACTCTGGCACCTTGATTTCCGAATGACATGCAAAATTTGCTTTCATCCGAAAAAAGTACTTTGAACCACTGAGCAACAGTCCAGTGCGGCTTCTCTGTAGCCCAGGTCAGGCGCTTCTGCCGCTGTTTCTGGTTCAAAAGTGGCTTGACCTGGGGAATGCGGCACCTGTAGCCCATTTCCCGCACACGCCTGTGCACGGTGGCTCTGGATGTTTCTACTCCAGACTCAGTCCACTGCTTCCGCAGGTCCCCCAAGGTCTGGAATCGGTCCTTCTCCACAATCTTCCTCAGGGTCCGGTCACCTCTTCTCGTTGTGCAGCGTTTTCTTCCACACTTTTTCCTTCCCACAGACTTCCCACTGAGGTGCCTTAATACAGCACTCTGGGAACAGCCTATTCATTCAGAATTTCTTTCTGTGTCTTACCCTCTTGCTTGAGGGTGTCAATGATGGCCTTCTGGGCAGCAGTCAGGTCGGCAGTCTTACCCATGATTGCGGTTTTGAGTAATGAACCAGGCTGGGAGTTTTTAAAAGCCTCAGGAATCTTTTGCAGGTGTTTAGAGTTAATTAGTTGATTCAGATGATTAGGTTAATAGCTTGTTTAGAGAACCTTTTCATGATATGCTAATTTTTTGAGATAGGAATTTTGGGTTTTCATGAGCTGTATGCCAAAATCATCAGTTTTAAAACAAAGACCTGAAATATTTCAGTTGGTGTGCAATGAATCTAAAATATATGAAAGTTTATTTTTTATCATTACTTTATGGAAAAGAATGAACTTTATCACAATATGCAAATTTTTTGAGAAGGCCCTGTATATATATTTGTTACTTCAATGAATTTATGCGTAACTAAGCCAATTTCAAACTTAATTGTTGTGCCACAGATAGGTAGGCTTTGGCTATGAATAATTATAAATAATTGCTTAGGACAACTATTAATCAGAATAATAATTTTATGTAAAAATTATCACATTTAAGGGCACCACCTGGATTCCAGGAATATCAATAGCTAAATTGTTCAGTCTCAGTTTGTGTTTATGATTACCTGCCTGATAAGGCTGAGGTAATTAAACAATAGATGAAGGAATAAGTTCTTGGCATTCCTGAACAGCAAGTTACTATACATGTAGGTGAAATAACAACAATGGTTTTCCAAAATACAAGAGTTTATTACAAAAAGAATTCACTTTCAGTTAACATACTTTAATCAACAAACTCACCAAACTAGTAACACACAACTAAACCACTAAGAAAAGAATAATGATAATAAAACTCACACTCAGAAGTAAAACAGTAAAAGCAATACAAATGCACAGAAATAGAAACAACAATAAATTGATAATGATATCACAGTTCAGAATGAATATGTTTGCTCAAAAACCAAGGCTTGTATTGAACAGTGTTGGGAATAAGGCTAAGTTAGTTTTAAACTAATTGCGATTAGTTTAAGACTAATCAGCACATTCTGGTTTGTTTTCAAACCACCAATTCACAATGCAAAGCAGAAGTGAAGAAAAACATTGTTTGGAAGAAGCAATGTTTCATTAAACCATTCGCTGAATTAGAAATCCATAACCTTTAGATAATTGATTCTATTTAATGGATCGGTCACCGCATTGATTGATCTAATTTAATATTTAGACTTTATGTTGACGTTAACGGCAGTACCAATTATGTCGATCTAATTTAGTATTTTGACTTACCAAGAAGGCGGTCTCAAAAATGACTTAAAAGATTAGTTTTAGTGTTTAAACTATCCGTTTTAAAGTCAATCTCTATTTTGAATAGCATTAACGGCAGTCTTTATTGTTCATGAATAAAACGCCGTCAATGGCGGGTCCACGTGGTTCGCTATAGCATGTAGCTTACAGCTAACTCACGTGGCACTGCTTAAAGTCGCGCTGGATCATTTATTAAACATCAAACAAAGGAAAACTGTTGGATTGAGTAACTCAGGTTGCAGGATATAAAACGATTTTCCATCGGAAACCTCGAAAATCACTGTTTAAACCTCCAGGCCGCCCGGCCTGTTTGTACCCAAACAATAAATGAAATCTTACACAAAGTAGCAAATCACAGTGAAACAAACAACCCTTAAATCTTGTTTAAACTAACCTAATCTCGCCTCTGCCCAGACAGACCTTATCGAACGGTTAAAGTTCTCCAAGTCCCTCCGTGGATGATGGGCGAAGCTAACACAACGTTAGCCGGCAGGCTAGCAATAGCTGCGGTCGGTTAGCAGCGGTAGGCCGTATGGCTGTTGTAGCGTAGCAGCCATGGAGCTGGAACGTCGTTGTCCTCTCCCGCTTGCTTAAACAGCGATCAGCTCTACCCTCTTTCACTGAAAGTACCTCAGTCCGCAGCTTCCAGCACAGCGTTCATCTTACATAAGCTCCGTCGGCGGTAGATGTAACGGCTGTAGTCTGGACTCTGCTCTGCGGCAACAGTAGCTGGTTAGCAGTTCGCTTCCTCACGGTAGCATCTGAAATTCAGAGAGTTTCTGTAGGGCTCAGGGCAGAACAGTGGGGTTTGTCTCAAGACACTGGGTTTGCGATTCACCTGATTGAACAACAGTCTTGTTGTCCTTGAAGTGGGTTCCTCCCAGAGCTCGCGTCTTTTCCCTCGCCAGCGAAGGAAAGATGGATCTCTCCTGGCGCTGTTTGGCTGAACGCCAGAACTGGAGAGGGCGTGAAAATTGGTGGCGGTGCCTTATATAACCTCTGGTCCTCTTCTTCTCCTGTCGGAGCTAGAATGTGGGTTAGCGCCACCCAATGGCTGTGTGTCCGCAACATAATGAATGGCCTTTTTTGTCATAGAAGGGTTTAGCTACAGTTTGTGACCATATCTAAACACTTAGAGCACTGTCTTCATTAGGATGAGTCTTGATGCATTTCATTCAACTCAGAAATGCCATTACACATCAGCATACTGTGACTAACAAGAAAATTAGCATTCTTTAAGCTTGAGCGCCTCCCTTCAAGCTGAGCAGCAAAATGTTTGCCAATTACCAAACTTATTCTCGTCATTAAACATTTTAACTGCAAATTGTTGGTTGGGGGTCAGTTTCTGCCTCAAGCTAGAGAGCTTAAGTATCTAGATGTCTTGTTCATAAGCGATGTTACGATGGAACGGGAGACTGACGGTCGGATTAGGGATAGTTTAGTGCCACGCGGGCACTGCTCCATTCTGCTTGAGATGAAAAAAAAGATTTGAGCCAAAAAGCAAAGCTCTCAGTTGTTTGTCTCGGATGTGACACTCGCATAAGTTATTTGAGAAATGGATCATGCCCAAAAGAACAAGATTCTGGATACAAGCGCCTAAAATGAGCTCCGTCCGTAGGGTTGTCAGGCTCAGCCTTGGACATGGGATGAGGAGTTGATGAACAGAGAACTACATATAAAAAATGAAATTGCACTTAAAATATAAACAGTTCACCTGCTGTGGCCTGAACGCACAGTCTCACAAGTTACCTGAAATAATCACCCACTTGTGCGTAATCAAATAGTGAGATCGCTGCAGAGGTTATCGTCATGAGGTTTTGGATTTTTGCCTCGGACAGATTACTCCTCATGGCGGTTAGATGTTGTTCTGGAGGCTGGATCCGCGCTCCGCTGCCACACTGGAGACTGGAATTAAACGCCACTTTAGCCAAAGTTTTGAAATGAGGGAACATTTCTCCAACTGAAGTGATCAGAAGTTTGAAATACTCTCTGAAAGAGCAGTTTCCTGACCCGCAAGCTATCGCTTCAGCAGGAGGAATTCCCAGAGCATGCACCAGTGGTTGGCAAGATGCAGTGCTCTTGGGAGCAACGCGCTCCAAAGCCTCAGTAACTGTTCAACACACTGTCAGCTCTCTGTTAGTGAGATGCATTGAATACGTGAGTGTACAGGTCTGAGATGATGCTCAGATGCTCTCATATGAATCTTTTTTTGGATTGATGTAGTTACCTGTACTCCATGCATAAAGCTGAAAATGTCTGCGCTTTTGCACCAAGGGGTCAAAATGACCTAAGGCCTTCAGATTTTTCTGTCGCTGACGCTACCTCTGCAGGGAACTAGTAAAATTTAGCCTATGTTCCTAAATGTAAATGTAAGAATTGAAATCAAGTATAACGGCTGGTTCACACCGGCCGCGGAAACACTGCGAAGCGGCGCGCTCAAGAAAATCACACGCTATTTCTCGGCCACGGTCGACAAGCGCTTCTGCTCAGCTGTTGTTTTTTCGGAGCTATTTCTTTCATCATGGGTAAGTAAATAACCTCATAAAGTGTGTCTGTGTGTGTTTGTTTGTTTATTTTCATCTCTATAGTCTGTTTAGATACACAAATATGATAGTATTTGTCAATCGCAGTATTTTATTTTGAAAGTTGCTTTTATTTTGAAAATTTACCGGATTGTCTCATGTGTCTTGGTGTGACTTCCTGCCAGAATTGGTGAGGGTTCGCTCATGGCTCGCGAAAAAAATAGACCAGACGCCGAAACGATCGCTTCTCGGCGCGAGCCGGCCGCGGAGGACCGCTGCGCTTCGCGTCTGGTGTGAACTACACCGTAGGTTAACAAGGGCGCTGAATGGAAGTGGTCTCCATTCTGCGCCGCTTTGCGGCTCTTCCGCAGCCGGTGTGAACCAGGCCTAACAGTTTTCAGCCTTTAATCATAACCTGTCTATCGGGATGAATACTTCTGTTTTCTGAGTTTTTAAATCATTAAGGGATGCCTGTTGAACACTTGTCACTGTGACAAAAATCAAGATAGTTGCGGCACATTTTCCTGTTTTTTCATATGCACAAAAGTGGAAATACATTTTCAAACCAATGACCCTCTGCCGTTGTCAGTCAATATACAATGTCTTTGAGAGGTTTGAAAGGCAGGAAGGTCAAATGAGAGTTTGATGGAAATCAATTCTCATTCCTCCTCAGCTTCTCTTTTCGTAGACAGAGTGTCCATGCCTTACTTCAAGAAAAGAAAGCTGCTGTAATCATTGGCTGAACTCAAACTGAAGGAAGACATTTATGTTTGAAACGAGCCACAAATACCATCCTTCACTAACAGAGAATCCTGGTCGCTGTTGGACTTCATATTCATTTTCTATCACAGGTGGTTGTCAGAATAGCCAAAGTGCGTGTGTGTGCGTACATGCGTTTGAAGTGCTGTATGATAATTCACAAAGCATTTCAGGTCCAGTGTTGCATATTTCATGTGCAGCATTACATCATCCCCCTCATCTTCACATAGAGCTTGTTAAACTTCACTTTCTAAATTTGGAACTCATGTTCAGTCGCCCTCACCAAGTCTCTGCTCTAATGCAGCAGCTTAGATTTCAATTACGTGGAAAAAAAAATATTGTAGAAAGCAGGCTTTTTTTTGAATAGCAGCCACCCTTTTGGGACAAAAATAGACTGCCGATCAGCAGTACTGTTAAATTATAAAAGATTTAAATTGAACTTTCATAGTCCTTGTAATCTAAATCTGCCACAGGGTTATGTGTCAGTCATAAGGCTGCAATAAGTTATCCTGAGGTAAGATTGACTTTTCAATTTCTTTCAGGACATAATCTCTGTCCAGGTTTAATGATAAATCAAAATGTCTGAAAATATTTGTTGTTCTCTATATAGAAATAGAAATATCCATTATTGTCCCACAGTGGGGAAATTTAGGTATAAATAGGTATAAAAATATTTTTTTTCTTAGGAAAGAGACTAAGAGACTGTACAGTAAGGGCAATTTTAAACATAAGAAAAGTAATATTACAGATTTATTAAAAATAACATACTCAGATCAAAAGAAATGTGCAACTGCGTAGGGCTATTTAAAAATGTTTACAAATTGTGTATATTTGTGAATAGAAAACAGCAACAGACTACAGGAATAAAAAATATTACGCAAATAATAACACGGATGCAAACACTTGTTGAGTTTGTAGGGAGCAGTGATGGTTATAAAGTGTCTAACAGCTGTTGGGAGGAAGGATCTGTGATAACGCTGCTTTATGCACCCAGGATGCAACAGTCTGTCACTGAGGAAGCTCTCTAGTTCTGCAACAGCTTCGAACATGAAGGGGGCATCCTAGGACAGAGCTGATTTTCCTGATTAGCTTATTTAACCACTTCCTCTCAGCCGTAGATAAACTGCTGACCCAATACAATATCATAGAAGATGGCTGATGCCACCAGATGCCACCAGAGTCAACAAGGCTCCTGTCTTGTTCTCTCTGTTCCCCTTCCTCTCTTGTATTTTTAACTCACCCTCTCTCTTGACTTTTTGTTTCCTACCTCTCTTTTCATCTTCTTCCTTTCTTTCCCTTTATTTTCCATCTCCGTGTCCATAACATCAGAAAATAAAATCCACAGCAATTCATAATAAACGATTTCTCACACATATATATCAAGTGGAGTACAATAGCAAAAGCTGTAGTGCTCCGCTTGTGAAAGTAAATCTGTTGGGCTTCTACTTGGTACTCAGACACCAATTCTGAGTCCCACACAGGACACGTTTAAAAAAACAAAAAAACCAAAGCTCCTTTGTCCTCCAAAAGATCTCAGTCTCCTCAGCGGGTAGTGTTTGCTCCAAACCATCCTGTAGAAAGCATCAATGTTTGGTGTCCAGTCCAGCTTACTGTTCAGGTGAACACCCAGGTACATTCCATTATCCCAATGCCAGTTCCCTGGATGTTCAGTATTGATGTCCAGTATGTACGTCCAATATTTGTCCTCAAGACTATGTTGTCTTGTACCTTGGGGAACAGTAATGTACCTCTTCTGTACCCCTATTTCTGACAGTGCCCCTCCAGTGTTTTCCTTGCATCGATCCTGAGATGGTTCTGCAGAACCAGTCCACAAAGCCTTGAATCTAGTGTCTGTTTTCTGAGTTGTCCTCACCAGTGATGAGGCCCTCAGCAGTTCCAGCTGGATGGTAATACAAGTGCTGGAGAAATCAAAGAACATAACCCCCACAGAACTCGGTACTGGAGCTGGATGATGGCATCATCCATCCCGAAGCCAGGCTGGTAGGTTATCTGCAGTGCACCCAATGAAGACCTCACCAGCGAACAACAACGGTTGACCAACCCTATTGAGCATCTTAATCGGATGCAAGGTCAGGTCACTGCTACTGGCATGCATATGCATGTGTGTATGGGAAATTATCAAGGTGTCTAAATACTGCTGAGTTAAAAACAACCTATTTCTTGTGTGGGGGGTGTAAAAACAAAGAGGAGGCATCACAGCATGTGTTGTGTTAAAAGATTTTACTAATTACTGTTCAGTGTTATTACAGAACAACACACTAATTATTATGGAGGATACATTTTAAACTGTTTTAGGCATCACATATTAGCACTTAGCATTATTAGCATGGCTAGTATTATCAAAATGTCTGTCTACGTGTGCGTATATCAAGGTGAATGAAGATCCCAACCTTAACTCTGAGACTTCCAAAAGGCTGTCAGTGTTTCTAAATGTAATATGTCCCATGACAGACAGAGGTTGAAAACGGAAGAGGACAAAACAAAGCAGCTTTTCTGTGGTCCGTTTCACCTTCCTGTTATCTGCTGCAGTCTTGCTCTCTCTCACCTGAATGAACCACAAAATGTTTTAACATGTTGTACCAAAATACAGTTTCCTTTTAAATAACCTCTTACATCGCTGTGCTTCATTATAAACACTTCACAGATGCTGATAATGCCTAACTTTGACTTCTTCAACTGTTCTCAGTAATGGCTTCTAAACTAGAGTGATTTTGTCTGATTGGATGATCACCAAGTGATTTATTTGTGCAAAGTAGGTAAAACTACTTCTGTTTCTGCTTTGAATCCTTTTTAACAGATCATAACTCTTATTTGTTATGGTTGGAAGAACAGGCTTCCCTACATATACCTGCATGTATACAATAACTATACATAACATACTGACCACAGATTGGAATTGTAAAAGTTTACCATTCCAAAAAGATACCTCAAATTGTTTGCAATTCTCTGTTAAAAACACATGAGGTAGAGGTCAACTAATCAGTTTTTTTTCTGTTTCTTCCTCTATATAAACATGTTTTTAATCAGATTTGTCCTTCACTGTTGTTCACTTGTATTCTGTACGGCTGCAGCAAAACATATTTCAGTATGTTTATTCGGGTCATTTTATACTCTCTTTGGTAGACAACTGTAATTCTTTAGAATACATTCACTGGATTGCTATTTTAAATGAACCAGGGGTAATATCCTCTTACATTTCATAAGACTCAACTAGCTAAAACTGTGATCAGAAACAGAGTCAAAAATAAAATCTAAGTTTCCTATGTTTAGCAATCTCCATAATTCACAAAAAAGTGGTCAAATTACTGAGATAAACAACCTGATTCACCATAGTCAAGTTGGAACATGAAAAAGTATGTTGACAGTCAAAAAAATGGAAGCAGGGCTGGATGAAAAGTTAACAGCTCAAAACAAAATGAAGATTTGATTTGACAAAGACGCAAATTGACCAAGAGCCCTGGACTGAACTTTCGGTGGATGGAAAAACACAATAGTCTCTTTCATTGTTTTTAGTGTGTGGATGTCCCTTTTCTTTCTTTGAAAGGTCCGGCCAGGAATTTGAATTGCTGCTGACTCTTTGTACAGAACAGGATGTAATATATGACTAATGCATGATTATGCGTTGCCCTGCTGAAAAACAACAACCTTAAACTCATCAAAAAACTGTTCTTTGCAAGGTTTCTGTGTGTTTTAAAAAGTCTTACATGTATCAATCTTAATTTCAGGCTTTTTTTAATTTACTCTTTTTGTTTCTTCTGTTGTCTTTTTTTACTTTCATGTGTTCTGGTGAAGGAATTGGTGTTTTGAGACAGAACTACAACCCCCATGATGCAGTGCAACAAGTAGCTCTGTCTGATAAAGTTGTCCCTTTCTCTGTTGTGTATAAATGAGCAGCACTCTCCTCGGTGACATTAAATAGACATGCTGCTGTTCACCGCAGAATTTTTGGATAAACTTTAGCTGCTTTATGCAAAAGAAAAAGAAGAAATATTTGCATTTGAGGAAAAGAACGTGCTGAGATATTCATAAAAGATATTATTTTTAATGTGTCTTTGTACCGGCATTGTACCATCCAGAATATCTTTCTGGTGCTAAATTGAACAGTACATATATTTCATTCATACAGTAGCTGTTCTAAGTTTTTATTTGAAGATGTTTGAAACATTTTGGTGCATAAGTGTACTTTTTCATAATGTTATGTGTTATAAATGTCGATCATTGAAAAACTGAGTTAGCTCTACCATATATATATATATATATAAAATTTGTTCTTCATCTCTCGTTGGGATTCTCGTCTTGTTCTTCCGATCCATTACGCACACATTTTGTCACCAGCATATTTATTCACTTATCAGCATCACCATTAAAATCTCATTTTCACAGCTCTAACAGCCTGCTAATCATATCATCACTGATTGGATCCCACATCATCATCACTTCTAAAAGTGCCTGATGTTTAAGCTCAAAGCCGATATCTCCATGTGCTCCCATCACGTTATCCAACCTTTATCATATCGAGCTAATGGATGAATCACAACTGTTTTTTTCTGAACCCTTTCAGAACTTCATTGATCTGGGCAGATTGCGTAAGCACACTTATCTGCAAGTAGGATGGATGCCAACGAGTTTCAGAAGTTATGGAGAAGCAGGCTGATAAATATGAAAGTGGAAAAAACAGATAAAACGAATAAAAGGCAGGGGTGTTACATGTTGCTGTGGTTAGGACGGGTACCCCATGTTCAGAAGCCTTAGTCATTAAAGTGGTTGTCCTGGGGTTCGATTTTACCCTGCGGATATTTGCCGAATGTCACCTCTCTCCCGTTTCTGCACTATCCACTGCTAATAAAAGGGCGCTGTGGCCACAAAACCTTAAAAAAAATAATAAAAGGCGGGTGTGAGTATAATCTCAACAAGAACATTGAAAATAAAAGTTTATTTTAGTATAAACAACATGTTTCTGTTTAAGAGCAGTCTAGCTTCACTTCTTTTTTTCCTTCAGCATGAAATCATTTCTTGACAAACACAAAGAACAGCTAATATATAAATAAATACTGTACCTGTTTTGGATCTTTGAAAATTTGCATTAAGCCTCAGAGAAAAAGTAGAAAAACAGTATCTCTTCTCTCCTTTTGCTACTTTGGTCGATCTTCTTATGTAGCAGTGTTCTCTTATTTCACTGTTCCACCTTTTTGTCTGTCGTCAACCATTGTCACAGCTTTTGAGCGGTCTTGTGCCTGTTACCAATTGTGTGCCTGACCTATGTTCTGCCTCCTGACCTTTGCCTTTCCTGTCTCATGTCTGTCTTCTGATCTGCTCTGATTCTGAACCTCATCTAGAATACATGGACCCTGTTATAGTAATCAATCCAACTAAAGATAAAAGCATGGATGAGTTTTTTGAGCTCCCGTTGCAACATTAGGCCTTAAATCCTAGAAATGTTTATCAGGTGATAGAAGGCTGACCTTGTTACTGCCTTTATTTGACCCAAAGCTGTGTGCTTATTCTTGATTGTTCCTCTTTAGGTCCAAAAATAATTCCTTCCGTTTTGTTTCTTTTAAGCTGGAGAAAATTATGGCACATCCATCCTTTTTTTGCTCAATGCATTCACTTAGCATTTAGATGGCTTCAAGCAACAGAGATAACTCCAGCCTGTAGAGGGTTGTGAAGGAGAGCATATCCAAGTACATGGGGGGTGGAGATGGAGCATGTTCGAACAACAGCTGACCCCAAGGGACCAGCACAGACTTACTGGTTTATTGAGCATGGTTACACTGGGAAAGCCGGCCATACCTAAACCTGATAGAGAAACTATAACCCCTGATTCACACCGGGCGCAGAACGGATGCGGCCCGGTGTGCGCACGGGTACCAGACAGACTACAATTCACACTGACTGCAGTTTGTTGTGTGGAACGTCTCCGGAGGTTTGCTCCAGCGAGAGCACCAAATCTCGGCTTTTCACGTGATAACAACTACGTAAACAGAGAGTTTACCGTAACGACGAAGGTTTCACAATAGTACAATACAAATATGTTGTGATTGCATTTCTCATAAGATGAACTGAACAGACTTTTGGATGTCTGGGAGCTATTTCAAAGAGGGACTGACCAGACCACATTTCCCAGCAATCCTAGCAGTGACCCCCAACACACTCCTATTGGTCCGTGACCACCCACGGTGACATCAGCGATGACATCACGGCCAAAGGGGGCTATAAGAGTAGTCGCGCCCATTTTGAATTGTTCTCCAGCTGGAAGTTCTTGGATGAACTACTGCTGAACAGAGGACATCTCACCGGTGAAGATTCTCTTTTGTTCTGACCCGCTGGACCGGGGAAGAACTCGCTTCGAAGTGCTCATACGGTTTGTGTATCTCGTGTGAGCTATATCAGAACTGTTCCCAGACAGTTCGTTAGACTTCGATCCTGCAGGCCATCCAGCCTGCATTTGGGCCACACGGTCCTTAAAATCCTGTACAGGTTTTTTTTATAACTCTTCCTTTTCTTGCTCAACTACAAACACAATTCACTCTCCTCCTAGTGGACTGGACCTCCTTCAAGGCAAAGTAGGACTGAACCGGTTCATTTATACTAATAATGTGTCTGGGCGGAGATGAATAGAGAAAATAGAGTTTTAACGAGTTAGATCTCGTTCATTGTTGGTCAAAGTGTTTTTAAGCGCTGTACCTGTTTGCTCATTTTGCGTCGTCGCACGTATAAGTCTGAGCTGTGAAATTGCTGTCTTTGAAACTGTCTGTTTTATCCTGAGCAGATCACGCCTTTCTTGTTTCCATCCTCTTGTTCTCCCTCTCTCTCTCTCTCCCTCCCTGATAACGCCATCGGCAGTCGGGCTCAGTCTGGCCTGCGTTAGCTGGTCTTAGCTGAAAAGTTTAACTCCATTGTCTTTAGTCTGTCGCTAAAGCAGAGGCCTACCACATGGACGCTTCCCCCATGTGCTCCTTTAGCCAAAGCTAGTTTTATGATTCTTTCTTAGGCTCCATGTGCTCTCCTCCGTCTTGGCACAGAGCGGAGATTTATGACTTTGTCTCCTAGGCTATCTGTGATTTGGGCTCCCTGGAGTGAGCCCCCCCCCCCCCCTCCTTTTCTGACCCGAACCTCAGCTGTCTCACTGATTTCATTTCATGTTAATTGTGTTTAATGTTCACCTATTATTATTGTCTAAGATCTGTAGTAATTTTTGCATGCTTTAGAATAGATGGGATTTTCTATTTCCTAAATAAAGTCCCCTTATCTTAAAGAGAAGTTGTCTGGGATTACTTGGAGTGATGCATACAATCAATGTCCACAGCGTTAGAACTTATTCCTTCATCTATTGTTTAATTATCTGAGACTGAACAATTTGGCTATATATATATATATATATATATATATATATATATATATATATATATATATATATATATATATATATATATATATATATATAAATGTTCCTGGAATCCAACTGGATGGTGGCCCTAAACTTGGTAATTTTTACATAAAATTATTATTCTTATTAATAATTGCCCTAAGCAATTATTCATAATTATTCATAGCCAAATCCTACCTATCTGCTGCACAACAAATACAATACAAACACCGGGCTGCATCTGTTCTGCGGCCGGTGTGAATCGGGGGTGAAGGTGAGAGAACCAGACCAAACGATGCAGATAAGCTGAAAGTCACTACTAAAGCAACGTAGACCACCTTAACACATAAGCAGAACCACTGGCTGATCACCTCAATGTCACGTTGCTCTGATGCACCCATCCATGCAAAACGAGCCCAGACCAACTACTGGGGGCAGATACTGCACAGTGAATGCAGCATATTAATTTTTTTATTTAAAAAAGTTTATTTAAACGGGGAATTGAAACTTGTATTTTCATTAGCCGTAAGCCAGAATCTGCATTTAGTTGCCAAAAATATTTAATTTTTTTATATTCTAAGTTATTGAGATATATGACTTATTGAGAATGCTTTAAGGTTTGATCTGATTTTGGACTTGAATGTTAGTTCCTTTCAGGAGAAGCATTGAGCCACAATGAGGCCAAATCTGGTACATTTAAAAATATGACTTGTTAGCAACTTGATAAGTTGGTCGGCTACTTGTGCTTCAGCAGTTTCCATTCTCCTGACATGAGCATGCAGCAACAAGGTATTTATGGAAAAGGTGGATGATGGTCTGCAGCTGTGACCTGCTTCTCAAACAGCAGGTGTTGCTGCCGTTATCAAGAACGCTCAACAGTAAAAAGGGAAAAAGAGGTGAGAAGAAACTGTCTAGGCAGAAATGATCCCTGCGATACCCATAAACAGCTTTATAAACTACAATCAGTGCAGTGTCTTTGGTGCAAACACCAAAGAGAGGAGGAGCTCCCTCTAATTGCTGGAAAGACTACTCTGAAACCATCAGTTGTGGTAGAAATCAAGCATGCAGTTAAACCAGAACAGAATACAGTCTGAGTGGATATTCCCTGCATGGGGTTAGAAAGAAACATTGAAGCAACAAGAGCAAAATAACATCTTGTTATGTCTTCCAAGCTTTCCTCAGCATTAGAGGCTAAACTGGAAAAAATGTAGAAAAGAAGGTACAAAGCTAAGGTTGAGACTAGAGGTCGCTGTAAATATTTTTGTTGTCCGTCTTTTTGACCGACAGGGTCAAAAACATCCGGTCATAATCTATTTTTACCAATTTGGTCCATTTTTAAACTTAAAGCATATTCAATAGTGTTTATTCTTTTATTCATTTTAATTGATATTCAATCCGAACAAGCTGAACAGAGAACTACATATATGAAATTAAATGAAATTATTGCACCTAAAATACAAATAGTTCACCTGCTGTGGCCTGAACGCACAGCCTCACAACTTCCTCCTGCTCTGCATGGAACTGAAATGCTCATCTGCTTGTGCGTAATTGTGGCACCCCAGAGAGGGAGTGGCCACATGAATCTTATTTTGTGCAAAACATACCTGTTAGGAGACACTTTTCACTGATATATATATCTTTATTTTCAGTTTACTTAAAATAATAGAGAAACATATAAAAGGGGGGTCATTGTAGTTTGAAAAGCAGTGGAGCGGAACGTTGGTGATTGCTGTAGGTGGTCGGGGGGGGACAGTAAAGGAGCACCACCCTCTGTTGCTCCCTCAGACATGTTCTGGAGGAAAACTGAGATGCATTGTGTCTTCATTTCTCCACTCTTCACCTGCTTTTACAGGTCGGTAAACTGTGTCTGAACCGAGAATGGCGTTTCATATTATTGTTGTTCATCCATGCTAAGATAAACGAGAGAGTTCAAGACGGTTCGCCTGAGTTATGAACGGGTAAACGTGTTAGAAACAGGAGGAATGTCTCGCGCGGCCGCCATTACTCGCGAAGGAGAGTCGGTGCGCTGCTATACCCTTTGAAAAGCACAAGTTATGTTTGTATCTTTCAATTAAAATGTATTTTGTTGAGATGTGACTATTTAGTTATATTTAAATGTGACCGAGTTACTCAGCTGGTGTTAAACAAGTACTATGAGCAATTCTGTGTAGCCAACAGATGCTCTTAAAGGGCTGAGTTACCATATAGTATGTTTATAATGCACTGTGAATAGTGATTTTGACCAGTAAAGTACTGAATTAGAGAAGTGTGATGTGTTCACTGATTCTTTTATTGAATCTGTTTATGAAGGAAAGGGTGATTATTAGAGAAATTACAGCAGCTTAAAGAGAACATATTTCACTGAGGTTGTGAAATAGTTGAAAGTAAGTGCTGTGAACAAAGACTCAGCTGTATTCTATAGTGAAGACTCATGTCTAGTGTTGACATAGCATTTATTTTGTTTAAAATAAATCAGACTCAGACACGTTCTGGAGGAAAACTGAGACGCATCGTGTCTTCATTTCTCCGTTCTTCACCTGCTTTTACAGGTATCATATTTGGGTGCGGGTCTTCATCCTTGGGACCCGTAACATAATCAGAGAGCGGGATTACTGCAGAGGTTATTGTCATGAGGATTTTGGATTTTTGCTTCGGACAGATGACCTCTCATGGGGGTTTAGATGTTGTTCTGGAGGCTGAGGGGCTGTTTACACAGCAATGTTTTTCAGCAAAACTGAGGTTTTTCTCTGCGATTCGGCCTCTCGTTTACACGACAACGGGAAAATGGGGGGGGGGGGGCGAAAAGGCTGCTTTTTGAAAATGGCTTCCAGAGTGGAGAGTTCTGAAAACGCGGGCTGCGTCGTTGTCATGTAAATGGTCTGGTTCACAGCGTTACTTCCTCATTGCGTTTGGCATTAGATAGTGTAGCCCCCTTAAAAAAAGAAAGTGGCTAGCCATAGGAGGCTGACTCCTTGGTTTAACGCAAAGTTGCATACTTTAAAGCAGAATACTAGGAAGTTGGAGAGAAAATGGCGCTCTACACATCTAGAGGATTCCTATTTAACCTGAAATAACAGTCTACTGCTGTATAAAAAGACCCTTCGACAAGCTAGAACAGCATATTTTTCATCATTAATAGAGGCGAATAAAAACAATCCTAGGTTTCTTTTTAGTACAGTTGCCAAACTTACACAGAGTCATAGCTCTGTTGAGCCGACTATTCCCCCAGCTCTTAGCAGTGATGATTTTATGGGATTCTTCATAAATAAAATTAATTCTATTAAAAATAAAATCATTGGCATCCTCCCAAACATGATTACTTCTTCCTCAGTAAATGACGTAGCATCGGAAAGAACTGTAGAACCTCAGTTGTGCTTAGGCTGTTTTGATTCAGTCGAGCTTTCGGAATTATCAAAAATATTATCCTCATTTAAACCTTCAACTTGTATGTTGGACCCAATTCCAATCAAATTATTTAAGGAAGTGTTCCATTTGGTTCCTGGCCCCATTTTGGAAATGATGAATCTATCCTTAGTAAACGGATACGTAACACAAGAATTTAAAATAGCTGTAATTAAACCTTTACTCAAGAAACATTCCCTTGATCAAGATGACTTAGTGAATTACAGACCTATATCTAACCTTCCTTTCTTATCCAAAGTCCTTGAGAAAATTGTTGCTAATCAAGTCTGTGAGTATCTAAACAGTAACGAGCTGTTTGAAGAGTTTCAGTCAGGTTTTAGAGCTCATCATAGCACTGAAACAGCACTGGTGAAGGTTACTAATTATATTCTCATGGCCTCAGATAATGGACTGGTGTCTGTTCTGGTTTTGTTAGATCTCAGTGCTGCTTTTGACACAGTCGATCATAATATTCTCTTAGAAAGGCTTGAACATGTTGCAGGGATCAAAGGAACAGCACTAGGCTGGTTTAAATCATATTTGTCTGACAGATTCCACTTTGTTCATCTAAATGATAAATCTTCTTCACTCTCAAGGGTTACTTGTGGAGTTCCACAGGGTTCTGCGCTTGGACCAATTCTTTTCACCATATATATGCTCCCAATTGGTAGAATCATTAGACAGCATGGGATAAATTTCCACAGCTATGCCGATGATACACAACTATATTTATCCATAAATCCTGATGAACCCAGTCAGTTAGGTAGATTACAGGCATGTCTGGAAGACATAAAAACATGTATGACCCTAAACTTTTTGCTTTTAAATTCTGACAAGACAGAAGTTGCTGTCTTTGGACCAGAAGTTCTTTAACAGAAACTGATTAGTCAATCACTTCATCTGGATGGCATTAAATTGGCCCCCAGTAATAACGTAAAGAACCTCGGCGTTATTTTTGACCAAGACTTGACATTTAAATCCCTATTAAACATTTAAATCCCTATTAAACAGGTTTCCAGGATTTCTTTATTTCACCTCCGGAATATTGCTAAAATTAGAAACATCCTGTCCAGGAGTGATGCTGAGAAACTAGTCCATGCATTTGTTACCTCAAGGCTGGACTACTCTAATTCTTTACTATCAGGGAGTCCACAAAATGCCATTAAAAGCCTTCAGTTGATTCAAAATGCGGCAGCAAGAGTTCTGATGAATATTAAAAAGAGAGATCACATTTCTCCTGTTTTAGCTTCCCTTCACTGGCTCCTTGTTAAATCCAGAATAGAATTTAAGATCCTTCTTCTTACATACAAAGCCCTTAATAATCAGCTCCATCATACATAAGAGATCTAATTGTTCCATATGTTCCCAACAGAGCACTTCGCTCTCAGACTGCAGGTTTACTTGTAGTTCCTAGGATTTCTAAAAGTAGAATGCGAGGCAGATCTTTTAGGTATCAGGCTCCTCTCCTGTGGAACCAGCTCCCAGTTTTAGTCCGTGAGTCAGACACTCTGTTTACTTTTAAGGCCAGGCTTAAAACTTTCCTTTTTGATAAAGCTTATAGTTAGAGTGGCTTAGGTCGTCCTGAGCTATCTCTGTAATTATGCTGCTATAGGCTTAGATTGCTGGAGGACAGACTTACCAATTTTCTTCACTCTGCTACTTCCTTTTCTCCTACGACTCTCCAGTTGTATTACAGTACATTCTGTTATTTCGACTGTTAACTTTGTTTTCTCTCAGTGTTGTTCTCTCCATAGAAGCTACACCTGGTCTGGTATCCTGCTTGGCTGCAATGCCCTGTTGGACGGGGGGCATCGACTGGGATGATGCTCCCAGTAACTGAACATCCAGTGTCCTGTTATCAACTTTTTACTTTCTGTAACATAGTATTGTAAATAAAAACTTTTAAACAAGCATTGGATGAATACACAGGCCAAAAGGTGAAGGGGTTATGTGCTAAAATAATTAACTAAATGCAGAAAAGTGTTGGCACAGGATGTGACCAACGGGTCAGAAAGGAACGGTCACGATTAAATGGACAAAACTGTTAAGAACAGGATATGAGTTAGACAATGGGTCACGATTCTCTGAAAAAAACAGAAAACATCTGTTGGTTTGGTCGTGCAAAATAGGCTGTTGAGAGAAGGAAGGTTTTCTGCTTAGCAACCAAAAGGAATATATTAACATGGGCTTAACCTATTAGGGACGGACTACAGGCACACTTTGCATCTATATGAATATGTATTATTAAGCTGTTTGGATCCTGTAAGAGAGGCTGTCTCTCAGAATGTTTTGTAATAACTTTGTAAAGAAATAAAAGGCATTTATGAGGAAGAGTTCTTTGAAGATGATTTTGGTGAGGGTCTCTTCCCATGCATGCCCAAAAATATATATTGTGTGAATGTGTAATTCTTTTTTATACTCTGCCACAGGATAAACGAACTGGGAGAGAGGAGTTAGCAGACAGCAGGCTGGTCAGGGACTGGTAGCATAGCAGCGCGAGGCGCAGGCTTTCACTTAAAAATCTCCTCTCATCAATAGAAAGTACTCTTATATCAGATCTTCTGTTCCTTCTGTGTCTCTGCTCTGTCTTCTCAAACCCCCAGACGGTCGTGGCAGATGGCCGCTCCTACTGAGCCTGGTTCTGTTGGAGGTTTCTTTCTGTTAAAGGGGAGTTTTTCCTCTCCACTATCGCTACATGCTTGCTCAGTATGAGGGATTGCTGTGGTTGGAAAGTCTGCCCAACCTCACGCCATTGACTGACGCAGTCTGCTGGGATTCCTTAAATAGGAAACTTTTTAACTGTTTGGAATGTTTGTATAAATGTATTGAAATGACTTCTTGTTAAGTGCCTTGAGATGACAACTGTTGTGAATTGGGGCTATACAAATAAGCTGAATTGACTTAAACGCAAGCCGGAGACTTTCGAAAACGATGACATCACTGCCAACCGCCTACAGGCATTTTGGACTTGCGCACTCCGCCTTTCTAAAGAAGAACAACAACAATGGCTGATCCAGGTATGCTGTAACTGCTGATGCAGCTTCTGAAGTTATTTGGTCTCTGTAAGCAAAACTTAGAGATCATCAGGCTTCTATGCGATCGCCAATGGAAACGCATACAGTAAGTGCGTCAAATAATCAATACGCCTTTATTTAAGCGGAGGAGAACTACAATAAGACCGCCATTGTTAGTTATCATGAAATGTTTATTTTCCGGGTTGTGAGGGGGAAACCTTGGGACACTGCATACATGGGGCACATTGCCATCTAAAGGCCGGGCATATGTACTACATCGTTTTCCATCAAGCGCCCTGTCGTGTAAACGCAATGCATTTTCACCAGCGTATTTAAACATAAACTGCAACGTTGTCGTGTAAACAGCCCCTGAATCAGCACTCCACTGCTACACTGGAGACTGCAATTAAGCACCACTTCAGACAAAGTTTTGAAATCAGTGAACATTTGTCCAATTGAAGTGATCAGAAGTCAGAAAGATTCTTAGAAAGAGTCGTTTCCTGACCGGCAAGCTATCACTTCAGCAGGTGGAAATTCCACAGCATCCACCGGTTGTTGGCACGACATTGGGCTCTTGGGAGTGATGCATTCCAAAGCCTCTGTAGCTTTTCAACACGCTGTCAGCTTTCCGTTACCAAGATGCATTAAATACGGTGTCTAGGTCTGAGATGATGCTTCCAGTGGGAATCTTTTTCTTACCTGTACTCCATGCGTAAAGTTTGAAATATCTGAACATTTACACCAAGTGGTCAGGGGTGTGAATACTGTCACTTCAATCTGTCAAAATGGACAACCTTCAGACTATATGGAAAATATTCAGTTAACACGACACCTGGGTCAGTCAGTTGAGATGCCAACAGTAAAATGCATGTTTTATCTAGATACACTAAGGCTAACCAAGCCACAATGATCAAGAACCAAGACCCCTGTATTGTTCCATTCGTACAGGAGATAAATGAAGCAAAGCTAAGACAAAACGGTAGAGCCCAGTTCTAGATCAGTTTATAAAAGTTGAACTGAAGGCTGATCTTTTAGTTATCAGGCTCCTCTCCTGTGGAACCAGCTCCCAGTTTTAGTCTGTGAGGCAGACACTCTGTCTACTTTTAAGAAAAGACTGAAAATGTTGCTCTCTGAAAAGGCTTATAGTTAGGATAGCTTAGGTTATCCTGAGCCATTTCTGTAGTTATGCTGCTATTGGCTTAGACTGCTGGAAGATAAACTGACCACTTCTTCTCTCTCAGCTAAATTATCCTTGTTTTCTAATTTGCTGATATTTCAACTTTTAACTTTACGTTCTCTCTGGTTTTTACTCTTCGTAGAAGCAACACTTGGTCTGGCATTCTGTTTAGTTGTGACACCTTCCTGCAGGGGGGATCGACTAAGCTAATACTACCAGCAACTTAATGCTCTCCTTCTGCAGATGATACACTTGGTCCTGTCTTTCAGTCTTCAACTCTTTCTTTCTCCAATGCAATGCTGTCAGCTGAGCTTTTGCTGCAACTGCCTGTATGTCCTCTATTTCAAACTATTGACTTGAAAACTGGATCAAAGCTAATCAGTTTAGCTGTGTTTCTCTCCTAAATAAAGCCACTGAAGAATATACTACTGCAATTAACATTTTACTTTTCTCTAAAATGGAAAGTACTCCTGGATCAGTACTGTTTTTTGCTCTAGCTTCTCAAACCCCGAGTTTGTTGTGGCTGATGGTCATTTAGACTGAGTCAGGTTCTGGTTCTGCTGGAGGTTTCTTCCTGTTAAGGGGAGTTTTTCCCTCTCTACTGTCGCTACATGTTTGTCTAGGAGGAGTGAATGATGCAAGTCAATCACTTGATGCAATCTGCTGAGGTTTCCTTAGATAGAAAACATTTTAATAAATTTAAATAATAAACTGAACTTGGCTGCACTGTTTGATAAGAAGGTGTTACATGCCCTGGGAAGGTTGTAGCTCCCCTGAAGGATGATGTAACCTGACAATCACAGAACCTAGACGAGGCAACAGGTGTGGTGAACTAAAAGAGTTCATTTACAGGATAAAAGATGTTGAAAACCTCTATGGGGGGGACATTAAGGTGGTGCCAAATAAATGAAAGAAAAACCACAACACATTTCTGAACTTAAATACTTCTAAAAGCCAAAGAAAACAAAAATAAAGAAGCCTAACTAATTTAGCTACAAAAACAGACTGTCAAAACATGAGCACGGGGTGGCACCAACCAACTTACCTAGTGTACTTAGACAGAAAACAAACCTACGTGATCGAATGTATAGGGTACCCTAATCTTACCTTGTCCACATCAAACCCCACCACATACCTGCCACCAACTCAGCCATATGCAGAAGACACAAAGAGGCAGAAAGCGACCGAGAGAGTCCTTGAATTAAATCAGCTCTGAAAGTCTGAGTTTTCTGAAGGTCTGGGTCTGTCTGTCTCTGTTGATCATCGCCAGGTGTGTGCCTTTTAAAGCCAGTCCTAGAAGGTGATTTGTCAGCAGGGAAGCTTGACGGACCAATGGGAAGTAGAGAGGGGAGGTCCAAGCAGGTGAAACTCAGGCAGTCTGCAGGATAAATTTGAATGAATGTACTTGTAAACCATCAGTTATATAATTGGTCTGCCAGATGTTTGAGTACCTGAAATTTACAAAACCCAAACGTTGCATTGACTCATATTCCAGCTATAATGCCTGCTTTCCCCTAAAAGGGGCGTGGCCTTTAGTGGGAGAAGGAAGGCTGCTGAGCTATAAAGAAAGTAACCTGGGTCAGAAAGATCAAAGTCTGAAAGAACAGCATAACATGGTCCTCCACTGACCCTTTTACTGCTTCACCAAGTTGTTTCTATTTTTTTCTTTTTTCTTTAAATGAAGATTTATAACGTCAAAAAACTAGCTACTATTCATGTAGGAACTGACATATCAGGAGCCTCTCATCACTGCTCTGCACAGAATAAGAGAAAATGAATTAAGTAGCAGTTAGAGTGCCTGTCTCCAGACACCTCCGCAGAAGCTCTCATTAAACGCCAGGAGCTTCAGCCTGTTGGGAGACATGTATGTTTCTCTTTGAAGCTAACAGTGACACCTTCAAAGGTAAAGCTTCTCTTTGAAGATTTCCGCCGCTTCTCCCTGTAAGATGCTATATTTTTATTCGGATGAGGAATACATACATGCTGACATACATGTGTCCATATAAATATATATATATATATATATATATATACACACACACATACAGTGAGGAACATAAGTATTTGAACACCTTGCAATTTTGCAAGTTGTCCCAGAAATTATGGAGAGGTCTAAAATTCACATTGTAGGTGCATTTACACTGTGAGAGCCAGCATTTCTTTTAAATCCAGGAAATCACATTGTCTGTATTTCAAATAATTTATTTGTATTTTATTGCTGCACATAAGTATTTGAACACATGAGAAAAACAGTGTTATTGCACATTCTGCAAAAGGCATTTTGGCCCACTCTTCCAAACAGATCCTCTCTAGATCTGTCGGGTTTCGGGGCTGTCGCTGAGCAACACTGAGTTTCAGCTCCCACCAATGATTTTCTATTGGATTTAGGCCAGGAGACTGACTGGGCCATTCCAAAACTTTGAAATGCTTCTTACAGAGCAACTCCTTGGTTATCCTGGCTGTGTGCTTCGGGTCATTGTCATGTTGGAAGACCCAGCCACGACCCATCTTCAATGCTCTGACTGAGAGAAGAAGGTTGTTGCTCAAAATCTCACAATAAATGGCCCATTCATCCTCTTCTTAATACAGTGCAGCTGTCCTGTCCCCTTCACAGAAAATCACCCCCAAAGCATGATGTTTCCATTCCCATGCTTCACAGTAGGGATGGTGTAATTGGGATGCAACTCATCCTTCTTTTTCCTCCAAACACGGCGAGTGAAGTTTAGACCAAAACGTTCTATTTTGGTCTCATCTGACCACATGACTTTCTCCCATGCCTCCTTTGGATCATCCAGATGGTGATTACCAAACTTCAGTTGGGCCTGGACATGTGATGACTTGAGCAGGGGAACCTTCGGTGCAACGCATGATTTTAAACCATGACGGCGTCGTGTTCTACCGACAGTAACCTTTGAAACTGTGGTTCCAGCTCTCTTCATGTCATTGACCAGCTCCACCCGTGTAGTTTTGGGCTGGGTTCCTCACCTTTCATATCGTCAGTGATACCCCATCAGGTGAGGTCTTGCATGGAGCTCCAGTCCGAAGGAGACTGACAGTCATCTTTAGCATCTTTCATTTTCCAACAATTGCTCCAACAGTTGATCTATTTTCACCATGCCACTTGGCAATTGCCCTGTAGCCTTTTCCAGTCTTGTGGTGGTCTGCAATTTTGTCTCTGGTGTCTTTTAACAGCTCCTTGGACTTGTCCATGCTAGTAGTTGGAGTCTGACTGACTATGGGATGGACAGGACTCTTCAACGAGCTCTGACAGGTGCTACTAATTTAGATTAATAAATGGAGTAGAGGTGGACTTTTTTAAGGCAGAGTAACAGGGCTTTGAGAAACAGAAATCTTGTTGATTGCCAGGTGTTCAAATACCTATGTGCAGTAAGAAAAAACAAATACGTTCTTTAAAAATGTGATTTACTGACTTTTTAAAAATGCTGTCTCTCACAGTGGAAATTCACCCAGAATGTGAATTTCAGACCTCCCATAATGTCTAAGTGGGAGAACTTGCAAAATTGCAGGGTGTTCAAATACTTATGTTCCTCACTATATATATATATATCTATATATCTATATATATATATCTATATATCTATATATATATATATATATATCTATATATATATATATATATATCTATATATATATATATATCTATATATATATATATATATATATATATATATATATATATATATATATATATATATATATATATATATATATATATATATATATATATATATATACATATATATATATATATACATATTAAGAATTTATTAAGAATAATCTGTTTTAGATGAATAAATGTCCTGGGCCCATTTCATTCTTCATCTCTACCAGTTAGCCTTACTTATTCAATATGCGTATTTATGCCAGATGCTTGGAAGTCCAGTCCCCTTTAGGATGTTGTCGATATTTGTTTGCAGACTAACTTCATATGTGGCCATTAAAACATGTAATTTGTATTTGGAACAAATTTTATTGGGTTCTCAAACTCCAGTCCTCAACAACTATCATCCTTAAATTTGTAGATTCATCCAACCCCTGAATTAAATGAATAGCTCATTTACTGACATCTGTAGAACTCATTAACATGCTAAGAGGTCCTTTGATACAGGTGCGTCAAAGGACAGCGCTCTGGAATACTGAAGTTAGAGATTCCTGCAGTAGATCCAAGGACGGATTATCCAATGGGCATTATGGGCACTGGGGGGCCCACATGAGCAGCTTAAGGAAGAAAAAAAATTGTCTTCATATTTCAAATATGGCAGAGATCGGTGCTGGTGGAGATAACCAATAAGATCCACACCATTTTTTTTACCCTAACAAAGTTACATAGTCCCTAAGGTGCAGTTGTGGAAACCATGGTAACATGCCACGCCCATGCCGCAGCAAGTAGCGCTCCGCTGACCGACACCGGACAGTAGGAGTAGTCCTAAGAGAATCTAAAATGAGCGAAAAAAGGCGCTTTCTATAAATGAAAGATGGAAAGAAGAGAAGAAGACGTGTTTATTAAGAAGTCTGTCATCTACTGACACGTTGTGTGTAAAACCTGAGGAGGAAAATCAGGAAAAATAAGACATGGTGGATGGTGGTTAGCCAATGAACCTATTCGGAGGGGACTGCGTTAGCTACACAACCTGAGGCTAGCTGTAGCAGCAGCAGCTCAGACTGGGTTTATCCTTTGTGGGACGCAGCATTGTGGGGGACAGTTAACGTAAATGCTTACGCTGTTGTTATCGATGGTGGAGCTGCTGCTTTTAATAATCAGGTGACAAGATGTCCAGCTTCATCCTGAGATCGAGGTTTGGGCGGTAAAGTGAGCCAAACCTAATGAACTGCTGTCACTTACCAAGTGGAGGAAAAGTTTCTTCAGACTGGATCACATGTTCACCGACCACCACAGGTAGGCTAATATCTTTTGTTTCCCCTGCATCTTATTTGGAGCAAATAAAACCAGTACATTAGTGGTTTCTCTGATTGGAAACACCTGGAACGTGTGTGACCATGAGGAAAGCTCTGATCATGGCATCAGTGTGCTGCTAGCATCACCCACTGGTAGCAGGACAGAAAGCTAAACTGGACCAGCTGGAGGGAGAGACGCGGTACAGGCGGGAGTTCCTGCTCAGGCGGGACTTTGAGTGTCAGTCAGTTTTTAAGGTGAAAGAGGTGATTATGAATTACTTGGATCAGCACATAGTGTTAACTTTGTTGGCATTTTGGCATTTATCAGTTTGGCCATTTTCTTCGTGAACTCATAAAGAGGTGGACAGAAAGGCTGGGGCAGCACATCATGGAGGACAGAGTCAAAAGATGCCCTGATCAAAACATTTGCAGCAATACAGATATTTGATATTATTGCTCTTATGGCCAATAAATATGATTTACAATGTTATAAATATTACATTAATCTCTTACAAAGATGGAAATAAATAGCGATTTTTAATATTGGCTCAGTTTTACTTCTCGGACCAATACAATATGTTAAAAAATGACTAACATCGGCAGATACCAATGTTGGTGTCAATACATTGTGCATTCCTAGACAAGAGCCACGTTCTCATGGTTTTACTTATGAAAAACAGGAGAGGAGGATGGAGAAAAAGGAGTTTAGAGATACAGGTTTATTAAACACATTATTACGTAAAAGGAAAAGCAGTTGTTTTTACTTTGCATTCATTTTCTATTTATGATCAAATGCTTTAAAGTATGAGTCAAGTTTACTTAAACGGATCGCACTATTTTTTTATCAATAAAAGAGAAAGAAAAATAGGGGGAAGACAGACAGAGACACAGAAGGGCAGCATTGGAGAGCTGAGAAGCAAAAGAACTGAAGGAGCGCTTTGAGAGAGGAGAGGAGGGACAGGAAAGAAAAATTAACAAGTATGAGTGAGTTTTTGTGATTAAGTTAAGGAACAATCTGAATTGTAGTCCTGGCCTGGTGGAGGTGAGATCAAGCAGGATGTGTTTACATAGGCAAGGGAGTTACACCACTGTGTTGTGTCTTGATATTGTTGCCCTCAGATGAGCAATGTAGTTTTACAAGACTGGTGAAAATCCTATTTAAATGATATTATTTTTTTGGCGGCGAGGGGCCCCTGCTAACATAATCCGGCTCTGAGTAGATCATATCAGTTGTTTCAGCTCCTTACTCACCACCTGTCTTTGTTTCTTCATTCAGCCACCTGTTTCCACTCACCAATTCAGCCTCCCAGCCAGCGGTGGCACTACTGTTCGTTGATTGAAACCTTTTTTTTATTTTTCATGGTCAAATTCAGAAAGTTAGAGTGTAACTCATCCCCTTCCAGAGTCCTACTCAACCAACATTTCCGGTTTGAAAAATGCGGCAGAAAAAAGGCTTTGCCTTGTGGACCGACGAATGCACAGGGGGGCGGGGGGCCTGGGCAGCATCAACACTTCCTTGGCTTTCCAACTCGCTACGGAGGTGTGGCCGAAGACTGGGCCTGAATTTGGGCACAGCCTATGTACAGTGGCAGGACGGCTGTCGTCAGTTTCACCCACAGATGTCAGAAACCCAATGCTGGCCCAGCAGCGATGCACGATTCAAATTCAAGTGCAGGGCAACGTTTTAACCTGAAGAGGGCACTCCACTAATGGTTTTTGGTACAAAATTCATATTTAAATAACAAATAAATAAATAAAATAAAATTTTATAAAATAAAATGTATTTAATAAAATGAAAAAAATATTGACCAGACATGTAGACAGCACTATTAGACACTAATTTATACAGTTTATCAGCAATAAAAAGTTGATTTGGGGGTGAGTTGCACTTTAACACAGTTAACACGGCCCCTGGTCCCAGCATATCTGCTCTAATTTTCTCGATCTATTGTCCTGTCCTGTTTACAGTTTACTTTTGTTCTCCTAACGGCCAAAATATCAAGTAAACCTAATTGGTGCAGCCAAAATATTTTATCAAAAACAAAAGTAGATTTTTCCTTAAACCCTAATTCTAATTGTGCTAGCATGCATACCGTGAACTTCCAGTTAGCATGTTAAATGTCTGAGACAAACGTTGAGTTTTTCTGCAATTTACTATGTCATCCACTCCTGATGGATATCTGTGATTCAGTGGAAAAGACTAGCCACCTGAGAACTGGGAGTTTGTGAGTTCGATCCCAACCTTTGGTTACTATTAAAATCGGTGAGACATATCCGTCCTTCTCTAGAGCAATTTATGGCTTCAGCTTGTGTTTGTAATCCGGACAACTCTGGCTTTCAGCTCAACACAGACAATAATATTTTCTGTGGTTTTGACTCTTGTTTGCTTTGATACATTATTTTTTGTAACTAAAATGATTCTGTTTCAAATCTTTTTGTCTCCAGTGAGTCTTGTTAGACATGGCACCAGACGAATTTAACTGGGGGGGCTGGGGTTTTTTCTGTGTGGGCCCATACCCGTTGGCGGTACGTTAAATACTTCCGGCTCAAATCTGCCCTTTTCTGCCACACCCTTTGTATGTACACTATGCATAATTTGTAAGCTGAGATTCTTGCGATTCCAATGGTGTATGCCCATCAAGGACTAAATCATAACTGTAGACCCAGTAAACGCTTTTGTCAAACCACTCAGAAAGAAACATGAAGTGTAACTCACCATTCCAAGCCTTATATCATTGACAGAACATAACAGAGCCATCTCAAACAAAAACAGTCTCTTTACCAGTGTTAATTTTGTTGAAGAAATATTTGCGTTTTTTTTCTAACAAATATATGTTTGTAGACAAAAGCCAAATGGAGAAAAAAAAAACTTTGATAAAGACTAAGATACTAAATTGATCAACATTTTTGTTAACAAATAAGAGAGACAAAAATCAACAATACCATACCAAGTTTATTTATAAAGCACATTTTAGGACAGCATAAGAGCTGACCAAGGCGCAGCACATTTCAAAACAAACATGTACAGATAGAAATAAGATAACAATCAATAGATAAATAGAATGAAATCAATTTAAAAAACAATAAAATATAAAAATAGATCAAATAAAATTAAGTCCAAAGAAAGGCTAAAGAATAAAAGAAAGTTTTGAGTCATGACTTAAAGTGTGCAAGGGTTGGACTTACTGGAAGCGGAATACGATTCCAGAGTGAAGGACCACAGACTGAAAAAGCGCGGCTGCCACAGCTTTTATATCTAGCTTTGGGAATTTGTAGTAGATGCTGCACTGCTGACCTAAGGGACCGCGCTGGAATGTATGGAGAAAGTAAGTCAGAAAGGTATGTGGGTGCCAAGCCATGAAGGGCTTTATAAGCAAACATTAAAATCTTAAATTCAATTCTGAAGCAGACAGGCAGCCAGTGCAGATTGTCCAGCACTGGAGTGATATGTTGCCAATGACGAAAATCCAATCAGAAGATAGGAACAATGTGAGGAACAGACAAATAAACCACGCAACAAATGGAACAGGCGGGTCTAGCTGAGAAGAAAACCAATCAGTTTGCCTTACTGAAAGGCGGAGCGAAGCTAACCTCTGTTTATACAAGCTCCCGGGAAGACAACAGAAAAAAATGTAGGAAATGTCCACTTCTGGGAGAAAAAGAAGACAAGACTCATGGACCCATTTCACATATGACAACGACAACAACAAAACCAAGTGCAAAGAATGCAGAGCCGCTTTCCATCACCCTCTCCTAGTTGTCTTTGGTTAATACATTGCATAGTTGCAATTTAATTAAATGGGCGTTGTAATCTTTCTTGGCCGACACCTGAATGGTGCCAGCCCAGGACGCCTCCTGGGATTCTCCCTTTGAAGGTTTTCTGGGCACATTTCACTAGGAGGAGAATACCTGGGAACGCTTTGGGATCCCTAAGGCTTTGCTAGAGAATGTCGCTGGGGAGACGGTTGTCTGGGGGTTTCTTCCTGAACCTGTTGCCATTGCGACTCGATCTTGGATAAGCTGAAGACAAGTCTAAAGTTAGTGTCGTTAAAGCTCACTAATGAGGCTATAGTTATCCCTAACGAGGCTATCAAGGTTTTGTAAGCACTAAGCAATCTTGGTAACATGTTGTTAACTGTTAAGCAACCGTAATTATGTAACTATGCTGTGTTTTGGTCACATGCCTCAAAGTATGAGTTTCTGTGAAACTTCCAAGGTAGACAACTCAAGGCTGCTTTGTATCAGTTGGAAAGGAGGAGCCTGAGGCCACCTCCTCTCAGGATTATCATGTCCTGGATGACTGAAAATCTACACTAACATAAAGTCAACAAATATTAATAAATATTAAAAACTCTTTACTTTACTGCAAGCAGGACACCAAAATAGCCTTAAATTGTCTCATTTTACTCCCTATCCTTGCAGTAGCCTTCACCTTTTGACCCCGAGAAGAAGAAACACACTCTACACATAATTGTCAATATGTCTCACTTGTTCTTTAAATTCTGTAGCAGGCCATGACTCTATTATCCAATGAGCAGAGGGATTTAATGACCACTTTGCTGTTTTCTATTTCCATTATGTCTGGTTTCTTTGCATGATCATGTAATTGTACTTTTAATAGTTTTGGGATTGGTGCAGTTCTCCTGCAGTCTGATGACACCAATCAGCCAGATGGGTACATTTCCATCGAAAGCAGAACAGAGATGACTCTATTGATCTGTACTCCTTCAGCTGTCACCAAAAAAAACGTATAAATAAATCTTAAAATCTAATTGCTTTCAGCTAAGCTGATACAATTCAGGTTAGTTTTTTTTTTAATTATAGAGCAAAGCAAGAATGCAGCTCCTAAGAAGAGTGCAGCTAATGAGGTTAAATTGAGTTTTAACTAAATGATTTCCTCCATAAATGCAATTCAACATCGGCTCAAAACCATCAACAAAAGCCCTGAGAATGTAAAACATGTCTCTCATCACCCAAAATAGTCAGCTTGCACCTGCTGAAATAATAACTAATTATTATCCAATTCTAAACGACAACCATTTGTTTTTTTATCATCAATTATGCACCATTAAGGTAATGGCTTTTTTGTTAATAACTTAACTATGGTTATTTACATCACTTATATTTAAATTGATTATGTGTAATATGCATTAATTAATAAAAGCAAAAAAGCCTCAGAGTAAATACAAGAGAGAGTAATAACATTATTTGTATTCTGGAAATGAACGGCAGCATTGTGAATCAGGTTATGAGGGACGTTTCTCTGTGGTTCAGTAAAGCTTGATGATGCAAGGTAAAGAGAAGAGCAATCACAGAATGACATTGAGTCATTTCTAACTGTGCATTTCAAGTAGCAATGGGTTACAAGAAGCTTTTGTCTGGTTGCATTAAAGAGGAAAATCTTACCCAGGTACCTGTAGACTACATGTTCCAGAATGGAAGGAAATAATCACTGTTATGTATCAGTCTCGTCTAATCTCCAGGCCACATCATCCCAAATCAGCAACGTTGTGGTTTCAAGGTGCACAATTCTTCTATTTCTTGTGTAAGATTGAATAAGTGTGCACTCTGAAAGTTTTTACATTTCACAATCTTGCCCAGTTCGAAGATTATAGTTTACATTGATTTCATGGGGGTGTAAAAGGATAGAAGATAGAAAACGGTCCAAGCCAAACGATAGCAATAAGAAAAACAGTTTTTGTTGACAACATTCAAGCAGTGTCCTGGGCAGCATCCTGTCTGGGAGCAGAAGAAGCACTCAGAAAATTGTCCAGTTAGTCCTAAAACAATTGTAATCCAGGGTTCAACACCTTTTCCTGGTTACCTAATTTCATTCTGACCTTCCTGCAGTTTGATGATCGACACCCATCAAACTCTGAGCCGATGTAGCTACTGGCTAACTGAGCTAACTCTAAGCTAACCGAAGCTAACTGGGCTTAGAAGGCGCTTTCAGCCAGAAAACTAAGTAGTGAGAACGCTGACATAATCTGAAACCGAAAGAAAAAGTTTTGAAACCTTGAAAATCAGTGGCTGAAAATTTTAAACCTGAAATAACGTTTTGAAAAAATTTCAACTTTGCATGTAAGGTCAAGTAGGACTGACAGCGTGACGTGCCAATGACTGACAGAATACGCGGTTGCCCGGCAACAGTGACAAGTCACTGGACAGTGATTGGACTATACATGACCAGAGAAACGATAGGTTAGAAGGGGCAGGTGTCCCTCCCCGGAGCGTTGAGGGTTTTTTTTCTTCCGAGTGTGAGTTTCCGAGTTTTAACTCGGAAAGCAGCGCGAGACCGCTGCCAAAAATCACGTGATGGCAACCTTGCAGCGGTGTGGACGAAAGTACGAAAGGCGTATGTTGCAAGGTTTCAAAAGTTTTTTGCAAACTTAACATGGTGGGAAAACAATGCCATATTTGAAACTTTGAAAATGTATACTTGAAAGGGTGAAACAAGCGATTGTAATCGCTGCAAATGTGAGGCTGAAACTCTGTACTTTACATGTTGAATTTATGAAAAACAAAAATGCTAGTACAAAATTATGATTGCAGAGATTCAAAACTTATTTTCAGTCTTTCAAAACGTTATTTCAGGTTTTACATTTTCAACCACTGATTTTCAAGGTTTCAAAACTTTTTCTTTCGGTTTCTGATTATTTTAGCGTTCTCACTTCATAGAAAACCGCTGCTGAACGAATCTGCTACCCTTCTGCCTTCTAGGCAGATTAAACAATTTTGTCAAATAAAATCATGAAGCCTTGTTGGTCCATAACCTTCAATAAAACTATATGAATTTTAATTAAAACAAGTTTTAATCATCAATATGTAAAGTAAAGAAGAAATGTGAACATTTCAACACATTTTTGACCAAGCAGGGTAACCCTTCTGTAAATGCACAGCAGAAATCTAATTTTACTTACCAAAAAAATGGAGGAGAGACTTCTTGGACGGTCTTTTAGTGCAATCAATACCACAGCATCCATCTTTGTCCAAAAGGGCGCACGATTATCATCCGAACATGAATAAACATTGCGGACGCAACTGATGCTCAAGTTCAGAGAAACGAAATGGCCTAGACTGAGGCCGAGGCTGAAGGCCTTCCCTGGAGCAAGAAGAGGAAGGCGAGCTGCTATCCACCAGCGCTAACGCTGATGGCTCATCTGAGACCCGTTCATCAAAAGGAAACGCCCCTTATTATTCATCATTTCAAGCTTAAATTAAATCTAAACGGATGAGTTATAAAAAAAAATCACCCCCCCTTAGAGTTGTCAAAACAGTAAATCTGACCTATCCATCCATCCATCCATCCATCCATTTTCTTCCGCTTATCCGGGGTCGGGTCGCGGGGTCAGCAGCTTAAGCAAAGAGACCCAGACTTACCTCTCCCCGGCCACTTGGGCCAGCTCCTTGGGAGGAATTCCAAGGCGCTCCCAGGCCAGCCAAGAAACATAGTCCCTCCAGCGTGTCCTGGGCCTTCCCCTGGGCCTCCTCCCGGTGGGACGTGCCTGGAACACCTCACCAGGGAGGCGTTCCGGAGGCATCCTGACCAGATGCCCCAGCCACCTCAACTGACTCCTCTCAATGTGGAGGGGGAGCGGCTCTACTCTGAGCCCCCTTCGTATGACCGAGCTTCTCACCCTATCTCTAAGGGAGAGGCCAGACACTCTACGAAGGAAACTCATGCCAGCCGCTTGTATCCGTGATCTTGTTCTTTCGGTCACCACCCAGAGTTTGTGACCATAGATGTGGGTAGGAACATAGACCGACGACAGACCGGTACAGCACCTGCAGATGCCCTACCAATCTGTCTATCAATCTCCCGCTCCATTTTTCCCTCATTCGTGAACAAGACCCCCAGATACTTAAACTCATCCACTTGGGGAAGGACTCCATCCCTGACCCAGAGAAGGCACTCTACCCTTTTCCGGCTCAAGACCATGGTCTCTGATTTGGAGGTGCCGATTCTCATCTCAGCTGCTTCACACTCTGCTGTGAACTGCTCCAGCAAAAGCTGTAGATCACGTCCTGATGAAGACAACAGGACCACATCATCTGCAAAGAGCAAAGACCCGATCCTGAGGCCACCAAAACTGATCCCCTCAATACCTTGGGTGCGCCTAGAGATCCTGTCCATAAATGTTATTAACAGAATCGGTGACAAAGGGCAACCTTGGCGGAGTCCAACTCTCACTTGAAACGAGCCTGACTTACTGCTGGCAATGCAAACCAAGCTGACACCAGTCGTACAGGGACCCAACAGCCCGTATCAAGGGACCTGGTACCCCATACTCCCGGAGTACACCCCACAGGACTCTCCTAGGGACATGGTTGAACGCCTTCTCCAAGTCTACCAAATTCATGTAGACCAGTTGGCTGAACTCACACCCTCCAGGACCCTGCTGAGGGTGTAGAGCTGGTCCAGTGTTCCACGGCCAGGACGAAAACCACATTGTTCCTCCTGGATCCGAGGTTTGAATATCCGTCGGACTCTCCTCTCCAGAACCCCTGAATAGACCTTACCAGGGAGGCTCAGAAATGTGATCCCCCTGTAATTGGAACACACTCTGTGGTCCCCCTTTTTAAACAGAGCGACCACTACCCCGGTCTGCCAATCCAAGGGAACTGCCCCAGATGTCCACACAATATTGTGGAGCCGCATTAAACCTGACCTATTAAACCTGAAATGTTTTTTGAACCAGGCTGTAAACATGTTTATTTCTGCTGTGAAGTTGGCATTTTTAACATGGGAGTCAATAAGAACTTGCTCCTTTCTGCAGCCAACCCCTAGCGGATGAGGGGAGAACTGCAACTTTTGTCACTTCCGTGTAGGCCTCACATTTGGCCAGTGAGTCACAGAAAGTCATGTCACTTCCTGTTTCCTCACTTCCTCCGTCAGTCTGAGAAAGACATGTTTTAGAAGTTTTCAAAAGTCTTCTTTATACACATCAGTGGTAAGTCAATAGTGTTTAACATTTAACAAAGACTCTGATTGATCTGAGCATTTTAACCAATTTTACTGAGTTGAGTTCCAAACTTTTCTTTTTGCTGCTTGTTGTGAAGCTAAATCTGATAGTCCAGCACTATCACCAATACCAGACACCCATTTAAACTGTGAAAACCAAGGTCTGTACAGTTTGTTAATGTTGTGCTTTATACTGTAATATGTGGAACCAAAATGATTTTTAATAATGTTCAACCTCTTTATAGGTCAGTTTTTTACTGGATGATTTCATGTTTCTGTGAAATATTTGATAGCGAGCTGACACAAGAACCCATTGTGAAGTCTTAACTCTGACTTCTGAGCTGGTAGGAAATATGGACAGAGAATGAACTGTCATTAACTCTTTTTTTAAAAGATATTTGATTTTCGTCAGATGTGTTTGTATAACAAATTTATTTTTGTTTGTTTTGATAATTTAAATACAATCCTTAAAACTTGTGTCTGTGGTCAATGGACTCCATTATGGTTTTGGGCTCCTTTAGAACCTAGACTTCTAAAAATAAATAATCTTGTTCAATTAACATAACCACTAAATCGGTTACACATGTTTTCTACGTATTTGCGTATTGCGTCGATAACAAGTGACGCCCTTATACTGTGCGGTGTATGTACTGTAGTAAAAGATGGCCATACCTTGCAGGTTGGTCTGTTTACCGGCTTCCAGTTCAGGGCTAAACTAAACGGTCATTTTACTATTCTCTAGACTACAATGGATAACCATTAGTTGAAAAACAAAAAATCTATCTTTAGTCAGCTTGATTACTGCAACAGTGTCTTCACAGGTCTGCCTAAAAAGTAAATCAGACATCGCCAGCTGATCCAGAACGCTGCTGATCACGTCCTCACTAGAGTCAGGAAATTAGAGCACATCACCCCAGTTCTAAAGTCCTTACACTGGCTCCCTGTAGCTCAGAGAATAGACTTCTAAATACTTTTATGAGTTTATAAATCATTGAATGGCTCAGCACTGAAGTATGGTAAAGACTTGTTGTCACTATACCAACCCACCAGACCACTCAGGTCCTCTAATTCCAGTCTACTCAGCATCTCTAGAATCAGAACCAAACATGGAGAAGAAGCTTTTAGTTTCTATGCTCCTCTAATCTGGAACAAACTTCCAGGCGACTGCAAAGCTGCTGAAACACTGAGTTCCTTGAAATCAAGGCCAAAACCCCAAGTGTTTAGACCTACCTTAGAGTAATGTTTTAATGTGTCATGTTTTGTGTGTGTTTTATGCTTTATTGCTGTTTTTACTCCCCTAATCAGCCAAAGCACGTTGAAGTGCCTTGTTGATGAAAGTGCGCTATACAAATAAAATTGCCTTGCCCCCCCTTGCCTAAAATCCTTTAACTGGTCAAACTTGAAATGGATACTTCTACACTAAACAGATTCTTGAAAACAGTTTTGAGATTTAAAGTGGAGAAAAGCATTAATATGCAGATGGGTCAAATCTGGACTGAATTATTCTACACTGATTTAAATTCTTTGTGAATGTTTCCCTTTTAGTGGAGGAGGAGGGGCTCAGATATTAAGCTTCTCTTGGACACCAAAACTTCTGAATGGATGAGCCCAACAATCCACATTAGCGATTAAACCGTCCCTGTTTCACTCGACCTCGTATGGTGTGAAAGAATCAGGGAGGGCACATTCAGACTCGATGCCTTTTAACTTATGCATGGGTTTTTCTGTGTCGGTGGCGTGCTCACAGCTTGGAATAATTGTAAAATGAGCAAGTCTTGTTACAGCAGCCATCCGATACATATTACTTTTGACACTCTGAATTGGTGTATCATTTATTTGAAGTTGAGCTGGAGCTCACCCAGTAACAGATCTGAACTCTGCTGCTCAGGGATGCATATCATTTGAAAAGCAAGCGCCAGGATGTTGAATATTTTAGAGCATGTTGGCAGAAATTTCACTTTAGTTTCTGCAGTCGGCTTTAGATATTCTGAACATATGAGTAAATGTTGTTTTATGAAGGCTTTAAAGTACATATTTAAAGCCTGTTTATCTTACTTTTTTTTTAAACAGCATAAAAACAGAACTGTTCAGTGTGATTGGTACGTAATGTGGGTATTTTTTATACCAGCCAGACAGAGACACAGTGACTCCCAAAAGTGTACACACCCCAAATTTTTGTGCATCATAAAATTGAGACCATTCCAAATTTCCTAACTTTTTTGTGTACAAACTGACTGAAAACTGAATCTATCTTTGGGAAAATATAAAAAATAACTTTGATGCACACCCTAGATTAAGTTTATTAAAGCACCCTTTAGTTTGGTAGTAAATCTGATAAAACAGAAATAAAGTGAGTTTGTTGGATTTTTTTAATTATTTGATTCATTGCATCTATTAGCTAAATTCATAGTTTGCAAAGAGGTTAGAAAAGGATCAAAATGATCTTGTTGCACAAAGGCATCCGTTAACAGAAGAGCACTAGAAATATAGTACAAAGGTGGCATAAAATAAACAGGTTATTTCTCCAGAAGCGACGAAAGAACAAGTCAGAAAACCATCTCGGAGGCTTCCAAGAAGCTGCAGGCAACACAGAAGGAGCAGCAGGAAGTTTCAACAAGTACTGGTTGATTCCTGCGTTAGACAACAATCTGTTGGATTCTCCACCTGTCTGGACAGAGGAGTTGGGTTTGAGATAGAAACCTGTTCTAACAAAAACTCCTGACCTGGTTAAAATCTCTCAAAACATCATGGGACAATGTATTATGGTCTACAGGAATCAAAACTGATCCATTGGGTCATAAGTCCAAAGACATGTTTGCCTCAAAAAACAACTTTGACCATACCCAAGTTATTAGCATAACCTCAAAGAAGCATGGTGGTGGCAGCATCATGATCTGGATTTACTTTTTGCAAAACTAACAAGCAGAGGGTTATGGACAAGAGATGCCCTCACTCTTTGAAAAAGTACTTTAAAAGTAATAAAAAAGAAACCCACTTATTTATAACGGAGTACACGTGTAGCTCTTTATGCCTGTGGAAATAGGATTGTAAAACTGAAGTGGAGTTGGCATGTTCTCCACATGTGTGTGTTTTTCTTTATCCATCCATCCATCCATTTTCTTCCGCTTATCCGGGGTCGGGTCGCGGGGGCAGCAGCCTAAGCAAAGAGACCCAGACTTCCCTCTCCCCAGCCACTTGTTCCAGCTCCTCGGGAGGAACCCCAAGGCGCTCCCAGGCCAGCCGAGAAACATAGTCCCTCCAGCGTGTCCTGGGCCTTCCCCTGGGCCTCCTCCCGGTGAGACGTGCCTGAAACACCTCACCAGGGAGGCGTCCAGGAGGCATCCTGACCAGATGCCCGAGCCACCTCAACTGACTCCTCTCGATGTGGAGAAGCAGCGGCTCTACTCTGAGCCCCCTCCGGATGACCGAGCTTCTCACCTTATCTCTAAGGGAGAGGCCAGACACTCTGCGGAGGAAACTCATGCCAGCCGCTTGTATCCGTGATCTCGTTCTTTCGGTCACCACCCAGAGTTCGTGACCATAGATGAGGGTAGGAACGTAGATCGACCGGTAAATCGAGAGCTTCGCCTTTCGGCTTAGCTCTCTCTTCACCACGACAGACCGGTAAAGCGCCCGCATAACTGCAGATGCCCCACCAATCCGTCTATCGATCTCCCGCTCCATTTTTCCCTCATTCGTGAACAAGACCCCCAGATACTTAAACTCCTCCACTTGGGGAAGGACCCCATCCCCGACCCAGAGAAGGCACCCCACCCTTTTCCGGCTCAAGACCCTGGCCTCGGATTTGGAGGTGCTGATTCCCACGTGTGTGTTTTTCTTTAAATAGTCTAAATTCTTTCCACAGTCTAAAATCTTGCATCTCAACTTGCTTCTTTTCTGCTATTTATGAATTAGTCTGAACTTGAGTGGGATTTACTCAGATCAGAGTTCTGGGCCAAGAATTAGTCTGAGTCCATTCAGAGCCATCTTTGGATCAGGGGTTGCGTTAAGCAAACATCTTCCATATTTAACTTTTTTATTTTTTAAGGTAATGGACAAATGTGAATGTCACCAGTCATTTTGACAGATTGCAATTCACACCAATGACCACTTGGTGCAGACGCCCAGACATTTTCAACTTTACCCACAGAGTGCAGGTAACTGAATATATCAAAATCAGATTTCTATTAGAGAATCTGAGCATCATCTCAGACCAAGACACCGTACTCCATCTCGCTATCCAGGAGCTGACAGCGTGTTGAAGAGTTGCGGACGCTTTGGGGCACATCTGTGACTGCACCGTACACAGACTGGAGGTGACAGATAGCTCCAGCTTAACTACTACAGAGGGAGGATATGCGGCAGAACTTCCTCCCGTTGAAGCGATCTGAAAAGCCGTCATTCAGAGAGTCTTGGTGAATTCTGATGACATGGTCATGATACATGGAATGAACGTAAAAAGAATGAGAATTAAATACTTCTAAAGACGTAAATTTGTTTAATAAAAATTGACGAGTAAGAATTATTTTTGATCGGATGTTTTTTAAGTCAAAAAGAGAGAAAACAAAAAATCTTAGTGCAATCTCTGCTTTGTACTGAGGCCATCTCAAGTTATTTGTTTCATTCTATCTTCTTTTGTTTCCAGAAATTATTTAAAAATTGTTCTTTAAAACAAAGAAGCAAATGATGTGAAAAAGCTGCCATATGTCTCCCCCAGGCAAGGGTCGGTTTGTCAAACGTTCCTTTGCAACTAAACTGCTAGATTTTCCAAAATGAGCATAGAATTTCATCATATACTCTCTGTGTTGCATTCGGCGGTGGTGGAAATGAGCTCTCAATCCGACACCCATTAGAAGAAGAGCCCACACCTCCCTCAGATCCCATTTGAAATATTGCAGAAGGGCTCAGGTTTCAGTAAAGAGCTTCTCCTTCCCTTCACTGTACGCCGCCACTAATGACAGAGATGAGAAGTGTCAGGCCGATATTCCCCACCCTCCGCCGGCAGAATTAACATTAGCATAATGGGTTTTTTAACACTGCACCTTAGCCGCCACAAGGTCCAGTGGAAGCTGACTGTCCGGGGCCATTAGTGGCTAACTGGCAGGCAGCCAGAGCTCACATTTCAATTCAAGCTAGAGAAACAGCAAACGGGGCAACGCACAAAAAGAGCTCATTAAAATTTCATGCTGAAAATGTATCTTAAAAAAAAATTAAACAAAAGGGGAAAAAAAGTCCAATTGTAGTTCCACCATCCTGTGAATAGCTACAAATCCACCAATTCGAGACACTTTTACAGCCTGCTCTCATGGCCAAATATGGTCATTTTCTAAAGGTATACTTCATGAGCTACCAGGCGTGACTTCAAGCATATTAGATGGTGGCAGGATGTTACATATTATATATAAAGATCCTGGCCCAGCAGAAAAAAAAGACTAATTTGTGTGAAATTATAAGTACTTTATTGTGCTTTATTGTGTATTATTGTGTTATTGTGCATCATGTGTAACGTGTTTCATGCTAATTTGCTACTTTTACTTTTAATTTTCAATGTTATATTCCATGTTTGTTTGTCTTGTTTTTGTTTTTAATCACCAAATCATGTTAAGCACCTTGAATTACCCTGTTGTTGAAAGTGTGCTATACAAATAAAACTGCCTTGCCTTGCCAAACAATCACATTTTCCAGCAGGGACTGATTTCAGCTGAGTTAGCTGCATGCAAGTAGACTATAGGTGTAAAACAGTATTTATAAAGTATATATCCAATTGGAATCTGATAAATAACATGTGGCAGGAGTTAAAGATTATGTGATGCTAAGTAAAGCTTCCGAGCTCAGTGACTTTGAGCTTTTCATTTTTGTAATTGATATCTACAAGCTCAAGGATGACAGGAGAACATTTCTTGCTGGAGCAGCAGTTCAAAACTGTAAGCTTGTAGGAGAACTTAAAATTAAGCACTTTCTGGGATACTTTTTGTAAAGCTAGACAATCAAAAGTTAAAAACAAAAATTTGGGTTATTTAACCTGTCATAAGATAAATACATAGAAGTTTGTTTTTCAAAGTCATATTTGCGTCCATGTTATTTATTCATTTATAAATGTTACAGTTTCAAACTAAATTTCTTAGTTGGAAAGCTAAACATTTAGTTCCAAACTAAACATTTGGGTAACAAGCTAAATATTTAGCTTGTAAACTAACTTCAAACTTAATACTTAGTTTGCTAGCTAAATATTGAGTTTTATATTTAGAGAAGTCTAACATTTCAGGTTAAAACGTAGGATGAGCATTTTCAACAGCAATACAGATGATAAACGATGGATTTACAGCATCAGTGACGCACCAGCTGCAGGGGTAAATGTAGAGGTTCACAGGACCGAGCTTTTATTTTGATAGTCCCCTTCTGCTCATTGGCAAATGAATATGCATATTAGCTAAATATTTAGCCCTGGGTTAAATGTTTACTTCGAAGCTATAGCCTACATTTAGCAAGTTTAGCTTACTAGCTAAATATTTAGTTTTAGAAACTGACATTTATTAATGAATAAATAACATAGATCCAAATAGACTAAAAAATGAACCCCCATTTTTCTCTCATGACAGGCTAAATAACCCTCATTTTGGCTAATAATTTTTGACTGTATAACGTTACAAAAAATATTCCTTATCCTGCTCAATAGCCTGAGGCAGAATGATTTCTTCAAATAAAACATGGTTATATGTTCCTTTACTAATAAACAACTTTTTACTAGTTTGTGTCAGATGACAGGGTACACATAGAATGTGGTAAGTGCTTTTCATCGAAGCATCTGAACTCTGTCCTGTTTTTCTCTGACAGCTCTTTACAGCACAAAAGGTGTCTGTAGATATTCAATTTACCATGCATTTAATCCATTCAGGGTTGAATGATCTGAGGTTCAATGTGGGATTTTACTTTTAATTTGACCTGTTTGATCTCGTTTCCTTCTCTGACACATACATTGTTGGGGGTTTTATTCATATTTTTAGATCAGTATAAAAAAGGAAAGTATTATATTTTTGGGACTGGTTCAGTGTTGGTGTGATGGTGTTCAGGATATTGTTAGTTGCTTTTGGGTTAGGGAAAAAGCTCGCTGGACCTGACGCCAAAAATACCACTGAGCCAAAAGTTACAAAAGAACAACCGCTGAATTCATTTCAGCTCTAAATGAATTTGACTTTCCATTTTTCGGCACAAGCCTTGTCACCATGGTAACCATTGAGGTCTCTCTGACAAATACATGGTCCCTAGGTTGTTTTGAAAAGTCTGGAAAAATATACAATTAGCTTTTATTATCTCCGGATACATTTAAAAAAATAGTGAACATAAAGTGTTTGATTTTCCACAACTCTTTCTTTCATTTATTCTCTAGAGGACCAAAGCCCAACAATGATTAATAACTTTGTCCATATTTAAGTAAGATGCCTCAGCTTTGATTTAAACATTTTACCCACCAGTGGGGGTTTTTTCAGCTTGCTGGCTGAATGCTCACTTACTAAAACAAAAAAAAAGGCAATTTCCCCACGTTTTAGGATTCTGGCCAGCTTTAAATTCAGCATGAATTAGAGGTGTGGGCCTCTAACTGGGTCCGCTTAAAATGCCAAAACATTAATAAACAACTGCTTTTTTTTCTACAAACAGGATAAAATTGATAATGCTCACAATGGTGCTTTAAAAAATATATGTTGAATATGGTAGGCTATACATCATCCCGTATTTGTCAAATCCAAATGTAATAGATCTTGAAATGTTCTAATCTATTAGTGCAGAAGTCAAAAAGCTGTGAAACAGCCCTACTCCACACACAAATCCGAATCCAGTTTTAGCATTGTGTTTCATGATTATTTGAACATGAGACGCAAATATTGTTCAAGCAGTGAAAAGTTAATCATTTGTACTCGGATGTCCAGACTGCTACAAAACTCCAGAAAAATGTGAACATTTTGGGTCTGAAAAAAATATGCAGGAACCCCTTTATTATGCAAAACGTTTTCAGCCAGTCAACTTGAGTTGTGCTGCTGCTTGATTTGATGTTCCTCACACTCCACATGACACATTAGACATTCCCTTCCCTTCCTTTCTGGATGGCTGAAGCTTCAAATGTCCTATCTCTGCTGCTGCTGTTTGCCTTTAGGCTGCATGTTTCTTTCCATTCCCTCCACTGCATTATACAGTATTATTTGTGTTTTTTTTATAACAAAGGGAAAAGTTATCTATTCAGGCAGCATACACAGCTGACACTAGATCATCCTACTTTACACATCATATCAGAGGTTCCCAGCCCCTAGGCCCCGGACATGTACCGGGCCGTGGGTCAGTTGGTACTGGGTCGCAGAACATGGGCTGCACAGAAAGAATAAATAACTTGCAGTATATTTATTATCTAAGTCTAAACGATATTTTATTTTTGAAAAATGATCGGTTTTTCTCCATTACGTTCGGCTATAACTCACTCTTTACTTATGTCAAGACTGTTGCCTGGGTCACGTGATACGTCACCGCTAAAAACAAACCAACAAGCTAGCAAAATGATTAAAAAGCAGAGGTCTGTGAAAAGTATTTTTCCGAAAAGAAAAAGGTCCAGTGAAGAGACAGAAGAGCCTACAACTTCCAAAAAAAGAACGCTACAATTAGCAGACTAACAGAAGTCCTAATTAATATATGGATTTATCAAGCCAGAGATTTCCATGCTCCAAGCCCTGCTTAATATGTGGCAACCGGGGTTTTCTGTTGATGCAATGAAGCCTTTAAATTGGTACTAGATGGGACCGTCACATTATTGGCTGCATGATGAATGACGTATGAGTTGTGTGACAGAAGGTTTCTTCAGAACAAATGTTTTGAGAGCTACATTACTTTGATGTAGTTAAACCCCAATGAGTAAAACAGACTACGATTATGAGTAAAATAAAAGTAGGTCTTCCAGCTGTTTCCATTCATCCCTGCTATATTTTAAACAATCACTGACTCCCACACCTGAGTAACAGACTTTGCTATCTCTATCTGCTATCTTTTGTCTTAGGTAGACATTTTGCTGTGAACTGATGAAAGAATTTGGCTTGGTAAATTCTTCAGACATGGACATACCATACCATATTTATTAATAAAGCACTTAAAAACAACCGTGTTGATCAAAGTGCTGTACAGCAAATACAGACTTAAAAGGACAAACATTAAATAGAGAGTACAGTGGCACAAAGTCACAATGTTAACTGTAAAACTTCCAAATCCTAGTTAAAAGCAAGAGAGTAAAAGTACGTTTTAAGACGAGATTTAAACATTGTAATGGAATCTGCCTGTTTAATACTTAGGGGCACCAATAACCGAGAAGGCTCTGGCACCTCTCAGTCCGCGTTTGGTCCGAGGAAACACAGGCTTCCCACTCTCTGACGACTTGAGAAATTGTGAAGGGGCATGTATAGGAGAATCTATATATGGGGAGATCAATAATATTGTGAACTACAAGCTGAAGCACAAAAGAAAAGGCAAAAGGAAATAAGGGAAAAAAGTTAGTCTTGATGCAATAGAGGTTTGTGCATACTGGCCAACACTAAAAGTTAAAAGGAGAAATATATCCTTGTCCCAGCTCTTATTGAGAAACATGTCACCAGTAGTAATTTGCTGTTAACCAAGGTAAGTCCATTGACAGATGACAGAATACTTATTTCCAGGTCAAAGCTCCCCCTGAAGTTCTCTTTCATTTTGAGCTATGTAGCATATTACAATTTTAGTTCGACGCAATGAAGCTTGCTGCTCTGAAAATATGTGAAGTGACAGAGGACAAAACAGCCCAGAGGCTTCACCTTGTAAAAAAAGCTACTTCAGTACGCATCCCATCTTGTAGTTGTTGTGTCGGCAGGTATATGTTTCATATCCATCCATCCCATCCATTATCTGTACCCATCCATCCTGCTGGTGCCTAACTCCAGCATTTATCAGGCGAGAGGCGGGGTACACCCTGGACAGGTTGCCAGTCCCTCGCAGGGCAACACAGAGATACACAGAACAAACAAGCACACAGACACACAGACACACACACACACACACACTCATACCTAATGGCAATTTAGAGAGACCGATTCACCTAACATTCATGTTTTTGGACTGTGGGAAGAAGCTGGAGCATGCCCACCCATGCACAGGGAGAACATGCAAACTCCATCAATATATGTTTCATATATATTCATATATCGTTGATAAAAGCTTCAGGATTCATGTGTGCTGTCTGGGATGCGTTGGTTTTATGTATCATTAAATTCCTCCTGACAGCTGCAGCAACTTCAACTTCTCCTGACCGCTCCCTTCTTTGGAATGCCAAAACCACTTCCCAGACGTTTCTCTCCCAGCTCCAGCTCAACAACCATGCTCTGCCACCTTTTTTCCTTCCTTCCTTTCATCATGTGTGGACCTTGAATGTTAACATTTATTTTTAGCCTTTCTTTTGCAGAGGTGCCATTCCCAAAGCATAATGAGGGCCGGGTGCTCATTACCGTAACTGGAAGATAGTGAACTGTCACGCACGGCGGAGACAAATGTAGAGCAGACCCCCACCGTCTCCCAAATGAAAATAATTACACTCCAGAGCCCCCTCACCTTGTTCTCATTACTCATTGGGTACAAGGTTCAACAGAGACACCAACACAAGGTATTTGAAATAAAAGACCCACCACAACACAAACAAAATTGATGCTTCCTTTGTTTACAGTTAGGAAAAGGGATGATTTGAAACAGAAAAAGCCACAAAAAAAACTTAAATGTGTGTTGGGGACAACAGCGTACCCAAAGGAAAAACATAGCTTACGATTCTACTTTCTGTTGTGGAAGCTTGGCACAATGCCTCAGCTGAAAATTCATATTTTGCCCACAGCTTGCAAAATGTCACTAATAAATGCTTGAAATAATATCTAGGATTGCACCATATTTTCCAATTCAACATTTTATATTTTTTCACACTCAAAGTTCAAGGTTTCTCTGATCACGTGTAGAAGATATTTGATATAGTGGGCCAAAAAAGTATTTGGCAGCCTCCAATTTGTGCAAGTTGTCCCACTTAAAAAGATGAGAGGTATGTAATTTTCACCATAGGTAGTCTACACTTCAACTGGGAGAGACAGACTGTAAAACAAAAATCCTGAAAATCACATTGTATGACCTTAAAATAATTTATTTGCATAATGGTGCAGAAAATAAGTATTTAGCACCTACAACCAAGCAAGAATTCTGACCCCCACAGACCTGTTACTTCTTCTTTAAGAAGCTCTTCTATCCTCCACTCGTTACCTGTATTAACGTGACCTGTTTAAACTCGTTATCTGTAGAAAAGACACCTGTCCACACCTTTAAAGAGACAGAATCCAACCTCCACCATGACCACAGAGCTGTCCAAGGACACCAGGGACAAGACTGTACACAACTCCTACAAAATTCAGCAGCACGTGTCCTGATGAAGACCAGGAGGTGGGAACACATTACACTGGTCTTAAATTCATTGCATTGGCTCTTCGTATGTTTTAGGATCGATTTGTAAGGTTCTTTTAATAGTTTTTAAGTGTCTTAATGGTCTTGGGCCTTCTGATCTTTCAGAACTGCTTTAACCATGTGCACCTCTGGCAGCCGTCTCCTTGTCATCCCTAAAGTCAGGACACACACTCATAGCGAGGAGTCTTTCCAATTTTATGGCGCTCACCCCTGGAACAGGCTGCCAGAGGACCTCAGGGCCGCAGAGAACAATCACGTTTTTAAGAGCAGGCTCAAGACTCTTCTTTTTAGGCTTGCTTTTAACTGATTATAATTTATTTTGGTCTGCTTATCTGCTCTGCATGTTTGACTTCATGCATTTTATCAGTGTTTTACTATTTTTTCTTATCATATTTATCCACTATTTATATTTATATTTTAACCTGCTTTTGTAATCTTCTTTCCAATGTTTCCTCTATGAGACCCCTCTGCCCCGGGAGTGGTGGTCGGCTGTGGCTGTCTGGTTGCTCTCCAGGTACTCTTGGGTGGAGGTGGGGGTCTCGGCCTTGCCTCCTATGGGTGTCCTGGGTCAGGGCCTTGGCTGCTGCAGTTGATGTGCTGCTGCCGGTGCAGATGGCTCCTTTGATGGCATTTCCTAACCTGGCTCATTTGTACTCAGCCCAATGTCCTTTTTATTGCTGCTCTTAAGTGTGTGGGTGCATGAAGGTTGGGTCTGTGGGAGGGGGGTATAACTGTGATCATGCTTTTAATTATGTGGGGGAGGGATGGGAATGTGGTCTTTGTGGGGTCATTTTAAATCTGTAAAGCACTTTGAGATGCAATTGTTGTATGAAAAGTGCTTTATTTAAGGGCGGCTGAAGTTCAGTGGTAGAGTTGTCGGCCTGCGACCCAGAAATCGTGGGTTCGATTCCAGCTTCCACCTGCTACATGTCGTTGTGTCCTTGGCCAAGACACTTCACCTACCGGCCTACTGGTGTTGGCCAGAGGGGCCGATGGCGCAAAATGGCAGCCTCGCTTCTGTCAGTCTGCCCCAGGGCAGCTATGGCTATAATCCTAGCCACCAGTGTATGAATGTGAGAATGAATGAATAATGGAGTTGTTGTTGTAAAGCGCTTTGAGGGTCTCGAAAAGCGTTATATAAATGCAAGCCATTATTATTTTTATAATTAAAGTTTAATTGATTAAAATCCTGCCGTCCACCTGCTTAAGCCAGTACATGTCCAGGCCCGTCTAAAGTTTGCCAGAGACATTCTGGATGATCCAGACGAGGATTTGGAGAGTGTCATGTGGTTAGATGAGACCAAATTAGAACTCTTTGGTATAAACTCCACTTGACGTGTTTGGAGGGCGAAGAATGCTGAGTTGCATCCCAAGAACACCATGCACTGTGAAGCATGGGTGTGGAAACATTATGCTTTGGGGCTGGTTTTCTGCAAAGGGGACAGGACGACTGATCTGTATTACAGAAAGGATGAATCGGGCTATGTATCTTGAGATTTTGGGCAAAAAACGCCTTCCATCAGTGAGAGCATTGAAGAGGTTTTGGAATGGTCCAGCCATTCTTCAGACCTCAATACAAAAGAGAATCCCTGGAGGGAGTTGAAAGTCAATATTTCCCAGTGACAGCCCTTAACATCAAAGCTATAGACAAGATCTGCATGGAAGAATGCGCCAAAATACCAGCAATAGTGTGTGCAAACCTGGTGAAGACCTACAAAAACAATTGATCTGTCATTACCAGCCAAGGTTACATTACAAAGTATTGAAGTGAACTTTTGTTATTGGCCAAATACTTCTTTTCTGCACCATTATACTAATAAATTCTTTAAAAATCATACAAGGCTATATCCTGTAATTTTTTTTTCTTACATTTTGTCTCTCACAGTTGAAGTGAACCTTTGATGAAAATTACCGACCTCTCATCTTTTTAAGTGGAACAACTTTTACAATCGGTGGCTGCCAAATACTCTTTTGCCCCAATGTAATTGGGGAGAAATATTTACAGCCAGTTTGTTTCAAGAACAATAAAACAAACATAATAAATGCACATTTTCTTTTACAGTTTAATCCAAATTGGGAATTTAGTCAAAATAGGCTTGCTAAAGATTGGTTTAACCACTCAAGCAAAATTTGCTTCAGTATACAGTATTTACACCAACAGCTTTCCTATGTGTAGAGTAACACTGCCTGTGGGACAAATCGCTGCCATTCAGTTTGTGATAAAAGAGAAAAAGAAGTTGTCAGAGTTTTGCCACAGCAGTACTGGATGCACCGTTGCACATGACTAAATTATTTGTAGAATATTTCAGATGGGATGATAATATGGGGTGCCATTTCTAAAGTTTCATAGGTAGCAATTAACAGCAATGATATGGCTTATTTCTAATAAGAGAAAAAACGTGTGTTCATTTTACAAAGTCATATTTGCATCCATGTTATTTATTCATTGATAAATGTCAGTTTCAGACTAAATATTTAGTTTAGAAATTAAATATTTAGGCAACAAGCTAAACTGGATAGCTAAGTATATAGGTTCGAAGTAAATATTTCACTCAAGGCTCAGTATTAAGCTAATATCAAGCTGGAGCTCTCAGGCGTGGATCACCGCCTCACGTCATGGATCATGGACTACCTGACCAACCGCCCACAGTTTGTGAGGAGCAAGGACTGTGTCTCCGACATAGTTGTCTGCAGCACAGGGGCCCCACAGGGAACAGTCTTGGCTCCTTTCCTGTTCACCCTGTACACTGCAGACTTCAGACACAGTTCTGCTAGCTGTCACCTGCAGAAGTTCTCTGACGACTCTGCCATCGTCGGCCTCATCACAGACAACGATGACAGGGAGTACAGAGAGCTGATCCAGGACTTTGTGGGCTGATGTCAGAGGAACCACCTCCAGATCAATGCAGGGAAAACAAAAGAACTGGTGGTGGATTTCCGCTGGAGCAGTCACGCCCCCCCAACACCGGTGAACATCCAGGGAATGGAGATAGAGAGAGTGGAGTCTTATAAGTACCTGGGTGTTCACCTGAACAGTAAGCTGGACTGGGCCCAGAACACCACGGCGCTTTATAAAAAGGGTCAACGCAGACTCCATCTGCTCAGGAAGCTCAGGTCCTTTGGTGTGCAGGGGGTACTCCTGAAGACCTTCTATGACGCGGTGGTGGCATCCGCCATCTTCTCTGGGGTGGTGTGCTGGAGCAGCAGCATGTCTACTGCTGACAGGAGGAGACTGAACAAGCTCATCAGGAAGGCCAGCTCTGTCCTGGGTTGCCCTCTGGACACAGTGCAGGAGGTGGGAGAAAGGAGAATGGTAGCAAAGCTATCATCACTGATGGACAATGACTCCCATCCCCTGCAGGACACTGAGCAGCTCCTTCAGTGATAGACTCCTTCACCCTAAATGTGTGAAGGAGAGATATCGCAGGTCCTTCCTTCCTGCTGCAGTCAGACTGTTTAACACCAGCACTGCTCCTTGTAGACCACACATACACGCCAAGGACTAAGTTTAATATTGTTCATATATTGATTATTTATTGTATGTATTTTTTACATTATTATTGTTATTATAATTATTTATTCTTTTTAACTATCCACTGTGCTGCTGCAACACGGAGAATTTCCCCATTGTGGGACAATAAAGGTCTATCTTATATTATATGCAAATTCACTTGCTGAGAAGCAGAAGAGGAATATTAAAATAAAACATGGTGCATTCATGTTGCTGTAAATCCATATTGCTGTTAAAACAGCTCACCCTACACTTTAAGCAAAAATATTGGACATGTTGGGACAAAATTAAATAATAATAAAGAGGTGACATCAGTTCGGCAACAGTTTATATAGAGGCTCGTAACACCCAGCTTTTATTTTGGTAGTCTACTTCCGCTTCTCGGGAAGTACATGTTGATATTAGCTAAATATTTAGCTCTGAGCTAAATGTTTTGTCCAAAACTAAATACTTAGCTACCCAGTTTAGCTTTCTACGTAAATATTTAGCTTCAAACTAAATAGTTAGCTTGCTAACTGTTAAGTTTGAAGATAAATATTTAGTTTGTAAAATAAATATTCAGTTTACAACTGTGACATTTATAAATCAATAAATAACATGGATGCACATGGGACTTTGAAATATTAACCTCTATTTTTTTCTCTTATGACCCAAATTATTGCTGTTAACGTTTGACTGTGTAACTTTACAAAGAGAATATGATAAAGGGTAATATAGCTGGCTGTAGATAAAACTCATAAGAGAATTGAAGAGAGAAAAATAGACCAAAGTTTGTACATCTCAACGCCAACTTTGCAGACTCCATTTCCTCACAGAGCGAACTCAGCCATCAAATATTAAGGACTTTTTGGAGATGTCCTGGGAGGCATTTTGTGCCATCATTAGAGTTACCAAAGTGGCAAAGGTCAAAACACATTTTAAAAAAAAACTTAGCAGAGCAGTTTGCAGAGAAGATCGTCTTCCAAGAAAAATGCATGTGTCCTGTGCCAACAGAATGTGAAATGGATTAAAACCTCTTGTGGCGAAAAACCTTTGTCTTCTTCTCTGCCATCACACAATCATTTATTCTGAGTGAGAACAGGGCTCAGCTTGGAGCTGGAGACTCATGAGTTATTAAGTAAAGAAGCCATTGATTATTGATTGCAGACCTCTTTGTACTCTTAGTGTGTCAGAACTTCAAATGCAAAATAGGAATCATTGCAGCTGTGGGCAATTTCCTAGTAGTTATTGGATCAATTTCTCCCTGAAGCAAATTTATAACATTGATGTGTTATTTAGCAAAGGTATTCCATCAAGGACATTGTATAAATGTATTTAGCTATAAATAACAGATTTAATAACCAGAATTGGTGAAGTATATGTTTTGAAGTGAGGCTAGACACATACGTTGACCTTAAACTTATGTGAAATACGATGAACTGGTTTAATAATTCATTTTCAAAGCATTTTAAGAATTTATGTTGAATTAATGCTGGTAGTAAAAACTCTAACACAATTATAATCTTCTAATCAGCATCCCTATGGTGGCCAAAGGACAAAGCAAAAACTGTATTTATTTATTTGACTAAAAAATAAAAAAATGTATGATGCTTTTAATTATTTTAGTATAGAAATAAGCAGTTTTTGGGTGCTAGTGTGAAACAGTTTTCATTTTAATAAGTATTTGTTGACTTTTCTCTCCTGGGAGGGAGTCTACAAAACAAGGAGATGATTATTTTTATTATGTGTAATTCTCTTTACAAAAAATATTGTTAGTAGGGATGTAACGGTACACAACAATCACAGTTTGGGCGTATTTGGGGTTTTAAAGTCACGGTTTGGTAAATTTTCAGTGCACTTAATTCAAGAAAAATGAATACTGTCGGCTTCTTATCATAATGTGCTCTGCAACTCACTTCCTGCTCAGAGAGGTGGGGGCGCCGAACTCCAAAACCCCAGCGGGAACTGTTTCAAAATAAGACCCAGAACTGAGAGACAGAGAGTAACAAAAACACACACAATCAGATATCTGGTTTGAAGGACGCACCTGCAGATGGGAGCCAGACAAGATCTGACTCATTCTCTTACAAGGCTGTACCATTTTTATTTGAAAAAAAACAAAGAACATATCACATGACTCCTCTCTCCTCCTTCTACATCTTGACAGGTCATTTATTTTCTCCAGGTCTCTTGACCTTACCATGAACTGGGTTATAACATGACTTAGAGTTATAGCTGATCCTCCCTGCTTTCAATTCATATCTTTACTCAAGAGTTTGTTTACTTAAAACCTTCAACCCTATAAAATACTGGTAACAGAGTCATGTTTTACTACCCTGAATAATATAAACAGGCCTATTACTTCTAAAGCTTAAAAAGATATAATTAAAACATATGTACTGCATAATTAAAAATAGCCTCAAAAAAGTAGAATACAACAATACAAATGTGCTTAAGACTTGATTGGCATTTGACGAAGAACCTTTTTTCCTAAATGCTAAAAACACTTTGGAGTTGTTTTGATATTTTGACAGCCTAGTCTCCCAGCTGGACTTAAATGCACCTTGGGAAGCAAATTCCTTCTCATCAACAGCAATCCCGTTGACTTGTGATTGGATGCTGCTGGTTGCCATTTGGACGTCAGATCATTTTTCTCTAGTATCAGTGATGTTTACATTCAGCTTGACATTGTTTCAGGTGAGTAATTCAGTTCAGTGCAGAGCGTGTTATGTATCTTATTACTGTTGAAAGGCAAGGCAACTTTATTTGTATAGCACACTTTCAACAAAAAGGCTATTTAAGGGGCTTTGGGCGATTAGGGGATAAAATAAAAGCAGCATTAAAACATATGACATTCCAGCCATATAATCAGTTAATCAAATGCAGCTCTAAACAGATGGGTTGTCAGCCTTGATTTAAAGGAACTCAGTGTTTCAGTAGCTTTACAGTGATCAGGAAGTTTGTTTCAAAAATAGATCCTAAATTCAATGGGTAGCCAATGTAACGAGGCCAAAACCGGAGTGATATGTTCGAACTTCCTTGTACAAGTTAAAAATTGTGCTTCAGCATTTTGCACCAATTGCAGACGTGAGAGAGGGCCCTGGCCCACATCAATTAAAAGGGAATTGCAATAATCTAAACGTGTGGTTATAAAGGCATGAAGATCAGTTTCTAGGTCACATCTGTTAAGGAAAGGGCTTAACCTTTGACAGGCGTCTGAGGTGGTGGAGGGGTGATTTCACCACCCCATAGATGTGGCTCTTGAACCCAAGTGTGGAGTCAATTTTTACTTCAAGGTTTGTAACCGAGGTCTTCAGACAAGGGGTCAGTGCAGCAAGGTCAATATATAGGGTTGCAGAAGAGCAGTTTGGTCCAAATAAAATAGCCTCTGTTTAATGCTCATTAAAATTAAATTTTGAGCCAACCATGATTTCACATCACTAAGATACTCCAACAAGAGTCTGATAGAGTAACCATAAGAGGAATTCAGAGAAAGGTAAAGCTGACAATCAAAATCATACAATTGAAGAGATTTTGTGTTTCCAAAAAAGTCCTCCCAAGGGCAGGAGGTATAATATAAAAAAGTAGTGGGCCAAGAATAGGTCCCTGTGGCACTCCCCTTGTCACAGTGGAAGAAAACAAACCTGATGTAAGAGATGCACAGTTGGTAGCACTGTTGCTTTGCAGCAAGAAGGCCCGGGTTCAAATCCCAGCCTGGAGTCTTTCTGCCTGTGTATGCGTGGGTTCTCTCTGGGTACTCCAGCTTCCCCCCACAGTCCAATAACATGACTGTTAGATTAATTGGTCTCCTTAGGTATGTGAGCCCTTAGACATGGTTGTCTCTGTGTTGCCCTGCGATGGACTCTCCAGGGTGCACCCCACCTCTCGCCCAGTGACTACTGGAGACGCACCGTGACTGCACCAGCCCCCCTGCAACCCTGCATAGGATGGACGGGAACAGAAAATGGATGGATGGGGTTCAGGTATGATTTCAGCTTTTGACATGCTAGTCAGCTGTTCCCAGTTGTAAAAAATATTTTTTTTAAACACAAACAAAAGAACATCTTGTTGCTAAGGTTACAGATCACAACAACTGTCCGAAAGAAAAAATAGTAAAAGTAGAAATTCTTCCAGCTGCGTGGCATTCAATAGCAGAGGGACTAATTATCCAAACACCTGAACTAAAAAAAATGATAAAAGTCGACAAAAAGAACAAATCCAAGCTAGAGTACCAGAGCTACTCCAACATGCTGCCAACATGAGTGGTGAAATTCTACAGAATTGGTAAGAAAAAGCTGAGAAAGTAAGTTTATGATGGCTTGTATACAAGGAGGTACCCGCTGTAAGCATTTATTTCATGGAGCAACTTCTGTCCACAGCCTCCTCAGGGAACAATGTCTTCCTACACGCTTGGAACCATGGATAAAGATTTTTACAACAATCTGTCCAGTGGTTCCTGAGACTTACTGCTGCCAACAGAACAGAAGTACCTGCCAACAGAAGTACACAAACTTCTATACCAGCATGACTAAAAACATATAAGAAGTAAATTCTTATTTTTGCATCCAAACAAAACATTTCTCTCCATGCAGGGAATAGAGCTCAGTTGCTTCCAGGCAGATTGACTGGCTCGGACAATGGATGAACAGACACTGTGAGGTGTGGGGGTGTGCTTGAAGTGACAGCTGGAGGAAGAGAGAGAAACTCTTCCCTGCAGCCATGCCGCCTCAGGTTTCTGTCCTGATGCAGATTAATTGGCCAGACAGGTCAAAGTGACTGACCAAGGCTGGGGAAGTAGGAGCATTGTCCTCATTTTCCATTCCACTAAATTCATGTATTAAAAGGCTTTTCATGAAAGTGTTGTAAAGTGGAGCTGCTACGTGTACATAGCTAGACTGAGCAAATGTGAAGGTCAATAAAATGAATAAAAATCCTGAAAGTCCTGTAATAAAACCACTCAGGTGGATCTGAAGAACAGCTCAAATGATTTTATATCCCAGTGAATTATAGACTGAAATCAAGGACATTTTGACCTTGATCATGACACAAAGAACTCCAGTTTTATAGTCTGAATTTCCCTGCAGATTAGGATATACTTAATTATAAATCTACAATATTATACTTTCAACATTTTATACTATTATGGAATGTGTACGACAGAACTCTAATACAAACCATCTATTTTCTTCCATGCCTTTTCAGGTTAATTCCATGTAATAGAATTAGACACTCAAGTCTGCTTAAACACCTTCTTCTGTACTAGATCTTTCTCAATTTGTGCTAAACTGCATTGAAAATGTAAACTGTGATAGCAGTAAGACGCCTAAAGCCTCAAACAGAGTTAACTGGAAGAGTGAGCGCACTTAATGATGCCTGTAAACTGACATGAGCACATGCACGAAACAGAGCTCATACTACTATACTGGAAACTGACAAAGATATAGTAGACTGTCAGTTTTCTTCCTATGTATGAGCCCTTTCCTCGACAGTTTAGTGGAGAGGAGCTCAGGATTTCTTCTTTTAGGCACAGTCTCACTGTCAGATATGCATTAAAATACTTTCAGAGGCTGTAAAGACAGCGCCACAATGAGGAAAGCTAAACTAACGTGATAATCTGCAGGTGGTTACAGTAAGGACATCGTAAGAGGCGAGGGAAATTTATTTGAATAGCACACTTACAGCAACAAGGCAATTCAAGGTGTTTTGGGGAAAAATAAAAGCAGCAATAAAACAAAAAAAACAGAAAGAAACTACATTGAAGACATTAAAACATACTACTGTTATGACATTAAAGCTATTATTAATCAGTTAATCAAAGCAGCCCTAAACAGATGGGTTTTTAGCCTTGATTTAAAAGAACTCAGTGTTTCAGCAGCTTTGCAGCTGTCTGAAAGTTTGTTCCAGATTAGAGGAGCATAGAAACTGAAAGCTGCTTCTCCATGTTTGGTTCTAATTCTAGGGATGTTGAGTAGACTGGAATTAGAGGACCTGAGTGGTCTGGTGGGTTAGTATAGTGACAACACACTGCAAAAAACGATTTTCAAGAAAGTAAAAATCCCTTGTTTATGGACATTTTTTCATATTTTTTAAATATATTGTGTCATTTCAAGAAATTTTTTCAAGAAAATATTAACTTGTTCCATTGGCAGATTTTTTTTTAGCTTATTACAAGCAAAAATATCTTGTATAATTTATTTCTAACTTGTTTCTGGAGTAGCCTTTTTTCCAGTGTAATAAAGCATCTTCATTGTATTTATCTAAACTAATAATCTTCACACGTCGGCCATCTTCTTTTTTTTAAGCCTTCAGTCACAAAAGCCACATCATAGGACTTACACTGGAAAAAAGGCTACTCCAGAAACAAGTTAAAAATAAATTATACAAGACATTTTTGCTTGTAATAAGCTAAAAAAAAATCTGCCAATGGAACAAGTGAATATTTTCTTGAAAATATTTCTTGAAATAAGATATTTATTAAAAAATACGAACAAATGTCCACAAACAAGGGATTTTTACTTTCTTGAAAATCGTTTTTCGCAGTGCACATCTTCAACATACTTTGGTGCTAAGCCATTCAATGATTTATAAACTAGTAGGAGTATTTAGAAATCTATTCTCTGAGCTACAGGGAGCCAGTGTAAGGACTTTAGAACTGGGGTGATGTGCTCTACTTTCCTGGTTCTAGTGAGGAACACGAGCAGCAGCGTTCTGGATCAGCTGCAGCTGTCTGATTGACTTTTTAGGAAGACCAGTCAGGACGCTGTTGCAGTAAGCAATCGGACTAAAGATGAGTTTTTCAAGGTCCTGTTGCAACATTAGTCCTTTAACTCTGAGAAATGTTTTTCAGGTGATAAAAGGCTGAACTTGTGAACGCCTTCATGTGACCCTGGAGGTTCAGTCTATCACTAAATCCAGATTTCAGAGCTGATCAGTAGTTTCCAGCTGTAATAACTGAAGCTGTGTGCTGTAAATACTTCAGTTTTGTTTCCATTTAGCTGGAGAAAGTTATGGTACACCCATCCATGTATTTACTCAATGCATTTGCTCCGACCCAGCTCTCCAGTTGTTTCAATAGCATATCATGATCAACAGTGTCAAATGCTGCACTGAGGTCCAAAAGTACCAACACTGTGGTTCTACCACAGTCTGTATTTATGTGAATGTCATTGAAAACTTTGACGAGGGCAGTCTCATTGCTGTGGTGAGCACGGAAAGCAGACTGAAAAGAATACAAGAGTAATTCTTTATATACTTCATATATACTGATGTTTGAATAACTGCTGCACATCATTGGCTTCTAGTCCTGTCTCATTGATGCTGCTCATTAATGTCAACAAGAAGTTAGGGTTTATGAGTACATTTTCATTCATTCTGACTGGCAGTAATGGCATTTTGACAGTGACCCAGCAAAAAGTCCCGAACTGAATCTAAAAGACAATATGTGGATGGAGATAAATGTTATGGTGAAGGCAAGGAGGCCTTCCAACTTCAAAGACTTGGTTTCTTTATTATCAGGAAGTTCACAAAATGCAAATAAAAGCCTTCAGTTGATCCAAAATGTTGCAGCAAGAGTTCTGATAAATATTAAAAAGGAGAGATCATATTTTTCCTGTTTTAGCTTGCCTTCATTGGCTCCCTGTTAAATCCAGAATATAATTTAAGATCCTCCTTACATATGAAGCCCTTTTTAATTTTCAGGCTGTTCTCCTAACTACCTTATTCTTGTCAACCATACGGCACAGCGAATCACCTTGACTGACATGAAGAATCGTCTTTAACCTAAATTTAAATGCGGCTAGATGCAAACATGAACAAATTCAACTTAACTGTAAATTAATAATCCATATTGTGTCATGATGGTGGTTTAAGGAGGACCCAAATGCAGAAAGTAAAAGGAACTTGATTTTAATTAAATAAGAAAACAAACCAACTTACAAAATCGTGGGGTAACCAGGGAAAAAGAAGACCATCAAACTAAGGAAAACGACAGGGAAGGTTGAGCAGGGAAGCTAGACGGACGACAGGGAAGGCAAGAACCAGGCAGGGAAGAAACGACGACGGACCAGCCAGTAGGGACTGAATGAGAGCAGAATAAATACTGGGGAGGAAATGAGGAGGTGACAGAGAAGACCAATGACCAATTAGAGAAATCAGATGCAGGTGAGAGGGAGAGGGCAGGTGGAAACAATCAACAGCTGGGGCAATAGGTAGAATGGCTAGGGAGGCAGAAAACTCTTAAGAAACTAGAAACTAAAGATAATAAGTCTAGGAAGGAATTCTAAGGAGACACTAGAGAGCAGAAGGAAGAAATAGATTAGGAAACTATCTAGAGGGAATAAACTAAGGAAACAAATGAGGACATAAACAAAAGGTCAAAAAACGTCTAAGAGCAAGAAGAAACACAGAAACGAGGAAGTGCCAGAAACAACTAATAAAGACAAGAAATAACCTAACATGAAAAAACTAAATAAGGAAAACTATTAACTTGATACACAAACAGAAGGAACTAAACAAAAGAGCACCTAGGGGCAAAGAGGGGAAGGAAACAAAGTGGAAGGAAAAACTCAAAACACCCTCGGAACCTGACATATTGACTTATACCTTGAAAATACCTCAACTTAAACCTTGAAAAATATACCAAGTATGATTTATAAGAATGTTAAAATTTCCAAATTGTCCAATCTGAATGTGATTATGAAAGTAGAATGTCTCGATTGTCCACACTGAATGTGATTAATAAACATTTTTAAATGTCTTGATTGTCCACAAAAAGGTAAAAGATGAATAAGGCAGAAAATAAAAAAAGGCTCTTTGTGTGGGTCTCGTTGAGGGATGATGGGGTTCAGCTGGGATACAGCAGCCAAGTTCATCTGAGTAGTTAATGCCCTTATCCACATTAGCCTCACAACTGGCTGGATGTACCGTGCCAGTAAGAAAATGGCAAGTAGTACTATGGTCGCACTAAAAGAAGGATATTTGGTGACGTCAATGTTTATGTTTCCTCGCAATGCATTGTGGTACTGTGTGGCAGGAAGCAGTGTATTTTACCTGTAATTTTATTGTTTTGCATCTTTCGAGGACGATTTAGCAAAGCTGATGGTTCATTCTTGCTGTTTGGTTAATTGTACAGCCCATTGGTAGCCTAATAAAAGTTTTTTTCGAATTCCTTCCGAAAAGGATCACGAAAAACGAAAGAGATGGCTCAGGGCAATAAAGAGATTTAAACCCGGACGATCCGAAGAAAGCCCTGATTCCTGTAGCGTTCTTTTGTAGATTCCAATAATTTCGGATGAAAATGTAACCCAATCCTGGAGCAGTACACGTATTAAATAGGCTAGGTCCCAATAGAGCTCACACCACCGGAATAGCCACAATGAAAGACACAGACCAACACGGTGAGTTGCAGAATAAACTTGAGTTCAGTGAGTGCTGGTTGCAGTAGAAATGTACAACAGTTCTGAAAACAGTTATTATAGAAAACTACAAATAATAAAATAAAATGGCGTCTTCAAAAACGTAAAGAGTTCGTTGAGTACCGCTACTGTGTGTGTCCAGGTCAATGTTCAGAGTTCATAGAATTACTTTAGTGCTTCAGGTTGTTCGTGTATGTCCAAGTGACACTAGAACAGTGTGACTGATATATTCCTACCACAGCAGATATGTCATCTGCAGCTCAGTAGCTTCTCATGTAGACCTGGGTTCCACTGGGGCAGCTCGCCATCTATTGGATTCCTCTAGGGCTTAAAGATTTTCTCTAACTCCACACAAAAGACCTGACCGATTCACATAAGCTCCAGAACCCAGAGAAGTCACGCTGGGTCTCAGCGCAGCCTCAGCACGGGTGCGATATTCATCTGCAGCCAATATGGTAACGTTCGGTTCGGGCTCAGAGTGTATCAGGCTCCTCTTGAGTCGACTCAGCACATTACAAAGTGTAGCTGGTCTGGCATAAACTATATAATTCCTAGAATTAGTGTATCCGCTTGTTGCTGGCTTGGCTTCTCGCTGCTCAGCTCGGGATGGGGAAAAAAAGAAGAAATAAGTTTGCGCGCAGGCTCTCTTTCTAAAGGCCAGTTTATACTTCTGCGTCATGTCCCTCGCGTAAGCTATACCGTAACCGCCGTAGCCTCTGCGTAAGTCCGCAGAGGCTTGACGTGCACCTCCTCGGACCTGACGTGCAGCCCGGCGACGCGACGCAGAAGTACTCCCTTGTGATTGGTCAGTGAGATTACGTACGCACGTATCATCTTCTACGTCTCCGTCTTCTCATTTGCCTGTGTTGCAAAGTGTTCAAAAGAAGGATAATTTGTTCGTCTGCTTCCACAATCTCGTTGAGACACTGCACCAAGTCGGCCGCCATTGTTGTTCTAAAACACAATACTTGGCGGAACTGAAGCAAACATAAGCAAACCATCAGAAAACCTCCGCCCTGTGGAGTTTGCCGACCGATACCAGCTTACTGCCACCTGCAGGTTTGGAAATTAAACAGCAACACAACGCTTTCAGCCCTACGCAGAAGTATAAACACAGCAGTGGGTACGGCAGTTACGGCGTAACCTACGCGACGCAGAAGTATAAACCAAGCTAAGCTGAACGCTAAATGTAATATGCTGCCTTCAGGTGCAGTCAGGTCATTTAAACACTTAACAAAATAAACCAATAATCTCTTTTTTATGTTTTAACTCAATTACATAATGTATTCAGAGCATATTTATTTTATTTAACTGTCACTTCCAAATAACTTTCTAAAAGGTACAAAGAAAACTGAGGGATTTCTTATGAATTCTTTTGTAACTAGTGACCATGGTTTTACGCCGGGGTTACAAAAACATAAATTTTTTCACCTAAATCATATTGATAGATGGTCCGTGTCTTTTTAACAGAATTAAGAAATATATTTTGCAGCAGTGCTTTGATACCTGCAAACTTCACTGGTAGGCCTACATGTAGCAGTTGTTAGTCCTGACAGCTGCCTCTACTTTGAACATTAAAGCCGCTACATGACGGCATGTTTCTCCGAGACTGAATTTAAAAGAAGAACGGTGTAAGCGGTGATATTCTGTTTTTCACCAGAGACCAGAAGCCAATAAAATTATCATGTTACTGTACTACTAAAATTGTACAACAGCGACTACATTTCCAAAAATAAATAATGACACGGATCAATGAAGATTTACAGAGCTTTGCGGTCGCAGCGAGCAGTGAGGATTTCGCTGTTTTCTTTAGCGATCACCCACGGGAGATGTGAATCACGCTTAGATTCTGTTTGGCCAGGTCTGACTTCTGCTTTCAGGAAGACCACATCTTTCTGTTTCTTAAAAGAGATTGGCCTAATTTTTCTTGAAATAACGTAATCGTAGGCCTCCAGACTTTTGAAAGCCTTTAATTTGTCATGAGCAAATGGTCCAGGGCTTTCTGTTAGGCAAGCAGATTTCTGGCCAAGACACCAGCGAATCGGACCAACGTTTTTGATCATCCCAGATCTCATTTGGGCTTTGAATAATCTCGACTTTGTCATCAATGCAGATTTTAAGCTTCTCTGTAAACCTTTTCCTTTCTTCAGACGTTAAAGTGTGTATATATTGGGGATTTCGCCTGCTAACTGTCTTAAAAACATTCGTCGCCTCTATACCGCCTGCCATTTTTCTTTGTTTTCTTGCCACCAAACCACCCGCGCACAAAGATGTTGACAAAGATCCTCCTATTGCCAGCTTAATTAGCATTGCTTTCCAATCCCCTAAATTTAGATCTAACCAGTCCCCAGACTAGTCATTCTTACCATCATTCATACTAAGTTCTTCTCACTTTTTCTTTTTTTTTTACGTGTCCTGTTTGGCAGTGTGGAGCTCAGAATTGGTGTCTGAGTACCAAGTAGAAGCCCAACAGATTTACTTTCACAAGCGGAGCACTACAGCTTTTACTATAGTCCTCCACTTGATATATGTGTGAAAAATCTTTATTATGAATTGCTGGGGGTTTTATTTCCTTTTTTTTTTCTTTTCCTGATGCTATGGACACAGAGACGGAAAATTAAGGGGAAGAAAGAAAGAAGATGAAGAAGAGAGGTAGGAAACAAAATGTCATGAGAGAGGGTGAGTTGAAAATACAAGAGAGGAAGGGGAACAAAGAAAACACAGGAAAACATTGAGGTCTGCCTCCATACCCACAGGACGGCAGAGAGAGGGGGAAAAACAAAACAAAACACGGAAAAGGAACATCAACAAAACAAACCTAACATCGTGAACTAAGAATTACACAACCACATCACACAAGAATGGATATAAAAATACAACAACAATGTCACAGAAAAACTCATGGTACCGATTAATCAAGCTCTAGTAATGATAACCTCAGCCCAAGAATATATCTGTAAACACCAGAGCCCCACATCTATGTGTGTGTGTGAGCATGCTGGTGCATATAAGGTTTCTCCATAAGAGTGTTCAATAGCTGGTGTGAGCAGGCTTCAATCCGTCTCCCAGGAATCGATGCAGACATGAAGGAGATCGGAGCAAAGATGTCCAAAGGACCCCCAGAGCTCCAGGCGGACCCGGGCGGGGCCGACCGCATCCCATGGAGGCCATGGCACGTTCAACCCAGGGCCCACGGCCACAGCACCACCAAGCCCCACGGAGCCCAAGGCAGTCCCCCCAGCCCCATCCCTTCTCACTTTTTCTAGGATGGCGCTTGGGTGGAGGTGGGGCTTTCACAGGGCGCCTTGTGTCGGTGCGTCGGTTGCTGCTGTTGATGTGCTGCTGCCGGTGCAGATGGCTCCTTTGATGGCGTTTCCTTGCATGGTTCATCTGCCCAATGTCCTTTTTTTTACTGTTGCTTTTAACTGTGTGTGTGCATGGGAGTTGGGTTGGGGGAGGGGGGTATAACTGTGAGCATGCTTGTAAATCTGTCTGGGAGGGATGGGAATGTAGTTTTATGTCGGGTCATTTTAATCTGTAAAGCACTTTGTGATGCAATTCTTGTATGAAAAGCGCTTTATAAATAAAGTTTGATTTGATTTGATTTAGAGGTGAGGTGGAATTTTTTGCTGAAGCCTATATAAAAGTTTTAATCCCACACAGAGTATACAGCAGACTCGAATATTTTTGTCACTTTTTAATGAGTCAAATCAACATAATGTTGGTACCGTTCTTCCAAGAATTACAACACTGCATGGTGCTGCTCTCTCCTGCTCTCCATGTTACCTTTTGTTGATCTACACACGTCTCCGTTGTTACCACTGCTGTCGCACGCTCACACATGATTGTCATGAAACACTCAAACAAATTCACGGTTTAATAACGCAGTAATGCAGTCAGATTGCGGGGAAGTAATAGTTATCTAATTACTTTTTTCAATTGCAATCCCCTTACTTTTCCCGTTACTTGAAAAAGTAATTGGATTACAGTAAAACATTATTTCTAACACATTACTGCCCATCACTGATAACCACAGTGGCTGAAATCGGCAGGTGGTGGAAGTGGTGCTTGTTGGTAATGACAAGAAGAGACAAAGGAGCGTTGCAGGGTTAGGCAGGTGAGTAATGGTGGCTGGATGTGGAAAAGTTCAGACCGAACCAGGGAAGCAGCCAGATGAGCTGTGACGAGATTCATGGGGGGATTCTTGAGGTGAGTTCTCGTACAAACGTGGAGAGCGAAGAGGCAGAGGAACCAAGAGCGAACTGGAAACTGTTTTCCTGAAAAGGAGGATAAACGCGATTCATCAAAAAAAAAGCAAAAACGAGGAAGTCGAGGCCTGACTACTACTCATGGAGCAAAGCAATCTGACATCCGCCTCAGATGATCCGCCCATCTTGAAGCTCCTCCTGATTGGAATTGATGAGCCCCAGCTGTGAGGATGCACCTGCTGGTCACGCCCTGCAATCAGAGAAGGTAGACCCACACACACACACCCCAACCAGCACTACAGACCTATGGGTATGACCGTCTTGGCCAAGGCACTCTTGCAAATAAAAATAAAAAAAATTCAAGGAGTCCTCTCCTGATTAAAAGAGGGGTAATGAAAATATCCGCCTTTCCATCTACGATAAGATTTCCTGTACAGGTTGCAGATTCAACAAAACTGTATACGTTATTCCAAATAAGGAGGATAAAAAAAGAGTTCATTTTCAATACATTTTCTTTGAAACATGTTGATGTTCAATTTTCTCAGTAGTGATGACTTTCTCTTTGACCTTTGTTCATAAACTTACCCCCAATTTACACCGGGTGTGTCAGCAGCGCGTTATGGCAGCCTCGCTCCTGATCATCGCGGCGGCTAATAGAAGCCATTATGGTCTATGGTTTGGTTTACACTGGATGCACCATGGTGCGTTTCAGACGCTTCCCAGAAGCATGTTGTTGCGCCGCTCCGCTAAAGATATTGGGTTCTTGCGTTCCATCTTTGACGCGCCACTCTTCCAGAACGTGTTAAGCTCCATAGTTACCACAGGGCAAACCAGGAAATCACCCAGGGTATCAGTGTGAAGCATCCGGTGCATTTCTTAATACAGACGTGCAGATTTGCGATTACTTAACTATTTAAACATTACGTCATTACTGGTTGCCAAAGGGCTCGTTTGCTCTCTGCATCTTTTGAGGAAATCATCCATGTTTTTTTCATCATGGAGAACGAGGCTTTAATCCTGGCAGTGGAGAATCACAATGTTATATTTGACACCACATCTCCTTTTTACAAAGACGGCACCAAAAAGGAGAAGGCACGGACCAAAATGTCAACAATTATGGGAGTGGATGGTTAGTTTAGAGGCATGTGGTGATATATGTTAAAAGTAGTCGCTTAAAGTTTATTCTCCTCTGATTTTGAAATCTTGTTTCGCCGCCGTTCCTCGATCTGAAAAGCCCTAGTGGGGATTGACCCCCCACGGAGGTTGCAACAAAACCGAATTGTTTCTGTAATGCACCCCTGATACACCCGATGTAAACTGGAGGTTATCCTCAGGTGTGCAATTAGAGTTTTTGGTTTTGGTTTTTTTTCTCCACACTCAAAGATAAAAGTCTGAAAATATCCGAACGCTCCCTTTTAGCGAATCCGGACATCATGCTTTACCCAAAACGCTTTGGAGTCTACAGTATGTCTAAAAATACCCAGCTTCTGAATTAAACAAACCTTTGAATAATAAAATTAATAAGATTAACTATTGTTTCATTAATTGTCAATTGTAAAACTGTTTTGACTGTCAGCTGAACATTTTCGGTTTACTTTTATAAACATAATATATTACAGTACATAAATATAACTTGGTACTCTTGACTAATACAGTTAATTTTAAGCTGTGCTTTGAAAAGAATTTGGAGATACTTAGTTGTCTGTAACTCTTCTTTCAGAAGGAATTCTTCTGTGTTGGAGAAATTGGAATGAGTCATGCACAACCTGAGCACATAAACTGTCAAACACACTTTCAGGGTGATATTTACCTCTGGAGATTTGACGAGATCCTGACAAAATGAGATCTGCATTTCCATTGCCCTTCTAGCACAAATCTAATTTAAGTGGCAGCACTGTGCAAGCTGTGATTTGTAATTAAAATGTAGGCTGGGACATAATTGGTATTTCATCACAAGACAAGCATGGCAGGCTTAGTCATCCAAGATGAGCAGGTGGATGGAGCCCCAGTTCATTCCCTGTTTATTTTCCAAAGTGAATCACCTAGAGAAGATTTTCTTCCCTCCGTCTTTTCGTTCCTCCTTTGTCAATAAATGGTGTTGCATAATCCCCGAGGACTATCTATGAAGTATCATTGTTGGATCCTCATAGCAGTTTAGTTAAGTTTCTCTCTAAATCATGTTACTGACAGCAAAAGCTCATCTAATGTTCTGTTGTTGGTCATGTTATCATGTCCATGTAAATCTGATCTGCCGATTTTCCCTGCAAAATCAGCAGGGAACATTTGTAGCAACTGATGGGCTCTTTACAGCATGTTTACTTTCAGTTCAAGTTTGTCTTAATCTGGATTTACCTATGCAAGTTGGTAAGAATCTCCTGTTGGATAATTACTGCAGAGCATTTATCCTTCAGCTGGCAACAAGTTATTTAACCCCAAATGATGCAATGAGTAGCTATACATTTCTTAAACAACCATGTGGAAAGACACATGCCTTGGTTCCGGAAAAGATGTTGGTTTGTTTAAGAAGGGTCAAATCATTGGCATCAAGCAGAGAAAACATCTAAGGAGATTGCAGAAATGACTAAAATAGGATTAAGGGTTGATTTGTTTTGTCGTTGTTGTTTTTTTCCCCTCTCCCTGCCGTCCTGCGAGCATGGAGGTGGACTGGGATGTTTTCTTGTGTTTTCTTTGTTGTCCTTATTCTCTTGTACCTTCAACTTACCCTCTCCCTCCTAACTTTTTTTTCCTACTTTATTTTCCGTCTCTGTGTCCATAATATCAGAGGAAAAACCCACAACAATTTCTAATAAAGATTTCTTACCCATATATATCAAGCGGAGTACTATAAAAAAAAAGCAGTAATGGTCCACTTGTGAAAGTAAATCTGTTGAGCTTCTACTTGGTACTCAGAAACCAATTCTGGGTGCCACACTGCCAGAGAGGACACGTTAAAATAAATAAATTAAAATAAATTAAATAGGGTCAAGAACTGTCCAACGCATTATTAAAAACTGGAAGGAAAGTGGGGAGCCATTATCTTTGAGACAAAAATGTTCAAGGTCGACGATCACTTAAATGCTTGGTGAAATCAAATTAATTCAATTTAAAAATACTTTATTGATACCAGAGGGAAATTAGGTGTTTTAACTCATACTATTTAAGTTTCTTCAAGGAGTTGTTGTAAACACTCATGGCTGTGGGCAGGAAGGATCTCCTGTAGCAGTCTGTGTTACAGCAAAACTTAAGAAGCCTCTGACTGAAGACACTCTGATGTTGTAGGATAGTCTCATGAAGAGCATGTTCCGGGTTCATAATGTTTTTAATTTTATGAAGGATTCTTCTTTGCATCATCATCTCCAGAATTTCTACAGTCATCCACAGAACAGAAGCAGCCTTTTCTATCATCTCTTTCTATCATCTCTATCTCTGGGATAGAAGCCTCTGTGTTATGCTCCAGGACAAGGTGTCTTCTACAACTTCATTGAAATGGGGTGTCCCTCAGGGTTCTATTTTGGGACCCCTTCTATTTTCATTGTACATTCTTCCATTGGGTGACATTTCTAGAAAACAAAGGATTTCATATCACTTTTATGCCAACAACTGCCAGTTTTATGCACAATTTAAACCAAATTGCACCCTTCAGCCACTTCTGGACTGCTCACCTGAGGTTAAGCAATGGCTTGCAGCCAACTTCCTCTACTTAAATGATTCCAAGACTGAGGCAGTTTTGTTCACGCCATCTGGCACTAGCAGGGTATGCCCTACAGAGATAGCTAAGATCCCTTTTTCAATTAGTAAGGTCATCACCAACTTACTTAAACAAGACTCAGCATTTAAATTGGAACAGCAGATTAACTCAATCGTGAGATCATGTTTTTTCCAACTAAGACGGATCTCCAAGCTAAAACCTATTCTCTCTAACCCCTCCTTTCCACCAGATGCGTAAGCAGCACGTTACAGGAGCAGCACGTCATACGCAGCTGATAGCCACCACTGTAGTCAATAGAACCCTTTCCACCAGAGGCGAAAGCAGCACGAGTCTGCCGCGTCTGAGGAGCGACATGTCGCGGCACTTTTCTAAATATACGCGGCAGTCCTATTTTCTACGCAGTACGCCTCTGAAACACGTACATTTCTACATTTTGGATAGGGGAGACAGGAAATATACGGCTCGGCACCGGAAATTTTCAAAATAAAAGAAACGTGCTGCTTTGCGGGTGCTTTACTTAAAAAAAAGTCACTACCTGTGCGGCCCGGTGAGAAGTCAGTACCTCGCGGGAGGGTCTCATTTGTGTGTCATCACACAAATAATTGGATATTCCCTGACATAACAAACTTATTGGCGAATATAAAACGGATATAACATAAATCACCAACCTTTTGGAGCCATGTTGATGTCTTTTGCTGGTTATTGTTGTCATAGACGTTTATATATGTCTATGGTTGTTGTGTTTACTGACGAAACCACGCGTGATTTTGCTAATCTCGCGTGATTTCGTGCTCTCGGTGACAGCTGCTTCCCTGCTGCTATGCGCCTCCTACGCACCCGGTGGAAAGGGCCAAGCAGCAGAATACGAGAGTGAAACGTGCTGCTCCTGTAACGTGCTGCTTATGGGTCTGGTGGAAAGGAGGGGTAAGAAACATCTTGAATATATTGTCCACGACTTCATTACCTCTCGGCTTGACTACTCAAATTCCTCATTGATTGGGGTTTCAAGAGCTTCCCTTGCCCGTCTTCAACTTGCCAAAAGGCAGCTGCAAGGTTTCTTTCTGGTGCAAACAGTTCATATAACGCCTGTTTTGAGTCGTTTACACTGGTTTCGAATTCAGACCCTTTTGTTTGTCTTTAAAACCACTAAACGGTCTTGCTCCGTCTTACTTGTCTGAATTGCTCCACCTGTATCACCCCTCCCGTGCACTAAGGTCTGCCAATCAGCTTCTTCTGCAGGTTCCAAAGGCACGTTCTAGATTCCGTGGCGAAAGAGCCTGTGCTGTTGTTGCTCCGAAACTTTGGAATGACCTTCCTCTTGAGGTCAAACAAGCCTCTTCTATAAATGTTTTTAAACTCGCCTGAAGACACATTATTTTAGCTTGGCTTTTCACCAGCCTTAACATCCTCTAACTTAGGATGGCTGCTTAGAAATGAATGTCTTTTATAACTACTAGTGCATTAAAAAAAGGGTTTAAGGCATTTTTTCTCTTTATTATTGATTGTACAGTTTTTATTTTATTATTGATATGATCTTTTCTTTTTTCTTTTATTATCTCCTTATCTATTTTATTGTTTCTTATCCCCTTTTTACTCTTTCACGTATGTGTAGGTATATACACATTCTCATATTTATTTATATTTCTGCATTTATTCCTACTGTACAGCACTTTGACTGACTGTACTTGTCATATTGAAAGTGCTATATAAATACAATGGTGTGGTATGGTTTGGTATCAGGTTGTTGAGCCATTTTAAGTCCCTGGCTCTGATGCTGCTACTCCAACAGATGATAGATGGAGAGATTACACCCTCCACAATAGACTTGTAGAAGATCTGCTGCATCTTGCTGCAAACCTTTAAGGACCCAAGCTTCATCAAGAAGTACATTCTGCTCTGTCTAATGGAAGAAAAACTAAAGTTGAACTTATGTTTAATAGTGAAATTGAGAGCATTTCCACATGTACAATGCAAAGGGAACTCAAGGAATTGGGTCTGAACAGCTATGTAGCCTTAGGAAGACCACTAATCAGTGAGGCTAAACAGGCAAAACGGCTTCAATTTGCTAGGGAGCATAAAGATTGGACTCTGGAACATTAGAAGAAGGTCATGTGGTCTGATGAGTCCAGATTGGCCATGTTCTTGAGGGTATAAAAGGAGGCAGATGAAGCGATGGACTCATCATGCGTAGTGCCTACTGTACAATTCTGTGGGATCAGTGTTATGATCTGGAGTTGCTGCAGTTGGTCAGGTCGAGGTTCAGGAAGCGATGTGGTCCAAAGCCTCAGTAACTTTAATGCGCCGGTTTGCGAGATTAATTGAGAACAGTGTCCAGGTCTGAGATGATGCACGGAAGCTCTCATGGGAACCTTTTTTTGGATTGATTTAGTCACCTGTACTCTGTGAGTAAAATTTAAAATGTATATTATATAATTTATGTTAAAAATTTACGCATCTGCATCAAGTAGTCAGAGGTGTGAATACAAATCTGTCAAAATGACGGATGGCCTTCAGATTTTTCCTTCCCCGTTTAGAAAAAAAAACGCGACCCCTGACCTGAATACACTGACCGACTAGGTTATTTCATCAATGGATTTTTTTTTCCCCTGATGGCACAGGCATATGCCAAGATGTCAATGACAGATTCATCAGGCTCAAATTGTGAAACAGTGGTTCAGGGAGCAGGAGACATCATTTTCACACAAACGTATTTCTTGACAAGTACACTTCTCTGCTCAGATTTATGCCACATAAATCAAATTGTTGACAACCAAAGACTGAGACAACCAGAAAGTTTGTCTTGTTAAGTTTTCACAATCACAATGACAGCTTCAAGCACTAAAAAATTAACAAATGTGATTAATGCATAGCCATAATAAATTCCAGTGCGTTGTGTGGAGGAAAATAAAAATTAATGTTAATATATAAAGTTATTATACTTCATAATTAAACAGAACTGCTTTATGTATAAAACCAAATTTTATAAAAATGTTGCTCTATGCTGAAGACCAAGCACAGCAAAATATTCACAATCACTGCTGCTGTCATTACAAATGATTCATATATAGTGAAAACATAACAGTGTCTTGTGAGATGAAAATTAAAATACTAATCCTGATAATTCACATTGTTTTGATTTCAAGAAGAAATAATTTACAAGTTTGAAATGATCAGAAACTCTTGACTACGGTTCTGTGTGGGTGTTTTTACTCCACTGACAAACCGGATCATCATTTTAATCGTTTCGCCAAACTACAGATGACGGCTTGGTGCTAAACAGAGTAATTTAAGCTTGCTTCTCATTTTAGAGCCTGAGGTTTTTTTACTGGGTATTAAAATAGCTTATTTGCATGCCTCAGTGCTTAATGAATGTTTCCATCAGTTTGTTATTTGCAGGCATTCCATTCTAATCTACATAATGCATCAATTATAAGTCATTAAAAAGAATAGCAATACTTATTATTGTAAATAACAACAATGGAATAAGCCATGTGTACTAAATGAAGCATAAAGGTTGAAATAACTAGCTGCAAACTAAAAGGCTTTAATATCATGATTTATGTGTTGCTTCTTTTGCTTTTTCAATGAATGTGTTAATCTCAGGGTGCGCCAGACATAACCAGGTGATCTGAAACAATTCAAACTTCTTCTTCAGCAGAGGGCTGATGGATTAGAACCTGTTGTCCATGAATATTATGCTGTAAATTGTCCTGAGACTGCCGTGGCATTGTCTACACAACATGCAGGCGACCAGGCCACCTGCTACCTGCTTCTAAGAGTTTTGAGGTGTGACATGTTTGTATTAACTTAGTTTGAATGTAAAAGCGATTAACTTTAAAAAATGCAGTCAAAGACAACGCATTTGTTAAAACAGTAGCTCCTAAATTGGATGTTAGCTCAACAAACTTGTCCTCAATTTTCCAAATGAACATCACTCTGACTGCTTCTACTGCTGACAGGTTATTTACTACACATAGCTACAGTGGATTGGGACAAAAGCCACCAACAAATAGCTGAAATCTGCGGGGAAAAAAACTTAGATTTACACACTATTTTAATAGTTCAAATACCAAATACAACTTAATATGCATCAATACACACAGTGGAAACTTTTTAGCACTTCCACATAAGCTAATATCTACAGTCTTCCCTGTCTCCGCTCTTGGGAGTACAGCCAATCAGTGTCAACAAAAATAAATGTTGCAACTGGATTGCACCTAGGCTTTTTAGCTTCCAAAGCTGCATTTTCTTTTGAAGATGTAAGAGAAAAATGTGCGAATAGGTAATTTTACAGTGATTAATTGTCAGTGTTGATTTACAGAAAAAAACATGAATACTGTCTCACCAACAGGCGGGGGTCCACTGTTCTCCACAAAAGCACACCCAATAAAAGCACCGCTTAAAGTTAAACACCAGCCTCTGACAATCATTTTTCCTTCTTTCAAGTTGTCATCTTTTTGAATAGCTTTTTTTTAAATACCTTTGATTTAGGTGGGTGTTTTTGATTTCATCATCAACATCATTTTATACTGTTTCATGGGAGCTTTGGTCATTTTAGGTCCGTATAACGCTTATCAGTTCCATTTTCTAAACACAAACGGACTTTTGAAAAAGCAGAAAAATGGATTCAAATATCCAATCATTCTTTTTTTTTCACCTTGACAAATTAAAAAATTTGATTTTTTTTTTTACTGTTTTTCCAATTTTCTGTTTTCATTCAGAGGATCAGAAATTTAGAAAATTGCAAAATTGCGTCTGGGCTCCAATTACTCAATTATTATTCTCTATCTCCTTCTGCCGCCTAGCTAGCTACGCCCCACCCCCACTTCAGCACAGCAGCAGCCAGACAGTTAGTTACAAAAATGGACGACGTGTTAGAAGTTGACTACATAGATCCAAAAACTTTCATATTCACCGACAGGTGAAACGCATATCACTATCCAGCACAGACTTGACCAGAGATCGCCTAGTGTCTATATTTAAAGTAAGGAAGCTTGGTGCTTTTAACCTAATATTAAGTTATGTGACGTCACCGTGAAAAGGGTCCATTCTCACAACCGGCGCAACGTCATAAAACTACGTAGAACGAGGGAGAGAATATCATTGTAGGATTAAATAATTGAAACCCTGACGCAATTTTTACACAATTTTGCAATTTTGTAAATTTCTGATCCTCTGAATGAAAACAAAATTTGAAAAACTGTTTAAAAATATTTTTTTTTAATTTGTCAAGGTGAAAAAAATGAAAAATTGGATATTTGAATCAATTTTTCTGTTCTTCCAAATGTCCGTTTGTGTTTAGAAAATGGAACTGATAAGCGTTACACGGACCATTTTATGTACTTCTTCTTATCCCCAATTACAGGTGCATCAGTGGTGCATTACAGAAGCGGTTTTGGAGCGTCCATCCCTGGCGGGAGCATTTCAGACACGGTATGGCTGCACTATTGTCGGCAGAGCTTAAAAAATCTTTTTTATACAACTGTTTTAAACTGGAAAAGCACTCCCATAATTGTTTACATTTTGTTTACATCTCCTTATTGGTGCTGTCTTTGTAAAAAGGATGTGTGGTGTCAAATATAATGCTTTGATTGTCCTCATTGTCCATGCTGAGAAAAACACAGATGATTTCCTCAAAAGATGCAGGGAGCAAACAAGCCATCTGGTCATCTGTAATGAGTTAAGCAATACCAAATCTGCAGGTGTCTTTTATTTTGAAATGTATAGGATGCTTTACACTTATACCGTGGATGATTTCCTGTTTAGCCCTATGTTAACTGTGGAGCTTGACATGTTCCGGAAGTGTGTCGTGTCAAAGATAAAATCTTTAGCAAAGTGGCGTGACAGCATGCTTCTTGGGTGCATCTGAACGCACCGCGGTGCCTCCAGTGTAAACCAAACCATAGACTATAACGGCTTCTGTTAGCCGCGGAGACCACGACACTGCCGTAACGCACCGCTGAGGCACCCGGTGTAAATTGCAGGTGTTGGAAAGGTGTTTTCACTCTAATTTAAAGCCTCTCGTAAAGGAACAGACACCGATTTGATTTCATTACCCCTGGGCTCTCATTTCACCTTCCAGCGTGCTCGTTCATTTCTGTAAAAAGGAGCAATAAGAACAACAAGCAACAGTTATATATATTTAACAGCGAGACTCGTTCGTTGGACTCAGTTCTATTAACTGAGCCCAGATCTACGTCAGCATAGAGTTTTTATTGAAAGAGTGGCAGGAACTCCCTCCAATATAGATCTTCGTTCACAGAATAATGGTCAACGCTTCTTCGCATAAGGAACACGTGATGTACTACATTCTTCTTGATTGTTCACTGTTTCTAAGTGTTTCCACATGCACTACAGAATTAAACCCTCATACAACAAAATAAATGTACTCTCAACATTTACAGAATTTTTATCTCTTCAGAGGTTAGGTTACAACATGGAGCTCTGTTGCTTTGTAGTGTCAAAGCATTAATTTGTTAGCCTCATGGAGACTTTTCAGGTGGTTTTACAGTAATTCTCTACCATCTAAATATTATGTGCTGTAAAGAAATGTGGGGATTTTACGTCAATATATTATATTATGTTTGGTCCAAAATGGGTCTGTTCTAGGTCTGTTACAATGGAAACAGACAAAATATTGTACTAAATAGCACCAAGCCATGCTGGACCGTGTCAAGGGAAGGGAAGGGGAAGACATTAGAGTTATTTTGGTTTCATGGATCATGGATCGCTGTCAGTCATATTTCATAAGAGTTGACAAACACAGAATTACAATATTCCATCTAAATACTTAACTAACATGAAGAAGTCCTGAAAAACAACAGGGTATAAAATATTCTGACTCGATGGAGGCTCACTTATTATAATTTATAATACATTAATCTCACTCCCCCTCAAAATCTACTTCTGAATGTGTAAATAATAGACTTTAGCCATTTATTGATATCTGGCATTAAATTATTTTCCTTCAGATAAACCACAGCTATCTCAATTTTGCTTCCCGATCTCCCATAAGGAGTTTTTTTTTTAAACTTGCGTTACCCAGCATATAAAAAAGCACACAGTACAAAGTGAATATTTTCATGCACTGCTGTAAGTCAGGGTTGGATGTGATTTTTTTTAAAAGAAGATTAAAATTGAATTTGAAAGAAAGGCATAAAGTGCCCTGCAGTGATGATTAACTGATAGGAATTCAAAGAGGCATTAACCTCTGGAAGAAGCCACTTTAAAACCACTGCCTGAGTGTTAGCTTCGCAGATCAGTTTCTGCAGTAGAGTTTAGATCGGGTGTAAAATGCACACAAACACAATGGAAATGTGTCCATGTTTGACTGTAGAAACAATCATGCAGAAACAAATATGCACAGCGAGGATTTCCAGCATGGATACCCACCAAGCAGATCTGCGTAGAGATGGGAGGATGTGTGTACAACACTCAGATGGATGGTGGACATAAAGATTACCAAACAAACAAAAGAAAGTTTTAATTACACTTGTTCTCCAACTGCTCTGCTGCTAATTCTCCCACTGAGCAGCTCTGATCCCTGTGTTTCAGTTAAAACTACAAAATGCTTTAAAAAGGCGACTATTCTTTCAGCATCACAAGCTTTCCATCACTGCAGAGAATATCCTCATACATGTAAATAGAAGTTTAGGATTTAAAATATTCAACTTGACTATTTCTAATCTGCACTCCTGTCACATCTTTCAGCATTTTTTTTAAAGTGGACGTAAAAATACGCCCTATTCTTCGTTTGCTGAGGTTGAAGGGTTCACAGGGGACATTATAAAAGCTGTTCATTGCCTTAAAGGAGGTGAGGTTGCAACACAGCCTCTTATTAAATTGCATCAGTTATGTATCTGTACTGTTTGCTTATCAAATGGCACAATTGGCCTTTTGACCTATTCCTCTGTTGATGTCAGTTTGGTGGGTAACTTTTCCTAAAGCTGTATTTTAGTAATCCTTCACTTTAGATGCTATAAATTATCTGCACTAATGTCACAAAAATCACCCACTGGCCATCTAAGCAGACAAACAATGAACGCAACCATGGCAACACATTCAATTCAATTCAATTCAAAAATACTTTATTGAACCCAGAGGGAAATTAAGTGTTGGTATAGCTCATATAATTAATTCTTTAAGGAGTTGTTGTAGATGATGATGGCTGCGGGCAGGAAGGATTTCCTGTAGCGGTCTGTATTGCAGCGAAACTGAATAAGCCTCAGACTGAAGACGCTCTGTTGTTGTGTGACTGTCTCATGAAGAGGATGCTCAGGGTTGTCCATAATTTTTTTTATTTTATGAAGAATCCTTTTTTGCATTATCATCTCCAGATTTTCCACGGTTGTCCCAAGAACAGAACCAGCCTTCTTTATCAGGTTGTTGAGCCTTTTTAAATCCTTGGCTCTGATGCTGCTACCCCAACAGATGACGGCTGAAGAGATTACACTCTCCACAACAGACTTGTAGAAGATCTCCAGCATCTTGCTGCAAACCTTGAAGGACCTAAGCTTCCTCAAGAAGTACAGTCTGCTCTGTACCTTCTTGTAGACGGCTTCACTGTTGCGCCTCCAGTCCAGTCTGTTGTCCAGGTGAACTCCGAGGTATTTATACTCCTCAACCACCTCCACTTCCTCTCCCATGATGGAAACAGTTTTTGACTTATCCCTGTTTCTTCTGAAATCTACAACCATCTCCTTTGTTTTGTTCATATTCGAGGTGAGACGATTGTTTCCACACCCTGTCACAAAGCGGTCCACCAGCTCTCTGTATTCAGCTTCTTGTCCATCTCTGATACACCAGACGACTGCAGAGTCATCTGAGTATTTCTGCAGATGACACGTCTCTGATTTGTACTGGAAGTCTGAGGTGTACAGAGTGAAAAGGAATGGTGAGAGTACGGTTCCCTGTGGTGCTCCTGTGCTGCTGACCACCTGGTTTGACACACAATTCTTCAGTCTCACAAATTGTGGTCTGTTGGTCAGGTAGTCATTGATCCAGGCTATTGTTGAGGAACACATGCAGGAATATTAGAGAAAACAAGTATTAAAAACAGTTAGAATTTTTTTTAGAATACTTGGATGTGTAAGCACACAACCAGCTTCCTCCAGTTGGGTAAGAAATGTTTCAGTGGCCTACACAGAGGACAAGGCAAGAAGAGAGACTCACCTGATATGAAATTCAATTCAAAAATACTTTATTTATCCCATTGGCAAATTAAATGGGATAACTAATATCAGGCAAGTATTTTCAAAGAATCAAGGCTGGTGATGCTGTGGGCGTGAAGGATGTCCAGTGGCGGTCAGTGTTACAAGAAATCTGTTGAAGCCTCTGACTGAATGTTATGCCCACCTGTTTTAAGCAAAGGTTTTGTTTTCTTCTGCTTGCATTTTCTCCTCTATCTCCATGTAAAGCCCCACCTTCATCCATGCCCTTCTGACCAGGCCTGGTTTCTGCAGATTCTGTTGTTCCTCCTTCACCAAGCACTCAGGACCAGCTGTGCATCATCAACCTGATGAGACCTACAGGGGACTGAGCCAAGGTACAAAAAACCCACCTCAGTACATAGAGCACATATTTCGGTCACAACATATGAGAACACATGGGAGGAGAGGGAGGTGGGGGGATCTCAGAGTGGGGTCGCAGCTGATCAGCGTGCCCATCCAGCCCGTTGTCCAGGAGTGGGAGGGAGGTTTAGGGTATGACGAGCACGTTGAGACTCAAGTGCTTTCCATCAGGACCGAAGGGCTCTCCCTGAGCCGTTCTGCAGGTACAAAAAATGTTATCAATTGCATTAAGAGACCAGCTGACCAGATCAATGTTTGAGCTTTTGGAGGGAAATGCAAGTAGAGGCTCCAGATAGGCCGACAAGACAAGAACACAAGACAAGAGCAGGCAGAATGGGGAACGGGGGAGGAAAAGAAAAAGCGTCGGTCCACGCCGAGAGCAGGAAGTGAAAATGGAATCAGCATCTCCAAATCCGAGACCATGGTCTTGAGCCTGAAAAAGGTAGAGTGCCTTCTCTGGGTTTGGGATCTCGGTTTTACAGAGGGTTTGCATTTTTTATTTAAGATCATTTTTAGAAGGCTCTTTAAGCTTGTGAAGTTCTGATTCGGGGGCAGCTGTAGTTGAGTGGTATAGTTGTCGGCCTGCGACCCAGAAATCCTGGGTTTGATTCCTGCTACCACCTGCTACATGTCGTTGTGTCCTTGGGCAAGACACTTCACCTACTGGTGTTGGCCAGAGGGGCTGATGGCGCGGTATGTTAGCCTCGCTTCTGTCAGTCTGCCCCAGGGCAGCTGTGGCTATAATGGTAGCTTGCTTCCACCAGTGTGTGAATGTGAGAGTGAATGAATAATGGAGTTGTAAAGCGCTTTGAGGGTCTCAAAAAGCGCTATATGAATGCAAGCCATTATTATTATTATTATTATTATTATTATTATTATTATTCCTTTTGATAGGCTTAATTAACCTCAGCATTGGGTGCTTTAAGTGTGTTCTTTGAATTTAACGTCTGAAACTGCCTTTTTGTTTTTATTTTTCATTTAAGGCTTCTCTTAGTCTGTTTTTAAATATTTTTAAATATTTTTGTTGATCATATCCAGTCTGTATATTGTACCCTTTTTTTCCCTATTAAATGCATATACTCCTCCAACTTAAAATCTGGTCACAGGTTTTATGTTATTTCTTAAATCCCTAGCTCAGCCGGGACATAACACTAAAGAAATGGCTGCTGTGTCACAGTCTCATGACTAACATGACATTCTAACTGCTCAACATCTGAGCAGCAGAGACAATATTCCACAGAAACATGTTTTGGATGACACCATCAGTTGTTGCTGGTAATCCACCTCATTTACTTTTGCTGCTCCTCTTTAAAACTCTGTTCAGCCGTACGGTTAGAAAGCCTGGCAGAGAGATGTTGGAGTTGGGTATATGATCCTTGTGACTTGTCCCTTATCATGGATGGAGGAGATGGTTTGAACTTCTTCCTACTCTCTCCTTTTTGGTCCTGCTCTGCATCCATGAAGCCCTTCGTTTCAGCTCTCCTGGGATTTGGGGTCGTAGGGAAGGCCTGAGGACACAAAGGTCTAGACCTCAGTAACTTTCTGCTGTGTATTTTATGAAAAAATAATTAAAAGAATGCTTTCGAACTGCCTGCCTGGTTATCTGGGGTTACGATGGAGGCATGGGCGTAACAGACACGGGTTGCGCATGAGAAACGTCATCCACTCTTCCTGTGTCTTTGACCTCTTTTTCTTCTGCCGTTACAGCTCTTTAGTCCGTTAATATGGAGTAACGTATTTTTCCGAGTCGTCTTAAATGCACCTTAAGCGCATGGGCATCTGTGGATCGCTAAGAAGTGCTGCTGAGCAGAGCAGCACGTCCAGCAGACCAGCCAGAGCCAGCAAAAGGCACACAAAAAACTTTGCCCAGATTTTTCTAAACAAGATGTAAGTTGAGTTATGCTGTTGCATGTAGGTAATATTAGCTAAATGAAGCCTATACATGCCAATATTTCATAACAATACTAATGTTACCTATGATATATCCCTTGCTAGTTAGTTCATGCTAGGAATAAACCCAATTCTCTTTCATTTCTGTGCAGAACTTCATTGCTTTCCACATATTTGAAAGAAATCCCTATTGCCACAGTAAACAGAGCAGGGTCAGGGAGAGTCTGCACAAGTGGAAAGAGAATATAAGTGGCTAAGAAAAGAAATGCCATTAGAGGAACTTAGAGGTTAATTTCCACAGTAATATCACTGCTGCTCATCCTAATTCTATTTTAAAATGTTTCTTTGTACATCTTTATTTATTTTTAACACCACAATCGAAAGATCAGAGTCTGGGAGAAGACATAAAACCAGAGGCCAGCAGCAGAGAAGATGATTTTGGGTCTTCACAGGTAAGGATAATTTTTTTGCTGAGAAAGAGAACCATTCCTGGGAGAAACCCACTCCAAAATAAGTTTTGTCTATATAATAATAAGTAGCCCACCAGGATCAGCCATCCCATTACTTTATTATTCTTTAGAACCTTTGGCCATCTCCCTTCACATCAGATATTTTGTAGATAGTAAATCTAGCAACGTGGATTAGGGTGTTTGTTCTGGTAATATGATCAATTTCAATGAGTTTGATAACCTGTAAAATACTTGTTTGCTGGAGAGGTGATCGGTCATCATTATGTGTTATTTATTGTGATTTGCTGAAGCCAGTGCTTAAACTCAAACCTTCATTCTTTAACCTGTTGTTAAATCTTTCCAGATTGACACCAACAGTCAATTGAGACTGACATTTGAGCCAAGTTATTTGTTTCTGCTGAGCAGGTGGCGCCTTGTAACTCTTCATTTTATTAATGGTAATAATGATAATTAATAACTGTCTTTAAAACTATTAATATTGCTGCTAACTAAGCCAGGTGCACTAACTTTGCATCAGTGATTTAAATGGTGCTTTAGCCACTGAGGAAAAGTGCGATTGAATGCGAGAGGATGATAAATCACTCAATTGGTCTTTGAAAAATGTGTCTCCCTCACTTTAGAGATTATGGTTACGCTCCAGGGTTGACTTTGGTAATTTTGAAACTCTGGATACAGCCTTGGTCGTAGGTCAGCTATTACTTGTAATAAACACATTGTTGACATGGTTACTCGTCATAAAAAATTACCAAAAGAAAAAAACGCAAGAGTAAAGAGAGAGAATATTTGGCCAAAAATATGCCTCAACTAAAAAAACATATGAGCTAAAGTCCACAAAAAGAACAGATCAGAACTAACAAAACAGCTGCTCCATGAGCAGAGAAATGATGTTAGATGAAGATACGATGTGATGTCGAATCATGTAAATCTTCCTTTTTTTATGACAACCAGATTATCTTTGTTTTAATAATTCCTAGTTTCTTTATCCTGTTTTGTGGTTGGGATCGATAAATAAAATCATTTTGTCTCTGATTGCTAGTGGAAAGACACATGATTTTGGGATTTCATTGTCGGTAAAACAGGATTAGCAAAACAAGGAAAACTAAAAGCTTGAAATATTTCACGCAGAAATAAATGTATATAATATGAGTTTCACTTTGTGAAATTTACATGATGCTATTATATATACACAGTATTATGGTTGCATGTTAACCACTACATAGGCCATTAATTAGAAACTCTACACACTGCCACCTCCTGGCCATTGCAAATCCAGTAAATGAGAATTACCATTGTAAAGTAATGTCAGGTGGTAACACATTCACAACCGATTGAAATAAAATGATTGATCAAAGACCTGAATCCCAACAGCTCAGTTGCTCCTGCTTCTCGTGTGTGATAACCAGTCTGCTTAAACTTTACTGGCATGATCTTTATCAAAATGACAAACAGCTCCTTCTCAGATTACTAATAGAATGTTTAAATAAACCTTTAAATAAACCTTAGGTGATGCAATTTACAAACGATGTATCATGATCACTCCAACAAACATCTTAAGGATCATTTCCATCCAGACCTGATTGTCTTTTCCTTTTCACCTGACAGAAACGTAAAATTTTTCTAACAGATTCATAGAACTTTTGAATCTGTTCCCTCAGTATTCAATTTCTGCTCCAGTTAAAAGGCTGCCCTCAGCTCTGCAGACATTTTTACTCTTTTACTGTCTTTGAGTTATATCAGGTGGCACATCTTAAGTTCTCTCAAGATCTGGTCCCTTAGCCTTTTCAGCTCCCTTAGTATATTCATCTCTCCAATTGCTGCTCCTACCGTCTGCCCTGCTTTTTCTAGGTGCCATAGATCATCACCGCCACAAGCATGATCCTCTCTTGGTTCAGATGGTAATTGCCTATTTTCCCCCTCCCTGGCCAACAGCTCTAATCTCACAGGAACCAACTGATTCTGACAAAAAGTCAAACAAATCTGCAGATTTAAATTTTTTTTACATAATTAATAACCGGACTTCAGTGATCTTAATGGAAACACACTACTTCTGATGACATTGAAAGAAGCAGAAAAATAACAAGCAATAAAAAATGTCGATTTTTATTTCCTGATGTCAATATGAAAGGACAGATAACTGCCAGTTCTGTCCAGATGAAGTCAACTTTCTAAATTGATAACATGCAGCTCCATGTAACACATGCGCACAATACACCTGCAGAATTTGTGCTGTCTGTACACTGACTGTCCAGTGGATAGCAGTCTATGGGATGTCTCACTAAGGTCTTCTGAAGTTGGCTGTTTTATATCTGTACTACATACATATATACACACACGCACACGTAGGTGTGTGTGTGTATATATATATATATATATATATATATATATATATATATATATATATATATATATATATATATATACACACACACATACATTAGGGATGTAAGAAAATTTCAATACTGTAACAATATTGTATCGATTTTTTTTTCTTGTTTTTGAATATGAATAGCACCATGGATGATGACAGTAATTTTTGAAGTAAAATTAAAAGTAGTTGGAGGCTGTTTTTTCACCTTCTTCATTCCAGTGGAACAACTAGATCTAGTAATAAAACTAGATGTGTTAAAGTAGGAAAGTGTGTTTAGCTGTGCATCATCAACCTGATGAGACCTACAGGGGACTGAGCCAAGGTACAAAAAATGCTGTGACAGTTTTTCTACAATTAAATTCAGTTTTAAAAATCACAATATATAGTCTTACTCATAGTATTGTAATATATCAAATCAAACTTTATTTATAAAGCACTTTTCATACAAAAAAATGCACCTCAAAGTGCTTTACAGATTAAAATGACCCCACATAACCCACATTCCCTTCCCTTCCCCACAATTATAAAAACGAAATGATAGTTATTACCCCTTCCCAAACACACACTGCCACACATCCACACACAAACACACAGACACCTTCCTAAAACCATAAGATCATTGGTAGACACTAGGCTGAGCTCAGATGAGTCAGGTACGTAAGGAAAACGCCATCAGGAGAACCGTCTGCCCCGACAGCAGCAGGTCCACTGCAGCAGCCAGGGCACCGACACAGGGCGCCCAGAGGAGGGAGGGTAGAGACCCCCGCCTCCACCTGACCACTACCTGGTGAGCACCCAGGCCACCGCAGCCGAACACCGCCCCCGAGGCAGAGGGCTCCCACAGAGGAAACACAGGAAGAAGGAAATAATAAGTAAAAATGTAAAATAACCAGTGTACCGCAGCATACCGTATCGTCTGCCCTGTATCTCGATACATATCGTATTGCCAAATTTTTACTCATATTTATGTGGCATAGGGTCACCAACAGTCCTTTGTTCACATGCTGTCCGGGGCATCCGAAAGGTATTCACAGATTGTAGAGAATGTGCTGGTTTTCATTGTTTATCAGGTGACCATACTTAAACCGACCGGTGCGATGCATGGAATACAACGGCTTTTCTTTCTCATGTGGCGTACGTCCTCCCCGAGCTGCAGCCAAGTGCGTGGTTTTGATCCATTTATTGACGGAACGGACAGCAGGCTGTGCTGCATTGCATCTCGTTGCGCTGCACTGTGCTGCTGCTGTTTACAAGAAGTCAAAGCTTTACAGACAAATCGCAAAAGATATACAGTCTGGTCCTGACTAATGGGTGGCGGAGTACGTCGTTCACATAGCAGGTATAGCCTATGTTTCTGTGTGTGACACAAGGGCCAAAGATCCTGTAGGTCACATGTAGACAAAAACTATAATAATGCGTTACAAAGTGAGAGTTTATCTATAAATTGACTGAGGGGATAAGGATGAAAACTAAAGACTTGAGAATACACTCTTTTTTTTGTCTTTTTGAGACTGTTGTTTTTAACTTTTTTCTCAGAATATTATTTTAGATTTTATTTTATTTTTTCCAGTGTGACTTAAAAAGTTAACCATGATGCGAAATTATCTATTTTTTTTTTATTTATCATAATTTATTTCCCGAGATTGTAAAGTCATTTTTGTACCTTTTTACTTAACTATTCTTTCTAATCACAAGGAGAATGCACACTTTAAGTATGTGAAAATCAAAAGTCTTGAAAGAGTTTCAGGACCGAGCCAAGTCAAAATATTGTCACCCTAATGTAGTATCAATTCAGCAAGTCCACTACATCCAGTCAGTACAAGGACGTCCAGTTTAGTCTGAATTTTTTTTTTAAGTTCTGATTAGAAATAATGTTATTTCAATCAATTTATTGCAATCCAGATAATCCAATAATTAATTGGAAGAAAGGGCTGCAGTTAGTAGCACCACTGTCTTGCAGCAAGAATCATGGGTTCTCCGGTTACTCCAGCTTCGTCCATATCACACGACTGTAGGACCATGCATTGACAAGTAGATATAGATGTTGGATGGATATCAGAAGAAATGTTCAGTCATTTTCAGTAAGCAGGAAATTTTAGGAGGCAAACTTAATGCCAAAGAAAGCCAGAAAATCGTCTCTTTGATTCAGACCCCTGACCCAAGCATGCTTCACATTACAGGTAACAGTTGAAAGCCTCCAGCAGAACCGATCAAAAAGAATAATCATTTGCTTCAACCAGCCAGGAGATGAAAGGACAGGCAGAGTACAGAGTACAACATAGAAATACAAAGTTGGTTAAAATAGTTATTTTAAATACAATTGAAAACAGTATGTCTTTAATATCATTTTAAAAGTTGACAGGTAAGAATAGTTTATAACCAGATTTTATTTTTTTTGCCCATGTCCGTTAAAATGACTGACAACAAAAAATTGTTGCGCAACCTCTCACTGGAAAAGTAGCTTATCTACAACCATGTCTACAGGAAGCGGTTAGGAAGGCCAGCTCTGTCCTAGGATGTCCCCTCGACCCAGTGAGGCTGGTGGGAGACAGAAAACGTCTAGTGATAATAACACTAATGTTGGACCATGTTTTACCTCAGCAAAAAGGGATTATGGGAGTTTCCTGCTATTGGTACATTTGAAAGAAATACCCTAATTCTGAAGGATCCCAGCAAAACTAATGTGTGTAATGCTGCTGGAATAAACTGTTTCATTATTCATGACACAGGCATATCAACATGATCCACAGTAATTCTCATTTTAAATATTCATTAGGCAGAGAGGAAAAAAAAGCTATTTTAGGTAACTGGATAAAGGGAACCAACCGTATTTTGGTTGGTGCATAACTGAAAAAAAAAATGCAGTTCTCCTGTGGATTCTAACATGGATTTGTTTAAAGTTATTTTAACCTGTTAGGTTAGCCAAACACAGTGAACAATATGACGAAATACAAGAAACAAATGAAGACTGAAAAAATAACTGACATTATTTTGATTGAAAATTACACACAAAGACCCAAAATATTTCATAAAACAATATCATTTCTTCATGTTTGGCACCCCATGGTAAAGATGTAGGAAAGAAAAGTTTATGGACTTCTTTCAGCGCAATATTACCCCAGTTTTTAATTTAACAATCTTTTATTAACAAATAACTGTTGTCAACAAAATCAGCTGTTCCATTTATTGACAGCTGTATCATTTCCTGATTAGACTGTTTAGGAATGTTTTTATGCATTTTCCACAAGTTCCTGTTGCAGCGGATTATAGATTTGACATGACACGCAGAGGGTCATTTCTCTTAGGCACCCTTTAAAATAAGAAAGATGAGAGAACATGCAATCCAAGCAAGGTAGATGTGTTGATCTTCATCAGTCAAATGCCACCAAAAAAACAGATCCTGGTCTAAACCTGCATTACAGTTAGGAGAAAAACCTAAAAGGATTAATGCAATTTAAACTGTGATGAGACTGGATTATGGCAATTGAGGTAAAAATCATCTCCAAGGCTTCTGTTAGAGAGCTGCAGCAAACAAATAAAAACAATGACTTCCATTAGATTATCTACCTGATGAGGGGTTGTTTGGGAGGAATGTCAGGAGTAAGCCTTTACTGTCAAAAAGCAAACATCGGGAGTTTCCTTAACTCTTCTGGGACTTTATTTAGAAATGTGTGCTGCAGTCATATGAGGCTCAGATTAAGCTTTTCAGCAATAAACACTCCGATTGGGTCAGTTGTGAAACAAATCATGGATATGTTGAAAAGCTCCTCGTGCCTAAGGTCATGTAAGGTGGGGGATGTATGATGCTTTGGGATTTGATTTGGGATTGTTTCTCTTCCAAAGGCATTGGAAAGCTTCTTAAAGCGCACAGAGTCATAAATCCTCTGAGATACCGGGACAGTTTATAAAAATCTGGTGGAATCTGACAAAAGAAACTGAAAATGGGACACCGTTGGCTGTTTCCGCAGGATAAGGAATGACCAGGTCAACACAGAAATGGTTTAACAGACACATCTCTGTTTCCAGACACAAATCAACCCTTAGTAAGGATCCAGGACCTTAGAGGATCTACAAAGATTTTGTCAAGCGGATCAAAATCCTTGTCTCTGTACCACAGGTTGCGCTAGATATTTTCTTTGTCAGTCACTTTGACCAATAGGGTCAAAAAGAAAATCCGGTCATTATCTCTTTTTACCAGTCAAATTTTAAAATAACATATTCAATAGTATTTATATTTTTATTCTTTTTAAATAATATTGAATCTAAACCAGCTGAACAGAGAACTACATATAAAAAAATGACATTAAACAATTGCTCTTAAAATACGAATAGTTCACCTGGTGTGCTCTGAACGTCTGAAACTGCCTGAAAGTTCCTCCTGCTCCGCACGGAACTGGAATGCTTACCTGCTTGTGCGTAATCAAATATGATTAGTGCAGAGGTCATTGTCATGAGGTTTGGGATTTTTGCCTCGGACAGATGACTTCTCATGGGGGTTTAGATGTTGTTCTGGAGACTGAATCCACGCCCCGCTGCCACACTGGAGACTGGAGTTACAAGCGCCACTTCAGCCAAAGTTTTGAAATCAGGGAACATTTTCCAGCTAAAGTAATCCGAATTTGGCAAGACTCCCGGTTAGCGAGATGTATTGAGTAAGGTGTCCAGGTCTGAGATGATGCTCAGAAGCTGTCATGGGAATCTTTGTTTAATTGATTTAGTTAGCTGTACTCTGTGTGCAAATTTGAACTTGTTTGCGAATTTGCACCAAGTGGTCAGGGGTGTGAATACTATTCTGTCAAAATGGCTGACAGCCTTAAGATTTTTCTGCCAATGTTTAAAAAAAGACAACAAAAAAGTGAGATTAACTGAGCAATAAAACAGAATTCTTTCATTTTAACATTTTTTTACGTGTTTAAAGATGTAGGAAAGAAACATTTATGGACTTCTTCAGTTTCTGCAAAGGTGTCGTATTTCTGAGCTACTTCCTTTTGAAAGCATATGTTTTTGTTTCAAAGAATATTCTTCAGCATCCATCTTTCCCTCTATCAGGCTATGAGTCCTTATCCATGGTAGGAATCTTAAGTCCACTGAGTTATGACAAAGGGATGTCCGGTGTCTGGCTCCCTCCACTCATACTGTTAAGAAGCGTTCTCACGTAATTCAATCAGCTCATAAGATCTGAGGATTTTTTTCTGATTTCCTGAGACAGTTGGGGGCTTTTGGCCAACCTCCAGCAATCAGCTATGTGCTTATTAAAGAGAAATGACCTTAATACCACAAAGGTCTGATTGGAAGACCACTACGCTGAAGATTTCTTTCTGTACGGTTCACCCCCGGTCACAAATCTAATTCAGTTTGGTTGGCAGCTCAGTTGAGAAAATCTGCTTGTGGTTCCAAAGTTCTCTCATTTTTAGAAATCCTGGGGCTGCTCAAGTCTTTGATGTGGTAATTTCAACAGAAATGGTATTCCTTCCCAGACCTCTGGCTGGAAATGATGGAGTTGAGCAGCTCTTTGGACAAGCTGTGGAAGCTGAAAGCTCCTGACCTGCACACATCTGCCACCTCTGCCTTGCTCCAAATAAAGACCTCACTGTTAGGAAAAAGGTGCTGATGATGCTGCATGACTCTCAAATCATCCTTAAATGTATCCGAACAGACCATATGGATTGCTCTCCACATTAATTTGCCCCTTTGGTATAAAACCTCAAAACACATGAATCGTTTGTTGTTGATCTATTCATTGTAATCTTTTCAATCATTGCTTTTTGCGGTCTCTCTAGATCAGTGGTTCCCAAACTTTCTAGCTTCTGACCCACACAATAAAAATGTAAAAGGGCATGACCCCGTCTCTTGGTTGAGGAAATAAACATATTTACTAAGTCAGATAAAGAGTCTTACAGTGAAAACACAATCAGAAACAGCCAATGTATTGGCCAATATTTTGCTTTTATTTGTTTTTCAAATTTGATCTTTTTTATCTTTTACAGCATTTCTACAATGCAAATTCTTCCTCATCATCAGTGTTGGTATTTATGTTAATGTCTGAAGAGAACTTCATGACCCCAGACTAACGTACCTGTGACCCCAAGTGGGGTCCCGACCCCATCTTTGGGAACTACTGCTCTAGATGACCCAGAGTGCTGGGTGTTATCTGATGCTCAGCTCACAGATTTCCAATAGAATTTATATTTCTGGACTTGGGAGGACATAGACGATGTTTGATTTACTGTCTTCTGAATAATTTCTATGTATGGATATGCCTATGAAGAATTATTTTCACTTTTCTGCCAGTGGCCACCAGATGTTTATTTAGGCTGTCCTTAACAAGGTTCCAATAGTAGGTAAGTTCCAACGGTAGGACAGAAAACGTTTGTTCCTGGCATGCCTCTAGAACAACCAGTTGTCATGTAGATAATGTCCAGTGGTTGCTATGTAGACTGGGTACCCCAAAGAGCCACTCTTTGCTGTGAAGTAGTCCCCCGACAATTCGCGTTTCAGCATTCGCTGATTTTTCAGTGGAACGTAACTCCAGAATATGTGCGAAAAATCCATCTGTTCATTCATTTTTTTTCATACAGCATTTCTTAAATGTTGCCATAATGCTCCTTGACATGCCAATTCAAACAAGCAAATCCAGGAGCACAAATTATTTTCCTAGGAGCTGATTGGCTGTACCCCCCAAGAGCGGAGATAAGGAAGACTGTAGATATTCATTTCTGCAGTAGTGCTAAGACAGTTTCCATTGTGCGCAATGATACATATTAAGTAGGGGTAAACTAAAATCACAGTTTGGAACGTTTTTAGTACACTTTTATTAAGAAAAATAAACAAAAATGTGCATATGTCTTTTCTTTTACTTAGATCAACATTCAGCAAAGAACAGTTTTTCCCAAATCCCTTCCTTTCAATTCCTGAAATTAATTTGATTTTTTTAATGTCCTATAACTTAAAAAAGTTTGAAAGTATAGAACTGACTGGAGATTTGATTTTTTTTAAATAAATTAAATAGTACAAACAGACTTAGCCAGAGTAGAACACAATATAACCACCTAAAAATAATCAGTGTTAATATTTAGGAGTGTTTATATAATACTTATCCCATATTTGAGAAAATATGCTTAAATCACTTTGGAGTTGTTTTAATATTCAGCAGCTTAGTTTCCCAGCTGTATTTGAATGAAGCATGTGCAGCTGTTGGGAAAATCCCTTCTCATGAACAAGGATTTTGTCGACTTGCATTTTATACAAAATAAGGAGTTTGGGCTGATTGGATGCTACTGGTAGCCATGTGGATGTCAGCTGGTTTTTCTCTATCAGTGATGTTTACATTGTTGTTTCAGGTGAGGAATTCAGTTCAGTGCAGAGCTTGTTATGTACAATATTGGATCTGAAGGATGCGTTCAGTGATAAAGTTCTGGTTCAGTCAGTCTATCTTTTACTACTGTAGCTGTATGAGAGATCATTAATGTTCCCAAATAGCAGAGATTAGTAATAGCCGGGAGTCCTTTCTGATTTGTTTCGGTGTCACTTTTTAAAGTTGTGCTGCGGAACGTTGCACTGCGCTTTGAGTTCCTCTCAATCATTTTGCATTTGTTCAGTTAGAAAACCGCTGGATTCGTTCGGTACAAAAATCCAAATAGGAATACATGTACCGTTACACCCCTAATATTAGGACATTTTTGCTTTTTAAACGATTAAAATAGGCAGTTATAAATGCTTTTAGAGGAGGTCTGTCTTTGCAGATTCCAGTCATTCACTGGCAGCTGTGGTCCCTAACTCCCATAAATACCCAGGGTCCACTGCAGTTCTCTTACAATGAGCTTTGGAGATGTTTTTACCTCTGTGACCATCCTCCTCACCCTGCATGGTGGTATTTAAACTCTGATGGCTAAGAGAAATGGATCTCTGTGTGGTGTCATTAAAATAAATAGCAAGTCATGAATGACTAATTCAAGTTTCCTAGATAAACTGATCAACTAAAGAAGTGTAGTAGAAACTAAGAAAACACTTCAATTTACTTTGTTTTTTAGGAATTGTGCATTTTATGTTATACGGGTGAAGCTAACGGGTGAAGCTAAAAGAAATTTGAATATTGTGCAAAAGTTAATTTATTTAGGTAATTTAACTTTAAAGTTGAAACTAATGTATAAGAGATAGACTCTTTACATGCAAATCGAGATGTATCAAGCCTTTATTTTTTATAATTTGAATGGTTATGGCTTACCACTTATGAAAACCCCTTAAAATGGTCTCTCAGTCTGGTTCAGTAGGAATCAGAATCATGGGGAAGGCTGGTGACCTGACAGTTGTACAGAAAACCATAATTGACCCCCTCCATAAGGAGGGAAAGCCTCAAAAGGTAATTGCAAAATAAGTTGGATGTTGGAGTGCTATATCAAAGCACATTGAAAGAAATTTATGAGGAAGGGAAAAGTGTGGAAGAAAAAGGAGCACAAGCAGCAGGGATGACTGCAGCCTGGAGAGGATTGTCGAGAAAAGGCCATTAAAAAGTGTTGGGGACTTTCACAGGGAGCGGACTGAGGCTGGAGTTAGTGCATCAAGAGCCACCACACACAGACGGATCATGGACATGGGCTTCAAATGTCATATTTCTCTCGTCAAGCCGCTCCTGAACAACAAACAACGTCAGAAGCGTCTTACCTGGGCGAAAGAAAAAAAGAACTGCAAATGTTGCATCTCATTTGGAAACCAAGGTCCCAGAGTCTGGAGGAAGAATGGAGAGGAACACAATCCAAGATAGTGGAAGTCCAGTGCGAAGTTTCCACAGTCTGTGTTGATTTGGGGAGCCATGTCATCTGCTGGTGTTGGTCCACTGAGCTTTATTAAGTCCAGAACCAACGCAGCCATCTACCAGGACATTTTGGAGCACTTCATGCTTCTTTCTGCAGACGAGCTTCATGGAGATGCTGACTTCATTTTCTAGCAGGACTTGTCACCAGCCCACACAGCCAAAAGTACCAAAACCTGGTTCAATGACTGTGGGATTACTGTGCTTGATTGGCCAGCAATCAGGCAGTAATTGATGCAAAAGGGCCCAAACCTATTACTGAGTACATATGCATGATTGTACTTTTCAAAGGTCCAACATTTCTCTGTTTAAAGTCTTTGTTTTATTGATTTCATGTAATATTCTAATTTTCTGAGAGTTTGAATTTGGGGTTTTCATAAGTTGTAAGCCATAATTATCCAAATTATAACAAATAAAGGCTTGAAGTATCTTGCTTTGCATGTAATGAGTCTACATCATTTATCAGTTTCACCTTTTAAGTTTAATTACTGAAATAAATGAACTTTTGCATGATATTCTGATTTTTTGAGTTTCACCTGTTTCACATATTATCTTGTTCCTCGTCTGTTTTTCCTCTGCCGTGTTTCTTAGCTGCCTTGTTGGAGATCTTCCCGTTTCCTGAACAACCGTGTGTTTCTAATAAAACAGAGTGTGTGTGCGTGTGTGTGTGAAGTCGCAGCTTTATGTCACTGTTCCCTCACGAGAATCCAGCGGGAACACGCCGTGGTTATGCTGCTTCATCATCCAAGAACAGTCTGTGGGGTGTATTAATTATCCAGTAGGCAACATGTCTGATGTCTTTGGCTGGAATGTGAAAAATGACTACAAACTGGGTGACGTGTTGCATATTCCATCAGCCCAGCCTCCTGGGACTTCTTATGCATGGATTGAATAAAAAATAAAAAAATCTAAGAAATTGTGCCATTAATAATGCTGGTTGGATGTGTTTGTTGAAGCTAGAGCCAGATTAAAGTTAGTTTTCTTGTTTTTTTGTCTTTTTTTGTGACTTTGTTAAGGCTGGGGGAGTCAGTGACTTGGTGGCAGGTGAGTAGACTGCTGTTAACATCAATTTCTGTCAGAAGTAACATTGTGGTGTTTGGACACGTCTGTGTCAAGCATTAGATTAGTCTCGTCCCCTATAGCCCTTTGGACAACAGCGTGTTTGTTCGTGTTGTAATGCCGTTATCTCCCTTTCTCTCCCTCTTCTAATCTGGACACCTAACAGCCACCCGAGTAAGCGCTTCTGACAAGGCTTGTGCGCAAATTGAATTTTTCTTCCCCTATCCCTTTCGATTTATAATTCCCTCTCTCGCCCGACGAGCAAACTCAATTTCTGACCCTTTAGACAAAAGGCTCAGATAAAGCAATTAGTTTGTGATTCTGTGAGAGCTCCTGGCTCGCCTGACCTGACAGCGCTAAGGCACTAAAAGCTGCACAAACAGGGGTGATGACGGTCACTGGCTGACAAATTCGGCCCTACAGAGATGAACTCGGAGTCACCAGCAACAAAGAGATGTAGCCTTTGGAAAAGAGCCCAAGAGGAAAGGAAACTTAACTTTAAAAGCATCCAGAATCCAGACACTTCTTCCGATATGTCTCACCTATATGTCTTTGATCACTGCCATTTCCTAACGTGACCTCCAAGCTTCTTTTATATTCTCTCAAAAGGAAAGTCTTTTTTTCTGCACTTTCAGACTTTGAATTGAGAATTTGTCTCTTAGTGCTCTAATGGAACCTTATGAGTAGCAGAGCTCTGAATGCTATATGCGTAAAGATGACACATGAACTTGCAGCATGAATGGATTTTTCTCCACATCAGCTACTGTTGGATTTAATAAAGAATACACTAAATAATATGGATTGGTAGATTATTAAAGAAACCTCAATCCATGCGAATATGTAGCATCCTTCACACTTACTGTATTGGCATCCCTAGTAAAGCTGTGTAAACAAATACATCAACAAATCACCAAACTTTATTAACAGACCAAAAAAAAAGAGTTAAAAGACAGACACAGAGAGGAAAATCATAATAAAAAATACAAATTCATAGTAGACAGCTATACCAGTGACAACACAGTTCTGACTGGAAACGGGTGGCACTACTTTTGACATTAGTCAAGCTCTTTATAATTACATTTTCAAATTGGTTGAGCAAACAGAGAAACCTGTACGTCAAATTCCTCAAAACCGCATGTAATGTTTTTATCCCTGCAGAAAAAAACAAATGACTGGCACGCTCCCATCAAGGTCTTTTTTGGCAGAATTCTTAAACAATCATTATATGCTACATTGAGTTTCCGTAAGCTCGATTGCTTGTAGTTGGACCACAGGTGTGCTGTATACAGCTGAGTACAATACACTTTGAAAAGTGTCTTTTTCACTTCATCAGAACACGCACTGAACTTACGCACAAGAATATTGGCCTGAGCATACATCGCGTGGCTTTGCCGGTAGACGTCATCATCATCAGTCAGATCTTCATTGATGAAATGACCCAAATATTTTATCATTTATATTGCCGACGCGACGCCAGGTTATTACCACACAACTTAAATTGGGGAAACTTCAAACCCTTATCCTCCCTTGTTCTACAGATTATAATGAAGCTCTTGCTAGGATTATAATTAACGTCAATACCCAACTTGGAACAAATATCTAAAAGTTCCTGGATCCCAACAATTCTTGGACTCACTATAACAAGATCAGCGGCTTACATGAGATGATTGACAAGGGTAGAACCAATCATACAGCCAGTTCTACATTTATTTAACTGTTGGGACAAGTCATCCATATATATATAGATTAAAGAGTACAGGAGAGAGGATTCCTCCTTGCCGTTGGTAACACCGAATGAAGCTGAGACACTACTGCTCTAGCTCACCTGCATCTCCTGGTGAGCATCCCAGCGGGCTAAGATTCTCAATATATACTTAGGAACCCCTCGATGACACATTTCAATGAATTATTTTAGATGATTGACATGATCAAATGTTTTAGACGCATCAAAGTGGTGTACACGTGAGAAGTGTACAACACGTCTGCCCACAACACAGAGGCGACTTGCTAATGAGTTTTTAGACACTCTGTGTGAATAAAAGAGTAATTGGTAAATGGCCTGTACTTGTATAGCGCTTTATCTAGTCCTGAGGACCCCAAAGCACTTCACACTACATTCAGTCATTCACCCATTCACACACTGGTGATGTGTGTGAATGTGTAGTATAGCTTCTTTTGTTGTGATTAAAGGTTTGTGAAATTAATGATGGTTACAGATTTTGTTTTACACAAATTAATAATTGCAATTTAGATGGTTAATGCTTAATATTAATACTTATATCCCTGACCTATGGATGAAGATCTATGTATGAAGTACCAGATGTTGGAGCCTCTATGAACAACATTTATCTCTTGGCTACTTAAATTAAGGATAGTTTCTTTTTTGATATCCAACCCATGAAGAATAAATATCCCGCTGTAAAGAGTGTTGGGACTCCATTTTCTACAAATAAACGAAAAAACTGTTGGACGGCTGGAAGTCATTTTCCCTCGATGGACTGAGCAGACCACATTTCCCAGCAATTCTAGCGGTGACCCCCAACACACTCCTATTGGTCCATGGCCACCAATGGTGACATCAACGATGACATCACAGCCAAAGGGGCTATAAGAAGGTGGGGGCGGCCATTTCAAAATTGTTTTCAGCAGAAGTTCTTGGCAGAAACTCCTGCTACACAGAGGACATCTCACCGGTGAAGATTCTCTTTTGTTCTGACCCGCTGGACCGGGGAGAACTCTCATTTCAACGCTTTGAAGTTTTTTTCCATTTAGGTTTTTTCTTCATTCCTTCCATGGCTACTTTCTACTCTTAAATCCATTCCGTTTCCATTAATTGAAGTATTCAAACGAAATCATCTTCTGTTCATGTCAAACCACAAATAAACGAACACATGTCCAAAATAAGTTTCATAATCATATCAAGGTCATATTTTCAATGAAAGCTAAAGGAAGTGTGTGTTGGGAATTTAAATGTAATTTAGGGTGACCCTATTTTGATTTCCATAAAAGAGAACACTTGGTCCAGTTTTTAAACACATCAATCATATTCTTAAGAGAAAAGCTTTGATTGTAACATATTTAAAGTATTCTATGCGGTTACAGAAATGACTTTAAAATCTAAATAGAAATAATAATCTTCTATATCAGAAAATAAACCTAGAACAATAATAGCTCCCTTTTTAAGTCAAACAGGACACAAATCTGAAATTATATTCTGAGAAAATAAGTATTATTTCTCTATTCAAAGTAATAGAAAATAAAAAGCACCATTCTCCCCAAAACACTTAAAGTCTATACTCCAGTCTGTTTTTTGTTTTTTTTTTTGCTGTCAATTTAATACAGAACTCTAACATTGCAGCGTTTTCATAGTTTTTGTGTCAGTTTGACCAATGGGATGTTTGCCACCTGTCATACACAGAAACTAATCTACCAGCTATGAGTACGCTGCTCTGCGCTACACATTAGTCGCCACCGGGATGGAATGAAGGACATTTCCTTCCTGTTTCATACTTAAAGCTACACTTGGGCTGACGTCTGGTAAACACGAGCTGCCCGGTGCTGCAGCTTGGGGAGGACGCCCCGGACAGCACCGATAAAGTGGACATGTCCGGGGAAAAGAAGATGTTGCTGCTAACATGATACACAGACGCTTCTTTCACAAGTGCAAAATATTTTGCTTTATTTTGTAAATTCACGCTGCATGGCTGAAACATATATACCGGCAGCCATGAAGTTTCTGCCGGTCTTTCCCTTAAAAATCTCCGTGCAGCACGCCAGACTTATGTTTTTCTCATTTAATTATTATGAAAAATAATACATTTTTGAACACTTTTCAATCGCCATCGACTTTGCAAGTTTAACATCGCAATCAATCGATTTTTGGTGAATTGGCACACCCCTATCTGTTAGGGGTTGGACTTTTATCCATGTTGGTGAATTTGGAGCAGATCAGATGATTTACGTACAAATAAGAGCCAAACGTATTTCAATGGCATAGTATTAGGCTACGCCATGCCACCAAAGCCACAGCCTCTTTCTAAACCTCCCGTTTAAAAAAGATTGGCCTCTCTGGTGCTGTTCACAAATGGTTAAAATCCTATCTCACAGACAGGACTTTTATGGTAAGTTGAGATACCTGCTCCTCTAAGGTCCACAAGATCAGTATCTTGTTTTAACGAGAAAGCATTTTGTTTTATTGAAAACATTTCTTGTTCTTAGGAGAAATACAAATTACAACTTATTAAAATGGCATAAAGAAGCTCCCTTCGACTCCTCCTACTTCTTAAACACTTAAACATCCTGAGAGCAGTGTTGCTGTTTTACCATTAGGATCTTTCTTTCTTTGAACAAGAACTAGTATGTTGGTTTTAGCGAGATATGATATAAATGTCGTTATAACGCCTTTATATGCAACATATCTTGTTAAAATGAGAGTTTTCACATTAGAACGAGATACTGCTTCTAAATTTATTTCCCAGCTCTGGCAGGTAAACGCCTCCGCAAACCAGACTATAGTCTTTAAAACAATCTTTTGTGTGGAAGCTTCTCTTTACTTGTGAAAACAAAGGATTGGGGATACTTAGTTTTCTTTAAAATAATTAAAATCCTGTTTTGTTGAACATAATATTTTATTATATCTCGTCTTGTGAGCTGCATGTATTTTTTGACCCCTACAAAGTATTCTAGATGGGGAGAACTAGAAGCATAATATTCTCCCTCTCTTGCCATCCTCTTCACTGTGTGTGGTGCACTGTTACGTAAACTTGGCTCCTTTTCCAGTCTTGTGGCCAGTGGCTAAAAGAGACATTCACTCATGCCAAGTGATATTCATTTCCTGTGGAAAACAGGAAGTCATGGATTACAAATTAAGAATTTCCATAAACTCTGATCAACATAAAAATGGAAAGATTAAAAAAAAGAAAATCTGAAACAAGTTGACCTTTGTGATCGTTTTTAATTTAATTTTTCATATTATTTCATTTCCCCGTAACACAGTCTGAGCTGCAATTCTTACATAAAGCCAGTGAAGAGCTAAAGGTTTGCACTGCGGTCAGTTTCAAAATTCACCGTGGTCAAATCTCCAGCCTAAGAAATAAATTTGGCCATGGTGGGAGGAAACTGAACAGCGTAAAAGGGGGGGATTTAGAGTGCAATACATGGCACAGTGGATTTGTTAAGAAACACAGTTATCTGGCAGTCTGGCATGGGAGATATGGATGTAGCAGAACTGATGAGGTTCTCAGTCATTATCTTCCAGATGAGAGCATGGGGCATTGGCTGCCTTTTCTTTTTCCGAGCTCTCTTCTCTTCAATATTGTTAAGGAAATAATTTTCTGCTCCTTCTGGAAGGTATCTCTAATGATTTTCCCATGAGATAATGGTTAAACTGTGGCAGCGGGATGCCACTCTGTTGACGAAAATGCGTTCTCTGTGTGCCGCTGCATGCTGGGGTCTGGGGTAGCATCCATGTCAGACTGGTCACTGGGAATTATCTGTGTGGATGTTGGCAGTTTAACCATGCAGTGCAAATCCTGTGGGTTCAGCGCTATCTGCCCTGGCACTGATGAGAGTCAAAAGCATGGGCAGAGGGCCCTGCTGTTTTTCCCTGCCAAAGAACCGAGCCACGGTCTGAACGATTTTCCAGAGTAAACTGACATATTCCATTTAAACAGAGCAACCATGGCTAATTTGCCGACCTGAAAGCGAACGATTTTATAAATACAAATTCATCTTTTTACAATCCAAAACTCCATGATGTCCTGATGAAAGAGCCTCCACACTCTGAAGTGTTGGTGTTGCTCTGCAGCCTGTGCACTCCGAGTCTCTGCAGGGAATCAGGCTCTCATACAATCCCTGGGCCTGCTCTACAAGGACACGGAGACGGTACAATAGTCAAATCCTTGGAGCTGGACTAACAGGCTTACAGGGAGCGGCACTTTGTTTACATATGACATGGAATGGCATATCTGCTGAGTGCGTGTCTGCTGGGCAAAGTTTACCTTCACAGCTGACAGGGAATTAGCTCCGAGAGGTTCACTCAGAAAATACAACAGAAGCAGTGGATGCACTAATCAGAGGTCTGCAACCATTACAATCTTAAGAGCCATTTTTGCCCTCTGTCCAGCTAAATAAAATGTGTTTACAGTCACAAATAATACATGAGTTTCTAGTTTTATTTTTTGGCATTATGCTTTGCAGAAAAAGGATGCATACATGTTTGTTACCACAGGTAAAAGAGACACAGAAGTGTAAACAGCTCTGATTTTATGAAACGAGATAATTTTTACAAAAAAAAATTTAAGATTTATTTTTCTTAATAATGAGATAAGAATAATAAAAATAAATAAATAAAACGATACTTGTCATGTCTTTGGGTCAAAGACGGTTATAATTTCATATGGTTAATAAGTTAGCTAAAATGTCATAAATAAGTTCATGATTGGTAATAATTATATGTTAAGAAGTATGTTAAAAGCCAAGGTTAAAAAGTAAACAAAGTGAGACACCTTCTCTAGGAAGGACCTTTGTTGTTGTTGTTGCTGCAGAGTGAGTGCTCTTCTCGCACATAGACAATCTTCTGCGTTTCTTGCTCGGTAAAAGTAAAGCCGCGTTCACACCGGTCAGCGCGTCCAGGCGTCAAATCGCTCAAACGGACGAAAGTCGACGCTTTAAAATTAAAACCCAGCTGCTTGCACACTTGTGGTCTGCGTCGGCGCGTCGGGGCATCAGCGCGTCACGTCATTACGTCAGTGTGCGGGCATGGATTTGTCTGTTGCTAGTTGTTTACAACATGGCGGATCTTGTCGAGAGAGTGGCTTGGGCTTTAATTAATGAAGCCACACAACGTTGAAAGTTAAAAGAAATATATTTAACTGCTTACCTGGCACTCCAATATCCTCCGATATCTTCCTCCAAATCAGATCCGATCTCTTCCTGTCTTTGTAAAAAGACGAAGACGGGTCATACAGTTCACGGACATTACATACAGCGACGATCAGTTTGTCCTCCATCTTGAATAAAAAAATTTGCCGATTCCCCCATGGAAGGAGTTACTATGTCAGTACAACGAGTCGCTCTGATTGGTTGACGCCGCGCGTCTGCTGCCCGAAAGTTCGATTTTCCCAACTTGAGCAGCAGTCGGGGCGTCCGGGCATCAGCCACGTGGACGCGCTGATGCCAGCTGCGCCGACGCGCGCGACTTGCTGCTTGGCAGTTTGACGCCCACTAGATGCGTAGATACCATAGACTTGCATGTAATCTAGCTGCCCTGCTGCCTGGACGCGCTGACCGGTGTGAACGCGGCTTAAGTCAGCCCCAAGGGGCAAACTCAGAATTGAGGCCATCCCTGAAGTAACAAAAATTGCAGTTCACCCCTCATCCACTGGGGGCTGGCTCCAGAAAGGAGCAATTTCCCATTGACTCCCATGTTAAAAAGGCCAACTTCACAGCAGAAATAAACCTGTTTACAGCCTGGTTCAAAAAACCATTTTAGGTTTAATAGGTCAGGTTTATAGTCATGACAACTCTGAGGGGGGTGAACTTTTTTCTAACTCATCCATTTAGACATAATTTAATCTTGAAGTTATGAATAATTAGGGGCGTGTCCTTTTGATTGACAGGTCTCGGATGAGCCGTCAGCGCTAAGGCTGGTGGCTAACGGTGGCTAACGGTGGCTAGCAGCTTGCCGCCATAGACTGCTTACCCCTCCTGCTTGCTCCGGGGAAGGCCTTAAGTCTGGGACTCACGTTAATACTTTGGCCATTTACTTTCTCTGAACTTGAGCATCAGTTGTATCTGTAAACTTTATTAGTGTTTAGATATAAATCGTGCACTTATTGGACAAAGATGGCTTGCTGTGGTACTGATTGCACTAACAGAGCGTCTAAGAAGTCTCTGCTCCATTTTCTTCGGTAAGTAAAATAATATTTCTGTACGTTATATTGTAGATGAAGCTCCTGCTATCTGAACTCCTAACAAAGTAGCTAGTTAATCACGCTGGGAAACTACAAACTGAACAGGTTAAGATGTGCCTCTAAGATGAGGCTGCTTGGTCGAACATGGGTTGAAATGATCATATTTCTTATTTACTTTACATGTTGATTTATTCAAACTTCACATAGTTTTAGTAAAAGCTATGGACAAACGGGGCTTCATGATTTTATTTCACAAAATTATTGAATTGTGCGCATTTCCCCGTCAAAATAACGTATTGATCGCTTCGCGGTCAAGACACACACACACAAACACATATATATATATATATATATATATATATATATATATATATATATATATATATATATATATATATATATATGTGTGTGTGTGTGTGTGCCAACACGTTATTTTTACGGTTTTAACATGTAAAGTAGATAATATGATCATTTCAACCACCCATGTTCGACCAAGCAGCCTTATCTTAGAGGCACATCTGTTTTTTTTTAAAAAATCATTTTTTTCCCAACTAACTCCAGATATATTTCATATTTTGTTCTCAGAGATTTTTTACTTTTTAAAATTTTATAAGAGTTGTCAGTTAAGGCATTAACTATTTCTGATATGCTGTTATATGGGATTCACCTTCATTGTTGTACTTTTATAAATACACCCATAAGTGTTATATGTCTGTGTGCTCATTTGTTTACGGCACGTTTGTCTTGTTGTGGTGAGTTGGTTTCCAACTTATGTTGAATGCAATGTTGAAATTTTAATTTGTTTTTAATATAAAATGTTTTTTTCCTTATACTATATATGTGCATCTCCTTTACTGCCACTTCTTTCATATCCTTAGGTGCTGTCCGTTTTCTGTTTTTGATTAAATAAACAACAAATCAATGAAGTTTCTGCTTTTCTTTCACACAGATATTGTTTCCATTTCAGGAAAAAAAAATCGGTTTTGTAGCCGCATAAGAAGTATGATTTGTCTTTGTAATATTGCAGACACCAAGTTTTATTTTAATATTGAGATGTTGAAGGAATTTATCAAATTCAAGAATACAGTTGGCTGATTAATTACTTTGTTTTATTCCTTCCCTTGTTATATACTGTTGATAAAATTTTCAGTCATTATGCAGAATAAAACACTAATTTTTTTAAACACAAGATTCTATAAAAGAAAGGGACAGAGATTTAAAAAAAAAGTGGGGCCAGAAAGCAAAAGAGACTTATGTACAGTAAAATGGGGGGGGGGGGGACAGAGTTGTCAACAGTGTTATGGCAACAGATGTAATTGTTGAAATAAAAAAACTACACCAACAACACATTAGACATAACAATCAGGATTATATTTATACTTTTTGCTTTAACATCAATTCTTCAAAAGGACGGTCATGTCTAATGTGAGGAGGCGTAAAGATGGCAGGATTTAAACTAGGAATAAAAGAAGCCATAACACTGTTGAGAAACCTGCTGGCCTTTTCTATTGTTGCTGGGTTTACACCTGCCCTCTATCAACACCTCTGGGTGATGGAGGAGAAGATGATGGACATCTGAGGGTGGAGAAGGTAAAGCTGGTGCAGGTCCTCCTCCATCATGTTCACCAACTGGACACTGCTGACCATCTCCATGTCATCTCCACCACAGCTGATGATGAGGACATCTAGAGCTGCTCTTCCTCCTTTCCACCTCAGCCTCCAGCCAAACCAGGAGATACGGACGTCTGGGAGGCCGAGGTTTCCTCCGATGGTTTCTTCATCTCTCTCAGAACTATGTCAGACAAAGCTGTCTCCAATGATCCAAATGGCTATGGAGAAAAAAAACTAACAATGAATGGCAGTTGCTCAGGTGTGGCCTATCGGTTGAAAGTATAATACTATTAAAATTCTACATGAAGTGAAGGAGACAGGTACTTACATTTTCTGCTTTGTTTGGCTGTTGTGGAGGACAGGCATGCAGCCATTGTGACCTGGTAAACAAAATCTATAAAAAGAAACACAAGTGTCTTACTAAAAGTGCAACTTATCCCTTCCCAGACCTCAATAAATGATTAGTAAAATTCATACATTGCAGAATTGACTAGGATCAAAATTATTCATATTAGCTGTTGCTAATAATCTACAATAGCTGTGGGAACATTTTTTTAACTGGGAGATCCTACATGGTAGTACAATCATTAACAATTAGGGTAAATACAAATATTAATATAAATATGTGAACTATCCTAACTAACGTAGCTTGATCATGTATCTCATGCATGGACGAAATAGATCTCATACACTATTAATAACTAAGTTAAAAATATTATTGAAAACTTGCATTAAGTTAATGATCATTTCATTTAAATAAATAATTTCAATTTAAATGTTAACTCACCGATTTATTATTGTATTTACAGCCTGGATGGAAGAGGGTAGCAGAGTAGATCTACTGCGGCTTTCAGGCTAAAGGCGCCCGCTAACCTCCGTTAGCTTCAGTTAGCTCCAGGACTAACCACCGTTAGCTTCAGTTAGCTCCAGGGCTAACCACCGTTAGCTTCAGTTAGCTCCAGGACTAGCTCCGGGCTATATCGGCTCAGACTGTCAATCATCCGCCCCCGCCCTCACAGCGCCACTCTCAGCTCCACCTCTTTGCCCATTTTTGTATTTTCTGGGCGTGACGAGACGCGTGACGCAGCCCAGATGGCGGCGGTGAACACCGCCCAGCTGGCTTCATTTTTGCTCTTCAGAAACCTATGGGTGACGTCACCGAGGCTTCGTCCAGTAATTATACAGTCTATGGTCAGCCCGTACTGCAGAATTGAGGCCTGAAAATCACGTCTACCAATGCTGTGTCGCTCTAAATGTTTGAGCCTCGGGAAATGTTCGTCTTTGTAAGTATTTATGTGTCCTAAGCACCTGTTTAGTAGTTTCAGACGTTTCAGGAATATTGTTTTGTCATGTTTTTTACCTGTTGGTTACATTGGAATGTCATGTGCACTGGCTAGCTAATTGTGTTTAATACAAAGCACATTTAGTGATTGCTCGTTCTTTTTTGTACGTTACAGTTACCAAACAATTGTTCGTTTTCAATACAAGAAAGCTTCACTAAACAAGAAAAGCAAGCCTTGTGTCGGGAGTTTTCTTTCATGGTTCGCTGGCTGTCTAGCAGCACACAGACACGTGTTGAGAGGACACCACAATACTCCTGTAGTATTTTTACGAGATATTATTTTGTGCATGTAGGCATTATTAACTGGCTAAGTAAGACGAACTCAAACATTTCCCGTTTCCATCCATCCATCCATTGTTATGCCTATTCTTGCAGGATTGCAGGGGGGGCGGTGCCTATCTTCAGCGGTCAGAGGAAAGGCGTAGTACACCCTTGACAGGTCACCAGTGTGATGGACTTGAATCTCCCATTTGTGTTTCATTCACTTTTACTTTGTTTTGGGATTAGGAAGCTGGGAAATACTCTTGTCTCTAAACTATGGAGATATGATTATTGGTAGTCTGTTGACTTTGCGCCTTCAGACATAAAACTCCATCGCAATTTCTGCCCGTTTTTTTTCTGCCTCCCACAGTTTATTTCTTCAATTCAGAAAAACACATTTTTTGTAAAATATTTCTTGTTAATTCAGAAAGACTTGGCTGATTTGTGTTTTTGAAAAAATGATCCTATTAAATTAGAAAAACAGACCTTTTTTGTAAAATTTACCTCATTTCAGAAAAACTGAGTATTTATTATTTTTGTAAAAATTATATCAATGATATAGAAAAACACCTTTTTTAATTTTTTGTACAACAATATCATTAAATCAGAAAAACAGCTTTTCTATTTTTTTGTAAAAATTATCTTGTTAATTTAGAAAAACTGAGCTTTGTTTTTTGTAAAAAACAGCTTTTTTTTTCAACTGAATGCCATACATTAAACTAAAGAGAGAACAATTGGATAGTATATATGGATTATGAGATGAGATTTTTTTAGTTAATCTTACATTTTGATTAAATATTATTTAACCTTTTGTTTCTATATTGTAACTCAATTGAATGTAAATCTCTCAGTCACCTCACTTCCAGTTTCTTACATTTCCTGAATCTCATCAACTCATTCGTTTCTTGTGTTTAAGGCTGGGGTTGAAGACATGTACTGTTGAACAGCCTAAATAAACTTACAACCAGTGCCTTTCGGAACAGAATATATATGTGTGTTAAAACTTTTGCTTATTTAAGTCATGCTAGTCAGCAATACTTCATTTAAAACTGATACTTTGTTACTTAGACTCTAATGGAATTCAAGAAGGATGCAGAAATAATTCAAATGAATGATAGCTGAAAATGCTGCCAAAGCTTTGAGCAGACAATGCAAAAGCAGAAGCATGACTGTAACGCTGTAGGTTGAGTACATCACTAATCTTCACAATATCCCCTTTTTATGTCTTAACCTGGATTTCCTGCAATGCATCATGCAATATATTAGCATATCTGCTCTTCACAGCAGCCAACACTAGATCGTATCACTGCTGAATTATGTGCCATCATGTCACTGAGATAAGAACAGCAAGCCAAGTATAAATCAAGGAGTGGGAAACCTTTCACAGCATCTTCATCTCATCCATGTTACACAACAACAGTTCTCTGATTCAGTCACATCGTCACCTTCAGCTGGGTTTTATTTTTGTCCACACTGACAGCAAAGCTTCACAGCTAACAGAACCTGTTGATCACTTTGCACATTTGCTTCAATAGGAAAAACCCTCATCAAGATGTTAAAAGATGGTCTTTAGAGGATGACGCCTTCTGAGTTTCAGATGCCAGTTTTAATAAACATTTACTGCATATTAGATCACAATCAGATGCATTAGAAAGGTTTGAATTGTGTATGAGGCGTATATATCATGGGGATGTATAGCTGGCTTAAAACATCCTCCAGTGCTGGTCCTTAAGCCTAGTTTATACTTCTCCATCAGTAATTTTGCGCAGGCACACACACATTTCGACAAAGACGATTTCCTTTCAGGCTTATCTGTTGCCTGGGAAGTCTTGCAAAGCAATTCACCGCCAGGACAACAGGGGTCGTATTGCTTTTCTGGGGACGTCTTGCCACCCTTACAGTCACGTCTCTGGTCAACAAGAGCGTATTAACTTTTTTATTTTTTGACTAAAAGTCTTCATTTGAACAACTTCCGCCTCTTTCAATAATCAAGAACGTTTTGTGCACAAATATGATAAAAAGCTTCTCACTCTCTATTTTAACTTCTGGTCATAATTTCTACCCGTCAATATTTAAAATGACAATGACATTAAGTAGTACTTCATTTTAATTAATATTCAATCTGAACAAACTGAACAGAGAATCCACTTCGTGCCATTACACATCGAGCAGATTAATAGGCTACATGTATTAATTGCCTGAACGCTCCATATGGAGCTGAATTGTGCTCCCGATTGTGCTTAATAAAGGCTGAATCCGTGCTCTGTTGCCACATTGGAAACTGAAATTACAAGCGCCACTTCAGACAAAGTTTTGAAATCAGGAAACATTTCTCTAATTGAAGTGATCCGAATTCAGCAAGACTCTCTGGACGAGGCCTTCTCTGATCGCTTCAGCGGGAGGAAATCCCCCTGCATGCGCTCTTTTTGCATCAGTGGTTAAGCTGCGGTGATCTGTCACGATCTGCCCAGTGTCCGGTGCAGTCTCAGACACATTCCAAAGCCTCTGTAACACTTCAATGCATTGTGAGTTCCAGGATAGCGAGATGCATTGGGTATGCCGTCCAGGTCTGAGACGATCCTTAGATGCAGTCATGGGAATCTTTTTTTGATCGATTCAGTTACCTGAACTTAATGCGTAAAGTTGAAAATGTCTGCCCATCTGCACCAAGCGGTCAGGGGTGTAAATACTAATCTGTTACAATGACCGACTCCCGTCACATTTTTCTGTTACTGTTTAAAACCGGTCAAAAAACCTTGGGTCATTGTTGCAACATTTGCATAGGACTGAAATATCATAACTCATGGTGCATAGTCTTTCATGTCCCAAAAAAAAATCTAATTTAGCTGGAGATCACATAACATAGCAAGAGTGTTGGATGCATGGTAAGGCAATACTGGGTGGGGCTTTTATTAATCCTGACATCTTACGAAGTACAGATATAAAATAGTGAAAAAAACATCAGTTAACTGAACACATTTAAATAAGGAATATACAATAAAAGCAGAAATCCCATAACCCAGTGTTGTTGGATGGTGTGTTCTCCCCATATGCTGTAGATCTCGTTTGCTCTGGAGTTTGAACAGGCAGAAGGGTCAGACATTACAACGTATTTCAGTAGTTACAGCTGCAATGCAAATTTTATATAGAAAATATGACCTTTCAATGCAGCGCGACATGGAAAATCACCCCCATTTTCCTCGGCAGCCCGTTGGAATGAACTGGCTGCTTCTCTCCATAACTTCAACCTGAAATTGCTTGTTGGAAACATGATGAAAGTCATGTGCCAACTTGCAAACGCACGTGGACATACTTTCTTCACCTAGCTCTCCTCTGTGGTAGCTATATGGATTTTCTTTCCTGTGGGTTTCCCCTTCTCTTATCATGTTGTAGTTAATCTTTTTGACCCACATGCAAAACACCACTAGGGAGACCAGTTGTAAAAAGTTTTATTGAAAGAATAAGATGATTATTGTGGGAACCAGAAACACTGCATAGGGAAATGTAGATATGAATAACTGCAGGAGGAGAAGTCCAGAGGTGAAACAGAGTCTTGGAATGAATCAGTCAGTATGAACTCAGGTGAGGCTTGCTAGATAGATGGTAAGTTGAACACCAGGGAGATAGCGCTAGGAATCCAGGATGTCTGCGAGAGCTTCCTGCTGAGTTCCAGGGGACACAGAGGCGGTGGAATCCGGGAGCGATGACTGAGCACGTAGGGCAGTCAGGCAGAGCACAAAGATAAAGAATGGAACACAGAGGAGCTGGGAGCCTGAAGTCAGATGTGGACTGAAGATCAAAGGGCTTGCGATGAAGCTGAAGAACTGATGAGGAGAATTCTTGCAAGGAAAAACTTTTAGACGAGCAGTTAGTCACAGAAAATAACCAAAACTTAGAGTCTTTGGGAAAAACACGGAGGACGAGAGGTTTACCAATACTGATCAAACACTCAGGCAAGGAAGATCTGACAGCCAGCTCCTTATATCCTGCCAGTGATGAGCCTCAATGAGCTGTACCTGTGCAGGCTGCAGAGAGATGGCTCCGCCCCCCAGCTTTATCGACAGGTCCTTAGCTCACACAGGGCCTCAGACTCCTAACACTTCTGTCACCATCACTGGGGCTTTCCATCCATCCATCCATTTTCCATACCCGTCCATCCTATGTAGCGTTGCGGGGCGGCTGGTGCCTATCTCCAGCGGTCAAGGGGCGAGAGGCAGGGTACACCCTGGACAGTCCATCGCAGGGCAACACAGAGACATACAGGACAAACAACCATGTACGCACACACTCATGACTGTTAGGTAAATTGGTTGCTCTAAATTGCCCTTAGGTATGTTTTTGGACTGTGGGAGGAAGCTGGAGTACCCGGAGAGAACCCATGCATGCAAAGGGAGAACTCCTCCATGCAGAAAGACCCCAGGCTGGGATTTGAACCCAGGACCTTCTTGCTGCAAGGCAACAGTGCTACCAACTGCGCCACTGTGCAGCCTCACTGGGGCTTTCCCTTTATTCTCATTTCAAATCAATTTCATTTAACCCAAAATATCTGCAGTAAATAGAAAAGGTCACTTTTCTCTAATGGTCAGACATTGATGAACTCTGATTTAACTCAGACATGATTGTGTTCTGGAGTCTTGATACATGACCACCGGGGTCAAAGCTAACATTACATTGATCAGTGTTAAACTCACAGCAAACAAATATTGTTATTTTCTCTGTCAAACTTTAGCATGCTTTTCTTTCCTTTCTGGAAACTACTGATGAGGCCCGAAATCTGGATGTAGTGATGAATCCAGACCTGAACCTCCAAGGTCACATAAAGGCAATCACAAGGTTACCCTTCTTCTATCACTTAAAGAACATTTTTAGGATCAAAAGACAAACTAACAGGACCTCGAAAAACTCACCCATCTTTAGTCGGACTGATTACTGCAACATTGTCCTTACAGGTCTGGCTAAAAAGTCAATCAGACTCCTGCAGCTAATCCAGAACACTATAGAACTAGGAAAGTACAGCACATCTCCCCAGTTCAAAAGTCTTTAAAGAGCAACACTTCCTTGCTATTTCAACTCCTACTCAGGTACGGAGGCGTGACCAAGACTGGCTTGGTTTATACACCACAATGGCAGTATGGCTGACGTCAGCAATGCCCGATTCAAATTCAAGTGCAGTGTAGAGTTTTAACCAGAAGGGGGCGCCACACTGACATAGAAAATTTATATTTTTACTACAATGTACTAACTAAATACCAACAATAACGACCAAACATGTAGACAGCACTATTAGACAGTCATTTATCAAGTTTATCAGCAAAAAAAGTTGAAGTGGGGGTGAGTTGCTCTTTAAACTGGCTCCCTGCAGCTCAAAGAATAGACTTCAAAATAGTTTTACTAGTTTGTAAGTCATTGAATGGCTTAGCACCAAAGTATGTTGAAAATCTGTTGTCACTATACCAACCCCCCCAGACCACTCAGGCCTTCGAACTCTAGTCTACTAATCATCTCTAGAATCAGAACCAAACATGGAGAAGCAGCTTTCAGTTTCTATGCTCCCCTTATCTGGAACAAACTTCCAGGCCACTGCAAAGCTGCTGAAACACTGAGTACCTTTAAATCAAGGCTATTATCTGTTTAGAGCTGCCTTTGATTAGCTGGTTAATAATAGTTGGAATGTTTTAACGGTAGTGTGTTTTAATGTTCTTCATGTCTTCGATGTTTTGTTTTCTCATTTTGTTGTTGATTTATTGCTGCTTTTATTTTTCACCTAATCACCCAAAGCAACTTGAATTGCCTTGTTGCTGAAAGTGTGCTATACAACTAAATTTGCCCTGCCTTCTGCAGTTATGAGAATAGGAATTATTTTTGCATAAAGGTAAACTGTGCAAACTCAAAACAATTTACATTGTAGAAAATGTTTGCTAAGATGCAGCAAAACTTTGTTTTGGGATTCACAGCCTTCCATTTTGGAGCCACATTCAGTTTGCCTTTCAATAAATAAAACGTGCAACTGCTTCTTTCCTTCAAACATAAAAGACAAGTGCCATTGCTGGGACGTGGCATGGGTTTTTGACAGTCTCTGAACATCCTCTACAAAGGGCTGCCTTGCAGCACTGGGAGAGTTTAAGAGACAATACTTTCTCATTCAGCTCATGTGCCAAGGTCGTCAGGCAGGATAATGAGGTTTTAGCATCCAATGACTCTCTTCAACTCTGCTCGATTAGTTATGTAAAACAGCCAGACATAAGTTATTGACTTTACGGGAGGGCCCGTGTTAGCTTTTGAAAATTGAAATTTGGCTTGCATTATCAACTGAATAAGTTTTTCATTTTTTCTTTCAGAAACATGTCCTCCCCTTGACCTACTGTGGATTTGAGCCTTTGTCTGCGACGTTCATTCGGGAGAGCAATCAGTCCAAAATTTGCCACGTAATGCAAATGAATCAGCCTCTGATGTTCCCAATTAGTCTGGCCAAACCATGATTGACAGGCTAGATTTAAATGATGGTCCTCATGTTTCATAGGGAATAATGTTTGTTTGTTTCTTATTGTAGCCCATATCAGCGAATGACGACATGCTTCTTTATTCTTTAGACCTGAAATTTAAAAACTGATACAGAAGAAAAAAGAAAGTATTGAAAAAGTTGGTTATTAAAGAAAAACGCTTTAATACTTTGTTCCAAGCAACTGTAGATGAAAAGACTATCCTGAAAGTATCATTTTATAGACATAAGAGCGTGTGCATCTTAGTAAATGTAAGAAGTGTAAAGTTAATTTATTTCAGTAAATCGGGTAAAGTGAGCCCATATTATGCAAATTGAATAAATTCATACGGATATTTTTAAGCATTTAATTTTGTTAATTTTGATGAGTATGGCTTACAGTTAATGAAAAGCCCCATCCATTTTCTCAGAAAGCTGCAGCATTTCATCAGATCAAGGTTTTTGCCCAAGGTTGTTCTGTTTGTCAAAAACCAAAGAAATTGGAGCTATTTTTCAAATTGAGCCATTTCCTGTAGAAAGAATTTACCAATTTCATTGACACATGCGGCACATGGTAAGGGAATCAAGAGTGTTCCTCTGAGGGGATTTTTTCATCTCCATATCTGTTATATGACTGAAGGTAGCTGTCTGTAATTTGCCAATCAGATTCAGGCGAAGCAACCAGGGCTAGGCCACGGTGAGAATCAATGTAAAACTAGTTTTGGAATGCCGGTCATTTTATCATTTTCGGGAGACTTCAGTGTTACAGTAGTTAAAGGTTGAATGATACATTGATGACCAAATGTTTAATCACACATTGTCCAACGTTTGTGTGTTCACATGAAGAATACAGACCAAAGGCTTTTTTATGCGAGAAATTTGTTGAAGAGCCAATGAGACACATTCCCTCCTAGTATCTGGTTCATAATTAAAAAAATAAAAAAAGTATCTAGTTATTGAACATCTCGGCCAATTTAAGCACTCTGAATTGCAGCAAAACTGAAGAAGCCTCCGACTGAAGACGCTCTGTTGTTGTATGACTGTCTCATGAAGAGGATGCTCAGAGTTTTCCATAATTATTTTGATTTTGTGAAGAATCCTTCTTTGTATCATCATCTCCAGAGGCTCCACAGTCGTTACCAGAACAGAACCAGCCTTCTTTATCAGGTTGTTGAGCCTTTTTAAGTCGCTGGCTCTGATGCTGCTACCTCAACAGATGACGGCTGAAGAGATTACACTCTCCACAACAGACTTGTAGAAGATCTGCAGCATCTTGCTGCAAACCTTGAAGGACCTAAGCTTCCTCAAGAAGTACAGTCTGCTCTGTCCCTTCTTGTAGACGGCTTCACTGTTCAGTCTCCAGTCCAGTCTGTTGTCCAGGTGAACTCCGAGGTATTTATACTCCTCAACCACCTCCACTTCTTCTCCCAATTGGAAACAGTGTTTGACTTATCCCTGTTTCTTCTGAAATCTACAATAATCTCCTTTTTTTTATTTGCATTGAAAGTAAGACGTAAGGGCATGCTCTCTCTAAGTACTTTTCTAGTTTTACATACAGCACTGTGGGTGTAGGTTTTTCTTCTGACTCTCCTCATTTTGTTTGGCTGTGCAGGTGAGTGCAGCTGTTCCCACTTCTGCTAATCAGCCTATAGGGCAGAGTATTTAAGCTGTGGGAGAGCTGGTGGGGTTGTCAGATCTACAGTCATGGCCAAAAGTTTTGAGAATTACATAAATATTGGAAATTGGAAAAGTTGCTGCTTAAGTTTTTATAATAGCAATTTGCATATACTCCAGAATGTTATTTACAGTGATCAGATGAATTGCATAATACTTCTTTGCCATGAAAATTCCACTGCATTTCATTGCTGTCATTAAAGGACCTGCTGAGATAATTTCAGTAATCGTCTTGTTAACTCAGGTGAGAATGTTGACGAGCACAAGGCTGGAGATCATTATGTCAGGCTGATCGGGTTAGAATGGCAGACTTGACATGTTAAAAGGAGGGTGATGCTTGAAATCATTGTTCTTCCATTGTTAACCATGGTGACCTGCAAAGAAACGCGTGCAGCCATCATTGCGTTGCATAAAAATGCCTTCACAGGCAAGGATATTGTGGCTACTAAAATTGCACCTAAATCAACAATTTATAGGATTATCAAGAACTTCAAGGAAAGAGGTTCAATTCTTGTTAAGAAGACTTCAGGGTGTCCAAGAAAGTCCAGCAAGCGCCAGGATCGTCTCCTAAAGAGGATTCCGCTGCGGGATCGGAGTGCCACCAGTGCAGAGCTTGCTCAGGAATGGCAGGAGGCAGGTGTGAGCGCATCTGCACGCACAGTGAGGCGAAGACTTTTGGAAGATGGCCTGGTGTCAATAAGGGCAGCAAAGAAGCCACTTCTCTCCAAAAAAAACATCAGGGACAGATTGATCTTCTGCAGAAAGTATGGTGAATGGACTGCTGAGGACTGGGGCAAAGTCATATTCTCCAATGAAGCCTCTTTCCGATTGTTTGGGGCATCTGGAAAAAGGCTTGTCCAGAGAAGAAAATGTGAGCGCTACCATCAGTCCTGTGTCATGCCAACAGTAAAGCATCCTGAGACCATTCATGTGTGGGGTTGCTTCTCATCCAAGGGAGTGGGCTCACTTACAATTTTGACACAGCCATGAATAAAGAATGGTACCAAAACACCCTCCAACAGCAACTTCTTCCAACAATCCAACAACAGTTTGGTGAAGAACAATGCATTTTCCAGCACGATGGAGCACCGTGCCATAAGGCAAAAGTGATAACTAAGTGGCTCGGGGACCAAAACGTTGAAATTTTGGGTCCATGGCCTGGAAACTCCCCAGATCTTAATCCCATTGAGAACTTGTGGTCAGTCCTCAAGAGGCGGGTGGACAAACAAAAACCCACTAATTCTGACAAACTCCAAGAAGTGATTATGAAAGAATGGGTTGCTATCAGTCAGGATTTGGCCCAGAACTTGATTGAGAGCATGCCCAGTCGAATTGCAGAGGTCCTGAAAAAGAAGGGCCAACACTGCAAATACTGACTCTTTGCATAAATGTCATGTAATTGTCAATTAAAGCCTTTAAAACGTATAAAGTGCTTGTAATTATATTTCAGTACATCACAGAAACTACTGAAACAAAGATCTAACAGTAGTTTTGCAGCAAACTTTGTGAAAACTAATATTTGTGTCATTCTCAAAACTTTTGGCAACGTCTGTAGCTCAGACAGGAGCTTGGTTTCACGCTTTGGTGGACTGGCTGTTGTCTCCAACATGACACATGACAAATAAACCACAAATTAAATTTATTGAATGTATTTGACTGTTTTTTGGGGGGTTCTTTAAACAGTAAAGGAAAAATCTGATGACCATTAGTCATTTGGTCACATCAATAATTACTGATGAGGACTCAACTGGTAGAATTGACCACCACAGTGGAGTCGAATAAGAATTTTGTTTTGTCCAATTTTAACAAAGCTTCTTGCTAATACACAAAACGTTTCAAATTCAGCACAGGTCCTGTTTCTCAGTTTCATTGCTGGATGTTCATGTCAGATACTAATGATTTGTCTGTAGAAGATATTAAATACCCACTTCTCTACTGACATGCTTTTATTTACTAACAGAAAAAAGTTTTAAGGTTTTGTGGCCACAGTGGCCTTTATTTGAAAGTAGATAGTAGATATAAAGGGGGAGAAAAGTGGGGAAGACATGCAGCAAAGGTCCACTAGGACGGGACTCGAACCTGGGACAACTGCATCAAGGACGGAGGCCTACGTATTGGGGCACCTGCACTAACCACTATGCTACGCAATGCCCCAACAGAAAACTAATTTAAAAAGAACAATTGGCTAAATTTAAACCCAATAACATCATAATACCATGAGTAAATTTTTAGTGTTTAACTCTGTTGTCAGGTTTTAAATTCTTGATAGTTCTATATGCTAACCCCCACCCCTTTATACATTGTATTTTTTATCAATGAGCTAGGCAAAATAGATGTGCCTTATATGCAGTAGATTAATCTTCTGTGAAAACTTTATTATTCGATCTACATGTTTCCGGCTGACTGTATCTGCAACAAAGCGTTTATGAAGTCCATGCTGCTGTTTGAGGTGTAAATTGCCTCTGCTGTGACTTGCTTTAACATACACCTTATTCTCTGCATATCAAATGTAATCTGCAACAAGTGGAACATCAACATTAATTCATAATGTGTAGCAATGTTGTTTAAAATCAGCACAGCATAATACAATGTTCATATCCTTAAATCCTTTTCAAACCGTTTACGGTTAGGGAATTGTTAAACAAATGGTGTTGACGAAGGATACCGTCAGTCAAACATTTTGAAGAGTCCTGGATAACAATTTCTCAGATTTTATTGCTTTGGTAATGGAGAGATATAAAGGAAAGTATTTGCCATTTTGAAAGTACTTGTAGAATTCAGAGAACTAAACAGTCCTCAGTAAAGTAAAAAGAAACAAAAGGCTTATATGGCTGCAGAAGATGCAAGGTTGAGCTCACAACCATAAATGGAAACAGTTCACTCCTCAGAGGACTTGATGTAGACAAACTGTAGTTAAGGAAACTTCCCAGATGCATTTACACCTGTTGAGGACAACAGCACAGATCATAAACTCCTGTTAAGAATATTAAAGTTTCAAAAAGAGAAAAACATCCTAGAAAATGACATGGAAATTTGGAAAACTCTAGTCCCACTGTTTCCGTTATTGCCCTGTTTGCTGGTGTCTGCTTGTGTTAGTTGGGACTAAATGTAAGGAAATAATGGACTTTAGTGGAACACGAAGTCCTGTCATATCTTTGAAGCATGTGTGTCATTTTGATCCTCTGAATAATGCATGTGAATTGGGATAAAGGGTGTGGTTCTAATGGCGTTCATCTGCATCAGGACAGGGTACATTACTTTTGCTATGACATCATGGCCAGACATCAGGCTCTATTTATACATTTTTATATTTGTCTAGGAGTTAAATTTCAGTGCCGATTTAGTGTGGTCAGATAATTATTAGGTGATTTAATCAGAAAGTAAATCATGCCATCAGTTTAATTTTCAGTACTACTCACAGTTTTAAGAATCTAATATGCTGAGGTGAGTGAAGTGTCTGCCTAGAATAGTGTGATATTAAGTAAAGTTATGTTAATAGGTGTTTGCTGCGACCTGTTGATTCTGTTGCAGTGGCTCACATATGTGGCATGCACAAAACTAGAATTATGTATGTAATGATTCTTTTGCCTTCCCTTATTACTACGTTAAGGTTATGTTTTCGCCAGGGTTTGTCTGTTAGTTAGCAACATAACTCAAAAAGTCATAGACAGATTTTGATTACGTTTTCAGGAAATGTCCTGAAAATGCTGCCTTGGCGGAGGTCTGCACCCTCCGAGTGCTTTTCTAGTTTGCTATGGTATAATTTCTCCTACAGCAGGAGTCTCCAACTCCGAGCTACTACCTTGCAACTTTTAGGTGCATCCCTTCTCCAAGACCTGAATCAAATGAATGGCTCACTACCAGGCGTCTGTCTCAGGTGGGTTGGAGAAGGGATACGTCTAAAAGTTACAGGATAGTAGCTGTCAGAGGTCAGGCTTGACAGTTTTGTTGTCCGCCATTTTGTCGGACAACAAAAAAAATCAGGTCATTATCTATTTTTATCCGTCAATTTCTAAAATGACATAGTTTATATATTTTGTTATCTTTTTAAATGGTATTTAATCCAAACAAGTTGAACAGAGTACTACATATTGAAATGAAAACGATTGCACTTATACGAAATGAATAAAATATGAATAGCTTAACTGCTGTGGCTCTCCCAACTTACTTCTGCTCAGCATGGAACTGAAATGTGAACCAATTTGTGAGTAATCAAATCTTTCAAGTGGGACTGCTGCAGAGGTTATTGTCACGAGGTTTTTGATTTTTGCATCGGACAAATGACTTCTCGTAGGGGTTTAGATGTTGTTCTGGAGGCTGAATCTGCGCTCTACTGCCACACTGGAGACTGGAGTTTGCATGTTCTCACTTCAACCAAGGTTTTGAAATCAGTGAATATTTCTCCAATTGAAGTGATCAGAAGTCGGAAAGACTCTCTGAACGAGCCGTTTCCGGACCTGCAAGCTATCGCTTCAGCCCGAGGAAATCCAGCAGCATGTGCCGATGGTTGAACCAACACCGGGCTCCTGGGAGTGACGCGCTCCAAAGCCTCAGTAACTCCTTAACGCGCTGTCAGCTCCCGGTTAGCAAGATGCATTGAGTACGGTGTCCAGGTCTGAGATGCTGCTTAGAAGCTCTCATGGGAATCTTTGTTTAATTGATTTAGTTACCTGTACTCTGTGCATAAAGTTGAAAGTGTCTGTGCATTTGCACCAAGTGGTCAGAGGTGTGAATACTAATCTGTCAAAATGACCGCAGGCCTTCTGATTTTGCCATCACCATTTAAGAGTCTACAACCCTAGTTCTCAGGGGCCAGTGTCCTGCAAAGTTTAATTGCATCCCTGGTCCTACACACCTGAATCAAATGCCTAAATTACAATGCAACCAAGTTCTACAGATCTCTGCTAATAATCTATTTTTTTCAGTTATTTTGAAGCAGGGGCACATCTGATTTTGAATTTGGAGGAAACTGGCCCGTCTGGAGCATGAGACCCCCGGTTTACAATAAGATTCAGAATGTAGTTTTGTATATCAATGGTGTCCAACTTCAGTCCTCAGGTCCTGATTCCCTGCAGGTTTCAGATATGTCCATGCTCCTCCACAGCTAATTTAAATGGCTGAATTACTGACTCAGCATGTTACCTCGGCAGAGGTCAGCTAATGAATCCTGTTGACTACGGACAACCTCTGAAACATGCAGAACGTCAGCCCTTGAGGGTTGATGTGGGACGCTACTGATGTATATAAACAAGAACAGTGTGAATCATAGTGAATTTCTAAAAGGTTCTAAATTTAACTACATACGAAATATCAGCCGTAGGAAAATAAGAGATGTAGAAATGTAGTAAGCTGGGTTTTATTCTACTGCGTGTCAACTGTCAGCCTGCAGAGCTGCTGAGTGAAATCCTGCCCAGGGTGCCGTCAACAAAATGCACCAGTTCAGTGATTGTCTTATAATGCGTACTTCATTAATCAGAACAAAACGATGTGTTTATCTTCATTAGTCACAATAGTTACAATTGTATGCAAATGATTATTGCATTAGACTGTAATTTTGCCTGTACTGTACTAATTAATCACTTTAGGACTAATGTGTGCTCCCAGTGGCGCCAGTCACAGAGCTCTTGTTTGTTAATCAGTGTGTGTCTCAAAAAGTAGATCACTTAGATCAGAAAGCCTCTATAGCAACTGATGACACCGCAATGCAATGCAAGCAACAGACTGCACAGAAAAACGTGACCGATACTGAAAGGAAGTCCAGTGGTCAAGAAGAATATTATAAATCCACAAACCATTTTGGGGAAATAATGTAAGGCTGAGCTCTCATATTGTGTACCCTTTAAAAGGGAACATATTATGCACATTTCATTATTTTCATCCTTTTGTGTTTCCCTTTGGGTCTCTGCTGCCTGACCGACATCACGATGGAGAGCCACCATTGTGATGCCACGCCCCCCACCCTGTCAGACACACACTAATCCTATAGTCTGTTCTATAGTTTAACTAAAATCTTTGCAGGGACTGCTCTGTAAACATTGAGAATATATACAAACTAATGCGTATGGGTTGCACAGTGGGAAACATTTGTATATTTTTTGCATGACCTCCGGACAAAATCCGGAGGTCAAGTTTTATTTCTTTTTTCAACTTTTTGGCATCAGCGACTGGTCCACCACGAAAATACATTGTTGTGCTTTACAGCTCGGTTCATCAGTCTCTTTTTTTTTTTCCCCTTACGTGCAACCGAGTGCCACGTTTTAAAAAGCCCGGGTGAGTACAGTGGGTCCCATTTAAGTGGCCGCTTCGTTATTTCTTTCAGTGATTGAAACAGCTGCGTGAAATGTATTACAAGTTGAAACGTACAACGTGTTGCAACTTTTAATGTATTAGTGTAGTAAAATAACGAATGTACAGTTTACCAAATAAAGCTTTTTCCTACTTTATAAAAAATAATAATTTTATAATTAAAATTGTATTTAATCTATGTAAAGAGATATAGTAAAAAAGAACAAAAAATAAAGTCCCCCCCGATATCATCGTCCATCGCAATGTTTTACTATAAACATCGTCAACTGCCAATTTGGGGGAAATCGCCCAACCCTACTGCTGCCTCTATAAACACCCCAAACATGAAAATAAACATCCATCCCTTTTCCCCCAAAAGTTTTGCTGTCAGAAATCTTGTGCTTCTATGAGCCATTTGAAAAAGTCCCTAATTGTAATGTCACAATAACCATAATTTGCATATGACCACCCCTCACCCGTCAAACCCCGCCTGCCAATTCCAATTCCCAATTGTGGTAAACCTGCAGCCTAGTAACCAGATGGGCCGACAAGATCTGCAACCGCTAATTTGCATAAAAGGTGACAGAGCCCCCTAAACATCTCATTCTAAAATGGACTGAAATGGTCAAGAATTTAGTTGGTGAGAACGTTTTATGGAATTATATTTCAGTCAAAAATCCCGAGCGAGATTTTCAACCCTCACCTGCGCGTATTCAACAAGGCACGCACGTAATTGCATACGGGCGCATATTCAACAACACGCGCATGCAGAATTCATCTCATGAGTATCCAACAACATGTGGATTTCACCTCCCACGCGCTCTACACGAAGCTTTCATACACGCGTGAAGGTAAATCTTCATAGAGGCTGCGCCCTCGAAAGGAAATTCTGTGCGAGCGAGTAAAAGACTTTTGACTGTTTGGAGGAGGAGCTTATGGTCAGCACTGACCCTGTGTAATTGGTCTTTTTAAATCGGTAACGCCCACAGGATCAGTAGAGTTCTTTTTTTTTCTTCACAGTTTAACAATACAAGAAAATGCCATTTGTCAAAGAAAGAAAACATGACTGGAAAATAGCAAAAGTACATTGGTGTAGCATTCAAGCAGAGGAAAAAAAGAAAAACTCAAAACGTAAATAAATGAAATGAAAAATATATTTTAAAAAGGGCTAGGGGAAAAAAGTTCACAATCAGTTCATTATATCCTTTCAAGCAAATGCAGTGTTTTTCTCCATTAAAGAAAGTGAAGGAGAAGAAGAGTTTCAGTTCTTTCAGGAAGGTATAAAACAGGTTTGCATTTGAGAAATTGACATTTATGAATGAAAAACTAACAGAATATAAATTATGACATTCAATGAGTTTTTTTTTCTTTTCGTAGGATACTAAAAGTAATGTGATGTTTGGTGAACTCTTATGAAAATCTCACTGATCCTGTGGGCGTTACTGATTTCAAAAGACGCAGTCAATCAAAAGACCAACAGGGTCAGTGCCGACTTTAAGCTCCTCCTCCAAACAGTCAAAAGTCTTTTACTCGCTCGCGCAGAATTTCCTAAGATTGACCCTCACGCGTGTATGAAAGCTTCGTGTGGAGCGCGTGTGAGGTGAAATCCACATGCGCAGGTTGTTGGATACTCGTGAGGAGAATTCTACACGCGCGTGTTGTTGAATATGAACGAACGCGCATGAGCAATTACGTGCGTGCCTTGTTGAATACGCGCCGGTTTTTTGGTCATAGGATTTTACCTGCAATTGTGCTTTGGTCAGGCAAGGCCAAGACTGAGTTCCCATGGTGGGTCTGCTGTGAAGCAAAGGATGAATATGCGGGATGTTGTGAACCTACACATATGGCAATACAACATTTCTGATTCTGAAAGGACCTCATCCCACTGCTAAGGGTAGAGGATGTGTAATGCTGTGGGTTCATGTCTTTTCTATAGGTCCTAGGAATGTCTTTAGAGTCTTTATCAATACACACGTGTTGGCAACATACAGATTATACAATGACATGTTTTGATTATATTACCTGAAAATAAGGGAGAAAGAATCACGACTGTGATTTCCGGTGCTTCTCTCATGCAGTTGTTAATATGCACTGTAACCCTTTCTACTGTTACTTGTGCATCTTTGATCTCACTGTACTCTATTGACATAAAATCAGTCTATGAATAACAGTTATTTAGTGTCTTTTGGTGCTGCATAGGAGTATTAAATAAAAAGTTTCAACCTATCAAACATGGCATAATGAACTCTTTGAAATACAAGGACATCTGAAACAAAAACCTGCTGGCCTCCGTCAGAAAACTGAAGATGGGTTGTCATTCAGCAGGATAATGATTCAAAACATTTGGCCATATCTCAGCTAACACAAAATCAACATCTTTCAGTGTTCATCTCAATCCCAATAACTAAACCATGTAAAGAAAACCTGTAGGTTGAGCTGAAGAGATGAGAGCATCAAAATGGACAAAGAACTAGGGTCCACAAGCGCCGTGGTGCTTTTACATATCTGCTTCAGTGCACCTCAATCAAATAATCCGATCAATAGATGGACTCTGCAGGAGTTGATTACATGCTTTGGAGCTAATTCAGTCATTTGGTTGAACAAAAAACAGATGTGATGTTTTTTAGTGGAGCTTCTGAGGTCTCCATCATAGATATTGGTTCTTTGGCATGCTATGTTAGACTGATTACTGGGAAAAGAAAAAAAGCCAGATTAGGGCCTTTGTAAAATCTAGTTTTATCATTTGAGGTAGTTAAAGCCCATCCTATCAAGGCAGTATTCTTTCAAACTAATCCACGCCTTTGTTATATCTAGGCTGGATTGTTTAATTTGGGGTTAGTGATGTTTCCATTAGGGTACTCTTGATTGTGTGAAAAGATCTGAGCACATTACCTCCATTTTAGGATCATTTCTAATGTTCTTTTATTTGCATTTAAATCTCTTCATCCCCCCCGCCCGACTTCCCTAGGTCCGCCTACCAATCTGAAGCTCTTTAAGGTGCTTAAAACCAGGCGTAAATTTATAGCTTACCGTGTTTTTCGGTGTAGTTGCTCCACAGTTGAGGAACGATCTGCCCTTCTATGTCAGACAAGCCTCTTCTCTTCCTTAGATTAAGAATGTTCTCAAAATACATGTATTTGCTGAAGCCAATGCCACATTTCATATACTGTCATTTACAAGAGTGCTTAAAATTGTGGTTTTCCAAACTGAAAAAATTATTTCAAATTAGAGATTGGATTTGACTACATTTTCCTGTGTGAAGTGCCGTTTGGAAAGTTACAGTCAAAAATGAACAGCAATAATTTGGGTTATTTAGCTAGCTAGCTAAATAACCCAAATTATTATATGGCTTCAAACTACATATTTAGTTAGCAAGCTAAATATGTAGTTTGAAGCTAACTATTTAGCTAGCAAAATAAACTGGTTAGCTAAATATGCAAATTGATTTGCCAAAAAGCGGAAGTGGACTACCAAAGTAAAAGCTGTGTCTTGCAAACCTCTATATAAACTGCTGGCGAGACTGAATGTCACCTCTTTCTGAATGTTTATTTTCGTCCTGATATGTCCAACATTTCATCTTAAAACATAAAACGGTAATGCAGACATTCACCGATGGACTTACAGCAACAGTGACTACATCAGCTGCAGGAGTTTATATAGAGGTTCGCGGGGCTTAGATAGTCTATTTCCACTTATCGGCAAGTGAATTTGCATATTAACTAAATATGTAGCTCTATTTACTTTGAAGCTATATATTTAGCTTGCCATTTTAGCTTGCTAAATATTTCATTGACAAATTAAATATTTAGCTAAATATGTAAATTGTAAACCCAATATTTAATTTGTAATCTAAGTATTTAGCTTGTTATCTAAATATTTATTTGAAACTGTGAGATTTATAAATGAATAAATATGACTTTGAAAAATTAAGACCCATTTTTCTCTCTTAAAACAGGCTAAATTACTACTCAAAATTATTGCTGTTCATTTTTAGCTGTGAAACTTTACAAACAACACCCCATATTCCTGTGTGATAAACTGCTGCAATAAAAGAGGCATTTCTTTTCTGACATTTTACACCTCTTTTTCAGGGGGCCAATAAATGTAGAGGGTGCAACAGTTGGTGTGAGAAAAAGCGTGGAGTATTTGATATAAAGTTATATCTCAAAGCTTTTAGAGACGCAATAATTGGTCTTAATTGGGTCAAAATAATGTAAGCTATTGAGGCATTACGGAGATTTCCATCAACACATTTGGAACTAATTGATAAATTGTACAAGACAAAACAAATCTGTCTATCATAACAAATAAAACCCTCAAGCCTACTATGCTGGTGGGAATTCTGATGTGTGAGGATATAAGGATGGAACGTGTAACATGTCAACACTGAACAGGTGATGGCCATTAAAAACCCGGGACGCCTCGGCCTGTCAGGTTCCACCTTCCGCCTTCCTGGATGTGTTGATAGTGCTGATGACGACAGAACATAGAGCCCTCCTATGGAGCAGACATCGAAATGGACAACCATGACAGCTTCTTTCCACATGCGAAGATTTCGCCTCATTAACCACAGACCTTCGTGCCTGCTTCAGTGACTGGAGTCACCTTCATGTCTCGGCCCCGGCATGTTCAGCTTCTACTGTACTGATAACAAATCAGATCTTATCACAGAAAATGTTAAAGTCCTGAAGGGAAATGGTTCCGATTCAACACCTTTTATCTAATTTATCATGAGTCTTTATTCCTATTGAGGGGAATTGAAGAGCCACTTATCAGGTTTTCCAAACACAGTGTCCTGTTTTTTGCTTATCATCTCTTCTGCTAGCACACTAGCATACAAATAACAGTTTCAGTTTTTATATTTACAGGCTATAATCAGCATTAATGAGTAGCAATATACCAGTAAGAGCAAAGTCCCATTCCATGATCAAGTCCGTGATACCTAGCTCTACCTTTATATGCCTAATATGCATCTGTATTTGCATTTAAAAAACAACACGTGTCTTTTCCAATGCACATACTTTACCAGTAAGCTGAAGTGTTCCCAAACAGGAAGCTTTAACGACGGAAGTGGGAATTCAAGCTCCTGTTATAGTCGCTAACGTCTGCAAACAGGTGGTCGGGCTGCACTGTATTTGTTTACAGAGTCGCATGTGTTGCTGGCTGAAGTGCTGCTGGCAAAAGTGCAACGCAGTTACGCTTCCTTGTGGGAACTCGGTACGACTCTGTGCCGTATCGAAGGTTCCGTACTGAAGAATCAGAACACGAAAACATGTACCACTACACCCCTTAGTAAATAGACTAACCTGGTATTAAATTTTATTAACAAACAGGACATGGTGTAGCGTAGAATCACCTAAATCCTCAAATGCAATTTTCTGACAACTAGAACTACTATTAGCTTCATCCTAATAAATCTTAATAAATTATTTAAGATTTAAAAAAAAGAGCTGGGTGATGTACTGTTGCAATCACTATAAATGTGTTCTAATTCAGTTACTCAGACAGAAAACTTTAAAGAAAATTAATTGCATGTTCTTCACATACAATCAAAACTTAGCAGCCCCAACATTAATAACTATCATTAAAGTATTTTGTGCTGAAATACACACATCCACAGACCAAAGCTCAAGCATGTAAGGCCAAATGACAAAGAACTGATGGGGTGGAAAACATTCCCTTGAAAAAAAAAAAACAATATCCCACACGTGTTGAATCGATGAGGACCAGTTTCTGTGGCTGGTTGACTTTAAGCCTCTCAGTGTCAGCGGTTGACATCTGGCTGCAGGTTGATGTCTGAATTTGAGCACAAACAAGTCAAAAAATCTATGAAGGCATGGCTGAAGGCGTCTTTGTCAGTATCATATTTGTCTAGATGCCTGAAATATACATGTATTAGATATTCTAACACGATAAAATAATCTGAGAAACTTCAGCTTCTATATTCACTGCACCAGCCCTAAAGATTGAAAGGTTCCAACCTTTCAAAAGTTTGTATCTAATTCCTACAGAGAGACTTTATGATCAGAATTTTGATGCTGTAGGAAACGGCTTGTAGTGGTACATCTACCTGCAGCTTTGAGCTGCTTCTGGATTATTTCCCCTGAGAATCTGTTCACTGGGGGTCAATCAAACCACTACCTTCAGATTCCAAAGAGCTGCAGGCCTCTCTAATGAAGTGATGAGGGAATAATCACAGTAAATGATATCAGGTCAAGAGGGAAGATATTTGCTCCATAAGTGGAAGAAAATGTCATTGTAATTTTATTCAAGATTATTGGTGATAATTAGTTAAGTGGAGACTCATGAGGATCTGAATGATTAAGAAAATAATGGCAACAAGAATCAAAGTCTGAATGAAAATAATTATTGTATGTATACTGTAAATAGTTCAATGTTAGAGTAACAGTAACTTAACTGGAACATATATTTAAAGAAACAGACTTTTATCACATTTAATACATTATTAACACAAGATGGGATTGACAAAAATACATTTTTAGAATATCAGCAAATTAAATCTGTTTTAAAAGGTAAATTTAGGCTCAATACAGTTGAGTTACAAATATCAGCAAGAGTTTTAGACTTTTTCAACTCAACTCCCCCAAATTGCTGTCTGAAATATATGGGACATTATCTACATTCGATGAATCAATAGCCATCCCTATTTCAAAATGGTAGGTGGATCTATCAGTCAGCTTTGACCAAAACGTTTGGTCTCAAATAGGTTTGAGAACCTTTAAAATAACTAAAAATCCAAATTTACAATGAATACAGTACAAAATCCTTCATATTGTACACTATACAGATCAACGAATGTTCAGGATGGGTTGTACATTGTCTAATATCTGCTGAACAGGCAATATACCAGATAATTATATCCATGCGCTTTGGTTCTGTCCACCTGTTTTTGAGTTTTTGGTGCCAGATATGTGAGGACTTATCAAAGTGTCTGAAATGTAACATGCCACCTTCTCCCTCAGTTTGCTTGCTGGGGGGGGGCTTTGGTTTGGTCGTATGAGACACTGTTGCCAATGTGGGGTTTTTTTGGGGTTAGGGGCACCTGGGGGAGGTCCTTGGAGTTGGGTGGATTGAGCGCTGGGTGCTGTGGCCACTGCCTGGGGTGGGGCTTTGGTGGCTACGTGGGGTACCTTCGGGGGGTTGCATTGGCAGACATGGGTTACTGGCCTGGTAGCCGTGCTGCTCCTGGGTGGGTCTGGAGTGGGCTTGGGTGCTCGAGTTTCTGGGGTGCCGCACCCCCTGGCTTTGATCCTGGCTGGGGTTTGGCTGGTGTGGATGTCTCTGTTGCTGGTACCGGTGTGTGAGGGTCGTGGTGCTGCCGTTTTTTTTCCCTCTCTCGGCTGATTCTCATTGCCGAACTCTGGATGGCGTCCCGCCTTGTTTGCGTGATGGAGTGTCGGGCTGGTTGCTGCGGTGGATGGGTAGTGTTTCTTGGCCTGATCAGTTTTTGGGCACTGGACATGGCTCCTGGGTCTTGGTCTTTGCGCACTGCAGAGTATTTTGGTCGGGTGTGTAACCGGGCTCCATCAGACAGCGGTTGTCGCTCTGCCAGGGATAGGGGGTGGTGGATGTCGGCCTGGTGTGTCGGCCGGCCACGGCATAAGTCTGTTCCTGCTCTGGGTGGGCATATCGCCTGGGTTTTGGGCCGGTGCGTAGGCTGGGTTCTTGCCTGGGCACGGGGGCCTTCAATGCATGGGTGGTGCCGGGGGCCTCCTTTATTGGTGGGGAGGCTGTTACTATATAGCCACAAGTGCTCTCCCCCTTGGTGGTGCACTTGTGTGGGGGGAGGTGGGCTAGGCATCTTTCCACACCCCTGTTCGCTTTTGGCCATCAGGGATTGAGGTCCAAGAGGAGGAACAGGGGGTCTGGTCAGGGCCTGGGCTGGTGGGCTGCTTCGCCACTGTGTGGGCTTTGGCAGTCTGCTTGTCTCCATCCTAGAGGGTAGGGGGACCCCCTCCTGGGTCCAAGGGCTCGTTGCTCTGCTGGTGTATCAGTGCCTAGACCTGGGAGAGTAGAGTGTGTATGAGGAGTATGACTGGGTGTACAGTGTCCTTTCTTGTCTTGGTGCGCAGGTGAGAGTGTATGTGTGTAAGAGGGAGGGAATGTATGACTGTGTCTGTGTGTTCCTCTATATCCCTCAGGTTGGGTCTTGGGCTGCCTTCTAGCCTGGCGCATCTCAGGCCCCCCACTAAATGAGGGGCCTATTTCCCCTCCGTCACTCCCTGCCGGTGACTGATGCCTCAGCCCACTGGAGCGTTGATGACTTTCGGTGTCCAGAGCTCGGTGCTCGGGGGCCATGCCGGTTCAGCCCTGGTGCCTGCCTGGCCAGGCGCGGGTGGGACTATTGGTGTGGTGGGCCGCCATGGGACAGGGGGTTCATTGGGATGTCAGCTGTGGAGATTGGCCTGGGGTGGCGGCGGCGCATGTTGGCCGTTGGCTGGCCATGGCCCCCTCGGCCTGGCGGCGGGGGGCCCCCATCGGCTGGTCCCTGGTCGGGTCCCTGCTGGAGGGTGGGGTGACCTCTGGCCTTGGGCCACTGGGCCTCCGGACCCATGGCTGGATCAGGTTGCCAGAGGAGCTTGTGGATACATCGCTGCGGCCCCCCGGGCCCCTGCATTGTAGCCGCTGGATGTTCCCCTGGGGCTCTCCTCTGCTCCTCTCTTGTGGGTGCAGTCAGACCTGTGTTAGTCCGCCTGGGGCTCTTGTGTTCTGAGGGTCCTTTGGATGTCTATGGCTCCGATCTCCTTCGTGTTTACGTCAATTCCTGGGAGGCGTATCGATGGCTCCTCACACCAGCTATTGAACACTCGTATAGAGAAACTTATATGCACCCGCATGCTCATACACACACACGCGCACACAGGTGTGGGGATTCCGGTGTTTGCAGACACATTCTTGGGCTTAGGTTACCATTACTAAAGCTGCGTTCACACTGCCCAAAATGTCAACACCTAGAACGACAAGATTGCATGTTAAGTCTAAGTCTATGTTAAGTCTATGTTAAGTCAGAGGACCGTCAGAGTCTCTGCCAAGCCACTCTCTCGATATGATCCGCCATTGTTTAAAAAGCCATTGTTTTCCCTCTCCTGCGGGTGTGGAGGTGGACTAGGATGTTTTCTTCTGTTTTGTTTGTTCCTCTTCCTTTTTTGCATCTTCAGCTTACCCTTCTCCTCTTCCTCTTCATTTTTTCTTCCCCTTTATTTTCCATCTCCCTGGCGCATCGGAAAAAAAAGAAAAAAAAAACACAGCAATTTCTAATAAAGATTTCCTACACACATTTATATCAAGCGGAGTACTATAGGAAAAGCAGTAATGCTCCACTTGTGATGATAAATCTGTCGGGCTTCTACTTGATACTCAGACACCAATTCTTAGTTCCACACTGCCAGACAGGACAGGTGTGAAAAAAAAGGAGGACAGTACCTTTCAGGCATCAATTATATAGTTGCTCATGCATGTTAATTTACAGTAAACCCCATGTTAAACTGATGTACAGTAGAGTAACAGTAAAACACTTTCACAGTAAAAATTAAATGGTAATTTGCCCTAGTCACTCAGTGTCGTAACAACCACCGGTGCATGATGCGGACTTTACTCCCGCTGAAGCGAAAGCTTGCAAGTCAGGAGACGACTCGTTCAGAGAGTGAACATGTTAAACCCACCCTCACTTTATGAGTTAATACAAGATGTCTGTTATGTGTTTCGCTTAAAAATGTATTCACAGTGTTGAAAGTTTTCTCTTTTTGTGGGCCCTGTCTCCACATTTCAGGCATGCAATGTAAAGAAGTTAGTTGCCTATGAGTACCGGCATGAATTTGCTCTACAAAAAAGATTATCTGGACATGGTTTTATAATTACATGATTGGCTTTATTAAATAATGATTGCATCTGGGATTAAGTAAACAAATCACATTGATGACAGTGACAAATATGTATTGAATACAGTAAAGAATATGATTCTGACACTTTTGGGTAAAAATACTTTGTGCAATTCTTGATGAAAAACAGAGAGTTGTTCAAACTAACCCTTATTTGCTAAAGTGTACAGTTATGTGGTACAGAACGGATCCTTTACTGGTAATTAGCTTCACAGTTTTTCTTCCCCACAGGTTGATTGTCATGCTGCAAGTGTTAGTCTCTTTTTATCTTGTTCAGCCTGTCTTCTCCAGGAGCCTTCTGTGACCCCCAAAGCAACCACCTTTACCCCAATTTATCTCTACATCGTTTTCCCAAGGTCTTGTTTCAAGTCAAGAAGAAAGTCCTGATGGTGTCATCTTCATTTGAAGGGACCAATGTTTTGACAATGTCTCATCCTTGTCTTTTTGAGACAATGTGAAGAACTTTGGCCAACATTGGTTGGAAAAAAATGTACTATATATACAAAGATTAATTGATTGATTTTTATGAGACTTTTTGTTAAGCATTTCCTCATTCAGTGTTGTGCTTTATCAGTAATATCATAATTCATATAAGCAGCAAAATAACTCTGATTCAGAATCAGCTTAATTTGCTAAATTTGAGCACAAAAACAGCAATAATTTGGGTTGTTTAGCCTGTCAAGAGAAAAGAAATTGGTTTACTTTTTCAAAGTTATATTAGAGTCCTTGTTTTTTATTCATTTATAAATGTCACAGTTTTAAACTGGATATTTAATTAGCAAGCTAAATATTTAGATTATTATAATAATATGCACATTCACTTGCCAGTAAGCGAAAGTAAACTATCAAAAAGCTGGTTCTTATGATCCATCAGTAAAAGTCAGTTTTGCCATTAAGTAGCTCATCCTACGTTTTAAGCTGAAATGCTGGAGAAAAAGAAACAATGATAAAGAGGTGAAGTCAATCTCACCAGCAGATTATATTGAGGTTCGCAAAACCCAGATTTTTTTTTTTGTTGTCCACTTCCGCTTATCTGCAAGTATATTAGCATATTAGCTAAATATTTTGCGCTTAGCTAAATGGTTAGTTTGAAGCGAAATATTTTTGTTCAAAGCTGAATATTTAGCTTGCTAATTAAATATCTAGTTTGAAACTGTGACATTCATAAATGAATAAAAAACATGGATGCAAAATATGACTTTTTAAAATGAACCCCCATTTTTTCTTTTATATCTTACAAATAGCACCCCATACCTTGGCGCCACAAACTGTAACTGTTGAGAACTAGAAGGGTATTTTCAAGAGGTTAAAAACCTTTTAGAAAAATAAAAGAAAAAACATTCAGTGCTCTGAAAAACTGCTGTAGCCAGTGGTTCTTTTTTGTTATATGTTCCTCTTCATGACTGCAAGGTCTAAAATTACCCCAGCCAATAAATCAAACACATAACTCTTTTTTTTTTTTTTTTTGCTTTTCTGAAGGTTTGTGTTTTGTTGAAAACCATTATTTTTATTAACCAGCATTGCTACAGACTTAGTAGTAGTAGTAGTTTTTAGTTTGTAATGGAGCACGAAGTTAATTTGTTTGGGATGTTATTCCCAGTCTTGTTCCAACTTCTTAAGCAAAAGTTATACTCCAGATTTGTTTATTTTTACTTATTGACTTCTTTGTGGAGTTTTTCTTTCTGGGAATTTGCTGAGCGACTTCGTTTAGTAAAATATTAATATTTGTTTAAATTCTGTCATCTAGGAGACACCCACAGAATTTCTGCTGTGAGGAGGTGAATAGTCTGGGACGAGATTATGTTCTCCTTAAAACTCGCCAGCAACGAGAATCAATAATGTATGCATGTAAAATGACCTTGTTGCCTCCTGGCAGGAACTGATGTTTTAAACATCTACACCCATAGCTGCTTTCACCCTGCTTTGTTTGAAGTTCTCTCACCTGCTGCTAAAACAACCATCTGTGCCACTCATGACTGCACACAGGCCTCTGGGTAGCTGCTTTCAGGAGGCAAACAAACATGCAGCACCGTCTTTACATTCACTTCAATCACTTCATGTCCTCACAGCTAAATAATTGCCATGCCAATGTAAGCATGTCGTGGTATGAGGGTTTTTTGTTTGCCTTCTGGTTCTTTTTATGGCTGACACATTCTGTTTGTGTCTCCAAGTCTGCTGTGGTCTTTTTGTTGTTGTTCTTTCTATTTACTTCGCTCCTACATTATGTTTGGTTGGTGTTTGCTGGAAGCTAAAAGGGCACAAGCTTTAGTCAAAGGATCTCTGTATGAAGTCTGCATGTTCCCCTCATGCAAATGTAAATATGCTTAAGGTTTCATTCCACATTTAAAATAAATGCATGTTAACTAGCAACTCTAAATGTCTCTTACTGTGTGGGTGTGTGCGCATGCCTAACTTGTTGAACTTGGACTGACCATTGGTTCATTCCCTGAAGGACTTGGAGGGACATCTGGTTTTCTGCATTATTTGCAGAATGGGTCCACATTGATCAAAACATCTTAACGGGCTCTGTAATGTGGTTTGAGACGAAGTACCAGTGACGAATATTGCGCAGTTGTTCTGTGTCTCTCAGATGTTTCAGCTTTAACGGTACACTTAACAGAAGATGATCAAACTGGCAGGTCTGGAATATTCAGAGGGGTTTTGGATCATATGAAAATATCGATCAAACATACGCTACATTCACAGACTGTGCTTTTATTGAGCTCACACCAGAGGGAACATGAGAACAGTCACTGAACAAAAACATCAAACACACTGACAAGGAAGGATGGTGAGAGATGAGAGCTTAATTTCCCCTGAGATATATTCAGATTATAACTCTCTAAAATATGCTTAAAGCTTTGAAAAGTTATTATGAAGCATCTTCAGAGTTTTACAGATTTTGGACAAAATCCTGGAACAATAGACATTTTGACAAGTTTTTCCTGTGGGAGCCCCTTTAAAAGCCAATGACTGTACAAGGAAATGCAAAGTGTTGCATAATGGATTGACCATAAGTCACTTGACATTATAAACTTCAAACATGTATATTATAGGTTTATTACGCTAATTATATGCAGCAATTTGCAGTACCCTCCAAATTTACTGGCAGCTCAAGGGTGGAAAAGTCCAACCATAAATTTTAGTCCTCGTATTCAGTGGAGAAAAGGTCTTACTTTAAAGAATGTATTTGTCATAATTATTGGAACCCTCATAAATAAATGTTAAATTGTATTTAGCTGAGTTTATCCACCACTGCAACTTGGTGAGTAGTCCTATATTAACGTCTTGAGCTTTGCAGTGATATTTTCAGGGTGCTGGTTTGTGTTTTGTGTATATGTGTGAAGACTCTTCACTGGCCTGGAAACGTCTTGTGATTCCCCCAGAGGAGCTAGAGAGGAAATTCTGTCTCGCTCTGCTTAGACTGACCCCAGATTAAGCAGAAGACAATGCCCCCAAAAGAACTGAACTGAACAGTGCCATACATTGGTCCAATGCATGCTTTTCTGTCATTTCCCCCATGCTGACATGGCTTTCTTGATGTGGGGTTCAGTCCCTGCGGCTGGGGAATATGGCGGTAGGGGCCCAATAAATTATTTATTCAATCCTTTAGCGTTTTTACGTTCCTTTGGCGGTACATACTTCCAGGTCAAATCTGCGGTTTTTTGGTGACACGCTTTCTATGTATATATATATATACATACATGTATATATATAATATATATATATATATATTATATACATACATGTATATATATATATATATTACATCATTGGAAAGCCAAGATTCTTGTGATTCCAGTGAAGTATGCCAATCAAGGATACAATCATAACTGCAGACAGAGTAAACACTTTTGTCAAGCCATTCAGAAAGCAAGGTAATGTGCAATTCACAGTTTGATAACATTGACAGAATACAGCCACCTGGAACAAAAATTGTCTTTTTACATCCACAAGGGTCCAATGAATGTACTCCAGTAAAAAACAGCTAGTCCACACCAAGTCTTATATCCACAAGCCAACATAATCTGCCACTCAAAACCTTGATAATTCCATTCCATATTTCTTAAAAGGTTTTCATTATATTTACTGATAGCATGCTCATATTAGCTTTAACTATACCGCAGCGCCATTCTTTTTTGTGGTGTTTATTGGCGGCGGGCAAAGAACTATTTGGTGCCTTAGCCCAAGGGTGTAACCATCATCTCAAAAGTGAGGGGGACAATTTTTTTTTTCAATTCAAATTCAAATTCAAAATTACTTTATTAATCCCAAAGGGAAATTAAATGTTGTTGTAACTCATTATGCAAGTTCCTTCAAAGATTTGTTATAGATGCTGATGGCTGTGGGTAGGGATGATCTCCTGTAGCGCTCTGCAGATCTGAAGAAGCCTCTGACTGAAGACGCTCTGTAGTTGTATGACAGTCTGATGTAGAGGATACTCTGGATCTATGGCGTCTTCTTTTCAACTCATCAGGGTTTTGTGGCTGTAGTTGAGGTATTATTTGAGCTTTTGTGATGTTAATCAGCTGCTGCCAGTTGTAAACCACCTTGTTGCCATGGTTATGCATCATAACAAATGTCCAAAAATAAAAAGTATCAGCAAAAATCCTTCCAGCTGCACAGCATTCAAAACCAGAGAGAACAGTTGTCCACAAAAACAATGTTTCTACAAAAAATGGAAGAATTAAAGTTTAAAAAAAGAAAAAAATATGAACCAATGTAACAGAGCTACTCCAACATGCTGCCACCTTGAGCGGCGCAATTCCGGAATAAATCACACAATGGCCTATTGTGTGATTTATCATCTTCTCACATTCAGTAATAATTTTCCTCAGTGGTTAAAAAAACATTTAATCACTGTTACATGATTGTGCTGGTTTAGTTATCCCCACGACCCCACGAGTGGCATAGACAATGGATGGATCGATGACTTACCCGTTAGTGTTCCAATGGCCCGCATTCAGGGCTGGCCCTGTTGCTGGTTGAAATCCACTGAAATTCTGACTTCTAACTTCTATTAACTTATACATATTTTATATCATTAGAAAGCTAAGAGTCTTGCGATTTCAATTATGGATGCCAACGAATGATACAGTCATAACTGTAGGCACGAGTGCTTTTGCCAACACACACACCCCTGCAGGAGATAAAATGTGTGACTCACCCCTTTGTAGTCCAATAAATATGACAAAACCAATCCATCTCAAACAAAACAGTCTTTTTACATCCATAACGGTCTGATTAAAGTCCTCTAATAAAGTGATTATTCCAGGACAACAGTAAAACTGATGAATAAAAAAATAAAAAACAGCAAATATGCACTTCCAAAATGTCTATTCCATGTTTGTCAAATAGTCATATTTTAAGTTCTCACTGTGATTTTGTTATTTAAAGCAAAGACAAGTTTTAGTAAAGAAATATTCAGCCAGCTGTTTGAAAAGACATTTGCTGTCTTCGAGTTAGACAACAGAGATAATAACGAAAGGATGGTCCAAATGAATACTTGGACATCATGAAGTAAAGCTTCATCATGGAGTTAAGGAGCTCAGAAACTAAACTAGTTTATATAACGTTGTGATTTTTTTAATGTTTATAATCAGTCAGAAAATATGGTTTTAGTTAAAAATGTATGTAACTAAAGTATTTGTAACATGTTGGTCTGTGTGTTACAACTAAGCAGTGGTGAGATATTCTTTCTTTTACATACAAACGTTTTTGCCACTTCAACAGCAAGTGCAGAGGGAACGCAATAAGAAAACTCAGGGGTCCCAGCATTCTACCAGCATTTAAACGAATCATGCACGCGCAAATCTGGAGACATGAAATCAGTCTCAAAACTCCTCGTGTACTTGTAACCTTTATCTGTCCGTAAACGTGGTTTTGTCTGTGTGTATCAGGCGATTGGTGCGTAGTATTTAACGATTTGTATGCGTAGGAGTCGTTTTGAATTCGTAGTTAGTTTTAAGTTCGTGTAATTTGAAATGGTGCGTGTGTAAATGTATTTTGTACTCGTACTTTCTTGATATTTGTGTGTACATTTGAACACACAGCTGCAAGTACTCGAAGTTACGCACAAAATGTTTTTTACGAGTTACAAATCATGTTTTACACATACAGCTACCCTAAGTTACACACAAACAGGCTGACACAAGTTACAAATCAAGTATTACCCACACACAGATCTTTTGAGACTATTTTCTCTCCATATCCAAAGTTGTCTGCCTTTTGCTGGTTGTGGCTGGATTGTTAGACATCCTGTGCTGCACTGCTCTCTCTAGCACTTGACGACGACCCACTGTTTGTGTTAGCTTACGGTGCATTCAAAGACGGGTTGGAAAAATCCATTACCACATGTTAACGTTTAGGGCGGGTGTAAAGGCTGAAAAAAAGTGCGGGGGACGCGGGGCACCGACAAGGGAAGTGCGGGGGACATGTCCCACGCGTACCCCGCGGATGTTATGTCCATGCATTAGCCTACCGCCACCGACTGATACAAAGTGTAGAACAGAATGTCTCTCAAGGTTGCATATGCCTCTGTCAGACTACGCTGTATTAGCATCGTCCCTGCTGTGCTAGCTCTGCATTTGTTTTTATCAGGCCAAGCTCAAATGTCCATCTTGGCATCCAAATATTTTAAAGTATCTTCTATATTGCCTCTAAAAGCCCTGATAAATAGCCTACAGCACCCTTTGTTGGTTGTCTTTGGTCAATGCATTGCATAGTTGCAACTTAATTTACAGGGGCTTAGTAATCTGTCTTGGGCGGGCCCGATACCTCAATATGCAGGAACAGTCCCCCAGGCTTTTGTGGGGTTCCCAAATTCTCATTTGTTGAATTAGATAACCAATTACGTCACAGGGTAAACAACTGTTTCTGTCAACCAAAATGGTCACTCTGGGACTAGTAGGAGACCCTGGCTTCTTCTGATAGTGGACTTTTTGATGCCTGAAGGTCCCCCGCTGTGGACCACAATGGAATCGTACCGCTAAGAATAAACAAAAAAACAACTCCTCTATACAACTTTAGCAGATGGAGCCCCCACTGTAAATATGGAGGTAAGAAAAGGAAATGTAATTTTGTACATAAATCTGATTAACTAAAAATGGATGAATACAATGTAGGGTATGATGTAAGAATAATCTCCATCAGTTTGCTTGTAATATAACAGATTAACTAATTTAGGTTAATCAAATCAAGCTTTATTTATAAAGCATGTTCCATACATAAATTGCAGTTTAAAAGTGCTTTACAGAATTTAAATGAACCCATACAAACCACATTCCCATCCCTCCCCACACAGATTTAAAAGCATGATTGTAGTTATACCCCCTTCCCCCCAACCCAACCCTTAAGGCCGGTTTATACTTCTGCGTCGTGTCCCTCACGTAGTGTACGCCGTAACCGCCGTAGCCTCTGCGTAGGTTCGCAGAGGCTTGACGCGCACCTCCTCGGACCTGACGTGGAGCCCGGCGACGCAGAGACGCGGAAGTACCCCTTGTGATTGGTCAGTGAGATTACGTATTTCCGGATGTTTGGGTTTTGTTGCTGAATGTATGCGGAAGCCGCCATTTTTGCGTTGCAAAGTGTTCAAAAGAAGGATAATTTGTTAGTCTGCTTCCACAATCTCGTTGAGACACTGCACCAAGTCGGCCGCCATCGTTGTTCTTAAACAGGAAATACTTGCCTGAACTGAAGCAAACATAAGCAAACGATCAGAAAACTGACCGATACCAGCCTACTGCCACCTGCAGGTCTGGAAATGAAACGGCAACACGACGCTTTCAGCCCTACGCAGAAGTATAAACACAGCAGTGGGTACGGGGGTTACGGCGTAACCTACGCGACTGACGCAGAAGTATACGCCAAGCTTTATGCAAGCACACACTTAAAAGTAACAGGAAAAAGGACAATGGACTGAGTACAAATTAGCCAGGTAAGTAAGTGCCATCAAAGGAGCCATCTACACTGGCAGCAGCAGATCAACAGCAGCCGCCAAGGCACTGACCCGAGGCGCCCAGAGGAGAGGAGGCCGAGACCCCCACCTCCACCAAGCGTTACCTGGTGAGCACCCAGGCAGCCACAGCTGACCACCGCTCCCGAGGCAGAGGGCTCCCACAGAGGAAACACTGGAAGGTAGATTAAAATAGCAAGTTAAAGTATAAAATAAACAGAGAATAAGTATGGTAAGATTAAGTAGTAAAAACACTGACAAAATGTATGAAGTAAAACAAGCAGAACAATTAAATGGACTATAATGAATATAAATCGGTTAAAAGCTCGGCTAAAAAGGTGACTCTTGACCCAGCACTTAAAAACTTGAACGTTCTCTGCGGCCCTGAGGTCCTTAGGCAGCCTGTTCCAGAGGTGAGGGCCATAATAATAGAAAGACGCCTCGCCGTGAGTGTGTGTCCTGACTTTAGGGATAACAAGGAGACGGTTGCCAGAGGTGCGCAGAGACCACGAAGTTTCATATGGTAAAAACTGTTCTGAAAGATAAGAAGGCCCAAGACCATTAAGACACTTAAAAACCATTAAAAGAACCCCAAAATCGATCCTTAAACATACGGGGACCCAATGCAATGAGTTTAAGATGAGTGTAATGTGTTCCCGCCTCCTGGTCTTTATTAGGACACGTGCTGCTGACTTTTGTAGAAGTTGTAAACCGGATATACTCTTTTTGGGAAGACCAGAAAGCAGGGCATTACAGTAATCCTCTCTAGTGATGATAAAAGCACGCATCAATGTCTCTGTGTTGGCCTGAGAGAGAATGGGGCGGACTCTAGCAATATTCTTAGATGATAAAAACTTATTTTAGTAATGTTTTTAATGTGAGGGAAAAAAGTCAGCTCAAATCATAATTTTCACATGTAAAGAAGGATTAAAAGACAGTGATTGTAACTTTGGTAAAGGTTTCTCTCTCTTAGCCTCAGGACAGATGACTAAAACTTCAGTTTTGTCCTGGTTGAGCTGAAGAAAGTTTTCTATAATCCACGATTTGATGTCTAAAATGCAGTTAAAAAGTGCATCCACTAGTCGTGTGTCATTGGGAGACACGGAGATGTCAGCATAACTGAAAATTAACTCCATGTCTTCTTAAGGCACTGCCAAGAGGGAGCATATAAAGGTTAAATAGCACTGGGCCTAAAATTAAACCCTGGGGCACACCACATGTCATCTTGTTGAGGAGCAGGTATCTAAACTTACCATAAAAGTCATGTCTGTGAGATAGGATGTGAACCATTCGTGAACAGCACCAGAGAAGCCAATCTGTTCGGTTAAGAGGCACTATCAGTCTGATGGAAGTGTGTATATATATATATATATGTTGTTTTTTTTATTTTGTATTAAAATGAACATTTTTCTGCATTAAAAGTTTCCAAAGATAACAATGAAAGTGAAAAGAGTCACATTTCAGAGAGTAAATATCCAGCCAATTTGTTCTGTTGTAACACTTTAGTGTCACACAAACACCGGGACCACTATTACTCAGCTGTGATCTGAGACGAACACAATTAATCCTGCATCGATCAAACCTTCATTTAACCAAGCCCAGGTAGTTTGTAATATTTTTGCTTTCTCATGTTCTCATTTGTGCACTGGGTTCATTTTAGATCAATATGCTATTACAGGCTTCATTCCTGTGGGAAAGCCAGTTTTCTTTGTAAGTGCATTGTTTTGTTGGGGTCCAAGAGCGAGAACCTGACTGACAGGAGGGTTAAACGAAAGGAGTTGGCATCAAAGTAAAAAAGGGTGCTCGAAAGCGCAATGTGTCAGGTTTAGAATCCTTGATCCTTTTTCTGCCTGGTTATACATGTGGTCATGTGGGGTAAAAACATTACCATGGGGTTCCTGGTATAGGGTGCTGTTTGTAAAGTTGCACAATCAATAAGCAATAACTTGGGTTATTCAGCCTGTCATATGAGAAAAAAATGGGTGTTCATTTTTCAAAGTCATTTATTTTAATGTTATTTATTACTATATAAACGTCAAAGTTTCAAACTAAATACTTAGTTAACAAGCTAAATATTTAGTTAACATGCAAAGTGTTTAGCTCCAAACAAAATATTTAGATTACATATATACTATATAATTACTTTACAAGCAATATATTTACTTTACAAATTAAATATTTAGCTCAAAAGTAAATACTTAATTAGTAAGCTAAATATTTAGCTAGCAAGTTAAACTGGCTAGTTAAATATATCGCTCAGACGTAATAATTTAACTCAGAGCTAAATATTAAGCTAATTTGCAAACTCCCTTTCCGATAAGCGGAAGTGGACTATCCTAATAAAAGCTGGGTCTTGCAAACCTCTTTATAACGTTCTGCTGCTGGTGCATCAATGTTCCTGTAAATAACTCGGTAATAGTCTGTATTGTTGTTAAAACGGCTCCCCCTATGTTTTAATCTGAAATGTTGGACATAGTGGGAGGAAAATAAACAATTGTAAAAGGGTGACATTCAGTCCAGCCAAATATTTAGCTTCAATTAAATATTTAGCTAGCTAACCAAGTATTTAGTTAATATTTAGTTGACAAGCTAAATGTTTAGCTTGGAGCTAAATAATGAATTTGTAAACTAAACATTTAATTTGTAAAATAAATATTTAACTTTCTAAGTAAAAATTTAGTTTGGAACTGTGACATTTATAAATAAATAAATAAATAACATGGACAAAAATGACTTTGAAAAATTAACCCCCATTTATTTCTCTTATGACAGGCTAAATGACTCAAGCTATTGCTTTTTGTCTTTGACTGTGTAACCTTGCAAATGCCACCTCATACCGGCCTGTTGTGGGATAGAACCTCTATCTGAGCTAGTATCTATCTCAAATTCAAAATTCAATTCAAAATTACTTTATTAATCCCAAAGGGAAATTAAATGTTGTTGTAACTCATTATGCAAGTTCCTTCAAAGATTTGTTGTAGATGCTGATGGCTGTGGGTAGGGATGATCTCCTGTAGCGCTCTGCAGATCTGAAGAAGCCTCTGACTGAAGACGCTCTGTAGTTGTATGACAGTCTGATGTAGAGGACGCTCTGGATCTATGGCGTCTTCTTTTCAACCACTTCAGGGTTTTGTGGCTGTAGTTGAGGTATTATTTGAGCTTTTGTGATGTTAATCAGCTGCTGCCAGTTGTAAACCACCTTGTTGCCATGGTTATGCATCATAACAAATGTCCGAAAATAAAAAGTATCAGCAAAAATCCTTCCAGCTGCACAGCATTCAAAACCAGAGAGAACAGTTGTCCACAAAAACAATGTTTCTACCAAAAATGGAAGAATTAAAGTTTTAAAAAAGAAAAAATATGAACCAAAGTAACAGAGCTACTCCAACATGCTGCCACCTTGAGCGGCGCAATTCCGGAATGTACGGAATGGAATCTACATGTCATTAAACATGTTTTATGGTGAAATGTCCCTTTTTAGCCAAACCAGTCACATAGAGCTTAAACCTAAAATAGAACTTGCTTTGGAAATTATACACACATATTTAATTTAATTCTAATAGTACAATAATAATAAATTAGTCATAGTATAATTTATCAGCCATTTACATTAGAGGTGTTGAATAATTAAGATCCTGAGAATACGTTTCCTAAAGGAACATGTAATATCAGTGATGATTAATTTTCTTTGTAGGAGCTCAGAGTCTGAACCAGGGTTCAGTGCTGTGAAGCACTGGGATCATTACAAAGATAATGCAATAGTGATTTCAGACCTCTCAGCAGAGCACATTAAATATTAGTCGAGTTTAAAGCAAGCATGTGTATTTACGGCAACAGTTATTAAGCCACCAAATTAGTTGTAATGCAGGTTCTGGACAAGAGATACATCCAGTAGTTGGCTAAATTAATAAACGAACATGTTAATGTGTTATCATTTTAATACTTGTTTTTCATTTTTAATACGTGTTCTTTGGCCAGCAGTAACTGCTTTGAAGGATTAAAGAATTGAGCGGATTCTTGGATGTGAATGATGTAGAATCTGCTTTAGTTTTTCTGACAGTATTAGGCTGAATGTGTAGCCTACCTTACATGCTGCTAAAACAAACTATTTCTGCTAAATTCAGATGTTTCATGCTAATATGCCAATTAGTTTGTTACTCTGGAAACCGTATTATTATGTTTCACTATTTGTGGAAAATTAATCTATTTGCTCATCTTTTCTCGAGAATATTTGCATTAAATGCAGGTCAAAGTGTGGCATTTATAGGCTTCCAAATCCATCCATCATTTTCCACCATTTCTGCAATAAGCTCATGAAGGGAGAAGGCCAAGCTAGGAAACCCAGAGGTCCCTTTAGCCAAGCCAAGGCAAGGCAAATTTATTTTTATAGCACACTGTCAGCAACAAGGTAATTCAACATATTTCTCGGTGATTAGGGGAGAAATGAAAACAGCAATCAATTTCAAAGACATAAAGAACATTAACACATACTACTGATTTGACATTCCAGTTATTATTGATCAGTTAATAAAAGGCAGCTCTAAACAGATGGGTTTTAAGCGTTTGTTTTACGGAACTCATTGTTTCAGCACCTTTGTAGTCGTCTGGAAGTTTGTTCCAGATTAGAGCAGCATGTAGAAGCTGAAAGCATCTTCTCCATGTTTGGTTCTGATTCTAGGGATGCTGAGTAGACTGGAATTGGAGGAACTGAGTGGAAAGGGGGGTTTGTAATGACAACAGATCTTCAACATACTTTGGAATGTTGATGGTACAATGTAGCTTACCATCACCAGTGTGTGAATTTGAGCTTGAATGGATGAATGACTGAATGTTGTCCAAAGCGCTTTGGGGTCCTCAGGACTAAATGTGCAGAAGGGCTGCACATTGTTCAAAACATCTCATCAGGCTCTGTAATGTGGTTTGAGGCAAAGTCCCAGTGACGAACATTTCAGGACATAGACCCAGCCCTTGATTTGCTTAAATGCCTTTAGAGACATGGTTGCATGTGGACTGGGGAAATATCAGGTCCACTGTTCTATTGACTTAGGCCATGTACACACATGGCCAGGTTTTAAAATATTCGCACTACCTTGTTTAAAAAAGAAATCTCCATCCACACCTAACCGCATAAGGGCGTTGTTAAACACATTTATAGACATGCCAAACCTGTAGTAGTTCACCCAAATCCTATCCCCTCAGAGTAACTTTCTATGCTCTAACGTCTACATACAGCAGTTATTGAGCTTGTACAAACAAAAGCGCTTGGACAATCGATGATGCCAACACCAACACAGCTCTGAGGGCATAAATGTTGTTTCTGAGTGGAAACACAGGTCACACCTGTGATGTCGTAGCATTTTTGTCGCGGAAAGTGACGTTGCCGAGCCGAAAACTCAGGTTATTTATGTACAACACGCAAACGCTTAAAACAGAGAAAACGCAAATCTTCACTTTGGCCGGAGTTTTTAAAGAGATTCGTTTTCGGTGCCGTAAATCTGCGTTTTCGTGTGGATGACAGGCCAAACAGTAGAAAAATATCTTTGTTTTGTGAGATACCCGGCTACATGTGGACAAGGCATTAACCTGAGGTTCAACAGTAAGTCAAGCTTTCCCAGGGAGGTTTAGAAGTGTGATCCCTCTATAGGTGGAACACATGCTCTTGTCACCATAGCTAAACTGGGACCATTTGTAGTATATCCATGTATTACCTTGACTTAAGACCTGAACACTGCATACCTATTGTGTGTCCCAGATTAACTGTAGGAATTCATGCAAAAACATCAACTCAATGTATGAAGAGCTCAAATGTGAAGCTAACCACAGTAAACATAAAGAAAACATAATTAGCATGAAGGAAACCTAAAACAATTTACGACCTTTTAATTTCTTCTTTGAGATATCATAGTCAGCAAATTAGAATATATGTCCCGATGAAGCTTGTTTGTCAGATTACAAGTACCTATTATTTTAATCAAATAGACATTTTTGTATGAAATACCTTTTTTATTGGTCTCATGTAATGTTCTAAAATTCCAAGACATCAAAAGCGTTCTCATTAGCTGTAAGTGGAAATTCATAATTATAAAAAAAAAGGCTTAAAGACATCAGTTTGTTAATATTAATGTATATATAGTGGTTCCCAGGTAATCATGGGGGTTAGGGACCACAGCTGCAAACAGCTAACATCTGCAAATACTTCAGAACTCATCTAAAAATGCGTATAGCTGCCTATTTTTATAGTTCAAATGGCAAATGTACATGTATTATTAAATATGCTGTATGAAAAAAATCCTTCAGTTTTCTGTGAATAATTAGGAGTTATATTCCGCAAAAAAATCCATGAGTACTGAACCGTGAATAGGCACTCTAATGTTTTACTTTTGTTCAAATTAGTTTCTGAAATAAATTAACTTTCCAGTAACATTCTGATTCACTGAATATGACCGTGTTGTTTGAGCAGACTACAAATTAAAATAAATTATGATGATACATCATGTTAGAATACACATAACATATTCTGAGAAAACGCTGATTATTCAGCATATAGTGGCAGCACCGGGGGGACTAGAGGGTGCCATAGCAACCCTTGCATAGCACACCCAATGCACCTCCAAGAAAATATTTGGTTGGTCTGGTTCCTGACAAAGAAAACATACTTCAAAATGGAAACAATTCTGTTGTATTTCTCCAACACGTAATAATTCCACCGTCAGTCTGAGGCACAGAAGAGGCATATTTTAGATTAGATTAATCTGAAAAATAAATTGAGTCTAAAAGTAGTATCTGTAAAATAGAGCAGAGTTACGAACTATACTCATTGGTAATTTAATTAGGTACACATTAATAATCCATATGTCCTGTTAAACCAGATCCCAAATGCACTCTTTAGGATTGAAATCTTGTGACTGTGGAGGTCATTGTAGGAGAACGAAGTCATTGCTGTGTTCAAGAACCAATTTGAGATTTCTTGAGCTTGTGAAAAGTTGCATTATCCTGGAGGTAGTAGCTATCAGGACTTGGATATACTGTTAAAATAAATCAACATTGTTATCAACAATACCCAGGTGGGCTGTGGCATCTAAACAATGCTCAGTTGGTTTTAACTGGCCAAAAATGGGTCAGAATCCTCCATTACATTACACCACCAGAAGCACCCTAAATCATTATAACACAACAGGATAGATCAATGTTTTCATGGATTCATGTTTTATTTGATCCAAATTCTGACGCCACCATCTAAATATTCCAGCTTAAGCCAAGAAAACCAGGAAAACTTTTTCCAATCTGTTATTTTCCACTTTTGGTGAATCTGTCCAAACTATTTCTTAAATGTCATCTACTTAGCAGACAGGAGTGGCAGCCAGTGTGGTTTTCTGCTACGCTATTTCAGGGTCAACGTGTTATGCAGATTATATTTATTTTGCATAACTTGGTTTTAACAAGTCGTTATTTGAGCTAATGTTATCTTTTTCTCATCTCAAACCAATTTACCCATTCCCCTCTGACCTCTGACTTCAAAAAGTCCTTTTTGTCCAGACAACTGCTGCTCACTAGATTGATTTTTTCTCCATTTTCTTTAGACCATTCCCTGTAAACCTGAATGATGGTTGTATAGTAAAATCCCAGTATATCAGCAGTTTCAGAAATAATCAGGACAGCGCATCTCACACCCGGATTAACCAATAATCATTCAAAGTTGCTTAAATTTCCCCTTTTCTCTATTCTAAGGCTTAGTCTGATCTTCAGGAAGTCTTTTTCACCAAGTCTAAATACCAATCCATTGTGTTGCTGCCATGCTATTCACTAATTCCCTGTGTTGCCTTCCCTTTTAAGTGTGGTTGAGCTTGTGAAAGGGGTAATATGCAATTTTCTGAAATTTAAACTCGCGACTGACACCTGTGGCCAAAAAACGGAACTGCTCTTCCTTTCTGCTCGCTCTCGCAGCGCGCACTCCTACGCCGGTCGCTCTCAATCTTCGATCTTTTTCGGGCACTTGTCAGCGGTTTAACTTTTTTAGTCTTATGTGGAGTTACTGTTGGTGTCAAAGTTGTCCTGGGTCTCTTCTGTGTATTCGCACAATCCATTGAACTGCTTGCGAGTGCTGACCAGCGGTGGTGGCAGAGTGATCTGAAACATTTAACATGAATGCGCTTGACGTGACATCCACAGACAGCGTGGGAAAATCCGAACCGACAGAAAATAGAAAAATTTGGATACAGGCTTATAGGTGCACCCACTGTGAGCTGACAAGGTGTCAGTATGCTCATCAGGAGATGTTGAGTCATGAATGGTCAAATAAAAAGGCTATTGTTACGTTTATTTGGGGGGAAAAGTTGCATAAAGCCCCTTTAAAGAGCAACTCACCCCAAATAATTTTTTGTGCTATCTACAAGTCTGGTAATTATTTTTGGTATTTTAGTATATTTTAGTTAAAATATTAATTTTCTACAAAAAAGCCATCAGGCTGGTTAGAACTCTACACTGCACTTGAATTCGAATTGGGCATTGCTGTTTGCTCTGCGGTGATTAATTTCAGCCATCCACCCGCTGTGGGGTATAAAAGAAGCTGAGTCACGGCCCCGCATCTGTAGCAAGGTGGAGTTGGAACAACAAGGAAGTGTTGACGCCGCCCAGCAAGAACTCAATGTGTAAAAGCAGTGTTATATTGTTGACTTTACTGATGACTGTTGCATATCTCAAGGTTCAGTGTGCACCTCTGTGCTTGCTTCTGTGTGTGCTGAGAACTGTAGGACCAAATGATCCTTCATAGATGAAGTAAAATGCCCCCCGCCCACCCCTTGTGTGTAATACCTTTAAAATCATTATGATGCCTTAACTCTGTACTGCCACAAAGCCAGCAATTGTCATACTTGTGCACATTCACACACCAAAAACACTAATACATGCATTAGAATCATGTATCCTGAACCATATTATATATATTTTTTAATCCATGTCACCTACAAGTGGCCTACCATACATGTGAGCAAACAGTCTAGCTCACCACTTTGGGGTAATGCGGGTCTTTGAGCACTCCTGTGGTCGGTTGGTTAGTGGGTACATTTTCCGAGGAAGCTGGTGAATGTGATTGAGGTGTCACCATCTGGCATCTTTGGATTACAGAGATTGTGGGAGCAGCAGGTGGTGCCACAGTTGGTAATGGAAGTCTCCTTCTAGCTGATGTAAAAAGGCGAGACTCCAGCCTGAAAGTCCACAGCATGAAAAGGTCAAAAATCCTGTTGGCGAGGGAGTCTGTGAGTAGCAAGCAAAAGATAAAAAATTAAAATCCAATCTAGATACATGCAGACAAATTAGAAATCCGTTTTATCTGCTAAAAGACACCTTAAATACACAAAGCGGTGGCATTTAAAAGGAAAGACTAACTCTCCTCACAGTCAGTGTATATACCTTTACAAACTCAGCAAAAGTCACTACCAAGCAGGGTACGTTGTGCAAAGCTGGAAATGATTAGGTTTTTAATTCTGTATTGATCTCAGACAAATGTGATTAATTGCTCATCAGCTCATCTGATTACAAAAAATTGACTAGGAAGATTAGTTTGTCCCGATTGAAACTGAACAAAAGAGTGTTTTTTTTACAAGCTGTGATATTCGATTTGTAGTTTGAATGACTTATTTTTACCCCTGAGACTAATATGCCAATACATGAAATCGTAATAAAAAGCAAATGAAAGCAGAACACCTGACAGAAACAACAACAACAAAATATTTCAAAGTACATGTACTTTAAAGGATATGTGTTATAACTGTAATATCTTCTTCTATGATTGACGGCAAATAAACAGGTGTCTGAAATCCTCCTCAATAGAAAATTCTCCAAAATAAAAACATCAAAAGAGAAACTTTAATTTTTTGGGTTATGGAAGTTTCACACCAGCAATTCAGATTTGCAGGAAAGAGTGCAGCTTCAATCAAGTCAAATGCATTGTTTTCCACTTTACTGAATTAATTTGTTTATTTCAGTTAATTGTAACCTCCAAAAATGGAGAAAAAAAATCATTTATTGATATTTTAATTAATACATTGGAAACTATGGGGTGCCATTTGTAAAATTACATAGTCAAAAATTAATAGCAATAATTTGGGTTATGTAGCCTGCAAAAAGATAAATAAATGGGGGCTCATTTTCAAAGTCATATTCCATGTTATTTATAAATGTCACAATTGCAAACTAAATATTTAGTTAGTTAGCAAGCTAAATATATCGTTAACAAATTAAATATTTAGCTTCAAACTAAACATTTAGGTAACAAGTAAAAAAAAAAAAAGTCAAACTAAATATTTAGCTTCAAACAAAATATTTAGTTAGCAAGCTAAATATTTATTTCAAAGCTATTATTTAACTAACAAGCTAAACTGGATAGCTAAAAAATTGTTTTGAAGTAAATTAGTAAACTAAATATTTAGTTATTATGCAAATTCATTTGCTGAGAGCAGAAGCGGGACTATCAAAAAAGAAGCTGAGTCCCATGAACCTCGATATAAACTATCCAAATATGACTTTTAAAAAATGAGCCTCCACTTATTTCACTTAAGACAGGCTAAATAACCCAAATTATTGCTGTTATCATTTGAAAGTGTAACTTTACATATATATTAAGGTTTGTTTGAATAAAGTCCAATCAATATGAGCAGCTCCAGTTGTCAATTTGATGTTTTAAACACATGGCTTCTCTTTTTATCTACCTGTGTTGTCTGAATGGGACTGCTGGTTTGATGTAATCATATAAAGTTCACCATTCATTATAATCTGAGGTTGAGTCACAGAGGCAACAGGTCAAGGAGAAAACTCAGCGACACTCCAAGTCCCGCTGTGGGATTTGAATGTGTAACCTTAGCAGTAGGGATATAAAATTATGTTTCTCACATGAATAGCACCCTGGGTGACCCATCCTCCTCAACACAAAAGGCAAAGGTTTCCTGGGTCACAACCTGGGTCTGAAAGAACCTATAATCAGTGTTAAATAATTCAGTCCAGTTTTGAATTGTTTATATATTGTAGTTTTCACAGCTGTACTCATGCAAAAAAAACATTGAAGAGGGTCATTTTGTATTATTCCTGAAATAGAAAAAAAGGTATATGGCCCCATTACCTTCTTGTTTCCCAAACTCTTATGGTTTCCCCCTTGTCAGTGAGTAAATGTGGTCATTTTAAAAGTTATTGCTTATGGAAATTTATTACATTCCCATGAAAAAAATAAAGCTCTATTCTTCTAAATTAATGAGATAAACTGTGGGGAGCAGAATATCCGATGGGGCTTTACGCCTAAACAGGCTTAAATTTCTCAGGTGTCTGTGCAAAGCCGAGCAACTAATAATCCAAATAGTTTAGAGACAAGGGTATTTCCCAGTTTCTCAATCTCAAAACAAAGTAAAAGCGAATTAAACTCAACAAATCCATCACATTGAACTGTGATAGACTGGCGTGTTGTCCAGGGTGTACCCCACCTTTTGGTGCTGTGGATAGGCACCAACCCCCTGCAGCCTGCAAGGAGAAGCGGTATAGACAATGGATTGATGGATGGAAACGGGGCATGTTTGAGTTCCTCTTACTTAGCCAGTTAATGATGCCTACAGACATAAAACTTTATCACCTATAACACTACAAAACTAGCCTATTACTTTTTTTTTTTCATTATCTAATTATTAATCATCTTTTTTTGTAAAAATGATCCTGTCGATTCAGAAAAACAAAGCTTCCTTGATTTAAAAAAAAAATTATCTTAGAAAAACAGAGCTTTTTAATTTTTTTTCCCAAATGAATGCATTACGCTTCCATAGTTGATAGTTATCTTATTTTATTTTATTTATATAAATAGCAGTTTAAGGAACGTAATTGAAAATGATTGAATTTATCATTTGTGCATTAATATGAATTTCTAATGACTGATTGTATTAATGACCCAGCTTTTATTTGCCATGACTAAAATCTAAGCAGAGTTTTACTAAGTGACAAAGCTGAAAACACATAAGGTAAGAAATTGATCATCCACTGGTGGCCCCTGGGCGTATCAGACCAGTTAAGTGTCTCTTAATGACATTTGATGGGAACTGGCGTTGTATATAAATGAACGGAATTCCGCTTTGGTAATAAATGCTTAAAAACCACAGTTCTCAACCTTATTTTTGCTACAACATGAAGAACTGATGCTTAATAAAGTATTTTTGTAGACACAGATTGCATTAACAGGCTGTTTTCACAAACGAACGCTGTGACTTCAGTGTTGACAGCCACATTTTATAAGGTAGATGTTGAACTCAGCTCTGTGCATGTGTGTTAAAAATAACAAAACTCCTGGTTTCTAAACTGCTTGGATCCATTTTCTTTTGGATAGTCCTCTCCTCTGCTCCCTCCATTTCCCATTTCAGCTGCACTGACCGAAGGGCTAAACAGATTTTCATCAGGGAACATTTTATCCCCTAAAATGGCAGAAGTAGGGAAGCAGTTATTTTGAGATTATTCTGAACATTCAAAGCTGAGCCTTCAGCATGGGCTATTTGTAATTGATGAAGAACTCAGAGCCTCTTTCTGCCTCTTCTGCCTCTGTCATCTCACAGTTTATATGAAAATAGCTTATTTATGTCTACAATAAGAAGTAATATGACTGAAATACTGATTATTGTCCGTGGAAATGAAACATCAAGTTTATTTAGTGTTCAAAAGAACAACCAAACAGATGGGTGAATCAGTCCAATTGAATGCAGAGGGGCTCTAAGGGACATTTTGCATAAAGGCAAAGTGTAAACAAAACTTCAATTATATGTAAAAAAAAAAAAAAGAGACTTCCTATAGTTCATTATTTTATCCCATTTGAGGCTGAGACAATAAACTGTGAGGCGGTCTGACCAGTTAAAACAGATCTGCATTATTCCTTAGCAACCGCTAGCCTGCACCTTGTCAGCAGTTGTCTTTACTATGCATCACAGCTAGCTAAAGTTTATTTTGTTATGGGTTTCTATAAAGTGTTAAGACTATTTTTCTCTCGAGTTAAAGTTTTACACGCGTGTGTGAGGGCACGTGTGTTTGTGTGTGTTTTCCTGCAGGATGACTGTGACGAGGAGTACACAGGCTTGGGTTTTCACACTGGAGGTGCCAATTAGCTCTTGGAAATGACAAGAGAGCAAGAGTCGGCTCAGCAGTAACGAGCTGCTCCAGCAGAACCTCTATGCTACTTTCACACTTCTATTGTCTCTTTTCTTCCTTCTGTGTGTTATCTGTCCCAACCTATTGCTTTTTGTTTGTATATTCTCTAATATTTCTTCCGTCTATTTTTGTATTGCCAACCTTTGCCTTAATCAATGATCCACCAGAAGCAGTTCCTTTGTGTAAACTCAGAGATGCAAGAGTTGCCTCACCTTTGAAAGTTCCTCGCTCATGTGCATTTTTTCAGATTTTCTTCACTCTGTCACTTCATGACTGTCTTAGTCTCCTGGTAAGATTTCCACCTGAGCGGCTGTCCAGAAAAATCAATCGTTCTCCACATAATCTGGCATATCTCGCCTTCCAGAACTCATCTTGGAAAATGTATGTCCTTCACGGCTGCTTGCGTCTCAAAACTGACACGTCAAGACAGGTGAGTGCTCCAATCCAAGGAGGATAATTGTTCAAGAGAGTTTTACTCTGAAAACTGTTTGACCTGTGATCAGTGGGTGGGTGTACGTAGAGGAGGCAAAGATCTGAGTGAAACCAACTACTGAAAAAAAAAACTTTCACCAGGTGGGTTTCCCTGGCCTTTCTGGTTGAAAGTCTCTTTTCATCTATCAGTCATGCACATTGTACTCTGAGCAGATCCATCTTCAGGTAAACTACAGGATTCCTGAGAACAAAGATCTGTTTAGGACTATAGGGCCAAGCAGAGGTCACGCTAGAAGTTTTTGTTGTCGGTTATTTTGACTGACAGGGTAAAAAAAAAAATCAGATCATAATCTATTTTTACCTATTTTTAAAATGATAAGAAAAACATATTTAGTACTGTTTAATTTTCATTCATTATAATTAATATTCAATATTCAACAAACTGAACAGAGAATCCACATTGTGCCATCACACATCGAGCAGATTATTAGGCTACATGTATTAAATATGAATATTTCAGCTGCTGAACGCCCCACATGGAGCTGAACTGCTCTCCTGTTTGTGTGTAATGGAGGCTGAATCCGCACTCTGTTGCCACATCTGAGACTGGAAGCACCACTTCAGCCAAAGTTTTGGAGTTTCTCCAATTGAAGGGATCGGAATTTGACAAGACTCGTTGATCAACGGCTTTTCTGATGGCTTTAGTGGGAGGAAATCCCACAGCTAGCGCTGTTTTTGCCTCAGTGGTTATGCTGCAGCGATCTGTCACCGCCGGTCAGTGTCCGGTGACGTCACCGACGCGCTCCAAATCCTCCACAACTCTTCAAGTCAGTCAGCTCCCGGTTAGCGACTTGCATTGAGTACGGTGTTCAGCTCTGAGATGTTGCTCAGATGCTCTCACAGGAATCTTTTATTGATTCATTCAGTGACCTGAACTCTATGGGTAAAGATGGAAATGTCTTCACGTCTACGCCAAATGGTAAGAGGTGTGAATTGCAATCTTTCAAATGATCAAATCATTGCTGTTGTTCTACTTGTGGTTTGGCTTAGGCCTTCTTTGTCTGTTGAGTTTGGCGCCACCTGTGGAACGGAAGTTGTATCATCATTCAGATTCAGTGTCTGAATCAGGATCAGCAATACCTGAGCTGAAAAGAAGAGAATATTTACATAACTCAGGATTTGAAATTGTTGGAAGGGCTAAGTGGACAGAAACACAGCAATTGAGCTCTACATGTGATGGGTCTGCAGAAAATGGCACACTTTACTGTAGAGTGTGGACTGCGTCACAACATGAACAGTCTTTGGCGATCTCTGTGGCAAAGCCTCTTGCTAAGGCTGCATTGATCTAAGTGGCTGTAGCAGCACAGTGACCTGCTTATTCTTGCAAGCTGAAAGGCCGAGGAGGAACAGCAGGAGACAGAGTTGAGTCCCTGAGGACAAAATGGGTCAAAACAGACAGAGATTGCTACTTGGAGAAAGTTTGTCGGTAAAGTTTTTACTGCCTCTGGCTCTTGGCATTTCTCAGCGTGCTATCGGAGATGTGTCGAACACAAAACAGATTTTTTTCTCTTTTAATACATCCAAAGCTGAGGATGCCAGTAAGAGTCTCTTTGATTCTAAGCCCTGTCTTTTATTTTAGTTTATTCTTTAAGATGTTTAGTGCTTTTCATAGATGCATAATTTATTTCTCTAGCTGCATTTAGCATATTTTCTTTTTATGCGGCCCTGAACGAATACACATTTTGAATTTAAATGTAATTTCCGGCTCTAAATCATCAAATACATCCGTATAAATACACACAAAGCTGCTTGATAATTCCCCACAAAGTGTCTCACTCTGCAGCGAATTCAGCCAATTCTTCCAAACAGGCTGGACAGACGTCAGAACATGGTGACAGGGCTTTGGAAAATACAGTCCAGTTTTAGACTATATTCCTGTCACCCGTGCATGAGACAGCCCAGGATGTTCGTCAATTGATTTCCAGGTGACATTCAGGTGGACGGCTGGGACAAATAACCTGACAGAGTAACTCAGTTGCGTATCTCTGGAGAGGCGTCACGTTGGGAGACATGTGGCGGATGGAAGGTGGACAGATACAAGAGATCCTTAGCATCCCACCGTGAGTCAAGCTCATGCTTTCCTTTAAGACATGTTGATGACGGTTTGGTGATGTGTTGGCTCAGTGAAAGGCTCGTACAGCACAAAATGCAAGTCTGCATTCTAAATATAATAAAAGAACAGGAAGGAGCTCGGCGTTTGCTGCAGAAGAAGCTTGTGTAGAAAAAAAACAAACATAGTATCTGTTAATTCCACGTAGGCTTTTTGTAACAACTTAACTTAACCGGCGCTAGCCTCGACACCAAGCATCTGTTCCCTCAAGAGGTTCTGCTCCACTCGTTCACATTTACACTGGTTGCCCTTCCCTCAGCTGCCAGACAGGAAATGGGTCGCAGAGATGCTGGAAGCTAGAGCCACAGACCTACTTGGCAGCTCTAAAGTCAGCTTATGACTTTCTCACCACGGATGGCTTAGCCTTCTGCAGTTGGCCACGTTCCAGTCAAGTGAAAAGATCCTGTCTGTTCTCTTAACTTCACAAGGCAGCAGAGAGTGAAGAGGCCAGGAGGAGCCAAACCGAGCTGGAGAAATTCTCTTTTGTTTATTATCAGATCATTTTTACGCCAACAATGTGCTTAACATTTTTGCTAAAGTTTTAAACCTCATCACCCTTAGAGTTAGAAGCACCCCCTTTAAATTCTATGGCATTAAACACTACAGCCTGGGGGAGGAAACTGATGGGTGCCTTTTGTAAAGTTACACAGTCAAAAATTAGCAGCAATAATTTGGGTTACTTAGCATGTCATAAGAGAACAAAATTGGGTTTTATTTCTCAAAGTCGTAATTGCATCCATATTATTTATTCATTTATAAATGTCACCGTTTAAAAAATTATTTAGTTAGCACGCTAAATATTTAGCGTACTAACTAAATATTTAAATTCAAACTAAATGTTTAGTGGGCATGGGCCGGTATGAGATTCTGACGGTATGATAACCGTAGGCAAAAATATCACGGTTTCACGGTATTATGATTACAGCTCTAAAATGTGTATTTTGAATGTCTGTATATTTTGTTTTAAGGAAAAAACACTTTTTAGTGAGGCAGACATGGTAATTAACTAGCATGCTAAGATAAATCATCATTAGCATGCTAGTAACCATATCTGCCTCAGTTTAAAAAAAAGTTACTCAGGATAGAGATGAAGAAAAGATAAGATATGGTAGTTTCCATATCTGCCAAGGTAACGAGCTCATTTCACTAACGTCAGACGCTAATGCGCTTGTACATTTCAAGACAGCATTAACTTTACCTTGAATTTGGAACACAACGATGGGTGCTGCTCCCGAAAATGCGCAATCATATGCGATGTATTGCCTCCTCGGGCTGCCACTGTTCTCAAGCACGTTTTGCACGTCGGCGACCTTCTTCTTCCAAGCCGTGAACGTCTGGCTTTTTAACGGTAGCCGAAATATTCCCAAACATCCGCTTAGAGACGGTGGAAAAAGTTCAGTCATCACACAGCCTGCAGCGCTGGCCGCTTGTCACTCACAAGTAAACAAACGCAGGTGTGCGGGGAGGGAGGAGGAGGGGAGGGGGCGCTTTACGCTGCAGCTTCATGAGGGATGCTTACTTTCTCCCTAACGAGACGCACATGAAAAAAAACAACAAAAAAACGCTTATACCGCCGGGACGGTATGACGGATAATTTTTGTGGTTTTGAAACCTTGACCTTTTCATACCGCGGTATACCTTGAAACCGGTAACCGACCCATGCCTAATGTTTAGTTAGCATGCTAAGTATTTGGTTTGAAGCTAAAAATGTAGCTACCAAGCTAAACTGGCTAGCTAAATATATAGCTTTCAACTGAATATTTACCTCACAAATATTTAGCTAATGTGCAAATTAATATAAACGTAAGTGGACTATCAAAATAAAAGCTGGGTGTTGCAGTTTTTAAAAGAATGGCATTTCAAACAATTGTTTATACTTTCCTTAATGATCAGTGGAACGATCTTTCTTGGTAGTACTGCCAATGATTGTTGGGACTTTGGTTTTATGTTTAGCTTTATTTTGGTATTTCAGATATGTTTATATTCTACTTCCTTGTTCATTTCTCCCATTTCCTCACTGGTTTCTTGTGGTCCTTCTATGTATTATTTTGGATTTATTCCCCTGGACTAAAGTAAAACGGTTTATCTTTACATGTTTATTTTCACCTATCAACACCGTTTATGAAAATTTCAGCCGTCGAATCCTGAGCAACCTTTTGCATGTTTCCACTGGTATTTTGGTGACTTGTTAATCTGTACCTGAATCTGTACCCGCACTCAACACAGTGTTGAGTGCGGTCTTTTTGGTCCAACTTTGTTTTAATGAACTGAGGTGACACTAAATTTTCTGAACCAGCAGCTCCATCAAAATAAAGTTGACACCACCCTTCATTTCCTCAGCGCCCATCTCCGTGAAAAAGCTGCCAACACCTTGAAATGCAAGGTCGCCCTTTAATGAAAACATCATAAAAAAGCTCCGCCATTATCCGGTTAAATGGGGCAGAAGATGTGGCTTTAAACTGAAAACCTTCCTCTCCAAAAGCTGATGAATTAATTAATTACAGGCAAAGAGGTGGCTCTTTTAAGCTAATCAGATCTTATCAAGTACATGTCAGCCTGTGTGTGTGTGTGGGCGCACGCGTGTGCGTGTGTGTGTGCAGGAGTGTACGGTGAGATTGAAGGTGACTCTCTTGTGACTGAGTGACTGATGGCTTCAGAGATAAGGTCTTTAATTGCATGTTGTCAGAACTTCTGTCAGGGGCTGGTTCATGTGTATATGTTTGAAAATGGATCGTAAATGTATTTGTTGTCTCATCCCTCATGGTTAACCTGTCTGTCCCTATATGACTGAGCCTGAATACAGAAACCAAGCGGAGATCTAGAAAGTACTGGAGCTGTTTGGATGGAGAATATGATCTAACGTTCTACGGTTACTGTAACATTTTACTGCTGCTCAGTGGCGTCTCTGGCATGCTAGGTCAGGTAGGGCACAACAACTCAACAACTATTAGTAGCAACTAATTCTTATGTGATGCATACAGTCTGACTTTAATCAATATTGAATTAACCACATAAAATAGCACAAACCTACTCACTACAAACGCCATTTTAAATAAATGTAACTGAAGAGTGAAATCAAAAAGCAGGTCAAGAATTTTTTTTTTCTTAATTTCTTTACTTTTACTTTTATTACTTAAAAAGGGTCACTCACCAGTGTTGAACAAAAAAAAAATGCAGATCTTTCATCTGGTCAAACTTTTCAATTACTGTCTTTCAAAAAAAAAAAAACTTTAAATCTATAATAATCTTTTAAAGTCTTTGAACAATGTTAAAATTCACTGGCTGGTGACATCCCAAATGTTTAACCTCTGATTTTTGTTCAAGAGGCAAAGTGCAAAATTTGGATTTCCTCAAAAAATCTAAACTCAGCAGAAAAAGGAAACGTCCCTTTTTCAGGACTGTGTATTTCAACAATTATGTTGTAAAAATCCAGCAGAACCACCTCCTGATCAATGTGGGGGACCTCTGCAGGCACAGGCCCACCACACTGACACCGGTGAACATCCAGGGAGTGGACATCGAGATGGTGGACCCTTATGAGTACCTGGGTGTTCACCTAAACAATAAACTGGGCTGAAGCCACAACACTGATACTCTTCACATCTCTTCTTTTTCTACCTTTCTTGTGTGATTGTGAATGCTTCTATTATCTATCACTTTGCTGCTGTTACAGCCGAATATACCCTTTGTGGGACAAAAAAGGATTGTTCTATTATATTCTATTCTATCATTTCCATGCTGGCTCCATATTTAACTATCATATGCCGCTCCAGTGCCTCTTGAAGTCCCTGGAAATAAGTGATGATTTTTCTAGTGACTGACAAGAAATCATGTGTCTGTATCTCTACGTTATCTCTCCAGTGGACGCCCAGTTCCATCGAAGAGACAATTTATTTTCCAGGGCAGACATTTAGCTTTTGGTGCAGTTTTGTGTTGTGGCCAGAGGAGCGATAAGAAGAGAGACCACGAATGCAAAACCAACAAGCAGTTCGCTAGATAAGTCAAGAGTGAACTTTAATAAACTGATAAGACAAAACAATGGGAAGAAAAACTCCAAAACACGGAACAACAACCAATGCAGGGCAGGAACTCTGAGAAAACATAAATGATTACACAGTAATTCAGATACAGTCCTAACTATCTGAAAGGAAACATGCTTGGAACAATGAAAGTTTAGAAAATAAACTTAACAGGAACACAAGATGATCTGATGAACATGCATGAAAATCTAGAACTGCGTGTTTGTGGAATTGCAGGAAGAATTTTTTAATTTTTTTTATTAAGCATCTCTACAAAATTAAACTGGGTAATTGTACCTATAGATAAAATAATATCCAAATACGAACACCAAAAAATCTAATTAAACTCAGCTAAAGTAGTAAAACGTAACAGTTTTTCAATAGTACAGCAAATGGCTTGTAAACGGGATAGGAGGCTTCATTAAACCAAACAAAATATGTTGGGTTTAAGTGCTGCAGTCCACCAGCCTTAATGTGTGTTTATGTGTATTTATGCATTTGGCAGACACTTTTATCCAAAACGACTTACAAATGAGGATATAACTATGCAGTTAATATCAATGCAAGCCCTGTATAATAACCTACCCTAACCCAAACCCATTAAGCTATGTAGAAGGTAGACCCCTTTTCTGATTCAGTTGTTGTTGAGTGTTTATTTGAGCATACATACAAAACCTTTCTTTTATATGAATTTTTTAATTGCTGTAGTGAAACACCCTTTATTTCGTCTTCAAGACTATTCCCAAAGTTCACTCCTCTTTTTCCACTTCGGCTTTTCAGTGTAGTTGTTGCACACTGTACTTTCATGTTATACTTTCCCCTTAAATCATATGTTCCTTCTCTTTGACCAAACCTTTTGTTGAATGTTATTAGGTACCACCTAATAATATTACCACCACCACCACCATCAATAACTGGTGGTGGTGGTGGTACCATAAGTATTTCCCCCAAAGTTCCAAACAGTAATTTATGCAAGGTAATATTAAGGAACAATATAGGCAAATGTGATGGTGTAGAAATAGTTTTGAAACAAAGAGTTAAATTAAAAAGAGTAGAACAGACACAGAAAACACTCTGATGCAAACCTCTAATGCATGATGTTAGGGGGGAAAAAACAAGCAGCTGTGAGTGGACATGTTACTATGGTTTCTAATTGATCTTAGATTAGTAAAAGGTCTGTGTTTTTTTTATAACTTGAAAGTCCGACTATGATAAAAACTTTACATATTGCTAAAGGTACATGGTTGATGTATTCTGTGCAAGTCAGAAAATAAATGTTGTCATGCTCCTTGAAAGTCCCATGACCAGATTTAAACTCAAGCTGAGGTTTTATGTTTTCTGTTTTCAGCACAAATGTTTGGTTAAACTGTTGCTAATGGACACTTCTTTCATTTCTGTGACCTGCTGTCTTTATTAAAAAGCATTTAATATCACACTTTGAACCCGTCTATATCAACCTCTGGAACAATATGTCACAGCAAGCTCTTTAGACTAAAGGCTGATGAGCTCCTTGCAGAGCCGTTGCCTTTAAAACTGCCTTGGCAATACAGAGATGTAATCTACCACTGTGGCCAGCCGCAGTTATTGAACATCGCTGCAGTGCTTCTGTTCTGTGGGATCTTAAAGTGAGCCTTTTCAGAAAATAACTTACAGCTTTGTTGACTTAAGTCTGAGTGGTTTGCACTTCTGACTTTATTTAATCTCAGACTCCATTTGAACCGTCCATCACCGTGGGATGGTAACGCCACATTGCTGCAGATTCATGTACACAGCATTAAAAAGGCCTCTCTACATGTACAATAATTTGTAGAAGTCAAGAGCAACACTTCATGTTTTCTTCATTTGTAGTTTCCAGGAAATCAGATGGTAATTTTCTTCATTAAAACAAGTTTTCCAAACTTTAACTCATTTTAATTTTAGCTCCCGTGCTTAACCACTTTAATATTTCCATTCAGCAGTTTAACTGTGGTGAATCTGTAGCACATTAAAAGATAGATAAATCCAAGCTGTGAACAAGTTTCTTACAAAAAAAATTATACTGAATATATTCTTTCATGTGTCTTTACACACTTTACTGCCAACCTGCCTCGAATACCTCCAATACTATCCAAATAAACAAATAAAGAGATATAATTTGATACTTTCAACAAGAAGGTGATTTCTAAAGCCAAAAGTCTGGAATATCTCAGCCTGGAGAAAGGTTCCTTTAAAAATCAAAACTTGTGGGATGAATAGAGGTTGAACAAAGTGCCAATCCTTCAATGTTCTGCAGAGGTTGAAGATAATCTAAATTTTAGGTATTAAAAACAAAAGGCAGAAAGGGAACATAAAAAATGTAACATAGTTTAATTTGTACATTTCTCGACAGCACAACAGCGCTTCCTGCCTCCCATTCTTACATGAAATGGACTTGGAGAGAATACAGATAAGACTACTGTCATGATTTGCCTTCTTGTTGTCCAGGTGAAATCCAAGGCATTTATATTCCTCAACCACCTCCACTTTTTCTCCCATGATGCAAACATTGTTAAACTTATCCGTGTTTCTTCTGAAATCTAATTTACAATCATCTCCTTTGTTTTGTTCACATTCAAGGCCAGACAATTGTTTCCACACCATGTCACAACGCGGTCCACCAGCTCTCTGTATTCAGCTTCTTGTCCATCTCTGATACACCCGACAATTGCAGAGTCATCTGAGTATTTCTGCAGAGGAAAGATCTCTGATTTGTACTGGAAGTCTGAAGTGTACAGAGTGAAAAGCAATGGTGAGAGTACGGTGCCCTGTGGTGCTCCTGTGCTGCTGACCACCTGGTTTGACACACAATCCTTTAGTCTCACAAACTGTGGTTTGTTTGTCAGGTAGTCGTTGATCCAGGCGATTGTTGAGAGCTCCACCTGTGTCCTCAGGAGTTTCTGACAAAGCAAAACAGGCTGAATTGTGTTAAATGAAATGGAGAAATCAAAGTACATGATCCTCACAGTGCTGCCTGCTTTGTCCAGATGAGAGTGGGTTGATTGAAACAGGTGGATGGTGGCATCTTCAACTCCAATTCTATGATGATAAGCAAACTGCACCGGATCCTGATATGTTCTGGTTTGCTAACTCAGATAGACCAACAGGAGTCTCTCCTTGACCTTCATGCTGCTCTCTTGCTCTCAACCACTCCTGCTGTTGTTGATTCATTGTTCTCCCCTGTGTCTCTGCCTATTCAAGCCTCTGCTTCACACTCATCCAGTGCATGGTCATCTGTTGTCATTCCCTGTCACAGCCTTTGAGCATCCTGGTCTTGACCGTTTTTCTGCCTCTGGCTCGATACCTCTGCCTACTCCTTGCCTCTCTTGTGATTATGTCTGACCCAAGCTCTGAGCCTTTGTTCTGTCTTGTCTGCTAAGTCTATATGACTAAGGCCTAGTTTATACTTCTCCGTCAGCAAGTTTGCACTCACGCACACGTATCGATGGAGGCATTTTGCTTTTATACTTCTCCGTTACTTGGAGTTTTGCAAAGCAATTCACCATCAGGACAACAGTGGGCAACGTAGCGCTTTTCTGGGGAGGTCCTGCCACCATTGCAGTCATGTGTCTGATCATCAACAGTGTAGTTACTTTTTATTTTTAAACTAAAACTCTTCACTTCAACAACCTCAACTCTTTCAGTACTCAAAGGAGCTTTTCGTGGACAAATATGAGAAAAAGCTCCTCACTTTTCGCTATTGTATCGGACACTGAATACTCATAAATTGTCTTATTCGAGATGTTTTTCGATCTGCTCCATGTCTGCTGCTAGATATCTTCAGCACTCTTGTTTTTTGTAAATAGCCGTGCTGTTGATGAATTTATAGGAAGTGGCGTGCTCACCAACCACAGGCTTGGGCTCTCCGTAGCTTTTAACGGTGATTAAAGAGTGTGGTCGTGTATATTTCAGAAGTAGCGTCTTTGCAAAACATCCGACTTTAGAAATAATTTCTAATGTTGAAGATAACATGCATTATTAAGAAATAAAGAGCATGACATGATTGAAGCCTAAAAGATAATTGTTACAGTTGACCTCCGGTATTTGCGAGGGTTGGTTCCACGTCTCTGTGAATAGCTGAAATCTGTGTCTACTTGAGACCCCCTCTGAAAATGTTCATATCTGTCTATTTTATTAGTTCAAACACCAAATATACCTTAATATGCGCAGTGGAAACTGTATCAGCACTACCCCAAAAGCTAAAATCCATAGTCTTCCTTATCTCCACCTTTGGGGGTGCAGTCAATCAGTTCCAAGGAATATTAATGGTGATTCTAAATTGGCTTTGCAAATGGCAGTCAGCAGTGTGTCAAGTAGCATTAAATGCAGATATTTTAGTTTCCCAAGCTGCATTTTTATTTTCAAACATTTTAGAAATCCTCTGTGAAGCAATCTACAAACAGATGGATTTTCAGCAAATAGTTTGGAGTTATTTTCCACAGAAAAATCTGCCAATGGGTGAAGCCACAAATAGACAGGGGTTCACTGTACTTGTACAATGTCACTTCCGGACCAGTGGAAGGAGAACTGTTTTCAAGAGAAACTACATTAACGTGAACGTAGTCTTCTCCTTATAGAAACACATCCGGAAAATAGTTTTTTTGGTATCTGGTTTAGATTTAAGGTGGTTATAGTCTTTAGCGTGAATCTGCTAAAAAAGCAGAGTGAACAGCAATTCTCATATGTTTGTAGGAAATTTCATACTTTGCTCCTGCACTGAAAGCTACTATCACACCAGTAAAGACAGTGTAACATCACAATTCATGAACAAGTCAAGGTGAAGTTGAGCATTTTGGCAACTGTCAAGCATGGTGGTGGCAGCGTCATGCTCTGGGGTTCTTTGGCCACCAGTTGTATTGTTGCATTGCACAATGAGCAAAGTAATGAAGCACAACTACCTCCAAATTCTACAGCCACACATTCAAACAGTTACATGGTTGAAACTTGGACACAGCTTAATTCAGGGGTGCTCAATCCTGTGCTGGAGAGCTACCATCCTTCAATCCTTGAATGAAACCCTTCTGAAACACATCTGAGTTTCCTCATCAGCCTCCGGTCATTCTGCTCTGCAAATGCCTGGTAACGAGACATCCATGTGGTTAAGATGTGTTGGAGAAGGGATGCATCTAAAACATGCAGGATAGTAGAACTCAAGGACCAGGACTGGGCACCTCTGACCTAAAGCAAAACTTCCCTAATTTAATATGACATTGATACCAATAACGAGTGTATGTGTATGTGTTTGGCCAGGCCCGCCCATTCAGGTATTGGGCCCACCTAAAACAGATTACAACGTCTGTGTAAATGAAGTTGCAATCATGAAATGTATTGTCTCAAGACTTCCAGCAGAGGGTGCCGTGGGCTATTATTTTGGACTTTTGGAAGCAGTACAGAAGATACTTTGATACAGTTGTATTACAAAATGGACGTCAGAGCTTGGCTTAATAAAAACAAGAGCAAAGCTAGCTCAAGTAGGGACGATGCTAATACGTCCCCAGTCTTAGAGAGGCGTGTGAAACCTTTAGTGAATTTCCTGGTCCTCACTCCATAGACCAACATGTTGTATGCCAACCGCCATAAACATCACAAAGAAGAAGAAGGGCACTGTCTGTGTTATTTTAACCCAGTGTTAATCCATTAGATTGATGACTCTGGGGCAATGCTGGTGGTGCTCACAATTTCACAGAGCTTTGTTATCTACCTCCAAAGATCCAAACAAACCTTTTTGTTACCAGCTCCATTCACCGTTCAGTAATAAGAGCATCACAGCAAACAGAGAATTCCTCTTTAAATAGGACCACCACTCAGACGTACAGTATGAGCCAGAAGGCTGCGCACAGACTGTTGAAAAACATCGCTTGGATTGCAGCACAAAATAATCTGGCTGCAAATATGTTCGGTGAATATGTGTAAGAGCAGGCACATGCTGCAATGCCATCAAATACCCATTCATCTGCTTTTTGCCAGGGGAGATACTCAGTTAACAAGATGTGTCGCCTTTCCAGCAAACAGCAGGGCTGGAAACAGGTATGATTTTCTTTTTTTACTACATGAAACTTAGATTCTTTTAAGAAGAATTCCAAATAAAATCTCAAATTCCTTTTTTGGGGAAATTTACTTACTGTCTACGTCTACATTTTAGTTACTTTAAGCAAGTACTGATTAAGATGTATACAATGTGTCACATTTTCTTTCTAAATCAGCTTCTCTGTCCTTATTTATGGAAAAAGAATACAGCAAAGCACTATTGCAAAAATCATAAACAGCTTTTAACTCTCACCCAATAATATAAAGCCTTGATAATAATGTTACATCACATAATTCAATATAATATTTAATATGGGCCATGCTTTGGTTTCTGGCTGATCCTAAATGATGATATGAAAATCTTCATAGATATCAGTCTAGCAGTGAATGGAGAAAAGGGGGGGTGGCTTCAATGCTGCTATTGCTAGGTTAAGATTTCAAAAAAGAAGAAGGGAGGGTGCAGATGAGGGTAAATGTAGAAAAAATCATGGCTGGAACAAATAACACATTGCGCTCAGGTGCAGGTGCATTGGATTATTTTTTTCCCCAGAGAATCAATGACTGGTATTGGTCGTTGGCCAATTTTGGTTGTGAAAGAGTTGAGTCAGCTGTTGGTGAGTCTGTCACACTGCAACTAACTCAAACAAGCAAAGACTGTAATGAATGAATGAACATAAAACAAACAAACAAACAAATATATATATATATATATATATATATATATATAAATATAAATGATGAAAGATTTTAACTACATTTAAATTTTTTTTTATAACTATATAACCACGGCTCTCCTGGTCCATGGACCGGCTCGCCCTGGCGCGGCCGGTTGCCGGCCGGGCCCGGGCCCCTGCATAGTAGCCGCTGGACGTTCCCCTGGGGTTCTCCTCTGCTCCTCTCTTGGGGGATGCGGTCGGCCCCGTCCGGATCCGCCTGGGGCTCTGGGAGTCCTTTGAACGTCTTTGCTCCGATCTCCTTCATGTCTGCATCGATTCCTGGGAGACGGATTGATGCCTGCTCACACCAGCTATCGAACACTCTTATGGAGAAACCTTATATGCACCAGCATGCTCACACACACACATAGATGTGGGGTCTCTGGTGTTTAAGGATATATTCTTGAGGTTATCATTACTAGAGCTTGATTAATCGGTACCATGAGTTTTTCTGTGACATTGTTGTTGTATTTTTATATCTATTTTTGTGTGATGTGGTTGTTTAGTTCTTAGTTCATGATGTTAGGTTTGTTTTGTTGATGTTCCTTTTTCGTGTTTTGTTTTGTTTTTCCCCCTCTCTCTGCCGTCCTGTGGGTATGGAGGCAGACTTCAATGTTTTCCTGTGTTTTCTTTGTTCCCTTTCCTCTTTTGTATTTTCAACTCACCCTCTCTCATGATTTTTTGTTTCCTACCTCTCTTCTTCATCTTCTTTCTTTCTTCCCCTTAATTTTCCGTCTCCGTGTCCATAACATCAGGAACTAAAACCCCCAGCAATTCATAATAAAGATTTTTCACACATATATATCAAGTGGAGGACTGTAGCAAAAGCTGTACTGCTCCGCTTCTGAAAGTAAATCTGTTGGGCTTCTACTTGGTACTCAGACACCAATTCTGAGCTCCACACTGCCAAACAGGACACGTTAAAAAATAAAAATAAAAATAATAACTATGTAACTATAGTTATAAAGATATATATATATATATATACTATATAGTTATATAGTTATCTAACTATAACTCTAGACGTTGTTGGGGGGGGGGGGTGTACACAGCATTGCTAGATACAACTGAGGATCTTTATAACTATGGCTGAAAGTGCTAAGGAAAAATAGGTAATGTTTTAAAATGTAAAGGTAATCAAAATAATTCCATCTTTAGTTTTCATAATATACCCAAGGATTTTATTATAAAGTTATTTTTTGTCTTGTGGTTGTGAATTATGTTTCATTTTCAATTTTCTGTAAAAATTTAATGTTCCACTAATGAAAATGTATTAATTCTCTTTGTGTAAAAGTTTTATGGTTTTCTTTATTTTAAAACAAGCAACAATGAAATTGTTCTTTAATGAAAAAATATAAACAAATTTACTATATTACATATTTGAAAAATAAGCCAAATTGTTTTAGCTCTAAACAACTTTTGTTTAGTTGGACCAAGTGGAAAAAATAGATTTTTGGGTTGTAAAGGTTGCTGACCCCTGTTCTAGGCAAAATAAATCATGATTTACTTTCTGATAACAGGTAGCATTTGAAGATTTGTGCCCTATTTTTGGTCTGTGCAGAGACTTTTGATCAGGATATAAAGACGCTTAATCAAACGGATAAGTCAGCCATGATATGGGAGCAGAGCGTGAATGTTAATTCATTCAGCAAGAGATGCATGCATGTTAATGTGGGTTGAGTGAAGTCGATGAGATTATGAGACACGGCACGAACGAGTTCTGATTATGTCTAATCACCTCTGATCTCACAGGTCTCCCCGCAAACACAAAGAACAGGATTAAACACTCCCATTATTTACCATAAAACACGGCTTATCCCTGAGGACACAAATGTGGAAAATTGAGTCTAAAAATTATCATCAGAGATACACTCGGTCTCTTCTTATCTTGCTTTAGGCCCTAAAATCAAGATTAATGATGTGCGTGATTTGGTGGAACAATGACGCCGCTTTTACGCGCCCTCCTTCCTCTATAGGAGTTTTCCTACGAGCAGAGAACAAACTGATATTCAAAGTGACACTCAATTAGCTGTGCCGTGGCATGGGAACACAGAGTAATTGGCTGCTTTTGTCCCTTTGAGCATAAATGTATAAAGTTTACAGTGGAAATCTTTCTGTAGGGTTTGCTGCATCACAAACATTTAGGTGTTAATGAAATGTAATATTCTTCCAAGTATGTGTTCTGACTGTTCTTGGCTGTGAAGTGTTAAAGAAAAATTTAATAACTTCAGTGTTATATAGCCTACATTGCTATGATACTGTACACGATGCAATCCAAATAATATTACTTAAAAACAAAGGGAGAGAACAGCGGTGAATACAGTTATTGATTCTGATGTTGTTTTCTGAAACTCATAAGTTCACTGATCTGTTACTGAGAAATAACAGAGCTAATTTTCCATTATCTTTGTCTTTGTTTTCTCAAAATGCCGCCAGATCAAGCTTATTTCCTTCCGATCATGCTGGATGTATACAGTTTAAAACAGGGGGGCTTTCTAGTTGCACCCAGTTTCATCATTCAGTTTTTGCTTCCATGAAACTCAACGATCTGTAACAGTAAGTCATGTCATGCATGTTGAACTGTTTGCTGGATGTCACATGATGTGATATCTTCCGCTTGAATCTGTTACCTAGAGGACCATCTTAATAAGAAAAACAGAAACCATTTGTGTTTAATGACATATTTGAAATACTCTCTGATAAGAGTGGTACTCATTTATATATGCCTCAATCAAAAAGACATTTCAATTTGGAAATAATAAGGCATCTTTTCAAAGAGTAAAGTGAGAATTTTACAAAATAACTATAGCTACTGGAAATATGAGGGCTGCACAGTGGCACAGTTGGTAGCATTGTTACTGACTGGTGCAGACGCAACGCCAGAAGATTTTAGCTGTGGAGGCCAAATAAACAGTATTTCTATTTAACCCCTTCGTGGTTTAAGTTCCATTGGCGGTAAGTTACACACTCAATTCTGTCTTTTTTGGCTACACCCTTTCTATGTATATATACATTTACTTCATTTGAAAGCTGACATTCCTATGATTCCAATGATGTATGCTAATCAAGGATACAATCATAACTGTAGACACAGTGAACGCTTTTGTCAAACCCAAATGTGCATCTCACACTTTGAAGCCTCATGTCATTGACAGAACAGAGCCATCTCGAACAAAAACGGTCTTTTTACATCCACAACAGTCCAGTTAATGTCCTCCAGTAAAATAGTTCGTCCACAATAAGTTTTACATCCACAATTGAACAGGATCTGCCGCTCAAAGCTCTCCCTTGTGTATTTCTCACAGTTTTTATCATAACTACTGTTAGCATGCTAATATAAGCCTTAAAACAACACAGCAGCACCATTTCTCCTCTTCTTCTTTATCTTTTTCTTGTTCTTTGTGATATTTATTGGCTGCTGGCAACCAACAAATCTGTCCATTACCGCACCAACTGGTATGGAGTGTGGACCAGAATGTCACTCAAGGCTGCACTTGCCCCTCTTAGACTGATGATATACTAGCATCGTCTCTGCTTGTGCTAGCTTTGCTCTTTTTTTTTATTAAGCAAAGCTCTGATGTCCATTTTGGCACACAACTGCATCAAAGTATCTTCTTTACTGCCCCCAATAAGTCCCGATTAATAGCCTACAGCACCCTCAGCTGGTTGTCTTGGGTCAATATTTTTGCATGGTTGCAACACAGGCGTTATAATCTGTCTTGGGTGGGCCCGACAACTTGGCGCTGCTCGTGAACTGGGGGTCGGTCATGGCAGACAGAGTAGATACACAAAAAACAAACAGAACAACTGATGTAGGAGTACTTATTAACCAGCATTCTGCACTTTCATTCTCCCAGTTTACAAAGAGGAGCTGAAACAACAGTTCCTCGGCTTGTGAATCAGAAGAAGAACGTTTTAGGTAAGTTCTGTCCACCCACAATTAAGTCTCTGCACTGTAATACGTAAAAATCAGAAAGTATTAACAAGTCCTATCAAAACAGAGAGAAAATAACCTAATGTTAGCATGAACGCAGACCAGGAGCTGGATGAATATTTTTAGAAGACTGTAACTGGATATATGAGGCAATAACTTTATATCTTTACCATAAAACCTGAGTTTCACTTTTCTATTTTTTGTTTTGTTTATGTATTGAAAGTTAAACAATGTTCATCCTTTGGTTCACACCATCACATTAAACTAATCAGAAGCTCAATTTATAGGCGTCAAACAAAGCTGCAAACAGAAGGTCCCAGGACAGATGGAAGATAAAAGTCTAACGAAATTATGTTATGTTCATATTAAATCCTACAAAATGTCAAAATAGAATTTCAGAACCAATTCAAACAATAAACTTCAACTTTCATCCACACTGGGATCAGAAAACACAAATTTTCGAGACAAATTGCTCAGCAAACGGAGGAGTTTAAAATAATCCCAAATACTTATCAAATCCGACTTTTGTGTTGTATTCAGTAAAATCTTATGTGCACACAGACTGACTGCTAAGAAACATTAGATGTGATATTAAATAGATAACAAAACCATTCAATATTCTTTAGACCTTTTTAGATTACTCAAATGGAAAGGTGTGAGTTTAAACAAATCAATTCTATTTACTGTGTTTCTTCATCAAATCCAAATCATATCAACATGTTGAAAGAAGCAGGATTAAATAAAGGAGGAACTGTTTCTTTTTATTTTTTTCTTACATTTTTCTTTCTTGACTAGTTTTTATGAAAACATAATCAGCTTCAGACGGAGTTAAACCTCATGTCAAGTAAATCCCCCATGAGAGTGATAGTTCGTCTTTTTAGAGAACGCTTTTTTTTAAGAGTCCGCTGTGAATTACAGTTCACTTAGATTTGATTTTGCCAGAATCTGAAGGATCATTTGTTCAGTAGGCGGCCCAGGCCTCCAGAGAAAAACGCAGACACTGGCACCGCTTTTCCCTTTCATGCTGTTCAAACAAACACCTTCTTTTGTCTTACGTTTAAATTACAAAACTCAATCAACCAACATCTTATATGTCTAAAATGATCTATGTTAATCTTTTGTTGCCAGCTAAACCCAAGTGTCCCTCTACAGTCCCGGTGTAGGTACCAGATGTGCTCATTTAGCCAGATTGTATTACATGATTGGTTGGATGCTGAGATTACACTACATGATGGGTTGGACTTTGGCATGTTGACGTAATACGCAGTTTGTTTTAAAAGAACTGTATTGAACAAATAGCAAGTATGCAACATAAGAACAAATGGAGAATACAGAAGAATCAACAGATAAAAAAAACAAGGGACGTTAAATAAATGCTGCACATGCAAGAATGTACATATATACATTGTTTTGAGAGCCTTTTTGTTAATAGTGTGATATTGATTTTATGTATAGTTAAACAATTATTTATTTTTAGTGGGGTTTTCTAAGAAAACAGAATAAAACATATTTCAATCCTTAGGGAAAATCCGCCAAAATATGGTTAATAACAACCTGCCAAACGGTTTTTAAAGCATATGTGTGAAAGAGCAGTACCAAAAAGGATGTCAAGTTTTTTAATGATCCCCAGAGGGACTGATATTAACGTTTATGTCTCTTTTAAATTTTACCATATAGTGCTTAGCAGAGTAATAAATGTAGTTTATGCAAGTGGCACCATAGTGTGCAAGCGCAGGGCCCCCGAGCAGATCTGTGGGCTGAACCGCATCTAGAGTTGCTCTTCCCAACATTCCTGAGATAAGGAAAACACTTTCCCCACCGCAAACAAAGGAGCCATAAACCAACAGTGTTTTCTTCCAGTTTCAGCACCCAAACTTTATGATTTTTACAATTTGAAATAAGTGATGAGTAAATCAATTGCAATGCATTTCAATGGCTAAAATCTATTTAGACCCAACATGTTCATAGTCAGTGGTCAGAAAAAAATAAACATGTAATGTTCTGCTGTAACAGCCCCAATCATCAGCCGTCCTCCAGTATGCTTGTCATCAAGTGTTTGCCTTAAAACAATGGACCCCCACGGTTCAGAATTTCTAAGTTATTTATGGGAAATTTGCAGACTTTTTTGTAAATGATGTCTAACATATTCAAAAGAAAATGCAGCTTGGGAAGCTGAAGCACCAAGGTGCATTGCTACTTGACCATGCAATTGGCTGGGGTTTAATAAGCAGCCAATTCAGGATAAGAAAGACTGTAAATGTAAGCTTCTGTTGTAGTGCTAACATGATTTCCACAATGTGTATTAATGCATATTGTGGTATATTTGGTTAGAACTGTTAAAAACTATTAAAAAGGTAGTTACAAGCATTTTTAGATGGGGTCTTAAGTATTTGCTGATTTTAGCTAATCACGGTCACTAACCGAATACGGGGGGCCCACTGTAAATGTAGTTCTGTAGTTGTGCAATCATTTCCACTTATTTACAATTAATCCACTGTAGAATGGAAAAATAAAAATCCTAATAACACCATGAGTTTATTGCTGAAACCTTACGTGTTTTGTCAACGCAGACAAACAAAACTCCTCTTTGTATTGGCAGTAGTCACTCTGAGTGGGATATCCTTTTCAATACATTTGATTAGCAGTGCCTCACTTTTTGTCCAGACGATTTTTACATTGTTATTTAAAATCACCTCTCTAAATTAACCTCCTCTCTAAAATCACCTCTCTAAATTCATTATATATCAGAGATCTGATTGGTCCATATGTTCCTAACAGAGCACTTTGCTCTCAGACTGCAGGTTTAGGGGTGTTTTCCAGGATTTCTAAAAGTAGAATGGGAGGCAGATCTTTTAGCTATCAGGCTCCTCTCCTGTGGAACCAGCTCCCAGTTTTAGTCCTTGAGGCAGACACTCTGTTTACTTTAAAGACCTGACTTAAAAATGTCCTTTTTGATAAAGCTTTTAGTTAAACGGCTGGGTTATCCTGAGCTATCTCTGTAGTTATGCTGCTATAGGCTTAGAATCCTGGGGGAAAGACTGACCACTTTTCTTTACTCTGCTACTTTCTTCTTCTACTACTCTCCAGTTGCATTATTTGCTGTTATTTCAACAATAGACTTTGTTTTCTCTTAGCTGATCTGGTGTTCTGCTCAGCTGTGAGGCCTTTTTGGAGGGGGACATCAACCGGGATGATGCTCCCAGTAACTGAACCTTCTCCCTCTCCTGTTACCAACTTTTTACTTTCTTTGACGTAGAAAGTACCCTTACACCAGTTCTTCTGTTCTATTTGAGTCTCTGATCTGTCTTTTCGAACCCCCAGTTGGTCGTGGCAGATGGTTGCTCGTACTGAGCCAGGTTCTGGTTCTGGTTCTGCTGGAGGTTTCTTCCTGTTAAAGGGGAGTTTTTCCTCTCCACTGTTGCTACATGCTTGCTCAGTATGAGGGAAGTCATTCGCACAATGCAGGGAACTGTCTCCCTACATTGCTTGTTCAGCTACATGTTTGTTCAGGAGGAGTGAATGCTGCAAGCTAATGACTCGATGCAATCTGCCAGGTTTCCTTAAATAGAAAACGTTTAAACTGATTGGAATAATGAACTGAAAGATTAATTGCAATGTTTCTATGACTGAAATGACTTTTAAAGTGAGACGACGTGTTGTGAACTGTAAATAAACTGAATTGAATAAAATTAACCTCAGGTGCAAGCGTGTCTGTGAATGATTGTCTTCTCTCTGGGTCTCCGTTACCCTGTGATGGACTGGTGGCATTTCCAGGGTGTATGCTGCTTGCCCTTTGCTGTAGACAGGTGTCAGCGCCCTACGACCTTGCTGGGATAAGTGGATGAAAGGAAAATCACCTCTGCAGAATCGACACTAAAATGGTGAAGGGTGTTTAAGCACCTCTGTGTACCCATGATGCTCATGATTCCCATGAGAGCATCTGAGCATGAGCTCAGACGTGGACACTGTAATACATGCATCTTCTTAACCAGGAGCTGACAGCGCGTTGAAGAGGTACTGAGGCTTTGGAGCGCGTCGCTCCCAAGGGCCCAGTGTCATGCCAAGTACCAGTGCATGCTGCGGGATTTCCTCTCGCCAAAGCGATAGCTTGCTCGTCAGGAAACGGCTACAGCGGATTCATCCTCCAAGACAACATCTAAACCCTCCATGAGAAGTCTTCTATCCAAAACCTCATAAAAAAAAACTCTACAACAATCCCACTATTTGCACAAATGGGTGAGAATTTCAGTTCCATGCGGAGCAGGAGGAACTGTACGTTCAGCACGTGAATTATTCGTATTTTAAATGCAATTGCTAATATTTAAACTAATGAAAATGAATAAAAAAATAAATACCATTGAATATGTTATTTTAAAAATTGAAAGGTAATAATAAATTATGACTGAAATTTTTTTACCCCGTCGGTCAAAATGACGTACAACAAAAATGTCTACCACGACCTCTGCTGTGCATAAATCTCTTCTGGACCAGGAACACAGTGGAATCCATCAGCAGGAGCTGGGGAATGTTTTAAGGGTAGTCTAGGGATGTCAGAGCTGTTAACTCTGTGACTCATCCTCAAGTAAATGGAAGTCTACAGATGAATAGATCAAAAAATGTCAGAAGAATGAATAAAAATGCACTTTAAATTTACTATTATGAATAATTTGGTAAACAGAATCCAAGATAAACTGCTCATTTCTTCTTTTTGGATATTTCTAAGTGTAGAAAATAAATTACGGACTAATCTGCTCTACTAGATGGAGTAATGGGAAAGAGAGACGAAGGTAAATATTCTTTTGTGTTTCAAAACCACTAGTTATGTCGTTGGAGCTATCTTCAGTAACAAGATGCAGACAAAAAAGCTGATACGCATTCAACGTCGTCTATGACTGGAGTAAATATGTCGAAGAGAAGAGTGTGAAGTGTCTGTGCTGCTGGCGTGCTTTAAAGCCAGTTTTATCTAAAATTAGTGACACTTTGATGAGATGAAATGTAGCGGCCCGAGGACACCTGTGAGACAATTAACTCGATTTCAGCAGCATTCAATAATCGCTGACAGTCTGTCAACCTCATTATGTCAATTTGCAGGTTTCTCCTCCAAACTGTACGTTGTGGAATGACCAGGTGCCAAGCTGCTTCTGCTCACCTGTTCCATGGCTTTCCTGTAAAGACTGTCATTAAGAAGCCCATTACTTCTGATTAGCTCTGTTTTGCATAATTAATGAATAGGCAGTTCTGTCCAGATGGCTATTTTGTTGCAAAGACATTACTCAACCTTGTTGAGGTGGACGTCCACACAGAAACAGCTAGTTGGACATTTCTTACTGTAACAGACTTGAAATTGCTTTTGTTTTGGAGTTTGTTTTCTTCTAGTTTAAATTAAATCTTACAGAAATAATTGGAAACTCCTTCTGTTTAAGTTTGCAATTGTCCATATTATCCATGTTTTTCTCCTGCTCAGGTCTGCCAGCTGAGCCAAACTCCCAGCAGTCCACACTTAACCTCAACTCTGTTAACCCCGACTAAGCTCAGTGGCAGTTACTGCTTTATCACCTGCAGAAAGGAGCAAGTTTTCCTCCAATCCATGCTAAAACTAATTAAAGTTGAGGCTGAGGAGGAGGAGGAGGGAGACAGACAACGAGGCCGAGTGAATGATGTTAGGACGGCAGAGATTAACGAGCGAAGGCAGAGCTCTGTCTCTCAGCCACTAATCCCTAATGTCACAGATACGCGGTAAGCAGGGGTCTTTGTCGGTTAAAGACTACCTTCAGATCTACCCTGCTCCTTTGTCTGCTGCCGTGCCTCCTCCTCCCCTTATACCCTCGCTGTACCCCGACTCTTCATACTCGTCGAGTCAGGGATAAACATGGGGGAACTCAATTTTCCAGGCAAGATGAAAGGCTGTGGAGGGTTGAAAGCAGCAGCTCATGCTGCAGAGTTGGCTTGCCATAAGACCAGATGAATGAAGGAGCACATAAGAGAAAAGAGCACGGGCGCAGTATGGAGAGCTTCTATTTTTGACGCTCTCTGTCTTTAAATGTCGTGACGGGACTTCAACAAATTTATTTTGCACGTTGTTAAAAAGTTACACTTGGAGAAGTTGAAAAATGTAAATCACCTGTTCAAAGGGTGGTTATTTCTGAAACGTGAACATTTTCATGATCACAGATATTTTTATTTAGCTTGTTTACAAAGCTTTTGTATTAATTTATGTTAAAAAAAGTTGCATTTTAAGCTAACAATAAAAATAAGTTGTTCTGTATTTTCTTTTTCATTCCAAGTGATAATAAGCTGTCTAACTGATGCCATGTCTACAGCAGTGTTCACACCTTTTAGTGCAGATAATAAGAGCAGGACTGCAGTGGCTTTAAGTAGCTTTAAGGTGTGTTTTACTAACTTCAAGAAATTTTGCTCTCTTCAAATCTGCTACTTTAAAACAATAGCCAAATAAAACAGCTGATTTCGCCGCTTTCTAATGCTTTTAATGGAATTCTGGGAGAAGCCAAGTTGCCTGAGTCTATGGAGTGCCGTTTGTAAAGTTACACAGTCAAAAATTAATAGCAATAAATTGAGTTATTTAGCCTGTTATAAGGGAAAAAAATGGGGGTTTTAATTTTCATGGTCAATTTATAGATGTCACAGTTTCAAACTAAATATTTAAGTAGTTAACTTCAGTGGGGCAAAAAAGTATTTGTCAGCCACCGATTGTGCTAGTTGTCCCATTTAAAAAGATGAGAGAGGTTTGTAATTTTCATCATAGATTCACTTCAACTGTGAGAGAAAGAATGTAAAAATAAATCCAGGAAATCATATTGAATGGTTTTTAAAGAATTTATTTGTATAATGGGGCAGAAAATAAATATTTAGTCAAAAACAAAAGTTCCCCTCAATACTTTGTAATGTTACCTTGGTTGGCAATGACAGAGGTCAGACGTTTCCTGTAGGTCTTTCCCAGGTTTGCACACACTGTAGCTGCTATTTTGGCCCATTCCTCCATGCAGATCTTCTCTCGGACTGATGGAAGAAGACTTTTGTCCAAAATCTCATGATACTTGGCCCCATTCATCCTTTCCTTAATACGGATCAGTCGTCCTGTCCCCTTTACAGAAAAGCAGCTCCAAAGCATAATGTCTCCACCCCCATGCACCACAGTGGGTATGGTGTTCTTGGGATTCAACTTTCAGCATTCTTCCCCCTACAATCACGGCGAGTGGCGTTTATACCAAAGAGTTCCATTTTGGTCTTATCTGACCACATGACACTCTCCAACTCCTGCTCTGGATCATCCAGATGGTCTCTGGCAAACTTTAGACGAGTCTGGAGATGTGCTGGCTAAAGCAGGGGACCATTTCGAGCACTGCAGGATTTAATCCATGAGGATGTAGTGTGTTACTAATACAGTAGTAACCTTTGTTCCTGTGGTCCCAGCTCGTTTCAGGTCATTGACCAGTTCCCCCCCATGTAGTTCTGGGCTGTTTCCTCACCGTTCTCGAGATCATGTACACCGCAAGAGATGAGCTGAGATAGAGGGAGATTGTCAATGATTCATTTTCTGATAATTTCTCCAACAGTTGATCTCTTCTCACCAAGCTTTTTGCCTATTGTAGATTGGCTCATCCCAGTCCTGTGCAGGTGTACAATCCTGTCCCTGGTGCCCTTGGACTGTTCTGTGGTCTTGGTCATGGTGGAGGTTGGAGTCTGACTGTTTGAAGGTGTGGACAGGTGTATTTTATATAGATAACAAGTTCAAACAGGTGCCATTAATACAGGTAATGAGTGAAGGGTAGAAGAGCTTCTTAAAAAGAAGTAAAAGGTCTGTGGGGGTCAGAATTCTTTCTTGTTTCTAGGTGCTAAATACTTATTTTCTGCCCCATTATACAAAAAGATTATTTAAAAATCATACAATGTGATTTCCTGGATGTGTTTTCACATCCTGTCTCTCATGTACCTATGATGAAAATTACAGACCTCTCATCTTTTTAAGTGTGACAGCTTGCACAATCGGTGGCTGCCAAATACTTTTTTCCTCCACTGTATGACTTTGAAAACTGAACCCTAATTGTTTTTCTTTTATGGCAGGCTAAATACATAACCCAATATAATTGCTGTTAGTTTTCGACTGTGTTAGGGTGCCCTTTGACTGTGACAAATAGCACCCTATATGAGTGAAGGCATCAGTCAGCCACGAGCCTTAGCGACGACTGAATACTGTCATTCTGGGACATTTCTGCAGCAGCTGCTGCTGTTATTCTCCTGTTCATGCATGATGGGGAGATGTTTTTAGTGGCAGAGCTGACACACAGCAGAGTGACCAGCCAGTTATTTCTGTCCCGACTTTGAATATAATTCCTCCCACTATTCCAGAGTGCCTCGAGTACTCTGCCAGCTTCTGGATCTGTTTCCTCTGCTGGCTCTCCTGCATTACAGTCAGAGGCCCATCAGATATTGTCAAAGTTTGAATTGGTTTTGTCTACTTGTTAAATCATATCAGGATGACATGCTTCTCTGGTGACACAGCAATTATCTCATTGAAGCAGATCGGTCTACTGGGCTGAGCTGGATCAGCACCAGTAAAGTCAGGCTACAACACAGTCTATCCCATTAAGCAGCACTGACAGCATCCTTTCATCTCTACTGGTTAATTATTTTTAAATGTATGTTTCACATCTGTCAGGAATCTCTTCGACATACTCACATCTCTACCATTAAAGCGCTTCATTAAATAGTTGTGGCCAGATTACCTAATTTTCCCTTTTTGCATAATTTCCTTGATTTTATGATTCGTGATCAGGTCAGGAATAGTTATAACACCACCTGCCTGACTTAAACAAATATCAGCCAGATTATTAAATATATCAACTAGAATTAGTATGGAATATTGAAATGCAAAATATAGAAGTATTTTAATATGAATTCAGAAATTGTTCAACTTTACCATGAACCTGTAAAGCAACTAAATTTTGAGATATTTCAATAATCATGACCAGGTAGATGTGTATGAAAAGTCAGCTACAAGAAACTCAAATGTTGCTGGTATGACGCCTTTAGACACTGAAAACAAAGGTTCTTAATTATCAGGTCTGGGATTGGCATAAACTGCTTGTGTTAGTGTAATTCTAAAATAGATTAAAGTTAAATTCATTTTGGGTGCAGCTAACATTTTGTGTAAAAATGTAAGAAAATGAAGAAATAGAAAATAGAAAACTGCACCCAGATGACGGTTTTATGGGTCTTCAAGAACTTCAAGCTGGGAGGTTCTGTTGTGGAGAGGCTTCAGGACCATCTCCTTCTGCAGGGTCATAAATCATGTACAGAGCTGCATCAACAGTGGCAATCCCACCCGACAGCATGATGCTGCCATCACCACCCAATTCAAACTGGGATCAGAGTCAGGCTTTGATAAAGAAGTTCACATCCAGCATGTCAGAGAAAATTCTAGAAGTTACAAATTTGAGTACTGCACATGTTTGGTGTATTTGCCAATTTTACTGCAGTCTAACATCAAAAAAAAGAATTGAAAGGGAAAACGTTGCAAAATCTTCCACGAAATCCGTCACCTTTCTCAAACCTGGAGAGAACCTAAATCCGACCAAAAGAAAACCAGGAGGTACTGGTAACTGACATTAGCAAATGACTGGTAAAGTTGGTGGATTTAAAGGTACAGCTTCAGATCCCTGATAGCCAAACTGTACCTGGCATCGTCCTGGTGTCCCAGTTAAACAAGTTGTGGTGAAGATATTATTAGTCCGATGCAAAGAACTTCTGGAGGAAGCCTTTGAAGGGAATGCTGGTGACTATCAGCGAGGAGGTAGAGGGGGAAGTTTTCCCAAGTGGAAGTGGAGTGCCAGGGGTTGTTTCTCTGGTGAGACTATGGAGCGAAGAAGAGGAAGGCCATCCAGAGTACCAACCAACCTGCAGCGAGAAACTGGGAACTGTTCAAACGCAGCAAGATTGCTTGGAGGAGGGCGTACCGAGATCTGAATAAGAAATGCTTAGATCTGGGTTACCACTAGGGGTGTAAAGGTACGCCAAAAATAACAGTTTGGTACATAGCTTGGTTTCAATTTCACGGTTTGGTTCATTTTTGGTACACTTAACAAAGTGAAAACAAAAAATTGCGAGATGACATTTAAAATCAAACTATACTTGCAGTAAATTTCCCAACAAAGTGTTCTCAGATAACATAAAAATGTAAACATAAATAAATAAATAACAGTTACACATCACTACTTTGGCTTTCTGCCAAAGTCAAGACACTGGGATATGAAATTAATATTTTGGACTGCCCTACTGTCTGTGTCAACAGTGGTAACAAGTTAACGAGGTTAAGCTGTTACCTGAGCCAGCTGACAGGATGTTGTATGAGTTTTACAGGTGAGGTGGAAGGCATTTATCAAAGCGCATTGCTAGTCTAACGGTTAAATCACAGTTGTAGAGTTCTTTTTTTTACCACATTCATATGATGACCACATTTATATTTGAAGATCCTTGAGTAACATTGAGTTTCAACAACATTTTATTTCTCTGTGGTATAAATAAAGGATTTCTGAATCGAGTTGTGTCACAGCTAAAACATGAAACATGGCAAAATAGGACAAATCTGTGTTGCATCAAAGTCTCCATTCAGGGTCCACCACAGACTTGAGCAGCAGCGAGAGGGCTGATCCTGAAGTATCGATTGTGTCAATAACAAAGCTTCAAGCTGCACTTTGCAGAAACTGTCTGCTGTCTCATGTTTGACTTCAGATAATGGCTTCATCAGGCTCATCCAGGGGTAGGCGGCATTGAATCTGAAGCACTTTACTGACTCACGGCACTGTCCAGCTTTTAGTTGGACCTTAGATCTCCTGGTTACAGCCTATCTAATGCGACTCAGAAGAAACAAACACTCAGGAAAAATGAATTATAAACAGGGAGAATTGATCAGTGAAATAACTTAAAATTTTAATGACATTTTAGTAGAAAACTCTATAGTCAAACCCAATGTGAAAGAAAGGTCTTATAATGCATACATGAATTATCTCCCTGCTCTTTGTGAGAAATGGTTCGTGTTTGAGATTTAAAACCAGCAACATTTGACTCGTCTAAGAGAGCAGCTGTAAGATTAAATGGGAGCTGAATGGATAACAAGCTGTCAGGGCAGTCTGAAGCTCATCTCAGTGAAGACCGCCAAGTAAATCCAGCATTCCTGCTCACAAATGACTGAAAGCCTAATTAAAAAATAAATGAATCGAACGCCTGAAAACGTCCAGCTGCGAAGCAAAAATGAGTGAAACTACCCAACACTTGTTTTCTTGGTAACATAACATCAGACAGACAGGACTTCGTTACTGGAACTTGAATAGAGGCATTTTATTAGTAAAATATATATTAGGTGCAGAGGAGATAGAAGTATGGTACCTATCTCCAGTGGTGATTGGGCAAGACGTGTGGTACACTCTGGGCAGTTTATCACAGGGCAACACAGAGACACACAGGACAGACAACCATGAACACACACTCATACCTAAGTGCAATTTAGAGAGACCAGTCAACTTAACTGGTCATTTTTTTGGACTGTGAGAGGATAAAAGAAAGACCCTAGGCCGGGGTACGAACTCAAAGCCTTCTTGATGCAGGGCAGCAGGGCAGCAGGGCAGCAGTGCTAACAACTACACCAGCTTTTATTAATCATCTTCTCTATAATTTTGTCTTTAATTCTATTTCAGATTCAGTTCAGTTTTTTTCTTTTTCAAAAGTACTAACTAAAGAGTATTTAAGGTCTCATTACTGTTGTCTGTAGACCTGGCTCACTGCTGCCTTCAGAATGCATGAAGCAATCTCTGTGCCTCTGATCCATATTCACTGGTAATTTGATGTTTCTTATTGATTTACGTTTTGGTTAATCAATGCAAAGGTCATGGCAGGACATAAAGTCATACAAGGGAGTAGATAAGGTGACTGTCCAGATTATTTTTATCCAGCCACTCCAATGAAAAAAAAAACATTTCAGATTATTTCAGAAACTACTTCTTGCTTTCCACTTCAGGACATGGATGGGAGGAAGTTGTGCGTCCTCTCAGACTATTTATCAATACTGATTTCTGGTTGGAGCTTGGGAACATTTTCAGTTGGGTAAAACCAATTCTCTGCAGCAATGGCAAGGCAACTTTATTTGTATAGCACGCTTTCAACAACAAGGCAATTCAAGGTGCTTAACATCATTAGGGGATCAAATAAAATAAAAGCAGCAAGAAAAGCATAAAATACAGCATTAGAAACACACAGGGCCGCTGCTAGGCTTTTGGAGGCCCTCCAAACACGAACACAGACAAAACACAGACACAGTTCCTACCTAACCGGTTGCTATTTATTTTCAAATTAGCATTAAATAAACATATGAACACGAACATTTAGATATTAAGTAATATACAGCATAAAACAAAAACAAAATAAACTGCAACAACAGCAGTAATATATAAAATATATATATAAGTAATATACAAGAAAACCATTAGGCCTTGACATAGGGTGGCAAAAAAGGAGGACATTTTTCAAGACTCAACAAATCTAGGATTAAAACTTATTGTTGCACTTACATCACTGTAATACAGAGAATTAGGAACTACTGGACCAGTTCTCGGTTCGGAGGAGTGGTAGTGAAATTAAAATCAGAGATCAGAGTCAGGATCGTCACATTAATTTAAAAATCCTGCTCAGTAAATTATCAGCCGGCAATTTACTGAACATATAAACACATAACATACAGTTCACATTCATGCAAAAACTTGAGTTTGTTACTCACGACACCTTTCTTTGTAACCTTCAGGTTAAACTTGTTTCTGTTCTTTCAACCAAATTATTGTTTAAAAAAAACTGGCCTGCATGACAGACCATGCAGAAAAGTTTGTTAAACTCAAATACATTTAAATAAAATTGTCAAACAAAAGAAGAAAAATAAAATCTCTAACACTGGTCAACTTAACGAGGCGGCAGCTTTCATGTCTGCCGTTAAACTTCACAAACAAAAACAGCTGATTGACGCCAAATACAGGCTTATAATGTCAGGAAAATCAAACACAAGGGGTTTAACACAGATATATTCAGTAAAGTCAAGTTATTTACTCAAGTAATCAAGTCTTTTCCTGTTTTACAGACGGAGTTTGAGGCTTAAAGGAACAGGGGGCAGGATTTGTACATAAAATAAACATCCATGTCCAGTTTTTTAATGCTGTTGGGTGATGAAGCGTTATAAACCAAAAAGAATGAGCCCACCCACGTATCGCTCCATTTTCTTAAGCTGGCTGTGTGCTGCAAAATGTGCTGCAGTTCGGGGCCCGAATTTCCCGCACTGTCCTACGGATGTGTCAATTGACACGGCTTACGCGTTCTCGACAGCTTTAAAAGAGGAAGAAAAATGGTCGCAGACTTCTGTTGATTTAATTGTGAGAATGGATTCTTCTCTTCTGCAACTGGGAAACGACAAAGGACGACTCCCAGCCCACTAAAAAGTGGCACTAAGAAAAAGAAGTTTGTCACTTTGAAGAGGTATGTTTTTTTTGTGAAGCGTTTGTGCGCGCTCCCGTGCGGCTGGCTGCAGTTACTTGCAGCGCCGGCCGCGTCGCTCGTGAGTTTTGTTTCTTCATTCTGCCCCATGCTCCTTTAATTGGCTTGTAAACTCGTCACATACATTTCTAAAAATAGGCTATAACTAAAAGAAATCTCACCAAAACCATCCTAGGTTAGATGTTTAAAGTCCTGGCGGTACCAGAGGATCAATGGTGACTGGATAAGTTTTGCTTTTAACCGCAGAAGTCAAGTTTAAACTCCGTGTTTAGCTTTAGCTTTAAACCGCGTCTCCTCCTGTTTGTCTCTCACCCACCTGCTGCTGCGGGGGGGGGGGGTGTTTAAGACTATCATCTCTTACACAGTTCTAAAACAAACAATTAACCATATGAACTGTCGGAAATATTTGCATTTATCTATGCCTACTTATTGTAATTTCCTGTAGCTATTGTTATTATTTGTGAACCCGTTTATACATGAGGGTGATGTGGGTTACATCCTAGACAGCCTATAAAAACATAAACTTACCACCAAAAGATGCACGGTCGTCATCGCTTTGTTTTTTCTTCTTTCTTTTTTCAGCTCCAGATTCGTGTTGTCTCTTCTTACCTGACATCATTAGCCATATAACAACAGAGTGGCCTGGGATGCGGAACGTTTTGAGGGCTGTACCATTAGGGTCATGGAGGCGGAGGGGGCTATTTATACAAATTAGATAAAAACATTTAATTTGCCCGAATTGTGACACAATTAAGAAAAAACAACGGTGGGCCTGTTATAACTAATTTATGAATTATATGCAATAGGCTAATGTAATAAGTTTCATGACATTTCTTTGGAAACCCTTTTTGGAGGCCCCTGCCAGGTACTTGGGGCCCTACGCGCTCTGCGTACTTTGCGTATGGACAGCGGCGGCCCTGGAAACACATAACATATGGTACAATAATACATCTGACATTCCAGCTATTATTAATCAGTTACTCAAAGGCAGCTCTAAACGGATGGGTTTTTAGCTTTGATTGAAAGGAAATCAGTGTTTCAGCAGCTTTACAGTGGTCTGGAAGTTTGTTCCAGATAAGGGGTAGACCAGGAGAAAAGGCCGGCACTTTTTTCTTTTGCATTTGTATTAGAGACAGACAGTATTCAAAAGGGATTAACTTACTAATGCCCAAGTAAAACTACAGGACCTCAAAATCTTCCTTCTCTTTAGGAGGCAGTGTGTAGCATACACCTTATGTCTGTAGCAGGTATAAACATCCCCTAATGGTCAGGTCAAAGCTAAACACTTCAGCCCGCTCGGGGCACCGGAGAAAAAATGTCAAAAAGTCTCCAAAACAAAATGTTTGTTCACAAATATTAGTATATTTAAATCTGGATTGATCTTAGCTGCAACCAGCAGGAGAACGTAACCATCCCCAGAGCATAAGGTAAAACTGTGCTTAAAACTCAGGAAGAAGTTTGCCTTTAGCGTCATCAAGGCTACAAGATTTCAAGTTCCAGAGGCAGTGAGAGTTTTCTAAGCGACATATGTTAAACACACACAGTATGAGTGGGAATAACGGAAATGAAGAAACATATTAGGTAGCACATGGATTTATTTTATCCACAGCAGGAGGTTGATAAAGATGCTTTTACATGCAACATTACAGGCAAAACACCTGGGCCCTCATTTATCAGACGTTTGTAGAAACGGTCCTATATTCTATCCTACGAATGAAATTTAGAATGTCCCTACGAACAGTCAAAAGTCTGATTTATTAAATATGTGGTGGCCAGTTTTACGCATGTTAATCCGCAATCATCCGTTGATAAATCCCACATGTGCGTACCTAGGTGCTCGTGGCTGTTGACAGTCTTTTGCACATAGAAACGCCCTCAATAAACCATATTTGGTCACACCACATCCTCTGACACATGCATTAAAGCCTTGCGTTTTTCCCCCAAAAAATGGCAGAGAGAGAGAAAAAATGAATTTCAGTGACACCGAGATCGAGGTGAAACAAAAGTGGGGCAAAAGAAAAAGAGTCATGATGAACAGACTTCTTGAAAAATTGTCACACAAATAGTTTATGCCCTCTGTTATCAGCAGTTCCTCTGCTTCATCACACACACCCCCCCCGGCACTCAGCAGTTATATTCCTGCTGCAGACATAAAAAATGTGGCAAAGAATCGTTTAATTTGTTGTTATTCACTTCTGTGGAAATACTTAACTTCTTTGAACGAATTAAATCAGTTGAATTTGTCCCGAACATTGCTGTTTGGTTCTATCAGCTCAGGGGGAACCAATAAAATAAAAAAAATACTGCCCGGGAGAAAGTGACAGAGGCAGTAAATGCGGTCGGGACAGTGGAGAAGTTCCTGTTGGAAATAAAGGAGCTCCTTGGCAGAAGTGATAAACTGATTAGATAAATATTCCGTCAAAGTAAAACTGTTTCAGTGTTGCGGTTCCCCCATTCTACCGCTAGATGCTGTGCATAGGAACAATTCTATGCACAAGTATAAGATAGTAAGTACCACACTATGCATGTTCCTTCGCACGAAATACGCACAGATCTATGCATAGGTAGGGTTGATAAATGAGGGCCCAGGATTTCCTTTGGTGCTTCTCGTTTTTTCTTAAAATCGCACAACAAAACAAAAAATCACTGTTGTAACTGATGGCTGTGCAGGAACTGCTTAAGTATCTCTCTTTATAATGTAATCTGTATACTAAATAGGAATTAGTCACAGAGAATGGCAAAGATGACACTGTGAATGTTCTTCCGACTGCCATGTGGCATTTGAGGGTTAGCAACCACTTTTCGCTTAAAGCAGAATGTCACTTGTAGCCCTGAGGCTGAGATGGCATTTTAAACCATGACCTTCTCCAATCTGCTGGTCAAGTGGCCAGAATTTGTCACTCTTTTTTGAGCTCCCTGCCTTGCGGTAAGCACCAGGCCATGATTGAGAAAGGTCAGCATGCAAAGCTGCGACAAGAGAAAAGAAAATGACAAATACAAATTGAAATGTCATTATTTGTTTTTAACATTAGTCGATTTTATGTTTCAGTTAACAGTGAAATTGACTGAATGCAGTCCAATAAACATGGTATATACTGTACATTCACCAGCCACTTTCTTAGGTGCATCTTCCTGGTACAGTGGGCCTCTGCCTATTTTAGGGTTTTTCTGTAAAACGTAACTCCAAATTACTCTCGCAAACATCACCCATTAAAGAAAAAATTCCATAGAGCATATCTAAAATGTCCTGAAGAAAATGCAGCTTGTGAAACTGGAATAACTATACACAATGCTACTTGACACGCTATTGGCTGGTGTTAGCAAAGCAGCCAATCCAGGTGTGGCATTCACTTTTGTTTGCTCTTACTGGCTGTCCCCCCAACAGCGGAGATAAGGAAGACTGTAGATTTTAGCTTTTAAGGTAGTGCTAAGAGCAGTGGTCTCCTATCCCGGTCCTCAAGATCTACTGTCCTGCAGGTTTTAGATGCATCCCTGCTGTAAGTGTCGTTGTTTAAGTATTTACAGTGAATTAGTTAATTTAATAAGTTCTGTGAATAAATACATAAATAAATAATTGTATTTCATATTTTGTGAAGTTAAAATGCATTTAGATTTCATTTGGTACAATATTATATAAGATTATCTGTTTAATGGCCATAAAAAGCTCATTACTGAACTCTCATGTGAAGTTTGTGCTGAAGTCACGCGTGAATTGTAAATCTCGCGAGATCCCGCATCGGCGGCAGAAATTACTGAGACTATGAAGCTGAATGAAGTTATATACTGAAGAACTGAACTATAGTTATCTTGAAGGACTTAAGAACCTGTTTTCATTAAAAGCAGCCAATGAGGTATATGTTTTGCTTTGTTTCATCTTTGTTTTTGTTTTTTTTCTTCTTTTTTTTTACGTGTCCTGTTTGGCAGTGTGGAGTTCAGAATTGGTGTCTGAGTACCAAGTAGAAGCCCAACAGATTTACTTTCACAAGCGGAGCAGTACAGCTTTTGCTATAGTACTGCACTTGATATATGTGTGAAAAATCTTTATTATGAATTGCTGGGGGTTTTATTTCCTGATGTTATGGACACGGAGACGGAAAATTAAGGGGAAGAAAGAAAGAAGATGAAGAAGAGAGGTAGGAAACAAAAAGTCATGAGAGAGGGTGAGTTGAAAATACAAGAGAGGAAGGGGAACAAAGAAAACACAGGAAAACATTGAAGTCTGCCTCCATACCCACAGGATGGCAGAGAGAGGGGAAAAAACTAAACTAAACACGAAAAATGAACATTGACAAAACAAACCAAACATCGTGAACTAAGAACTACACAACCACATCACACAAGAATGGATATAAAAATACAACAACAACGTCACAGAAAAACTCATGGTACCGATTAATCAAGCTCTAGTAATGATAACCTCAGCCCAAGAATATATCTGTAAACACCAGATCACCACATCTTTGTTTATTACAGCTTAATGTTGTTTTCTGATTGTATTCCTAATGTTATGCTGTACATTTTTGGTAATATATTTGGTATTTGGTGTATTTTATTTCAAGTTCTTACGGCGTTGTGAAGTGTGTTACACGTTATGCGCAGCGGAATCTTCAGGAGAACATGCTCATGAATAAACGCCTGTTACAAAAAATCAACCTGTGTCTGTGATGTCGTGAAGAGAGTTACAGTAAGAACTCATCCCACAGGTAGACGAGACGACAGCCCTGCTCCATCTGCAGCCAACACATCAGATAAGCAAGTGAACTACTCCTCGTCAACAGCATTAAAGGTTACACCTATTAATCTGTGTCAGAGGTGCATTTCAACCCAAAATTAAAGGGAAGCTCTACCACATATTAAGGTGGTGTGAGGAGGACTGAAAACTGCAAATAAAGACTCAGGTTTAGTGCTGTGCACAAAGGTTTGAGACGAGTGTATGTTCTGGTTAGTGCATATTTAAGCTTTAAATATGGACTTAAGCTCAACATTATTGCAAGCATAACTTTCTGAATACATTTGCCCTGAGTTTCAAATTTAAAGTAAGATAAACAGGAAGAAGGGGCAATTTAGGTAACAGTTGAGCCCATTTCATGATCTCGACTGTTGTTCATTTCATTCATGTTTAACCGTGTCATTATGAAATAACTGTCTGAAAAGGAAAAGGTAATCATTCATTTGCAGTTTAGGTTTTGAATTTATCTTTGCAGACCTTACATTTTTATGTATAAAAGGTTGAGTCAGACTTGCATATCTGTTTAACAGTCAAATCACAGTGATGTTTAGATCCTTATAATATGCCGTAAGGATAAGGTTTATAACTACAAATACTTACTAAGTACTAAATTATCAAAAGATCACATATTATTGTGAGATAATCTGCCTTTGGTACAAATAGACTTAAAATTCAGCTAGAAATCCGTGGGACATTAAACTAAACATGACTGATGCAAGCAAAGAGATTTCCAGCAAAGTTTCCAAGGAACACTCTCAAACTGAACTCTTAAATCCAGACTCAGAAGAAGGTGAAATATTACGTAGAAGTGAGAGAGCTCCAACTTTAACAGAGAAGGGAAAAGAGCTTCAAGCAGAACGTCTGAAGCAAGTCAAACGTCGATACAGAATGATTTATGAAAAATGGAGATACAACGCGAGGTTAAGTAAAGAGATGGTGTCAGGTGAAGCATCTGAAGAAGAATTAAAAGAACTCATTAACAATGTGGGCAACACCTGTGCTGAGGTTAAACTAGTTTATGAAGAGCTATGTCGGCTGCAGGCCCCAGAAACAGATTTAAGGCGCAGAGTTGATACATGTATCTCTCTCTCTGATTTTATTATCCAAAGAGCAGAAAATCAACTGAAAGGAAAAACGCCAAATGAGGAAGATGATGGTTTGCCTGATGTTGGATCAGTCCTAAATTCATCTCGTGGCTTATCAGAAATGCGATCTTTCCTGTCAAAGGGTAGTTCCTCCCACTCAACTGAGCTCTCAGTTAAAGCCAAGGAAGCAGCAGCCCAAGCTGCTGCATCAAAAGAAGTCCTAGCAGTCTTGGAAGAACAAGAAAAAGAAGTCACAGAACTACAAATGCTAGAAGCTGAAGACAAGAAATTATGTGCACAATTTGAGTCTAAAAGCCTAGCAAGACAACAAGTCATGGAAGAAAAACGCATGAAACTGGAGCGCTTAGAAGAGGTAAAGATATTGAATGCATCAAGAGCTAGAGCAAAGGTTTATGACCAAGAAGAAGACAATTTTAAGAGATTTGAGAAACAGCTAAACATGAAGAAACAAAAGAAACATCAGCTCCTTAATCCTACATGTTCTCCATTTGTTCCCCAATCTTTACCAGTTATAACTCAAACGCTCTATACACATGAACAAACATCCATCCCTCAGCCTCAAGGAACTCCTACTCAAGACCTTCAAATTATCACGACGCCACCCCAAGATCCTCTTGTGTGTGCACATTCATCTTTACAGAACAGCTCAGATCTAATTAGTGCGCTGGCAGAAGCTATAAGTGCAAATCGTCTACCAACACCAGAGCCAACAGTATTTACAGGGGATCATTTGAAGTTTAAAGACTGGCAGCTCTCCTTTGTCACATTGATTGACAGAAAACGCATACCAAAAAATTAAAAACTGTACTACCTGAGAATGTACTTGAGTGGCGGAGCAAGGAAAGCTGTGGAAGGATTTTTGTTACTTGGCACAGAAGCAGCTTATGATTCAGCCTGGGAACTGCTAGAAAAACGTTTTGGAGATCCGTTTATTATTGGAAAGGCCTTTAGAGACAAGCTACAAGCATGGCCAAAGGTAAATTCTAAAGATAGCAGAGATTTAAGAGAGTTTGCTGACTTCCTGAAGAGTTGTGAGGCAGCAATACCCCATATCAAGGCTCTAGAGGTTTTGAACGACTGCAACGAAAGTCAAAGGATCCTGCTTAAGCTTCCAGACTGGCTGGTGTCCAGGTGGAATCGTCGAGTAATGACCATCCGACAAGAAAGCTCAGAATACCCCAAATTTAAGGAGCTCGTGCAGTTCCTTTCAGAATAGGCAGATCTTGCTTGTGACCCAATATCCTCTATACAAGCACTCAGAGAAATAGAGAGTGATAAACCAAAGAACCCTCGAAGTCAAACCTTCCAACCAAAGACCATTTCCACAAATACATCCCAAAGAAGCATCCCAGTTTGCAATTTCTGTAAAGGGAGTGGCCATTTTCTTGCTAAATGCAGACAGTTTTGTGAAATGACAGTTCAAGATCGGGTGGAATTTGTTAAAACAGAGAAGCTTTGCTTTGGATGTTTAAAGACAGGTCACCATTCAAAAGGATGTGAAAACAGGCTCTCATGTGAAATGTGTCAGAAGAGTCACCCTACATGTTTGCATAATGAGAAGTTTAAAGAACAGCAGAAACCAATGCCATCAAAATCTGACAGTAATTTGAAGGAGAAACAAATCATCAAAGAAACACAACAATCCGCTACAGCTAACAGAGTCGTAAGAGAGGCTATAGGTATTCAGACTATAATACCAGTCTGGGTTTCTTCTATAACACAGCCTGATCAAGAAGTTTTGGTGTATGCACTTTTAGACACACAGAGCGATACAATATTTATTTTGGATGAAGTTGCTAAAAAACTCAAAACAGTGAAGGAGAATGTGAGTTTGCGTCTCTCTACAATGTCTGCGAAATCCACTCTCATAACAACTCAGAAACTGACCAATCTCCAAGTGAGAGGATATAACTTGGAAAAAAGGATTCCTCTGCCTCCAGCATGTTCTAGATCATTCATCCCAGCAAACAAGTCACACATTCCAACCACAGAAACAACTCTGAGGTGGACTCACTTGGAGCGACTAGCGGACAAGATCCCACCACTTCTGGACTGTGAAGTAGGCCTTTTGATAGGCTACAACTGTCAACAAGCCCTTTTACCAAGGGAGGTTATTTCCAGTGATGAAACCCATCCATATGCTCGACGGACTGATCTGGGCTGGAGCGTTGTGGGGTGTTTTTGCCTGACCATTGATTCTGAGGATGAGATAAGAATAAGCCACAGGGTAATAGTGCGACAAGTAACACCTGTTGGGCAGCCACCAGCCACCCTAAAGATAGAAGTTCATTATGTATGCAAAACTCAAATCAAGGAAAACAGCCTTACATATATAATCCATATCCTAGAGTCAGATTTCATTGAGCAAAGCACAGATGATGTCTCAATGTCACAAGATGATCTTCTCTTTTTGTCTAAAGTAAAGGAAGGCATAAAACAGAGGTCACTATAAGCCTCCACTTCCTTTCAAGTAAGACAAACCTCATCTCCCAGATAACAAACAATGTGCTGTTCACAGACTTCATTCATTGATGAGACGTTTAAGAAAAAATTAGCAGTATTACAATGATTACGTTAATTTTATGAACGATATGATATCCAGAGGGGACGCTGAGAGTCTATCATCCCCACAAGCCTGGAAAAATCTGTGTGGTTTTTGACTGCTCAGCACGTTTCCAAGGAACTTGCTTGAATGATCACCTGTTGACTGGCCCAGATCTTACGAACACACTTATTGGAGTGCTGTGTCGATTTAGAAAGAGTCCAATAGCCATTATGTGTGACGTGGAAAGGATGTTCCATCAGTTCAGTGTTGTGAAGGAACATCAAGATTACCTGAGGTTCCTCTGGTGGGACAAGGGTAACTTAGACTCACAACCCTCAGTCTACAGAATGATGGTACACCTGTTCGGCGCAGCTTCGTCACCTGGCTGCTCCAACTTTGGCCTTAAATATCTGGCATCTCAAGGTCATGGGAGTTTTAGTGAGGAGTCCATCAGTTTAATTCAGAGAGGCTTCTATGTTGATGATGGCCTGACAAGCGTCGACTCTCCTGCAGATGCTATACGTTTAGTGGAGGAAGCCAGAGCATTGTGCAAAACTGGAAACCTTTTCCTGCATAAATTTGTGTGCATCAATGAGGAGGTGATTGCAACAATACCTCCTGAAGAATGTGCTCAAACGAAAAATCCTGACATTACCCTGGGAGAAGCGCACATCGAACGAGCTTTAGGTGTGCAGTGATGTGTTGAAACGGATGAATTCAAATTCAGAGTTACAGTAAAGCAAAACCCATGGACGCGCAGAGGCGTTCTGTCTACTGTTGGATCAGTTTATGATCCGCTTGGGTTTGTAGCCCCATTTATACTACTCTGTAGGCAGATCCTTCAAGAGCTCTGTAAAGACAAAGTAAGCTGGGATGAAGATCTCCCAGAACACCTTCCACAGTGGCAGTCATGGCTCAGAGATTTACCTAACCTGGCAGCACTCAAGATTCCACGAAGCTACAATCCGCCAAACTTTGACAAGGCTACATTGTATGAGCTTCATAGCTTTTCAGATGCAAGTCTCAATGGATATGGTGCTTGTTCATATCTCAGAATAGTAAGCAAAACAGGAAAGATTAGTTGCTCACTTGTAATGGGGAAGGCAAGAGTTACCCCCAACAAAGTGACTACTATTCCAAGACTTGAGTTGTCTTCGGCTGTAATATCTGTCCGCATGGCCGACGTCCTCCGGAAAGAGCTTGAAATTGAAACCATAAAGGAGGTTTTCTGGACTGACTCAAAGGTTGTGCTTGGCTATGTTGACAATGATGCCAAAAGGTTTCACACCTTTGTTGTAAATCGTGTCCAAAGTATACAATCCAGCACAAACCCAGAACAATGGCAACACATCAACTCAGAAAATAACCCTGCTGATTATGCCTCTAGGGGACTGAAGGCAGACCAACTTAAGGATTCTTGCTGGCTAAAAGGACCTGACTTTCTCTGGGTGAAAACTCAACCACAGAATGAAGAAATGGTGGCAGAGGTTCAGTCAACCGATCCTGAACTTCGCAAAATACAGGTTCATGCACTCAAGACAACCACAGTAATGTCATTCAGTGATCGCTTAGCCAAATTTTCTAACTGGTCCAGAGTGGTCAAAGCCATTGCGAGGCTGAAGAAATTTGTCAAAATATTTAAAGGATTCCAATCAAAAACAAATGAGGCAACTTCCCTTGAAGAAAGAAAGGAAGCAGAAATTCACATAATCAGGTCAGTACAAGAGGAGGCCTTTGCAGATGAGATTCAAAAAATTAAATGCCATAAATTCCAGTCCATGTAAAACATCCGGCCATTCTTCCAAAGAAATCGCACATCTCAGCTCTACTCGTCAAGCACCACCGTTTGGGAACAGCAAATCAGGACGATCAGGAGCATCCTAAGTATAATGCCGGACAAATCTGCCAGTAGGTTGGACACTACGACACTAAGGGCGTTCTTATATGAAACAATGGCCATAATCAACAGTCGACCACTAAGTGTTGAGCATCTTAATGATCCTACTGGCCCAGAACCACTCACTCCAAACCACATACTTACTATGAAGTCATCCATCCTTCTTCCTCCACCAGGCCAGTTCTGTAAAGAAGATTTGTATCTGCGAAAGAGATGGAAAAGGGCGCAGTATCTTGCCAATGAATTCTGGCAACGATGGAAATGAGAGTATCTACTAAATCTGCAACAGTGCCAGAAATGGCAAAGACCGTCACGGAACTCACAAGTAGGAGACATTGTCATATTGAAAGATGATGAGGTACAATGCTGTACATTTTTTGTAATATATTTTGTATTTGGTGTATTTTATTTCAAGTTCTTACGGCGTTGTGAAGTGTGTTACACGTTATGCGCAGCGGAATCTTCAGGAGAACATGCTCCTGAATAAACTCCCGTTTCAAAGAATCATCCTGTGTCTGTGATGTCGTGAAGAGAGTTAGACCTGCTCTAAAACACCTGAGTGTCAGCAGCACAGTGGTGGCCATCATGGACAACTGTAACCATCCGCTCCATAACACCTCGATGGGGCAGAGAAGCAGCTGCAGTGAGAGGCTCGATCATCTCACTGGTCTGCAGGACTGAGAGATTTAATAGATCTTTTGTTCCCACTGCCATTAGGATATACAACACCTTGCCTAAGGGAAGGGAATCATCAACCGGACTGCTATCTGTTGCCGATGTCTGTGGTTGGACCAAGTTTTTTTACTATATGTATATACACATATACATTCGTGGCCAAAGGTTTTGATAATTACAAAAATATTGGAAATTGGAAAAGTTGCTGCTTAAGTTTTTATAATAGTAATTTGCATGTATTCCAGAATGTTATGAACAGTGATCAGATAAATTGCATAGTCCTTAGAATGGCAGACTTGACATGTTAAAAGGAGGGTGATGCTTGAAATCATTGTTCTTCCATTGTTAACCATGGTGACCTGCAAAGAAACGCGTGCAGCCATCATTGCGTTGCATAAAAATGGCTTCACAGGCAAGGATATTGTGGCTACTAAAATTGCACCTAAATCAACAACTTAAAGGATAATCAGGAACATCAAGGAAAGAGGTTAAATACTTGTTAAGAAGGCTTCAAGGCGTCCAAGAAACTCCAGCAAGCGCCAGGATTGTCTCCTAAAGAGGATTCAGCTGTGGGATCGGAGTGCCACCAGTGCAGAGCTTGCTCAGGAATGGCAGCAGGCAGGTGTGAGCGGATCTGCACGCACAGTGAGGCAAAGACTTTTGGAAGATGGCCTGGTGTCAAGAAGGGCAGCAAAGAAGCCACTTCTCTCCAAAAAAAACATCAGGGACCGATTGATCTTCTGCAGAAAGTCTGGTGAATGGACTGCTGAGGACTGGGGCAAAGTCATATTCTCAGATGAACCCTCTTTCCGATTGTTTGGGGCATCTGGAAAAAGGCTTGTCCGGAGAAGAAAAGGTGAGTGCTACCATCAGTCTTGTGTCATGCCAACAGTAAAGAATCCTGAGACCATTCATGTGTGGGGTTGCTTCTCATCCAAGGATGTGGGCTCACTTACAATTTTGCCCAAAAACACAGCCATGAATAAAGAATGGTACCAAAACACCCTCCAACAGCAACTTCTTCCAACAATCCAACAACAGTTTGGTGAAGAACAATGCATTTTCCAGCACAATGGAGCACCGTGCCATAAGGCAAAAGTGACAACTAAGTGGCTCGGGGACCAAAACGTTGAAATTTTGGGTCTATGGTCTGGAAACTCCCCAGATCTTAATCCCACTGAGAACTTGTGGTCAGTCCTCAAGAGGCGGGTGGACAAACAAAAACCCACTAATTCTGACAAACTCCAAGAAGTGATTATGAAAGAATGGGTTACTATCAGTCAGGATTTGGCCCAGAAGTTGATTGAGAGCATGCCCAGTTGAATTGCAGAGGTCCTGAAAAAGAAGGGCCAACACTGCAAATACTGACTCTTTGCATAAATGTCATGTAATTGTCAATAAAAGCCTTTGAAACGTATAAAGTGCTTGTAATTATATTTCCGTACATCACAGAAACTACTGAAACAAAGATCTAAAAGTAGTTTTGCAGCAAACTTTGTGAAAACTAATATTTGTGTCATTCTCAAAACTTTTGGCCACGACTGTATATATATATATACATATATATGCTTCCAATTGGTAAAATCATTAGACTGCATTGCAAAATTTCCACAGTTATGCCGATGATACACAACTATTTTCATCCATATATCCTGATGAATCCAGTCAGTTGGGTAGATTACATTAATGTCTGGAAGCTATAAAAACCTGTATGACTCTAAACTTTCTGCTTTTAAATTCTAACATGACAGAAGTTGCCGTCTTTGCACCAGAAGCTCTAAAAATCACTTCATCTGGATGGTATTAAATTGGCCCCCAGTAATAAGGTAAAGAACCTCTGTGGTATTTTTGACCAAGACTTGACATTTAAATCCCATATTAAACAGGTTTCTAGGATTTCCTTCTTTCACCTCCACAATATTGCTCAAATTAAAAACATCCTGTCCAGGAGTGGTGCTGAAAAACTAGTCCATGCATTTGTTACCTCAAGGCTGGACTACTGTAATTCTTTACTATCAGGAAGTCCACAAAATGTAATTAAAAGCCTTCAGTTGATCCAAAATGCTGCAGCAAGAGTTCTGATGAATTTTAAAAAGAGAGATCACATTTCTCCTGTTTTAGCTTCTCTTCTTTGGCTCCCTGTTAAATTCAGAATAGAGCTACTTTCTAATCTAATTTGCATTATTTGCAGTCATCTCAAATGTTAACTTTATGTTTTCTGTCAGTGTTTTTCTCTCCATAGAAGCTACACCTGATCTTCTGCTAAGCTGTGATTCCTTGTTAAAGGCATACTCTGCAACTTTTACACCTTAATATAATCTTTTTTTCAAAAGTTATGGTGGCATTTTATAATCTGTTATGTTCATTTGTAGAGTTATCACCACCTTACAGGGGTCCTTGGCTTTTTTCTGCACTATAGAACTTTTGAGCGGCGGCTCGCCGCCAGAAGTGTTGTGCTTTGTGGCAGAGTCATACAGCCTCGCTGTTTAGACTGTAGAGATGCTGATCCACCAAAGAGACAGAGAAATCCCACATCAGAAGAAGCTAGAAAAAGAAAAAGAGAACGTGATAGAGAGAGAGAGCAAAGACCAGAGTAAATATTGGGCCGTCTTTTCCTCGTTGGAGAGTTCTTTTGGAACGAACGTCATGTACTACGGACGCTGAGTTAGCCGTGCTGCTAATGGATAGGTAAGTAATCAATGATTTCACCGGGGTTGTAGTGTTTGGTCTGGCATGATGTTGTTATACAGTCCTGAGAAAGCTATTTATTCAATGTGTGGAGGTGGATGAACATAGTTTGCACGGTATGCCTTACAGTAGTAATGTGAACTACACAACCGAGTCGATCTCCGTTAGCCATCTAGAGGCTAATGTGATGCTAACGTGTTAGACTCGGTTCTGTAGATAAAGCTGCAAACTCCGGTGTAGTCGCTGTATTTCAGTATATAAGTCAAACTTTTTTCTTTTGGTTTTGTCAAGCTAGTGTTTATATTTTTGTCGTTTGATTTTTTTTCCTAAAAACACCTAAAGATGTAGGCTGATTCTCGTGTCGGGAGGCGTTTGCTACGTGGCGCTTCGCCGTTCTCTGTATCTAATCCCACTCTTTTTCCAAATCCCCCACAAACTGAATACCTAGCTGTGAGATCTTTACTCTAAATTATCCAGATTGTTACAGTTGTATTCCGAACTGAAGCGGCGCTTGTTTGTTGTTTGGGCAAGCGATTTTGAAAGCAGCCACTGAAACATGCCTCTTGTGAGCGACAGAGAGATTTGATTTTATGACAGTGATGTTGCGCGGCAAGCCTGAAGAGGGCGACAGAGAGCAAATATCATGAAAGTTGCAAAGTATGGCTTTAAAGGGGGGCATCTGCTGGGATGATGCTCCCAGTAACTGAACCTACTCCCTCTCCTGTTATCACTCTGCTGCTGTTTCTCAGTGTTTTTCTTTCCATAGAAGCTACACCTGGTCTGGTATCCTTCTTGGTTTCTAGGGGTGGCTGAAGTCCACTGTAGTGCTTCCTACTTTGAAAATGGAGTCCATATGTTTGTCCTTCTGCTTTTGTTCAGATAGAAGTTGATAAAGGAAGAACTTTAAGCATGCTATGGCTGTCTCCCTCCTAGCACGCCTGCTTTTATTTTGTAGGATTGTCGGTCTACCACAGTCTGTATTTATGCGAATGTCATTGAAAACTTTGACAAGGACAGTCTCATTGCTGTGGTGAGCACAGTAACCCGACTAAAAAATATCAAAGCGGTTTGTCATTGTTATAAAGCTATTTAACTGCTGAAACACAGCTTTTTCAATAATTTTACTGATGAATGGAAGATTAGAGATTGGCCTGCATTAACGTGTTGTCCAGATTATTCTTTTTTAGCAGTGGTTCAATAACTGCTGTTTTTAAAGCCTAAGGGAAGAGACCTGACAGGAGGGGTGAGTTCACTATTTGAACAAGATCAGACACAATGACAGGGAAAACTTTCTTACGGAAAGCTGTGGGTAGGATATCAAGCCAGCAAGAGGAGGAAGTTAATGGGTTAATGATTTCTCCTAGGTTTTTTTGGTTTAATTCATGGAATTCTGACATTTTCTCTACATTGCTGTTAATTGGGTAAAACATTGGTAGTTGGTCCAGTGCCGCGTTACAGACCGACCATCTAATTGGTAGAATCTTTTCAGTGAAAAAGCTGGCAAATTAATTGCAGGCCTTGGTAGAGTTTAGTTCAGGGGCTACTGTCACTGGAGGACACAGTTGCAAATAGAGTCCGTGCATTATTAATGTTTCTGTTGATGATTTCAGAAAAGAACGATTCCCTACCTTCTTTTAAAGTTAACTGAAATCTGATCAGTCTCTCTTTGTAGAGCTCACAGTGAACCTGGAGTCTAGATTTCCGCCATTTTCTCTCAGCTCGTCGACTCTCCCTTTTTTCACTACATACCAGTGGATCGCTTGTCCAAGGAGACTTCTTTCAAAGAACAAAGCGATGTCTGGATGAAGGTGAACAGCCACAGGTGGAGGGAAAGCCAGGCAGAAATGGATTCAAAGAAGCTCAGGAGCAGAGTGCTAAAGGAGAGCTGTCGCCGGGTGGAGGAGAATGGATAAAACAGCCCAGGTGAGAACGGATCACACAAACTCCCCTGTGGATCCACATCTTAATCAGGTCCATGCACTGAGTGGAGACGGCCGGCTGGAAGAATGCCGATGTGGAAGGGAGGTGAGTGAAAATCTGACCAGACCGCTGCAGCACGAGCAATGAGTTGTTGTTGCAAAACAACTTTAACCAAACGTATTTTTAGATTCTTGATTTAAGTTGTCTTCTCAAAACTTAAAAACTTAGAAAACGTTTTAGAATAAAGGGGTTGGGAGGTTCGAGTGTGCACACTGTTCCTCTGTGTTGATCGATATGCTGTATTAAATCCTGATAAAGCCTGAATGGCATCAGTCTCATCCTTGTTAATGACATGTTTTTTCCACAGTAGAGTCTCAAATATTCGTGGATGTCATCAATACGCAGGCAGCTGTGGTCCCTAAACCCCTAAAGGTTCCATTTTACCTGGATGGACCCCCCTTTAATGTCTTATGGCATCGAATCAACAAGGTGTCAGAAACATTTTAGTTCATACTGACGTGTTAGCATCATCAAATAGATGTGGATTTGTTGGCTGCACATCCATGATGTGTATTTTCTGTTCCATCACATCCCAAAGGGGCTTTACAGCAGTGTTCCCCAACCTTTTTTTTGCCATGGACCTGTTTAATATCAGACAATTTTTTTCATTGACCGCCCTGTAAGGTGCGGCAGATAAATGCAACACAATAAAAAGATAAGACCAACATTAAAAAAAATTAATATTATGTACAATAATAAACAGAAATTCAATGTGTACTTGTAACTTTATGAGCGTTTCCATAACATTGCGCCAACAACATAACATGATCAACATCCTCTCTACCCCCTAACGCTCTCTGGTTGCTATAGTAAAATTTGAACTAGGGCTGTCAAACGATTAAAAATTTGAGTCTAATTAAACACAAGGTAGCTGTGAATTAATCACAATTAATCACGATTAATTACCATTCCTAAAAAAAATGTAAAATTTTCGGTGTAAAAAGGACAAAGCCGAAAGTATTGGACAACCCTGAGCATCCTCTTCATGGGACTATCCTACAACAACAGAGTGTCTTCAGTCAGAGGCTTCTTCAGTTTTGCTGCAACACAGACTGCTGCAGGAGATCCTTCCTGCCCACAGCCATCAGGATGTACAACAACTCCTTGAAGAATTAAATAGTATGAGCTACAACAACACTTAATTTCCATCTGGGATCAATAAAGTATTTTTGAAGTGAATTTTTTTTAACAATAGAGGGGTTATTTGTTTATCAACACTGCAATGTATCATGTGACGGGGCAAGCATCTTGACATGCATCAAGAGTGAGTTATACCTGGTGCCCTCACTCTAATCTATAGATGTAACGGAGTTTCATTTTTCAAAATAAAACATTGTTTGGACACGGATAATAAATAAAACTGAAATGCTGTTAGTTAATTACGCTTTCTGTTCGGCACAGTACCAAATTAACTATGGACCTCTCTGGGGCCCGGGTGTTGGGGACCTCTGCTCTACAGGACTGAGATCTGGTGACACTGGAAACCGTTCGAGAACAATGAACTCATTGTCATATTCAAGAAACCAGTATAAAATGATTTAAAGTTGGGACATGGAGCGTTATCCTGTTAGATTTAATCACCAGAAGATGGGTCCTCACTGATGATATAAGGCATGGACATGGTCAGCAACAATAATATAGGGTGTGATGTTTAAACTTTCTTTAGTTGGTACAAGTGAACCCAAAGTGTTCTAAGAAAATATCCCCCACATCATTATACAGTAGTATCACCACCAGTGTGAACCATTGACACAAGCCTGGATTGATCCATGCTTTGTTTGCACCAAATTCTGACCTTACCATCTAAATGTTGCCAGAACAAACGGACCTAGCAAATCTGTTTTTGTCCAATCTTTAAATAACCTTTGGGAATTCTAGATTTGTCTTTCTACTCTTAGCTGACAGGAGTAACACATGGCATTATCTTCTTCTGCTGTAGTCCATCTCCTTCAGGTTTGTTGTGCATTCAGAAGCCGTATTCTTCATACGTTGTTTGGCATTGAGTAGTTATTTAAGCAGAGTTTATTGTATTTTCTGTTCTGTTTTGGTGTCACGTTTTAAAGTTGCACTGCGGAAACATTGCACTGAGTTCTGCACATAAACATTCTGCATGTGTTCAGGTAGAAAACCGCTGGATTCGTGCATAGCGAACCGTATTCCTATTCCAAAAAATAGGAATACAAATACATGTAGTGTTACACCCCTAGTGAATGCTAACACTGTGGCTGGTGACTTATAAGACTTATAAGAGGTGTGATGTGTTTTTACTTCTTGATATGCATACAGTATGTACAGTTTCCTCTTTAAGCACAAAAGAGCACTTTGTCATCTCTCCGATTTTAAGTTTGGTCCATAGATGAACTGATTGGATAACTTCCAACAACAACAACAATCAGAATAAGTAACTAATTGAAATAATTTGAAGAAAAAAAAGTTTGATCAAATCTCCATTGCTATCTGTCAACAACAGGTTACAAGTCATCGATATGACAAAAAAAAAAGATGAGCAGTTTTGGACTACTCATTATTTCTATCCAATGAAATTAGATGAAAACAATGTGGTGCTCTGTGATTGGTCTATATGAGCTTCATAGAAACAGAAAAAAAACAGGAGGTCCCCACAAACAGACTCAGAGGGGGCAAATTAAATTGCTTTGGTTTCCCACAAACCCTCTGCTTCCCTGCGAGCCTCGGATCAAATTCAAAGATAAACACAACAGCCCTTATTAGATTACTCTTTCATTTTATCACACTCATAGAACCACCCCCGAGGCTCTTTATTCTCTGATCTCATAGGTTGTGTGACAAGAGGGATTAGGGTCAGAGCAAGAAAACACCAAGCACAACTGTTCTACACTGTCGTACTGTCAGTAGATGAGGAGCATCAGCTCTACTGGGCAAAACGTTTTTAAATCAAGTCAATGAAAATGGTTACAAATGTTTTTAAGACTGTTAAACTAACATCATAAAATCATTAACATACCAGTGCTTGGCTGTTATATTAAATATAGATTATACTGATATTCCTCAGGGTCACCTGTTGGTGTGAGATCTGAGGTCGGTTGAGATGGACACATTATAGTTTGCTCATGTTAATATGCACACATACATCAGTCTCAAGTATATATTACATACATGTATATAATTATGCATTTTTGAGTGCATTGTTGAGTGTTCAGTTTGTAATCTGAAACCCAGCTGACTGCAACTAGTTGTTAACTGTTGCAATCCCTCATACTGAGCAAGCATGTGGTAGCAGTGGAAAGGAAAATTCCCTTTTAACAAGAAGAAACCTCCAGCAGAAGCAGAACGTGGCTCAATTTTAACGGCATGTGCTACAACCGACTCCATCAAAGCAAATGTTTTCTCCACCACCATTCAACAACCATCACCCGTGTCAGAATATTGTCTTTGGAAAAAGCGGGGTAAAGTTCAGACGGGGGAATTAAATACCGGTACAAAAATCTTTCTCTAGCCATCCAGACAACATTTCACCACAGCCATTGGTGTTAGAATATAAAAAAATGTACGTACTATTAAAAAAAGATAACAATCTAAATATTTATTTTAGATGGATACCATGGCATAAAACTGCAGTGGACTCCCTCTTCATTGTTCAGTATTTGTAGATTTACCCATTCGCAGACTTTTCTGTAGCTCTTGACTCCAAATTATTTAGGGACAATTTGTTAATGTGCAGATTTTTTTCGGAGAGCAAATTTAAAATATTCAAAAGAAAACGCAGCTTCAGAAGCTTAAATATCTTGCAATAATTCTACTTGACATGCCATTAGCTGGAAATTGTAAAGCAGCCAATCCAGGAGCGCCATTTATTTTAGAAAATGATAATTGGTGTACCTCCAAGAGCGAAACATTTAGACCACTTTTGTTTGTGGTTTTGTGTCGTCCACCAGGCCCTTACACTCAATTCTTAAATCAGAACTCACATTTTAATTTGATTTAGTATTAATTACTGATAAGGTCATTATAGTGGGACTTTACAAAAAAAAAAATCAGGGACCCATGCTTAGACTTAGGCTTAGACTGCTCTAGGACAGACTGACCACTTTACCTCAAGCTACTTTCTTTTTCTATACTACTATCTAATTTGCATTATTTGCTGTCATCTCAAATGTTAACTTTATGTTTTCTCTCAGTGTTTTTCTCTCCACAGAAGCTACACCAGCATTTTCCTCAGCTGTGATGCCTTGTTAAAGGGAGGCATTGGCTGGGATGATGCTCCCAGTAACTGAACGTTCTCCCTCTCGTGTTATCACTCTGCTACTTCTCTCTTCTACTACTCCCAAGTTGTATTGTAATTCAAATTTTTATTTATTTTTTGCTGTTATTTTGACTGTTAACTTTGTTTTTTCTCCGTGTTTTTCTCACCATAGAAGCGACACCTGGTCTGGTATCCTGCTTAGCTACAATGCCCTGTTGGGTGGGGGCATTGACTGGGATGATGTTCCCAGTAACTGAGCATCCCAAGTGTCCCGTTATCAACTTTTTTACTTCCTTTAACATAGAAAGTACTCTTACATCAGTTCTTCTATTCTTTCTGTGTCTCTGCTCTGTCTTCTCAAACCCTCAGACGTTCGTGACAGATGGCCCCTCATACTTAATCAGGTTCTGTTGGAGATTTCTTCCTGTTAAAGGGGAGTTTTTCCTCTCTACTCTCACTACATGCTTGCTCAGTATGAGGGATTGCTGTGGTTGGAGTCTGCATAAATGAGGCAAAATCTCAAGTCAATGACTCGATGCCATGGGTTGGGATTCCTTAAATAGCAAACTTTTACACTGATTGGAATGTTTGTTGTGAATCGTCGCTATATCAATAAACTGAATTGAATTGAAAGGAAATAGAAAGTTATAGGCATTTTTAGAGGGGGTTATAAAGTATTTGCAAACTCTTGCTTTTTACGGGTGGCTGAGGTCCACTGTAGTGCTTCCTACTTTGAAAATGGAGTCTATATGTTTGTCCTTCTGCTTTTGTTCAGGTAGAAGTTGATAAAGAAAGAACTTTAAGCATGCTATGTCTGTCTCCCTCCTAGCATGCCTGCTTTTATTTTGTTGGATACATAACAGTAAGAGTCATCATAAAAGTTAGCTAAGCAGGTTGTCTTTCTGTTTCGATTTAAATTTTACTTCAATAGTCTTCACATGCTTAAAAAAGCCATAGTATAATATGGCATAGAAAGGCAGAACAGAGCTGTGCCAATCTGCTTGCTAGTGCTAGAAAAAGCACTGGGCAGACATTCAACCAGCTGTCTGACCAGAAGAGATCTTGAGTTATTTTAAATAGGTTATGTTTCACTGTAAGGTCAAGGCTGTTAAAGAGATTATAACGTTATAAGATGTTCAAAAATAAAAAAGATGCATATGTAGAAAACCACTTTGAGCAAATTGCCTAAGGTTTGGAATAGCTTCAAATCAGTGCCTGTGATAATGTACTGTATTTCAGCTGAAGCTCAGAGAATCTCTGGAAAAACCTGCAAATAATGAAGTCAAAGTGGGAAATTGTATGTAGGGCATTTCAGCAGTGCTGCATTTGTTTGTTTCCAAAAGTCTGAAAAAAGATCTGGGAACAACTTCCCATCCAACTTATCCAGTTTCCGGTTGCATTTGTTGTCCTTGGGAAACAGACAGGCCACTTTTAGCAGCTAATAAGCCAATTTGTATTTCTAAGGAGTTTATGACTTTAAAAACATCTTAATGTATTGGTTGAGTTGAGTTGCACTGAGTGTGCGAGATATAAACCACTGCAGTAATCACTGCTTTATATACACATGGCAGCCATACTGTATTTTAAGATCAGGGATTTGGACAGGGGGAGGATTCTAAGCTGGAATTTCACCTTCAGAAGCTGATCTGGCTGAATCCTCCCTACTTGGAAATTAAACATTCTGACAAAAAGTGCCCATGGTATGTGCAGCAAAAATGAGCTGACACACCTTAGCAACTACATACAACTAAATCCAACACAGGCTGTAGTGTTAGTGCCCTTAATTATCTCTTAGTAAGTGACCCCATGTGGATTTTGCCCAAGCTAGAGAGGTACCAAGTGGCCTGGAATCACACTGGACTTCTCCAATGGGCCCCTCTGGGTGGGGCCTATAACAAGTACTATTTGGGAACTTTACATAGAAGCACATGTATCAGTTCCACTTTTTACCCCGGACCATTTTTTGACCCATTTTCTCTCCATATGGGCCCCATTTACGAATATTTGCTTAGCTATTGTCATCCTTTCCTCTGCGTTTGCTGTTTATTTGTAATATGAGGAAAATTACATCTCAAAAAAGAATATTTATAACTATTTAAATATTGTTCTTAGCTTTCTTAAAGCAATGTAACTTATTTTAGTTGTAGAATTACTAGATGTTGTTCTTAGGAGTTTGCTTTTCCTTTAGTGCTTACATATAGTGCTGTATGAGGTGACGTTTGCAAAGTTACACAGTCAACAATAAACAGCAATAATTTGTTTTTTTTTAGCCATTATAATACAAGTAGGGGTTCATTTTTCAAAGTCATATTTACATCAATCTTTTTTATTAATGTATAAATGTCACCGTTTCAAACTAAATATTTATTTTTCAAATTACATATTTAGCTTTAAACTAAATATTTAGCTAAAAAGATAAACTGGCTAGCTAAATAAATAGCTTAGAGGTAAATATTTAACTCGGAGCTAAATATTTAGCTAATATGCAAATTCACTTTCTGATTAGTGGAAGGGGTCTATCAGAAATAAAAGCTGGGTCTTGCAAACCTCTATATAAATTCCTGCTGCTGGTGCATCACTGTTGTTATAAATCCATCAGCAAATGTCTGCATTGCTGTTAAAACGGCTCATCCTACGTTTTAAGCTGAAATGTTGGACATGTCAGGAGGAAAATGAACGATGAAGAGGTGACATTCAGTCTCGCCAGCAGTTTATATAGAGGTTCCCAAGACCCAGCTTTATTTTGGTAGGCCACTTCTGCTTATTGGTAAGTATATTTGCTTATTAGCTAAATATTTAGCTCTGACCTAATGTTTAGTTTCGAAGCAAAATATTTAGCTAGCCAGTTTAGCTTATTTTATTTTTAATTTGATGTCACTCTAACTGCCGTGGGTAAAGAACAAAAGAAAAAAGTCCTGTATTTGGACATTTAGAGCTGTGTCTGCGTATTCCCTGTTGGCTGCTTGTTAACAAAAACACAGCAGACAGAATCAGTTCAGACAATCTGAAACTAAAGCATTTTTCTTTTTAAGACAACTGATCCATTAGGAATTTCGTGAGCAGACTGCCAGGGATGATGTGTAACACTTTGTATTCAGTGGCTGCTCAGGGGTTGGCAGGTAGCTCACCATTACTATCAACATTTACAGTGATTAAAGGGTGTAATTCCTCATTAGAGCTACGTAGTTTTAGACTGACAGCCTAATTGACAGTCTCTGTTGATACCAGCAGCCCTGTAAACGGCTGCTAGTATCAATTACCCATGAGTTGTGGACATGACCTCAAAGGGCTTCCAAGCAAGGGGGAAAACTTCAGAGTCTGCAATTTCTACAGAGGAGAAAAGTTGGATGAGTGGTGATGTGAGAATAAATCAGAAGTAGCTGAATCTTTGAGGGAAAAAAGGAAACAGTCTGCAAACTGTTTTAACCCCAGGCCATAATTAACCTTTAAACGTGTTAAAACACTAGTTCTTCTCTGTGCAGCATATCTGTCAACCACATGAGAAAATAAAGCATGATTAAAAGAATTCTTTATAATTGAATGTACATACAATATTAGAAGTGAAAAAGTTGGAATGATACAGAAAATGTGCCTGAATAAAAAAATTAACAATTATTTTTTTCAATTGCTGTCACTGTTTTTATTTGGACACTCGGGGATTGTCATAATAAGACTTTCAATAAAATAGCACATTTACATAGTATAGTATTTCAACAAAGATCTGTTTTTTGTTTTAAAGCCAGAATTGAACAATCATTCGTACTTTATTACATTATAACACATTCACAATTGTTACAGTGGGTACAGATTTTACTGTAGATATTAATATAACATATAGTTAATTATATTTTAGGACACACCCACTAAATTTAGTAGACGTAGTAGTTCTGCTCTGGATACACTGAACGTTTAAAACGGACATATTATGCCTCCTTTTAAACAGTTATAACAGGTCTATGGTCTGTATTTTTATGAAAATTAGCAGTTGCTTACCACGCTCACCCATCTTGTTACAAGGTTTGCCATACATGAGAATGGCATGAAATTGAAATAAGTGGGCGGAGTTTGACAGATGAGGGGTGGTTCTATGCAAATTACATTTATTGTGATGTCACAGTTAGTTACTTTTTCAAAAAGCTTGTAGAAGCACAGGATTTTTGATGGATATTTTTATTCATGTTTGGAGGGTTTATAGAGGCAGAAGAGACAAATGGCAACAAAAAATGATAAAAAAAAGTGAAATTGACATAATATGTCCTCTTTAATAAGCTGATGTTAGCTAGTCAGTTAGTCAGGTTATCTGCTCTGGTAGGGCCTGCAATCAGCTGTTTGACAGACATGACACTCATAGCTTAGCAACTAGTTTTAAAACTGTACTACCTTTCATAAAATTGATGGGAACGCTAATTTAGTCTCCACATAATAACAAGCTAATTTATCGTTTTTATAAGTGAGGAAAAAGTGGACAGCAATAGGTGGGGAGGGGCTGTGTGGGGTTACTGTATTCTCTATACAAAATATATATATACGTTTTTGGAGTTTCAAATTTATGTCCACCTCCACTGGAAAAAATGTACACCTTAATACTGATAACCATCCAGACTGTTGACTGAGTAAAGACTATGAACACAATAGGGTGTTTAGATCTTTAACCTAAGTACTTTTGGGGATTTCTTGTCTTTTGTAAGTTTTGATCATTCTTTTCTGTTCCATGTTGGCCTTCGGTTTGCTGTTTGTGTTAATTATCAGGATTAGGTTCTTGCGTGTCGGTTTCTCTATTTTAATACCTGCTGCGCTCTCAGTTAGTTCAGTCTCAACTGTTTCCACTCACCAGTCCACCTTAACCAAAACACATGTTTTATTGGACTGTGGGAGGAATTAGTTATGTGAAAAAACTTTTAAAAGATTTTTTATTTCAGCTTATCCTTACAAACTATTTAAACTAACATTTTTAATGGTTCTACGTTTGTGTCCACTATCCTGCCAGATAAGTGGGTATAGATGATGGATGGATGTGTCTTAATAACAAGATCAAATCAAATCAAACTTTATTTATAGAGCGCTTTTCATACAAGAAGTTGCATCACAAACAAGGGGCAAACTCCGCCGCTCAGAATTGAGGCCAACCCGGAAGTAACAAAAATTGCAGTTCACCCCTCATCCGCTGGGGGCGGGCTCCAGAAAGGAGCAATTTCCCATTGACTCCCATGTTAAAAAGGCCAACTTCACAGCAGAAATAAACCTGTTTACAGCCTGGTTCAAAAAACCATTTTAGGTTTAATAGGTCAGGTTTATCGTTTTGACAACTCTGAGGGGGGTGAACTTTTTTCTAACTCATCCGTTTAGACATAATTTAATCTTGAAATTATGAATAATTGGGGGCGTGTCCTTTTGATTGACAGGTCTCGGATGAGCCGTCAGCGCTAAGGCTGGTGGCTAACGGTGGCTAGCAGCTTACCGCCATAGACTGCTTTCCCCCCTGCTTGCTCCGGGGAAGGCCTTCAGCCTGGGACTCACGTTAATACTTTGGCCATTTCCTTTCGTTGAACTTGGACATCAGTTGTATCCGCAAACTTTATTAGTGTTTAGTAGTGATGGCGAGATGAAGCCCCATGGGACATTGAACCACTTCAGCCAATTGGTTCAAGAAAGGGTTCTGCTCAGGGGGCTTCATGTGAACACAATCCCCCCTACTGGCCAGGTACATAATCACAGGCAGCTGTAGCTCTTAGCCACTTAATGTGTGATGCATTAAAGTTGTAAGTCTGCTATGGTTCTTGGGAATGACTATGAGTTCCAAAAAAATAATTTCTCTACATCAAATAGTACAAATGTGAACAATAAAAATATTTTTTGAATGTATTCTGTCTGTTAATTATCCCCAAACGGTAGTATCATATGTTATGGCAGGTTGTGTAATAATGTTTTTCTCTCACTTGAGGCAAAAGGCATGGGCTTAAGCAGGCAGAGGAAAGTGGAAATGCTTGTGGAACTAGGAAGAGGGCACTGAAAATGATTGTGTAACTTGGGCAATGATATACAAAACAGGGGAAAAACAATTTTATTCAAAAATAGCCGTTTCTCAACAGTTTTAGGTTTCAAGCGATTCCTTCTTCTTGACACCACCTCACCAGATTTTGAAAACACTCTTTCACAAGGCACAGAAGATGCCGGCGTACACAAAAACACAGGTGCTAGACTATATAAATTGGGGTACAGCAATTTTTGCTTTTCCCCATTATTCCAGGGGGGGTTCCAGCCTGCTAATATCTGGCTCCCAAACAGGGGGAATCCTCCTCTTCCTAGCTGGTTCCATCCTCTCACTTATCTCATCTGTCTCTGAAAAAGAGGACACTTGGCACAGTCCTGAAACACTGTCATGACTGTGACCAGACTTTTGATTTTAACATATTTAAAGCATGCATTCTCCATGTGGTTAGAATGAACAGTTTAATAACAAACTTCAGATAGGCTTTCACAAGTGCAAAAATGATTTAAAAGTCTCTAGAAATTAATAAATAATAGAAATAATTACTCTTCCAAATTAGAAAATGTACCAGAAACAGTAATAGTTCGCTTTACTGGACAAAAATAAAACAGAAATCTGAAATAACATTCTGAGAAAACAGGTAGGCTGTTATTTTGATTTCAATGTAATAATAAAATTAAAAAGCAGCAGTCTCAAAAACACAATAATGCCTGCTCCATTTTTTAGATTTTATCTTCATCCTCCTCTATCAGTTTATGGATGAATTATGAGTGTGAATGCTGTAGGCATTCACACTCTTGAGATCCTCTTCCTTTCTTCTGGTTGCTTCCGTACTTTCTTTGAACTTCAACTACTTCTGCATACTTTGTGCTATTTTAACCATTCAACTTTTCCACTATTCTGCTCATTCTGCTTTTTCCGGGTATATCTTTTGGTATTCATAACCTTTATACTTTTTATAATATTCAACTTTTTATTTTAGCTAATTGTGACAGTTTTTCTATGTGGTACGGTTGGCAGACTACTTGTCTTTTTTCTGCTGATTCTGTTTATTACACTTTACCAAGTCCTTTACAGTTGACTTCAAACACGTCAGCCATTTTCTCCAAGTACATTCAGCTTACAGCATTCACACTGCATTTTCGCATGAAATGCAACTTTTTCTAGTTATAGATTTCGTTTCCATGTGAACCTACTAGATCTTTGCCACTTTTGTCACACAAAGAAACACATATGCCAGCTCTGTGTGTCTGTAAAGCTATATTTGCACTTTAATATTTTGTAAACAGTCGCAGCACGGTGAAGGGCAAAGTGGTGCAGAGCATCACAGCCCGCTGTCTTATATCTGAAACGGTTCAGAACCATCCACTAAAGCATCTAAACGATAGATGAGAGGAAATGTGTCGTATTGCATGCATCGCACCAGTCAATTTAAGTATGCTTATTAGTCCCCTTAAAAACGATGAAAATTTTCAAACCCACATTTTGAATGGAGCCTGAGGGGATTTATATTGCTGTCAAACCACTCCGCAAACTCTGAACCACTTCCTGAAGCAGTAACGTGGTACAGCCAGGCAGTGGGGCTTCAGACGTCATCGTTTTCGGCTCCTCCCCTAAATGAAGCGGGCCTCGATACGCGCTTTGTGGAAATACTCCCTCCACTGCTCGACACACGCTTCGTAGCCTCGGCACACGTCGTAACATCACTAGTGTTTAGATATAAATCGTGCACTTATTGGACAAAGATGGCTTGCTGTGGTACTGATTGGACTAACAGACCGTCTAAGAAGTCTCTGCTCCATTTTTTTCGGTAAGTAAAATAATATTTCTGAACGTTATATTGTAGAGGAAGCTCCTGCTAGCTGAACTCCTAACAAAGTAGCTAGTTAATCACGCTGGGAAACTACAAACTAAACAGGTTAAGATGTTGTGCATTTAAGATAAGGCTGCTTGGTCGAACATGGGTTGAAATGATCACATTTCTTATTTACTTTACATGTTGATTTATTCAAACTTCACGTAGTTTTAGTAAAAGCTATGGACAAACGGGGCTTCATGATTTTATTTGACAAAATTATTGAATTGTGCGCATTTCACCGTCAAAATAACGTATTGATCGCTTCGCGGTCAAGACACACACACACACACACACACACATATATATATATAGGCCTATATGTATATATATACAATGTGTGTACCAACACGTTATTTTGATGGTTTTAACATGTAAAGTAGATAAGAAATGTGATCATTTCAACCCGTTGTCGACCAAGCAGCCTTATTTAGTTTTTACTTTTTAAAAATTAATAAGAGTCGTCAGTTAAGGCATTATTCATTTCTGATATGCTGTTATATGGGATTCACCTTCATTGTTGTAGTTTTATACATACACCCATAAGTGTTATATGTCTGTGTGCTCATTTGTTTACAGCACGTTTGTCTTGTTGTTGTGAGTTGGTTTCCAACTAAGACGGGCAATGTTGAAATTTTAAGTTTTTAATATACATAGTTTTTTTCCTTACAGATTATATCAATCGCCTAAAACTACAGGAAGATCATTAGAAGCACTTAATATATGTGCATCACCTTTACTGCCACTTCTTTCATATCCTTAGGTGCTGTCCATTTTTTGTTTTTGATTAAATAAAGAACAAATGAATGAAGTCTCTGTTTTTCTTTCACACAGATATTGTTTACATTTCAGGAAAAAAAATCATAGTTTTGTAGCTACATAATAAGTATGATTTGGCTTTGTAATATTGCAGACGCCAAGGTTTATTTTAATATTGAGATGTTGAAGGAATTTATCAAATTCAAGAATACAGTTGGCTGATTAATTACTTGTTTGTTTTATTTCTTCCCTTGTTACATACTGTTGAAAGAATCTTCAGTAAAAGAAAGGGACACAGATTTAAAAAAAAAGTGGGGCCAGAAAGTGGGGGGGGGACAGAGTTGTCAACAGTGTTATGGCAACAGATGTAATTGTTGAAATAAAAAAACTACACCAACAACACATTAGACATAACAATCAGGATTATATTTATACTTTTTGCTTTAACATCAATTGTTCAAAAGGCCTGTCATGTCTAATGTGAGGAGGCGTAAAGATGGCAGGATTTAAACTAGGAATAAAAGAAGCCATAACACTGTTGACAAACCTGCTGGCCTTTTCTATTGTTGCTGGGTTTACACCTGCCCTCTATCAACACCTCTGGGTGATGGAGGAGAAGATGATGGACATCTGAGGGTGGAGAAGGTAAAGCTGGTGCAGGTCCTCCTCCATCATGTTCACCAACTGGACACTGCTGACCATCTCCATGTCATCTCCACCACAGCTGATGATGAGGACATCTAGAGCTGCTCTTCCTCCTTTCCACCTCAGCCCCTCCAGCCCAACCAGGAGATACGGACGTCTGGGAGGCCGAGGTTTCCTCCGATGGTTTCTTCAGCTCTCTCAAAACTATGTCAGACATAGCTGTCTCCAATGATCCAAATGGCTATGGAGAAAAAAACTAGCATAATGAATGGCAGTTGCACAGGTGTGGCTTATCGGTTGAAAGTATAATACTATTAAAATTGTACATGAAGTGATTGAGACATGTACTTATATTTTCTGCTTTGTTTGGCTGTTGTGGAGGACAGGCATGCAGCCATTGTGACCTGGTAAACAAAATCTATAAAAAGAAACACAAGTGTCTTACTAAAAGTGCAACTTATCCCTTCCCAGACCTCAATAAATGATTAGTAAAATTCATACATTACAGAATTGACTAGGATCGAAATTATTCATATTAGCTGTTGCTAATCTACAATAGCTGTGGGAACAATTTTTTAACTGGGAGATCCTACATGGTATTGCAATCACTTACAGTTAGGGTACATACAAACAAATATTAATATAAATATGTGAACTATCCTAACTAACGTAGCTTGATCATGTATCTCATGCATAGACTAACTAGATCTCATACACTATTAATAACTAAGTTAAAAATATTATTGAAAACTTGCATCGAGTTAATGATCATTTCATTTGAATAAATTATTTCAATTTAAATGTCAACTTACCGATTTAATATTGTATTTATAGCCTGGATGGAAGAGGGTAGCAGAGTTGCTCTACCCGCGGCTTTCAGGCTAAAGGCGCCCGCTAACCAATGGCCGCTGGCTGCTCTGCTTTTTGACTAGGACACTGGGGGCCGCCATTGCTGTAGTACCGCCATACAGCCGCTAGTCCCCCATTGGAATACATTGTTAAAAACAACTTTAATGCCCGGTGCCTATTTTTTTAAAACTGTCTACAACTACATATTGCTCCTGTGATTATGCTGGGTTAAAAAAAAACAGAGGCACCAGGCTGGTTAACGTAGGATACATTTTCTAAATCTTGCATAATTAATGAGGGCCGGACTTTGATTGACAGGCCGTTTACGTCGCTGCCTGGTCCATCGGCTAGGCTAATAGCTCGCTGCGCAGCTGCATGAAGCTAACAGAGGCTATCTGGCTGTGGAGCTGAGCTCAACCTAACGCATTCTGTCTGAGACTTTTCAGTTTGATATATTAGACTATTGAATAATATGTGAGCCTAAGTAAAACATGTTTGTAATTACAAAATGTAAGTTTATTTTTTTTCCCCTTTGTCTGTTTGACCACTATAACATTTTAATGCTGATATGCAGTGTGCGATTTGTGAAAAAAGCAGAGGGGGGGATTTTTTCTTCCTTTTTATTCATGAAAATAACGACAGGTTTGTGTATGAAGGCTGCAGGGCATCTTGCTCATACGTTTACCCTTTAAAAACGGACAGAAAATGTGAAAAACAAAATTATTGTTGACATAAAAAAATTAAGATAAGATCAAATATATTAAGATGATTTAAAATTAAAGATAAGAAGACTTATCCAGTCATAGCAGGTGAGATGATTTTTTCCCCGTGGCAGCATCAGCAGCACCTTGTCCGCCCTCTCAGACCCACAACTCTCTCTGCATATTTTTCTGTGGTGAAAAAAAAATCACCTTAGAACCCAGCCCTGGTCAGGTGCAGAAATACTTTTCAGGTGTAAGAATCCCTCTATATCCTCAGTTTCTTAAACCATGCGCACGGATTTGGGGTGCTGCATGAAAGTATAGATATTTGAGTCATTGTAGCCGGGACCATGTCCGCGGTAATATTGATCAGCTACAGTTTTGTCCCCACTTAAAAACCTGATGTTCTTTTTGTTGTTTGTTTTTTAAACAGTGCATCCACCAGCACAATTTTCATATATTCAGTATCCTCTTTAATGCAAGGTGTTCTAATTATGCTGCGCTTCCAGCTCCATGCTTCCCAGAGGAAAGACGGACATACATTTGGACTATTTCCACAAATTTTGCGATCGGTTTTTCTTCAAAGCCGTATAAAAACAAATTTTGCATTTGTTGTGCATGGAGTTGAAACAAACCTGGTCACTAGTGAGATCTTAGTCGTATTATTTAAAAGTTAAAGGAATAATAGGCTACCCTTTTTTCAGTTTAAAGCTCTGAAAAGGTCCAGCACGACGCCCAAATCAGCGCGCACATAAAACGTGCGTATGGATTTTATTAAACTGAGGGTACATATAGACCTCAAAATATGAAAAATGATTTCTGCACCTGACCCCGGCTCCGTGCAGAGATGAAGGGAAGATTGTTGAGTGTTTTTATCATTCTTCCTCTAGTCTGTGCAGGATTCTGGGTTGATTGCGCAGAATCCCCTCTTGAACTCTGCTGTGGAGACGGAACGTGTAAACTGCAGCCATTATTTTATGAAGGTGTTCGCCGATGTTGTTTAATAGAAATTTTTAAATAACCTTACCTTAACTTATCAATTCAAAGATGCAAACTCTCTGATGATCAGTATTATTTGTTCTGATAATGAAGCATATGTTTGCAGGAGAAACAGAAAGGCGTTCACAATCTTTAACAACTTTTATTTTCAAGAATAAAAAAAATAAAAAAATCATCAAAAAATGTGAAAAACTTGCTCCTGACCTGACTCCAAGCCCTCCGCCCTCGGCTGTATCAGGAAATTGTCGACCTTGGCCTTATTAGTATTTATTTCTGGGGAGTAGAATTTAAATCATTATTAGATTACAATTATTACCGTATTAATCCATTCATAGCAGCACACACGAGGCACTTTCATCCACACGCATTCAACACACATACACTGCACACACTTTTCATACAGGGAATTTAATACTTGACACATTATTATGCACTATATATACAGTCAATGTTACACACATGTAAACATATTGCAGATTGGACTAGGCTAATAAACATCCTCCACTCGGCTTTACATACATTTTGACAGCAATCTGTCTCGATACTTTTTTTATCCAATTGTCTTCGATATCATGGTGTGATAATTCAGTTTAAATTGCTGTATTTCGTTTGATTGTAATTATAGTAACACTACATTTTAATAATGATTTTAAGTTATGAGTTCTTACCTTATGAGATCTGGGAGAAAAGAGAGCCGTCAGAGGCGCTTAGATGGCTGCAGTAGAATGAAGCGGGAGCGCTATATATACAGTCAATGAGCGGATTAGCCTTTAGCTTAGCTAGCCAGGTTTAGCATCAGAGCTAAAGGCGCGGGAGCAGAGGGCCAAGCAGGGCCGAGTCTACAGTGAAGATCCCGCCCTTATGCCCTTTTTAGGAACATGCTGCGTCAGAACCGGGGAGGAGGAGTCTGTAAATCCGCCATGATTTCTCCCATGAACGTGGTCATTTTGGTAAACGGGGAGGAGTGCGGAAACGCTGTCCATAATTTATACAGTCAATGCCGCTAACCTCTGTTAGCTTCAGTTAGCTCCAGGACTAGCTCCGGGCTACATCGGCTCAGAGTGTCAATCATCCGCCCCCGTCACTCTCAGCTCCACCTCTTTGCCCATTTTTGTATTTTCTGGGAGTGACGAAACGCTTGACGCAGCCAAGATGGCGGCGGTGGGAACCGCCCATTTGGCTTCATTTCTGCTCTTCAGAAACCTATGGGTGACGTCACCGAGGCGTCGTCCAGTAATTATACAGTCTATGATCACAAAGTGCTTTACAGATTAAAGTGACCCCACTTAAAACCACCTTCCCTTCCCACCCCCACAAATTTAAAAGTGTGGTCACAGTTATGCCCCCCTCCCCCCAACCCAACTCCCATGCACACACACAGTTAAAAGCAAAAGTAAAAACGGACATTGGGCAGATGAACCATGCAAGGAAACGCCATCAGAGGAGCCATCTGCCCCGGCAGCGGTAGATCAACAGCAGCAGCCGAGGCACCGACACAAGGCACCCAGTGGAGGCAAGGCCAAGACCCCCACCTCCACCCAAGCTCCACTTGGAGAGCACCCAGGCAGCTACAGCCGACCACCACTCCCTGGGCAGAGGGCTCCCACAGAGGAAACACTGGAACGGGGAATAAGATAAATTAAAGTAAAAAAAATTAATAAAAAATAAACTGTAAATTAATGTGCTAAGATTAAATAGTAAAACACTGATACAAATATAATCATATAAAACATGCAGTGCAAGTAAACAAACAGTAATAAATAATAATCAGTTAAAAGCCAGGCTCAAAAGGTGAGTCTTGAGCCTGCTCTTAAAAACACGAACATTCTCCACAGCCCTGAGGTCCTCCAGCAGCCTGTTCCAGAGGTGAGGGCCATAAAACTGGAAAGACGCTTCGCCATGCGTGTGTGTCCTGACTTTTGGGGTGACAAGGAGACGGCTGCCAGAGGAGCGCAGAGACCGCGAAGGTTTATATGGTAAAAGCAGTTGAGAGAGATAAGAAGGCCCAAGACCATTAAGACCCTAAAAAACCATTAAAAGAACCTTAAAATCAATCCTGAAATGCACGGGGAGTCAATGCAATGATTTTAAGACCAGTGTAATGTGCTCCCGCCTCCTGGTCTTTGTCAGGACACGTGCTGCTGAATTTTGTAGAAGTTGTAAACCTGATATACTCTTTTTGGGAAGACCAGAAAGCAGGGCATTACAGTAATCAATTCTACTGGAGATAAAAGCATCAGTGTCTCCGTTTTGGCTCGAGAGAGAGAATGGGGGCGGACTCTGGTTATGTTCTTTAGTTGATAAAAAGCTATTTTAGTAATATTTTTTATGTGAGGAATAAGAGTCAGCTCAGAGTCAAAAATCACGCCCAGGTTCTTTACTTGTAAAGAGGGATTAAAAGACAGTGATTGTAGAAAGTTTCTCTCTCTGAGCCTCAGGACCGATGACTAAAACTTCAGTTTTGTCCTGGTTGAGCTGGAGAAAGTTTTCTGCCATCCAGGATTTGATGTCTAAAATGCAGTTAAAAAGTGCATCCATTGGCTGTGTGTCATCGGGAGACATGGAGATGTATAACTGTGTATCATCAGCATAACTGTGAAAGTTGATAAACTTTGAAAGATGGTCAATACACCTTTTAAAACCAGGTTTACTGACTTTGTAAAAATGTACTGTTGTACCCTTACCAACCATCCGTTTTCACAAATAGGCTAACAAGTTCTCAAACTCTGCTATAATCTGTGATCAATGTAGAATAACTCAATTCAAGTTTAAGCAAATTTTATATCATTCTTTCTTAATCTAAAGGGATATTAATGCCAATTTTCTTTTCACAAACAAATGAAAGTCTAGTGATGGAGGAGGTAGTGGAGATGAGTGCTGCAGGCACCCAACACTCACTCACCTGGAAATATGCTTGGGAAAGTGTCATCTGCAGGTGTTTGTCATAAATCGGAAATGACTGGGCGGACGCTGAAAACAGGAGCTGAATAATGGGAACCGAACAGAAGACACATTTTTACTTATCGCTTGTTGCAAATTTAATAAACTCTACGGGAATGTAAATAATTCAGATTACATCTGATTTTGCCCCAAATTTAAAGTGGTTGACTTAAATTTTTAGGCACAAAAAAAAAAAGCGCTGGAAGGAAGCGAGGGGAAAGATACATAGTGAAACTTTTCTACTGTCATCTCAACTTCCAGCCATTATCCCCACAGTGGTGGAAGTGCCAGCAGCTGCTTCCCTCAAAGATGACAGCTAAGTTGACAGCATAAACAGTGAAGCAGCTATAAAAGATCATCTGTGAACGCTGTTAAAGCTGGAGGGAAGGAAAAATCCTCTCTGCCACCTGTGAAGTTACACTGAAACCAGGTTTGGTTCAGACTTTACTTTTTGACTTCCTTATTTGCACGATGATTCACACTTTGTAGACATTTTAGGAAATGATCAACATTTAAAAAGAGAAATCTCACGTTCCTAAAGTTAACTTTTTTACCATCCTGATTTTTTATTTTTATACAGAAATGGATGATCAGCCACTCTGGAAGAAATCCGTCATTCAGGCCTTTTTGACAGTCACTGATTAGAAGGTACAGGATGTTCTACCTTGTGGTTGTCATGTTGAATTTTGTCAGATCTTCAGAACACAGAGAATCAAAAGAATCCTTTGATACAACTGATTGTGCTTAAAGTAGTTATATCTCTATGGCAGACCTTCTGACAAAAAAAAGGTATTGATGGTGTACCGTGGACTCCCGCCTATTTGCTGTTCGGTGTATGGCAATTTTTCTGTGGAGCGTCACACCAAATTGTTCACAAAAATTCACCTATCCATGAATTTGTTTTTTGAAGAGCATATCTAAAATATTCAAAAGAAAACGCACCTTAGGAGCTTGGAAAACCTTGATGCAATGCTATTGGACACATTACTGTCTGGTGTTTGCAAAGCCACCAATTCAGGAGCACCATTCATTTTCCTTGATGCTGATTGGCTGTACACCCAAGAGCGGAGATGATAATAATAATAATAATAATAAAAATAATAATAATAATAATAATAATAATAATAATAATAAGTTTTATGTAGCCCTTTTCACAACTACTCAAAGATGCTTCACAATGAAGGAAAGAAGTGGTAAACAACACAATAGAAAAAGTTAACAGAGGTTAAACGCTTTTAAGAGTTTTTTGAATGTCTGGAGGGAGTCAGATGCATGAATATAACGGGAGATAATTCCATAAGGTGGATTCCAAACAACGGGAAGGGTGATGTTTTTGCAGCAGATCAGAAAGGTATGCGTTGCGTGGGATCAGGACTCGGGAGCTGGTACGACTTGGTGCCCAGGTGCTGCCTGAGCTTGGCCTGGGGATGCTGTCCGTCCGCTGCGGTTATCGGTGGGGCGCCCCGACGTGGGGCAGGGGTGGGGCGCTGGGATGTTGGCGGTGGGGATTGGCCTAGGTTGCCCCTCGTTGAGGGGTCCCTTGTCGGGTCTCTGCTGGGGGGTCTGCATCGATTCCTGGGAGACGGATTGAAGCCTGCTCACACCAGCTATCGAACACTCTTATAGAGAAACCTTATATGCACCAGCATGCTCACACACACACATAGATGTGGGGTCTCTGGTGTTAACAGATATATTCTTGGGCTGAGGTTATCATTACTAGATTTTGATTAAAAGGTACCATGAGTTTTTCTGTCACATTGTTGTTGTATTTTTATATCCATTCTTGTGTGATGTGGTTGTTTAGTTCTTAGTTGACGATGTTTGTTTTGTTTTGTCGATGTTCCTTTTTCGTGTTTTGTTTTGTTTTTTCCCTCTCTCTGCCGTCCTTTGGGATATGGAGCCAGACTTCAATGTTTTCCTGTGTTTTCTTTGTTCCCTTTCCTCTCTTGTATTTTCAACTCACCCTCTCTCATGACTTTTTGTTTCCTACCTCTCTTCTTCATCTTCTTTCTTTCTTCCCCTTAATTTTCCGTCTCCGTGTCCATAACATCAGGAAACAAAACCACCAGCAATTCATAATAAAGATTTTTCACACATATATCAAGTGGAGGACTATAGCAAAAGCTGTAGTGCTGCGCTTGTGAAAGTAAATCTGTTGGGCTTCTACTTGGTACTCAGACACCAATTCTGAGCTCCACACTGCCAAACAGGACACTTAAAAAAAAAAAAGAAAGGTATGGAGGGGCAAGGTTATTGAGAACTTTGTAGGTGATAAGAAGAGGGTGGAGTCAAATGAATCCGAGAGATAAGAACGACTTTAGATGTCAGCGTCTGTGGTAGTTCTAAAACGGTTTCAAATGTGGTTATGAATGCATATTATGGTATATTTGGTGTTTGAAAAAATAAGTGTTTTAGAGAGAATCTCAAGTATTTACAAATTCCAGCTATTCGTAAGTGGTGGTTGCCGCTAACCTGGGCACCAAGTTAGTCATAGGTCAGTGACACCACAAACAGGTCCAGTCTGTGGGAAGTAAGCTCGGATGTTGGTATCTACTTCACAGCTTACAATCTAAGCAGTCTGGTCAGCAATTGATTCCAATTGATTCAAGCATGATTCTGCTTCAACATCTAAAGCAGTGAGATAGACCAAACTTACATTTTCTTCCCTGAACATAGACTCTTTCAAATTAATATTTATGTATACTAGACTTTAGGGATGTGTTTTGACAAGAATCTGGTGACACGATATGTATCACAATACAGGGGGGGGGACGATACGATATATTGCGATATTATGAGTAAGACTATATATTGTGATTTTTAAAACTGAATTTAATTGTAAAAAAACTGTCACAGGATTCTGAACACTCAAACCTGTTTCATACTTAACATATTGTTTTATTACTAGATCTAGTTGATCCACTGGAACAAAGAAGTTGAAAACAGACATTAATTAGCTGTCATGCTTTTAATTTTGCTACAACGGTTCCATTCAAATTCAAAAAAATAGAATAAGAATCGATACATTGCTTCTGAATATTTATACAATATTGTGACATAAAATACCACTATATATTGGCAAATCAATATTTTCTTGTATCCCTAATCACTACAGAACCCAGAAACTTCTGAACACATTACAACTGATTGTCAGGAAGCCCAGGCACACTGTTAGTGTCTGAAGTGAAGCTCCATGCCACGACTTTAATCAAGGAATCTGAATCCTAGCCTTCCTCCTCCATCTCTACAGCAACAATTCAAATTTTACTCTCTCACTGCTATCTCACCTGTCACTGAGCTGGTGCAGGAGCTAAATCTGATCTGTGGCTTTATGCAGAGCAATGCTTTGAATTTGTTATGATTAGCAATCAGAGGGAAGCTGCTGTAGTGCTTTCTTAAGGGCAGCTGTTATTGGGTTATTTTACTCTGCTGGAAGGAAGACTCTTGCATTGCAATTACAGCATTTTTTGCTGCGTTCCTGCAGAAGCAGATTAAAAATACAGAACTGTTCTTCCAAAGATGACCCTGACACGGTTGAACATTCATAGAAAGGTTTTCACAGCCTCGTAGAGTCACTGTGTTGCCCTTCTGGCTTGTTTGAACTTTGGTATTTTAGTCAAAGTTTAGATAGAGCAGAGAAATTTGTACATTAAACTGTAGCAACTGAGTTTGGTAAATTGTAAAAGAGGAATTTTGCTATATTTTTCCCTAGTTTCCGCAAAACATGTTTGAGTTCTGTGAAAGATGAACTAACTTTGGCTAAAAAATAATTTAATCTAAGCAAGCCAAAATATCACAGATGACATTCACCGTGGGGCAAAACAGTATTTGGCAGCTATCGATTGTGCACGTTTTCCCACTTAAAAAGCTGAGAGAGGTCTGTAATTTTGATCATAGGTACACTTCAACTGTGAGAGACAGAATGGGATTTCCAGGAAATCACCTTGCATGATTTCTAAAGAATTTATCAGTACAAATTTGTAATTTTGACCGGCCTATATATGTGCTGGCCCAAGCAAGGAGACTGCAGAATTTTAATTCATGACGATGTAGTGTGTTACTAGTAGTAACCTTTGTAACTGTGGTCCCAGCTTTCTTCAGGTCATTGACCGGTTCTCCCCGTATAGTTCTGGGCTGTTTCCTCACCTTTCTTAAGATCGTTTGTACCCCACAAGGTGGAGATCTTGCATGGAGCCCCAGGTCGAGAGACATTGTCAGTGATCTTGTATTTATTCCTTTTTTTTTTTCAATAATTGCTCCAACAGTTGATCTCTTCTCACCAAGCTGCTTGCCTATTGTAGATTGGCTCATCCCAGTCTTGTGCAGGTGTACAGTCTTGTCCTTGGTGTCCTTAGACAGCTCTCTGATCTTGGCCAGGGTGGAGGTTGGAGGTGTTATCAACAGGTGACACGTGACATGATCAGTAAGAGACATTATGTAATACTGATATAAAGGTTCATGTATTCCATGAACATTTTAGGGACATGCAGCCAGAAGAAGCCTCTTTTCCAGAACAAAGTTCTTACATATGTTTTTATTGCTTTGAGAATGAGTGAGATGAAACTGCTAACCAAGGGGCTGTTTACACGACAACCTTGCCGTTTTTGTTTGAATACGCTGGTGAAAACACACGGCGTTTACACGACGGGGCGCACGATGGAAAACGATGTTGTATATATGCCCGGCCTTTAGATGGCAGTTTTCCCCCAGTGTATGTAGTGTTCCAAGGTTTCCCCCTCACAACCTGGAAAAGAAACATTTCATGATAACTAACAATGGCGGTCTCTGCGCGTACAACTGTGGTGTGGACTGATGAAGGAGTGGAATTACTGCTTAATTCAACACGGGACTATACTACTAAGAAAAGCGGAGTGCGCAAGTCCAACATGGCCGTAGGCTGGTGGCAGAGAAGTCATCGTTTTCAAAAGTCTCCGGCTTGTGTTTACATGACAACGAATCACTCAGCGTTTTCAGAACTCTCCCCTTTGGAAGCCGTTTTCGAAAAGCTACGTTTTCGCCAACCCCCGTTTTCCTGTTGTCATATAAACGAGAGGCCGAATCACAGAGAAAAACCTTTGTTTTGCTGAAAAACGTTGTCATGTAAACAGCTCCTAAAGCAGTCCACACCAAATCAGTGCAATAATTAATGCTACTAGTGACACGCAGTACGCTGGTGTTTCAGGAGCAGTCTGCAGAATTTAGGCCTTGTCTGATTTGGCAGCAGTAGAGAATAAGGGGTATATATGACAAGCACAGTGTGCAATAAATAGTATGCCTATTGCACTTGTCTGTTTCTGATCAGGCATTGTGTTTGTTTTATGAGTTCCCACCATGAACAATTAACCTACAGACACCACCAGACACTGAATAAACACCATTAGGTTCTAAACAAGTGCCACCTAGAGTTCAAACAGTATCCCACCAGATAAAAGTGTGTATTTATTTAGCATTTTCCCAATGAAATTGGTTATTAAGGTCTGTAGCTACTGCCTCTTATTTCTGCAGCAAGTTAAGATCACATGAATTCAGCACCTTATTATGTTTTAATTTTTGTGTTCATAGCAAAAAACACGTGTGTGAAACTAATCAAACGTGTGTGTGGGACATGGAATCCATCCATCCATCCATCCATCCATCCATCCATCCATCCATCCATCCATCCATCCATCCATCCATCCATCCATTCATCCTTCCATCCATCCATCCATCCATCCATCCATCCATCCACCCATCCATCCATCCAACCATCCATCCATCCATTCATCCTTCCATCCATCCATCCATCCGTCCTTCCATCCATCCATTCATCCTTCCATCCATCCATCCATCCATTCATCCTTCCATCCATCCATCCATCCATCCATCCATCCATCCATCCATCCATCCGTCCTTCCATCCATCCATCCATCCATCCATCCAGCCATTCATCCATCCTTCCTTCCATCCATCCATCCATCCATCCATCCATCCATCCATCCATCCATCCATCCATCCGTCCTTCCATCCATCCATCCATCCATCCATCCATCCGTCCTTCCATCCATCCATCCATCCATCCATCCAGCCATTCATCCATCCTTCCTTCCATCCATCCATCCATTTCACACATTTCATTACTTGGTTGATAAATGACAAACTCAGCAAAGTGTTTGTGAACTGAGTAGTTTTTTTCTTAGCTAAATTAAGGTCACCGACATCATGGGACTCTAGTGCATTTAAATGTTATGTGATTCTGTCCAAATGCATAACTAATAAATGTCAAAACCTCTCTTGAAAGTCCAATTAGAGTTAGAGTGTTCTTGCAAATATCAGGTGGCTCCAATTAAAGGGTAAGTCGCCACAGGGTTTTTTTTTCCGCTGCACGACAATAATTCATAACATTAAAGTGCTCACAGGTGACTTCACGATTCGAGATCTTAACTAAAGAGATTCAGCGATACAAAATAATTCTCAGAACTGTTTCTAGGTGCTTATAGTTGAATATTTGGCTGTCAGTGACAATGTTTGTTTCACTCTTATTATTTAGTTGATTTAATTTCGCTGGCAGTTCAACTCTTTCCAAATATTTGTGTGTTGTATAAAACAAAAACAAACATGGAGACCCTGTAGGGTTGGTTACTCAGTCTGCTTCTCTAAGTTAGGCTTTAATAATAGGTCTTATAAATATGTATGGAGTGATGCTTCACATCCCTAAACAAATCACAACAGCACTGGATTGGGTAATGCATAATTTGTTTGCACGCGTTTCACTCTGAGAGAAAGAAAAAAGGCTTCACTTAAGCATAAACTTTAAGTGCAGCTGTTGTTCTGTTTTTTCTTTAGTAAACAGGGGAACATTTCCTAATTTAGATTGCCGGTTATGAGAAGTTGTTATTCTCGAACACCCCCCTCTATCTCTGGAGATACAAAGTGAGCTGCAGCAGCAGCAATGTTGGCTCTACTTTAGACTAAATAACTCACTGTTCATGTAAAAATGTTTGGAAGAACACAAAAAAGCAGACGTGTCTGTTCAGAATGAACAGGAAGTTCATGCAAATGATTTTGTCCGCCGAAAATGTCTTTGCACATTTGGTCCGCATTCTGATTATACATCCGACAAACACAGAGACACTCCGGGGCATCTTTTCAGAATCACATTTGTTCAGGATCCTCTGAACCACGAGACAAAAGGTTTTCAAGCCTCTGATGGACGAACGGTCAGCTGCATGTTGTTGTCTGCTGAGAACAAGATCGGACTGGGTCACCTCTGATTTAGATGACCATCATTTTTCTCATTTAAAGGACCCCAGATTTGGAATAGTTTGGAATAGCCACCAGTAATCAATGAACTTTTACATCTCTTGTGAAAAATGGCTCTAATAGCTTTTTTTTTGGAAGGTAACCATTGCTGACCCTGGAAAACAAAGAAATGATTTCAGCACATCTCTTCCTATGTTATTGCAATCATAGAAAGAGTTAGCTTGATTTTAATTGATCTTGTTGGCTCTTCCGTTCTCAAATGGAAATGTCTTTTTTTCTTTATAAAGTAAACATTTAGGTACCTCAAGCTATTTATACTCAATATTATCTAAAGACATCAATGAAAGAAATTGTAAAAACTAAATCCACAGCGGGCTGCAGAAGTATTTAACCGATAAATGATGGGAGTCTGAATATGATTTCAGGATGATTTTCTATCCTTTCTATGCACCAAAATGTGTTAATGTGTTTTTCAATTAGGCGAAAAGTTTGTAATTTTATTTTGCTAATCAATGACAAAGAAATCTTCAAAGTAAATGATTTTAAGTATCTGGGAGTTGTTTCAAGTTTCATACCAGGAAAGGTTCTAAAACTTCAAGAATTGTTGACTTCCGCCAGGAGGTAATGTTTTGTGCCCATCTGTCTGTTAGCAAGATAACTCAAAACGTTTTGGACGGATTGCAATTAAATTTTCAGGAAATGTCCACAATGGGACCAGAAACAACAGATTAAAATTTGGGGCTGATTCGACATATAGCGCGTATCCACCCGCAGTCTGCGCTCTCTGAGTGCTTTTCTAGTTCTAATCTGTTTTTGTTTAATAATATTATGCCTGCACATTTTGCCTGTAAAATTATATTTTACAGGCAAAAATTATATTTTTTTTACGTATTTTTGACTTTTTTTTTTTTTTTACGTGTCCTGTTTGGCAGTGTGGAGCTCGTAACTGGTGTCTGAGTACCAAGTAGAAGCCCAACAGATTTACTTTCACAAGTGGAGCAGTACAGCTTTTGATATATGTGTGAAAAATCTTTATTATGAATTGCTGGGGGTTTTGTTTCCTGATGTTATGGACACGGAGATGGAAAATTAAGGGGAAGAAAGATAGAAGATGAAGAAGAGAGGTAGGAAACAAAAAGTCAAGAGAGAAGGTGTGTTGAAAATACAAGAGAGGAAGGGGAACAAAGAAAACACAGGAAGACATTGAAGTCTGCCTCCATACCCAAAGGAAATGGAGGATTATACATTTATCTTTAATTAAACTGACTTGCATGCATTAATAACCTCATGCCAGAAGTGATTAATCAAATGATTTTACAGCCACCCACAGCAGAAGTCAGAACAAGCAGAGCTCTAAATAGAGATTTCCATTCAGAAAGATGCAGAACATCTAAGTTGCAGGGTAGTAGCCGAGTCCAGTCCTCGAGAGCTCCTATCCTGCAACTTTTAGATGCATCCCTGCTCCAACACACCTGAATTCCCTCATCAGCACATCATTCAGCTCTGCACGGGCATCCTGACAAGCAATTTATTTAATTCCGGTGTGTTAGAGAAGGGACGCATCTAACAGTTGCTGGATAGTAGCTTTGCTTCACCTGTTTTGTAAGTATGGCTTCCAAAGCTCATATTGAACTTTTAAAACAAACTGTAAGCCACATTTATTTTGTGGATAAAATCCACAAAATTATGTAATGCCCTCCTCCCCACAACACTAAATCATTTTGATTGATTAATTTACTATTTTTTTTACCTAAAGTTTTTTGTGCCACAAATGGCCTTTATTCAATTTTAGCTGGATAGGAAGTAGGGCAGAGAGAGAAGGGAAAGACATGCAGCATCGAATCAAACCGGGAACAACTACATCGACGAGTATTTTCTCAGGATATGGTGCTGAGCTATTTGGCCCCCCAAGGTTGAATATTTTTTTAGGTTTTGTTTTGCATTTACTCAAATTGCTTGTCCTTTTTTTGCGATTTGTTTAAATCTACATTCCCCCCCCCCACAGTTTCTAGTTTTGCCACCTTGGAATTCTGCTTTTGCTGATAGATGGGGGTGCTGCAGTGCTGTCAGTCCCATTACCTCCCATCCTTGTGCGTGGTTCTGTCTGTATCCTAAAGAGAATGTGGTAGGGATGTTGTGCTCCTTTTTTGAACCCAATCATCACATGAAAATGAATCAACGCTGCAAAAAGTAAAGGGCAACTCAGTCTTAGATGAGCCTTTAGTGTGTGCTGTGCTGAAGTTAAGCTAGCCTGGAACCAACACTTTGTACAAACCAAAGCGAATCACACAATAACAATCATATTGGAGTCAGTCTTCAGTAATGAATCTGTTGGATCAGATTGGTCTGACTCCATCTCTGCTACAGCCCTCCACTCTCAGCCTGAAATTAAACCTGGAGGTAATCATTGTATCTGTGCAGCTACTGGAAAATCCCAAACTGTCTAAACTCCGGATTTAGCCTCAGGATATCTTGAACTCAGACCTTCTTAGCTTCTGGTGGACTTGTCTCCTCGACGTCATCATCAGTGAAAGTAACCCTGGGGCTTTCCTCTGACAGCTGGACAAATATGTCCAGGTTCAGAGCCAGAAATGCTTCCTACCTCCCAGGTACCATCAGTAACAGCGAGCACAGAGCCTAATGTGTTGTATAAAAGAACTAATAACCATCTGAAAATTATAATAATACAACTTTACATTTCAGGAGCTGGAACCATAAGTTGATTGGCTTAAATATAACGTCAGTAATTTCATAAACCAAATTGCGACCTCATCCTGCAACAGCTTGTTTGTGAACTAAAGCGGGGGGAAAAACCTACAGCCGCCAATCAGAGAAAACTCAACAATTTTGTTTCATGTCAACATGTTTCTCTTTCTGTTCTGTAGTCTGACACCAGCAAAGCCCTGGGTAGCTGGGTTTCTGCCAAGCATGCAACATGAGTGTCACTTCTACAATGCAGCTTGACATGGCAGTCCCACCGCCGCGCTGCAATTTGTGTGATAAAAGCAACCAGCTCAGACAGGAGAAGGGCCACACAAACAACAAAGAACACATTCTGTTTATTCCTCTTTCCATTTCCAGCTTAGAACTTTAGAAAATGTAGTTTAAAGCAGCCGATATAGTGGAAGGTTGTTTCCAGCTTCCCGTTAGGGCACAGGCTGAATAATTGGCTGCTTCATGGAGAGAGGAGATGGTTCTGGATATGATAGAGAACATCAATCTTTAATATTTCTGGTACAATCACATGAGGCAGCTGATCAGAGTTTTTTTTTTAAGTTTTTAGTCTAATAACTCCTTCAGAGAAGTTTCCTTGTAGACTGCATGGCTGTAATGGAACATTTGACCTTGGTTTTTGAGACGATTACATGGGAACATTTCATTGACTAAGATATCTTAAAGAGCAATAATTTAAAGCCTGATTATTATAAAAACAGATCGTAAGGTTGATGTTTTCCATGGCATTGGATCCCAATCTTTTTTGCATCTTTTTCAGCATCACCTGATGAAGAAGATCACCCGACCTTTAATGAGGACAGTCCAACCAGACCCGGCACCAGGGGAGCGTAGCTGAATAAACTTTCAAATTAAAAAAAACAAAAACCTAGTATAAAAATGTATAACAACTGAACTAAATAAGTATACTGGTTAAAAACTATTTAAAAGCCTATCGATCAGACTTTTAAGGTCAAGTTTGATTTTTATCACAGTTTACTTTGGATCAATCCTACTTTAGCTATAAAATACTGAATCGTTGCTTAGAGATACGACACAAATACAGAATCCTCATCTTTTTCTTTCTCATTGCCAAATATGCTTTTTAATATCAGCAGCCAAATCTGCTTTTGATCTTCTCATAAGCCTAATGGAAAACTAACCACTGCATCAAAAGAAACCTGATGATCAAACGTTCACTTTTCATCAATAATCAGAAACACTTCATATTGACATCTGCTCATTAAGGAGCTGCGGCTGCGTTCTGCTGTTGGTTCTCAATGCACACAGTTTTTATTGCGTCCGGCGGCTAACATGCCTGGAACACATCCAGTTCTTCAATGCTGGCAGAGGAATGGAAATATTGAGTCAATAATTTACATCATGGACTTTTGTTGCCAACCAAGATTGGATGCTAAACATCAATAAGTAAATGAAGATGTCAGCAAACAAACACGGAGCACAGCCAAGCAGCCTGACATAAGACAGACCTGCTGGTCTATAATGAAGTAGCTGAAGCACATGCTGAAAGCTGTTCATGTGTAAGATGCAAATTTTAGGATTGGACATGTAGCTTTTATAAGATGCCTTCAAAAACCAGATGGCACCAGCAGGAAGAGGGCAGCGGTGCAGTTGGAGTGAGAGGAAGTGGATGATGAAGAAGACTTGATTGGCATACAATGGCTGGCATTTTGACAAGCTCTGCACCACAAACTGCTGCCTTCTATTTATACACCAGCCTCCCTGTCAATTACATATGAAAATATTTCTTTTTCTTAAACACTGTGGCTTCAGGGAGAAGCACAGCTGCTGGCCATTCCCATCATACACATGTTGTGGTACAGTATACACAGTATACAGAAATGTCTACATATATGTGCACTGTTATTTATTACTGTTGACTTTTATCTTACTTATATTCTGATTAAACCCAATGTTATAGTTCCCAGAGAAAAATGTGCACAGCCTTCAAGCGGTCATGTCTGACTGCCTAATTGTCTACCAGTCCCGCCCTGCCTGTCTGGGGATTTAAGGAGACAGAGCTGAGACACAGAACAAAAAGATTAGATGTAAAGAAAGTAAAAGTTGATAACAGGACATGGGGAATGCTCAGTTACTCGGAGCATCATTCCAGGCGATGCCCCGCCTTCCAACAGGAAATTGCAGCTAAGCAGAATACCAGGCCAGGTGTAGCTTCTTTGGAGAGAGAAACAGTGAGAAAAAACATAGTTACAGTCGAAATAACAGGAAATAATGCAACTGGAGAGTAGTAGAAGAGAAATGTAGCAGAGTGAAGCAGCAGAGTGAAGAAAGTCTGGCCATCGGCAGTGTAAGCCTATAGCAGCATAACTACAGAGCTAGCTCAGGATGCCCTAAGCCACTCTAACTATAAGCTTTATCAAAAAGGAAAGTTTTAAGCCTGGCCTTAAAAGTAAACAGAGTGTCTGCCTCACGGACTAAAGCTGGGAGCTGGTTCCACAGGAGAGGAGCCTTATATCTTTCTGTCTGACTGCTGAAGGAGGAACAGCTGCTCTCTGTCTCTCTCCAGATCCGTTCATTTTATTTTATTTTCTGTTTGCTTTTCTTGTTTTCTTTTCTTAACCTTTTCTTAGTTACTTTATCTACCCAGGCCCTGGAGTTACTGTATTGGACCGGATCTCTTCTTGGATTACTTTTTTATGGACTTATCAACATGGCTTTTTGCTCAGCTGAGGATTTTGAAAAACTGCTCCACAGAATTGAGGGCATTGAAACGAAGCTACGTCGTCTGGAAATTCATTTTGATCTCCACGCTGATTATGGAAACAACACAACTTTACCGTTGAATTCACACAGGGAACAGCCTATCAGCCCGGTGTTACATCGGACTAACCGTGTCACAGAGACTCCCTACAGGCGCCTGAGCGGCAGAACTCCGCACTCTAATAAAGACTGGCCAACTTTAAAACGCATGGAATCATCAACCCCAGCCTGTTCTCTGAGGAAGAAAAAACAAAAGAAACTCTGGCACAGAGAAAGCTCTTTACCCAGACCTGCCGCTTCTGCTAAAAGTAAAAAAAAGAGGTTTCAGCCAAAAACAAGAGATATTTCTCCACCTGGAATCCCGCTGAAAAACAGATTCACAGCCCTGAGTTCCCTGAAAGATGACGCAGCCCCAGTGAAAGCCACCAGGAGAAACCCAGCCGCATCAAACGGACACATAACAAAGTAAGAGCCCCCCCAGCAAAGATTGTTATCATACAAGACGGATCAATTAATGGAATTGAGGCTTTTTGTAGCAATAACACCAAAGTTTATAGCTGCTACAAAAATACAATGAGAGAAATATCAGAATAAATCCAGAACATCTTGGACCAACATCCTACTTTGGAAAAACTCGTCATTCACGCTGGATCAGCAGATATCGCGATGAGACAATCAGAGATTCTGAAGAGAGACTTCTCTGATCTCCTACAGAGACTTGATGGACTTAACATAAACATCCTCATCAGCGGACCAGTCCCTGAAGGGAATGATGAAAGATTTAGCAGACTCTGCATGCTCCATAAATGGTTGAAGAAACAATCAGCTGAGAAGTCGTTCACATTTATTCATAATTTCAAAGTATTTGGAAGTGCTAAACATCTGTTCAAAGGCCAACATTATCTTAACAAGGCTGGAGTAAGGCTGTTAGCAGCAAACATTTTTTCTTATCAAAATCAGAAAGCAAAACACTTGCTCCCAAAAGCTCCCAAAACCATGGATATCAGAGAACAAAAACAGCAAGTCTGGATGACACCACAGGACCGAACAGATAAACAACCATCAGAGATTAAGTCTTCATCTTCCTGTGACTCAGCCACATCAAATGAGTCTCCATTTAGAAACTTTACAGACAGACTGAACGAGCAAATCAAATTTGGGACACAATTAACACCGAAACTTAGACTACACCAAATGCCTGGGACTAGAGTCAATAAGCCTGGGAGCTTCCCCCCACTGATTATTACAGAAATCTGATATTTGAGGGAACTGGGCAATAAATCTACCCCTACTGTCCCCCAGAACTCGCCCGGCACCCCCATACTTAAGTTAGCTTTATTAAACATTAGATCTCTATCTGGGAAGTCTTTTCTTATCAATGACTTGAGCATAATCACTGAGGATGATTCACACGCCCTTTTTTTATCAGAAACTTGGCTAGATGAAAATAACGAAACAACTGCATTAATAGAATCTACTCCTCCAAATTACAATTTCTTAAGCGAGAGCAGAAAGCACAGACGAGGTGGAGGTGTAGCCACCATTTTTCACAACTCAATGAACTTTAAAAAGGTAACTCTGGGCATGTTTGATTCTTTTGAATACCTAGCCACCCAGATAAATGAGCCTAAAAAAGCTTTATTTCTAAGTTTATATAAACCACCAAAACTTAACCCTAACTTCTTTAATGATTTCAATGACCTTCTTTCTGTAATATGTATCGACTATGACCAACTAATCATTATGGGGGAAAGTGCCATCTCTGCTAAATTATCCAGCCACAGTAAGACCACTATAAAAAAGCGTTTTCTAGGGGACAGTTCAGTAGAAACCTTTAAACGTATTTACCCCTCCACCACATCCCCCTCATCTCCCAAATCAAACTCAGTAAATAAATTGGTAGATAATTTCCTTGCGAAATTCTCAGACATCATGGATTCCATTGCTCCAACTAAAGTGAAAGTAGTCTCAGGTAGAAAGAGGTCTCCGTGGACAAGTAATCCACTGGTACGTAGTGAAAAAAGAGAGTGTCGACGAGCCGAGAGAAAATGGCGGAAAACCGTTGGCCCTCGTTGGATGCCTGGTCTCGGCGCTCTGCGTTGCGCGGGATCAGGACCCGGGAGCTGGTACAACTTGGTGTCCAGATGCTGGCTGAGCCCGGCCTGGGGATGCTGTCCGTCCCCTGCGGCTATCGGTGGGGCGCCCCGACGTAGGGCAGGGGTGGGGTGCTGGGATGTTGGCGGTGGGGATTGGCCTAGAGTGGTGGCGGCGCGTGGCGGCCGGCCGTGGCCCCTGCAGTGCCGGGGGCCCCTCGTCGGCCAGTCCCTTGTCGGGTCCCTGCTGGGGGGTGGGGTGCCCCCTGGGCCCTGGGCCTCTCCCAGTCCATTGACCGGCCCGCCCTGGAGCGGCTGGTTGCCGGCGGGGCCCGTGGGCTCGTCACTGCTGCCCCCCGGGCCCCTGCATAGTAGCCGCTGGACGTTCCCCTGGGGTTCTCCTTTGCTCCACTCTTGGGGGATGCTGTTTTAATTTAATTTTATGTCACCGTGTCCATAACATCAGGAAATAAAAAACCCAACAATTCATAATAAAGATTTTTCACACATATATCAAGTGGAGGACTATTGCAAAAGCTGTACTGCTCCGCTTGTGAAAATAAATCTGTTGGGCTTCTAGTTGGTACTCAGACACCAATTCTGAGCTCCACACTGCCAACCAGGACACGTAAAAAAAAAAAAGAAAAAAAAAGAAAATGGCGGAAAACTCGACTCCAGGTTCACTGTGAGATCTACAAAGAGAGACTGAATAGAAATCAGCTAACTATAAAAGATGCTAGGGAAATGTTCTTTTCTGAAATCATCAACAGAAACATTAATAATGCACGGACTCTATTTGCAACAGTGGAAAGACTAACTAATCCTTTAGTGACAGTAGCCCCTGAACTAAACTCTACCAGGGCCTGCAATGAATTTGTCAGCTTTTTCACTGAAAAGATTCTAACAATTAGACGGTCAATCTGTACCTCAATATCGAACCCACAACCAGTGCCATCCCCAATCAACAACAATGTAGAGAAAATGTCTGAATTCCACGAATTAAACCAGAACAGCCTTGAAAAAATCATTATCCAATTAAGCTCCTCCTCCTGCTGAATCTGGACTACACGTTAATAAAGAACTACAGGCCAATCTCTAATCTTCCATTCATCAGTAAGATTATTGAAAAAGCTCTTTTTCAGCAGTTAAATAGCTTCATAACAATGACAAACCGTTTTGATGTTTTTCAGTCTGGTTTCCGTGCTCACCACAGCACCGAGACTGCCCTTGTCAAAGTATTCAATGACATCGACATAAATACAGACTGTGGAAGAACCACAGTGCTGGTTCTGTTGGACCTCAGTGCAGCATTTGACACTGTTGATAATGATATTTTATTGGAACGACTGGAGAGTTGGGTCGGACTCTCTGGTACACTACTTGGCTGGTTCGAGTCTTACCTAAAGAACAAGGACTTCTATGTTTCAATAGGAAACTTTTCATCAGAACGAACAGAAATCCCATGTGGGGTGCCCCAGGGCTCCATGCTGGGGCCCCTCTTATTTAATATCTACATGTTCCCACTAGGCAAGATTATAGCAACCAATAACATTAGCTACCATAACTACACGGATGACACTCAGCTCTACATTACAATGTCACCAGGTGACTCTGAACCCATTCAAACCCTAAATCAATGCATTGACCAAATAAATGGATGGATGTGCCATAACTTTCTCCAGCTGAATAGAAACAAAACTGAAGTGATTATTTTTGGACCCAAGGAGGAACGATCAAGAGTCAGCACACAGCTTCAGTTAATACAGCTAGAAACTACTGATCAGGCTTGAAACCTAGGTGTAGTAATGGACTCAGACCTGAAACTCCAGGGTCACATAAAGGCAATAACAAGGTCAGCGTTCTATCACCTGAAGAACATCTCTAGGATTAAACAACTGATGTTGCAACACGACCTAGAAAAACTCATCCATGCGTTTATCTTTAGTCGGATTGATTACTGCAACAGCATCTTCACAGGTCTGCCTAAAAAGTCAATCAGACAGCTGCAGCTGATCCAGAACGCTGCTGCTCGCGTCCTCACTAGAACCAGGAAAGTAGAGCACATCATCCCAGTTCTAAAGTTCTTACACTGGCTCCCTGTAGCTCAGAGAATAGACTTCTAAATACTCCTACTAGTTTATAAATCATTACATGGCTTAGCACCAAAATATGTTGAAGACCTGTTGTCATGGTACCAACCACCAAGACCACTCAGGTCCTCCAACTCTAGCCTACTAAACATCCCTAGACTCAGAACTAAACATGGAGAAGCAGCTTTCAGTTTCTATGCTCCCCTTATCTGGAACAGACTTCCTGAGGAGTGTAGAGCTGCTGAAACTCTGAACTGCTTTAAATCGAGACTAAAAACCATCTGTTTAGAATTGCCTTCGAGTAAATGCTTGATGTCATACGTATGAAATGTGTTCATGCTCTCTTGCTTTTTTGATTTGTGTATCATGTGTAATGTGTGTTTCTTTTACTTTTAATTTCCAATGTTACATTCCATGTGTTTTTTTTTTATCACCAAATCATGTAAAGCACCTTGAATTACCCTGCTGTTGAAAGTGTGCTATACAAATAAAATTGCCTTGCCTTGCCTTGCCTTATAACTAAAAGATCTGCCTCCCATTCTACTTTTAGAAATCCTAGGAACTACAAATAAACCTGCAGTCTGAGAGCGAAGTGCTCTGTTAGGAACATAAGGAACAATCAGGTTTCTGATGTATGATGGAGCTTGATTATTATGGGCTATATATGTAAGAAGGAGGATTTAATTTCTATTCTGGATTTAGCAGGGAGCCAATGAAGGGAAGCTAAAATCGGAGAAATGTGATCTTTCTTTTTAACATTTATCAGAACTCTTGCTGCTGCATTTTGAATCAACTGAAGGCTTTTAATTACATTTTGTGGACTTCCTGATAGTAAAGAATTACAGTAGTCCAGCCTTGACGTTAAAAATGCATAGATTAGTTTCTCAGCATCACTCCTGGACAGGATGTTTCTAATTTTAGCAACATTCCGGCGGTGAAAGAAAGAAATCCTAGAAACCTGTTAAATTTGGGATTTGAATGTCATATCTTGGTTAAAAATAACACCAAGGTCGATTTAATACCATCCAGATGAAATGATTAACTATGCAGTTTCCTGGTTCCGCTGCCTTCTACTCACCCGTCTGTCTCCTTTGCAGTATGTGGCCTGGGCTTGCTTGACCAGAAGCTATCTACCTCCTGAGCTCAGATTTTCAATGTTTTCTTTGTATGTAAAACCTTTTATTAGACCCTTCTGGTTTGTGGTTTCGTTTTGGGTCCAAATCAAGGTCTTTTAATTAAGCCTTTAATTTGAGTCAATTTATAAAATGGAAACTATTTGGTGCCATTTGTTAACTTACACTGTCAGAAATTAGCAATGAACTGGGTTATTTAGCCTGTCATAAGACGAATAAATCGAGTTTTTCAAAGTCATCTTTGAGTCCATGTTTTTTATTCCTTTATAAATGTCACAGTTTCAAGCTAAATATTTAGTTTTAAAATTAATGATTTAACTAGCAAGCTAATATTTGGTTTACAAGCTCAACATTTATTGTACTAATTGAATCCAAACTAAACATTTAACTCATCGACTAAATATTTAGTCAACAAACTAAATGTAACTTCGAACTAAATACTTAGTAAGTTAGAAATTCAGTTTGAAGCTAAATATTTAGCTTGGAACTGAACATTTAGGGCAAAGCTAAATATTTACCTAATATGCAAATACACTGTACTTGCTAAAAAGCAGAAGTGGAGGATCAAACTAAAAGCTGGGTCTTTGAAATATTAATATTCTGTTAATTTTTCATTATGTAACTTTACAAATGGCACCTCATAGGAAACAACATAAAAATTATAAAGCTATAACAAAATCTTACTTCTGATTTTATTTACATAGAACCAGTTTACAACAAATGTAAATCTAATCTATATACACAAAGACATTGTTAATTCAAGTGCAAAAGTTACATTTAATCAATACATACAATTTTATACAACAGTGCAATTAAGTTCAGTTTGTCATGCCAAATTGTGATAAAAAGTGTAACTCGCTTCACGCTATTATTAACACTGCAGCAAACCTTTATACTGAGCATGCATATGGCGACAGTGGAAAGTAAAGACCCCTTTTTTAACAGGAGCAAACGTCTTGATGCTGGGGGGGGGGCTTCCAGCACAAAGGACTTGTGAAGCAAATTTAGTAATTTAACATGCGAGTTTAAAAATTATTATTACAGCTTGAATACATTTTTTTTATTGGAGTTTTTTCTTAAATGAGACATTCATCTGTAGCCATGAAGACTTGTAGACATCCGCATACAAGACGATGGTCTCTTCCTGTATCATCCTGGGATGCAGAATCATACCCCCACCATTGCTGGGCTTACTCCACATTGGCTCCACATTGTGAGTGCACCTTCATGCAAAATCAGGTATGCAGTGGTGGGCAATTATATGATTTTCAGACAGCTGTAGCACCCTACAAATGTATACCCCCTGGTAAAGGTCTGAAAAAGTAAAAGGGCAGATGAGCAATAATATAAAAATGATGCCAAATGATCAATGAGTCATATCAAAACAGGAAAGAAGCATGCTAGCTCTGAGAAGCAGACTCAGGAATCAGTCTGAGTGAGGATGAGTAAAATGTAGAATGATCAATTGTCCAGGAGGAGGAGACGGGTATTACGATGGATGTGATGTAGGGGACGTTTATGTGATGAAATAGATGTGACCTTATTTGGTCCTGGTAGGTTCCTGGTGCTGAGGGAGGAGGGGTTGATCCCAGAATACCTATAGTCTGGCTCTTTTCAAAGATTTGGCTAATTGGCCTTCAGACAAGCTTCCAAAGGGCTTTTCACTTAGTATCACTTTGAGCCTTCTGTTATACCTTTATTTGGCAATTATAAAAGGTTTTTGTTTTGGTAGGCTATTTTTCAGTCAGTGTTTTCCTCCAGGTCTTATTTTTATGCATTTTATTTTTGTTACAAAGCATCCATTATCCCTGTTAGCATTTAAATAAATAGCTTAACTAAGAACTACAGTAAACCTAGGAAACAAATCAAATACATAATGAAAGAGTTACATTGAACACAATACTAATGTGGTGCCAGGTCTGTTGGAAGCATTTTGACTAGAAATTCACTAGAAGCAAAAAGGTTTAAATTATATCCACTAAATATGAATGAATGTGCACATCCTTATAGTCCGTTTCTTTTATTTACTGCTTCAGGTAGGCATCTTTGGAGAGGAAAGACAAGGTTAGCATCTTCAAGGGGAAACAGGTGAGTATTTATGACTAATCTGAATGGGTCCACCAGGTGTGGAGGGACCAACCAGCTTCCTAAATACAAGCAGCATGATAAAGTGATTGAGTCGGTCAAAATGTCATACAAAAAGCTCTGCTGTGTACCCAATATTCAACCATCCTCTTCACCCTCTGGAATAAGGGTTCAGAAGAAGCATAAAAAGCTTTAGGTGCCTATCCAGTGCGAGGTTTAACCCTCAGGCATTAAAAATTGGAAGGTTAGCAGTAATTTCAACAGTGTGCAATTACGGGGATTCACAGATGGATGTAAAACTCCGGCAAAGCCTCATAGTATATAACCAAAACTGCCTATTTTATTTCTGTCTTCTTATCTTAGATGGATATATGGAGTATAGAGAGGCATTAACTATTGAAATCTGCATGTTGGGTTCAAATGTGTCAAGATTTTAAAAGGGTAAATATACTTGAGATGTAGATTTATGTGCTCAAGGTTTGCCTTCAATGGGATTTTCAAGCATGTAAAATCTGCTTAAGCAGCCTGCAGTTTTTCACCACAAACAAGGGCATTTCAGTTAGAAATTCAGACACCTTGAAACAAATAACACTATTTTATTACTATGCATAGCTCCTTAGTTATGCATTCTTTATATTTAAAAGGAATAATAAAGAATGAGTGAAAAACTCTTTAACTTGTCCCCCGAATTGGGAAGTCACGGCGTTTGGCTGAGTGTGAAGAATCCCCGTGTTCGGTCTGCTGACACCGCACTCACAGCTCCAAGCAACTGTTTGTTTATTCAGACCTCTGTCCGGGTTCCCACCGGCATCCTCCCAGTGTCACTGTCTCTTTGCATCAGGCTCAAAGGGGACTGGAGGCACCATGGGAAGTGCAACAGAATGTTTATGTCAGTGCCTTAAATTAATCCGAGCAGCTTAGCTGACTTGCTGGATGCCTCACACTGCTGAAAATCCTCCAGGCCACGAAATGTTCATCAATATGAATGTGTCAGTGACTCCAACCTGACCCCTTCAATTCACACTTTTCACTTTTGCTGTTCCCTTCCATTCAGCATCTCGCCCATCCTGCTTTACGCATAAAGTCATACCCTATTTAACTTTAGGGCTGTTTGCATGGACAGATTCAGAATCTATAATTCTAGCCTAAATTTATTTTTTTTTTCAATACAGAAGATCTCTCAAAACAGACAAAACATGACGACACAAGTTCTTGTTTGGTATAATCGACATTGTTAGCTTGCAATAACTATAAAAAAACGTATAAATGTTATGCAAAAACATTTAAGAGTAACGCTTTCTAAAAAAAACATTATGCATTCAGACTGCTGTAAAGAAAACATCCAATGACTAAATGATAAAAGAAGTAATCAATAAAGGAAACAATCAAATTTTAGCATAAAGTAAAAACAATCAAAGTAGAAGAATGCGTATGCGTCGGATTGAGAGCAGGGGTAGGTGAAAACACAGCTAAATTGGAAAAAAAAACAACCTAAAAATGTGCCTCATTGGAAACAAAATTAAAAAAAGTAATTAGCTGAGGTTCAAAACTTTTGCACAGTTTTTTAGTATTTTACTATGTTCTGGATGATTTCTTCTTTGGTCTTAAAAACCTTATTTAAGATATAACGTGTATTTTAGAGTTGACTGATCAATAACTTGTTCACACATTAATGCTCTTCATGGTCCTCCCCATTAGCTCTGTTTGGCCTCCACCATCCCCTAAATTAAATGTTCTGCAGCAAATTTTAATGCAAAGCGAAACTTTAAACACCTGCTATTGTGATGTGTGTGAAAACTTTTATTTATTTTTATCCTGTGCTGCAACAATATCTCTGCTATTGCCACCCTGTAGAAAACAATCTCTAAGTCTTGCTGCTTAACTCAGCCCTGAAAAGATTTTCTGCCTATTCAGAACGTGAGCCTGTTTGGTCGTCCCAGGCGTATCATGATCCCTCACGGCCAATTTAAAAAAGGCACTTGTGCTGCGAGAGCCGGAGCCAAAAGGTCCCCGCTAATTTCAGCTCTGAGTGAGCAAACGCTGATGACACACTGTTTTATTCCAAAGCCTCTCCGGCCTGTTGGCCTCTGCATCAGAATGCAAATGAAGGGTGGAGGATTGTGGATGTTGATGGGGCACCTGGTAAATATTTAAATTACAGAAGCATGGAGGCACGATCGGACCTAAATTAAGATGGGAACGTGGGCGTGTGGGGTCGGGGTGGAGACTGCAACGGCATTTCATAAAACAGTCACACAAGCGCCGTCTTTGTGATCTACAGAATCAATATGTGCCCTGCTGTCCACTGACGTTGGCCTGAATTCAGTATGAGCACAGCTTGGACACTGACAAAGAGTGCTAATTAAGGATTTTCCCTGTTGGCTGATTTTCTTTCAGATTCCGTTCAGAGGCAGTGGCAGAAACTATTCTAAACAGACTCGCCATGAAAACAAACTTACAAGCGTGGCAACGGCATGTGACCCATGAATATTTCCCTTTTTTCATCCTTCTGCATCCTCTTCGACTTTGTTTCGTTTGGTCTTTCATTGAAGCCAGGGACGTCCCTCCAACAGTTTACAGTAAAAGAAATGTGAACTTGAATAATTTAATTAGAGATTTAATGATGAGCAAATTGCACAGAAACACATCAATTTGTCCCCAGCAGCAGCTTGTAGATACAATTATGGCACAGGGGACAGCTCTTCAATACGTTGCTCAGGCAAAATAGCTAACCCTATTAATTGGGCTGAGCAAACCAGAAATTCCCAGAGGACAACCCGCATTATGCATCCCTAATCACAGTCTCACTGTATATTCCTTTTAGTGGGAAAGTGCATGAGACGAGAAGTTTTAAAAGACACTGGCATGCAAACAAGATTCCTCATGTATAGTAGCATTAACAGAAATTAATCTGAATGCAGTTAAGTAAATAATACTTTTTAATCCAGGCCACACTGCCACTGGTCGGTCATAACTTGACTCCCCTGTTAAGTTATTGGCAGTCTAGGCCTGTCATATACTCTAAAAAGTTTGACAAATTTCATCCAAGCCAGGGCTGAGATGCTGTACCTCCAGCCCAGAATTTAGGCCCATTTTTTTAAATTTCTGTTCACTGCCATGGAAAAAAACTTGTCAAGTCAAGTGTAATTGTATAGCACATATCAGCAACAAGGCAGTTCAAACTGCTTTACATGATAAAAACATAACACAGTGAGCAAAAAACCCTCAAAACATTACAGACATTAGTGACATTAGTGACAAAATAAAGCATGGTAATGGAAAAACTGCAATCCAGACTCGAAGTAACGCTGTTCCAGTGATTGTTGATCAAAGGCAGCTCTAAGTAGATGGGCTTTCAGCCTTGATTTAAAGGAACTCGGTGTTTCAGCACTTTTGCAGTGGTCTGGAAGTTTATTCCAGATTAGAGCAGCATAACAACTGAATGCTGCTTCTCCATGTTTGGTTCTGATTCTGGGGATCCAGAGTCGACTTGAACCAGAAGACCTGAGTGGTCTGGAAGATACAGTGACAACAGATCTTTCATGTATTTTGGTGCTAAGCCATTCACTGATTTCTAAACTAATAGAAAGTATTTTGGAGTCTATTCTCTGAGATACAGAGAGTGTTTCGAGGTCCTGTTGCGACACCAGTCCTTTAAATCTAGAAATGTTCGTCAGGTGATAGAAGACTGACCTTGTAACTGTCTTTTTGTGTTTCTGTAGGTTCAGGTCTGAGTCCATCACTACACCCAGATTTCGGACCTCATCTGTAGTTTCTAACTGTACTAACTGAAACTGGCAGATTTAGCTTCCATCTGAAGCAATCCACACCAAACCAATGCAAGAATGACGGCCAATGATGAACCACAGGAGGCTGAAGACCCACCATCCTGTTAATAATAACAGAGTGCAGACCTAGTGTTTCTACATACTGAGTGGTGGGTATCTGGCAAGTCATATGCGGTTAATAGGTATTTTGTGGTAAGCTACTTGTTTTTTTTATGCTATGCCTTTGATAAAAGGCGTAAATCTTTGCCTACCAGTTTGAGGCTAACTGTATGCACTTTGCAACGTCTTTTTAATTTGGAGGACTCAGAGTACCCTTACAACCCTTAGCGGTTTATTATTCCCCCCCATTTCTATTAGTGCCTTTTTCTCCCTGGAAGAAGCAGAATAGAATAGCTTAGTAATATCCTTCTGTGATGGTTATAAAGTTTAACAGCTGCTGGGTGGAAGGATGTGTGATAGCGCTCCTTTGTGCACCTAGGAAGCAGCAGTCTGTGTCTGAGGGAGCCTCCCCACTCTGCAACAGCTGCATGCAAGGGACTGGAGGCATTGTAACGAGAAAAACTTGCATGCGTCATTCTTCTTCGTTCCTCAGGATTTATGTTTTCTATTGTATTGCATACCTGTACTAACCAGTGGCCCAAGAAATGAGATATGTATTGTTACTCTCCTGGGTTTTCAACCATCATTAGGTCAATTGGACAACATAATTCCTCTCAGATATTTAAAGTTTTCTCCACTGCCTGATAGCAGTTGTTAATGCACAACATTCTCTTCTGTCCATGGTCCATTGAATTAAATGGACCATGAATTATGAATCCTGCCTGAAGCTAGCATTACGACTCAATGGTGTGACGCAGGGATGTTTAGAGTCAGCAAAAGGCCTGGCTAGTTGATTTAAAAACTGAATAATGTTGTCAGAAATGTAACAGTTGCAGCAAAAATAAGAACTAAGTGTGGTATTGCAATGAATGCCTCAATATGTAAAAAAAAAAAAAAAAGGGGGAACACATTTATTATGAAACCACATCGATGTTAATATAGCCTTGGCACAGCTTGCAATAAGTGGTGTCGCTGTAGCTTACAGGGCCAGAACCCTCTCTTGCTGTGTGAGAGATCCTGAGTTTGACCCTCAGTGACCTTCAGTGCACTTTTTCCAATTCTTGGCTGTCTCAGGTATATCGTGGTTTAAAAAGCCAAATTAAATAGCTTACAGCTAGATTTGGTTCAAATATAGTCACAAAAATGCTGTCTATAAGAATGGCAGGGAGAAACTGACAACGGGAGGATACCTGAATGTGTTGTTGCTGCAGGCTCCACCTGACTAGCACAATATCGTGCAAAGTTTTTTTTGTGTTTTTTATTGGATTTGTAGCGAAAGAGACACAACACTGTTATAACATTTATAAAAACTGGTCCAGAACCTGTTCATTTTACCTTTCACCTCCAGGGCTGGAAACTGTCTGATTTAAAATACAACAAAACTTTTATTTCCAAATCCCGGTCAGGGCACTGTGGTTCCTTACCAACCTGCACCAGTGTTTATGGCACACGTCGGTTATCAGTCCCCTACCCTGGATGCATAACCGGCCTGTCATTACAAAGGCCATCCAGAAACAAGTGCCTGGTGCCTACGCCAAAACAGCTTCTGACAAGAAAAGCTGTCAAAGTGAGCTAGAGTACAAAAAAATTACTTCACTCAAGGCAATAACAGTTTAATAAATACAACAGCAGCAGATCTCTTGGGAACACCAGCTGAAGAAACTTTTAGAGAGATGATTTCTGTTTTATTTCTTTTGAAAACTATAACTTGACTTTTGCTTGGAGGGGGAAAAACATTGGTTTAATGTGTTGATTTCTAGCAGTAAAGTGACTCTTGAAGCAAACTGTTAAAAATGTTTAAGCTAAAAATCAATGCCGTTGTGTTTTGATATACTGGTATGTTATTCATCTGCCAGAGTCATTAGATTCTATCTGGGGGGGAAAAAACTTGTAGAATGTGACAGATTAAGATTTTATCACTTAATCCCAACACTAGATGTCACATCTTTATTATGGCTAATAATCAATAATAAGTCCTTGTATTCACTTTGCCCAGAACGATATGTTGAAAGCCAAAAGACTTCATTAAGACCACTGAGTCTTAATGTTAAAAAACAGGTTTAGTAAGCATTTTTGGTCACCCCCAACCACACTTCCGATCACATCAATGGACATGTTTATGTTGACAGTTTAGAGAGAAGGCAATATTGTTTTTTATGTGTCTCAAAAAAACTTTCTTTGTGGTGGAGTTAGGGGATAGACTGTAAGGTTAGTTGCAGGGCAAATTGGCAGCAATTACACAGAAAACCACATTAAGACTGTGATTTATCAAAGGTTTGCTCTTGTTAAAACGTGCGAAAACCTCACAGCGGGCACAAAATTATGCAGGAGTTAAATTAACTAAGCAGGCGTAGTCCTCCCTGTGCCTGTTAAATGCGCAGCGAGATGCAAGACGCAAAGTAATATTGCAAGATATGCAGGGCGGCTGTGGCTCAGTGGTAGAGTGGTCAGCCTGTGACCTGGAAATTGCGCCTACTACATGCAGTTGTGTCCTTGGGCAAGACACTTCACCTACTTTGCTTTTTGGTGTTGGCCAGAGGGGCGGATGGCGTGAAAAGGCCACCTCGCTTCTGTCATTCTGCCCCATGGCAGCTGTGGCTACAATTGTAGCTTGCTTCCACCAGTCTGTGAATGTGAGAGTGAATGAATAATGGAGTTGTAAAGGGCTTTGAGGGTCTCGAAAAGCACTATGTAAATTATATATATTATCATTAAGTCAATCAATATTTAATATGGGCGTTTGGGAAGAGAACATGCAAATAAGTAGGCGTTAAACACGCAGTGTGATTTATCAAACATGAAACTGTTTGCGCCGGCTGTTTTAGCGCCTATTTTTACTGCCTCTGAAAGGCATGTCTGAACTTTGCACCACCACGATTCAACATAGGTGTATTACTGACAAACGAAAAATAAAATTCACATACATTTGAACCTAATAGTAATTAACACTCTTATGGCCATAAGCCTGATAATTATGCCAGTTTTTTCCCTTTTTTTCTAAAGACGCATCATAACTCAATGCGTCTGCACCTGCTGTCTCTGAAATACGACGCCTGCATGGAGTAGAGAGCGCCGCATTTACACCGCACGCATTGAGTCAAAAAAGAACATTCAGACATTCTAGCATAACAGAAATTAACTCTCTAACAGCCATAACTTCTCAGGTATGTCATGTTTTCACTGCGCCTATTCGTCCTATCTGGATGTGGCGCAGTGCATGGGGCAGAAAGGCTGGCACACACAGCAGTGGAAGTGCTCCTGGTGGGATTTGGGGAGGGGGGGGCTCAATAAAAGAGAAAAGAAAAGAGAAAAAAAAGGGAAATGGGAGCGGATTGGACTAGGTGTGATCTAGATTGGGAGACCTGTTGGGAGAATTGTTGAATTGTATGGGTTGATGGGTGTATGTATGCATGTGTTGGTAGATTGATTATTGCTGAGTTGGGTTTTTTTTTGTTTTTTTTCTGTTGCCACTCTCTGTTCTTTTTGTCTTTGTCAGTCGCACCCGTGTACAATGAAAATGTAAATAAAAAGAATTTGAATAAAATAAAATAAATGACTTTCGCTCACAACCATAGTAGATCACCCCTAAATCGGGGACCCGCCTCTCGTGCAGTTTTTTTGTGTTGCACGCAATTTTATTTTATTTCTTTATTTGGAATATTGATAAATCAGGTCCAAAGTCTTTAAATTAACTCAAATGTCTAAAACTTACTAAATAAAGAGGTGTCCAGATCAATGAACTAAGAAACCCAAAAAGGAGGAAATGTAAACACTATAATCTAGAGGAAAGAAACTAAACCATAAACCAGAACGGACATTCAGAGACCTTAGTATTTCACACAGAGAGTTCAGTCATCTCCTGACTGCAGCAGCTGTAGTCTCTGGAGCCTTTAAGCTATTGAAGATGTCTAAAAAGCCTTCATTGTTACCAAATCACCCCAAACCACCCCTTTGTGTTTGCAGGAGTTTTACTCCGCAGGTGATTAGTCAATATAAATAATCTGATTGTTTTAAGAAATTGAATTAATCTCTAAATATCCTCCTGCAATACTTTACCCACAATAATTGGCTTCAGCAGTGACCTTTCTTTTCTCAGTGTCTGAGCCAAATAACTGACAGCTCCTGTCCGACACTTTTTTTCAGCGCTTTGACTTCATCCATTCAACATTAGTTTGAAGAAGACTTTTTAAGTTCAAACAATGTTGTTGAGAAAACTAAAGGCAGACCGACTTAGGGAGTGCGATTGGCGCAACAGCCAAGTCAAGCCAATTATATATATATATATATATATATATATATATATATATATATATATATATATATATATATATATATATATATATATATATATATATATATATACATATATACAGTGGCGGCTGGCCAATAGAGGGCGATAGGGCGCCGCCCCCCCCAGTGTTTTCCCAAGTGTTTTTGATTTTGATTTTTTTATTTTTTTAAATAATAATCACATATTCTAAATTAATTTTGTGTTTAAATTCGTAACAAAGTATCATATATAAAAATATATATCATTTACAGAGGAAAAGCTCCAGCTGCGTAGCAACAGAAAGATCACCCAAGCAGTGCAGCAGGCAGCCAATTACTGACAAGAAATTTGCACATAGCAACAGGAATTTATCCAATCAGCGTCGTTGATTCGGCCGCATGAAGGGCGATAGAGGAATCGCCCCATAGCTGTTGTGAGGACGGACAAGATATCTGTTGGTGACATTGGCAGTGTGATTTCTCTGCCACAAGGGGGCGCTTCTGTAAGAGTTAACAGCTTTGTGTGTAAACTTTTTGTATAAACCTAATAAGTTATTTGTCTCCAGTTTGGTTCTAAACTTGTTTGTGCAATATTGTATTTATGTTTAGTATAAGAATGCCTCAAGTTGTTAATATTGGCATGAAAATAATCAGTATTTCACATAGTACTGGTATCCAGCCGTTTATGTTCAATTGTTTTGGGATGATTATTGAAAATGACGTGATAAGCTATATGCACAGCTCCACTACTTCCTGATCTAAGTACAGCCCTTTTATTTCCTGTCTGTATTGGACAAACTGATCAATCCAGGTGTGTCTGACCTCAGTAGTCACAACAACAATGGTCAGACACACCTGGATTAATCCGTTTGCTCTATGATGTAAGACAGGAAATAAAAGAGCTGTACTTAGTTCAGGAAATAGTGGAGTTGTGCACAAAGCTCAGAAAGCACAAGTTTGATTTTAAAAAAGAAAAAAAAAAGCACAGCCCCACCAAGAATATTTTTCACCAGCCGCCACTGTATGTATATATATATATATATATATATATATATATATATATTAATATATATATATTAATATACATACAGCACTTTACAACAGAAAAAACTGACCAAATTGCTTTGCACATGATACAAATAAAAATAGACAAATTCACTGCAATACAAGAGCTGTGGTTAAAACAACATTGTTACAGCTGCAAATACTCATAAAATGCTCATAAAAAAACAAAATCCTAGGATATCAAAACAACATAAAACCATAAGAAACTCATTAAAAGCTCCAATGCTGAGTTAAACGCCAAAGAGAAAAAGTGGGTTTTCTAAATAGATTTAAAAGTGGAAAAATGAAAAAATAAAAAAAGGCCAAGGTCAATCAAACAAGGTCCACTAGAAGCACTAGGACTAAATAGCATGACGTCTGTCATTTTGTCATTAAAAGACAGATCAACATTTTAATAACTACATTATTGTTAAACATTCAGAGGTCAAATATGGACTGACTTTAAACTTATGTATTCAATGCTACTGTTTTACAAAATTAGTGCATGACTCACTGATATAAACAATTCAGGTGACAGGTGAAGTTATTTGGAGAGAAGTGCTGAATCAAAAGACAGGAAAAGTTGCAATAATTATGAAATGCTCCTTTAATTATCTGATCATATGCAGAAGTCCAAAATGGGGACTGGTAATTCAAAGCCTTGGTTTTAAAGACCCAGATTGGCTAAAACTGAGTTTTGGTCTACACGCAGGGACATCATAAAACAAAACTGCTGGTTAAAATGTCTGCGGGTATGAGGAGAAACAAAATTGAGCTTATGTCTTATCACATTTAAGTAGTGGTGTGTTAGCTTTCTGAGCTTAGAGAGTCGATCAACAGTACAAAGCATAATGAGTCTATTTGGAGGTCGCTGGTGCATTCATGAATATGATTCCTGGACTGATGTGCACATTAGCTGTCAGTTAGGAGATATTAAGTGTTTCCACTCTGTTAAGATGAGCCTGGGGTGTCAATCATCTGTCATAAAGTGGATGAATCCAGATGGAACAAATGAGATGTGCTGTCTGTGTCCAGTCATTATTGACAGCAGTTAATCAGAACTATCCGAGTGGCATGGGGAAGGCAGCCGGCGAAGCAGAAAAGTAAAGGATCTTTTTAAGAGGAATAATAAAGTTTCGATACAATCTATAAATGATAAGAATAAGATGTGCATTTGTCATCTTGGAGCACAAACATAAAAAAGGAGTAGCAGCCATTTTACCTGAAGTGTCCCTACACACAAAAGCCTCTCTCAGGTTGGTCAGCCTCAATCTCATCGCAGTAATTCAGGCTATTCAGAGCCACATTTTCATCCAGAAACAGGTCATCAACCACCCAAGATGAGTTCTTCATATCATCCTCCTCTGTGTGACAAGCCTGAAGGACAGGTGGGCCCATTGATCCAAAACGACAGGTGGCTACGGAGCCCGTTGCCTGGAGACAGTACGTTGGCAGGGTTCTGAGGGAGGGCCAGCTGCACCTCAGGCAGACAAGGGACAGGCTGGACATGGTGCCCACAAGCTGTGACTGACATAGGGTCAGAGCATGCAGTGTAGTTTCAAATAATTTCCCCATGAGAAAAGATTATTCCGAATCTCATGTTTGTATGAATTTGTTGGGAATAGAAGACAGATGCTGCACCAAGAGAAATGACATCTCGGATTACAGTCACATCCGGGGTGAAATACATTTGTCATGAGAGATATTCTGATTTCCTACATTAAAGCAAAAACAATGTTTAATCAGTAACAAATATATGTTAGGGTATTGATATTAACAATTTTATTCTCAAGACTGTACATCTCTGGGTCTGCATGAACGAGCTATGGGACACTGCTGTTGTCCATTTGTACTGAATCGCTTTCCATTAGACTTTATGCAGTTTTCACTGAAGCAACGGGGCTTAATGACTCAAATTAAAGATTCAAATTTTACCTTTATGGTTTCATACCAGGTATTTGATGCAGTTTTGTTTTTTTGATTTCTTGTGCAGAAGAAAAGGGTTCAGTTGTGTATAACAGCAATCTCCTCAACTCCCCACACTGTATAATTTCAAAACAAGTCCGCTTCAGGTTTCAATTTGTGTATTTTATTTGTTGAGTGTTTGGCACCAGCCTTTGAATAAAAATTGTTCGGATGTGCACCACCTGCAAGCCCTGTTTTGGCAGCTTACACATATAGTATGGTGTTACTGGTTGCTTTGTTGTGTCAATCATATATTTGCAGATTATACATTGATGTGTGCTAGGCTGGTTTCTGGAGTAAGACTGCCCGCTGGAAGGAAGTGCACACACCTCCAAATTGCACCCTGACTCAGCTGTGATACCAGTTTGGACAAGCGTCACAAATCCGCGTCAATCCTGTTCCTGTCTGAATACAGCCAACATGGTGAATTTTTACCATTGACGTTATCTCCCATGCTAAGGAGTTTATTGGAACTATTCTGGCCCCATCTAGTGGTCAGAGGATGAACTGTATCTGAACTTGAGGTTCTTGTTGAAATTTTCCGCTACTGATATGTGACAAAATATTCAGTCATTTGGAATTTTCTGCTTTTATTTTCTTGAGATTAGGCAGTAATGGAAAACAAATGAGTAATATTAATATAAATGACTTAGTATTCATTTGTATATGTACACTACCGTTCAAAAGTTTGGGGTCACCCAAACAATTTTGTGTTTTCCATGAAAACTCACACTTATTCACCACCATACGTTGTGAAATGAATAAAAAATAGAGTCAAGACATTGACAAGGTTAGAAATAATGATTTTTATTTGAAATAAGATTGTTTTTACATCAAACTTTGCTTTCATCAAAGAATCCTCCATTTGCAGCAATTACAGCATTGCAGACCTTTGGCATTCTAGCTGTTAATTTGTTGAGGTAATCTGGAGAAATTGCACCCCACGCTTCTAGAAGCAGCTCCCACAATTTGGATTGGTTGGATGGGTACTTCTTGCGTACCATACGGTCAAGCTGCTCCCACAACAGCTCAACGGGGTTCAAATCTGGTGACTGCGCTGGCCACTCCATTACCGATAGAATACCAGCTGCCTGCTTCTTCTCTAAATAGATCTTGCACAATTTGGAGGTGTGTTTTGGGTCATTGTCCTGTTGTAGGATGAAATTGGCTCCAATCAAGCGCTGTCCACTGGGTATGGCATGGCGTTGTAAAATGGAGTGATAGCCTTCCTTATTCAGAATCCCTTTTACCCTGTACAAATCTCCCACCTTACCAGCACCAAAGCAACCCCAGACCATCACATTACCTCCACCATGCTTAACAGATGGCGTCAGGCATTCTTCCAGCATCTTTTCAGTTGTTCTGCGTCTCACAAACGTTCTTCTTTGTGATCCAAACACCTCAAACTTGGATTCATCCGTCCACAACACTTTTTTCCAGTCTTCCTCTGTCCAATGTCTGTGTTCTTTTGCCCATCTTAATCTTTTTCTTTTATTGGCCAGTCTCAGATATGGCTTTTTCTTTGCCACTCTGCCCTGAAGCCCAGAATCCCGCAGCCGCCTCTTCACTGTAGATGTTGACACTGGTGTTTTGCGGGTACTATTTAATGAAGATGCCAGTTGGGGACCTGTGAGGCGTCTGTTTCTCAAACTAGAGACTCTAATGTACTTATCTTCTTGCTCAGTTGTGCAACGCGGCCTCCCACTTCTTTTTCTACTCTGGTTAGAGCCTGTTTGTGCTGTCCTCTGAAGAGAGTAGTACACACCGTTGTAGGAAATCTTCAATTTCTTAGCAATTTCTCGCATGGAATAGCCTTCATTTCTAAGAACAAGAATAGACTGTCGAGTTTCAGATGAAAGTTCTCTTTTTCTGGCCATTTTGAGCGTTTAATTGACCCCACAAATGTGATACTCCAGAAACTCAATCTGCTCAAAGGAAGGTCAGTTTTGTAGCTTCTGTACCGAGCTAAACTGTTTTCAGATGTGTGAACATGATTGCACAAGGGTTTTCTAATCATCTATTAGCCTTCTGAGCCAATGAGCAAACACATTGTGCCATTAGAACACTGGAGTGATAGTTGCTGGAAATGGGCCTCTATACACCTATGTAGATATTGCACCAAAAACCAGACATTTGCAGCTAGAATAGTCATTTACCACATTAGCAATGTATAGCGTGTGTTTCTTTAAAGTTAAGACTAGTTTAAAGTTATCTTCATTGAAAAGTACAGTGCTTTTCCTTCAAAAATAAGGAAATTTCAATGTGACCCCAAACTTTTGAACGGTAGTGTATATTTGTGTGGGTCTGTGTGTCTGTGATTAAGAGAAACACTAGACATCTTAAAACTAAGGAACTTCTTGCACCTGATTGTGTTGGATTGAGTTGTTAAACACCTTTGACCATTTGGGGTAAGGATAAGCGATCTCTGTGGATTTATCTGACACTAGTAGATTTCTGTTTGACTAAAGAATGAAGATAATTAGCTTATTTGTTTGAAAGTAGTAGAAAGTACAAAGAACAGTTGGCAAATACCAGTAGTCTATGTGTAATAGAAGATGTTCAGGCTCCTTGAAGGACTCACCTTTCCCCATCTGCTCCTCTCTGTGGATGGCCGTGGTCCAGACTCGTTCATGGTTCAAGTTTGCCAGCTGTGAGCACTTTTAAATGGCACAAAGAGCACCATCTGTACCTGCTAATAGGGATGAGATGGGATGTAATGTAGTGCTAAATAATGGTGCTGGGATATCTGGCACCACCCTGCCTCCTTACCTCCCACCGCATTAAAGTGCAATCACTTCCTGAAAGCAAGAAATAGTGTGGCCTCATCATTTCACAGGTCCGACTGTGTTCACGGTCCTGTGACGGTTAGAGCCAGGCGGGCCAGGAGATATTGATTCTCTTTTTTTTTTCTTTTTAATCAGCCTTTCAATCATTTTCTTTGTATAGGAATCTGGAGGACCGGCGTTTGTTGTAATGGCGCACATTATGTTGTAATCATTGTGGCTCTGTTGTCACATTTCACTTAGCCTCTTTTGTTATGCAGATGTTCTTTGTCAAACATGGCTGGGAACCGCTCCAGTCCCCTGAGACCTGGACCAGACAAGAATCATAGAGAGATTTTTTTATTTTTTTATTCTCATCTTGTAATACATGTGAAATACTGCAGTTCCTGTGGTTAGGACAACATGTACAGCTGTTTCCTAGAATCAATTCTCGTGTTTGCTTTGTGTACTGATTACTGTCACTCTGCTGTGTTACGCTGTCAGAACCATTCATCGAACCTAAAGTAGTTTAATGTTAAACAGCATCAATAATACCAAAGAAACTCTCTATTTTACCAAGACTTTAGAGACTAAAATATGTTTCTGTATTATATGACTCAGTTCTAATCAAAATGAATATGCATATTTATGATTATGACAGTGTTCGCAAAAACTGAACAAGAAGTGTCTCAGGCAGGACATTTTTGAAACAAGATACACACATGCTACAAATTTACATTTGTTTAATAGACATTGCAGTGACCTTAGACATTAGTTTATTTTTCTACTGTACTTCAAACACTTGAGATCAGAATTTAATAGATAAAAGAGGGGCCTCATTCCACATTTATTACCAATACCTTACAATACATTACGAATTAAACTGTAGGAAGTTACCGTAAAGCACAACTCACTGAAAGTCCTGTTCATCAAAGCTTTCATAGCCTACATCATCATCAGATTCATAACTGTCAGACATATCACTGTCCTCTTTAGCAGCTGTAACCATAACAGCAGCAGCTGTAACCGCAATAGCTCCAGGCTCCACATCTTCCTCAACTTCCATTTCTTTTTCTTCTTTTTTTTTTAAACGACTCCTGTTTGGCGAGTGGAGCTCAGAATTGGTGTCTGAGTACCAAGTAGAAGCCCAACAGATTTACTTTCACAAGCGGAGCACTACAGCTTTTGCTATAGTATCTTTATTATGAATTGCTGGGGGTTTTAGTTCCTGATGTTATGGACACGGAGACGGAAAACTAAGGGGAAGAAAGAAGACGATGAAGAAGAGAGGTAGGAAACAAAAAGTCAAGAGAGAGGGTGTGTTGAAAATACAAGAGAGGAAGGGGAACAAAGAAAACACAGGAAGACATTGTAGTCTGCCTCCATACCCACATGACGGCAGATAGACGGAAAAAACAAAACAAAACACGAAAAAGGAACATCGACAAAACAAACCAAACATTGAGAACTACACAACCACATCACACAAAAATGGATATAAAAATACAACAACGTTACAGAAAAACTCATGGTACCGATTAATCAAAATCTAGTAATGATAACCTCAGCCCAAGAATATATCTGTTAACACCAGAGACCCCACATCTGTGTGTGTGTGTGAGCATACTGGTGCATATAAGGTTTCTCCGTAAGAGTGTTCGATAGCTGGTGTGAGCAGGCATCAATCCGTCTCCCAGGAACCGATGCAGACATGAAGGAGATCGGAGCCAAGACGTCCAAAGGACTCCCAGAGCCCCAGGCGGACCCGGGCAGGGCCGACCGCATCCCCCAAGAGTGGAGCAAAGGAGAACCCCAGGGGAACATCCAGCGGCTACTATGCAGGGGCCCGGGGGGCACCAGTGATGAGCCCACAGGCCCCGCTGGCAACCAGCCGCGCCAGGGCGGGCCGGTCCATGGACCGGGAGAGCCGGGGCCCAGGGGCGCCCCACCCCCCAGCAGGGACCCAACAAGGGACCGGCCGCCAAGGGGCCCCCGGCACCGCAGGGGGATTGTCGAGAGGAGATTTTTAAGTGAAAGTATGTGCCTTGCGCTGCTATGCTACCAGTCCCTGACCAGCCTGCTGTCTGCTAACTCCTCTCTCCCAGTTCATTTATCCTGTGGCAGAGTATAAAAAGAATTACACATTTACACAATATATATGTTTGGGCATGCATGGGGAGCGAGATTCTTACCAGACCCTCCCTGAAGAACTTTTCCTCATAGATGCCTTTTATTAATTTACAAAGTTATTACAAAACATTCTGAGAGACAGCTTCTCTTACAGGATCCAATCAGCTCAATAATACATATTCATATATATGCAGAGTGTGCCTGTAGTCCGTCCCTAATAGGTTAAGCCCCTTTTAATATATTCCTTTTGGTTGCTAAGCAGAAAACCTTTCTTCTCCGATCCCACACACCCAACAGACCATTTGCACGATCAAACAACCAGATGTTTCCTGTTTTTTTCAGAGAATCGTGACCCATTGTCTAACTCATATCCTGTTCTTAACAGTTCTGTCCAGTTAATTGTGACAGTTCCCTTCTGACCCATGGGTCACATCCTGTGCTAACACTTTTCTGCATTTAGTTGATTATTTCAGCACACAACCCCTTCACCATTTGGCCTGTGTATTCATTCAATGCTTGTTTAGAAGTTTTTATTTACGATTAACATAAATCTATTTGCAATTATAATGAAAACATTGGAAAACATTTGAAAAAGTTCCAAAATGTTAAAGGTCTCATTTACTTTTTTTCCCCAATACATTTGTGTGGTCTCTAGTATGAATGAATGTCTTGTGAGTCTTTTTCTGTGGAAAAAATGCTCTGGCGCTCCTGTTTCAGGAGGTTCAGGTTTGTCAGAGGAGTGGGTGTGGGGAAACGACAGAATCCAAAGACAAATTCCAACCGTTTCTTTCTCAGCTCCTCTTTCTTGGGTAAAAAAAATGCAACGCTGACATATTATCTCCACAAATAATACAAGCCCGAAACGCGTGGAGCTTCTTATGGTTAGCGTCTACTAGCAGAGACACGCTCTGTTCTCTCCTGGCCGCAAAATCAAAACAGCCGTCCCGCAGGCGGGTGTGACTCAAGGTGGTCGGGGCCAGCAATACTAATTTTCCCTGTGACACAGAAGAGCGTTTTTGAGTTCTATTTATTTCTAAGATTAATTTAGAAAGAACATTTTCAACTTAAGCATGCATAAGCAACTCAGAGTGACCTATTGTATTTCAAAAAGAACAAGTATTACATGGTTTCTCAGTGGACGAGACCTTTAAGCAAATATGGTCGCACATGTGTTGGCTAAAATATTTTTCGCCTTAAGCATCCCACTTTTAATAAACTGAAAGTGGGCAAGCTGATTCTTATTTTTGCAGCAAATTTTCAGGAACAAGACATTTCAAAGTGTTTTACATAATTAAAAGGTAAATAAAATACCAAGTAAGGAAAAAACATTACGGTTCAATGACAAGTACAGGAAGCAATAACAGGTTTAAAAAAGACACATTTATAATGTTCCAGTTGTTATAAATCATTGGCAGTTCAAACTAAATAGGTTTTTAGCCTTGATTTAAAAGAACTCAGTGTTTCAGCATTTTTGCAGTTTTCTGGAAGTTTGTTCCAGAATAGTGGAGCATAAAAACTCGATGCTGCTTCTCCATGTTTGGTTCTGACTCTGGGATGATGTAATTAGAGGACCTGAGAGGTCTGGAAGGTTGAAACGACGACAACAGATCTTTAATGTATTTTGGTGCTAAGACATTCGGTGATTACTCCAAACACAGGAAGACTTTTATTGTTGCTGGTATTTGCAGATTGTGTTGTTGTTGTGGTTGAAAAAATGGCAGCAAAATGTGACTTTATTGGCCAATATGCCACAACTAAACAAAGGGACTTTCCACCAAGCAGACGTCTTGAAACATCAAATCCTGATTTTACTTGTCATTGTGTTACACACTGTGTTTCAGTGCCGATGCTGGACAGAGAAACGCCTGCTGTTATTCTGCTTTGGCAAACAAAAATCCAATGCAACAGAGGACCTGAAAAAGCAGAACGGCAGCAGCTGCTGGGAAATACAGCATGCCAGTGGTCAGGAATTAGAAGTCAGACCACAGCGTGAAAAACAACATCCTACAGCAAACACTTTACAGAAGGTCACTGGTGTACATCAGAAATGCTAGCATAGCACCACTTTCTGTTGTGTTTTCATGAATGTCTTAAAATTTCTCTTCAGTTCAAAATATCTGCAAAAGAGCAACATAAACTCTGCTCATCTACAGGTGATCCTCAGGGACACCATACAGATGAAGAAGTTTGTATTAACTTTTTTATTTGTATTTAAGTTGTAGTATTCAACACTGTTTAGAAAGACTTATTGATATAGACCTGATTATCATAAAAGCACAAAAAATATTTTTTTGTGATTCATCAAAATAGTCTCATTCAAAGACTTTCATTTATGTCACAGTTTTATATTTTGGTGACAATATTGAAGAGAAAAAGACTTAACTAAGTAAAAGGCGAAACAAAAAAGCTAAGGTTTAAAACATGAGCTTCTAAATACATCATTAAGTATTAAATGTGAATTCTGGTGCTTGGATAGCGCCCCCCTACCCTAAGCTGGTGTAGGGGGTTGCAGGACAGAAAAAAAGAGCCCGTCTGACCAATCAAGCTAGCTTTGATGTGGCCCATGACCAATCATTCAAAGCTCTGTGTGATTACATGGCTAAGTGACACGAAGGGCTCACTGCTGAGGCTCTGGGATGATGGTGGCAGGTTTGAAGTCAAACTCCTGCTTCAGGGAGATACTTTCTGTCTGAAGCATCAACTGCCAACTCAAGAAAGACATACGCTGCTCATCGGGATCGGGTACCAAGCCAATCCACTTTGCAACATTATGTACAAAGCACACAGATAAACTTTACTGATCAGGATTCAGAGCTTCACACCCACATTACAGCTCAGCAGATATGTGTTTCAGTGCAGGTTTTTGGTTTTCTCTCCCGTCATCTTGAGGTTTTCTAAATCAGCTCGCAGAAGAACACTCAATTAGTTGAGTTATTGTTTTCCAGCAAGCAGATGTACCCCTAATGTTACTAATGATGCTATTGTGCATCACATAAACTCTGCTGGAGTCCCTTTAACTCTTAGTAGCAGACAGATCACAAAGGACCTCACATAGGCAAAAGGTGAGTGGCCTGATCATAATATCTAATGCAAGCCAACTTGGAAACCGTGTACTGTCCGGGTACAGAAAAATGGGGCAGGTGTGGTCACGTTTAGGACATGATAGGAATTTGTATTAAAAAAAATATATATACATAAAGATGGACTGATTGGTCTAGTAAAGTGATGTCACTCACGCCTACCTACGTAGTAGTAGCCATTGGCCTGGCGGTGTGTGTGTAAAGTGATGTCACAGAATAGCGCCTGACCAACCCCAAATAAACAGCCGGCAATGATGGCAAGTTATTGCTTTTTACTTGGTAGCTTTATCTTTCGAGATGTCCGCCCAAAAGAATCAGAAATCCCTGACTTTTTGCGGCACTTTGCTATGCCGAGCCCGCCCATGTCTTCGCCCAAGTCCGCGCTCCTGAGATGGCAGTGGAAACACAACCAGGCCGTGTTGGGCCAGACTGAGCCGCACCGGGCCAGGCCGAGCAGAACATAGTGGAAAAGGGGCTGTAGTCAAATTTAAGCATTTTTTAAAGTTACTTTAAACATTCTAAACTACTTACCCCAACTTTAAGGTAATATTTGTTCATCTATCACTGCTTCTGGAAATCCAGCTGAAGACATAAAGGACTTTAAAAGAGGACGGTTATATCGCCGAAGCCTTAAACACAAATTTCCTTTTTGATGTTGACAAAAGATTTGTTTTGCTGTTGCACTCTGCATCCTGCACAGTGTGGTACCTGAAATAAATGCATGAACAACAGAAACCGTTGCGGACTTGGTCATAATCAGACATAAGTATCCTAATCTTTAAACAAATGAGTATTTTGTTGAAATATATCACTTCAACATGCTTGCAGCAGTTACAGCTGTGACTCCTCAAGTACATACAATTCTTCTCATCTTTATCCTTCCACTTTCTATTTGCCATCAGACCTAAAGCTATGTGAGGGTGGCAAGGCCACAAGTTTATGAGCCCTTATGACCCCAAGCAGACCTGCAATGATAAACAAGGGGATGGACACTTCTACATGACATTGGAAAAAGGCAGCCAGTGGCCCATAACAGCTTCATTAACGCTGGTACATTAACTGTAAACCAAGGCAAAGCCAGAGAGAGGCCTAAACTGCTGCTCGTAAGGGTCAATCTGCAATAAAAGGCATCCTTTTTCATAGCCTGCGGCAGGAAGACTGGAGACCTCCCTCCACTCTCCGAGCCATTAACTTCACCCTTTCATGGCGGGCAGAGGGGCCGGTAACTGAGCTCCCATAATCCCTAGCATTACCTTCACCTGACCTTCATATGCCCAAGGAAAGAGTGAGGATGGATGAAATGATGGGACAGCTGAAGAGAGGCAGCAGCTGTTGAAAGATAATTCAGCGGAGTCGAGGTAAAAACAGCGAGTTAGTGTGAGTATTTTACAATTTAAGGGAAGTCGTCTGAAGGACGAGGATTAGTGCATCAAACAGCGACCCCAATCAATCCTGGAATTTTAATCATGCTGGAGTTTTGCAGTGCTGTATTTTCAGAATTATGCCAGGGCTTCTTGCTGCAAAAGTAATATCTTTCACGTCATACAACAGAATTAAAAACAATGCATACACTATACAGAATTATTACATTAAAAATTGGGGATTGGTTCAGTGGTGTTGTAGACTTTCTGTTGGGGGAACTTGTGCCTGTTGCTTGTGTAGTTCAGGGGCAGTCGCATGTTTTCAGCTTCTTTTTATCGACATTTTGCATTGCTGTATGTCCTTGAGATGAGTTACAATTGGTTTGATGCAAAGAGGCAGCCAGTTAGACGGGTGTGGCTTTCCTGTCATGTTAGTTTACAATTTCTGGTCCTTAAATATTGGTCAACATTTTATTTTATATAGTTTTTTTTGTTCTGTAATCATAGTGAATAAGTAGTGCAAGAATGGAGAAATATACTTGTTCTCTGTTGAAGAACATCTGGGATCTTTTTAAGAAATATCTGAATAGCTGAAGATGGAACGTGTTATGAAACATAATCGCATGCATTTGAGCGGCAAAAATAAATTATCTGCAGGAACTTTGACATGACAGGTTTCAGTTAAAGAACAAACTGGTGAAGGAAGCTGTAGTGGACAAAGTGCGGTAATGGGTCATTTTATTTACCTGGCTGCATACAGAATGTGTTAGTTTGGGTGTTTAGAATGAATATCATTGTTCTGTGTGTGCTGACCACTAACCACTGGTGTTTCCTGTGAGTCTCACATGGTTTGGGATATACGGGCAGCTGCCCAGGGCAGCAATAGAAAGAGGGTTGGACAAACACCACATTAAAAAAAGAAAAGCATGAACAGGTTTTCTATTTTTAGCAGTAGATGAGTACTCCATGCCCTTGTGTTCAGTACTGCTGCTTGGATGGGCAGACCCTTTCATGCAAGAACTGACGATTCTTTCAACCAAACAAAAAGGAAAATAAAGATGAAACCCTGGATTTACTTTTTCGTCACAGTTTTAAAAGGGTCCTAGAATTCAAAACTGCATCAACCTTGTTTAATTTAGGCAGTTTGGGGTGTCAAATGTGCCATACCAAACGGTCTCCGACCTCATTTCCTATGCAAATTCGTAATTTTGTAATTGCCATGGAGAAACGGGCCAGTCTGGGCAAAGCTCTGATAACACATCAAAGGCTGTAGACACGCCCCCTTGAATGTACATGTCCCCACCCACTTCAACATCAGCAGTATGTAACTGTTTGTTACAGAACTATTAACTGTATCATCATAGAGTCATCGGGGTAAACCGGCCAATCACCACGCAACTAATTAATTATTCAAGAGTGGGTGGGGAAAACCAGTCTTTCAATTTTAGGGCTTTATTACAGGGTTGTAGTTGACCATTTATCAGAGCCCCAACAAAGTTTCATATCCTATATAGAGGCTTAAAGAACAGTTTTCTAATTGTCAAAAATTTTCTTCAAGAACCCCTTTAACACTTACCTGTTTTTCTGAGATTTGGACCATGACTGAAAGGCTCCGTTTACACTACAACATTTCCAAGGATTTGCAGTGCATGTCTCAGAACCTATTGACAAACCTTTACCTTTTTGTCTGGCCACAATGCTGTTAACAAAGAAACCAGCCGGCAAAATTTCAAGAACACATTGGATGGATGGATGCTAGACTGCCATCTGCAGTTTCATCATGATAATATGTTCTTTAATGTCCTGCCATCAGGATGTAGATTTCTCTTATTATTTAGCAAAAACGTTCTCCACAAGCGTTATGAAACTTCATGTTCTGTTTTTAATTTTATCAATAAAAGATTTAAAAAATACGTAAACAATTGGTATTGTTGCTAAACTGTCAAATATAAGAGATAAGACTTGAAGATGTTTAAGATTAAGATACTTTAATGGTCTGATGACTTGTCCAGGTCATGAGAACAGGGATCAGCCCCATCATCTTGTGAGAATTAAGAGGATATAGATAATGGATAGACAGACTATTTCTATTGCAGTCTTTTAGCTCTGTTTGGTATTTCTGAAATAGTGAGCTCAACTCATATAATCAGTTTTATGCAATCTGTATCTAACCTCTGTCATTTTGTTCACCTGAACAGTGTTTCTGCAGCTCATCACTGGGCTGCAGAAGCTTTGAATGTAATATTGCACGTTGCCCTGTGTTCGGTCCTAACTCAAGACACAGCAGGCTACAGTAGCACTTTGTTTGATTATGAACACACTAAGCACACAAAGGGACCCTGCAGGAAAAAGACCCAGAAATAGAATGAAAGAATAATTTCAGTCGGGGGACCTTGAGGAAAAAATATGGATGTCCTGCAGGGAGGGTAGACCTGAAGCTCTCTGCACAAGAAAGCACTCTGAGTTCCAATTGCTCTGCTCACCTTGTGTTTTTACTCACACAAATGGAAATGCATTAGTGGGAAGTTGTTTGCTCCTGTGCATACATGTGTTTGTTAGAGAGCCATGTGAGAATAAACCCCTGCTGGTCTCCAGAATAATGATTTTTAAAATCCACCGTGTGTTTTGACCTTTGGTTTTATTTTGAATATTTGTTTTCAGAATAGCCTTCTAACTATATCTGGGCTTTCAGTTCCATTTCTGCAGACTTGTTGCTATGCTCCCCACCCTGTGACTCAGCCAAGTTACGTCCATTTCTTCAGAATGCTTTTTTCATGCATCACACCAGGAGTTATTTAGCACTCAGCTGGTTGAGTTCCTGATGGAGACTTTCTGATTCTGAGATGAGAAAAGCTGATCCAGATGGGAAAATTTCTCAAAGTGGAGTTCAGATTTCTGGGGTAAAGTTAATGTATATTTTACATCTCGAGTATTTGTGTATGTGCTCTGCTCATTGGTTTTCAGTCAAGTCCAAGTACTCATGTGAATTTTGCTTTAAATCATTTTTTTCACCAAGCTTCAGTCTTTATATTTTGACTTTAAAATAGTTTTACTTTCATATACCTTTTCTTTTCTAATTTAAGAGAAAAACAAGTCAGTATTGGTTTTAAATTTAGCCAATATAAACCACTGGTATTAGCTTTAGCCTTTAAAAAAAGAAAACAGGAGCTACAGGTAAGATTAGAGCTGATGGAACTGCAATTAGACCAGAAAGCAACTAGTAACATACATTATGCCTGGGTAATATATATATATATATATACACACGTTATATATATATATATATATATATATATATATATATATATATATATATATATATATATATATACACGTTTTCTTTTGGTTGAGGCGTTGCTTTTTCTGACTATTCCCTCTGGCTTTAGATGCTTTGTTTGCTATTATGATGCATAACCATGGCAACAGTGTATTCTTTTTACAACAAATCCTAGAGTAGTTGAAAAGGGGGCTTCATGGATGGAGGAAGTTCAAACCATCAAGGGCAACCATCATCTCCTACTCCGTCTCACCACCCGGATTTCCGACCATATGACCAGACAGAGATTTACAGAGGAGCAGCAAAAGCAAATGAGGAGGCTTAGCAGCACTTACAAGTATCATGTCATTCAGGACATGTTACTGTGGAAAATCGTCTCTGCTGCCTGAAAACTGAGCTGCTAGCATGCCATAACAAAATGAAACTGATACAGCAACAATGTCTTTCGTCAGAGGTCTTTTCAGAATCATTGCAAGACTGACAGCTAATGGCGATCCTTCCTGCCCACAGTATCACCATCCACAACAACTCTTTGAAGATACTTGGATGATGATATGAGTTTCGATACGATTGCATTTCTGTTGAGGATAAATAAAGTATTTTTACATTTTATTATGTTGTTCTGTAAACTGTCAGTCAGAATGAACACCAAGGCTGTCAGTAATCCTCATCTGCTTAGTCATCTCTAAAGATACATGTCTGTCAGAAGAAGAGGAAGAAGTCATAATAAGTTTCTCACTGCACTAATTAAATAAAAAACATAATATGACAATGCTTTGATGCTGTAATCCCAGGGTATTTTAACCAAACCGTGTTGAAGGAGACCCTGAAACAAGCTGCTGTGTCATTTTGGAGTTTTTCAAACAACTTTTGCTGAAGTAAAGAATAAACCTTACAGTTTTCATGAGCTTCAACACGGTTGTCAGTTTCAGATTAATTTTTCCTTCAGTCTGATTAGCTTGACGTCGGGCTGGAGAGCAGGATGAATGAAGTGATGATTTAATGATCATAAATGCAGTAAAGTGGATCCAACTGCATAACATGAGATGTTTTATGGACTGCAGCAGATCTGTGTAGAAGTTCAGAGATGTGCAGAAACCTTAAGGGGGCCAAACAATGTTTTATTGTCAAGGGAGCACAGTCTTCTCAGAGTATTAAAACTCTTTTTTTTAACATGTACACAGAGGATAATTTGAGCTGCAGTGAAGCTTAGTGAATCACTTAAAATTATTATGTTTGTAAAAATGTCAGAAGGATTAACAGCAGAACCACGGCGCCCTCTGCAGGTGGAGAGGAGAAGCTGTTTTTCCCTTCCTCCGCTTGAAACATCATATAATAAAAACTGCTCTCCTCAGCCAGACAACAGGAGAGAACAGAAATTCATCTTCCGCTGCTCTTTTCCTAAATGGTCTTTGTCATTGTTGGTGTGGACTGTGTTTGGATGCTAGAACATTTTCACTGCATCAGCTCTGTGGAAACATGAACTCCAGGTGTAAAAATGGGCTTCCAAAGATGCACAGATGCCTGTCTATTGTAGGGAACAGCAGTTTCACAGCAAGTTACTGTCAGTACATTTCCTGAAAAGAAAGGAGGACTATCTTTGTTTCAGTGGCAGTTCCACGCTCTGCTCAATCACTGCTAGTAAAATGAATACCCTGCATGCACTAGACATGTATGGCAAAAAACGTACCCGACTGACATAGGAAGCTCTTTAACAGCGTGTTGCAGAGACACACTCATGTGGTCTGTCATAATTTTTACTCTTTTTACGTTGTTTATAGTCTTCTGAGAGATACAGTTCTCAATTTCTATCAAAAAACAAAGTTATGGGTTAAAGCTGCAGTCCAGAGAATATATTTATGTATCAGAGTTTTATAAATCTTTAAAATGATAGTGGGGTTCAAAACTATGATAAAAGCCTAGTGCTCCACAACATTTGTTATTCCTACTAAGTCATCCGCCATCCTCCCATAGACCGCAATCAAGGGAAAAACTCCGCAGGCAAAATTTGAAGCCTACCTGGAAGTGACAAATATTGTAGCTCCCCCCTCATCCTCTAGGGGCTGGCTGCCGAAAGGAGCAAGTTCCCATTGACTCCGAAGTTAAAAATGCCAAGTTCACAGCAGAAATAAACATGTTTACAGCCTGGTTCAAAAAAAAAATTTATGTAGGTTTAATAGGTCTGGTTTACTGTCTTGAACACTCTAAAGGTCTTTGCACACCAGGTCTGATGCGAGTAAACGACACGAAATTGCGAAAAATCGGAGGCCGAAAATCGACGTGTTGTGTATGCACACCAGACACGCTGTGAAATTGCGAATAAATTATGAAAAAACGGATATAAAATATGATATATATATATATATATATATATATATATATATATATATATATATATATATATATATATATATATATATATATATATAATTAATAATTGTTTGTTGTTCTTATTGCTCCTTTTTACAGAAATGAACGAACACGCGGGAAGGTGAAATAAGAGCCCAGAGAGAGCCCAGGGGTAATATAATTAAATGGGTGTTCGTTCCTTTAAGAGAGGCTTTAAATTAGAGTGAAAACACCTTTCAAACAGGAGGAAGCCTGCCGAACCACGAACGGAAGCTAATTCCATAATTTAGGACCTCCGAACTATAGAGTATCATTCTGGTGAAAGGATCTTGGGCTGATTAAAGGGGTGCGCAGTCTGTTGCGTTCGACTGATAGTTAAAAAATTGGGCTCTACTCCATCCGTCATTACGTGCCAGTCGGAGAGTCCTTCCGTCAACAGATAATAGCACTACGTGTCTCCGCTGATGGAGAAGTATAAACTAGGCGTAACTCAAAGGGACACCGAGGAACCACTTCCACTGTGGAACAACAGAGGGTGGTCCTACTCAAATACTCCATATACTCCTGCAATCAATCACGTCTTCTCCTCCCTTTCCCTTTCATTCTTACACACATCCACACACACACGCAAACACACACACACAAACTTAGATGCAGCTTTACACGTTAGCAAAACCCCACAGGAGGGGTTTTGCTAACGATTACACATGCACAGATAGTGTCCATGGCATGCATGTGCATCACAAAGAGAGTGAAAAGGAGGCTCAGAATGAGAAGGAATGATTCTTTTCTCCTGGTGTGAATACTGCCCCACACAGAGCGGACAGGACAAGAGGAAGGAAATAGGAGAAATATCTTCGTTTCTCAAAAGCATTTCAATAAACTAACAGCTGTTTTACTCTAAGTAATTCATTGAGAAACGTTTTCAATTTCAGAAAACTTCAAATAACCTAAAAAGCAGCAAAAAAAATGTGGACTTAAAATAGGGCAGAAAGCAACAGAATTTTCTTTAAAAATGCTAATGTTGTTGCCATATATCAAAGTGACTGAGTACATGTTCAGTTCAAGTAGGACACAGGTGTTACAGTTCACCTCAAACAGCACATACTCCGCAAACTCCTGGATTTCATGCCTAAACTCATGAAAAAAGGTCCTGAAAGGAGAGCGAGACTCATGTAGCATTGTTCTTGTACTCAAAACAACTAAAGCTGTCTTAGTTGTTTTGAGTACAAGAACAATCAAATCAAACTTTATTTATAAAGCGCTTTTCATACAATAAGTTGCATCACAAAATGCTTTACAGATTAAAATGACCCCCATATAAAACCACATTCCCTTCCCTCCCCCACAGATTTAAAAGCATGGTCACAGTCATAACCCCCTCCCCCCAACCCAACTCCCATGCACACACACAGTTAAAAGCAACAGTAAAAAAGGAAATTGGGCCGAGTGCAGATGACCCATGCAAGGAAACGCCATCAGAGGAGCCATCTGCCCCGGCAGCAGTAGACCAACAGCAGCAGCCGAGGCGCTGACACAGGGCACCCAGTGGAGGCAAGGCCAAGACCCCCACCTCCATGCTACATTGAACTCCTGTTCAAAAAGGCTGTTGAACAGGAGGTCAACAACACTTTGGCTGTGTGGAGTAGGAGATTTACTAGGGCCGTCAAAATTAACGCGTTAACCCAGGTCGATTAATTTGTAGAATTAACGCAATTGACGCATGCATAGGATGGCCCGCTCCATTCATCCTACAATTCAGCCTCCGCTGCGTTCAGTGCTCCTCACGTAAATATCATGGTAGATCCGAACTGCAACCAGGGCTCCATGTGAATGTCTCTTCTCTGTCGCAGGCCAGATAGAGGGATTGTCGGTCTACGTCACTCCCTGCTCTGCTGCGCGTTTACTCTGCAGAAACAAACGCCATCAGGTGTTGTAAATGATCAGAAAAAGCGACTGGAACGAGCAGATGATTAAAAATGCATCAATCTGCAGCGATAACTTCACATCAGGTAAGCCTTTGCTAACAAACAAGCTAACATAGTTAACCAACACTGTAGCTGCAAGATAACTGCAAATACAGACCCTTTCCAAAAAAAAAAAAGAATATCATGGAAAAGTTTATTTATTTCCATAATTCCATTCAAAACATTAAACTTCCATAGATCATAGATTCAGAGCCCCACAACCTAAATGATTTCAAGCATTCCAAGCCCAAATTATGTACAAATAAACAACTAAATATTTGAAACTGTTTAAGTTGTGGGCTCTGAACCTATAATCTATGGAAGTGTAACGTTTTGAATGGAATTATGGAAATAAATAAACTTTTCCATGATATTCAATTTTTTTGGAAAGGGTCTGTATAAGAAGTGGGAAATTGAGTTATGTAAAGAACTGGTTCCACACCATTTGCACTTATGTTGATAAGCAAATAATCCCTCTATTGTTCAGAAGAATGCAATTCAATTAAAAAATGCTTTATTGATCCATCCATCCATCCATTTTCTGTACCCGTCCATCCTAATATCCTAATGCAGGGTTGCGGGGGGCTGGTGCCTATCATCAGTTCGTTTAAAGATTCAGTAGAAACCTTTAAACGTATTTACCCTTCCACCACATCCCCCTCATCTCCCAACTCAAACTCAGTAAATAAGCTGGTAGATAATTTCCTTGCGAAAATCTCAGACATCATGGATTCCATTGCTCCAACTAAAGTAAGTGAAAGTAGTCTCAGCTAGAAAGAAGTCTCCGTGGACAAGTAATCCACTGGTACGTAGTGAAAAAAGAGAGTGTCGACGAGCCGAGAGAAAATGGCGGAAAACTCGACTCCAGGTTCACTGTGAGATCTACAAAGAGAGACTGAATAGATATCAGCTAACTATAAAATATGGTAGGGAATCGTTCTTTTCTGAAATCATCAACAGAAACATTAATAATGCACGGACTCTATTTGCAACAGTGGAAAGACTAACTAGTCCTTTAGTGACAGTAGCCCCTGAACTAAACTCTACCAGGCCCTGCAATGAATTTGCCAGCTTTTTCACTGAAAAGATTCTAACAATTAGACGGTCAATCTGTACCTCAATATCGAACCCACAACCAGTGCCATCCCCAATTAACAACAATGTAGAAAAAATGTCTGAATTCCACGAATTAAACCATCCCCTGCTAAATCAAAATATTAGCAAGTTATGAATGATGTAACACTTTCTATATAATTCCACATGCTTAATGAGCTACTGGTGTGAATTCCAGCTCTATAGGAAAATTTGTGGGTTCAAAAGAGGGGGGATGCATTTTTTGGCAACCTCATAATTTGCCCTGCCGAGAAATGTATCCCCTGCTATATCAAAGAATCAGCAAGTTATAATAATAATAAGACTGCTATGAAAGATGTAAGATTTTCTATAAAATTCCACTTTCTTTATGAGCTACATGTGTGAATTCCAGCTCTATAGGACAATTGTTGGGTTAAAAAGAGAGGAGGTGCATATGTGGCAACTTTCAAATCTCCATTTCCAAAAGATGCCCTGCTATTTTAGAGATTAATGTGTGGCATAAATCTTTTTTTATAGAACAATGCATGATCTTTGGGCTGCTGGTGTGATTTTCAAACCTGTGCCATGTATTTTAGGGCTAAAGGAGATGGTACACTATAGGGAAAGTTGAATATTTGGGTTCTATTTACAGTTTTTAAAGAGGGGTATACACAAACAAACAACCAGGGAGGAGGTTTTTTTAATACTTTATTGATAATTAAAATAATGAACTTCATAACAACAAAATGTCCAGGTACTGGATGTTATACAATGCTTTAACTATCACGCTGTTGGTAAAAAAAGCGCAGAATGTGACGCATAAACACAGGAGCACCGAAAGATACTCCTGAGACACTGTGACGTTAAAACAGTAAAGTTAAACGCATTCAGATAAAAGATGTCAAAGTCGTCCTTTTTTACATTTATCTGCCATAAAACAGTACATTTTCAGGACGTACACGCATAGGAAACATGGTAATATTACGAATATATTTAAAAGTTGCCGCGCCGCTGATATTTTAATCCGTTTTCGTTATCAGGGAGTTTTGAACGATGCGTTCCCGCGGCAGGGGATGCAATTTTCGGCAGGCATGCATTTCTCGGCATAACACCGGCTCTAAGAGCTAACTCTTTGAAGTGAAAGATGGGAGCTGGCTCGTCATTGGGAGCCGTTTTTTTTTTTTTCATTCCCACCCCCGCTTGTTTTGGTACATTTGGTACACATCGTTTTGCATTAATTTTAGTGATACATACACTTTAAGCAACAGAAAATCTGAGGAGCCACTTGGGAGCCGAAAGAGCTGGCTCTTTGTGGTGAGCCAAGCCAAAAGAAATCGCTCTCCAAAAAGAGCTGGAATTCCCATCACTAGCCGTTATGTCTGATAGTTTTATACCCAAACCCACGGGGCGTGTCTGTGAGACCATGACTGCTGGGACAGTCAATGCCTGTGACGTAAAGATGTACCGCTCTCCACCAATCACAAAATTCGAATGCAGTAGCCACCGTTCAATCCGAAGAGGGCAGCACTAAGACGTTTTTAGACCAAAAAGTGTAGAATTAAACAAGTTTATACAAAGATGTAAAATCCCCAGAAACTGAAAGATTGAGTTGGTAAAGACCCATGTATACAGTTTAGAAGCAAAAAAAAGTTGTTTTGGAGTTTAGTTACTCTTTAACTTACATTTCTCTAAACAGGACTTTATTTATAAAACTAACAAAAATTGGAGTAATTTTCAAGAAACGACATTTGTGAATGAAGAATTTAGCAAATGTAATTAAGTTGTTAATTCCAAATTCTATTTTTTTATTTTCTATTTGTATACCAAATCTAATTAATTGAAGAGATAGAAAAGGGCAGTAAATATTCTTAAAGGTTTTCCAATACTCAAAATCATCCCAAAAAGATCTGGAACTCTCACATGAATAAAAAAGATGCTCTGTTGTTTCAATATCATTATTGCAGAAAGTGCATACCGCATTAGATATACTGAAGAAGCCGAAGTTGAAGAAACACACTGGAGTCTCACACATGGATAAAAAGAAGAAGGAGGAATGCATTCCTTACAGAGATAAACTTGTAAAGGAGGCTAGGGATAGATATATTCAGAAATTGTCTACAGTCGACAATGTAGATCCATACGAGCTCAAAGGAAACGAATGGAGCTCAGAGGTTTCATTACTGCCTCCAACTACCGCATTGGACATCACAAACAATGATGTGTTTGGGATAAGCGCATACACATGTAAACAGTTTAAAAATTACAAATCGCTGGAGGCATTCTCCCATTTTCTGTCCAAAATCCCTTTTCCAAGCGGGAAAGCTAAAGAATCGTATATGGTTGTAAAGTTTTTGTTTCCTGTGTGACGTGTTGTGGCAGCCCTTCACACAACACGAGTGAACCATTTGGTCCAGGTTTATGCACTCCACATACACAGCGATCGCAGCTTCCGTTGTTGTGCACACTCAACCATCCCATCATGCAACGCGCCTACTGCACCCGATACGTCATCTGACAAAGACCAATAGAAAATTACCTGTTTTACACGATGCATGCACACAGACAGGAACCCCAAATTATGGGGTCCACATAAGGACAATAAACACCAAAATAAACAGCGAGTTATCTACACCTACTGATGCATATTCAGCACATACCAAACATTAAGTTGGAAACACTTTACTGCCATCTAGTGGTTGGAATTATGCCTAATTTAGCTAATTTGCATACTAAATACCTCAGTTTCTATCTACTGTATGTACTATAGCAAAATCAACAGTTGCTACCTAATTTAACATATGTTTTACTGCAAAGGTAATAAATCAGTTTTTATATATTTGTGAATAAATTAAAACAGTAAAGGTCTTTATTAGATATAATTTCACCTCAAACAGCAGCCAAGGTGTGTATTCTCTGCTTACCAAACAACTATTTTCAAGAGCAGCTGGAATTCTCCTCACAAACATCTGTGTGCAACGAACAGGAAGCTTTGGAAATCACTGTGAATTTTTCTTTACGGCGTATAATGTGAATACAAACTGTTGCTTTGGGTAAATATCTACATTACATATAGATCTTTCTACAATCCTGACATAAGGTGAAAAGTATTACACAGGTCAGCAGGAGAGTTGAAGCAGAAGCTGTTGTCAGCTGCACTCCTGCTCAGGATGATGTCTCCAGAGAACCACCTTCTGTATTCACACATGGTGTCAGTTAATTTCCCTCTTTTTTGCTACGGAGCAACCTAGATACCCTCTGGACTGACATTTGTGTTCTGACACCTGTCCAGTAAATGTTAGACATACTTCTGGGCTAAAGTGTAGTGTGAAATATGTTAGGCTTGAGCCATCTTATCCAAAACACATAAGCATGACTGATAAATTGAAAGTGTTGCCCTACTGCTCAGCCTCTTCTGCACCTCCACAATCAGGTTACGAATCGTTTCCCTCACCTGAGAACAAGTCAGCATGTTGTTGATTAGTGATTGTTCCACATCTTCTCTTCACTTTTAAAATTCACCTTTATACGAACAGTCTGATGGTTGGCCTTCAACGCAGCAAAGTTGACTTTGCCTATTATTATGTCAGCTTTAAGTAGTTGTTTATTTTAAACATGGAGCTTGAGTTTGGCCTCATCTCAATAGGCTTTCTAAACATATTTAATTAGAGTGGTTTATATTCTCTATTTGTGTGAAAATAATATGTGCATAGTGATTATAGTTAACCAAATAAATGTCACTGGTTGGGAATAACTACTTCAAAAAATCTGGATTTAGATTACTAAAACAGAGTAGTTGCTTTTAATTAAAAAAAAATATTAACTATGTGTTTGAGGGTTGATATTAAAACATTATAACTCATTTTAAATGAAAATAAGTTACATTTTATTCAAGCCTCTGCATTTTCTCTCAAGTGAGAGTGGTATCCGGGCTCTTTTAGTGTATTAGAACAACATCTCAAGGATTTCTGTCCTTCCTGATATTTTTTTTTGCTAATTTCAAACTTTGCAGTGTCAGAGAAAATCAAAATTTTTTCTTGTAAAAATATGTTGTTTTTTGTTGAAGAAATGTACTCCTCTCTGGCAATTTATCTCTTTTATCTACAATGGCCCTAATACGCCATCATAGTAAGATATGATATTGAACAGAGAAAATAGGACTGATCAGCCGCTTCAAAGTTGCCAAAGTCACAGTTTTGACCTTATAGACCTTCCAGCGAGGGAGCAAACTTCCTGACTGAAGTCAGAACAGTACACTCTCAGCTTGTCCTCCATCTCCCGTCTCCATTCTTCACTTAGGATCACTCACAAATGTTTCAGTTCAGTCAGAAACTATTTGTTTGGCAGCATGGAACAAAAAGTTCACTTTCATGTCAGAGTGACATAAATCTCCTTTCTTACGGTTTTTCTCCCCGGATAAAAATTTCATATCAAGTTTTTGGATAATCTGCTGGCAGCAGGTTTCAGTATCTGAAACATGTTTTGTGCCATAAAGGTAGCTTTATATTCACAACAAAGACGTGTATTGCGCGTTCTGAAGCCCAGCAGATCTGAGGTGTTTTACTGTTTGTATTTTTACTCGATATACCAGCGGGGCTCTGAGACTGAAAAGGCGGTAACCTCAGGGAGTTGGAAGTGGCGGCGACAAACACTCCAAAAGGAAGGAAAAGAGAAAGGCCCCAGTTACAGAGCGACTGAGGAAGCAGGGGGAACAGAAGGACACAGAGCTTCTGAAACCTAACAAACTCAGGTAACCAAATATTAAAATCAGCCACTCTGACAGACACTTCAGATGAGAACAAAAACCTGATCCGATTTCCGTGCTGAATAAGAGTCCTTTTGAAGAGCATTCAGAATTCCCTCTCCGCTTCGGAAGTTTCGATCCACTTTTTCAAACTTGTTCAAAGCTGCTTCGTTTTTTTTCTGTTAGCTTTATAGTAACATTAGATTTACATGTTCATTTTCTAAGATTATTCTCAGAGCTGCATCAGCCAAGGCAAAACATAATAATCAAGCTGTCGCGTTGTGACAGCCAACCTAAGATATTTGACTCCAGATTTCTTGAGAGTAAAAAAAAAAAGGCAACTAGACTTCTCTTGTTATCTTGAGGACGTTTCACCTTTCATCCAATCTTCAGTTCAGAACTGAAGACAACTTCAGCATTTTCACTCCTGGTATCAGCCCACTTGGATTACAAAAGATGCCAAGGCAGATTACAACACCCGTTTAAATTAAATTGCAACCATGCAATGTATTGACCTAAGACAACCAGCAGAGGGTGTTTTGGAGTCAGTAAAGGAGATACTTTTTTTACGGTTGTATGCCAAACTGGACATTAGAGATTGGCTCAACAAAAGCAAAAGCAAAGCTAGCACAGGCAGGGAGGGTGCTAATACATCTCCAGTCTTAGAGAGGGACATTCTGGTCCACACTTCATGCCAGTCGTTGGCGGTAATGCAGTAATGTTTGCCAGCTGCCAATAAACACAAAGAAGAAGAGTGCTGTTGTATTTGTAGGCTAATATGAGCATGCTAACGGTAGTTATGATATAAATCTTGTTAGATATAGACCTAAGGAAGGGAATTATCAAGGTTTTGAGCGCCGTAAGACTTGTTGTGGACTAGCTATTTTACTGTAGGACATTAACTGGACCTTTGTGGACCTAAAAGACTGTTTTGTTCGAGATGGCTCTGTTCTGTCAATGATACGTGGCTTTGAACTGGGAGTTGCATATTATCTTGCTTACTGGGTGGTTTGACTAAAGCGTTTACTGTATCTACAGTTATGATTGTATCCTTGATTGGCATAGATCATTGGAATCACAAGAACATCAGCTTTCCTATGATGTATAATTTGTATATGTACATAGAAAAAATGCAGGTTTGACCCAGAGGTATGTAACGTACAAGACCAATGACATGTAAAACGCTAAAGAGTTAATTTAAAGACTGTTCACTGGGCCCTCCCAGAATAAGCCCCCACCCCCCCCAGCTAAATTCCGGCTAAGTTGCCGGGTCTGTTTCTGCCTCCTTACCATTGTCCTTGGCTGCTCCTAGATTGTTCTATGAATTAATCAGCTTTTATTTCTGAACCCTCATTCATGTACCTGGACTCTGATTACTGCCTCATGGATTTTGGATTTGTTCTGCCCTGTCAGTTGCCAATCATCTTGTAATAGTCAACAAAACTTGTTTAACCTTTACTGAGATATTGTCTGATTTGGGTCTGACTTGCACATAATTTATTACATCTGTGAGGTTCTAAACAAGCAGATTTTTTATTTCTTCTCTAAAATATAATCACTGAAAGCTCAGTTTTATCCTTTCAAATAACATAATCTTTAATATAAAGAAAAAAACATATACATTTTGTTGGGTTACATTTTTCTTGAACTTTTTTTCAGTTCCACAGGCCTATTTTAGTTTTTGTTCAGTTTATTGAATCAGAATTCAAATGGTTCACATTAAATACGGTCAATATCCGGTTGGCAGCAAGTCCTCGGAACATGAAACCAGCATAGAAATGTGTTCACACTGTTGTAATTTTCTGAGAGGACAGAAGGGATTGATGAAACTGGACCCAAACTGCCAAATGAGAGCATAAAGCAGCATTAACGTCGCTCGCTGCTCACCACTGCCTTCTATCATCTACGCCGTCTGTGGCATATTAACTGTACCTCATTTTATATGAGGTTTAATAAACACGCACTTCATCACACTCAGGCTTCCATATGCAGCTGACACTCTGTGAACGCCACATTGTTCCCCACATGTAGAGGTGTGAGAAAGCCTGGTCTCACCACATCATTTTGATGATGATGGAAAGTTGGGAAGTGAAATAAAGAAGACAACATGCAGCGACTGTCAGCGACGCACAGCTGCTGCATCCGACTGGTGGCATCTAAACCCGAGCCGTTTTTATCGGGTTCTCAAATTATTAAATCAAATCCACACGCCACAGATTTCTCTGTCATTATTTAAGAAGACAAAGATGAGCCAGAATGAAAAAGTTTTGTATGAAGAAGATCCTCTCAGAAGTCCCTAGATATGTACTAAACCGATAAAATCCTCCGGTTTAAAGAGCAACTCACCTATGAAGTGAGAACGCTGACATAATCTGAAACCGAAAGAAAAAGTTTTTAAGCCTTGAAAATCAGTGGTTGAAAATTTATAACCTGAAATAAAGTTTTGAAAGTCTGAAAATAAGTTTTGAATCTCTGCAATCATAATTTTGTACTAGCATTTTTATTTTTTATAAATTCAACATGTAAAGTACAGAGTTTCAGCCTCACATTTTCAGAGATTCAAATCGCTTGTTTCACCCTTGCTGTTTTTCAAGTATACATTTTCAGAGTTTCAAATATGGCATTTTTTTCTCACCATGTTAAGTTTGCAACAAACTTTTGAAACCAGATGGGTACATACAGGGATGGACATGGTCAGCAACAATACTCAGGTAGGCTGTGGCATTGCAACGATGCTCAATTGGTACTAAGGGGCCCAAAGTGACCGAAGAATATGTCCCCCACACCAATACACCACCACCACCAGCCTGAACCATTGATACAAGGCAGGATGGATCCATGCTTTCATGTTGTTGATGCCAAATTCTGACCCTACCATCTGTATGTCGCAGCAGAAATCGAGACTCATCAGACCAGGCAAAATTTTTTCAATCTTCTATTGTCCAATTTTGGTGAGCCTGTGTGAATTGTAGCCTCAGTTTCCTGTTGTTTGCTGACAGGAGAGGCACCCGGTGTGGTTTTCTGCTGCTGCAGCACATCTGCCTCACGGTTCCACGTGTTGTGCGTTCAGAGATGCTCTCCTGCATACCTTGGTTGTAACGAGGGGTTATTTGAGTTGCTGTTGCGTTTCTATCAGCTCAAACCAGTCTGGCTATTCTCCTCTGACATCAACAAGGCTTTTTTTGCTCACAGAACTGCCCCTCATTGGATATTTTCCCTTTTTCGGACCATTCTCTGTAAACCCTAGAGATGGTTGTTGGTGAAAATCCCAGTAGATCAGCAGTTTCTGAAATACTCAGACCATCCCATCTGGTACCAACAACCATGCTACATTCAAAGTCACTTAAATCACCTCTCTTCCCCATTCTGATGCTCGGTTTGAACTGCAGCAGATCATCTTGACCATGTCTACATGCCTAAATGCATTGAGTTTCCGCCATCTGATTGGATGATTAGAAATTTGCGTTAACAAGCAGTTGGACAGGTGTGCCTAATAAAGTGGTCAGTGAGTGTATTTACAAAAATGTACAAAAATACCAAAAATTATGAGCAGACATGTAGACAGCACTATTACACACTCATTTATACAGTTTATCGGCAGGGGAAAAAAGTTGATTTGGGGATGAGTTGCTCTTTAAAGGGCGTTCCATTTTTCTTTACAATGCACTCCGATGCATGCACCTTAAACAATCCAAGCTGTTGAAGTGAACAATATTGAAATACATATCAACTAAAGCAGGGTGGTCTGTTTTCTTAGCAAGAGGTTTATCCAGAGTATCGTCTGAAGGAGAAAAGAGGAGGATTGGAGGTATTCGGTGAGTGAATTATGAATGAAAAATTCTTTCATGCAGTAGGAGTCGTGTTTCTTGGTGGCTGAGTTGGGTCTGAATGGAGTAGGAATATCCTTCAGTGTCCTTCAGTAGAAAAATTCAGATGTACCAGCAGCAAGCTAGATGTAAATGGAAGCATGCATTTTAGCATAGCGTACTCAGATCAAATTAACTGTCCAAATGAGTGGGGCTATTTTAAATACATTTATATGATGGGTATATGTGTGCATCGGAGACTGCGCTAGATTTCTTCATTGTCTGTAATTTTGACTGACAGGGTCAAAAATACAAAAAGATCCGGTCATAATCTATTTATACCCATCAATTTTTAAAATATTAATAATGACATATTCAGTAGTATTTAAATTTCGTTTATTTTTATTGATATTATTTCCAAACAAACTGAACAGGGAATCCATATTGCGCCATCACACATTTAGCAGATTACTATAGGAAACATGTATTAATTATGAAGGCCACCTGCTGTGGCCTGAACGCTCCACATGGAGCTGAACTCCGCTCCAGCTTGTGCATAATGGAGGCTGAATCAGCACTCTGTTGCCACACTGGAGTCTGGAATTAGAAGCGCTACTTAAGTCAGAGTTTTAAAATCAGGAAACATTTCTCCAGTTGAAGTGATCAGAATTCGTCATGACTCTCTGAATGAGGGCTTTTTTGATTGCTTGAGTGGGAGGAAATCTTGCTGCATGCCCTCTTTTTGCATCATTGGTTAAGCTGCAGCGATCAGTCTCCGCCGGTCTGTGTCCGGTGCAGTCACAGAGGCGCTCCAAAGCCTCCGTAACTCTTCAACGAGTTGTCAGTTCCCAAATAGCGAGATGCATTGAGTACGGTGTCCAGGTCTGAGATGATAGTTAGATGCTCTCATGGGAATCTTTTTTTTATTTTATTTTAAGGATTGATTTACTTTTGCTCTGTGTGTAAAGTTGGAAATGTCCGCACGTCTGCACAATAGAGTTAGGGGTGACTGATGGCCTTCAGATTTTTCTGTCACCGTTTTAGAAAACTGGCCAAATACAGAAAATATTCAGTTATTGTGAACCTTGGTGTGAATAGAAAGGAGCCAACAGACTATTTAAAAGAAATTAACAAAGACTGTGCAAAAAAACCGCTGGGATAAAAACACCTGAGTTTCTTTTCTTCTTCTGTGTTATTTTTTATTTATTTAGTTAGTTATTATTTTTTGTTACTTCTCCGTGTTAGTTTTCTTTTTCATTATCTTTATGGATTTAGGATTATTCTTTGATTGGTTTTTCTTCTGTTTAGGGCTTAAACCTTTATTTTCCTTCTCTGTTCTGTATATTCCCTCCTTATCATGTTGCATCCCTTCCCAGCAGCATTCCTCTCTAATCTCCTGCTCGCTCACTCTCCCACCTGCATCTTTGTTCCCCTTGATATACTCCTCTGGTTTCCTTGTCATTTTTAGCTTCTCCTCAGTGTATTTAAGCTCTCTGATTTCCTTAGTTCCTTGGTGGTTCCGCTGCCTATGTTCTTTGGCCTGCACGTTATTTTACATAACGCCACAACGCCCATCGTGAAATTATTAGAGTTCCTGTTCCTAAAATAAGAGGATTCATGTATTATAATGATGAGCAGCATTTATTCTGGATAACCAGTGTAGTAAATTAAATTCACCCAGTTTCACTGCTGTGCTGGAATGAAAACATACATTGCATTTTGGGAGTCCAATGGTGGGATTTTGTCATATCGTCTAAAAAGATTAGAACTTTTTAAAATAACTTGTTATATGAGCCAACTGAAACTATTATAGCATACAGCAGCCTGACATTACCATGGAATGTTTCCTTAGTGCATGGAAACTGTCTTTATTCTTTCTGACAGGTCTGTCTGTTGAAGTTTGAAATGTGTCGATTTTCATGTGAAATGTTGTGCATGACCCACATCACAGTTTTTCAAGCTTTGCGCATGAAAGAAATACATTTTCACTTGGCATCTGAATGAGTTTTTGTCAGTTTGGTTCAAAACAGTCTTATTATTTTAACCTATAACTGTGCATCATTGATTGCCTCAGTAAAAATGGCTCCAAATCGACTTAGTTGACATCCGAAATGTCACAGATCCAAACAACAGGTTAGCGAGGTCCGACAAAGCATTCCAGACGCATCTATCCGATTCCAAGTTTCTTAATGACCCAGAGAGCTGCTGGTGTGTTTTTCAACCCGTGTGTTTGTCATTGGATAAAAGAACCAAAAGTTAAAACTGCTGCAACGGCTGAGAATGCAGATCAGATCAGTTCAAAGCAGTCAGCCATGTGCTGAGAAGCATGCAGCATAGAAGATGATTTATAAACTCAGGCAAGGTATACACACTGAATGCGGTGTGTTTACTGAACAGTGTAAAGTCTCGTAACAGTTAGCTTGAAGTGTGCCTCTAAAATATTCATTTGGAGCCGAGAAGCACGATCATTTCAGGCCACAGTGAATCTGGGCAATAACATGCAGCAGCGAGAATATGAGGTGGTGAAAGCAAAAGGTAGAACTAGTGTTAGTGTGGACCCTCGATGAATGCAAGCGAGCGTGTAAGTTTATACTGTAATTGAAATCTGGAGAGGTTCAGAGTCATTCTGCTCACTCATTGGGTTCTTCTATAAATATAGAAACAGGGATATTAAGTGAAGCAGCTAAAATGATTGGAGTTTATTTAATTCAAGCAAAGAAATCTATTTAAACAGAATAAAACTTTTAATTGATAATTTTAATCCTAAAACTGTTACTTCCCACCTTGTTTGGTTGAGTTTTGAAATCTTATTTAAAAAAATAAATACTTGTTTTTTTATCATTTTGATTTTCTAAGACTTCCATAAAAACTGTTGCCAAGAAGGCAAGGCAAGGCAATTTTATTTGTATAGCACACTTTCAACAGCAGGGTAATTCAAGGTGCTTTACATGATTTGGTGATTTAAAAAAAAACACATAAAAGAAACACACATTACACATGATACACAATAAAGCAAGAGAAAAATAAAAAAAGCAAGAGAGCATGAACACATTTCATACATATGACATCAAGCATTTACTCAAAGGCAATTCTAAACAAATGGGTTTTGAGTCTTGATTTAAAGCAGTTCAGAGTTTCAGCAGCTCTACACTCGTCAGGAAGTCTGTTCCAGATAAGGGGAGCATAAAAAGTGAAAGCTGCTTCTCCATGTTTAGTTCTGAGTCTAGGGATGTTTAGTAGGCTAGAGTTGGAGGACCTGAGTGGTCTTGGTGGTTGGTACCATGACAACAGGTCTTCAACATACTTTGGTGCTAAGCCATGTAATGATTTATAAACTAGTAAAAGTATTTAGAAGTCTGTTCTCTGAGCTACAGGGAGCCAGTGTAAGGACTTTAGAACTGGGGTGATGTGCTCTACTTTCCTGGTTCTAGTGAGGACGCGAGCAGCAGCGTTTTGGATCAGCTGCAGCTGTCTGATTTACTTTTTAGGCAGACCTGTGAAGATGCTGTTGCAGTAATCAATCCGACTAAAGATAAACGCATGGATGAGTTTTTCTAGGTCGTGTTGCAAAATCAGTCCTCTAATCCTAGAGATGTTCTTCAGGTGATAGAACGCTGACCTTGTTATTGCCTTTATGTGACCCTGGAGGTTCAGGTCTGAGTCCATTACTACACTTAGGTTTCGAACCTGATCAGTAGTTTCTAGCTGTATTAATTGAAGCTGTGTGCTGACTCTTGATCGTTCCTCCTTGGGTCCAAAAATAATCACTTCAGTTTTGTTTCTATTCAGCAGAAGATGCATGGTCAGCAGGGATTCACTTGGAGGTGGAATGTTCTGCTTCTACTGGACGGGTTCTTGAGCAGCTTCTTCCATTCCTGCAAAAATTTGAATTTGACAGTTTCTCTGATATAGACTCTTGGTTTGTTAATCAATTCATTGCCATACATTGTTTCGTAACTAGATTGCAAACATGTTTGTGCAAAGATACAGGATGAACTTACACGACGTAGTTCCTCTATTATTAGTACAGTTGGAGCAGCAGAGTACCTGTTTGGGACCACTTCTGTTCTTTAGACTTTGAAGAGTTAATAGTTATTAAAGGTGTATTGCAGTAATTCATATACAGTAAATCTAGGTGGATTTGAAATTGTGTTAAAAACAGGCTATGTGGTCTCTCTGCTCTTTGGTGAAATTTTTTCAATTCTTTTCCAATTTAAATTTATCCATCGATCAAGTTCTGGGAATTGGCACTAATGGCCGAGCCCACATTCAGGTATCAAGCCTGCCTAAGACAAATTACAACACCTGTTTAAATTAACTTGCAACCATGCAATGTACTGACCCAAGACAACCAGCAGAGAGTGCTGTAGGCTACTACTTTTGGATGCAGTAGAAAAGATACTTCAATACAGTTGTATTCCAAATGGATATTAAAGCTTGGCTCAATAACAATGAGCAAAGTTGGTGCAAGCAGGGACAATGCTAATACATCACCAGTCTTAGAAAGGCAAGGGATACTTTGAGTGACGTTCTGGTAATGCCATTATTTGTTGGTTGCCAGCAGCCAATAAACATCACAAAGAAGAAGGATGGGCGATGTCTTATTTTTAGGATAATATGAGCATGCTAACAGTAGCTATGGTGAAAACTTTGTGAGAAATACGAATTAGCAACACTTTGAGCAGCAGATTATGTTGGATTGTGGATGTAAGACTTGTTGTGGACTAACTCGTTTATTGGAGGACTTTCATTGGACCCTTTTGGACATTATCATGTATTCCAAGGCAAGGCTAGGCAAGTTTATTTGTATAGCACAATTCATGCTACAAGACAATTCAAAGTGCTTTACATAAAATATCAAAAGCATTACAGCAGGGTGCAGAAAAAGCAAAAGTACAGGAATAAAAACCATGGTTTAAAATGAAAGAAAAAGTGGTTTGGCAAAAGTGTTTACTGTGTGTACAGTTATGATTGCATCCTTGATTGGCATACATCATTAGAATCTCAAGAATCTCAGCTTTCCAATTATGTGTAATATCTATATATACATAAGAAGGTTGTCATAAAAAAAAGGCAGATTTGTCCCGGAAATATGCAACGTACCACCAATGGGACATAAAAACGCTAAGGGGTTAAGTAAAAACAATAAATCTTAGAAATACATTAAATATCCCACTGTCCATCAGATTGGTAGAATAAACGTATTGCCTTTGTCACAGTGACTTCATCAGTAGATAAAGCTGTTTGTATGTCAACATCAGGCGTACTTTAATTTAGCCTGGAACCTCAATTGTTACGACGAGTGAGTTTTCGGGATTTTTCTCTGTTTTGAACCTTATTATAGAATCTTGTTCTCATATTAACTGCGATGGACTGGCGATCTGTTCAGGGTGTACCTCTCTCGCCTGATGATTGATGGAGATTGGCACCAGCCCGCCCCCACCCCACCCACCCCCCACACCCCCCCCCCCCCCCCCCCCCCCCCCCCCCCCAACCCTGCATAGGATAGACGGGATAGATAATGGATGGCTGAATGGATGGATGTTCTCATATTAAAATCAAAATGAGGTTCCAGACCTTTCTGTACAATATAGGTTCACACCTAGACACAGTAATTCAATAGCAGAATGAAGCAATCTAAAGGTTTTCCCTTAAAAAGGTGTGTCTGCACAACCATCTATCTTCAACATGCAGAGTTAAAATCAGTACTAACCAGCCAATTTTAAAAAAAGCCATGGCGCCATGGTTACCCACTGTTTGGGCCTTTCATTCTTTGACCTACTGACCAAATAAACCTGAGCACCAAAGCTTGTCTTTGCAAAGTTAACATTTACATTTTGTGCTATAGAAATCTCTTTTTTTCTTTCCACACAACAGACCCTGAAGAAAAGGCAGAGACATCTGCTCTGTTTGTCCTGTAACATTTTTAATGGGACTTTACATGGCTAAGTCTCTTTTTTCTTTAGCTGTGTCATTTCCAACAGATGTTTATAGCATATGATTTTGATTTGCCATAATTAAGGCGGTGCTCCAGCCTGTGATAGGAAGAAGGTCGCCAGACTGTCTTAGAGATAAGCTCAGACAAGAGCTGCTGCTCCTTCAGGTTAACATGACTCCACTGAGTTAGTTCATCTGATCAGGATGTTCTCTGAATGCTTTCATTTGGAGGTTATCGTGATACGTCCCACTAGTAAGATATTCCAGAACTCTCTGGAGGGACTATATATCCCTTCTGGGCTGGGAATCCCTTGGGATCCCTGAGAGCGAGATGGAGAGTTCAAATGTGGACCAGAGAGGTTTGGGTGTAATACCTGGTCCTGTCACCTCTGCAACTTGATCTTAGTTATTGCTGATACTTATTTTCTGCATGTTCAGTGAAAATCTTCTCCAACAGTAAATGCTCACACACTCTTAAGCAGATCGTTAGGCAACTTAGAGTTAAGTGTCTTTGCAAAGGCTACTTTGACATGTGGTGGTTTGAAGAAGGAATTGAACCTACAACTTTCTGATTACAAAAGGACAAATTTCCCCCTTTGAGCCACAGTTGTCCCATTAAATCATCAAAAAAAAAAAAATCTAAATATCAGTAGAAACCTGATAAAAAGAAGTCGGTTCAAACCAGATATTCTGTGGAGAAAAATGTTGGAAAACATGCAAAGATTTACAACAACAATAAAAAATGTCCCAGAATGCCCAGAAAGCATGACCACTATGTAGTCAACTAAGTAAACCTCAGATGAATTTTTCCGTCTATCCATCTATTATTTTCCGCCTAATCCGGGGTTGGGATTTGGGGCCAGCAGCTTCAGCAGGGAGGCCCAGACTTCCCTTTTTACAGCCACTCTTGATGGAATCACAAGGCCAGGCCAGCAGAGAAACGCACACTGCAAAAACAGCACTGCTTGAAATAAGGCAAATATTCTTAAAAAGGGTAACATTTTCTTGTTTTGAGCAAAAAAATCTGCCAATGGGGTGAGCAAAAGTTGCTTGGCTAGAATTCTTAAAACTGGCAAAGAAATCTTAGAATAAGCTTAATTTTCTTGTGCAAAACTTGCTTGTTAAGAACATTTTTTCTCTTTAGACAAAAATAAGAAAACATTTCCAGAAACAAGGCTTTTTTACTTTCTTGAAAAACCTTTTTTGCAGTGTATTCCCTCGTGTGTCCTCTGGGTTGTGACCATGGATCACTGTAGGAACATTGATCGGCCGGTAAAATGACAACTTTGTCTTTTGGTTCAAGTCCAGTTTATTTGCAAGGTACATTTCAGCCACTGGGGGCAATTCAAATTGCTTTACATGTTGAAAACATGAAACAACAAACAGCCATAAACATTTCATTGTATTAGCAAAATAAAGCGATGAAAGGTTGCAATACAGAGTAGAATTAAAGATGTTCCAGTTTATTTTTAATCAAAGGCAACTTATTTTTCCCCAATTTGTGATCGAGACCCCGAAATACTTCAGGGTAATTTTACTGGACCTTCACGGTATGCATGTGTCCGAATTTTTGGAGCCACCTGAGTACCAGCCTTGGGGTAATGTACTCGGAAATTGTCTTGTAGAGTCGCTGGGTGGGAGCTGTGGTTAAGTCCTGCTGATTGGGAAATGATATCAGCAGATGTGGCTAAGCAGCCGACAAAATAGTAAACAGAAACTAGGCAACTATCCCTACTTCTTCCATTGTCGACGTCTTGTTGTTTATGCTGCTGTGGGCGCCTTTTGGCACTGATCAGTGATGGGACTCGCTGCCGAAATGGTTGCAATATGCCGAAGTCTTAGCAAATTCCTTAAAGAGCCAATTTTGTATGGAGACGCAACGGCTGAAAGGGAGATTTACCCTGTCAGATGAAGAACCAGTAAAATTCCCAGAAGTTCCGACAGTGGAACACAGTGCCTATGAACTCCTCCACCTGGGACTCCCTGTCCCAGAGAGATGATGATGATTTTTTTTTTTTTTTATTCCTTTGTTTGATCCCTCAAACCACCCAACTTTAGGACACATAAAATACTGACACATGTCGGTCTTTAACCATATTATCACAAAAGAAAAAAACTTCATCTGTATGAAGCTGAAGAAGAATCTGATTATGAAACCAGTCGGTTTAAATTGTCATACTTTTGTTGTTTTCACCGTACAGAGCAGGAATTTATCTTCGGTAATGTTGGAAGTTTGTAGGTTAAAAACATTCCTTTGGGTTTAGGAAACGGTTTGAGTTCTTAAGTGTTTAAAAATGTCAGAAATTTCCTTTAGACAGCACTGAGAATATTTAAAAAAGCTGCAGGAAACAAATGAGGATGGGGTGCTTTGGAGAAAAGTTAAACTGCTGGGAATATCAGTGTTTCAGTGTGATGAATGAGCAATGATTCCTATATGTAAATTGGGTGGTACATTAATAAGAAGCGTGGGGTTCGTTAAAGAAAATGTGGGGATGTTTTTTATGGTTTGACTTAACCCAGTTTCAGCCGGCAGCCTGACGGATGCAGCAGTTAGCACTGCCAGAAGAAGCTAATCAGCTGAAACTGCAGTATGGCAGCAGCTATGCTGGACTAAAAGATGCTGCAGCTTCTGTTTGAAAATAAAAACTATGTTTGACATTAAGGTTGTTGTTAAAGCATATTTTTCCCCGTTGTAGCTCAAAGATAATTTAAAAAAAATCATAATTTGATCTGAAATCCGAATTCTGAGATTAAAGTGATATTTTTTTTCCAGGGGCCCTCATCCTCTTCCGTAGGTTTCTTTGGTAAACACTGAACAGTGTGAGGTGTGGGCCTTGACCGCCATTAGTGTCAAGTTTGGTTTTCGTTTGTGCCAAAATGCTGGCAGACCAGAGGGAGAGAGGTCAAGTGAAGGGTTTTAATGTTGAACAAAATCAACTCTACTAGAACGAGGGGAACAGGACTTGGAATGGGTGGGAAGGTAACAGAAGAATTGGGCAAGGAACAAACAACTGGTGACCCTGCAAGGATAAGTGGTATACATAATGGATGGATGGGTTCAAAAATTACAAAAGGAAATAGGTGAGCCAATCAAGGGGAATGTGGAACAGTTGTGTAGGCCGAAAACCGACCCAATAGGATCTAACAACTACAAGGGAATAAGACTGAAACCAACACAAGAAAACAAACCAAGATGCATAGAGAACACAACACAAGAAACTAGCAAAGAACACAAAGGAATGAACTAATATGGCAAGACCCTAACACCAATAATGAACACAAAGAAAAAAACGGATTATGGCAACACCTAAGTGGCAATAATGAACCCAGAGATAATCAGAAAAGAAACACAAACAAAAACACAAACACAAACAAACTGGCAAAACATGTTATTGATTTGCGGGTTGTGAATCCGGACTCCATGATGGTGCAGTTGGTAGCACTGTCACCTTGCAGCAAGAAGGTCCTGGTTTTAAATCCTGTCCAAAAACACACGTGCGTTCCCTACATTAATTACCCTGATGCGTGTGATCATGTCCTAGTGGTTGGTCAGTGTGTGGACCTGCAGGGAACTGGTGACCTGTGAAGCCCTACCATGACCCTGAACAGCATCAAACAGCGACAGGAATGAATGCTGCTGCCTGCATATGGATGGTCCTTCAAGCTGTCCTCCCGCTGCTGAAATTATATATTCTGCTTCTTTCTCTCTGTGGCATTATGACAGAATCAAAGAATGACAACTTTAAAGAAATAGTTAGAGAAGAACTCTGCCTATTGAAGTGCGTATGCCCTAGTTTCTGTGGCCGCGAAATATTTCAGTGACTAAGAGCTCAAAGAGAATGTTTAAGGCTTCATCCTTTTTTTTCTCTGCCATTTCTTGTCCATATTGATGAAGTACTCCAACATTTTTTTTTTTTTACAAGTCTTTGGCATGAAGACACATAAACACGAATTGGCCCCATAAAAGAAACTCAACATAGCACCGTAGAAACATTTGAATCAAGTATAAATGATGATTATTTCGCCTCCAGGTTCTTTACATCTGGCGTTGATCTGAACTGAGAACAGCTCCAGCAGTATGAGGACTGCTGAGACTTACTGTACAGTAGAGTGAAGGGCAGACTGAGACATTGTTCCTGCTTCACTGCTAAATGACTCATTACACAGACAGCCATCCATCTCCAGCGGCATCGGTGGAGGATGAGTTGAGCTGGAGGACACTGCGGGCCCATTTCCCTCATTACCCAAAATCCTCAGCTGCTCTCTGAGGAACCGCGTCCATTTTAATAGCTGGTTGTCAGACAACTTTCCAAAGGCTTTTAATGCATCTCCTGTAGTGAATGACAGCAGTGACCTTCTGACTGCTGCAAGCTCAGAGAACAGTTGAGAAGCAATTAAAGCAAATTTACTTTTCTATAGCCAACTTTTATGACAACGACATGTTTAAATCCTATTTGGATAAAATATTCTCCTAAATAAACGTTTAATGAGGCTGCAGAGCAAGATTAGAGCGATTGTCTTATTCTTATTGCAATTTATTGGAAAGTTTCTTTTACCTCCTTTCCATGATGTTATAAAACCAGGTCAGTAAAAGCACCACAAGAAAATCTGGACTCAAATTAAAACACAAACCATGGAGCAGTCTGAACAGTTAAAGCTAAGGTACAAAAGAGCTGCAAATAAAACTCTACAAATCCAACAACCATCAGTACGTTTAAATGCACATCTAAATCGAGATATGGCAATAATCGAGCTAATATCTTAACCAGAAGGGGAGTCTTTATCCCAATTTACATGTCAGTTAGAAAACTGAAAAACTGAATGAACTGCATTCGACTCTGTGATGGTTGGTGGCGACATGCGGCCTTTCATGTTTGCATTCTTCCGGTTGGCCTAGAGCAGTGTTTCTCAAACTATGGGGCGAGCCCCACTAGTGGGGCGCAGAGGTATTGCAGGTGGGGCGTGACATCAATGGGATTTAAATAGTTTTTCCCCCCTAGATTCTGTCGTTGTGAATGTTTCAGTGCACTGTAAATTAAATCAACCAGCTCCCCCCTTCCACAAAATTAAACACACTCAAACAAATTAGCAATTGTGATCATCATTGTAAACAGAACTGGGACCTGGAACATCGGGCTGGGAGTTTGATGTTGGAATATATCGCAGCAGAACAAAACAAGCTGAAGTAGCCGCATTATCAGAGATTCCATCTACAAAATGGAGAAATATCTAAAAAGATCAGGGAACGTTTCAGAGTAAGAAAAGTCACATGGTCAACCACGGAGGAAATACAGGGATGAGTATCTTGCTCTTTATTTATTTTATTATTATTATTTTTTACTTTGTACTTTTGAAAGCTTTGTAAATTTGATAAAACTACAACTTTTATTTTCTCCAACTGGGAGCTGAAGTTCTACATGTAGCAACTACTGACAGCATATATTTCTGAGCCGCTTTTATACCAGTGCGCAACCCCTTTTTCCAACTAATTTATACCCTTAAAAACTTGTAGACTAACTCGGCTATTTAAATAAATAAAACACTTTAAAAATCAGCCGTGGTCACCATTCTGTTGGCGCGATAAAAGCATGGGGGGCTTGTGTATGCTCCTTTGTCCACAGTGGGGAATGATAAAAAAAAGTTTGAGAAACACTGGCCTAGAGCATCACATAGATAGTACACAAATCCTGGCAGCAGTGAAGCAGACGGAGTAAAAGCAGGAAATGCACAATGAGGGAAGAAATGAACGACAACAATGCTGCAGCACAGTACATTTCATAAGTACTGTACTGTTTGATTGTGTTACACTCGTTGCTGCTTATCGTACCGGTGTTGTCATTTGTCATTCTGTGGTCCCATTAATTCAGGAAGGGGGAGCGCCCAGGTTAGTCATAGCTCGGCTAAACTGGGATGTTCGGTATCCTAACCACATTATCTGCGTGTGATAGCTCGATTAGGAGTAGGCCAGTTCGGTTCGACTTCAGCCAGACTAAGGTGTATACATGCATTTCAAAAGTTTGAATTCAGTCGGACTAAGGCAATAATTCTGTTTTCTCTTACTGCATGTAAACCAAGAGAGGTGGGAGTTGCTGGGGTTCCGGCATGATTTTCTATACCTCAGCTGGTACCCTGTTTAACTGTCTAATGCCTGTCTAAAGCGCCTTGATCAGCCTTGTTGTTGAAAGTGTGCTATACAAATAAAGTTACCTTGCCTTGCCTAATGTTTAATGAGAGAGGCAAAAAATAAAAATTCCCAAAAGAAAATTTTCAAGTGTCTGGCAGCATCTGCTGGACTACTTGTTGATCAACAAGCCAAATTAAAGCTGTTGAAACGACAAAGGAATTTTCTCTCATCCTTGTTAAAATATTTCCATATTAGGTGAAATGTCTATTATTTATTGATTTCAAATTTATTTTAACCACGTTTTATTATTTTGCACATGCTACTGTGTTAGCTTGGTAACAGCGAAGGGTTTGAGTACAATTCTTTTTTTTCTTTCTTTTTTTTATAAAGTAAACCATGTATGGCTGCCATTATTAAAATCTACACCCTGCTCTCATATTTTTGACTTGCTCTCAGGTGATAATGACTTGACTTTAATGGTAAGATTCTTTTTGGGACTTGACTTTGCCTGTAGGACCTAGCGACTTGACTTGGGCTCCACTAGGACTAATCCTATGTGACTAGGACTTGCACTTGGACTCGAACGCTAAGGGCTTCAGCGAGACTTGGACTCGAGAGATGGTGAGTTTTAGTGCTGGATGTTGCTTCGACACAGGCAATAAATAGAAATCACAATGATGAGTCATGGGCTGCAAATATTTGTATCATGATTATCATCATCATAATAATACACCTGGACAGCAATGTATTGTTTTTATTATTTTATTGCTCATTGTGTTCTATTATGTGATAGAATAAAGTAATTTGGCTCCACTGCAGAGATAATGACTTCAAACTAAAATATTGTAAAATATCTCACACTAATGACAAAGTTTTAAAAAGGCTGAGTTATTATTTTGCTGCATTTTATTGTAAATGATAGTGGAAATAGATTTTCAAATGAAAAAAAAGCCATAAGTTTCATATAATTTTAAACTGTCGTGTATTTTTATCGCTGAAGAGAAAATGAGCATGGTTTGATTTGGTGCAAAGAGATACATTAGAAATCAGCTGCCTGAGCCCTACTCTCTGCTGTCACTGGAATAAAAGCAATATTTAATACCAGTGAGTAAAAACATTTGTTTTCCTGACATGCAAGTCATTAAAGCGAGCTGGGGTGCACTCTTTGCCATGCCAGAAACGATCAGGATGCATCATGAAACGACATTAGAGCCATATTGATGCCAGCCATTACCAACTAATCCAGCCTTTGCTTGTGTGTGCTTTTTGTGGCCTCTGTAGAGCAGAGAGAAAGCAATAAAGAGCCATCTCAGAGATATATGCTCACAATTTCAATTATTTTATATTTGTCCATTCTAAGGGCTCAGTCTAAAAATGTAATTTTTCTGAAAAGACACTTGAAACAAACTACTCTTCAACCTCTAAATGAGTCTGGGACGTTTGGCACTAGGAGCTGCCAGCATTGATTTCACGTATCTCGGATTAAACGTTAATTTCCATGTCTTTGTGTTTATGGGTGTGTGTCAGATGTGAGCATAAACACAAATGTGGTGTGGACCAAACGGAAATCAGATGTGCAAAATAAAAACATGGTGTTAAAGTGATCACAGATTGGCAACTCTGTTCTGAAGGGCAGTGTGATGTCATACACAAACACATGTGGGACAGCCAGTTTTCAAAAGAAAACAATAAAAAAAAAGAAAAAGACTTGATTTAAAAAAAGAAAAAGAAAGATTTGATTAACTGCATTGGTAGAGAGGAGGGTCTGTGGTTTGGGATCCTTGGGAATTCATCTTTGCTTTTTGCAGATGATGTTGTCCTGTTGGCTTCTTCAGGCCGTGACCTCCAGCATGTACTGGAGCGGTTCCCTGCTAACTGTGAAGCTGTGGGGATGAGTTTCAACTCCTCTAAGTCTGGCCGTTGAGTAGAGTAGAGGCCGTGGTTCTCAACCATGATAAGCTGGATTGCCCCCCTCTAGGTTTGGGCATCAGTTCCTGTCTCAAGCAGAGGAGGTTAAGTATGTCAATGGAACGGGAGATGGACAGATGGATTGGGGCTTCGTCTGGAAGATGAAGCATAAGTCACTTTCTACGTAAACTTTGTGATTTATAGAAAGCAATGTGACAGAAAGATTTGTGCAACTTTAAGAACACTAACAGACTTGCTTATGAACATTTTGGACACGGGGAAACTGGCAGCGCAGCCGGTGAGATGGAAAAATGTTGAATTTAAACCACGTTTTCAGACTTGTAGACCCTTCTACACACAACCAACAGTCAGACGCCACACCCATCTCTGAACTGAGAATACATGTGAGAATCTGAATGAAAATAGGTTGCATTGAAGAACTATATCACAGTATCGTTATATGTACATCTTCAGATTATATAGCAATTGCACTCATTGGTGCATTAATTGTGATAATCAGTCGTCCTGGTCCCTTTGCAGAAAAACATCCCCAAAGCATGATGTTTCCACCCCCGTGCTTCCAAGTAGGTATGGTGTTCTTTGGATGCCACTTAGCATTCTTTCTTCTCCAAACACGACAAGTAGAGTTTTTACCAAAAAGTTCTATTTTGGTTTCATCTGACCATATGACATTCTCCCAATCCTCTTCTGGATCATCCAAATGCTCTCTAGCGAACTTCAGACAGGCCTGGACATGTTTAAGCATGGGGACACGTCTGGCACTATAGGAATTGAGTCCCTGGTGGTGTCGTGCGTTACTGATGGTAACCTTTGTGACTTTGGTCCCAGCTCTCTTCAGGTCAATCCCTCCGTGTGGTTTTGGGATTTTTGCTTACCGTTCTTGTGATCATTTTGACCCCACGGGGTGAGATCTTGCGTAGGGAGATTATCAGTGGTCTTGTATGCCTTCCATTTCCCAATAATTGCTCCCACAGTTGATTTCTTCACACCAAGCTGCTTACCTATTGCAGATTCAGTCTTCCCAGTCTGGCACAGGTCTACAATTTTATTTCTGGTGTCTTGGTCTTGGCCATAGTGGAGTTTGTAGTCTGACTGTTTGAGGTTGTAGACAGGTGTCTTTTATACTGATAACAAATTCAAACAGGTGGCATTAAGACAGGTAACGAGTGAAGGACAGAGGAGCCTCTTACAGAAGAAGTTACACGTCTGTGAGAGCCAGAAATCTTGGTTGTTTGTTATTTACCAAATACTTATTTTCCACCATAAATTGCAATCAAATTCTTTAAAAATCAGATATGTGATTTTCTGGATTTTTTTTTTCTCATTTTGTCTTTCATAGTTGAGGTATTCCTATTATGAAAATTACAGGCCTCTCTCGTCTTTTTAAGTGGGAGAACTTGCACAATTGGTGGCTGACTAAATGTCATGGGACATCGATCGTGACCAAAAGACGGAGGTTCCAGATACAAGCGGCCGAAATGAGCTTCAGCCATAGGGTGTTTAGAATCAGCCTTAGAAATTTGGCGAGGAGCTCCCTCATCTGAAGGGAGATCAAAGTAGAGCCCGTTTACATGCATACATTAAAACCAGTGCATCATCAGTCTCGATGAGTAATTGACAGTAGGCTCTTTGAGAAACCCATTAATCCTGTTTAAAGCACCAACCAGATGTTACATGAAATTAAACATCAAGTTTCTTAACAGCGCTTTGAACGTAGAAGCCCCCTGCAGAGACAAACATCTGGCCGGCATCCACCCACAGTTTAAAGAGGATTCTCACTGGATCTTCCAACTAATTCCTGCAAGATTTTATATGGACTACTTTTACTTGAACAAAACTGAAGCTAGACTTGTGTGCCATGATGCTTTATGATACACTGCCTGTATATGTCATCATCGTTCATTTGATTTGGAATAAAATGAAACAGATATTTAATCTTTTTATATACCTCAACACTGCTGCTGAACATTTTAAACACAGGAAAAGTCGAACGTTATTCTCCTCCTTTCTGCATTTTAAAATTACACTTACTTGCATCATATTGTATAAAATGTGACACACTATTTTCAGTAGACACATTCAGAAACTGAGCAAAACTTGCAGTACACTGAAAGTAACAGGTCGTCCACAACCATAAGAAGTTTCATTAGCCAGCATTAAAGTCTCTGATATTCACAGATCAACAACAAGAATTAAAATAAAACTAATTCATCCATATCTAACACCACCACTAACTGCAAGCAGGATAAAAAGCTTCAGCTTTGGAGACATGTCCTTTGGTCTAATGAAGCGAATATTAAAGTGATCATCCATAATGGCTGTGGTTTTGTTGATTCTGATTTGTTCTTCTTGAAGGATTTTGTTTGTTTTTTGGTTGACGCATTGCTGTTTTGGACAATTACTGACAATCATTTCAACGCTGTTGAGCTGGAATGATTTTTACTCCTACTTTTCTATTTTAACACACTTGTTATGATGCGTAACCCTGGCAACAAGATGTTGCTTTCACAACTGGGAGCACCTGATTAGCGTCTAAAAAAGCTCATACCTGAACTACAATCCAAAATCCAGAAGAGTTGAAAAGGAGGCTCCATGGATGCAGAGCAAGACCAAAGAGCAGAGAGAGAGGAGGAAGTTCAAATCATCTCCTCTATTGATCATAATAGGCAAGGACCTTATCCCCTACTCCAACATCACTCTGTCGGGCTTTCTAACTAAATGGCCAGGCAGAGCGGTAAAAGCAAATGAGGTAGATGAGCAAAACAACTGATGATGCCATCCAAGACATGTTACTGTGGAATAAGGTCTCTGCTGCCCCGATATTGAGCTGTTTTTGACGGACAATTTTATTGTCCGTCATTTTGACTGACGGGGTATAAAAAAATCTATTCATAATCTATTTTAACCTTCAAGTTTTATAACATATGCAATAGTATTGAATTCTTCTATTCATTTTAAATAATATTGAATCCAAACAAGCTGAACAGACAACTACATATAAAAAATGAAATCAAACGATTGCACTTATAATACAAATAGTTCACTTGCTGTGGCCTGAACATCCGCCTACTCCGTATGTAACTGAAATACTCACCCACTTGGGCATAATCAAATAGTGGGATCGCTGCAGAGGTTGTTGTCATGAGGTTTTGGATTTTTGCCTCGGACAGATGACTTCTCATGGCGGTTTAGATGCTGTTCTAGAGGCTGAATCCACGCTCCGCTGCCACACTGGAGACTGGAATTGAGCGCCACTTCAGCCAAAGTTTTGAAATCAGTGATCCTTTGTCCAACAGAAGTGATCAGAAGTCGGAAAGACTCACTGAGGGATCCATTTCCTGACCTGCAAGCTATCAAACGGGAGGAAATCCCGCATCATGCTCCGATGGTTGGCGCGACACTGGGCTCTTGGAAGCGATGCGCTCCAAAGCCTGAGTAACTGTTAAATAAGCTCTCAGCTCCTAGTTAACAAGATGCATTGAGTATGGTGTCCAGGTCTAAGATGATGGTCAGATGCTCTCATGAGGGTCTTTTTTTTAAATTGATTAATTGATTGATTGATTGATTGATTGATTGATTGATTGATTGATTGATTGATTGATTGATTGATTGATTGATTGATTGATTTAGTTACCTGTATTGCAACTATAAAGTTGAAAATGTCTGCACATTCGCACTAAGCGGTCAGAGGTGTGAATACTAATCCGTCAAAATGATGGACAGCCTTCAGATTTTTCTGTCACCATGTAAAAAAACAGATCATATGTGGAAAATATTTGGTTAACGCAACCCCTTGTCTTGAGATAGGCATATATGACATTAACTGGACCCGTGTGTGTTGGCCAGATCAAATTCAGATTAAGCTTTTCAGCAACAAAGTTTGATGTGAAACAAATGACGACTGACCACCTCATGCCTTCTGTTGAATAAGGTGGAGAACTTGTGATACTGTTGGTCTCCATGGTATTGTCATCTTTTTCGAAATACCAGGAAATTTGCAATGAATATCTGATGGCCAGAAAACTGAACATGGGTCTTTCAGTAGGATAATTATCACAAACACTTGGCCACATCAGCACAGAAAGGGTTCACCAGATACAGAATCAAAAATCTTCCAAGGCCAACACAGATGTAAATCCTGTAGTCTGAGCTAAAGAGAAGAGAGCATCAGAGTTAACCCTGGACTTTGGGTCATCTATATGTATTGTGAATAGAAGGAATGGTCAAAGTTTCTTCTCTGTCCGCTCCAGTATCGGCAAATGTCACGCTTGACGGCTGGGTGCTGCCCTATTGGTAAAAGTAGGCTGTATGAATTATTAACAGCTGGGAAACCAATAATTGTGGAGGGGCCTGGGTATTTGCATTGAGTTTGCCTTTTCTATGTGCTTTCCTGTTAAATTATTTTACTGACACTGTTGCTACAGTGATCCACTTCCCCCCAGGGCTCAAATTAACTTTCATAATATCTGTTCTGTCACACCTCATCTCATTTGTTAAACCCATGTGTCACCTCTAGCTGTGCAATGATATGCAACATAAGCACAATACCACTGCAATTTGCTTTCTCTAAAGAGAAATCCATCAGAGTTGTATGATATGAAACAATGATTACTTTTAATGCAAGGCGTTGCGAAGCCAATGTAAGTCAAATCAAGGGCAACAAAAGGGGCTTTAAAAAAAAAATCTATTGTTCCACACAGCAGTGCGAGTGTTGGTTCTGTGAGGGTTTGCGATTAATCACTGTGGCAACACTATTAATAGTGGCATTACAGCCTTGGTCAGCTGGGAGGCATCATCCGGCAAAGCTGTGCGGGGATGGAGATGGTGTGGAGGATTGAAACTGAGGAAAATTAGGTCTCCAGACAGTCGGCTGTAACGTTTTATGGAAGCCCCGGACACCACATGAAGCGAGACAAGGCATTAATCAAAGAGTTGCCAGAAACTAGAAGAGCGCTCATTGTTGCCACACATGCCCAGCTTACCTACAAGTGATTGATTGGTTTTCATTATCCAATGATTGGAGCTTTTTCCCTGCAATATGTCATCTGTGGATTCGTCATGGCCTGATTGTTTTTGTGCGAGGGACAGGAACCATAAGAATATAATGTGAGGGACTCAGCAGGGAGCTGAATGTGGCTCTCACCAATCATTTACATGCAGAAATCTGTGCCACCCTGCTGGAATAATTCAGTTTAGAAAGCAAGCAACTTGGTATGAGGGCTGTTGCAGTACTGATCAATGTCCTAGCCCAGCAACTATTGCTGAAGCATTAGGTGACTCATTATTGTATTTCCAATTTCTCACAATCCCTCATATTTGACTGATAAAGTTTTACTAAACAGGGTTAAAAAAAAAAGTGGGCCGTACAGCAGTGCACTTGGCAGTACTGTCGCCTTGCAACAAGAAGGCTGTAGTTTAAATCCCAGCCTGCATGGAGTTTGCAGTTCTCTCCATGCATGGGTGGGTTTTCTCCAGGTGCTCCGACCTCCTCTCAAACATGACTGTTAGGTTAACTGGTTACTTTAAATCGCTCTAATCGTCAGTGCGTCTCTGTGTTGCCCTGTGATGGACTAGCAACCTATCCAGGGTGTACCCTGCCTCTCGCCCAGTAACCACTGGAGACAGGCACCAGCTCTGCAGTGACTTTGCTGTCATACATAGCTTCTGCCTGTAAGCCTTTGATCGTCAGGGTGCAAATGAGACGAGCTGCTGACTTCCGGTGAAAATATTTACCACCATCAGCCACAGGAGGGCACAATGAGCAAATAAATGTGATCTTAGTATAAAACAGAAACATTTTTATGCATCTGTACTACTCAGAGTGTTTACATACAGCAAGAAAAAGCCAGATTATTGCCTTAGTCTAACTGAAGTCGAACCGAACTAGAGTTAGAGTAATCGAGCTAAGGCATCCAGATAATGCGATTAGTAAATCGAATTTCTCTGCATGCAGCATCTGCACCAACAACGAGTGTAACAGAACCAAACAGTACAGTACTTACTAAATGTTCTGTGCTGCAGCGTTGTTGTCGTTCATTTCTTCGCTCATTCTTCATATCCTGCTTTTACTCCGTCTGCATCACTGCTGTCAGCATTTGTTTACTAGTGTGAAGCTATAGGCCAACTGGAAAAATCCAACGTGAAAGGGCGCATGTCGCCACCTAGCGTCGTGAAGTCGAACGCACTTCTTTTAATAATTAAATTTTTTCTGAGCGACATGTAAATTGGGATAAAGGCTCCGATTCTGGTTAAGCTATTAGTTGGATTTTTGCAGATAGCTTGATTTAGACGTGCATGTAAATGTACTGACTGAGAGCCCCACAGAATGATGCAACCACCACCATGCTGAACTGTTTCTACGTTTCCTTTTCTGCTTGCTGTAGACTATTTGTTAACTGGCAAATTTCACAATATTAAAAATCATACTGTTAACACTACTAGGATTCAAAATAATTTTAGCAAGAAGCAGTACAGTGGTGATGCGGACAGAGAACAAAGCAGCAGTATTTCCCCCTCCCCCACACTTTGCTTTGCATTGCTACTTCCTGCATGTTTCTAAAATCATAGTCAAAACTCATTTACATTCAACTTTAATGGGTGCAGGCGGTGTGTTTCAATATTTTGAGTATAGTAAAGCAAAATACTTACTAGAGCTTCTTGAAATCAGAAAAACATGTAATTGTGATACTACTTCTGATTATGGATGACATTGATTATGATTAGTCCACACTTTCATGCACAATTTTAATGCAAAACAAATGACCAAAAGTAAAGAAAATTTAGCTAGAAAAGCTTAACTTTGTTTATTTACAAAATTTAATCATTTAAATATTTAGGATATCTACTTATATATTTATAGGATTATGTAGATATGGCAGGTTTAAGTAAAAAAAAACATGCTGGAATTGAATCAAATTATTAGTTGAAGGCTATGCAGACTTATTCAGCCGAATAATTTCAGCTTTACAATGTTTCATTTATACAATGAAATATAATATCGTGCCAGCTTTAACATTTTTCTAAGAAAAGGTAATTAATGGAGGCGTCAGTTTTACAGTAAAACCAGCCTTAAAAATCCACAGTGAGCTACTTCTGACAGATGAAAATGGGAAAAATATATTTGCTTCCAATCTCACATTCAGGACAAGCAGAACAAATTGGTCTCTTGTTTCTTTGGCCGCTTCTTTCAGAGGAGACAGCAGTTCAGAGAAAAACATTTAAAATAGGCTACTGACTGTTAATTAAATGTGGGCCAATTTAAATATATATAAGAAGAAGAAAATTTTATTTAGTTTTATAAAATTTTTGATTACATTTTTGGAAGATCAGACCTGTTTTTAAGAGATCCAATAGTTGCGTATTTATGATCCTGCTTCTCTGGCTGGATATCAATCCAAAGCAAGAAAATGTATTCCCTTATCACAAATATGATTAAACACAATTTAGATTTTTATCAAACAGATTTAATTAAGGAGATATTTATTTGATCCTTTTGATTTTAGGCCTCTCTTGAGGCTGTATTGTGGCTCACACCTCCCTGAGACAACCTTATAGTTATTTACTGGGTGCAGCCTCTGTCTGCTGGTTTATTATCATTTTTATTGCCACAGAACACTCCACTCCAATTCATCACAGTGATGGTAACGGTCACAGTCTCACCCGGAACAGAACGAGTCAAACACAGAGTCAGTTGTGAGTCGGTGTCTGTTTAACCATGTTTTTGCCGCATGAGCTGCATTTGAAACTGCACACTGTGACCGTTTTTATAACTCTATGAAATAACTCTATGCTCCATTTATCTGACATCCAACGGCTCTAGAAGAATGAGCAGAGATGTGAAATACTAGTCTTATATGAAATCTCAGCACTCCAGAGCTGAAAGGAGGAATGTATGTTTCATAGTTTGTACTTTAAAGTACTTTAAGTATTTTGAATTGCATGAGCAGACTTTGAAACTTTGTTAGTGTTTGATACTTAATGAATACCAAATTATTCCAGTGCATGAACTCACAGTTTCACAGCAAATTATTTAGCGACATGCATTAAGTGTTCTCCTTGGATCTAGTACTCAAGCCTGGCGCCAACTGGCGGGCTGCGCCCGCTCAAAACAGCTTACAACACCCATGTAAGTTAAATTGTAACAATGCAATGTATTACCCAAAGACAACCAGCAGAGGGTGCTGTAGGCTATTCATCGGGACTTTTGGAGACAGCAAAGAAGATACTTTGCTACGATTGTATACCAAAATGGATATTAGAGCTTGGCTTAATGAAAATAAGGGCAATGTTAGCACAAGCAGAGGCGATACTATAACATCACCAGTCTTAGAGAGGCAAGTGCAACCTTGAGTGGCATTCTGGTCCACACACCATACCAGTGGGTGGCGGTAATGCACCAATTTGTGGTTTGACAGCCACCAAGAAACATCACAAAGTAGAAGAAAAGCGCTGCTGTGCTAATTTTAGGGTAATATGATCATGCTAACTGTAGTTATGATTAGAACTTTGTAAGTTACACAGTACATACAAGGAAAGGAATTATCAAGGTTTTCAGCGGCAGATTACATTGCATTTTGGACGTAAACCTTGTTGTGGACCAGCTATTTTATTGAAGGACATTAATTGGACCGTTGTGGACTTAAAAACAGTTTTTGTTCAAGATGGCTTTGCTCTCTCAATAATATGCGGCTTCCAATTCCAGTTGCACATTATCTTGCTTTCTGATTGGTTTGACGAAAGTGTTTACTGTGTCTACAGTTATGATTGTATCCTTGACTGGCATACTTCATTGGAACCTGGGAAGCGTCAACACTTCCTTGTTGTTCCAACTTGCTATGGAGGCGTGGCCCAGGCTTGGCTTCTTTTATACTCCACAGCAGCAGGGTGGCTGACTTCAGCCATCACCACAGAGCGAACAGCAATGCCCGATTCAAATTCAAATGCAGTGTAGAGTTTTAACCTGAAGAAGGCGCCACACTGACAGTTTTTGTGAGAAAAAGGAATTGGATGGATGGATGGATGGATGGATGGATGGATGGATGGATGGATGGATGGATGGATGGATGGTTTATAAATCATTAAATGGCTTAGCACCAAAATATGTTGAAGACCTGTTGTCACCGCACCAACCACTGAGACCACAAAGGTCCTCCAACTCTAGCCTACTAAAGATCCCCAGACTCAGAACCAAACATGGAGAAGCAGCTTTCAGTTTCTATGTTCCCCTTTTCTGGAACAGAGTTCCTGTCGACTGCAGAGCTGCTGAAACTCTGAGCTGCTTTAAATCGAGACTAAGGGGCTGTTTACACAACAAAGTTTTTCAGCAAAACTGAGGTTTTTCTCTCCGATTCGGCCTCTCGTTTACACGACAACGGGAAAACGGGGGGGCGAAGATGCAGCTTTTGGGAAACGGCTTCCAGAGTGGAGAGTTTTGAAAATGCTGGGTGATTCGTTGTCATGTAAACGCAAGCCGGAGACTTTTGAAAACGATGACGTCACTCCCAGCCACCTACGGACATGTTGCACTTGCGCACTCCGCCTTTCTACAGAAAAACAACAACAATGGCGGATCCAGGTATGCGGTTACTGCTGATGCAGCTTCTGAAGTTATTTGGTCTCTCTGTAAGCAAAACTTAGAGATCATCAGGCTTCTATGCGATCGCCAACGGAAACGCTTTCAATACGTGTGCCAAATAATCAATATGCTTTTATTTAAGCGGAGGAGAACTACAAGAAGACCGCCATTGTTAGTTATCATGAAATGTTTCTTTTTCGGGTTGTGAAGGGAAAACTGCAACACTGCATTCATGGGGCACACTGCCATCTAAAGGCCGGGCATATGTACTACATCGTTTTCCATCGCGCGCCCTGTCGTGTAAACGCAGTGTGTTTTCACCCGCGTATTCAAACAAAAACGGCAACGTTGTCGTGTAAACAGCCCCTAAAAACTAATCTGTTTAGAACTGCCTTTGAGTAAATGATTGTCATATGTATCAAATGTGTTTATGCTCTCTTGCTTTATTTATGTTTTTTTGCTTTATTGACTTTTAATTTCCAATGTTATATTGTTTTTTCCCTTTTTTGAAATTACCAAATCATGTAAAGCACCTTGAATTATCCTGTTGTTGAAAGTGTGCTATACAAATAAAATGTTCTTGCCTTGCCTTACTGTCCCGATGCTAGCAAGCTACTGTCCCTCTATTTTACAGTTATTTTCCGCTAGATCGACACCTGCCATCTTGCAAAAACACCGTCTGGCACTAGCTCCTCCCATGAGTTGCGTATTTCCGGCTTCCAATTCGCTTTGTGGCGTGTTCGCTTTAGGTGTGTGGCACGTTTTTGACACTTTGGTGTGAACGCACCATAAGAAACAAACCGGAGTGCAAGGTAAATTTTAAAACTTTACTTTAGGAACTTGCTGTAGAACATAAAAATTTTTTTACAAATCAAAAGTAAATATCTAAATAAAATAATTTAGAATTTTGTTTAAAGAGAAAATCATTTTAAAAAAATAATAAAGTTATTAGAAAATATGTATTATAATAAAAAAGGGGAGGCTGGATCCCTGTCGTCTTCATCCTATTTCTTCAGATATCGCTGTGGACGCAGGAAAAGACATATGATACATAAAGAGAGTGAGAGGGTTACCTGATTGTGTAACATTAAATGTATAGCGCTTTTTCAGTCAGAGGACCACAAAGTGCTTTACACTACATTCACCCATTCACGCACACATTCACACGCTGATGGAAAGCTACTACATTGTAGCCACAGTTGCCCTGGGGCACACTGACAGAGGCGAGACGAACAGAGCAGGGATTTGAACCAGCAACCCACCGATTAGGGGATGAATTCCTACCAGCTGAGCCACAGTCGTCCCTTACATACATTATGTGTCTGCTGGTACTGTGGGTCAGGCAGTGATGAAAACACAGAGCCAACATTTTCATTATAATAACCCAATCACAAAGTGAGATTCTTTAAATTGAGCTTTTTAAGAACATTGTATTAAGTTGAAACTGAACAAGAAATTAACTTTACTAAAGTGTGGAATTTATTTGAAAAGGGACTCTACCTCAAAGTCAAAAATCCCAGTTGAGAAGTCTGAGGTTATAGTAGAAGAAACACAGCTTGTCAGCATTCTCTCCAAGCAGTCTGCATCTTCTGTCATCATATATCTGCCCAACCTCACTGAAGACTCGCTCGCTAGGGACAGTAGAGGGGGGAGGAGTGCTCCCCGACCACATTAACAGACGGACGATGTTGATATAGATTAATTCAGCTTTTTACTCTTGTCTTATTTATACATAAAAGCACAGTAAAAATACATGTTATAAATATTGCTGTGGAATCCCTTTATGGATCGCACCTCACGATTGGGTTGAGATTACTCAGGGACTGGCCGCGCCTGCTAAGGTAGAAGCTAGCTCACATAGCAAAGTAAACACTCCGGTAGGGGGACTGTCCACCTAATGTTACACTGCTATATAAAGTCAAAATCTGTTTATAACGTAAGACTTTAAACAGTTACCTTGTGTTGGTGTGCACCCTGCAAGCCAGTTGTCTTACTGTTTCTGGGTCCGCGGCGCTTGCTCTTCCAATTTTAGTAATTTTGGGACGATAGTTTTGAGGCCGATAGTAACTAATTAGTTGTTTCCGCTATCGGCTCCGATACTATCGACCTACCGATTAATCGGTCGTTCTCTACTAAAATGTACTAAAATACCAAAAATATTGAGCAGACGTGTAGACAGCACTATTAGACACTAATTTATACAGTTTATCAGCAACAAAAAATTGATTTGGTAGTGAGTTGCTCTGTAAACAAGAAAAGGCAGAGAGTGGCAGAATTAGGAACTTCGAGATAAGTGAAGGAAATGGACAAGAGCTGAATATAAATAAAGGAGGCCACAACTGAAACAAAAATTATAAAAAAAACATACCCGAAGCGAAATAGAGGAAATAAGGCATGCACGCATGCATAGGGATGATCAGCAGGATGCAACTCAGGTGTGAATAATCGGCAAAAATGTATGTCAAAGCTGACAAGGAGAAATATGCAGAGAATCGCTTCACAAAAATAAAACCTGAAACAGAGAAGAAGAGGCAAATACTTAAGAAGCTAAATTAAAACAATTATATAAAAGCCAAAGACAACAGAGAATTCTGCACAGGTTTGGATACTTCTCAGCAGAGAAAGGCTCAGTGTGACTCAGCTGTAATAGAATAAAAACCAGACTTTCTGATCACACATCATTCCAACAGATGTGTTTCAGGCCCTGAAGTTAAAGAAAGGCTTTAAAGAGTTAAATCTAGAAATAAAGACTACTCTCATGGTGCAGCTCGAGCACAATGAGGACAGTCTGCTCCGTGCTGAAGGGAACAGGAGACCCCATGATCCCTAGAGGAGAGTATTTTTAGCTATACAACCCAAAGAAAGTTTTAAGAGGATGCAATGATGGACAAGACAGCAGACATTAACACCATATTGCATTATGAATCACAGCAACACATAAATATATATTGAACAATGCTGTTTAAGGCATTTTAGGGATCTTATCAGGGTCCAACGACTGATCCCTGTTGTTTGCTGTTTTTTTATTTATTTTTTACGTAAACTGCATCTTTAATGCACATTAACACACAATAAAATCACAGCTATTTAAATGTGCACAGCTTCCAAAACTGCATTACAGGCCACAGGGGTCACGTTAACCAAATATTTTCCATATTTGATTTGTTTTTTGAACCAGTGACAGACAAATCTGAAAGCCGTCGGTCATTTTGAGGGATTACTGTTCACACATCTGATCACCTGATGCAAATGTGCCGACATTTTCAACTTTACAGATGGAGAACAGGTAACTAAATCAATCAATAAAGAGATTCTCAAGAGAGCATCTGAGCATCATCTCAGACCTGAACAAAACTTTGGCTGAAGTGGTGCCGTCTCTAGTGTGGCAGCGGGGCGTAGATTCAGCCCCCAGAACAACATCTAAACTCCCATGAGAAGTCATCTGTCCAAAGCAAAAATTTTAAACTTCATGACAATAACTTCTGCATTAATCCCATTTGATTACACACAAATGGGTGAGCATTTCAGTTCTATGTGTGGAGCAGGAGTAAGTGTTGAGATTGTGCGTTCAGGCCACAGCAGGTGAACTGTTCTTATTTTAAGTGCTATCTCTTAATTTCTTTTTTTATATGCAGTCATCTGTTCAGCTTGCTAGGATTGAATATTATTAAAAATGACAAAAATAAATACTATTGAATGTGTTATTTAAAAAAAAAAATCAAGGGATAAAAGTAGACTATGACCATATTTGTTTTTGACAGACAACAAAAATGTCTAGCACGACGTCTGGTAGGTTGTGCACTTTGTTTTGGTAATTTGATGATTCTGGGTTTTCCATAACACTGAAAGAGAGAGTGTATTGGCTGCTATAGCTTCCTATTTGTGTCAGGTGACTTGCTCTGTTTCCGGTTCAGAAATCCCAGACAGGGTTCGGCATTGAGAAAAGAAACATGAGTCATCAAACTTTGTGACCCTAAAAGGAAAGTGCTAAGTCTCTGAACCAGGAGAACTATTTGATCCATGTGTTTGATCTGCTAATAATTATCTGGAACTTCATTATAATATATTAGGAGTTAGATTATCAATAAGTCCTATGAAAACAGAGAGAATACATGCCAATGTTAGCCTAGCATTTCATCCTACTGTTTCACATGAATATGTCAGCAGGAGGAAGATTGCAGTTTATACAGGACTGTAACTGGATGCCTCGAGATGTGTACCTTCAGAGATGATGAAGCTGTCCGACATAATTACTTTGCATACCTAGCTTGTACATATCCTCTTGCTTGCACATATAAAAACAGAACTATAGAAAGACCAGTGGGTTGCCCACCCATTGATAGTCTTTCTTGGTTTTGATAATCTAACTCTTCTTGCAGTTTTTATATTGGTTTCTCTGTGCCCTAAAACAACCTTTGACCCCATGTGCAGCCTATCCCAAAAGACACCATTTAAAAAGCATTGTTCAAAAATTAGTGAAAACAAAACCCTATTTCAGCATTTCCATGTTGCTAAAGTATGGAAGTGTTTTAACTGTCTAAGCTGGGAATTTAATTCAGGGGCTGTATCACAAAACAAGAAACTTTCTTGTTTTAATGAGAAATAAGAACATTTTCCTCTGACAGATTATGACTTATTAAAAATGCATGAAGGTTTACGTTCTCCCCCTGTTTCTTAGACACTTAAACATCCTTCAGTTTTTTTATAAAAGAACATATTTTGGTTTTAACTATACTTTTAACTTTGTTTATATCATATCTCGTTAAAACGAAAAAGTTATTTGTTTAAATGAGAAGAGCTTCTCGTCATAACTAGTTTTGTATCTCGTTATAACGAGATACTGCTCTTGAATTTATTCTTCCAGTTTGGAAGTCAAGTGCTTCCGTACTGAAGGAATAAAAGACTCCTTATAGCCGATTCTTCACTGGTAGTTGAAGGTAAGGTCTTCTGCCTGGTGGCAACAGCTGAAACACTGAGTGAATTTTATTATACAGTAGATTTAGATAGAATTGTGGAATGAGGGCTTTTTGAGCCAGAAAGCTTACTGGTCTGGTTGTTCACTTGATTTTTTTTTTCTTCTGACGTATAACATAGATGTTATGTTAAACGTAAGAAAACTGTGAGTATATGACCTAGAAACTATCGTTGACATTTGTTTTCGGAAAGTAAAGCTTCTTAAATTTTTCAAAAAGAGAGTTGTTGGCTTGGCTGTTTATATTTTTAATCAGCTTGAAATTGTAAAGAAAGTTTGCTATCCACAACTGTGTTCATTTTAAATTAATAACTTGCTCCATTTCTTGCTTTTTTATAATTACTGGCCTAGATTCAGACCCAGATCTACCATCTTCCAACCTCCCTCCCAAACACAGCTCTCTGGCTGAAGACCCAAGGTGACAGAGCCTTTGGGGCCGCTGCTCCTAGACTCTGGAACCGCCTGCCAATTCATATTAGATCAGGCTCAACCGTTGAGAGTTTTAAATCTTTAAAAACTCATTATTTCTCCTTTGCTTTCGATCAAAGTTGAGCATGACTCTGACATTGTATCCTTTTATTTGTGTAGCGATTTTGTATTTTATGCTTTTTTTGTTTGTTTTATTTCAGCTGACCATTGTTTTATTTTCGTTTATTTTATATATTTAGTAGGGGTGCACCAATCCCACTATTTAAGTCCCGATACCGATGCCTGGGCTTTGTGTATCTGTCGATACCCGATACCGATCCAATCCGATCCGATCCGATTGTTGAATTAAAAAATAAACTGTATACCCTCCACCTTATACCTTACTTGAAGAGACTAAAGGTACCAGACTTTACTAACTAAACATAAGTAAGACTTATTTTTTTCCTTTTTGACCTCGCTCCTTTTGTTTTGCTGAGGTGCAGGAATTCAGCGTGCTCCTTAGCATAGTGTTTCTGGATGACCTTGATTAAAGTGGTAGTGTTTTACTTTGCAGTAATACCACCTCACCTCGAAACATTTACTTTGCAGACATTGCAAACAGCCGACAAACTAGTTGGAGTGGCAAGCGTGAAATATCTCCACACAGCCGACCCTCTGGCTCGTTCCATGTTGCTTCTAGCATGCGACACACGTGAAGCTGACGCATAAGATACGTTCTGCTGCGCCAAAAAAATAAAAAAAATTGTAATTAATTTTTCCGATCCCCGATCCAGCTATTTAGTCAATATCACAGCCGGTATCCGATCCTAATATCGGATCGGTGCACCCCTAATATTTAGTACTCCTGCAATGGACTGGCGACCTGTCCAGGGTGTACCCCGCCTCTCCCCCTGTGACTGCTGGAGATAGGCACCAGCCCCCCCGCGACCCTGCATAGGATGGACGGGTACAGAAAATGGATGGATGGATATTTATTACTCAGTCTGCACCAGCTAGTTTGCCACCTTGCATACTCCGCAACACTTTAGTCACCTTTGGTTGTTTTTAAAGTGCTCTATAAATAATACTTGACTTGACATTGGTTTTACTGACACGGGGGAAAAGATGGCTGCTGTCAAACTAAGTGATGAGACAGTTGACATACTGAGAGTAGGCGACCACTCAGATAGGCCACAAACTGAACACTGAGCTCGATGTTCATTTTTGCACCACTTTCTAACAAATGTTATTTGCTTTGTGAATGAGATGCTGAGATGCAGCAGATTGCACTATTATCATTTATTGGGTTAAAAGCTGAATCTACAAGTTAGAAATGACCAAGCTGAACTTGTCTTGGCTTTGGTGTATGGTGTTAAAGCTGCTATGGCAAATCTGCAAACCAAGCTAGCTTAAAAAAAATATCATGCCACTTAAGAACATTCTAACATAGTATAGCAATACATATTTTGTGGAAGAAGAAAACCCCCGAAAGAAACAATTAAGTGGTTCTGTTGCATTTGTCTAAAAACCTCAGCCAGTAACATGGTTTGGTCCAAAACCAACAATTGGACCATTCAGTTGTCTGTCTCACCGGACAAGCGCACTTCCACATTTACCTGGCTCTTCCACTCATAATACGCTCCCGCAATTTGCAATAAAACACCACTGTTGTGAGCGGCTCAACAATGTCAGAGAAGGAGAAACAGCTGGGTGCTATCACTTCAACTTTAGGACAAACTACCAGAGTCTCAAAAAGAAAAACGGCATTTGAAGTCGCGGAAAACAAAAGACGTTTCCGCCATATTACTTCATGAAAACTGTGACTGGTGTTTTGCGCTCTCTCGTTCCCATATCAGGGGGGGGCGTGGCCTTGGGATGAGAACTGACAGGAGGGGTCAGAGTTCTGCAAAAGTGTTTATGTTGAAAAGCTAGCTTGTTCTGCAGATTCGGTATAGCAGGTTTAAAACGGCCTGTACTGTATAGTGCTTTAACTAGTCCTGAGGACCCCAAAGGACTTCACCATACATTCAGTCAATCACCCATTCACACACACATTCACACACTGGTGATGGTTAGCTACATTGTAGCCACAGCTGCCCTGGGGCCCACTGACCACCACCAGTAGGCAAGGCACAATGACCAAGATGGACAAAGCGGGACTTGAACCGGCAACCCTCCAGTTAAGCGACCAGCTCTTGCCTCCTGAGCCATGGTCGTCCAATGGTGTTATTCTTTAAATCTAAACTCTAATTATCAAAGCCCTCTGGTCATATGAATTTCATTTACCATCCACTGAAGTATTGTAATGGGTTTTTTTTGCTTAACTGTAATTTGAACATGCAGTGGACCCCCAGTATTCAAGGGGGTAAGGGACCACAACCACCCACAAAAAGCTAGAATCTGCAATCTGAGTGCCAGATTTCCATGGAGCCTTCCAGACAAAAGCCCCCACTAAAGCCAGCTAAAACAATAGGCAGTAGCGGACGACGCGGCATCTACTTTTTATAATGTCAATGCTGTTAACAATGGGAATTAATACAGGGGAAACATCAAATCTGGCAACACTATTCACTGGCTTTATTAAAATGCGAAGCATTGAGGCAATTTCGAGGGAATGCAGCATTTGTTCGTTGCATCTGTACTTTAAATATTGCACCTTGAGGTACAGCCTTTGTTTCTTTTCTCAGATTGTTTAATAATCCCTCTTTTTTTTACCCATTCAAAAAGCAAGTTTTTCCTCATATTTTTAAAAATATACTGTAGGGGTAAAAGCTGCAGCTGGATATGTGTGTGGACGGAATTGGTTGCCAACAATTGGAAAATACCAGTATTCTGAGGGAACAAGCTTGCCGGAACATATTGAAAAAACAAACAAACTATAAGGTAGTTCATTTTTGGACCTGTGTGAATTATGAACTATGAGCTTTCTATTACAGTTCACACATTTTAAAATGTGTGAACTGAACTTGAAACTAGTTCGTATATAAATTAAACTTGTGATATGCAGACGTCATAAAGAGCTAATTTTGTATGGAGACACAACAGCTGAGAGGACCGAGCCAACAGATTTACCCCGTCAGATAAGATCTGGTAATATTACCCTAAAGTTCCGATAGTGGAAGCGTGCCTATTGCCAGCAAATGGCATATCAAGTAGCATTGGGCCTAAGTATTCCAGCTTCCCAAGCTGCATTTTCTTTGGAATACTTTCGATATGCTTCTATGAAGAAAGTCACAAATAAACAAATTTTGCACAAATATTTAAGAGCTACGTTCCACAGAAAAACTGCGATTATGTGGTCCAGTGTATATTTTTTAAACTAGTATCTAACTTTGTGTGCCCTCTGTGGTAGAACCACAGTGCTGGTTCTATTGGACCTCAGTGCAGCATTTGACACGGTTGATGATGATGTACTATTGGAACGACTGAAGAGGTGGGTCAGACTCTCTGGTACAGTACTTGGCTGGTTTAAGTCTTACCTAAAGAACAGGGACTTCTTTGTTTCAATATGAAACTTTTCATCAGAACCAACAGAAATCACTTGTGGGGTGCCCCAGGGCTCCATCCTGGGGTGCCTCTTATTTAATATTTACATGCTCCCACTAGGCAAGATTATAACAACCAATAAGATTAACTACCATAACTATGCAAATGACACTCAGTTCTACATTACAATGTCACCAGGTGACTTTGAGCTCATCCAAACCCTAAGTAAATGCATCGAGCAAATCAATGTGGATGTGCCATAACTTTCTCCAGCTGAACAGAAATAAATACTTTTGGACCTAAAGAGGAACATGATCAAGAGTCAGCACACAGCTTCAGTTAATACAGCTAGAAAATACCAATCTAGCCCGAAATTTAGGTGTAGTTATGGACTCAGACATGAACCTTTAGGGTCACATGAAGGCAATAACAAGGTCAAGGTCAAATGTATTTGTATAGCACATTTATATTCAAGGCTGCCCCAAAGTGCTGAACAACATAACATGATTATAATACACAGGATACTGCAGATACAAATAGACAAACAACACAGAAAAATAAAAGAAGCACAAATAGAAACCATTTACTCAGTAAAATCATCCTCTAACCAAATGGGTTCTCAGTCATCCTGCTTTAAATGCCAAATCAAAAATATATGTTTTAAGTTGGGACTTGAAGTGCTCTAAACTCTGGGAAGATTTTAAATGAGGAGGTAGACTGTTCCACATCCTCGGGCCAGCCACCGAAAACGCTCTATCGCCGCGGGTCTTTAAGCTGGTTTTTGGGACCACTAGAAGCACCTCAGAATTAGACCTCAAACGTCTGGCAGGAGAGTAAATTGTCAGCAATTCAGAGACGTAAGATGGAGCAAGACCACACAAAGATTTAAAAACAAATAGTAATATTTTAAATTGGATCCTGTAAGTAACCAGAAGCCAATGAAGGGATGCCAGAACAGGGGTTATATGTTCCCGCTTGCTGATGCCTGTTTGTTAAGCTTAAAGGAACCATCTAAAAAAAATGAGAGCTTTTTTACACAGGGTTTTATAAACAAAGAGCAAGAACCAAGGGGACTCACGATGCCATTTACTAAATCAGAATTACCAAAAAGGTCAGCCTTTAATCACCTGAAGAACATTTCTAGGATTAAAGGACTGACGTCGCAACAGGACCTCGAAAATCTTTAGTCAGATTGATTACTGCAACGGCATCTTCACAGGTCTGCCTAAAAAGTCAATCAGACAGCTGCAGCTGATCCAGAACGCTGCTGCTTGTGTCCTCACTAGAACCAGGAAAGTAGAGCACATCACCCCAGTTCTACAGTCCGTACACTGGCTCCCTGTAGCTCAGAGAATAGACTTCAAAATACTTTTACTAGTTTATAAATCATTGAATGGCTTAGCACCAAAATATGTTAAAGATCTACTGTTACTATACCAACCCCCACCAGACCACTCAGGTCCTCTAATTCCAGTCTACTCAACATCCCTAGAATCAGAACCAAACATGGAGAAGCAGCTTTCAGTTTCTATGCTCCTCTAATCTGGAACAAACTTCCAGACAACTGCAAAGCTGCTGAAACACTGAGTTCTTTTAAATCACAACTAAAAACGTATCTGTTTAGAGCTGCATTTTAGTAATGTTTTCATGTATCATATGTTTTGTGTGTGCTTCTTGCTTTATTGCTAGTTTTACTTTATATGCTTTGTCTGTGTTTCACTGCTATTTTTATTTTACCTCTTAATCATGTAAAGCACCTTGAATTACCTTGTTGTTGACAGTGTGCTATACATATAAAATTGCCTTGCCTTGCCATGCCTTTAACAGGAAGAAACCCGAAAAAAACACGTTGCTGTATGCTGCTGCTTAAAGACTGAAAAAGGCATAAATTCATGGGTTATCCAGCAAAACAAAAACATATATTTGTTATTTTTTAAGACATTAGGAGAAACATCGCAATGGAAATCTTTGTGTCCTCAGAAGTGGTGCAAAAATAAAGCTGTCAATCTAATTCTGTAACTCATTTTTTTCTATTTAGTCCGTGTCTGGTCCCAGACAGATCTGTGTTTGGACTCGCTGTCTATACATTCCTGATTGATTTATATTATTATATAAATATGAATGTAAATCGTCACCCTACATCAACTTGGAAATAAAAGCATACCACATTGTTAGCCTGGTCTAAATCTCATAATTTAATACTTTCAGAGATGGCAGGCGGTGAAATATAGCAGAGGCGTCGAGGTAAAGTGCATTCCACAAGCTCTGGGTGGCGATTTGTTGCCTAATGAAGCCATTAACCTCACACTACCAAATCTGATACAAGCAAAGTAATGGCTTCATTAGAGGGATAAATTGCAGCCAGGTAACAGAATTTCAATGCACGTGTGTTGGTGGTGCAAATGATCTCAGCACACGGGAGAACAGCTCCGGTACTGACAAACGCAAATCTTAGTTGTTGTTAATGACGGTCCATGCATGAGCATGTTCTGCAGCTGCAAACAGGCATTCCGGAGCAGCTGCTTCACTTGACGATCCAAACTCTCACTGATTCATTTAGGACCGCTGCTGTTTCTGGATGCTATAATTATTTTGAAGTGACTTTACCCAGTAATCTCCTACATCTTCGGAGAAAATTGCATCAGGGTATTTGCTCACAATGCTCATTACAGATGTGGTTGTGTGTGGCTGTTAAAGGAACAACCGATAACCTCAGCTGGGATCCATCTTCTCCACTCTCACATGCACGGCCTGATCATTAGAATTAAGAGGTGTTAATTAGTAAGAGACAGAGCTGGCCTTTGCATTCAGATGACAGGAAATCACAAAAAGCACATTAGGAGCTATTGGGTTGTGGTGGGATCACCGTGCCCCTCCCTTCCCTCCACTCTGCCTCCGTCACGCAGGTCAAGAGTTCCCGCAGTAAATTACCCACTGTGACTTCTGTTTGTCTCTCCCAGCTCGTCCCTTCAGCTCTCCGAGGTTCCCGGCTCTGTGTAATACATCATTCATTAAATTATGGAAAGCCATTAGAGGAGAGATTGGGAACTTGCAAATTCTTTGTGGCATTTCGCTTAGCATATAAAGCAGAACGCGCCAGCTTTTTGTGCCCAACTAAATATCGATGACGGTCCTTGTTATGCTTGATGGATGAGCTTCATAATTAGATGGTGCCACCGCTTTCGACTATTAATGAGGGTCGTGAATGGAGCCCTCCTCTTCGTCCTGCACATAGCTCATGTTTGGCAGCTGCAGCCGACCTGTGAACAACAGCCCATCTGCAGCAGGCATGAACAAGCATCATCAGAGCCTCAGGTGGTGAAAACAACAGGTTTTCCAGTCACTTTCCGATGTATTTATGGACCACTCAGAGGTTTTATCCTTAATTTGTGATTTTTCTTCAAACACTACAAACACAAACTAATATGAAATTTACAAGATTTTAAATAATATGTGCAAAATAGACTCCATCTCTGCAATATGACACCAGAGAGCTAAAGCGACCACAGTGATGTAGTGGGCATGTTGCATTAAACAAGACTGGAACTGATGTGAGTCCTTGTTGGAGATTGACTTTGAAGGCTGTCAGATTGGAGGACAGATCTCAGTGATTTATCTTTACTGATACATGAAAGCTATTTTGCGCTTCAAATCTATTGCATCACACCAGCAGACGAGACATTTGATCTTAAAACATGGTCTCATTCTGCAGCAAATACTCGTGGGCCCAATGCTCTGTTCCCTAGAGACTATAATAAAGAATAAAGCAGGGTGGGGTTATTTAAAAAAGAAAGTACACCCTCTTTAATTCTAATGTTTAACAAGTGTTGTTTTCTGCTCTAAAGCTTATCTTATGTCTCTGCAACACCTTGTCACTTTTACTTTTTTGCTCACTGCATATTTTGCTAGTAGAGTTTATTTACGTATGTTGCTATCATAGATCTTTAATTTAGGTCCCCACCAAAAGAAAAAAAAATGTTGATCCTCTTCAGCATTTTTTAAACAACCTACTGTTCTTGAAGTACATGTTCTCAAGTACTAGAATCCCCAAAATAAGCTGACCTAGAATGTATATTTGGGACCTACATCAAGGGTCTATGAATGGCTCTTACCAAGCTTAGGCAGAACTTGGTGATGTGGTGAGGTGGTAATTCAGTCATATGATTCAGGCGTGTTGGAGCAGGGATGCATGTAAAAGTTGCTGGACAGTAGCCCTTAAATTCTGGAATTCCCTGCCCCGCACAATATTCTGTCCCTGATTTACAATTTTATTTGGCTGCGAATGCGTTCCACGCAGCTGGTCCCAGGAAATCACGGGAGAATTGCAATCGCATAACTTAAAGGGTAGTATGCAAGAGAAAACTGTAATTCTATGTTAATAAGCATCATAAACTCACCATCCACTCCTACAAAAAACGCCTGCTCTACATAGAGACAAAACGGGTATAGTTCCAAACATAGTCTGTAAAAACGGTACCACAATAATGAAAACCTCTGTCCACATGTATTCACACAAACCCGCTTAAGATGCTGCAGTACATAGGTCCGACCAATAGGTGGGACCAATGTACTGCATTGCCAGAGAAACATAGAAAAAAAAGTTGCATGCGCAGTCAACCCGGTGGCATCTAGCTTCAAATGAGAGTTTTATTCAAAAGCATATGGTGTCGGTGATTCTCCGGATCCATTTTTCGCTGCTGGTGATAGAGGAGGGACAGTTAATTGTATTCTGGGATCCATAATAAGATCAGTATTTGCTTTATTAGGACCGCAACACTATACACCGCCACAGAGTTGGGCATGCGTGTTACATATAGGGATGGGGCAGCGACGTCATCCACTCGGAATAAATGCCGGAGAGCTCATAATCACGACGACAGCTGACCCGGCGTTGGGAGTTTTCTCCATTTTCTCCTGAAACACCGACTCCTTGTGGATGAGACACCTATTTGATGAAATGTCTTTGCTGCTACACGTGGTTTCATCTCCGTGAAGACGGGGCCTGAGTGATTCTCCACTGCAACAATTAAATCAACAAGTTAGACCCACAAACATACTGACTTCCAACATGGTGTCACCAGTGACTATATTTTGTTTTCTTTCAATTCTGACCCCTACCTAGATTATTTTTTTAGTAAATTTTTTTTAAAGCTGACCTTTAATGAAGGTATTTTAAGGTTTGTAATTTAACAATTTGTGATGATTCTGCCTATAACTGATTCGCTCTGTCCTTATTTGGATCAGCCAAAATTATTTACTCTAGTGTTGATTCGGAACATATTGAAATGTGACATTTATGTGGACCACTGTGCAGAAATACTCCTTGTTTCTGTATATTTTGCTTATAATCAGCCAAAGTCTCTTGAAAAGTTTTTTCTTTGGTCTTCGATGGAAATGCTCAGAATCTGAGCATTTCCATTGCACTGTACTCGGAACCCTTAAATACAGGGCCGCCGCTGTCCATACGCAAAGTACGCAGAGCGCGTAGGGCCCCGAGTAGCTGGCAGGGGGAAAATCTAACCTAGGATGGTTTTGGTGAGACTTCTTTTAGTCATATCTTATTTTCGGAAATGTATGTGACCAGTTTACAAGCTAATTAAGCCTCAAACTCCGTCTGTAAAACAGGAAAAGACTTGATTACTTGAGTAAATAACTTGACTTTACTGAATATATCTGTGTTAAACCCCTTGTGCTTTATTTTCCTGACATTATAAGCCTGTATTTGGAGTCAATCAGCTGTTTTTGTTTGTGAAGTTTAACGGCAGACGTGAAAGCTGCCGCCTCGTTAAGTTGACCAGTGTTAGAGATTTTATTTTTCTTCTTTTGTTTAAATGTATTTGAGTTAAACAAACTTTTCTGCATGGTCTGTCATGCAGGCCAGTTTTTTTAAAACAATAATTTGGTTGAAAGAACAGAAACAAGTGTAACCTGAAGGTTACAAAGAAAGGCGTCGTGAGTAACAAACTCAAGTTTTTGCATGAATGTGAACTGTATGTTATGTGTTTATATGTTCAGTAAATTGCCGGCTGATAATTTACTGAGCAGGATTTTCAAATTAATGTGACGATCCTGACTCTGATCTCTGATTTTAATTTCACTACCACTCCTCCGAACCGAGAACTGGTCCAGTAGTTCCTAATTCTCTGTATTACAGTGATGTAAGTGCAAGAATAAGTTTTTATCCTAGATTTGTTGAGTCTTGAAAAATGTCCTCCTTTTTGGCCACCCTATGTCAAGGCCTAATTGTTTTGGCAAAAAAGAAAACACTGTCAAAAACTATATTATTGACCTCAACGTTAGCATACACGTTAGCATACAGCCAATGTCAAACCCGTAGCCTGCACAAAAGACCATAAGCTACTAACAGGACCAGGACTATTATTTTAGGATACGACCGAGCAGCACCGGTCCGTGGCATGCCAACAGGGACCCGGTTATTTAGAGCTATGAGCTCCTAGAACATGGAGCTAAACCCGGAAGCTGGCTGTGACAACACACACACTGCACAATCTGAGCAAACTGACATGTTAAACAAACTATTTTCCTTATCTTCTAAAAAACATTAGGGATACTCATCTTTATCACCGAGTTTGCCAACAAAGCAGATAAGAATAAGGGCAAAATCTGCTGGTCAATTTTACAATTTGTCGTGGTTGGGCCAAAATGTGGTAGACCTGTCTCCACTTTTGGTCATGTACAAAATGCCAACATTGTTTTGTTTGTTTTGTTTAATATACTTTCATAGCAACTAGATAGCCATGGAATAAAGTGCTACAGATAAACATCAGACTGATGATGCATCATAATTTGAGTAACTTTTTATCCCGTTGTAAAAAAAAAATGTCATCAGAAAATCCTTGTGTGTTCTTACTTTTATTTAGCTTTTGCATTTCAAAAACATTCACAGGGTCAATGCTTAAATATGTACAAGTAGCAACACGCAGCCAGGAGGAAGATTCAGATGATGAGCAACCATCCACAAGCACTGAAGCAAGTATCCAACAATAGGACAATACTGCACTTTAAGGTAGTTTGTGTGTGTGTGTTTTATGTTTTGTTTTGATGATGCTACTTCCTTTTATACGTTATTTGTGTGCATAAATATTTTTCGTTCAATCTTGGAGCCTACAGTTGTGTTATTGTATTGTAATGCTGCTCTAAAGACAGTTTTGTATATTTCTTATATATTATTTATCTATTACTGCTGTTGAAGCAGTTTATTTTGTTTTTGTTTTTTGCTGTATATTACTTAAAATCTAAATGTTCGTGTTCATATGTTTATTTAATGCCAATTTGAAAATAAATAGCAACAGGTTAAGTAGGAACTCGAGTTTAGTCTGTGTTTGTGTTTGGAGGGGGGCCTCCCTGGCCAATTATGCTTAGAGCCTCCAAAAGCCTAGCAGCGGCCCTGCTTAAATACCCTTAAATTCAACACACAAACTGTGTCGATACAGACAAGGCAAGGCAATTTTATTTGTATAGCAGACTTTCAACAGCAGGGTCATTCAAGGTGCTTTACATGATTTGGTGATTTAAAAACAAAAACAAAAAAAACAATGCAAATTAAAAGTAAAAGAAACACACATTACACATGATACACAATAAAGTAAGAGAAAGATCAATAAAGCAAGAGAGCATGAACACATTTCATACACATGACATCAATCATTTAATCGAAGGCAATTCTAAACAAATGGGTTTTTAGTCTCGATTTAAAGACAATAAATAAAGACAAAGACAATAAGGTTTGCATGCAGCAGAGGATTAACAGAAGCATGGCACATCTCTCTGATCAGGTTAATGTATAGGACAGAAAATAAGAAAAGAAAAAGCAGCCAAATCCCAAGCATTCCCGAAGAAACAACTTCAAATGGGCTCCAGAAAACCTGGGAAACTATTGATTAAAACCACTTTAAAATATTTGATGAAAGTTTGGCTCCTTAAGAGGAAGGTTTAGGGAGGATTTACAGCATTTTCTTTGCAGAGTCTTGCATTTAATAGGGTTCTCATGATGCTAGTATTTAGTCAGAAGTGTCATGAGCAGGGGCGTCGTGTAGTGTATTGGTTAAGATGGGTGCACCATGTTCAGAGGCCTCAGTCCTCAAAGCAGTTGTCCTGGGATTCAATTCCACCCTGTGGACATAGGTGGAGATCTCCCTGAAGTTGTCTCCCCCAAAATGATTGAACACATTGATATATTTTTTAATAATATAGCATTGTCAAATAAAACTACAACACAAACGATACAAATTACAAATGCAAAACAATGTGTTTTTATTTGTTGAAAGATTATAATCCCCCCTCCCCATTCCTCAAATTGGTACAGTCCACACAAGCTGTTTCAAATGGGCGGGGCTGCCGGCTGCCCCTAGGTAGTTTAAGTGGCAACAGTCGCTGGGAGAGGGGAACAAAGCGATGTGTGAAACCAGTAAGTCTCTTATCTCACCAATTGTTCTATAAGTTCAAATATGTCTGTTAGATGTGGTCATAAAGTTGGAACATTGCTACCTAATGCTAGACAATATCTTGAGATTTTGAAAAATATTCGTGTAATTCAACAAGAGATTGTTTATGTCGATATAGTTAATGCCCTGTTAGCATTAAAATGTGCACATTTTTATGGTGTCTGTGGCCCTTAAAAGCAAACCACATCAACAAATCACTAAAGGTAGCTTCATTACGTACATTTCTCCTCGCCGACCGCAGTGGGTTCTCCTGGCACCGGGCTACTGCGCAGCAGAGGTCTCTCACAGCGGGAAATAAACGAAACAGTGCGGCTCTGTTTTGGATTTAAAGTTTCAGGTGAGCAGCAGAGTAAAGTTAACTGCTGATAATGATTTAAAAGAACAAGCACAACAGCATTTTTCATTCTTAAAACATCAGCTCCAGGGGTCGCATTAACCAAATATTTTCAATATTTGACAGGTGTTTTTTTTAGAACGGTGACAGATAAATCTGAAGGCTTGCCTGTTACTTAGATATATTAGTATTCATACTCCTGACCACTTTGTGCAGAGGCGCAGACAAATCAATAATTTAAAAAAGAGATGAGAGCATCTGAGCATCATCTCATGGCATGTCGCTATTCGTGAGCTGACAGCTCAGTGAAGAGTTACGAAGGCTTTGGTGCACTCCGAAGAGCCCGGTGTCTGCCAAGCACCTGCGCCGAAGCGGGGCATGATCAGGGATCTCCTCCCGTTGAACCAATAGCTTGTGGGTCAGGAAATGGCTTGTTCAGGGAATCTTTCCGACTACTGATCACTTCAATTGTGGAAATGTTCCCTGATTTCAAAGCTTTGACTGAAGTGGTGCTTGTAATTCAGTCTACAGTGTGGCAGCGAAGCGCAGACTCAGCCTCTAGAATGTCATCAAACCCCCTCAAGAGATGTCATCAGTGAGTAAAGATTAGTCCCCGGCAAAAGTCCAAAAATTCATGACAGTAACCTCTGGGGTTTTCAGGATCGTGCGAACCGAGGAAGTTGTGGGTGCTATCATTTAATTCAACTGTTATAATGTAGTTTCTGGGGCCACAATCAGTGATTTTTGTCTCTGTGGAAAAAAAATTACCTGGATTCAACAGCTTGATGTGTGATGGCACAATGTGGATGCTCTCTTCATATTGCTTGGATTGAATATTAATCAAACTGAATTTAAAAAAAACTAAAACCATATTGTATATGTTAAAATTTAAAAAAGTAAAAATGGATTATAATGAGATTTTTTTGACCCCGTCAGTCAAAATGAGGAATAGTCTACTGCAGCCTCTGATTTAGCACCATGAAAAGCAAAATGAAACCACACTAAAGTTGGTTTTAGGTTGTAAATGTTGACAGATATTCATCCTGGTTAATCAGAGAGATTTTAATGTTTCACCAAGTTGTGACACGATCCACCATCCAGTCACATTTCATTTTGACATTTTATTTTTTTTAGATTGTGTCTTCTCTCTTTATTGTGAAAAGATTACAGAGATATTGAAGAACTTTACCAACATCTGTCCATACCTGATCAATGCAGTTGTTGCTCTGTTAGTAAGTAGCCATGTAATTTCGGGACATGTTTGATGATGGATTATTCTTGAAAGTATTTTGTTAAAAGTTTTGGGACTTTATTTTGAGCTTAACTTTTTTTTTAAGTTACTTTGATGGACTATAGTGGAAATTAGAGAAGGGGCGCAAAGAAATGTTGTTAGATGTGGTCATAAAAGTGCATCATTGCCAGCTTCCACCTAGTAGCATTGTTGATATTGCTGATTGTACGTAGAAAAACCTATATACAGGTAGAATATGGAATATACACAACAATGCTATTGCTACTATTATGTAACATTCCATAACATTATTTAACATGCTGAAAGCCCACTCTGTAAGGCAAGTTGCAAAGAAGCAGGAATAAGCTATTTATTTTGTGTCCTCCCCAAAAATCACTCTCTGAAATTTTACTGTTTATTGTCCCCCCCAAAAATGAAATGGGATTTCTGCCCCTGCCTGTGGACATTTGCTGAATGTCTCTTCCCCCACCTCTCTACCGTTTCTGCACTTTCCACTGCTAATAACGACTGCTATGGCCACAAAATCTTTATAAAAAAGAAGTGTCATGAGCAGACCTTTGTCTCAAGCTTTTTTTGTTTCCAGGAAAATTGTCCACATCCTTTGCAAGTACAATTTATAGCTGCTGGTATAATTTTTGCAGTAAAGAGCTTGTGCACCAGTTCCCCAGGAGTCACAAATTGTCATTTAACCTCTGCTGCAAATTGCAGGAAAATATTCAAACAGTTTAGGGCTTTTTTAAATGAACAAGCTACACAGGAGCAGTTAGAATTATTTAATACAATTCACACTTTTATCCAAATTCACCACTAAATCCTGCTTCCACTGTCTATTGCAGTATAACTTATTCAATCCTCTCAACAGCATCTTCATAAAAATATTCATTTACATGAGCTTTGGTTTTAAGCACACCTGACCATATCTAATGCAATCAGTTCAGGTCTGCTTTATAACTCAGCAAAAAAAGAAACGTCCCTTTTTCAGGACTGTGTATTTCAACAATAATGTTGTAAAAATCCAAATAACTTTACAGATCTTCATTGTAAAGGGTTTAAACAGTGTTTTCCATGCATGTTCAATTAACCATAATTAATTAATTAACATGCACCTGTGGAATGGTCGTTAAGACCTTAACAGCTTACAGAAAATAGGCATTTAAGGTCACAGTTCTAAAAACGCAGGACACTGAAGAGACTTGTCTACCGACTGCTCATCTGCGTGAACGTGCATTAGGCATGCTGCAAAAAGTGCTCTTCACTGATGAGTCACGGTTTTGTCTCACCAGGGGTGATGGACGGATTCGTGTTTATCGTAGAAGGAATGAGCGTTACACCCGAGGCCTGTACCCTGGAGCGGGATCAATTTGGAGGTGGGGGGTCCGTCATGGTCTGGGGCGGTATATCACATCACCATCGGACTGAGCTTATTGTCATTGCAGGCAATCTCAATGCCTTGCGGTACAGGGAAGACATCCTCCTCTCTCATGTGGTACCCTTTATGCATGCTCATCCAGACATGATCCTCCAGCAGGACAATGCCACCAGCCATACTGCTCGTTCTGTGCGTGAGCTTCTGCATGATAGCAATGTCAGTGTTCTGCCATGGCCAGCGAAGAGCCCGGATCTCAATCCCATTGAGCACGTCTGGGACCTGTTGGATCGCAGGGTGAGGGCTAGGGCCATTCCCCCCAGAAATGTCCAGGAACTTGCAAGTGCCTTGATGGAAGAGTGGGGTAACATCTCACAGCAAGAACTGACAAATCTGGTCCAGTCCATGAGGAGGAGATGCACTGCAGTACTTCAAGCAGCTGGTGGCCACACCAGATACTGACTGGTACTTTTGATTTTGAGCCTCCCTCCATTCAAGGACACATTATTCTTTTTCTGTTAGTCACATGTCTGTGAAACATTTTTAGTTTATGTCTTATGGCGTTGACTCTTTTAGTGTTCATACAAATATTTACACGCATTAAGTTTACTGAAAATAAAAACAGTTGAAAGTCAGAGGACGTTTCTTTTTTTTGCTCAGTTAAGAATACCTCAAATACCTGGTCAAAAAAATCTTGTAAAGATAAGAGTTTCTTGAACATCTGGATTTTTTTTTTTTTCGATAAATCCACGGTCTGAAACTTTGGGATGACTCTTGACTCAGCTTTTACTCTTGAAAATCATATAAAATTGTTGGTTCAATCATGATCAAATATAGCCAAACTAAGCCATATTGTCTTGTTATAGCTGTTACAGCTCTTCTAAAACAAAGATGAGACCAAGTCCCAGAAGCCGTTTCAAGTATTTAATTCAACATGTCTGGCCAGAACATGGTTGCTTGCTTTTGAACATGCTTTTGTTTTGTCTCGTCTCGATTACTGCAATGTGTTGCTCACATGTCTTACCCAAACCACCCTACACTGGTTGCAGACTGTACAGAATGCTGCTGCTAGGCTCTTGACTAGGTCTTCGAAATGCTGTCATGAAACTCCTTTACTGATGGGATTTCATTGGCTACCGATTTATTACTGTGTGCAATTTAAAATCCTGGTTCTGACATGGAGTGCACTGCATGAACAAACACTGCATGGACTTTTACATCCCTACACCCCCACCAGGGCCCTGAGGTCTTGTAATCAAGACCTACTATTTGTCCCCCATACAAAACTGGAAACCAAAGGAGATGAAGCTTTCTGTTCTGCGGCTCCAAGACTCTGAAATTCTCTTCACTAAAACTGCATTGTTGAAATAATTTCTGGTACAACTTTAAGAGTCAACCTGAGCATAAAACTAATGTTGGCTGCATAATGAATTTTATCTCAGCCTTAAATCATTAAAGTGGGAACACATTTATTTATTGCATTGATGTTTTAGAGCTACTACTGTTGTTAGACTTGAGATTTTAGGTCACAGCACAGGGCTGGAGGGATGAAATATTTAAACAGCTTGCTTTTGCTGTTACTTGGTGTTCTATTACTTATTCATTGTGGCCTAAAACACTTCCACAATATGCACAGAAGCGAAATAAATCCCCAAATGGCCAAAACATACTGTTTTGTGGGTTAAAGAAGGTTTTTTTCCTGTACTCACTTGACACCTTCTGGAACTAGTCAATGTTCAATTGCATTTATAATTGCAATTTTTTATTTGCAATTTTCCATCCATTTAAATATGGATGTAAAATACCACAATCAGAATGTATGTTTACTCAGCAACCTGTGCCACATTTGCTCTAATTAAGGAAAGTGTAAATAACAATAGGAAATCTGCATTGAAACAACACAATGCAAGTGACTGTCTTCTGTCAGTCACTGATCCGGTTCGAAATCTAGGTGTAGTAATAGACACAGACCTGAACCTCCAGGGTCACATAAAGGCAATAACAAGGTCAGCCTTCTATCACCTGAAGAGCATTTCTAGGATTAAAGGACTGTTGTCACAAGTCCCATGCGTTTATCTTTAGTCACATTGATCACTGCAACAGTGTCCTCACAGGTCTGCCTAAAAAGCCAATTAGACAGCTGCAGCTGATCCAGAATGCTGCTGCTCGCATCCTCACTATAACCAGGAAAGTAGAGCACATCACCCCAGTTCTAAAGTCCTTACACTGGCTCCCTGTAGCTCAGAGAAAATACTTCAAAATACTTTTACTAGTTTATAGATCATTGATTGGCTTAGCACCAAAGTATGTTGAAGATCTACTGTCACTATACCAACCCCCCAGTCCACTCAGGTCCTCTAATTCCAGTCCACTCAACATCCCTAGAATTAGAACCAAACATGGAGAAGCAGCTTTCAGTTTCTATGCCCCTCTAATCTGGAACAAACTTCCAGAAAACTGCAAAGCTGCTGAAACACTGACTTCTTTTAAATCACAACAAAAACTCATCTGTTTAGAACTACCTTTGAGTAATGTTTTCCTGTACCATTTGCTTTGTCTGTGTTTTATGCTTTATTGCTGTTTTTACTTTATCCCCTAATCATGTAAAACTCCTACATAAACGCAAAGCAGAAGATAAAACATAGCCAAATAAGCTTCTAAACCAACTTCCTTCCCAGCCAAAGAGTAGAAAATATGACGAAGCATATCTTGTCTTTGGTTTTGTTATACCAAACACCTGCAAATGCTCAACTGAGCTCATATAAAAGGTGTGTTTCCACTGTCAGAACTTCAGGGTAATCTGACCGGACCTTCCCGATATGCATGTGTCTCCACTTCATCGGGCTGGGTCAACAGAGCCCTTTTCGGGGGCATTTCAAGAACCAACGGTTTACCTGTATGGGGGTATGTACTCAGAATGGCGCGATCGAGTCACTCAGCAGGAGTTGTGTTTAAGTCGCGCCGATTGGTTGTAATTCTGAGGGAAATGAGCAGACGTTGCCAAACAACTAATTATGTGAAAATAAGAAGAGTTGCTGGCGAAGCAGTTTATAACAACAGCAAAGAGAAACACAGCAATAAGCCCTGCTTCTTCCATGTCGTCCTCTTGTTATTTCTGCTGCTCTGGGCACCTTTTTGCACTGATCAGTGACGCTACTCTCTGCTAAAACAGTTGTGAAATGCAGACATCGTAAAGGGCTAATTTTGTATGGCGACACAACAGCTGAGAGGACCGAGCGAACAGATTTCAACGTCAGATAAGATCTGATAAAATTATCCTGAAATTCCAACAGTCAGCTACATTAAAACACAACCTTTCAACGCCCCGACTTTTGCGGTACTGTGCAAGAAAATGGACTCCGACAAACAGCCATTCTGTTTTAGAGTCCCGATTTGCGTGGGAAGGTGGTGTCAACGGTCTTTAAGCTGCATCTTTTTGAAGGAAGAGGGCAGTGATCCATCCATCTTCTTCCGCTTATCCGGGGTCGGGTCGCGGGGACAGCAGCTTGAGCAAAGAGACCCAGACTTCCCTCTCCCCAGCCACTTGGGCCAGCTATTCGGGAGGAATCCCAAGGCGTTCCCAGGCCAGCCGAGAAACATGGTCCCCCCAGCGTGTCCTGGGTCTTCCACTGGGCTTCCTCCCGGTGGGACGTGCCCGAAACACCTCACCAGGGGGGCGTCCAGGAGGCATCCTGACCAGATGCACGAGCCACCTCAAGCTAACAGTTAGCAACCCCACAACATGGCAGAACACATTTGGGCTTATGTTATTTGTGGACATATTACATTCGCATTGCAATTTTTACCCAAGAAAGAGGAGCTGAGGAAGGAACTGTTGGAATTTGTCTTTGGAACACCATCAGTAAAGTAAGTTAAGTTAGTTATTTGTTCGGAGGCAGCATAAGAGTTGTATTCCTGTTAGCCAATCAGAGGAGAGATGCTTGCATATGATATTATCGACTAAGACACGTAATCCTGAAGTTTTCCCCCTCCACTCACTCCTCCAACAAACTGCAACCTCCTGAAACAGGAGCGTGAAAGCATTTTTTCCACAGAAAATGACTCACAAACTAGAGACCACAGCTGATTTATTGGAAAAACAAGTGAATGAGACCTTTACAATTCTAAAGACATAATAATGTGTGTGATTTTTTAGGGGGGGGGGGGTGCATTATTTCTGTATGTTAGCTTTAAGTTGCAATCCTTTTTTCCAAAGCCTGTGTGTTAAAGAGCACAACCTTTAAATGCCTGAAGGGACATTTGTAATTGCTCAGAATAACTCAGATGAACTTGTGTGGTGATGACAGAGTGCCAAAAGCAGTGGTGCAAACTGCAGTTTACTATCACCCTGATGACAGAACTCATACACAGTCATTTGGGCTTTATTTAAAGCTATGGCATTACATGTGACTACCTTTTGTTTTGTCAAATGTTTTTTAAAAATTAGGCAATTTTCACAAAACTTGAAACAGATCAAAGTTCCCAGAAGAAGAAGGACCTCAGTTTTTACATTCAGACACTTAATACATTCACAAAAACACAAGTGAGGTATTCAAAACATTTTCCGTAAATAGAAAGAACTTGATCATATGTTTGCCGGGTCTGAACCAGAGATGGTGTCATGATAAATAACCAATTTCTTTTTCCTTTACAGTCAGTTATTACTGCAGCGAGCAGCACAGCAGAATTAAACTGAACCTACAGAGCTGTCCAGGAAAGGAGAACGCAGAGTGGCGGTAAAAGAAAGCAACAGCATGCTGAGACTGAAGAATTTTCATATATTCAAGGACTGTCCAAAGTTCAGCCCGGGGATCATTTACGGCCCTTGGAAAGATTTCATGCACCCCCAACCACAGTTCAAGCAGGATTCAAATCCAGCCTCCATGGGTGGTTGATGCAGATGGACACTTCTCAAAATTTAAATCAACCAATTACAATCTTCTTGAAATGGAAATTTTAGGTACAACACAAAATATTTCTGTTATTGACCACGCTTTTTCTCTTATTTTAATATAATAGTAAACAGGACCAGCAGACCTGGCGCCAGGGCAGTTTTAACTGGGGGGGGGGGTCTTATTTTGGGGCGGGCCCAGTTTTTATTTAACCCCTTAACATTTTTACTTCTTGTTGGCACTGTGTTAAATATTTCCAGATCAAAACGGCCCTTTTTGACGCTCTATGTACAAATTCATATTATAAATAATTTAAAACGGAACTGGCTGAGGTAGGTTCCGGAGTTTTTCCGAACGATCACTCTGTTCTAGATCGGGGGTCAGAACGTTTGTGTTCTCCAAAAGGAGCCCCGGTTGAGCCACTGTCACGATCATACTGTGTATGGGAGTGAGCCATCTTCCTTTATAGAAGATCTTCGTCGCTCAAGTCGCGCTGATTCAGAGAGAAATGACGTCACCAAACAACCGGCTTTGTAAACTTGGAAGAGTTGCTCGCAAGCCAGTTAATAACAACAGCAAACAGAAAACACAGCAACAAGCCCTGCTTCTTCCATGTCGACTCTCTTGTTACTTTCTTGCTGCTTTCATCAGTGATTCTACTCACTGCTGACACTGTCCTGATACACTCAGAAAGAAAAATAATGCAATGTCCAACTCATCGTTCTTAGCTGTGCCTGCACATCCACAGAGCCATCATCTCGAACAAAAACTATCCTTTTACGTCCAGTTAATAATATAAAATACTTAGTCCGCAGGTCTTCCTCAATCTAACTCTGCCGCTAAAAACCTTTGTAAATTCCGTCCTCCCAATGTTTACATCATGACTACCAGTTAGCATGCTCTTAATAGCACGCTTCTTCTTGATAATTATTCACGGCTGGCCAACAACAAAATTGGTGCATTACTGCCACCAACTGGTAAGAAGTGTGGACCGGAATGTCAAAGGGACTCATTTTAGCAAACTACTGTACCAAAGTGTCTTCTTTTATGGCATCCAAAACTTCCCATTAGTAACCTATTGCACCCTTTGTTGGTTGCCTTGGGCCAATACATCTGCATGAGGCATTGTTATCTGTCATGGTACGTGAATGCGCTGGGCCTGAGGACCAGAAACATTCAGGGGCTGTTTACACGACAACGTTGCCGTTTTTCTTTGAATATGCGGGTGAAAACGCGCTGCGTTTACACGACAGGGCGCACGATGGAAAACGATGTAGTACATATGCCCCGCCTTTAGATGGCAGTGTGCCCCGTGTTTGCAGTGTTCCAAGGTTTACCCCTCACAACCCGGAAAAGAAACATTTCATGATACCTAACAATGGCGGTCTTTTTGTAGTTCTCCGCTCAAATAAAGGCATATTGATTATTTGACGCACGTACTGTATGCGACCAAATAACTTCAGAAGCTGCATCAGCTGTAACCGCATACCTGGATCTGCCATTGTTGTTGTTTTTCTGTAGAAAGGCGGAGTGCGCAAGTGCAACATGTCCGTAGGTGGCTGGCAGTGACGTTATCGTTTTTCAAAAGTCTCCGGCTTGAGTTTACACGACAACGAATCCCTCAGCGTTTTCAAAACTCTCCACTCTGGAAGCCGTTTCCCAAAAGCTGCGTTTTCGCCCCCCCGTTTTCCCGTTGTCGTGTAAACGAGAGGCCGAATCGGAGAGAAAAACCTCCGTTTTGCTGAAAAACGTTGTCGTGTAAACAGCCCCTCAGTGACTTTATCAAAAGCAGACTCAAAAGCACATTCATCCATTAAACTTGGTTGAATGAGGCGAGTATATTTGAAAAAAAAAAAAAAAAAAAACTAATTTCCAGTTTCTGTTACTCCGCTACAACTTTTTTTTGTGTGTGGACAAAAGTAGAAAACGATCAAACCAAAATGAATTAGAAACCGACATGTGTTTCTTTTAATGAAGCATTTGAGCAAAACTCTAACCTTATTTTTTGGATAAATATGGTTTAGAGATACAATTTCTTGAACAACTACACTACATTGTTTATTTCATTAAAATATTGTATGTTTGATTTACTGTAACTAAAAATAAATATATATAAAAATCATACATTTTTAAATAAAAGAAATCAGATTTGTGTGCCCCTTAATTTATTTCAACTTGAAACTTTTGGCCCACAAGGTAAAAAAAAAAGAAGCTTTGGATAGCCTACCTCTGATCTACTTGGAGTCATCAGGAAAATTTTACTGTAAAGCTGAATTAATACAGTATAAATTGTTCAGTGTTGCAATAAATCTGTCTTTAAAGGAGCACGGGGCAGGATTCCTAAAAGAAATAAACATGCATGTCCAGTTTATTAATGCTATTGGGTGATGAAGGGTTATAAACCCAAATAAATAAGCCCGCCCACGTATCGTTCCAAAATGTTGCAAGATGTCCCGCAGTTCAGGCGCTGTCCTACGGATGTGATGTCAATCGACACTCCTTCCGCGTTCTCGGCAGCTTTAAAACAGGAAGAAGATGGCAAAGTAAACAATGTTACTTACTTTGTCGCTTGATATGGTGCTTGTTTTCATAATACCGGTATATGCCCAGTGATCTGGCAGTACGTCACTGTGAAGATTTTTTTTTCTTTTTGCAAAGAGTTTGACCACGCTCTGGTTCCGGCTTGGCTGGTGGCTGCAGTTACACTCAGCCCCAGCCACATCTCTCGTGAGTTTCGTTTCTTCATTTTGACCCATGCTCCTTTAAGCAGCAGTGTGTTTATGATGGATTATGAACGACAGGTAGCCAGGAATATTAACTTGTTTTCTGAGCATCATTTTGATTTGACTCAAGTCAGACTCTTCTGCATGAGAAACTCATCTCTAGCAGTCATTTTGCTGCTTTCCACTATATAGGAAAGCTTTTTCTTTACTTAATTCTGGTGCATTTTACATTTTGCCATCCACTGGGTAATTGCATGAGCTTCTCTTGACCTTTTCCAGGAGATAACTTCAAGTTATCTGCCTTCACTTTGAGTTTCAGACTTTATTATGTACTCAAACAGAGAGCCCTTTGCCTCTTATCTAAATGTCATCAAGCCTGAAGAAATACTGGGGAAAGTATTCCACTCTGGATGAGTTTGAATAAGTTCTGTGTCCTTTTCTACAGTTTTGCTCTTCCTCTGTTAGGAGATTTTACTTCGGGGGATATTCTCTGTCTGCCTGAGGCATAAACCAACTAAGCTACAGCTAAAGGCCACCATGAAAGCTGCAGTACAAACATTCCCTTGTTTGTTCTGCTTTGGGCCATTTTCCAAGGCCCTCGCCTTATTCCCAGAACGATGGCCTTTAAAACACTGCACTAATCTATGGTGCTGAAAAATAAATGCCACAGACCACAGCTGTTAAACTGACCATTGAAAGTTGGCTCCAGAATACTGCCCAGCGTAGGGAAATGCTTTGCTTTCTCCTGCTAATTTACCTATTTGTTAGAACTGCATCGTTACATTTTCTACAATAACTCATGCATTAAAATTATTCTAAAGCTCAAAATTATGCAAAATCAATGGTATGTCCTCTCAGACGGGGCCATAACTGAAATGTCTCTGCATGTCACTGAAATTCATCAAAATAAAGCAGGATGATTATAATTAATTCCTAAAATAAGTGTCTGTTTTATCAGTGGTGTCCAGTTCCTGTCCTGGGCTGGTGTTCTGCATGTTTCAGATTGTTTCCTGATGCCACATACTGACAAACATGAACAATATAAACGATTTGGACTTTGGATCTGACTGTAAATAAGTCACATGGAGGTAAGGCAGTCGGAAGTCCTGTATGGAACAGAATCAGTCTAATCTCAGGTTCTGGTGTTTGTCAACTTGGACACATCTTTCAACTGGAATGTAATAGAAGATTTTATTCTGTGTAGGTTTCACTTTCATCTCCCTTTAGGAATCTATTTCAGGTATAAGTTATAACAATATCTTGTCATCAGTCAGAAAACGGTAAAAAAAAAAGGTAAGTAACTAAATAAGTTCTGAGTTACATCTTTTTATTTAGCAGCTCCTTTGCAGAACCAGCTGCTGGTTAATCAGGCATGATTTAAATAAAAAATGCATACAGATAGGTACAAATAAATGTTTTGAAACTGATGTCACCCCTTCCACCAACTCCACAGCTTTACATTTTGGGTAGACTCTTGCTACTACTGACATGAAAGTTCATGCCTGTACAACCAGAAAGAGACTTCACAAATTTAACTTTTATATGAGGTGTGCAACGACGAAATCATTAGTAGGGCTATTTTAGTTGGCATGAAGGCCAGAGGAAATGTAGATGAAGACAAGGACATTTGGACAAATGTTTGACAGTCTGTAGGCATTTTCAAAAGACACACCCTAGCGGCATATTAGGGTAATATTGCCGGCACAATGTGTCTTATGAATGCGCCGTGGCAGCATAATGAGGCGCAAATATTGCGGCATCCGTGCCGGCATGCTTGATAGTAATATTACCGCAATATTGCCGCAATGCTGGACTTATGAATGAAGATTACGCTTTGCCGCAGCAGGGGGTGAACTCATGAGGATGTGAGGAATGTGCGCTGTGCCCTGGCCGGCAACAGTATTTAAAACGCAAGTAAACGTGAGGAGTTCATTTAGCATTTGTAAACTGTATCAGCGGAAATGGTAAACTGGAGTGATGCAGAGGTCCGGGAGCTTCTGGCCATTAGAGCTGAAGACCAGATCGGCAGACAGGAACTGTGAAGGACAGCCACCTTTTGGAGCAGCTCACAAAAAGACTTGAGGAGGAGGCCCTAAATCAGGATAATAACACCTTTTTCTGTGTTTATCACGGACTCTTCCGTCTCACTGTTTAAATGCAAACCTGCACGTTGACAGCCCGGACACCACCCCCACACACCCCTTTATTCCGGCATTGCGTAGTCTTTTGTAAAATACACCTGATCGCGACACATTGCCGCCACAGGCTGACCACTTATGAATGACCAAAAGGCTCAGTGATGCCGACGTTGTCTTCTGAAAAAAGAAATACGCCATTCAAGGAAAATAACCTTTTATCAACTGTGAGGCATGGAGGTGGAAGTGTCATGGTTTGGGGTTGCATTCGTGCAGCAATACCTGTCCAGCTCATCATAGAATAGCCTGAATTCTGCAGTTTATCAGAGGACGTTTTTTGTTTATTTTGAAAACTTTATTTTCAAAAATGTCCATATTTACAAAAACAAAATGACAATACCGCCAGGGCACTAACCAGTGGCACACTGCCAGACAAACAACAACAATAATAACAAAACAGTACAGTACAAAAACAACAACAACAAAAAAAGCAATTCACAGCTGCAGCCTACAAAAATGAATTACAATAACTGTACACACTCAGAAGATTACAGCATCTTATACTACTTAGTAACATAACAATGTATTACAGCTCTGTAAGTGGTAGTATTTCAACATATTTAAGAAAGGAAGACCAGGTTTTATCATACTTATCGAGTGAACCTTGCAGACTATACCGTAATTGTTATGTTTGTAGACACATCAACACATCCCTCACCCACTGAACAAAGGATAGGGGCGTGCGTCCTTCCATTTAAAGAGCATTAACCTACGTGCTAGCAATGATGCAAAGACTATCATATTAGACTGACAAGAGGTAAAGCCATGTTTATTTGTCAAGATGCCAAAAATTGCCCTGAATGGGTCAGGATCCAAATCCCTTTTATAGATATGAGAAAAAGCCTTGAAGACAGCACCCCAGAATACACAAAGCATTGTAAGACCAAAACATGTGACTAGTGGTAGCTTGGGACTGCTTACACATAGGGCAACTATCATCAGACGTGTTATTTTTGCCAATGTAGCTTTGGTTAAATGGGCACGGTGAAATGCTTTGTACTAGGCAATGACGAATACAAATAGAGGATGAATGGATACAGCTAATACTAATACTCTGTGATGTTTGTTCACAGGTCCTCTTTCCAGGTATTTCTAAGTTTAGATAGGAAGGAAATACTTGTGCGAAGAAAGTTATTATTTATTCTAGAAATTTGCCTTTTGTAGCAGTTTTAGAAAGGCAAGCAATCCTCCAGCAGTGAAGATGGTGGGAGAGGAGGATAGGTTGGAACGTGTTTTAAGACACAACTGAGTCTGTAAAAATCTAAAAACATGACTGTTATGTTAAGTGGTCTTTCTAAATTGCCCTTAGGTATCACTGTGTGCGTGCATGGTTGTTGGTCCTATGTGTCTCTGTGTTGCCCTGCGATGGACTGGCGACCTGTCCACAGTGTACCCCGCCTCTCGCCTGATGATTGCTGGAGGTAGGCACCAGGCCCCCGCAACCCCACAGTGGATGGACGGTATACATGATAGATCGATCGATCGATCGATCTGGAATTGCATCACTCAAGGTGGCAGTATGTTGAAGTAGCTCTGTTACTTTCATTCAGATTTTTTTCTTGCTGCTGCCCAAAATCTCACCACCCCCTCCCTGTGGTGCAGGCTAGACGAAAAGCTCAAATATCTGACCCTGACCAATGGCAGATGTCCAAACCCCAGTTTCTTCAGGCTGGATTCGTCAAACGTCGCCTCACATGCATGTATCATCATCTCCAATATTGGAACGTCTTCACAACTAACGGAGGGTTTAATGAGGTGTCCCAATTTTTTTACGAGACTGTAGCTGCCAAATTAGTGTTGCCTATTTTTACATACAAATTATGGATACAAAAGTAAATGTTTCCTTAAGAAGCATCCTAATTCACAGAGGAATGTTTTTTGTGCTGCTTATTATTTTGAAAAATGTGCCTACAGGCAGGTTTAGGTGCTTCTTTAAAACAAGAAAATGATTTTGATTTTCAGAAAAGTTTGGCTTGCCTACTAACTGGTCTGGTTTGATTTTTAGAAAACGAAGAAGATGAAAATGTATCTTCTTAAACAATCCAAACATCCATCCATTATCTGTACCCGTCCATCCTATGCAGGGTTGTGGGGGGGCTGGTGCCTATCTCCAGCAGTCACGGGGCGAGATGCGGGGTACTCTTCTTAAACTACATTTTTTGAATTAAAATTTGTACTCCTGCTCTCATAATACGAGAGAACCCCCACTGGTTGCTGAGTTCAAGCCGATACTGTTCGGCTGAATCAAATCCCTTTATTAGACAATCAATACTTTGAAACTCATTCTGCATCTTTATGTGCTAAAATACTTCATGCATGAGCAAAGCAGAGCTTATTTCCACCCCCCCTCTTTCAATGTGCCATGATTTGATCCATTACCTCATGCGTCGTGGAGATATTTGTTTCACGCAGTTTAAGCTTGACACATTTCTTTGACCTCATACTAACGGACTCTTAGATCCACGACCCTCGAGTTTGGCAGCTGAGTTTGGGTTGAAAGAGAAGATGCATTCGTCTTCCACTCTCCAGGCTGCCTGCGTGACATCTGAAGAATGAAACATGGTCATCTTATTGAATAATTGCAACGATGCTTTTGGCTAAGTATGCTCGTGATCTCTCAAATTAAACTGATGGATGGTGACAGCGTGAGGAAAAAAAACAGATTTGGGTTGTCAGCGTGGAGGCGCCGTACGGCCATCAGACGACCACTTTCCAGAACAGATGTGACAGAAAACTCATAAAATTATGATAATGATTGGGTAGTGTAATAAAATCTGTATATGTGTGAAGCTGTAGCTGAGCTGTAGGCTGTCTGGAGATGCAGAACACAGAGGAATCGGAGAGAAAGTTGTGAGCTGTGTTTCGCTTTTCTTCACCACAATAAAGGATGCAGATATCTTCAGTGTGTGAAATCAGAATGTCAACTTTATTTTCTGTTTTGGTGTGTAAAACAACATCTGTCCTCCTTTCACTGACAGGCGTGCAGCAGAGATATGAAAGACAGGAAAAGTTTTTGGGTTTTTTTCGTCATGAATGAAGATTTCATACAGTTCCTCAGTTTCTGTGAAGGACCAGAAGAAAAGGAGCAAATGTGCGTGATAATATGTGAAATTTGTGGAAAGAGTTTGCATGCTGGGATTTTCTATCTCTCATTTTCCATTCACACTGAAACAAACTGAGCAAATCAAAAAAAGAATTATAAGAAAAGAACAGGGTGAGTCCATAATGCTGAATCTGAGGAGAGTCCCATTAATTTTTCTCTCTGATCTCTGCTGAAGAGCAGGGAGTCCAAATTCTGCTGCATCTACAGGAAACATGTCTTTAACCAGTAAAGTGTCAGAAATGTGCTCAAGCATTGGGGTTTATGGATGGTTCATCGTTCATACATTATTTAGTGAGTGGATACACTGAAGTAAAACTATATATAAAACTATAAAAAGCTCCAAGACATTTGATAAGTATTTTGTTTTTTTCAACCAATCTCTAAAATGAGCTCTAAAATTAAAGACATTACGTGTGTGGCTCATGCTGCTGATCATTCAGATAAACTAGAAGAACGTTAAAACACTGAAAAAGTAATTCAATAGAACTCAATTCAGTTTATTAATACAGCACCGATTTACAATAGATGTCATCTCAAGGCACTTTACAAGAAAAGTCATTTCAATTGTGTCATACATACACTGCGATCAGTTTTAATATGTTCTAATTAAGGAATCCCAGCAGATTGCATGGAGTCATTGACTCCAAGTTGCGACTCGTTGCAGATTCCAACCACAGCAATCACTCATACTGAGAAAGCATGTAGCAACAGTGGAGAGGAAAAACTCACCTTTAACAGGAAGAAACCTCCAGCAGAACCAGAACCAGAACCAGAACCTGGCTCAGTAGGAGCGGCCATCTGCCACGACCGTCTGTGGGTCTGAGAAGACAGAGCAGAGACACAGAAAGAACTGATGTAAGAGTACTTTCTATGTTAAAAAAGTAAAAACTTGATAACAAGACAAGGAGGACGAACAATTACTGGGAGCATCATTCCAGTCGATGCCCCCTGTCCAACAGGGCATTGCAGCCAAGCAGGATACCAGACCAGGTGTATCTTCTATGAGAGAATAAAACAAACAGTCAAAAGAACAGCAAAAAAATACAACTGGAGAGTAGTAGAAGAGAAAAGAGGCAGAGTGAAGCAGCAGAGTGAAGAAAAGTGGTAAGTCTGTCCTCCAGCAGTCTAAGCCTATAGCAGCATAACTACAGAGATAGCTCAGGATGACCTAAGCCACTCTAACTGTAAGCTTTATCAAAAAGGAAAGTTTTAAGCCTGGCCTTAAAAGTAAACAGAGTGTCTGCCTCACGGACTAAAGCTGGGAGCTGGTTCCACAGGAGAGGAGCCTGATAACTAAAAGATCTGCCTCCCATTCTACTTTTAGAAATCCTAGGAACTACAAGTAAACCTGAAGTCTGAGAGCAAAGTGCTCTGTTGGGAACATAAGGAACAATCAGATCTCTAATGTATGATGGAGCTTGATTATTAAGGGCTTTGTATGTAAGAAGAAGGATCTTAAATTCTATTCTGGATTTAGCAGGGAGCCAATGAAGGAAAGCTAAAACAGGAGAAATGTGATCTCTCTTTTTAATATTCATCACAACTCTTGCTGCCGCATTTTGGATCAACTGAAGGCTTTTAATGGCATTTTGTGGACTACTTGATAGTAAAGAATTACAGTAGTCCAGCCTTGAGGTAACAAATGCATGGACTAGTTTCTCAGCATCACTCCTGGACAGGATGTTTCTAATTTTAGCAATATTCCGGAGGTGAAAGAAGGAAATCCTAGAAACCTGTTTAATATGGGATTTAAATGTCAAGTCTTGGTCAAAAATAACGCCGAGGTTCTTTACGTTATTACTGGGGGCCAATTTAATGCCATCCAGATGAAGTGATTGACTAATCAGTTTCTGTTTAAGAACTTCTGGTCCAAAGACGGCAACTTCTGTTTTGTCAGAATTTAAAAGCAAAAAGTTTAGGGTCATCCATGTTTTTATGTCTTCCAGACATGCCTGTAATCTACCTAACTGACTGGGTTCATCAGGATTTATGGATAAATTTAGTTGTGAATCATCGGCATTGCTGTAAAAATTTACCCCATGCTGTCTAATGATTTTACCAATTGGAACCATATATATAGTGAAAAGAATCGGTCCAAGCACAGAACCCTGTGGTACTCCACAAGTAACCTTTCAGTTTTTACTAATCATCTATGAAGAAACCTTAAGTTTTTCTAAAAGTACTTTTAAAAAAATTATTTTAAATCAACTCAAATCAAGCTTTATTGTCAGTCTGCTGTGCATACAGTTGTAGTGCAGCAAAATCAAAGAGCGTTTCTCCAGGGTCAGCACAAGCAAAGAGTGGTGAAATGAAGTGGTGTGGTTATTATTGCATAGCAGACTGACTAACTACATTAATCTACTCTGTAAAAACGGTAATTCTGTGCTTTCTATAAAAATAAGCACCATGATCTGGAAGTTTTGTCTTTTAAAAGCACATGTACGACATTCTGTACAATGCCGTCAAAGGCTCCTCTTCATCTCAGTCCTATCATTAAAAGCAAATTATATTTTACTTTGAAAGGTGCTGCTGTGTGCACCCAAGACTCTGAGAACCTTTGAAATGATTCTTCTCTGCAGGAAGCCTTTGAACATGTTATTTTATTTTATTTTTTCTCAGACATCAGAAATGCGAGAAACTGCACTATAGCCGTTATCGACATGTGGAGCTCTGGCTGGATTTAAGAAAATGTCAGGTCTGGGAAAGAATCAAGAGGACTCCTGCGCGCATGGGATGAAAGAATGAAGCTCTTTTATTGTGAACACTTGATAGTGCACAGAGCTTTTCGGCTCCTACCTTTTGTGAAGAGCTCGTAAAGAACTTCAGATGATGTTCTGTTTAAACAGCCTCTGCCTGTCATCTGTTTCACATTATAAAGACAAAGCAGGTGATGATGACCAGCAAAAGACTATGTTCTTTGCTGACCCATGTCTGCATGTTGCTGAATATACAGTGCAATGAAAACGTAATATCTACCAGCAGGAGCTCACCTAATGCGATTTCAATTTAATTAGGAATCATAATCTTTGTTCTGGCTCAGGTCCGCCCTCCATGGGAGCATAATCCTCGATTTCAATACCCATACCTGCATATAGATGATTTATCTTGGTAGTTTGGGACATGGTTATGAAAAGTCAGAAAAATATATGTCCTGTTTTGGGTTTTTTGTTACATTGATTTAAAATCTAATTATTTTTAACCAGACAAAGATAACCTGATTAAATCCAAAAAACTACAATTTCATTTATTGAGGGGAAAAGCAAATTACAGCAACTTGTCTCTATGTGAAAATTAGACCTGTTGTCCCCCACTTGGCAGCTCAACACTTAATCATTTGTGATAATAAGCAATGCTTGTTTTACATTGCTGGAGAGAAACTTTGGCCCGCTCTTCTTTGGTTAGGTTCAGACTTTGATTAGGCCACTGGATAAGATTACTTATCAAACCCCTTCCAGTCCATTAAACTGCCACCCACAAATTATATTATTTTTAATTATTACTAACCCTAACCCATTATTTGTATATCATTGAAAAGTTTATTTATCTCCATAATTCCATTTCAAACATTAAACTTCCATAGATTATAGATTCAGGGCCCACAACTTAAACGCTTTCAAGTATTTCGTTGTTTATTTGTACATAACTTGGACTTCTAGTTCATAAGACCCACGAAAACAGAAATTTAAAAAATTTGAATACTGTGAAGAAATCAACATTTACTCTTCAGTTTTTGCAGGAAAAAAACAGAAATTAGGATCACATCAAATCAAACAAAATATGGTCATTTTAAAACGATATGTCAATCTTCAGTACTTGGTAGGGAATCCCTTTGCCTTAATCACTGCCTCGATGCTCTTTGGTATTGAGGCAAACAGCCTGTGGCATTGCCTAGGAATTATGGAAGCCCAAGTTTCCTTGATGCTTGCTGTCAGCTCTTCTTTGTTTTTGGGTCTGGTGCCCCTCATTTTCCTCTTGATAATACCCCAAAGATTCTCAATAGGGTTTAGGTCTGGTGAGTTGGCTGGCCAGTCAAGCACTATGATGGCATGGCCATCAAACCAGGTTTTGGTGTTTCTGGCGGTATGAGCAGGGGTCAGGTCCTGATGGAAGATGAAATCTGCATCTCCATACAGATCCTCAGCAGGAGGAATCATGAAGTCCTCTAAAACATTCTGGTAGACTGATGAGGTGACCTTAGATTTAAGAAAGCAGAGTTTACCAACACCTTCACCGAACATTGCACCCCAAATCATGACTGACTGTGGATATTTCACACTGGACCTCAAGCAGCTTGGGTTCTGTTCCTCACTCGTCTTCCTTCAAACCCTTGTTTTGTGGGCCCTGAATCTATAATTTATGGAAGTTTAACGTTTTGAATGGAATTATGGAAATAAAGAAACTTGTCCATGTTTTTACTGCACTGGAACTACAGATATAGGTATAATGAATTAAGGGCTCCACATCAGCAGGAAGCTCTGTTATGATCCTGTTGTGTGGATGTGTGCATGTGTGTTATCACTCCTGAACAGAAGATGTTTGTTGAGGGGGCGTGGCCATCCTGCTGCAGACCCGTGCAGACCCCACACCTGTCTGCAATCATCTTATCATCTACCGGGGATTTAGGGAGCTGTTGGACGACTTGACTTCGCCTGAGGATAAACCTTTCTTGGAACAGTCGAGTCAAGTGATACCTCCTTGCTTTCTGACTGAGCGCATACCCTGTTCCACGTTTGTATGCAGTATCGTTTGTAAAGGAACAAAGTCAAATGTTAAAAATAAATAAAATACATAAAACATTTAAAAAAATTAAGGGGGGCATTTTTGCGTCCATGTTATTTATTCATTTGTAAATGTCACAGTTTCAACTAAATATTTAGTTAGCAAGCTAAATATCTCGTTTACAAATTAAATATTTAGCTTGTTACCTAAAATTTTAGTTTGGAGCTAAACATTTAAGTTGTAAACCAAATATTTAATTTATAAACTAAAGGGTTTTCAAACTAAATGTTTAGCTTGTCAACTAAATATTTAGTTTGGACCAAGATATTTAGGCTGCAAACTGTATATTTAACTTCAAACCTAATAGTTAGCAAGCGAAATTTTTAGTTTGAAGCTAAATATTTCGCTAGCAAGCTAAACTGGCTAGCTAAATATTTACCATCGAACTATCATTTAGCTCAGGGCTAAATATTTAGCTAATATGCAAAGTGACTTGCCGATAAGTGGAAGAGGACTACCAAAATAAAAGGTATTGCGAACCTCTATTGAAACTGCTGGCGAGACTGAATGTCCCCTCTTTATTGTTGTTTATTTTGGTCCTGACATGTCCAACATTTTGCATAAAAAGTAGGATCAGCGGCAGTACAGACGTTTACCGATGTGTTTACAGCAGCAGTGACTGCACCAGCAGCAGGAATTTATAGTGAGGTTCACCCAGCTTTTATTTTAATAGTCCACTTCCGCTTCCCTGCAAGTGAATTTGAATATCAACTAAATATTTAGCTCCGAGTCGAATAATTTACTTCGAAGCTATACCTATTGCTTGCAAACTAAATATTTAGCTTCAAACTAAATATTTATAGCATATTTAGTTTGGAGCTAAATATTACATTTGTTAACTAAATATTTAGTTTGGCCTTAACCAGCTTGCCCATTCTGCAATACACTCTGTTCAGAAACAAACCAGATTTCACATACCATCTCCTCAGCTTCCAGTAGAACATAACAGGAGTCTTAAACTCAGTCCTCATTCCTGAGGAGCAGGGTTGGGGACCACTGGTCTACGCAACGCCAAACCCTTTGGGTTAGGGTAAGACGTTTTAGGATATGATCACTCAAAACATTCTAAACATTGTAGGAAAAAACCTAGAAACAAGGATAAGGACACAAGATGTCCGCAGATACTCACACCCAAGGAAGCTTACCTAATGTGGTTTTAGACAGAGAGAACACAGAGATTCCACATAGACGGGATCCAGCTGGGATTTGAACCGAGGATAATCATGCTGAGAGGCAACAGTGTAAAGCATAGTCTCAGCCTCCAGCACATTTATAGTATGCGATCTGATAACAACTGATTCATCAATTTGCTAAGTAGCAACAGAAGTCTCAAATTCCTGCTCTGACTCTCATAAAATATTCATGTGACATTGAAATTCCTTGATGCTCTCACTTGCAGATCTTCACTTGGTGAGCTTGCAAAGGTTAGGATGTAAACAGTAGAAATTGGAACCAGAACATTTTTTTAATGACTTTTTGATATACAGTGTATTTTTTATTTTTATTATTATTTATTTTTTTTACTGAACGATGTCAGACACACACTTATTTTACATGTGGGCTTATAGCGCACTTTCAACAACAAAGCTATTCAAGGTGCTTTGGGTGATTAGGAGATAAAATACAATAAAAGCAGCAATAAAACAATAGTAAAAGCATGAAGCATGAAACCTTAGAGACGCATAACATATGACATTTAAACATATGACATTCCAGTAATTATGAATCACTTACTCAAAGGCAGCTCCAAAACATATGGGTTTTTAGCTTTGATTTAAAGGAACTCGGTGTTTCAGCAGCTTTGCATCGGTCTGCAGGTTTGTCTCAGATAAGGGGAGCATAGAAACTATTAGTTTCTCCTGGAAGAGAATGTAAGATCTCATCTGTGTAGTTTTTACTGAAACTCAATTAGTTCAACGGGACCCGTTGGTTTTCACAAAGAAACACTTTACAGGACCCGGTTGCAGGTTCTGGAGCTTGCTGGACTCTCTCCCATCGATCCAGGGTGTGTGAGCTGAACCGGGTTGGTGTTGGAAGATTACTGGGCCGATATGTGACAGCTCTGGCAGGTACAACAGAACAAGCAAGTGCACTCAGCTTTTTGTTTTTGTTTTTCAAGCTCCACCCGATTAAAGGCAATGAAAAATCAATGAGTGCTCATTAGAGAGAACTACAGGTGGCTAATGAGCTGATATTTAAAACTTCTTACAAGTTGGAGCTCTCCCTCTCCTCCCTTTCTCCCGTTTGTTCCGCCTGTCTTTGGTTGCCCTCCAGGACACGGCTTCTGTGTTATGGCAGAACTGCTGTGTATCAGCAAACTGTGTGCCAGGAACATGCACAACTATACGCAAGTTCCAGATTACAAATCCCCGATGCCCATTTCCTCCAGCAGAAGCGCCCATTCAGGATGGATGAGGAGAGTTTGACTCGGGTAATACAGCTCCATAATTAAGACTGAAAGTAAAATAAAACTGTTTCCTCTCATGTCTCATAAAGCATTAGGTTGCTGTTTATAATTCCGCTCCGTATTGCCATGAAAAAAAGTCAGCACTTCTTTAACTACTTTCCGGTTTTAAAAAGGCAGTCGCCCTGAATCAACATCCTCTCCTCAAATCAATTGGTCCACTGCCGAGGTGGGTAGTAACTAGTTTCATTTACTTTCAAGAGTAGTTTTACAACATTATACTTTTTACTTTAACTTCATTAATATTATTATGAAGTATCACAACTCTCACTTTAGTAACAGTTCTGGATCCTCTAGGCACTGTGAGTAACTTCACTGAATGAAGAACAGACATGTTTTAACCAGAAATGCAACAGGTCCACACACAAACCTACAGTTTTTGTTGAAGTGAGACCTCTTATTCATACACAACCAGGGGTCGCATTAACCGAATATTTTCCGCATTTTACCGGTCTTCCTAAACGGAGACGGAAAAATCTGAAGGCCATCCATCATTTTGACAGATAAGTATTCACACCTCTGACCACTTGGTGCAAATGCGCAGACATTTTTTTACGTTATGCACAGAGTATAGTTAACTAAATCAATCAATTTAAAAAAAAAAGATTCCCACGAGAGCGTCAGAGCATCATCTCAGACTGTACTTAGCTGACAGCATGTTGGAGAGTTACCTAGGCTTTGGAGCTCGTCGCTATCAAGAGCCCGATGTCGTGCCAACCACCGGTACATGATGCAACATGTCCTCCGGCTGAAGCGATAGCTTGCGGGTTTAGGAAGCGGCTCCTTCAGAGAGTCTTCCCAACTTCTGATCACTTCAATTGGAGAAATGTTCCTTCGTTTCAAAACTCTGGCTTAATTCCGGTCTCCAACGTGGCAGCGGAGCACGGATTCAGCCTCGGGCACAACATCTAAACCCCCATGGAAAGACATCTGTCTGAAGTCCAAAACGTCATGACAAAAACTTCTGCAGTAATCCCACTATTTGATTACGACCATATGGGCGAGCATTTCAGCTCCATGCAGAGCAAGAGGGAAGGTGTGAGACTGTTCAGTTCAGGCTGCAGCAGGTGAAATGTTCCTATTATGAGTGCAATCATTTAATTAAATATATTTTTTTAACATATAGTTCTCTGTTCAGCTTGTTCAGATTGAATATTATTTAAAATGAATTAAAAAAATTATTTCGAATATTTTATCATTTTAAAAATGGACAATAAAAATAGATTATGACAGGATTTCTTTGACCCCATGACAAACCAAAATATTTAGCGTGCGATGTCTGTATACAAGCTTTGTTATTTTAATGTTAAGATACAGTAAACACTTTATATTGTCACTGGAAGTACTGTACTTTGTTCTAACATATATACACCACCTACTGTAAGTATTAGTTTCACAAGTTGTATGCTGAAAAAAAGTATTTGGTGAAGTGTTTCTTCTGCCTAAATTTGTTATTCAGTAATCATGTTATTTGCATTATTTTTGGTTTTCTTTTACCCTTTATAACACCATTATTATCAGTTGCTCAATACTCTACCCACCTCTGTCCATTCTGCAGCAGGTAGACTGTCTGCAGACCATAACCACTTTGGTTGCAGAGTAGGAATTATTACCTCGGTAATCTCTCCAAGAGCCACTCTACCAGGAAATGGCTCCCTGTACTGGGCTGTGTATATATGGTCGGGGGTAAATCTGGCTCATAAGTCAATGTGGTCATTGGCACTATTCATCGTCTGTCTGCTGAGGCAGGGTACCAGCTAAATGACAGTAAAAGCCACAGTGGCACTTTCAGCATTGCTTTACGACTGGCAGAGACCCTGGGGCATCATGACTGGAGTGCTCAGTGAGAACATGGCTGCCAATCACTAGATATTAATCACCCACCCCGATCGGGAGAGACGGCCGACATGAGAGGAGAAACATGGAGCGCAGGAGGGGAGGAGCTGGAGAGGGGCCGGCAGAAATTAGGCCCCGTGTTTGCTGTCTTGGTGTCCAACTGCTTCAGGCACACACGCACACGAAGTGAAGGTCAGCTCCTCTCGCCACAGTCTGCACCATAACACATAACTCATTCAGACATGGGGTTTCAGAACAGATCATCTCGATGGATTCCTGGGAGCATTGTGGATGAAATTACTGATTGCTCTGACACTCATTGTTAAAAGTCCAGTGTCCCCTTAACAAAAACAATTAGTAAAAATGTGAAGAAGAAACATGATACTTATTATAAAAGCAGAGACATCAACCCTTTACACATCAAAGCATGCTTAAAACTGGTCTTTAGCAGAACTTTAAATTTAATAAATGTAAACTTGGACGCACATAAGCAATAAAAGTTTACATTATTTTATATATTTACGCAGCTCGTTTTATCAGTGTTACTTTTATAGACTTTTAACTGGAGATGAGCAAATGAGATCAGATGAGCAAAACTGTGAAATAGCCCTTTAGTGCCAATGGGAAGCTCTAAAGCAGGTGCTAAATTCACAAGGCTCCCATGTAATCTTAAAAAGCCTAGAATTTGGATAAATTATTGATCAATCTTCTGGATATGTGTTGAAAACAGAAAACATAGTATACTGGACCAGACAGAGGAATGTAGCTGGGGGGGCAGTAAAGTCTTTTTATTTATTTTAACTCCTTAGTGTTTTTATGTCCCGGTATGTTACATACTTCTGGGGCAAATCTGCCTTTTTAGCAACACCTTTTCTATCTACATATACATTAGACATCATTGGAAAGCTGAAATTCCTGAGATTCCAAGTGTAGACACAGTAAACGCCTCTGTCAAGTCACTCAGAAAGAAACATTTCTTCCATGTGTGCATTTCTCACATAGGTTTCATCATAACTACCGTTAGCATGCTCATATTAACCAATAAAATGGGCAGCACTCTTCTTCTTTTGACTCTGAGCTGACTTTTATCCCTCACATTAAAAACATAACATAAAGCAGGTTTTTATCATCTAAAGAACATTGCCAGAGTCCGCCCCATTCTCTCTCGGGCCAACACGGAGACACTGATGCTTTTATCTCCAGTAGAACTGATTACTGTAGTGCCCTGCTTTCTGGTCTTCCCAAAAAGAGTATCTCAGGTTTACAACTTCTACAAAATTCAGCAGCACATGTCCTGATGAAGACCAGGAGGCGGGAGGACATTACACCGGTCTTAAAATCACTGCATTGGCTCCCCGTATGTTTTAGGATTGATTTTAAGGTTATTTTAATGGTTTTCGGCCTTCTTATCTTTCAGAACTGTTTTTACCCTATGAACCTTCGCGGTCTCAGCGCTCCTCTGGCAGCCGTCTCCTTGTCATCCCTGAAGTCAGGGGACACACTCATGGTGAGGTGTCTTTCCAGTTTTATGGCGCTCACCTCTGATACAGGCTGCCGGAGGACCTCAGGGCCGCAGAGAAGGTTCATGTTTTTAAGAGCAGGCTCAAGACTCACCTTTTTTAGGCTTGCTTTTTTGCTTTTTTTAAAATATATTTTAACCTGTTATTTTAATCTTCGTTCCATTGTTTTCTCTGTGGGAGCCCTCTGCCTTTTTAATCGGTAAAGCACTTTGAGACGCTATTTCTAAATAAAGTTTGATCTGATTTGATTTGATTCTTTTTTGTGATGATTATTGGTGGCTGGCAAGCAACAAACTGGTGCATTACTGCCACCCGCTGGTATGGAGTGTGGAACAGAATGTCACTCAAGATTGCACTCTAAGACTGCTGATGTATAACCATCGTCCCTGCTTGTGCTAACTTTTCTCTTTTTTTAATAAGCCAAGCTCTAATGTCCATTTTGGGATACAACCCTATCAAAGTATCTTCTTAACTGCCTCCAAAGGTCCAGATTAATAGCCTACAGCACCCTCTGTCAGTTGTCTTGGGTCAATACATTGGATGGTTGCAAAATACCAAGATTTCCGCCCATTGGCGCCAGGCCTAGAGTGGACCCCCAGTATTTACGCCGGCTGAGGACCGCAACTAAAATCTGTGAATACTTGAGACCCCCTCTAAACACACTTATAAATGCCTACTTTATCAGTTCAAACACCAAATATACCCTAATATTCATTATTGCAAACAGTGGAATATGTCTTAGGACTACAGCAGAAGCTAACATCCACGGTCGTCCTTATCTCCTCTCTTGATGTAAGAAAAGGAGTTATGCGTCATCTCTTCTATCTAATGAACTTTACTTGCTGCTAGATGCCAAAGACAATGAGAACGTTTACACGGAACGGCTACATTTACACATGAACTGATCAGTCTGCCCAGTGCTAGCATGTCCAGAAAGACCACCAGAGGGCATCAGTGGTGCCATCACAAGTAGATCAGTACTCTTATCAGGCAGTTGCCAGAGTGTCTGACAGTATTGTAGGGTGGACAGGCTGCCTGCATCGGACTGAGGACTCACCCATTGTCTATCAACATCTGTGCTGTACAGCATATTAATGCCTGAGTGGGTAACACATTCTCCATTTTATCTGATATAACAATCACTGCAGTACAGTCACATTACCTTTAAACACTTCTCGTGTCCATTCATGTCCACCTTTCTGTGTAGATGCTTAAGGCAAGGCAAGGCAATTTTATCTGTATAGCACACTTTCAACAACAAGTTAATTCAAGGTGCTTTACATGATTAAGGAGTAAAATAAAAATGGCAGTAAAACACAGATAAAGCATATAAAGTAAAAACAGCAATAAAGCAAGAAGCATACACAAAACATATGATACAGCCAAGCATTACTCAAAGGCAGCTCTAAACAGATACGTTTTAGTTGTGATTTAAAAGAACTCAGTGTTTCAGCAGCTTTGCAGTTTTCTGGAAGTTTGTTCCAGATTAGAGGAGCATAGAAACTGAAGGCTGCTTCTTCATGTTTGGTTCTGATTCTAGGGATGTTGAGTAGACTGGAATTAGAGGACCTGAGTGGTCTGGTGGGTTGGTATAGTAACAGTAGGTCTTCAACAAATTTTGGTGCTAAGCCATTTAATGTTTTCATTTCAGTTTCTATTCTCCCCTTATCTTGAACAGAGTTCCTGTCGACTGCAGAGCTGCTGAAACTGAAGTGCTTTAAATTGAGACTAAAAACTCATCTGTTTAGCATAATCTTCGAGTAAATGATTGTCATATGTTTTAAATATGTTTATGCTCTCTTGCTTTATGTCATATTTGCTAATTAAAGGACCCAAATGCAGTAAGTAAAGTAAAATGATTTATTTAAATTAAAGAACAAGGCACAGGAACTTACAAAACTCAGGAAACCGGTAAGTGAAACAACGTGGAGCACAGGAACCAAAACAGGGAAGTTAGACAACGGACCAGCGAGTATAGAGTGAATGAGAGCTGTATTTATACTAAGGAGGGAATGAGGAAGTGACAGAGAAGACCAGGGACTAGTTAGCAGTAGCAGGTGAGAGGGAAAGCACAGGTGGAATCAATCAGTAATTGGGACAGAGGGGGGAAAATGGCAAGGAGACAACAGGAAAGGAATAGACATGAGAAGAAACAGAAAACAAACCTAAACTAGAAAATAACTAAAGATAATATATCTAAGAAGGAATCTAAGGGGAACTAAAGGAAACACTGGAGAACAGAATGAAACTGGAGGAAGAAATAAATTAGGAAACTTCCTAAAGAGAAATAAACTAAGGAAACACAAATGAGAAGGTGGACATTAACAAAAAGGTGAAAACATCTAAAAACAGGAAGGGAATAACTATGAAAACAAGGAAGTGCCATAAAACAATACCAAGGAAAAAATTTAAATGATAATAAAACTGAATAAGGAAAAGAACTAACTTCAAACACAAAAACCTAAGAACTATGACACTTTAGTGATGTTTCTCTTGCTTGTATTGACTTGAATTATTTTTCCGGGGTGGCCGGACAACTTCTGGAAGACGGTGAGAGTAGAATTGATGTCTGTTTCCTTTGTATATCAGATGTCCGTTAATACCAGTTGGGGCATGTGCGCGAAGAAAAGCTAAAGAAAAAGCTAAGAAAAGAAAATAAGAAAAGAGAATAAGTCTAGAGATCAGGAGAGGTTGGGAGAGGCTTCTTCTTCTTCAGCAGCCAGCCATGAAGGAGGCAAAGGTGCGATATGTAAGAAGAACATCTTGTGGTCAAATTGGAGTACTGCAGCCCATGAAGAAAAACAAAAGAGTCCACTCTCAGCGACTCACCCCCTCCCCTTCGTGAGTTTCATGCCGGGTTGCCAGTTACGAATCAGCGCTCTTGGATGATTCAAGATGACGAGCGAAGACAAGTCATACACAGTAAGTTGATAAGTAGATAAATGGACTTTACTGAAATATCGAGTTGTTGGTAGTTGAAAAAAGTAGTTTGAGATATTTTTAAAGCCGACTCATTTTTTTCTAATTTACTGTTTGCATTTTTAGCTCAACGTTAGCAGTGTTTGTGTTGAAGAAGACTTGGCAACCTTGCGGGCTCACATATGATTGGCTCTGGAACCAGGACGTGTGGAGGCGGTACAGACTGTAAACAATAACTACTCTGCTACCTTTTTCAAATCATAAAAACTAGAAACCACCCAGCCGGCCGAGAAGGAAATCTGTTTCAATGAAATGTTCCTTCTAACATGATTAGGCTGTGTGTGATTATTTCACTATAAAATTCTTACATATTGCACCTACAACCAATTGAACAAATACACTAGTTTCAGGCAAACTAATAATATATGACAGGATAATTACCAGAGTAATCACAGACATTACATATGACTCTATCTGGTGTGTGAATATACAGATAACATTATGAACCCTATAAGACTGATTGGGGTCAATAACAGCAACGAGATATGAAACAAAAGGAAAAGGAAGAACTATTTGTGGACACATTTATCCTACACCCCCATCCACAGAACTGCATGTTTGAAAGCTAAACAGCAACACCTTCCTGAACCTCAAGGGTTATTGTATTAAATCACACTGTAAAGGTTTGTGTTGCTGTTTAGAATGAGCACATACTCACAACATTATGCAATTTTCTTTAAATTTATTGAATTCCACATCCAGTTATATGATTTATTCATTTTCAGTGCTGATTATGCCACCTGTTTGTTTTCAGTGGCTGCTATTACTCACTGACCACTAATATGATCTAACGGTGAACCACATTTAAGGATTTAGCTTCAAGGGTTTTAGAAGCTCTAAATACCTTTACTCATAAAAACATGTGACACACGTTTGCCACAAAAACATTTTTTTGTTCTCTCAACCTTCAACCTGTCACAGAGAGATGGCTACGGGTACTTACACCAAGCTTTGTTCTGCTCTTTCTTCCTGTTAAAAGGTAGTCTATTCTCTCCACTGTCACCACAGGCTAGCTCAGGATGAGAGATTGCTGCAAAGTAGGGATTCACTTTTTACCATTTGGGATCAAAGGTCGTACTAGACACTGTTGTCCATCCTTTTCAAAGATGGGATCAAAAAAACAAAACAATTCCAGTGATAATGTATTTTTAACCGTCACATTTTTAAAATAACATGTTCATTTGTATTTCTTTCTTTATTCATTTTAAATAATATTCAACCCAAACAAGCTGAACAGGGAACTAAACGATTGCACTTAAAACGTGAACAGTTCACCATATGGCATGAACACACAGTCTCACAAGTTCCTCCTGATCCTCATGGAACTGAAATTCTCACCCACTTGGGCGTAATTAAATAGTGGGATTGCTGAAGAGGTTATTGTCAAGAGGTTTTAGATTTTCGCCTAAGACAGATGACTTCTCATGGGGGTTTAGAAGTTTTACTGGAGACTGATGATGGGGAGTGGTTTGTGATGTCTCCTCTTCCTCTTTTCTCATGTCCACAATCATCTCCTTTGTTTTGCTTGTGTTGAGGGAGAGATTATTGTCTACACACCATGCTACAAAACTTCTTTTTCACCCCCTGCAATGTGGTTGATCACGGCGGTGTCATCTGCAAACTTCAGGATAATATTGTCCTTATGGGAAGCAAAACAGTCATAAGTGGACGAGGTGTAGAGAATAGAACTCAGAACACATCCTTGAGGGATACCAGTGTTAGTAATAATGCTGGCTGAAGTCCTGTTACCAATCCTGACAGATTAGGCACGTTTCCACTATCTGAACTTCAGGGTAATTTAACCAGATCTTTTTCTGATGGGGTAATCTGTCGGCCCGCTCCTCTCTGCCGCCGTGTCTCCATACACAATCGGCCCTTTAAGGAATTAGTTAAAGACACCTGCATATCACACCAGAGAGCAGTGTCACTGATCGGCGCAAAAAGACACCCAGAGCAGTTGAAGTAACAAGAGGTCGACATGGAAGAAGCAGGGCTTGTTGCTGCATTTCTGTTTGCTGTTATTAACTGCTTCGCCAGCAACTCTTCTTATTTTTACAAAGCAGTGCTCTCTATACCTGGCCTGTTGAAACTGTATGAGGGAAGGAATGTTGGAGGGGTCTGCAAAGTCTGTGTGCATTTAGGCCTCTTCTCTATGTTTAGTCTCAAAACATCAAACCCCATAAAAAAGAAAAAAAAAAAGAACTGAGATCATACAGTAGACTACCTCTAGTGCAGATAATGTTAGCAATAGTCCTGTTGTCACTCATGTATTCCAAACCTTGCCACATCTGGCCTGGATCGGAAGTAGTGTAGAACAATGGTATCAAATTATATCGGGATGTATGTGCACCACATGCATTAATGATGTTACATTTTTGTTATTTAAAAGTGCATTACTGCCACCAACTGGACTGGAGTGTGGGTGGGAAACAAAAATTCATTTCCTAAATAATTTGATTAAAAAAATAATTATAAAGCAGAGGCGATATTTCAAGGTAACATGTCCTGGGTGACAAAACCAGTTGCTGACAGGCAATGCTAATCTGCTTCATTTGCTTTTGCTACTCCTTATTAACTCTCTGTCTGCTATATGGTTAAAAAGCCAGGCAGAGACACGTTGGTGTCTGGGATATTGTCCTGGCCCATTATGATCAATAGAAAAGATGGTTTAAACTTTCTCTTCCTTTCGCTCTTCAGTCCTGCTTTAAATCCATGGCGCCTCCTTTTAAACCCTTCTGGAATTTTGGGTCATAGTTCAGATTATATTGAAGACTTTGAGATGCTAATCAACTGCTCCAGGTTGTAACAACTGTACCTTGTTACCAAGGTTACGAATCATTACTGTCCAAAAAGTAAAAAACTGAAAATAAATCCTGCAGCTAAACCCAGGGGGAATACTTGACCAGACGTGTAAAAATAAATATATGAACAAAAGTTAATATAAATATTTTTGTACAACAAGCCATTCTGTAACATGTTTTTTTTACTCCTTTTATTCTGATTAATTTATGCAACGATAAATCTTCAGATGGGTTAATTTAGAGCCAAGATGGAATGTCTGAGTAACATACTGTTAGACAAAAATCTATCGTGGGTAATGCTGCATATTCAGGTATTATATTTTCAATAACAACACAACGTTTTTTCTGTGCCCCTAACATGACTGCTTTTATTTTAGTTTATTTTCTAAAATTTATTGAAAGATTTAACAGCAATACAGAAAAATTGCACTGTGTAAAAAGTTCACATACAAAATATGGCTGTTAGTACACAACAAAATCTTGTTGCTTAGACTAAAAACATAACAGACATAAAAAAGAAGTAAACATATACAATAAAAAGATACAGACACACACAAAAAGATAAGATAAAGGGGTCTGTTTATGAGATAAAATACTTTTTCAAAGTTTTTGATTAAATAAATTAAGATTTTCAATAGAGGCAAAATATAGTTTTAAATCATGTTCTTTAAATGTGTGAAATGAAGGGGATTTTTCACACCATTTCATCTTATGAATGTGATATTTACCAAGGATTATGATTAAGCTGATTAGCCTATATATAATTCTTCTGAGGAAAAGGCTGAATTATTAAAGATAAGTAATATTTGAAATTTTGACAATATTATATATTTTTACCAATTTTTCCTGAAATAAAATTTTGTAAATCGGACCAGAATATTCCACAAACACATGTTCAATACTTTCACCATCACATTGACAAAAGGAGCTTTTGTTGCATATATTAGTATTAAACGGGCAAATATAGTTATGAACTGGATAGTATCTATGTACAATTTTAAATAATATGTCTTTAATCTTATTGTTAATAATATATTTAGATGGCAACAAAAATATTGCACTCCACTGTTTGTTACTCATGACTGCTGCTGTCTCAACACCACTTCCTCATTTGAGTCACATGACCGAGCTCTAGCGCCTCTCCCCTTCCTCTGCGAAGATTGCGCAGACCAACCGCCCAGCGCCTACGCCACTCTAAGGAAACAGCGTAAGTGGGGTTTGGGGAATAGGCTGAGTTGTAGCTCTCCAACGTAAAGGCTGCGCAAGATAATTTTTTTTTTGGTACCGAGCGGAGAGGAGATGCACACGGCACTCGAGTGAGGTAAAGCGTTTGTTTTCATTCACTCCCCCAACATGGACTCTGGTAGCTGGTATCACGGAGCTCCGTTAGAGACATTTAGGAAGAAACGGAGGGCATTTTATGGCTCCCTGGTCCCCGCGGACACCGGGCTTTCTCCCCCCCACATCCCGGCGGTCCTCTGCTAGCTAGCGTTAGCTGGCTGAGCTGTTGTTTATGAAGGCGAGCCATGAGGTTTGCTGCTCTAACTGGTTCAGAGGTGGCTGTGGCTGGGTATGGAAGAGGCGGTCCGGTGTCACACTCTTACCTGCGTTCATCTTACTCTCCGCCGGCTGTAATATTACGGTTTATCTGCTGGGATCCGTGGGAGTTTTATTTTTTTTTAGTTTGAAGCGGAAGAGATTTGCTCAGGTATGCGCACCACGTGTCGCTCCTCCGTCGGTCGTATTGATCAATGATTGGTTGAGTTAATTCTCACGGTTTATTGAAGAGTTGGCCGAAGTAGTTTTACGTCGACTTTATTGGGATTTGTCTCTTCCGTTTGTACTGGGACAATCCTCCTAACTGGTTTTTGTTCGTTGTGCCGATGGAGGCCCCCCTCCGCCTGCCCCTTGCTGATCATGACAAGAGGTTCAGTCATGAACACCCCCCAAAAAAACAAAACATGAAAACTGTCATTAATATGAAACACCATAAGTGTGTCCATCATAACTGAGATTATACAATAAGATAAAAAAAAGTAGGCTAAAGTAAATGCATAACAAAACCACCCCCATTAAACTCGTCCTGTGTAGACAGATGATGTAGAGTAAACTTTATGTTCACATGCATGTAAATAGTTTGCTTGTTATCCAGTTTGTGAGAAATAGTTCTTTTGTGCCTAAAGTATTATGCTTTTTCATCTGTATCGTTATCATACACCCCACAGCTTACATGATGGTTCATATCTATCCATCCATCGATAACTTGAATAAATGCAAAAATTAGTTTTCAAATGATGTTTTCATTTGTTAAGAGGAGAAAGCCATCCAAACTAGGGATGTAAGTTGGTAAAAATCCGGCGATACGATATGTTGCGATACGTCATTCCAAACCCTCCAACCTGTTTCATACTTTAACACATCCAGTTTTGTTACTGGATCCAGTTGATCCACTGGAACGAAATAGGTGTAAGCAGCCACAAACTACCAGTCATACTTTTAATTTTACTACAAAAATGACTGGTATCATTAATGGTTCCATTCAAATCCTAAAAAAACCAGACATTTTGCTTTTGAATATCCATACAATATTGGGAAATAAAATATTGTGATATATCAGTGTATCGATATTTGTGTACATCACTAATCTAAACCTTTTTGGCCCATATGTGAAAAAGTAATTGGCCTCTTTTGGTAAATCATGACTTAACTACGATTTCAGTTAAGGTCAAAGTTCACGACACAACAATAAGTAAGAGACTGGCCTGAAGTGGCCGCCATATTGGAGTTCCAATGTCAAAACCACTTGCTGAACGCATAGGACATGTGCTGGAAAACATTCCACAACATTCTTGAATCCGTGTGAGTTGCTGTGGAATGACCCAAATGTGGTTGAATTAAAACAATTCTGCCAAGAGGAGCAAGCTAATGTTTCTCTTTTACTACCATTTATTGCATCCAGTTGCTGCCAAAATGTGGCACTCCCAGATTTCACTTAGGGTCAGGTTGGTTTGGAAAGTTTTTATGGTCACCCTTAATCCGTGAAATAAATTAAGGATGTTTTTTATTTGCTCAAGTTAACCTTATCTGATATCAAAGCTAGTTTGATCTGGATCATCTAAGAGAGGAAAAAAATACAAAACAGAAGAAATGTTTACAACTTTCTAACACGTCATGAATACATAAAGGTACAGCTGCCACTTACGGATGGATGTTCCATATAAATAAAGAAAAAGAAACGTTTTGTATAAATCTAGGTACTGATTATTCAGTATTTTTGGTTGTAAGTTTAGAAAAATCCGATACTTTCTAGGGAGATCATGGGTTTTGATGCAGTAATGCTGATTTAAAATGGTAATCTTTTGATTTTCTGTTAAGCTACCTGCCTCTATCAAATAGCCAATCAGAGAGATGCCTGTCGCTGACTGTTCATCTTATCACCAAAGAAGTTTTGCCAAATTTTATTTGTCAGAAGACTTCTTTTTTTTTTATCCAGTATAAAAACGAGCCTAAAACTAATTAAAAACCTGTGCAGTTTAAGACTTATGGGGGGAAATGCTTGATTATAAGGAGAAGAAATCCGATCAGAGCTGATTTTAGAGGTGTGAAAAGGCGGGACAAATTGCAAAAAATAACCAATGAGATTTACTCGTTTGTTGATGGGTTAAGGGAGTCCCTTTTCAACCCCGGTCCTCAAGGCACACTGCCCTGTAGGGGTGCACGATTTTGACAAAAAACCTAATTGCGGTTTTTCTGACAAATATTGCGGTTGCGATGTGATTTTCGATTTTTACTTTCGATACTTTTAAGTGCATAAAACTAAAATTATGAAGGAAATATATTGTTACTTTTACAACACAGTCTTGTACAACTTGACACACATGTGAACAATATACAATAACCTAAAAAATATTTATGTGGCCAGGGCCCTCTTCTGGCTTTTGTCTGCTGTTGAACCTGAAAAATCTCTAATATCAACTACATAGTGATTGAGGTAATGAGATTGTTCAATGCTTCGTGATTTTTAAATACCTGAACCTAAATACCAAAGAATAATAAGACATAATGGAAATTAACTTAAACGGCTAGATTAATTTTTTTTTCTATAAATTGACATTTGAAAAATAGAAAATGAACTCTTATTAGATTTACATTTACAGTTAGAAAACAAAATCTTCTGCAGTCCACTGCCATTTCCTAAACATGAAACTGTTATATTGCACACATTTTAAAATAAATGACAACAATTAAAAACAAGACCTTATCCAGCCTTCTGCAAGATAAGACGTAGTAACCTGACAATAGGGTTGCCAACTCCCAGCAAAAAGAATAAGGAACCACCCCCCACCCTCCGCCTCATGATGCTTAATCGACCTAATCGACTTTAATTGAATGCACGTGTAAAACAAATGCACATAAACAAATTATTTTTCAATAATAATTTAATAGATTCAACATCTTTCTTTGACAGAACTGCAGACTGCACAGATGGTACCTTCCCAAAGGAAAAAGTACTATAGCTTAGTAGGATACTGTATTAGACTTAATATTTTCTGTACACGATAAAGGATTTATGACCACTATATCCAATTGGTTGTAAGATTCAGATAATTATTTATTAAAAGCTAGACATTTTAAATGAGAATAAGAAAGAAAAGTATGTATTTGTGCCCCCCTTTTCCTGTTAATGCCCTACCTGGCCCCCGGGCAAAACTTTTCTAGAGCCGCCCCTGCACCAGCTGTCAGCTACATAAAAGGATCCTGGTGTTATTTGTCTCTCAGAAACAGTTTATAACTTCCCTTCAACTCATTCATGTCACCTAAAAGGTCAACCTGTTTCTCCATCAGCTGTTCAGCTCTGATGATCCAGTAAGAACATCTCCTGGTTTCATCTTCACGTTTCCATCTCACCACATATCCAAACCGATATCATGACCAGCAGCTTTTACGGCTGTGGCTTCAGCAAACATCAGAAAGTAATGTTAAATCAATTCTAACAACAGTTTATCAAGCTTAAACGTGCTGCTGTTGTTTAGCGCGACACCCGCTGGTGTCCTCTATCTGCTAAAAGACGAGGCAGCTGCACAGCGTAAAGACACAGAATAACTCCAGATTTGTGTCTTTTTTTCATTCTAGCTAAAATACGGAACAAATCGCGTTCCTTCTCACCGTAATACGGAACGCGTAATATTTTCGTACGGGACGATTCCGTTTTTTACGGGACGGTTGGCAACCTGAGCGCGGCAGCAGAGAGAGACTGACGGCAGAGATCTGCAGCCAGGTTCCTCTCCCGCTAAATGCTGAGAACAGTGAGAAATACATTCTGCTTTCACATTGAACAAGTCGTCAAAAGTCTCCAGCAACACATGGAAAAGCCGCTAGATTTGTCACTAGTCACACAAAAAAAACGTTGCCAGGGGGGTCGGAAAAGTCGCTAAATATAGTGACAAAGTCGTCAAGTTGGTAACACTGCTCTGCATACAAGCTTGTTTCCCATCACAGTTTCTGATTGGCCAGCAAGCCAGACTCAACCATTTTGATTGGTCAATAGGTTTATCACTCAAATGTCAGGGGCGGGGAAAAAACCTCAGCCTCCTGAGGTTAAGTTATCGCAGGAGTTAAAACCCCAATATCGATGCGGTAAAGGTTAATCGTGCAGCCCTACTGGCCTGTATGTTTTAGATGTTTCCCTGCTTCAGATGATTGCAGTTCAGCAAAAGCCTGTTAATCCGTTCAGAAAACAAACAAACAAAAAACTTTATTTATTTATTGTAAATGAAGTATCCATCCAATCAGCAATCAATTGAAATCAGGTGTGCTGAAGCGGGGAGACATCTAAAACACGCAGCGCAGTGTGCCTTGAGGAGCAGGCTTGGAAAAACACTTGGTTTACAGAGCTGTGGAAATGGCATCGGAAATATTGAGCAACAAGATGGTATTTTCAAGAAAAATGGTTAATATTTATTGTATGGATTTGTTGTTGAGGTCCAACAGGCCTGATGTTAATGTTATACTTGTACACTTTGATGAATATCTTTAGAAATTTAGTGCTCTAAAGGGTAGTTGATGCTTTTCCGAAGTTTCGGGTTCATTTAATGGAGAATGTTGGGTGGATTTATTGTGTAATGCTTATTGTTAGGTGAAGATGATCTGGTTTGCTTTTACCTGGAAAAGTTGTACAAAAGAATCTTCAACCTAAAACAGAGCTGCAGGTATATAATCAGGAGGAGGAGGAGGAACAACAACTCCCTCATCACCTCCAGCCTCTCCCTCACCAACACACCTAACCTGATCCAGAAACCATCCTTCCCTCCTCACCCGCCGGTTCTGGCAGAAACCACAGCGATTATCGAACGAGACGCGATGTTGCGGCGTGAGATCTGGCTTTCCTCTGGAAGCGATCTGCAGCCGCCGGATCGACATGACCAGCAGCGGTTTCGCGGTGGCGCGCCTGTCAGTCGGAACCGTTTAGACTCTTGTCTGCGTGAAGACGTCTCTGCTTCGAGTTAGCAGTTTCAAAGGAGTGAGCGCAGCTGGAAAATCAGCCAGTGTGTAGAGCAACAGCTGCACACACACGCATGAACAGCTGCTGGGAGTACAGCTATATATATGTACCGGTATATGTAATACAGAGGTGTGTGGAGATAAAGAAAAAAGATTGAATTATAAAACTACAGTGAGGAACATAAGTGTTTGAACACCCTGCGATTTTAGGCAAGTTCTCCCGCTTAGAAATTATGGAGGGGTCTGAGATTTACATTGTGGGTGTTTTTCCACTGTGAGAGACAGCATTTAAAAGAAAAGAAGTCAGGAAATCACTTTGTCTGATTTTTAAAGAATTTATTTGTATTTTATTGCTGCAAATAATTATTTTTTTTTGCACGCCTGAGAAAATCAGTGTTAATGTTTGGTACAGAAGCCTTTATTTGCAATCACAGAGGCCAAACGTCTACTGTAGTTCTTGACCAGGTTTGCACACACTGTAACAGGGATTTTGGCCCACTCCTCCACACAGATCTTCTCTAGATCTGTCGGGTTTCGGGGCTGTCGCTAGGTAACATGGAGTTTCAGTTCCCTCCAATGATTTTCTATTGGATTTAGGTGTAGAGACTGGCTAGGCCACTCCAGAACCTCGATATGGCTCCTTTACAGACAGATGCTACTAATTTAGACTAATAAGTGGAGTAGGTGTTCAAATAATTATGTGCAGCAATAAAATACAAATAAAGTCTTTAAAGGAGTCATAACCTAGTATTACCTTGGATTCCCACACTCTATCATAGTCTTTCAGGCCCTTCTAAAAAAGAAAAGTTGAAAAGAAAATATACACAGAGCTCCCCTGACCCTTATTTCTGAAGGCAATATCGTCTCGCGAGATCTGATGCAATATTTTGGCTGTCGTGGACGGGCATTGTAATAATGCAAATGAGGGGCGCGTTGATTGGTGGCATTCTAGGTCATTTGTTATTAGCAAAGTAGCAGCCATTACCCGTGTTGTCCTCGAAGCTACTACTCCCGCTAGCATACAATAGCCACATTAGCAGTTAGCTGCTGTTTGTTACACACAGCAGAGCAATAAAAACACAGCCTCACCGTTTCAATTGCAGGCAAGTCTCTGATTGTTGGAATTGCCCCTTTTTCAAAACGGAGCTCGAGTTCGTACTTCGAATCGGAATTCAGTAATGGCGGCGCTCGACTGAATATGAGGGGGAGAGGAGCAGGGCGGGCTTCCTGCAGCATAGGTCTGCGATGTCCATATATGGTATATCCTGCGCCGACTTGACATCAAGTCGGCCAGACATTTCACATCCTGTATTTGAGTGCGCGTGCACGTGGGCTGGTTAACGAACCCAAGGGTAAACAAATGCTTCAAACAAACGCTATCGGCTTCCCGGCCAGTGTATACTGACAGCTCTGTTCTTAGTTCAGAAATGTTGACAAGCTTTGAATAATAGATCCGTGTTGTTTCAGAAGGAGTGAATTCATATAAAAAACCCCAAAAAACCCCCCATCTTGTATAAATGAGATCCTGGCAGAATGGTGATGCTGTGGGCAGGAAGGATCTCCAGTGGCAGCCAGTCCCACAACAAATCTATCGAACCCTCTGACTGAGGACTGTTGCTGCGTGACAGGTCTAACAGCAGATACAACATTTCCAAGGCGGATAACGATGGGAATCCCTCTGCAGGTCCTTATTTTTGATCTTTTCCTGAGTTTATTTGAACCGTCCTGATTCCAGGACCCAATTATCATGCAACATGGAACTGTTAAGGTTTTTAAAACGAGAACTGGGTGCACAGGTTCTAGTTAATGATCCATACAGGGTCAAAATTATACATACTGGCTGAAGTTTATATTTAGATGCAGCTGAATCTGTAGAGTGGTGCTGAAGGGCCACAAATGGGCCCCTGAATGATTTTCTACGACCCAACGTTGATGCGGTTAACCATTTTAAGTTTTTAAAAAGGAAAATGTAAGCTCCACAAAAAATATTTTTTTCTTAACTAGTTTTATTGCTTTCAATATATTTTATAGTGAAAAAAACGAAAAAGATTCAGTGGCTTTGGGCGGACCCACTTATTTAACTTAGCAAATGTTTTCCGAGAAAGAGTGACACATATTCTGATCTTGTTGTTAAAAAATATACTACATCTTTTCTAAACCATGAAAATATCACACAAATCAACCCCCTAATCCCCTTTTTGTAGGGAAGTGTATGAAATGAGTTTTTAATGGGGGCATAAGCATGCGAGATTCTTTTTATATTTCAGTTTTGCTATGAATTGTAGATTCCTTAACTTGAAAAAGTAACTATTTTATTCAGTTTCATTTAAATATTGTTTGAATTTTATTGTGGAGCAGATACTGTAAGAAATGTCACATTTAAAAATATATTTTCATTTAAAAAAAGAAAAGTACTTTCAGCTTGATGATTTTGAGCCACTTGGCTTAAAGTTTGGAAACCATTTTTTCAGAAGGTCTTCTCACCTCCAGCCAGTGATTACTATCAAGTACAGCAGGTGTTTTGATTTATTGATACTCTGGACAATGGGAAAGCCCAAGGATGTCAGTAAAGATTGGAAATTGGTGTGGATGCTTGCGAAGAACCCAAGAACCACCAGGACCCGGGGCTTCATCGAACTTGAAACTGGTTGATCACCCGTGTTGCTGTCCACAGTGATGCCAGGTTAACATCACCGACCAAAGAAAGACGCTCCTGCTCTTAAAAATGGACTCAAATCTGCAGCTGCCCACATGGACAAGCCAGATGGCTTCTGGAGGACATTTTGATTGTCAGTTTGGTCTCAAAAACCTGGATGAAAAAAAAATGCATCTACGTTCTCAAACTTCACTCCAGATTAGGGGGCCGGTTTCTTTCTTTCTTTTTTTTTCTGTGTGGATTGGAGAAAATCCTCATGAAAGTTTTTCTTTCACCTGGATTCATTTTGTGTGTCTCTCTCTCTCTCTCTCTCTCTAGTCCTACGGACCAATCAAAGCTTTTTTATGCTCCGTGTCACATTCACCCAGGACTGCAGATGTTATTACCGCGCTTGGCAGGAATCTCCAAGGCTGTAAACTTTACAAAGGCACCCTGCTCTCCGTTAAGGAACTACACACGCACAGTAAAAACACAGCCAGAGCACAGAAAAATATGCTCCATATCTGTGTTAAAATGAGAGAAATATGACCATTCCTAAACAAACTGCATTTTAACATTATTGTTTAGCTACTCAATAAAATTTACTTTCTTATTTATATCCCGAGTTCCGACGTTCGAGGTAAACGGAGAGCACCATAAACGTCCACAGATCTGATGGCCGATTTCTTTTGTGAAGAAAACAGTAATGCCGATGCAACTTCACCCACTTCCTAGGTGCACCGAGAAGTAGACAATCATGGGATGAATGGAAACTCCGGCAACATTTGGAAATGAATAGACCCACTTGATTAAGACCGACGCGTTTCGGCGTAAAGCCTTCATCAGGGTCATTAAAAGAATTACATGCGCAATATATCAGCAATGAAATGACGCTACTCCGGAAGACTCCAACATCCATTAAACAAAGGAAAACAGCAAACATTCAAACCACTATCTCAAATGACAAGCCAGCAAGACACACCCACACCATCCATAAACAACAACTCCCTGTTGATTGAACCCAAGGGGCCTGATTACGTGGGACAAAATCAATGATTTATGGGGGGGAAATAAAAAAGAGAGATCTAAATCTTAACCAGTACGCTGGGGTGACTGGCGGCGCAGGGACCCAGCATCTGGGTTGAGTTCGTCTGTCGCACACACACACACACTTCTGTTTGCTATAGCTCTACATTTGGCTCACTGTAAGTTGATTTAAAAATAGATGTGTGTGTGTGTGCATAACGGTTTTACAGATGGCTTTGGAGGCGCTTTTTGTTTATTGACCACAGCAGCATGCTATAAAAAACAAAACAAATCAGATCAAAGATTTGAGATTTTATCAGAAGTAAGCCAGGACTGATATGAAATTATAACCTTCAGTAACAATATTTAAATTTTTTTTTTTTTTTTTATGCATTTAAACAAACATTTAAACAGAACGGCAACAAATATTCCTTCTGCTTCATGAACATTATACCTTACATTTTATTATGTTATTCTATTTATAGCGCAAATTTATTGTTTCGCGATTTTTATACATGCGCTTAATCAAAACGAGAATTACAGGCTGATATTGGCTGGTTAGTCGGGGAGACTGTTTACCAGTTGTAGTGTTGAAATAGTGAGGGATAGGTGGCAATCTTTTAGTTTTCACACCCTGACAGTCTCTGTGTTTGTATGTTTCTTCTTTCAACAACCAGGTTTTTCTGCCCTGAGAACAAGAGAAAAGTTTAGCCGCCATCTTTCAGCCAGGTGGCTGGCATTGGGTAGTAACAGGTGGGAGAGGGGCACTGCTGTGTTGATGTTGGGTCCTCCAGCTTTCTCTCTGTAGTCTCATTTAAAACCTCAGTTAGGGGTGTAACCCTACACTAAAATCACACTTTGGTACGTGTTTGGGGTTTTGAAGTCACGGTTCGGTATGTTTTTGGCACACTTTAATTAAGAGAAATAAATACAAATATGCATATGACTTTCTAATAAAAAAATAAAAACTTTGATCAGCATTAAACAAGGCAAGGCAATTTAATTTGTATAGCACACTTTCAACAACAAGGTAATTCAAGGTGCTTTACATGATTAATTGTAAAATAAAAATAGCAGTAATACACAGACAAAGCATATAAAGTAAAAACAGCAATAAAGCAAGAAGCACACACAAAACATGAAAGCGTTACTCAAAGGCAGCTGTAAACAGATACGTTTTTAGTTGTGATTTAATGTTTTGGTGTTCTGGATCAGCTGCAGCTGTCTGACTTATTAGGCAGACTGGTGATTTTTTTTTTTTTTAATAGTACAAGCAGACATAGCCAGAGTAGAAAATAATATAAAAACTTTGCCCATATTTGAGATTTAAACATGCTTAAATCACTTTGGAGTTGATTTGATATTTCAGCAGCCTAGTCTCCCAGCTGTACTTGAATGCAGCATGGGCAGCTGGTTTTTCTCTAGTATCAGTGATGTTTACTTTCAGCTTGACATTGTTTGATCAGTTCAGTGTTCAGTGCAGAGCGTGTTATGGACCTTCTTGCTGTTGAAAGATGCGTTCTCTGATAAAGTTCTGGTTCGGTCCATCTTTGTTTTTCTACTGTAGCTTCATGAGAAACCAATAATGTTCCCAAGTAGCAGAGTTTAGTAATAGCTGGGAGTCCTTTCTGATTTGTTTTTGCTGTCACTTTTTTAAGTTGCGCTGTGCTCTGAGTTCTGCACATAAACGTTCTGCAGGTGTTCAGGTAGAAACCCGCTGATTCGTTCAGTACTTGTGCGTATCGAACCGACGGGGCCGTACTGAAAAATCCAAACCCATGTACTGTTACACCCCTAACCTCAGTCCACCATGGTATTAGTAACTAAACAATGGCTGATCTGAACTAGAGGTGGTAATAAAACAGATTTGGATCCCTGTTTGACTTCTTTTTGACCAAAACTCTCTCTTTCCTGATAATAAAAGGAAAGAGAGAAAAATGATTGAAAAAAAGAGTCGAACACCCCCCAAGCCTCCCAATCACCAATTATGATTGCACATTTTCATTATCAACAGTGCAATTAATGAATGTCCTCAAATTCTCATGATGATGTAAAAGGAAGAAATCTTTGATAGATTTAAGATACAGTTTTCTTCAGATCTAGTTAAAACCTGTAGTTTAATGAGGAAAAGCTGGTTTTGACGGCAGCAGCTGGTTTCTAATGAGCTCACTGTTAACAGAGCTGTTTGCTGTATTTGTTTGTCCTGCTGCTAATGGTCCCAATCTGCTCTCCATGTAACACCATCCCACCCTAATGTTGCTTATGAGACAGTCATTTATGCAGCTGCACAGTGAGGCAGCGCCGTATTTATATCTGTAAGGCTTTGTGGGGATAATGCTCCAAACGGTCGGGTCAAAGCCACCGTATCGGCTTTAGATGTGATGGATGTAATGTCCAACGGCTGCGGCTGTCTGCCATAGGTGAGTCAACACGTTTTATTTTGATGATCTAAAATTGTGGCCTCTGCAGCAGCCGTGTGGCGATTGCGACGTGGCACCAGTGGTTTATTTAAGAAAAGGCTTTTATTCTTTAACCGATGCATGGACATTACACAGACACATTCATTTAAAGTATGAAGTGACTGTTTTTTCTGGTTTTGATTGGGGAGAATTAAAGTGCAACAGAGTATGTGCAAGCACTTTTTGTCAATAGGTGACGACATTGGAGCTGAGTAAAATCACATGTGGAGTTCCCCAAGGTTCCATTTTGGGTCACCTTCCAATTTCGTATCTACATCCTCCCACTAGATCAGATCGTAATGAATCACAAGTTACCATAATTAGCCTGCATATCTACATTACAATGTCACCGGGTGACTATTAAAGGGTTGACTAGATTCTTAAAGAAAATCAATACGTGGATGTACCAGCTAAATAGAAAAACCGAAGTAATTATTTTTGGATCTAAAGAGGAACGATCAAGAGTTGGCACACGGCTTCAGTTAATACAGCTGCAAAGTACTGATCAGGCCCGAAATCTGGGTGTAGTGATGGACTCAGACCTGAATCTCCAGTCCAAAGGTGTCAAGTAACGAAGTACTTCGTTACATTACTTAAGTAGAAATTTTGGGTATTTATACTTCACTGGAGTATTTATAGATTGGCCTACTTTTTACTTCTACTCCTTACATTTTCACGCAATCATCTGTACTTTCTACTTCTTACGTTTTAAAAATAGCCTCGTTACTCATGTTACTACTGCTTGAGTTGTCATAGAGTAACAGAAAAAAGACTAAATACCTATCCAGATAAATTGTGCCAACCAGATAGAATTTGACTGCGGTTTGACGATAGCTTTTTGACACTTCGTTTGTATGCGATCCATCGCATACTTCGCACAAGGGTCACCTTAACCGGATATTTTTCGGATTTGTCCGGTTTTATTTAGAACGGTGCCGAAAAAATCTGACGGTGGTCCGTCGTTTTGACAGATTACAACTCGCATTCCTGGCCTCTTTATGCAGACATGGTGACATTTGTAACTTTATACACAGAGTACATAACTAAATTAATAATAAAAATATTCAGACTCTAGAACAGTGGTTCCCAACTTGAGGTCTGCAAGCCCCCAAGGGGATCACTATGGGGTCGGTGCCATTTTGTCTGTGCGGAGGTTGTAAGACTTTTGATCATACTGTTTTAAATAGTTATACATTACATTTTTAATATATTTTATATTATTATAATATATAAAATATAATTACTACATATTTTACACACCTGGTGTATACGCACAGAAGGAAAGAAAACTATTGATCTATCTCGGGTCATCTTTCCTTTGTAATGAAGTGAACTAATTAAAAATAAAACCAAAATATGACAAAAATTGAAACTGTGTGAGGAAGAAACATCTGATTTCTTAAAAATTGCTAAATTTGTTTTTAGTGTTGCTGAACTCTGACTGCGTATGAGACAAACCACTTCCGGCTGGAGGATTGAACTTTTGGAAACAGTAAGAAAATCTATAGGGAGAAAAAATTCAGTAATGCACCTCTTGGCTTTCCACAGTTCAAAGTGATGTCAGCCCACCCTAGGCCTACCATCATGTTTGAGAGTTTTTGTTTGAACTGCGAGAAGGAATGATTGGATTTAAAGCAAGTTTAAAAACATATTTTTAATTATTTGTCATTTCTTTTTAAGAATAGGAAGAGAGAAAGAAAAACAATTAATAGTGGAAATCGAATTCGGCATGACATTTTTTCTTTTACTATTTTTAATCTATATTGCCCAGCCCTAACCTCCTTTAAGTTTTCTGAAACAGTCATATAACATTGGATGGCATGCTCGTCTTTTATAAATAAATCTCTATCTTCAAATAGTACCAGGGAATGTTAAATATTGACAAAGATTGTGATTTGTTTTGTATCCTGATATAAACTCAGCAAAAAAAGAAACGTCCCTTTTTCAGGACTGTGTATTTCAACAATAATGTTGTAAAAATCCAAATAACTTTACAGATCTTCATTGTAAAGGGTTTAAACAATGTTTTCCATGCATTTTCAATTAATCACAATCAATGAATTAACATGCTCCTGTGGAATGGTCGTTAAGACCTCAACAGCTTACAGAAAGTAGGCATTCAAGGTCACAGTTCAAAAAACGCAGGACACTAAAGAGACTTGTCTACCGACTGTGAAAAACACCCAAAGAAAGATGCCCAGGGTCCCTGCTCATATGCGTGAACGTGCATTAGGCATGCTGCGGGGAGGCATGAGGACTGCTGATGTGGCTAGGGCAATAAATTGCCATGTCCGCACTGTGAGACGCCTAAGACAGCGCTACAGGGAGACAGGAAGGACAGCTGATCGTCCTCGCAGTGGAAGATCACGTGTAACAACACCTGCACAGGATCGGTACATCCGAATATCACACCTGTGTGACAGGTACAGGATGGCCACAACAACTGCCCGAGTCACACCAGGAACACACAATCCCTCCATCAGTGCTCAGACTGTCCGCAATAGGCTGAGAGAGGCTGGACTGAGGGCTTGTAGGCCTGTTATAAGGCAGGTCCTTACCAGACATCACCAGCAACAACGCCGCCTATGGGCACAAACCCACCTTCGCTGGACCAGACAGGAGTGGCAAAAAGTGCTCTTCACTGATGAGTCACGGTTTTGTCTCACCAGGGGTGATGGACGGATTCGTGTTTATCGTTGAAGGAATGAGCGTTACACCGAGCCCTGTACCCTGGAGCGGGATCGATTTGGAAGTGGGGGGTCCGTCATGGTCTGAGGCGGTATATCACATCACCATCGGACTGAGCTTGTTGTCATTGCAGGCAATCTCAATGCCTTGCGGTACAGGGAAGACATCCTCCTCCCTCATGTGGTACCCTTTATGCGTGCTCATCCGGACATGATCCTCCAGCAGGACAATGCCACCAGCCATACTGCTCGTTCTGTGCGTGAGTTTCTGCATGACAGCAATGTCAGTGTTCTGCCATGGCCAGCGAAGAGCCCGGATCTCAATCCCATTGAGCACGTCTGGGACCTGTTGGATCGCAGGGTGAGGGCTAGGGCCATTCCTCCCAGAAATGTCCAGGAACTTGCAAGTGCCTTGGTGGAAGAGTGGGGTAACATCTCACAGCAAGAACTGACAAATCTGGTCCAGTCCATGAGGAGGAGATGCACTGCAGTACTTCAAGCAACTGGTGGCCACACCAGATACTGACTGGTACTTTTGATTTTGAGCCTCCCTTCATTCAAGGAAACATTACACTATTTCTGTAAGTCACATATCTGTGAAACATTTTTAGTTTATGTCTCTTGGCTCTTTTAGTGTTCATACAAATATTTACACACATTAAGTTTACTGAAAGTAAAAACAGTTGAAAGTCAGAGGACATTTCTTTTTTTGCGGAGTTTATATCTATCGGCTGATACTCATGTTTTCATCATGGAAAGCTCTTTCAATGATCTTGCTGAAATTTGTTGTACAAATAAACTGGACTTGCGTTGTCTTTAGACCATGTACACACGTAGCCCGAGTAAAAAAATAAAAATAATGAATACCCTCACTACCTCGTAAAAAAAAAAAATCTCCTTCGTATTAAGGACATTCAAAGACATGCCAAACCTACAGGGGGCAGTAGTTCCCTCAAATCCTATCCACTCAGAGTAACTTTCTATGTTCTAACTTGTACATAAGCAGTGATTGAGCTTGTTAAAACAACCAAACAAAAGGCACTTGTATTTTTGTCGAGGAACTGAAAACTCTGGATATTTCTGTCCACACGCAAATGATTAAAACGGAGAAAACACAAATCTTCACTTTGAGTTTTTAAAAAGATTTCTTTTCGGTACCGTAAATCTGCGTTTTCGTGTGGATGACCGGCCAAACAGTAGAAAAATATCTTTGTTTTATGACATACCCGGCTACGCGTGGACAAGGCATCAAACTCAAGGGATGGACACCTGTTTTGTTTTTTGTTTTGACTTATTAGAATCAGTATTAAGAGCAGATTTTAAAGTTGGATCTTCTAGCATGTCCAAATCTCTCTTTAGTTTACTCTATTTGACCATTTCTAATTGTTAAGCACAATATGCCATCATGGTGAGATGTGGGGGGGGGGTAAGCTGAGTAAAAAAACTGGAGAACAATTCATCCAAACCGTTACAGTGGTCTCCAGGGGAGTCTCTCCACTTGGAATGGAATAATAAAGAAGTGAGTTGGTTGAAACGTTCTTTTGCATTGTTGGGTAAAACACAGCTTGGGTAAAACACCAGAATAGGCAGTAGGTGATAGAAATGTTTGAGCCTGATGAGAGGCTGGTCTGGTGATTTCTGCTCAGGACTCTCTGCACCTCCCGCCTCCCTCTGCAGATCAGTTCAACCTGTTGCTGATGGCAGCGCTGCCCTGAAGACTCACCGTTGGCTCAGCTCAAGCTTCACTTCTACTTCTTCTTCTTCTTTTTGATCAGAGGTAAGCATCGCTCGCCATTCGCTTTGCATGTTTGCTTTGCAGGATCTGCTTAAGGTGACAGTTCTGGTTACCGTGTCCTGTGGTCTTAGGCTGTCATAAACATGTTTCCAGGCCACAGAGCATCAGCCCTGCAGCTGGGACTTTACTCAGCCATGTTATACCGCAGCTCTCTCTGTCTGAGGGATGAGGACCTTGACGTCATGGAGATATTTGACATCTCTTAGCAGGAACCCTGGACTTAATGCGGCGTTTGTTGTCATTGAGGAGTTTATCGAAGGTGTGAATGTTGACGCTGCTCAAACAAAAGCCCCCAAGGTGGTCCCCAGAAAGATTGTAAGAATTTAGATGCGTCCTGTGTTTTTTCAGCAACTTTGTTGTAGTTGTGATATTTGCGCTTACATTTCACGTGTTGTGCCTTTAGAGTCTACATGCTGACATTATTCCACTTGGACTTCTGTCTCCAGCCGCAGATGTAGATCTTTGCTACCAAGACGCTGAAGCTCACAGATCGTTGGAGGTCAACATAATGGGGCCCGGTTATGTGTGCTAACATCTGAGTATTTTAGATCTATGCTGCAGCATCGGGAATCAGGTTGCTAACTGGATGCAGGCCAGGTCACGAAATCTACACCTTGAGTATTCCCCTGCAGATAGCTAAAATTAGCTTATACTTCAGACCATCTCTAAAAATGATTGGAACTGTCTATTGTAATAGTTCAAACCAGGGGTTAAACAAATATTTTCCATATTTAGCAGATTTCTTTAAACAGTGATGTTAAACTCTTAAGGCTGTCTGTCATTTTGACAGATTAGTATTCACACCTCTGGCCATTTGGTGCAGATGTACAGACATTTTCAACTTTACGCACGAAGTACAGGTAACTAAATCGGTCAAATAAGGATTCCCATGAGAGCATCATCTCAGACCTGGACATCTTACTCAACGCATCTCGCTAACCGGGAGCTGACAGCGCGTCACTCCCAAGAGCCCGGTGTCGTGCCAACCACATGCTGCTGGATTTCCTCCCACTGAATCGATGGCTTGCCGGTCAGGAAACGGCTCGTTCAAAGAGTCTTTCCGACTCCTGATCACTTCAATTGGAGACGTGTTTCCTGATTTCAAAATTTGGCTGAAGTGGCGCTTAATTCCAGTGGCACGGATTCAACCTCCAGAACAACATCTAAACCCCCAAGGAAGTGATCTGTCCGAGGCAAAAATCCCAAACCTCATGACGATAACCTCTGCAGCGATCCCACTATTTGATTACGGTGATCATTTCAGTTCCATGCAGAGCAGAAGGAGTTCACAGCAGATGAACTATTCGTATTTTAAATGAAATCGTTTAATTTCATTTTTTATAAGTAGTTCTCTGTTCAGTTGTTTGGACTGAATATCGTTTAAAATAAAATAAATAAATACTATTTTTGGTCACGTTGGTCAAAATGACAGACAACAAAAACATCTAGCGCCACCTCTGGTTCGAGCACCAAATAGACATTAATATGCATTAATAAGCACAGTGGAAAACTTTCTCAGCACTACCAAATAAGCAAACATCCACTCTCTTCCATATTTCCAATCCTTGGGGTACAGCCAATCAGCGGCAAGGAAAATGAATGGCGCTCTTAGACTGGCTGCTTTGCAAACGCCAGCGTGTCAAGAAGCATTTTAAGTTTCCTAAGCTACGTGTTCCTTTGAATATTTTAGATATGCTCTATGCAGAAATCCATGACTAGTCCGAGATCCTCCCTACACATCCATGTGGCGGATACAGATGGCTGATCTGTAACAGCCTGTGTAAATCATGATGGGAGCTACATGAGTGTTTGTTTGAGATCCACCTCACAGCTTCACGACTCGCTGCCATTATGAGCAGACCAGGCGTCTGATCACTGCTGACTTTGTGTGATTCGCAGCAGCCAGAGGCGCTTCTCCGCATGACGTGACCCTGTGCTCGACGTAAACAACTAGCCTCCGCTAATCCAACCTTCAATCATCCGCGGCTGATCACACACAGAAACATCATCTCTGGTCAGAGAGATGTCATTTTCACACCTCCTCTAACTCCAGTCCCTTGAGCTCAGACGTCTCCTGCTTGTCGCTCTGCCTGAACTTCGTCCTTCGTCAGCAGATTGCAGTCTTTACAGATTTCCACAGACCATCTGTTAGGAGTTGGGTGCATGTGGCGGCCCACATCTGCTCTCTCTGACGCACCTTGGGCCCTTCCTAAGAAAAACCACTCATCTGACACCTTTATCTGGGGAGCGGACTGTTGTCGGTCCCTTCTACCATGCAGGCGTTGGGTTCTGTATAATATGTATTGGAACGTTTGATTCATCTGGAAACCAAAATAATTTTATTCATAGAAACATTTATAGAAACATATGTTACTGCTTTTGTTGTTGGTTTCCAGTGACGATGCATTATTCAACAAATGGGAATATTTTAATGATGTAAACATAGATTTCTTTTCCTCCTCATGTTTCAGTAAGATATGAATCTTCTGATGAGAGTTTTAGCTCCTCTCTTGTGATGGTGCATTCACGCGGAGCGATTTTAGAGCGCGAAGATGAGACGAGAAGAAAAGGGGACGACTCCAGATTTACACCAAGGAGGAGTGATGTGATATTCCTCTGGTGATATAACATTTGAGATAATCCATCTCCGCTTCCAGAGCAGTAGAACTCAGAGTCGGGCGGCGCTCGGGGTCCGCTGTTCTGCTCGTTCTAGATGATTTGCTGTTTCAACGCTCTGCAGAACTTTATGACCCGCTGAGACGGCACTTCGGCTGTATTGAACCAGAGACGGACCTGAAACACGCAGGACCCACCGGGCCTTTTAAGACCAGGAGCCGGGACACGGAACTGATGGTGGAAAATAGACTGCCAGTTTCTGGGATTTTCAAATCCCAGAAATGTTTTGTTTTTTAAAACTTATTGTTATTTTAAAAAAAGAAAACACTATGTGTAGGTTTTTGACAGTGCTCTCTGAGTTCTGTGTTGAACAGCGGGCTTTATCTCCGTGTTTGGCTTCATTCCTCAGCGCGCTCCCTGCAGACAGCAGCCTGGTGCTGAGATGGGCGGGATGTTTTTCTGACCATGTGAGAATCATATGAAGCAGCTTAGAGGTCAAAGCCAATGTTTTTCTGCCTCTGTGAACAAATCCCAGCCTTCCTTTAGACATCAGCTCCTTGGAAACAGTGCTGTAAAAAAAAAAAAACAACCTCACAGAATTAGAATGTTATTAGTGAGTTAACTTTTTCACCGCAGCTGGTAAATAATTCATGTGGTGTATCTGAAATGCTGTTAAAGAGGTTTTCTAAAATTAAAGTGTTTTGGACCTTTACCTGCTGTGATCTGTGTTACTAAACGGTATCAATGTATTTTTTTTTTTTTCGGCTGGGATTGACTGTGGTGAATGTAGAAGAATAAAACAGAATAATCCTTTATTGTCCCACAAAGTGGAAATTCAGCAACATAGCTCACTTCCAGGACGTCGCTGTTCTTTGTCGCCAAGATGTGACATGGTGGGGTGAGATCAAGCGTCTGGTCTCTGCGGTAATAAGCTGACATTCAAACTCTAAAGGAACATATTAATGTGTAAATGTTGCACCGTTCTGTGTGAGTTCATCTCCGCAGCTATCGTGATTTAGAAGTGCAGCGGCCATGTTGGATTCTCAGGTCCATGTTGGTGAAGAGAATTCAGTTCCTTTATTTTCGCACCCTGTAGTGGAGCATTAAAGGAAACTACAGTTAAGCTGAGATGAGATCAAATTGAAGAGTAAATAAAAAGGCATAAATACTAGGGTTGAAAAATGTTGATCCAATTCATCACAGGGTGGTTGTGAATTAATCACGATAAATCAACTTTCCTAAATATGACTTAAAGAGAACTATTTTCGGTGTAAATAAAGGACAAAACCGGATGCTGTTGCTCTTTTTTTTTAAAGGAAATACAGGAGAGATACATGGAACTTTTATTTTGAAGTCCACTATCACATTGACATTGGGCCCGTTTCACCTATTTATCTTTTAGCCAGTTGCTAAGGCAAGCTAACTGGTTAACATTTTCTGAACGTAAAGCTGACTGTTTCTTATTAATATTGGACAACCCTGAGCATCCTCTTCATGAGACTATCCTACAACAACAGAGTGTCTTCAGTTAGAGGCTTCTTCAGTTTCACTGCAGCACAGACTGCTACAGGAGATCCTTCCTGCCCACAGCCATCAGGATCTACAAAATTCCTTGAAGAATTAAATAGTATGAGCTACAACAACACTTATTTTTTCTTCTGGGATCAATAAAGCATTTTTGAATTGTGTTTTTCTGAATAGAGGGATTATTTGTTTATCAACACTGAACCTTTACCTTACTCCCTGGTTCCCACTGTTGTTATTTGCAGTTATCTTGCAGCTGCAGTGTTGGTTAGCTATGTTAGCTAGCCAAGGCTTACCTGATGTGAAGTTATCGCTGCAGATTGGTGCATTTTTCTTCCAATCGCTTCTGATCACTTGCAACCAAACACGTCTTTTGTTTGCCTTGAAAGGGGCGAGTCGATGGAATGCACGTTTGTTGTTTTTTAATCAAAGCGACCAACGGCACAAGACATAATTGTGTCTCTTCCTGCAGATGATACAGAGAAATACAGAGCAGAGAAAGGGAGTGACGCAGACTGATGATCCCTAAGAGACGTCACATGGAACCACAGATGCAGTTTGGGTCTGGCATCCCGTTGACGTGAAGAGCGAGCGCTGAAGGCAGTGCGGGTTGAATTGTGGGGTAAACAGGGCAGATCATTCTGTGCCTGTGTTAAAAAAAATTAATCGCGTTAATTCTATTAATTAATTGACCTGTGCTAACGCGTTAATTTTGACAGCCCTAATAGATACATAAAAACAATACATGGTAGATGGGTTTAAAAAAAGACACATGCATACATTGGCCATTGCAAAATATCCGTCCATCCATCCATTATCATCCGCTTACGCGGGGTCGGGTTGAGGGGGCAGCAGCTGAAACAGAGAAGCCCAGAATTCCCTCCAGTCACCTGGGACAGATCTGGGGGAATCTCAAGGCGTTTCCTGGCCAGCAGAGAAACATAGTCCCTCCACCGTGTCCTTGGTCTTCTTCTGGGTCTCCTTTCGGCGGGACGTGCCTGGAACACCTCGCCATGGAGGCGTCCAGGAGGTGTCCTGACCAGATGCCCGATCCCGTCGACGTGGAGGAGCAGCGGCTCTAACCCACCCGTTCTTTTCGGTCACTCCGTTCGTTGCAAAGCATTAAAGTGTCAAATAATACTGAATATTTCTGGGTTATTAAAGGTCAGTTCTCCAACTGTTTTTGGATAGGAGATATATGTAAAATCAGGAGGAGTTCTGGTTTGACTTGGAGATCTTTTACGTTCACAGTGTGTAAATGGAAGCTGGTGTCATTGGTCCCGCTGTAATGACTGGTTTAACTGGCCGCGTTGTAATGGTGACACCTCGGTAGAAACCTCAGCTTCCCTGCTCTCTGATCTCGAAGGGTTGATTTCACGTCTTGATCAGTTTCTATTTTCTATAGTTCAGTCTTTGTAGAAATCTGGTCCGGTTTCTCTTGTTCCTGTACACGGCCGGATGATGGGATTATCTGCTCGTCAGTTCTGTCGTGATTACATCTCAGCTGTTTCGTCTTAGTCAGCATAACGTGGGTTAACAGGATGCATCAGCAAGACAACAAACTGCCGCAGAGTAATATTTTAGAGCTTTGCTGCTTTGTGTAACAGCCAGTTGGCCTCAGATCGAATAAAGATTTTGTTGTTCATTAAATACCAAGCTCAACAAAGAGTCATGTCAGGAAGTGGCTGCAGGCTGCGCTGCTGCTAGGAGGGTGTGTTCTTAAAAATAGGCTCTGGTTGGGTTCAAAGGTCAGTGCCGACTGGTCTATAAACATAGGACCGTCTGCAGCGGTGAAGAAGCTCTTCTTTTTTTCTCTAGCTTTGGTCTGTGTGTTTCTACGGTTGATCAGAATTGGATTCACTCATTCCTGAATGTCCTGAGATTCAGGTAGGTCATATGTCTTTTAAATCATAACAGGGATGCTGTTTAATAACTCTTTTATTTTGTTGTTACGTTTTTTTAAAGTATTTTCTACAGATTTCTTTGTTTAGGTGTTGGATGTTAGATGATGTTTTAATTAGTTGAGTTTTAGCAGTAATGTTGGGTTATAATCTGGGTTTAAAGTACAGATGTTGAGAGGAAGTCGCGTTTCAGCTCAGACTGCTGATGTGGTTCTGTGCAGAGAAGAACTCACTGATGATCTTCATCAGCTTATCAGCTCTGATTTGATCAGGTCAATAATCTGTAACCAGGGCAGCCGTTCCTACTTTAATGGACCGTTTCTGAACCGCTGCCATTGTTAAACATGTTGATGGGAATCCATCACTGGTTTCCATCCACTGATGTTTATTCACTGGCTGAGTTTATTTATCCTTCTGTACCGAGTCACGTTTAGGAGGGGATTCTACAGCACAACCAGAAAGTATTCACACCCTTTCATGTTTTCCACATGTTTTCTTCCCAAAGCTGAAACCAATGTGAGGATGGTATTCACACTAATGGCTTATTGATAGGGGTGTAGCGTTATACATGTATTCAGATTTTCCGTTGCGGCCCCGTCGGTTTGGTACGCACGTGTTTCAAACGAGTATAGAGGTTTTCTACCCGAACCATACGCAGAATGTTTATGTGAGGAACTCAGAGTGCAGTGCAACGTTTCCGCGGCGCAACTTTAAAAAGTGACAACAGAACAGAAAGGACTCCCAGCTCTTACTAAGCTCTTATTTGGGAACATTAATGGTTTCTCATGCAGCTACAGTAGAAAAACAAAAATTGACCAAACCAGAACTTTATCACATAATGTATCTTTCAACAGCCAGAAGGTCCATAACACCCTCTGCGCTGAACTGAATGACTCACCTGAAACAAACATCACTGATACTAGAGAAAAACCAGCTGACATCCTCATGGCTACCAGTAGCATCCAATCAGGAAATCTTCGTTGATGAGAAAAGATTTTCCCAACAGCTTCCTATGCTGCATTCAAGTACAGCTGGGAGAAAAGGCTGTCGAAATATCAAAACAACTGCAAAGTGATTTAAGCATGATTTATTCTCAAATATGGCCAAAGTATTATTTAAACATTTCTAAACGTCAACACTGACTTTTTAAAGTGGTTATATTGTTTTCTACTTTGGCTATGTCTGCTTGCACTATTTTATTTATTTTGAAAGAATCAAATAGAATCTCCAGTCAGTTCTATACTTTCAACTTTCTTTAAGTTATAGAACATAATACAATCTAATTTCAGGAATTGAATTGGAAGGAATTCAGGAAAAAAGGTTCTTTGTTAAATGCTGATCAAAGTAAATAAAATAAATATAAAGTCATATGCACATTGCATTGTTATTTTTCTTGCTTAAAGTGACCCAAAAACGTACCAAACCCTGAATTTTTTGTTTACCATTACATCCCTGTTTCTTATGTTGAAGCATTTTTGGCAATCTGAGCCTCAAGCCTTGTTGAGATTTATCTCCTCAAGCCCGGCACATGTTTTGGTGTCTTTTCTCTCTTTCATCTCTGCAGATCCTCGAAAACTCGGTTAGCTAGTGTAAACATTGTCAGCAGGCAGCCATTTTTAGGTGACTTTTGGTGTTGGAAGATGACCTTAGGGGTCCAGGGCACGCTGTATCAGGTTTTCTTGAAGAAAGACTGTATTTGTCATTTTCCCCTTCCATGCGGAGTAGTCATCCAGTCCTTGCCACACCAGAAACACACCCACACCATAATGCTGCCACCACCATGCTTGTCAGAGATAGGGTTTGCCAGGTGATGAGCAGTGCCTTTCTTTCTCAAGAAATGGCACTTGGAGTTAAGCCATGTGTCTTTTAGTGAGAAATTGCTTTGGTTTAAAAGCTATACCATGAAGACCTTATTGCAATGGTTGACATTCTCGATCTGGTCCTGTCTTCTTGACCCTTGACCTCAGTAACCATTGAGTTCATTCCCAACTAGAAAATGGCAGATTGCCGCCAAGGCAGCTCAGTCCCAAAACCATGCTTGATTGTAACCCAGGGCTATGGGTACATACAGGGTTACAATTTTATAAAAATACACATTTTTACATCAAAGCCTGTTATACACAAATTTTAAATTTCATTATCAAAGGACATTCATCTGCACAAACACAGCTTACACACTCTCGTATCGCAGCTTACGTAAGACACAAGATTAAAACAAATGAAATAAAATAAGACAGTTGCATAAATTACATGACCTACCGTAAAATGGATGCAGACGGCAACAAAGGGGAAAATATGTCAATTTCCATCACTTGTCTACAAAATCAAATAATGATTACGGATGCATATCCTCTAATGTGTTTGATTTGACCATAACCAGTTTTTTGTTTGAGCTGTAAAACTATTGTACTATTGTAGTTTCACTCTGAGTTACTGAAATACTGTTCCACAGGTGCTCACCTCGGACTGATAAGACTGTCTGACCAAAGGTGGTGCGTCTGTGTGATACGATCAGGTCACCTCTGGTGGTGGCACGCTTAGCTCTAAATGAAGTTTCTTTACGTTTGATAAATTCCTTCAGTGGTGGAGGAGCTGGAGTATGTAAAACCTTATATGTTAAACAGGTTGTTTTTTTTTAGATTGATCATGTTTGGAAAGTCCAGCAGTTTGTGTTCTTCTAGAACATGACAGTAATGATGGGTTCTTGTTTTTTTGTTTTTTGTTGAGAAAAATTAAAGACTTTTTGTAAGGACTTTCTATAACTTTCAGAGTTGTGGGGTATGCAAGTGACCAAGTGGTTCAGGCCACAGCAGGTGAACTGTTTGTATTTTAAGGGCAGTTGCTTATTTTAATTTTTTGTACATGCAATTTTCTGTTCAGCTTGTTCGGGTTTATATTCAACATGAATAAAAATAAATACCGTTAAATATGTTATCATTTTAAAAATTGACTGATTTTTTTTGTGTGTGATTTTTTTATTTTTACATTTTTATTTATTTTGTAAAAAAAATTTTTTGACCCCGCTGATCAAAATGACTAACGACAAAAATGTCCAGCGCGACACGACTTCTGATGCGATTTTTCTAAAACAAAACAAACTATTCGGATTGCTTTTAGAAACGGGTAATTGTAGAAAACATAAAACCTAAAGGGTGTAAGTACTTTACAGTTGCCAGGTCGAATGATGGGGGTGTTCGTCACAGACGGTGAAATGCTAAACACGAGAGACGGAGCTCATTGACGATGGGATGCATTTATCAACCCGTCAGCCTTCAGTGTATCTGAACGTTTCTCTGGTAACAGACGTCCTCCTGATGTTTCTCCTCCATGTCTCCACTGTATCAGGAGGGCTGACAGATGTATGACACTGTTGCGTATGATGATAATAACATGGTGTAGTTATTACCTTGTAATGGGTTTCTTTACGTTGGAGGACGGGTCCAGCTGCATCATTTGTACCTGTGACATTCTGTTTCGCAGTGTTTGTGAAGAGACAGAAAGCAATGGTGTATCTAGTGGTGCCGAGAACCAAACGCATGTCCCGTGCCGACAGAGCTTTTTCGGCGGCAGCTCCAATGCTCTGGAATAGTCTTCCTTTTAACATTGGGTCTGCTCAGTCCCTCAATCAGGGCAACAGGTCTATAGTCATTGATGACTGATGGGTGAGTTCTTTTGGGTACTGGAACAAGGCAGGATATCTTCCACAACACTGGGACCTTTTCCTGAGTTAGGCTAAGGTTGAAGAGGTGCTGCAGAATCCCACAGAGCTGCTCTGCACAGACCTTCAGGACTCTGGGGCGGACACCATCTGGACCTGCAGCCTTGTTCCTGTTCAGTTTCTCCAGCTGCCTCTTCACCTGACTTTTGGAGACAGACAAGTGGGAGGGGGAGGCAGCATTTCCTGACTTGGTTGAAGTCAAACTTGTGGAATCAGAAGAGTCTGTGGCTGAGATGAAGGATAAAACATCCAAGGTGTAGCAGGAAAGCTGTTGATCAGAGGAAAGTGAGATGTCTGTTTGGCTGAGAACAGGAGAGGAGGATTCTGAGCTAGTTCCTGAACTGAACCTGTTGAAGAATATGTTCAGCTCATTGACTCTGTCCAGACTTCCATCTATCCAATCCTTCCTGTCCTTAAAACCTGACCAGACATCTCTGATATTGTTCCTCTGTAGTTTGTTCTCCAGCTTCTTCCTGTATGCCTCCTTGCTGTCTCTGATCTTCACCTTAAGTTGGTTCTGTATACTCCTCAGTAATTCCCTGTCTCCCTCCCTGAAGGCTCTTTTTTTCTTGTTTAGCAGTTCCTTCAGGTCACTGGTGATCCTCCTTGACACTTCACAGTAACATGTCCTGAATGACACCATCTGTTGTTTACAAGCACTGCTACTCCACCACCTTTCCTTTTCCTGCTCGTTTTCAGATCTCTGTCTGTTCGTACAGTCAGGAAGCCTGGCAGACAGACGTTGGAGTCGGGGATATGATCCAGCAGCCACGTCTCCGTAAAACACATAACACTGCATTCACGGTACTCTGGCTGAGTCCTTGTAAGGGCTTGGAGTTCATCCATCTTGTTAGCCAGTGATCTTACGTTGCCCATTATGATCGATGGTAGAGATGGCTTGAACTTCCTCTTTCTCTGTCTCCTTTTCGCTCCTGCTCTGCATCCACGTCTCCTCCTTATCAACTCATCGGGGATTTGTGGCTTCAGTTGAGGTATTATTTCAGCTTTTGCGATGTTAATCAGCTGCTCCTGGCTGTAAACCACATTGTTGCCATGGTGACGCATCATAACTTGTCAAAAAGTGAAAAATTTACAGCAAAAATCCTTCCAGCTTCACAGCACCAAAAACTAGAAAGTATACAGGTAGAAAAAAAGCAATCTTCCTCAAGGAAAAAGAAGAACCAATGTACAAAAAACCAAAACTTAATATGCAGCCAACAGAGCCACTCAAACATGCAGCCACCCGGAGTAGCGCAATTCTAGCATAATATATAGGTACCCTTAATATTAGTATAGTATTAATATTAAAATTAGTATTATTAATAATATTAATATTAGTAATATTAGTATAGTAGGTACCCTTAATATTTGTATTAGTTTTCTTTTGTCTGTTCCTCTAATTTGTATTCCTTTTCTTGTCTATTTTCCCCCTATTTTGTCACTTTGTGAAGCACTTTGGGTGGTGTCACTGTTGGAAATGAGCTAAATAAACCTGACCTTGACCTTCAATGCTGTTAAATTTTGATGGTTCTAATTGGTGTCAAAACCGACTGTGTGGTGTGCCCTGGGAGGAAATGGCTTCCTCTTTAATTTCAACAGAATCCGAGCTCCACACACACAACAGTCTCAATACCGCATCTCCTGAAAGCTCCACGATAACTTTAGCTAACAAGCTGGTGGCTAAAAGTAGAATAGAATAATCATTTATTGTCCCACAAAGGGGAGATTCGGCTGTAACAGCTTGTAATAAGCTAAAAAAAAAATCAGCCAATGGAACAAGTGAATATTTTCTCGAAAATCCTTCTTGAAATAAGACAATATATTTAAAAAATACGAAATAATTTTCACAAATCAAGGTTTTTTTACTTTCTTTAAAATTGTTTTTTGCTGTGCAACTGAGTAGGATGATTTAAAGACTGTGAATATTTACAGAAAGTGTGTATGGTCTATCACCTCTTCTCTTCGTCTGACCTCCCTTTATTTCCCTCCGCCCCCTCTCTTCAGGCTGCAGCCACCCACGGGCCTCGGCACAGACCTTATGAGGATCATTTGACTGGAATCATATCGCTGCTTCACTCTTTTTAGAGTGGGAGAAAACAAGCAATTTGCTTCTCAAACCTCTGCGGAGAGTTTGTTGGGATTCAAAATCCTTCCCGCTGTAGTCATTAGATCTGCTATTCTAACATGAAAGTGCTGCAGCTTTCAAAGTCCTCTTTGTCTACAGGCTTGTTATCCTAATTCTCTTGATGCTTCCATAAAATATGTTCTGGAGACTCCTCACCCTGCAGCTCATCACTTCTTATGTGCACTAGTGGATCACGGGATCAGTGCATTAGTGTGTCATTGTTTCATTGCATCACTTTGCCAGTGAGTCAGTGTATTACTGAGTCATTGCACTTGTGCGTCAGCTTTTCATTGAGTAATTACATCAGTGAGTCAGTGCATAATTAGTTTGAGTCGGTGCTTCAGTGAGCCAGCGTTTTGGTAGTTCAATGAGTCATTGTGAAAGTGTTTCAGTGCCTCGGTGAGTCAATCTGTCAGTGAGTCAGTGCATTAGTACGCACATATTTACATGGTGCAGTAAGCCATTGCATCAGTTTGTCAGTATTCCAGTGAGTCAGTGTCTCTGTGCATTCAGTTCAATTCAGTTTATTTATATATAGCGCCAATTTACGGCACTTTGCAAGAAAAGTTATTTAAAATAAATTGTACATACATTCCAAATAATCATTCAGTTCATTCGTCTATTCAGTTTAAAATATTTCTATCTACACTCAACAAAAATATAAACGCAACACCTTTGTTTCTGCTCCCATTTTTCATGAGATGGACTTAAAGATCTAAAATTCATTCCAGATACACAAAATGACCATTTCTCTCAAACATTGTTCACAAATCAGTCTAAATGTGTGATAGTGAGCACTTCTGCTTTGCTGAGATAATCCATCCCACCTCACAGGTGTGCCACATCAAGATGCTAATCTGACATCATGATTGGTGCACAGGTGTACCTTACACTGCCCACAATAAAAGGCCTGCATCAGTGTGCCAGTACTTAAATTCATCAGAATTTCATTGTTTCATTTAGAGAGTTCATTAGCGCGTCATCATTTCAGTACGTCAATGTTTCAGTAATTCAAGTCATTTTGACTGTTTTTCAGTGGCTTTGCAATATTTATGTCAGTGAGTTCGGTGAGTAATGACTTAAATGTATTAGCATTTCAATAAGTAAATGTTTCCTGATGTCACTGCATTAGTTCATCAGTGTTTCAACGACTCATTGTGGCTATAGTTCAGTGAGTCAGTGCATCAGTGTTTCAGTGACTCAGCGAATCATTATGTCATTGAGTTGGTGAGTCATTGCTTGAGTGTGTTTGCAGTTTAGTAAGTCACTGCATCAGTGTTTCATTGAGTCAGTGTCTCAGTAGGTAATTGTTTTCATGGTTCGGTGAGTCGGTGTTTCATTGAGTCAGTGACTCAGTAGGTAATTGTTTTTTATGGTTCAATGAGTGAGTGGCTGTAGGTAATTGATTCGGTTAGTCAATATTTCAGTCAGTTCATTTACATGCAGTAAGATAAAGCCGAATTACTGCCTTAGTACGGCTGAATTTGAACCAAACTGGACTTCTCATAATCAGACTAACCCACCCAGATAACGGAACTAGTAAACCGAATTTCTCTGCATGTAAACTCACCCCCCGGTTTAGTCAAACTTTTCAGAGGAAGGGACGACAACACTGAAGCGGGAATAACAACACCGGTACACAACAAGACTGCAGCAACATCGTGTGTAACACACTGAAACTGTACAATACTTATGAAATGTACTGTGTGGAGCGTTGTTGTTGCCCTTTTTTTTTTTTTTGCTTAATGTGCATATCCTGCTTTTACTCTGTCTGATTCACTGCTGCCAGGATTTGGTTACTATCTGTGTACCACTCTATTTCAATCCGAAGAATGGCTGTGTGAAAGGGCGCATGTCGCCACCTAGCGTTCCGGAGTTGAACTCACTTCCTTCAATAATTTGATTTTCTGAGTGACATGTAAACTGGGATAAGTTCTGGTTAAGCTATTAGTCTGATTATTGCCAAAATTCGATTTATGTAAACGTAGTGAGTGAGTCAGTGCCTCTGTTGGTAATTGTTTGCATAGTTCAATGAGTCAGTGTTTCATTGAGTCAGTCCATCTCTGTGTCAGCATTTCAGTGAGTCATTTTCGGCCTGAGTATTACTCTGAACCATGATCACCATCAGCCTATCATTGTGCTTAATAAGTGACTCGGTCTCTTTTTGCAGGGTACCAATAAAGAGGGACACAATGCGAGTCCACGTCCACACCAAAGTCTGCTTCCTGTGCGTGCTCACCTTCATCTTCCATCACTGCAATCATTGCCACGCGGAGGGAGATGACCTTCCCAGCAATGGACGTCAGAACGGCGACTTGCAGATTTCCGAGGCGCCGTACGTACGACCCGCCACCACCGTGTCCCCTGAGTCAAACGTTCACGAAGGGGGACCTCTAGAGGAAGAGCAGCGCTTCTACATCCAGCAGCTGTTCAGGCGCTACGGACAGAAGGATCGCTTGGACTTCCAGGAATTTCAGAGTCTCCTCTTCAGCCTGGGTCTAGGGGAAGTTAAGTTGGTAGGTGTGGATCATGAGGATCTGGGTCATGACCACGTAGCCCACCTTGACCTGCTGGACGTGCAGGAAGGGCTTCACTCACACTCACCCTCCAGTGAAGGCCACAGTCATGATCATCAGGACCACAAGCCCCACCTTCCACACACAGAACAGGTTCCCACACGATGCAGCCACACCACTGCTTCCAGTCCAGCTACTGGGGGGCCCACAAAGCATGACCATGATCACAGTGATGCACATGCTGGCAATCAGGAAGGTGACCAGCAGACCGAGATCCGGACTAACCACAAAGATCTGTCTTCTGCACACCATCATGGCCACAGAAACCACAGCCATGACCATCAAGGTCACAAAGAGCACACAGATAAGCAGCTGCAGCCGTCTTTGGCCCCGACAGAAGGTCCGCCGAAGAGGACCAGGAATCCAGGAAAGGTCAGAGGCCAGCGAAGGCCCAACAAGTTAGCTTCCTCTGAAACACCCCCATCTGGTGGCCATGAACACAAACACAGTCACTCTCATAAGGACAAGAGAGAGGCTCCGGGGCAGGCTGCTGCTGGTCCAGCTTCACCCGTGCTTGCAGAACATCCAGGTGGACTGATGCACCAGCATGAAGAGGTAGGACCTCGCCCCGAACCATCGATCGATCATTGGTCGCTGGGTTGTTCCCAGTATTTACTTACTTTTTAACTGTGTCTCCGTCCACCCAGTGTTTAAACCTCACTCAGCTACTCACCTACTACGGCCTGCATCCCGACTCGGTCATATCCCCCAGCGAGTTCACCTACCTGTGCCCCGCCCTACTCTACCAGATAGACAGCCGCGTCTGCATCCGCCATTACCATCAGATGGAGGTGAAGCAGGAGGCCCTGGAGCCTGTCAGTGCTGGTAAGAACCCAAACATCTTTCTTGTGGAGAGCCGATTCACTATTAACGTGCCAAATCAATATCAATTCAAGTGTTCAAAATCAATTATTTGTCATAATAACAAAAACATCAAAGTCCGGCGTGCCGCCCGGACATTTTTAGGGGATGGACTGGCAGAAACATTATGCCTGCAGCTAGAGTTTCAGCCATGCAGCTTGAAATTTACAAACTACAGCAAATATGTTCCACTTTGGTTGTGTTTTGTAGTCTTGTTGTGTTTTATGTTAGCAGCAAGGTCCTCTTTTCACATGCCGTCCGGGGCGTCCGCTACAGCTCCGGGCAGCCGCTGCTTACAGGATGTCAGCTCAAGTGTAGCTTCACGGTAGCTTCAACCGTAAAAAGAAATTTCCTTCATACCGTCCCGGCCGTGAAAAATGTGTGGCAGAGTGCACCGTGTACATAATTGGCATATTTGTTTCTGTGTTTGACAGGAACCAAAGTCACACTGATGCAATGAAACTATGATATGGCTCAATTGACAGTGAAAAACTTTTTATTATGACCTTGAAAAGAGAATAATACTTAAGTAGTAGCTATTATCGTTATAGGGTAATTTTTAATACAGAAAAGTAATTATTTATTTTATTTCCTGAGATTTTAAAGTAATTTCTGTAATGATTGACTAGCTGCTTTGCTAAAATTAGCTACATTTAGCATGCTAGATATGCTTTACTAATGTGCTGCTCTACATTCATTGCTATGACAGAATCAATCAAATCCAGCCTGTATGAACATGTTAAAGGTCCCATGCTTACACTTTCACAGCTTGCTCCTTTATTAAAAGTTTTAGCTGTAATATGTTGGAGATAGAGGGAATGTGGCTCACTCTGGTGACCTTCTCTGGGCCTTTCAGTCTTCATACATTTATTAGCCTTTAAAACACAAAAGTACAGCGTTGCACAGTTAATGAGTGACAAGTTCAAGAAATAAAACTCATAAAGCCATAAACATTTTATATAGATAAGACCATAACCAATAAATCAGCCAGCCTGTCTAAGCAAACAGCACAATTTGGAGCTTTAACTTATACTAATGTAGATGTTACGATAGTCTCCAATCTCCAATAGTGCTGCAGTATGATTTTCTTCTAATTTGAGGTTTTCTGGAAGTTGAGGCTATCACCGTAAACATTGAGCAGCTTTGAGAGTGGAGGGGTCATAAAATGTTCTGCTCAACTTAATTTAATGAGAATCAATGGCTAAAATAGAGGGAGGGGGGCGGGGGGGTTCTGCTGTGGTGGAATATAGCAGCAGACACTTCAGTTCAGTTGTGAGGATGTTCAATTATTAAACACGGTCCCCTCCAGAGGAACCAGCATCACATGAGCCTCGGGCAGCCCCACGCTGCCGCTCACAATAGTCATAAAAATGGTAATGATGACAGGAGAGACAGCACAAACAAGTCAAAAGGGCAGCAATGGCTCCTCATTAGTGGGGAAACTAGAGGCGCTAGACTCTCAAAAACAGTGCGCCAGGATTGGAGCGCAGACATGAGGAAACGCTGCAGAGCTGCCTCTCATCTACCTCCTGCCGGCCTTCACGGGGGAGCTCAGAAAATGTGCCGGTCCCTCTCCCCGGCCCTCCCTCCCCCTCTCTTTGCTGAGCCAATTAGGAGAGCCTAAGCGACAGTGTGGGCCATTTCTCTAAGCCATGGCTCACAGGAGATGTGTAATTGGAGAGAAGCCACAGAGCAGTTGGTCTCTATTTCTTCTCCCTTTGTTCCTTTATCACCAGCTTCCATCGCTCCGCTGCAGCCCCTCCCCACACCTACACGACTGCACACACGCAGAACCGCACCTGCATAAAGGTAATGAGGTGTGTGAGTGCGAGTGAGGCGCGGTGATCGACTGTCTGGCTGATGTACAGTTGCCTCTCAGGGCTGCTCGCTCTGATGGCGACAAATAGGAAAGCAGTGAGCTCTGTACGGCGGCGTGAAAACGGGCCGGGCAACGGTAAAACAGGAGTGTGAAGGTTATCTTTGATGTTTGCCCCCCCTTTAATGATGATTCTACATGATATTTACATTGAACAAGCTGCAGGTGATGGTTGCAGTCTGTGGCGAGGCTCTAAATGATCAAACAGAAGAGTTCACTGATCGAATCAGCGGTTTTATGAAGTTTAATGTTCGCTGCCTATCGATGCAGCTATGGCCTTTCTACAGCAGGAATAAACACTACATAAGGTTAAGTTGTTAATATATGTTAATGCCTCTAAATATGATCATATGTATAATAACGAGGAGTGATTCTCTCTACAGTTATCTATTTTTATCACAAACTTAAATAAGGGGATTTTGTATTTTTCTCAGCTTAAGAATTATTTACATCTTATGAAGTTAATTACACATAAATTGTAGGGGTGTAACGATACACACAAAAAACACGATTTGGGTACGTATTTATTTTTCTTGGATAAAGTTTTTGCACTTTATTTAAGGAAAATAAAAACAATTGTGCATATGACTTATTTTTCTACTTAAATTCCACTACCAAGGCCCTTCCCAAAACCTCGCCCCACCTCAACAGTTGTGCACGTGCATCACCTGTGGTGTCACAGCGGGTCAAGAGGAAACCAGTAAGCGCTATCAAGCGTCACCCGATTGTAAACAGGAGCGGCGTGTGTGAACGGACCCCATCATCACAGGTTCGCGCGATGCACATGTAAGTTGATTGACAGCCGACGAGGCGGAAACTTGAATTCTATTGGCTAAAGGAATTCGACGGTCAGTGTGAAGAGCAACAAATGTTGTGGAGCACTAGCCTTTTATCATAGCATTGAACCTCACTATCATTTTAAAGATTTATGAAACTTTGATACATAAATATATTCTCCGGACTGCAGCTTTAAACAAATAATTCCCAGCATTCCTTCCTTTCAATTCCTGAAATTAATTTGATTTTATTATGTTCTATAACTTAAAAAAGTTATAAGTATAGAACTTATTGGAGATTTTTTTTAAATAAATAAAATAGTACAAGCAGACATAGCCAGAGTAGAAAACAATATAACCAATTGAAATCTGTCATTGTTAATGTTTAGAAATGTTTGAATAATACTTTGCCCATATTTGAGAATAAAATATGCTTAAATAACTTTGGAGTTGTTTTGATATTTCGGCAGTCTAGTTTCCCGGCTGTATCTGAATCCAGCATGGGCAGCTGTCGAGGAAAATCCCTTTTCATCAATTGGGATTCTGCCGACTTGCGGTTTATCCAAAATAAGGAGTTTGGGCTGATAGGATGCTACTGGTTTTTCCTCTAGTATCAGTGATGTTTACATTCAGGTTGACATTGTTTCAGGTGAGTCATTCAGTTCATTGCAGAGCGTGTTATGGACCTTATTGCTGCTGAAAGATGCGTTCGCTGACAAAGTTTGGTCCATCTTTCTTTTTTCTACTGTAGCTGCATTAGAAACCAATAATGTTCTCAAATAGAGTTCATTGATAAGCTGGGAGTCCTTTCTGTTCAATAAACACATAAACATTCTGCATGTGTTCAGGTAGAAAACAGCTGTATTCGTTCGGTACAGGTGCATACTGAACTGACAGGGCAGTACCGAAAAATACAAATAGATGTACCGTTGCACGGCTTATAACTAGTGTTTATATTTATTATTTATCACACAAAGGTCTGTTTCCTAATGGTTTAAACAGATAGATATTATCGGATTACCTAAGGGGTCTTGCAAAGTAGTAAAGGTTGTCCCATAGAATTAAGACCCTTAAAAGGTATTACAAATTCTTACATTTGGTTAGTATTGACATATTTCTAAAATGTTTGTCTATCAAAAATAGCACGACTTTACGTACTATTGCTACTGACGTGCAGACGTGACTTATCCCGCTAATTTATAGTGCATCGAAGTGATGCAGTACTACCGAAAATTGTTAATTTGCTGATTCTTAACTAGAAGTTAAGGATTTTAAACAGTGGCTGAAGCCTGTGGCTGAAAACAGGGAGGCTTTCTGTGTGTTTTGTAATAAGAAGGTTAGTATTGCCTCAACGGGCTTCAACGCAATCAAATGGCACATGAATGAAGCTAGCCACAAAACCGCCGCCATTAGCTGCCGTGAACATCCGCAGCGATCAATCTTCATGCGGGAGCAACTGTGGGACCTTTGGTGGTGTGAGCACCTCAACAGCAATGACTTCGCCCCCGTCGTCCGCCGCATCTGACCTCTGAGTGGCGCTAGCGGGCTCACCAATGCAGCGGGCTGAGGTGATTTGGTGTTCACTCACAGCCGTTAACCACCACTCGCTGAACTCTAAAGAGGGAATAATTAGAACTTTCCAGGCTATGTTTCCTGATTTGGGTATTGCAAGATAAATTAATCACTAAACAGTCATTATTAATAGTTTAGTAATTTATCAGTGCATTGCAATAATGTTTTATTAAAGTCTAATTTTTATTTAGAAGGTCTCAGTCTTGAACACCTTTTGAATTTGATTTTGAGATCCCTTTTTTCTAAATATATGAATGTAAAATATTACAGAAGCTGATTAAATGTTTCACTTTTATTGAAAATTAACAGCTCTCTCTCTCTCAGGGGTTTATAGAAAGGGGTTCGAATGCCTGATGTTAGCTTTAGGGGATTGTTTGCAAATGAAACGTTTCCTGAACCACTTTTGGATTCGTCAAAGATTAGCCACGACTGAAGAGGAAACTCTGAGTCCCCACTGAGCGGTTCCGGCCCAAATGGTCACTGGGACCGAAAGAACGCAGTTTGTGGTACATCTGCTCGCGGTGGGTCTGTGGTTCTGTGTCTCTCAGCTGCCGGGGATAGGAGTCGTCACAAAGAACCAATCAGCCAATCAGATGCAGACTTTGTGTAAAATGTTGCCACATCATGCTTCAGTGCCAATAACTATCTCCAGTCTGCGGCTGCTTCCCATTCAATGTTTCAAACATGGAAAAATTCTGCGAACACAAAGGAATTAACTCATTAATTTAAAGATAACTTCCAGATTATTTCAAGGCATTCAGACAAGACTCGGAATGGAGTTGGTGTGTGGTTCTCTGTTCAGTTCGTAGCAGAAAACCCTCTGGGGGTTTTGTTGGTAACTGGAGGGCAGGTCCAGCATGAAAGGAATGTTTCCTCAGCAGGAACTTGTTTATTGATTCCTGCGGTGTTTCACATGTGAAAACATGGCCATGTTGGGACAGTAATGAGTCAAAATAGCTCATCCCTCTGCAAGCAAACACAAGGCTTTGATGGTAGAGCGAACTCTTGTTCGTTGTAAAACCGATTCCCTGATTTACGCTTCTATAAAATCTGACCTCATTAACCTGAGCTGATCTATCCTGGGGATGGTGATCACGGTCCTTACAACACTTCAGCAGTTTGTGATCGTGCCACAGTCATTAAAACATTTAATGTAGCTTTAAATGTTCATGTTTAATAAGTGTAAAGCCAGCAGGTCTCCGAGGCGCTGTGTGGTTTGAGTTTGGATCACATCGACTTCTAAGTTCTTTTTATTCTGATTCTGCCACTGACGAATCAAGATGAATATCAAATGAGGCTGTGTTGGGGAAAAAAAAATCGATTGTCTGACTCTGAATCAATGTTTATAAAAATTCCTAAAAATGGATTTGGACGTCCAAAAATCGATTTTAGTCGTTAAACGTTGTATGCCCTTTTTACAGGTAGAATAGGAGGGAAAAGTCCAGACGGTCATTTTAAGGCTTAGGACTGAAAGGGTTAATACAGTTTCCTCTGGTGAACTGTAACCCCACCCAGTGTTGGGTCATTGAATTACAGGCATGTAATTAAAGTAACAGCTCAAAAATGTTTTAATAGCGCTGACCCATATCGATATTGAATTGGTACCGATAGATTTGGATCGGACCGCGATAATCGATTCCAACTCTTAAGAATCGGAGTCGAATCGATTCTTGATATTTGAATCGATGCCCAGCTCTAATATGAAACATACCCGATGTTAAAGAGACTGAGTTAAACAGCTGAAAATGATCCTGATGCAGACGGAGTTGGAGTCAGGCGTTCTAATGTCTGATCGTTTTGTTAAAGCTGATTCTAAAGGACAAACTCCAAGCTCGTGCTTATTTTTATGATGCTCCATCTGGGATTATCATATTGCCTCTTTAAAGACCGCTTTATGATCTCAAACTGAACCACCCGGGACTCGCTATACCACCAAAATTCTCATTTTCACCTTGTGGCTATGTGGTATTTACAGCAGTTAAAGCCTAATTGGAATACAGAACAAATGTTGCATCAATGCAAGCAAATAAAATTCTGGTTTGCTGCAGAGTAGCCGAGCCAGCTGGCCTAACCTGCAGCGGTGCGTCCTGTTACAGATGCACGGCGTTAATCGGGCTTCCTCAGCCGGAATGCGAGCGGCGGTGCCGCGACAACCAGCCCGGCCTCGGCGTGACATTGAATTTCATCCTACATTAAACCTTCGGTCGTCTCTGACGGGAGAATCACAAACTTTCCTCCCAGCGCAGACAGGCGGGCTGACACTTTAAATGATCACGCACCTTTTTCACTTCTTCTTCTTTCTCTTGTTTCCTGTCTCATGACCGCAGCCTGGAATGAAAAATGAGGAGGGTAAAACTGCAGGAATGTCACATTGTGTTTTTTACTTCAGGCATCACATGTCATCACAAGGACATGTGAACTGATGCCCCCTGGAAGAAAGCTTCTCTCACATGCACGAATATAATAACATTCCCTCCGCTGGCTGCCGGAGGAAGAGAAGTTAAACACGGCAAGTTTAAAACCCAGACAGGGCAGAGTAAATAACGGGGATCCATGTTTCTGTGTCTCCCCTCTTAGGAAGCGCTCTTTATTCTGTGACCTGCATGCATACGTATAATGATCTGTCCTGAGAGTCCTCCCAGAGGAGAAGAAGTGGCTTTTATGTTCCAGCTGAGGACCTGGTTTTGTGTCGAGATCATTTTCTGGTCCCTCACCAATCTTTTCAAACTCTCCCTCTGTGCAGTGTGGGTCTGGATCTCGGGCTTCGTGTCCATCACCATCATCAGCCTGCTCTCTCTCCTCGGCGTGATTCTCGTCCCCATCCTCAAACAGTCCTGCTTCAAGTTCCTGCTCACCTTCCTGGTGGCGCTGGCAGTAGGAACGCTCAGTGGAGACGCTCTCCTTCATCTGCTTCCTCACGTGAGTTCCCCTCAGAAACCTCAGAACGTTAGGCTGGAATAAACGCCTTCTCTTGGTTCACGAAGTAATTATCTAAGGAATCTCAGGTTTATACTGTCTGGAAAAAATTTGGATCAGAACACCACCAGGGGCGCTCTTACTGAAGGCTGATTAACAGGCCCAGTCCCCAGGGAGGCTTTTTTTGGAAAATGTTTGTATTTCCAGATTTTGTTTCCCGTTCCAGAGTCACTATTAGGAAAATCTGGCATTTTAAAAATAAAGAGGGTTCATACAGTCATGAAAAACCTGGAAAAGTCATGGAATTTGAAAATTAAATTTCCAGGCCCTGGAGAAGTTTTGGAATTTCACAAAATCTATGTTCAAACTTTTAAATTAATGCAAAATAAATAAGAAACTTATCAGTAAATAAAAGTCGGGGACTCGTAAACAGTTAAATTAAGTTTTAAAAATCACAATATATAGTCTAACTCATAGTATTGCAATATATCTTATCACCACATTCTTGCCAATACACATCCCTAGTGGCTTTAGAATGGAGTGGTGAAATAAAACACAGTGTGGGTCTAAAGCCTGAATTATTATCTTTATCCACACCAAATATGACAGTAATAAATGACAACCATTTGTACTTTGCACATTTTTGTCTTAAAAAAAAAAAATATATCCCACGGTTTTTTCCCCATTATTTATCCCCCTGTGCTCCTACTTAGTTCCAGTCCTGGGGTTCCACTCTCCCTCTGCCAGCCCCGGGAGGGCCCCACACTGAAACCCAAGCCTCCTTCATGCTTGGGCAGTGAGCGGGCCCTTCTTTTCACCTGATGGGGGCGGGGTTTCCCTGGCTGGTCATAGCGCGTGGAAGGATCACGTTATTCCAGCCAGATCCTCCCCAACCCTTCAGGCTCCCCGGCCGGCCAGGAGGAGGCAGTATATAGCCCCAGGACTAGTGCATGTTTTTGTGGGAGTAGCTCACATTAGCTGCTCAAGGGAACACGGGGAGAACGTGCAAACTCCACACAGAAAGGCCCTTTCGCCAACCCCACCCAGGGTGTGGGTGCCGATGATGCGGGGGAACAAACACTCCTTCAGCACCCACAGCGTCCGCGGCGGTTATCAAACCCGGGACCTTCTAGCTGTGAGGTGAGCTGTGCTACCAGGTGCACCACCGTGCTCCCCTGCACAAGTTTTTCTAACACATCACTGTACCCCTCTGATTAAAACAAAAACTCATTAGAATCATAATGGTCTCTTCTCTAACAAAGCTCCACAGCTTCCCCTATGTTGTATTCTGTTTTAGTAGTGCGTGATAATCTAACATCTGTGTTTGGATATGTCCGATTACGCCTGGCAGTTTCAAGTCCAGTCAGTACGTTTACATGCAGCAAGAGAAATTCGAATTATTGCCTTAGTCCGACTGAAATCAGACTTTTAAAATGCATGTATACACCTAAAGCCTGCCGGACACGAAAGCTATCTGCTGAGCAAAAAGTCATTCGAGGCCGTTTGCTCAGCAGATAGCTCTCGTGTGCGGCAGGCTTTAGTCCGCCTGGAATCGAACCGAACTGGAGTTTCAGACACTCGACTTCTCTTGCTGGATAATGCGATTCAAATCGGACTACTCTGCAACCAGCCCCGCCGGCCCCGCCCGCACTCGTGCACCCCCTTCAGGAAGTTTGGAGAGCCGGAAATCCGACCCAGTACTAACAACAGTGGTGTTATAAGCGGCATATAGCATCTAAGACAAACGTAAGCGGCCAATCAGTGCATGTTTGGACTTACGAAGAGGCGATGCGTTGTTACTGTGAATATCCTGCTTTAACTCCGTCTGCTTCACTCCCGCCAGCCTCAGTTTACTACCTGAATGCAGCTGGAAGCTAACCGCTATTAGGCTAACTCGTAGGAGTGCATATCGCCATCTTTTGTCAGGGAGTGGAACCTACTTCATTTAATAATTCAATTGTCTGATAGACATGTAAACTGGGACTCAGCTCGCTGCAGGAGGGGAGTCTTTAGTCCGATTACTCAAAAAAGCTTGATTTAGCTGTGCATGTAAACGTACTGAGTGATAAACGGAGGTAACTAAAGTCATAATTTCCCTCCAAATTATGTCAACTTTGATTTTTGAACTGTGTCATCACACATTACTGGTAACTTTACATGAAAAGAATGTTAGAAACATGGATTGGCATAAAGCAGTACTGCTTCTTGCTAGATAAGTTACTTTGCGGCACTTCAGGCCACAGGTCTGGAGAGATTTAAGTTACAAAGGCGGGATTCTCCCCACAAGGAGCTGAGGGGGCTGAAAGATTAATTTACCCTGTAAAGTGTCATTTTAGCACCAAATGGCTCAAGAAAATGATGAAAAAAACATGGCAAAGTTACTTGGTTTACCTTTTAAAGAACATTAACTCCTGAAACACACATTCTGACCAAATCTATATTTATTTGGATCAAACAGATCAACCTGTAGCCTGTTTTCTATGCTTTAAACATACAGAGCAGAAGGATGCTGGGTGTCTTTTTAAGTAGTTTTAATAACCACTGACTGGCGCAGACTGAGGTTTGTTTGTTCTTTTTGGCTCCTCCTTCTCTGCAGTCTCAGGGAGAACACGACCACAGCCAGCACGGAAGCAGCGACGGAACCGATCTGGTCACAGCCTTCGATGGCGTGTGGAAGGGTCTCACCGCGCTGGCCGGCATCTATCTCCTCTTCATCATCGAGCATTGCATCGGCATGTTCAAACACTACAAAGACCAGAGGGTGAGCCGAACGCTCTTGCAGGCTCGTCACTCGGACGATGACCTGAACATCCCAATATCTGATGAATGTCTGTGGATCATCATTCCTCACAGGACCTGAACAGGCAGAACGAGGAGAGGAAGATCGGCAGGAAGCTGTCGGATCACAAGTTAAACCGGCGCTCTGAAGCAGAATGGTTGAACCTAAAGCCCCTCGGCGAAGGTAAGTTTTTAAGGGTTTTTAGATGTTAAGATGAGTAGAGGTGCTTCACGGTGGTCACCGCAACGTTTCCGTCTTCCCTCAGACCCAGAGAGCTCAGCCGTGTCCTGCGACAACGCTCACAACGACACGCAGCTCACCGAGCTCCATGCCCCCGACTCGCCCACCAACAAGACCCCGCTGGCTCCTACAAGCCCCCAGCAGGACCAGCGGTCCCCCACCAAGGACGCCGGCCGAAAAGCCCGGAAGCACGGACACTCCCACGGACACGGACACTCCCACGGAGGGAACTGCCACTCGGATCAAGAGATGAAGGACGCCGGGATCGCCAGCATCGCCTGGATGGTCATCATGGGGGACGGCATGCACAACTTCAGTGACGGCCTGGCTATAGGTGAGGCGCTGATAGAACCGCCTTCATTAGCAACTAGGGGCAGGCTCAAGGGGACCAGCAACCAATCAAAACTCCAGTTAGTTTTCCTCACATTTAAAACAGAAAACCAGAAAAAAATGCTTCATGCATAAGGGAAATATCAGGTCAGCATCAGAGTAACACAAACTGCCTGTCTCTCATCTTATTATAAAATTACCCACAGCTGATTATTTGCCCCCCCTGAATCCATGAAGGTTACTTCCGACACCGTCCTTTAAACATGCCGGTCATCAATAGCTCTTGGTGGTTTTAGTAATTCTTCCTCTAAAAGCAGCGTTAAATTGCCATTTTCCAGCTGCTGGTGCGGATGAGAGCTCCACTGATTGGGATCACCACAGCTTGCTTAAAGCAGCGTCAATAAACTAAGGTGGTGCTATCAAAGCATCTGTTGGCAGCAATGCCGGGATAAAGTAATCAGAGTTTCGTATTTAAGCTGCTTCCGAGCGCAACCATCCATCACAAACACACAGAACGACTTCTGACCGACCACCTATGGGTTTCAGGAAGGAGCTGTTTTCCCAGATAAAATCCAAACCAGTATGCGCAAGTCTTCAATCATCCATCAGTTTGAAAGTCTCAACAGTTCTGAAAATGTTTTGAAGGCCTTTCAGAGTTTTTCTGTAAAATCTTGGCATAAGGTTGCAAATATTAAAATACAACTAAAATATATAAAAATGTACAAAAAGCCATAGATGTGTTTTAACCAGCAATTTTATTTGTATAGCACACTTTCAACAACAAGGTGATTCACAAGATTAAGAGGTAAAATAAAAATAGCAGCAAAAAACAGATAAAGTAAAAAGAGCTATAAAGCAAGAATTATACACGGATACACAAAACATGATGCATCAAAGCATTACTCAAAGGCAACTCTAAACAGATCGGTTTTTAGTTGTGATTTAAAAGATTTTTTTTTACAGATGTGTTTTTCTTAATTGAGATACCAAAAAGTAAATAACAGGTCGCCAGTCCATCGCAGGGCAATTCTATTGAGTTTAATTCATGTTTATTTTGGTTTAGGATTGAGAAACTGGAAGATACTTTTGTCTCTAAAGCATGTAGACAGGGTTATTATTATTTGGTTGACTTTGCACAGACGCCTGAGGAATTGGCACCTGTTCAGGCGTGAATTACAATCGGATTCTCTAACCCCCCATAGTTAATCTTGTTAATTAACAGTTTTTATTTTTTCAAGTGAATGCAATACGCTTCTGTAAAGAAACAACCTTGAACTAGAAATGAAAATCAGACACTGTAAACAGCAGCTTCTTTAATAAGCTCTGTCTGGTTCCTGATTGGTTCTGTGAAACAGGATGAAACAAACTCCACAATATCCTAATCTACCTTTTTAACACATATTTAATCTGTTTGCAAATTGTATCATTTTTCTGCTGCTTCATGATGATTTTGACTGAAAATGTTTCTCCTGGTTCAGGCGCAGCTTTCAGCGCCAACATAACGGGGGGCATCAGCACGTCGGTGGCCGTTTTCTGCCACGAACTACCTCATGAACTCGGTAAGTGCACCCACATATCAGATAGCTGACTCTTCCTGCGGGGGGCGGGGCTTGATGCAGACCTGTCCCCCCCCCCCCCCCCGACTCCTAGAAAGCATCACGATATCCTCGTTACAGAAAAAACAAATCCCCCCCGAAATTATTGACTTGTGTCTGTCAGTGCTGAGACGACTTGTCCGTGTCGGTCAGGGAGGATAATGGATGGAGTCTGGCGCGTCTCGTGGAGTATACGGTGCTGCGGCTCTCATCCGCATCCAGCAACATCTCTCTGAGGATGTTCGGTTTTCCACTGGCAGGAAGGTTTGGGATTGCCTGGCTTCTCCCCCTGGTTTTGATCATTTCATCTTTTATTTTATCCGAACATGTGAGCTGAAAGCAGAAGAAACGTTTCACAAAAACATTTTGACACCCCGTACTCGTGAAGGGGCCACTGAAGTTCCCGCCCCCCCCCCAGTTTCACTTCAGTTTCCAGATGTCTGAGCTTCGTCCCAGCCAGAAGACGCTCGCTCTTTGTCTCCGTCTAATTTCCCTTTGATTCTGCCGCCGTGCTCATCAGACGGAGCGGTTCGAGTGCGGCTCCCTCTGCTCGTCTGGAGCACAGAAGCTGCCCCCCCCCCAAAAACCTGCATCTGGGTGGAAAAAGATGATGATGAGGATTATGAGGGCTCTTCAGCCACCCAGAGAGAAACTAATTGGCAGTGATGGGCGTGTTAATTGCGGTAGATGAGGCGGTGGCGGGCGTGTCTGAGGCAGGAGACGCGGCAGAAAGTTGAAGTGAGGAAGTGTGCAGACCGCTCCTCTTCCGACTGCCACTGATTGATGGATGAGAGCAGAGCGGTAATATATTCATTGTGGTAATTAGCGAGGAAAAGAGGCCGCTTGTTACACAGCGCAGGAAATGTAGGCCACCCCCCCCCCCACAACCCTCCTTCTCAGCATTCAGCTCTCCATATCCAGGGCTTTTCCGCTGAGACTCGCATTTGGCCTGGCGATGATCGAAGAGGGGAGGAGGCTGCGGCGTACATACGTAATCACACAGCTGCGGCTCTGCCTAGGCAGCCTGGAGACGGATCCAAACCTACGGAAATACAGTAAAGCAGTGGTTCTCCCATCTTTTTGAGAGCCTGACATTTATTTGTCTGAACAAACCATTGGCACCAGCATTCAAAATAGATGATTAAAATGAGCTGCCTCAACCTCAACTTCAAGTTGTTGCAGCTCGTTTTATTGTTTTAAGTGTTAAGACTGTTTTTCAAGTTCAGTTTATGAACTCGATTTCTATCATTCATTTAAGACTGCTCAGTCTGTGATTCTCAGAAGAGAAAATACAGATGATTCACCGGGATGGGCATTTTTAGACTAAACAGCAACATTCAACTTTTTAAAACTGTAAACATTTTTTACTTCTCTTGTGCCCTATTAAATCCAAATTCTTCAAAAAATTTTCCCAAACTCCACTTTTTCAGTTTTTATTTTTTTGAATTCCACTTTATCCATTCGGACCATATTTATTAACCCAAACATGTTTGTTTTTATTTTCTAATTCTGTCCCAAACTCCATTGAAATACATGGCATGTCGGTGTTTTTGCGTTTAGCTTTCAGCCCTCGAGCTGACAGAACTTTTTGAAGGATTGTTCTCCCGATTCATAATCATCGCTTGCCCCGACATAACAGGAGCTCCTTGTGCTAAGCTTCCAGTTGTTTTGGGGTTACAGGAGCAGCAGCCGGCAAAACGCTCCAGGAACAGCGTTTAGTTTTGTTCGTCCGCCTTTCCCACATTACGACTTCCATTGAGCCCTAATCCGTCAATCTGTACAGAAGTGTGTCTGTGTAGACTACTTCCGCTGTACTGAACAGGTAGCCTGTTGATTAGTTTGAGCACTGCTGCCACCTAGTGACTGGAGGCTTGTTTATCTTTCCATCATAAATAAAAACAAAAAACCCTCCCAAATTGAGAAGTACTACATTAAAGGGCCGTTAAAAATGCTGCGAGACACAGCTGTAAGCGAAGTTGGACACACTGTAGCTGGTATTTTGGTCCATTCTTCCATGCAGATCTTCTTTAGAGTGGTGATGTTTTGGGACTGGTCTGGAGATTGGCTAGGCCACTCCAGAACTTTGAAATGTTATTTACGTAGCCACTCCTTTGTTGCCCAGTAGGTTTGTGCCGATGGACGATTTCATCCTCCATCTTGATGCCACGCCCCCCACCCTGTCAGACACACACTAATCCTATAGTCTCTTCTATAGTTTAACTAAAATCTTTGCAGGGACTGCTCTGTAAACATTGAGAATATATACTAACTAATGCGTATGTGTTGCACAGTGGGAAACATTTGTATATTTTTTGCATGGTTTGTTTGTGTGGATTTGGTGTGTGAAGCTCCGAGAGAAAAACTGAACTTATCTGGATGAGTCAGGAGGAGGAGCGGAGCAATCAGCTGCTTTGTTACAGGTGCGCAAAAACTTGTTAGGCTGCACATGAAAGGAGCTGAGACAGGACAGCAAAACCCACTGGCCGGAACACGGCGAGCGATGACTTGCGCACACGTCTCTAGCAAAACTGCGAGCGGCAGACAGGCAGCGCGAGGCAGAGGATTGTCTGCCTCGCGCTGCCGCGCCTGTGAGTACCGTTTCACCTCTGTTTTGAGAAGCGAGCAAGAATCGCCGCACAGGCTGTTACCTGGGAGGAGAACGACCTGGAGTAGGAGGTGGATCCTGACCGCCTTCCTGAGGACAAAATCCGGAGGTCAAGTTTTATTTCTTTTTTCAACTTTTTGGCATCAGCGACTGGTCCACCACAAAAATACATTATTGTGCTTTACAGCTCGGTTCATCAGTCTCTTTTTTTTTTTTCCCTTACGTGCAACCGAGTGCCACATATTAAAAAGCCCGGGTGAGTACAGTGGGTCCCATTTAAGTGGCCGCTTCGTTATTTCTTTCAGTGATTGAGACAGCTGCGTGAAATGTATTACAAGTTGAAACGTACAACGTGTTGCAACTTTTAATGTAATAGTGCAGTAAAATAACGAATGTACAGTTAACAAAATTAAGGTTTTTCCTACTTTATAGATAAAAAATTTTTTACGAGTATGTAAAGAGATATAGTAAAATAGAAAGAAGAAAAAAAAGGACCCCCCCAATCCTCCTCTGGATCATCCAGATGGTCTCTGGCAAACTTTTGATGAGCCTGTTCATGTGCTGGTTTAAGCAGGGGAACCATTGGGGCCCTACAGGATTTCATCCATGATGATGTAGTGTGTTATCAATAGTAGCCTTTGTTCCTGTGGTCCCAGCTCTCTCCAGGTCATTGACCAGTTCCCTCTTTGTAGTTCTGGGCTGTTTCCTCACCGTTCTCTAGATCATTTGTACCCCACAAGGTGAGATCTTGCATGGAGCCCCGGGTCGATGGATTTAATCTGTTTTCTAATAATTGGTCCAACAGTTGATCTCTTCTCACCAAGCTGCTTGCCTATTGTAGACTGGCTCATCCCAGTCTTGTGCAGGTGTACAATCTTACCTCTGGTGTCCTTGGACAGTTCTCTGGTCTTGGTCATGGTGGAGGTTGGAGTCTGGCTGTTTGGAGGTGTGGACAGGTGTCTTTTTTATTTTTTTTTTTACAGATAATGAGATCAAACAGGTGACATTAATACAGGTAACAGGTGGAGTATAGAAGAGCTTCTTAAAGAAGAAGTAACAGGTCTGTGAGAGCTAGAATTCTTGCTTGGTTGTAGGGGCTAAATACTTATTTTCTGCACCATTATAGAAATAAAATCTTTAAGAATCTGTTTCTGCCTCCAGGTGACTTTGCGGTTCTGCTGAAGGCTGGGATGTCGGTGAAGCAGGCCATCGTCTACAATCTGCTGTCTGCCCTCATGGCCTATGTTGGCATGGTGATCGGCACGGCTGTGGGCCAGTACACACACAGCGTGACCAACTGGATCTTTGCCATCACAGCTGGGATGTTCCTGTATGTGGCTCTGGTGGATATGGTAGGTTTGAACCCCCCACCCCCCTCCTTCCCTCCTCCTGTGCACTCTGACCTTTCTGTCCTACTGCTTTCTGACCCTGACGGGTTTCCTTCGTGTCCTCCGCAGCTGCCAGAGATGCTTCACGGGGACAGCGAGGACCACAAGCGCTGCCACGTGGGTCACTTCCTCCTGCAGAACGTGGGCCTGCTGAGCGGCTTCAGCATCATGCTGCTCATCGCCATCTTTGAGGACCGCATTGTGTTTGACTTTGGCTTCTAGGGGAGAACAGAGGAGGCGGACATCTGGATGTATCGCTGTTTTCGTCTCAACAGGCCGTCTCTGCAGTGGACCGGCCCTGTGCTGCATGTGCTCCATCCATCGCCCGCCTCTGTGGTTTTTCCATGTCTCATCATGCTGCTAGCAATGTTTACACACTGCTCCTCCTCTTCCTCTGCTCCTTCATCCATTCCATTCTGTTCCTGCAGGGGGAGACGTAACGCCCATGTCTGTCCTAGTGTGTTGTCGTCTTGTCCTCCATGTCTTCATTCCCACGGTGCCGCCTCCTGTCACCTAGCCTGCTGCTGCTGCTGCCGCAGTGAAACCACTTAGCTGTCTTTGTTTCTTCTCTAAAGCCGGAAGGAAGCTCGCCCCTGCGGGATTCGTGTTGTTTTTGGGTCGGTTCGGGTTTGCAGGGAACCGGAACTCACCAGATGTCCGTGAGAGTAGTTGCCAAAGCCTTTAACTCCAGCGTCCTCCGAGCCACTGCACCTCCTGCCATGTTTCTGGAAGCATCTGGAGGCGAACTGCAACATATTTCATGTCAGACGCTCATGTTTTAACGAGAATCAAGGTGAAGCTGTCAAATTCAGACCAACTTGTCTCTGTGATGGTTTGTTTCGGGTACCAGAGTCTGATCTATGCTCTGTAGAGAAGTTCTTAAACGTTCATCGCTCTTCCCTCGCATGGACCCTCATATTCCCCGCCCCCCTTCCATCTTCATCCCATTCCATTGGCTCGTACGGCAAGCAGCCTGCTGGAGCGCACACACACCGCTGTGTGTTTATCCTGTCACTGTGTGACATCATCTGGTCCTTCCTGGCAGTGAATCGTCCTGAGGCACGTTGTTCTCATGCTGCTTGAATCACGGAGCAATGAGCGGAGCGGTGGAGACATTGTACAGAGCAGAAAACGGAGCGCCGAGCAACCAGAGGTCCAGACCTGCTGGTTGAACCGGACTCGCCGTGTGTCATGTGGTTTCAGTGGCTGATCTCGGTCTTTTCATCCCTTCATCAGTTTGGACCCTTCTTTTTTTGTTGTTAAACAACTGACGGTACCGCTGCCACTGGCAGTGGGTCGGTGTTTGCTGTCCAAACCTCGTCCAATCAGAGAGCAGAACTAAAATAAACAGGAAAGACTGAATATAAAGTTTACAGTGGCTCTCGAGCTGACACACCCCTGTTAAAATACCACGTCAAAACAGACATTGACGAATGATTTCCATCCCCCACCACCCCGACACACACACACACACACACACTTTTAAAGCGACAAATCTGCATAATTCAACACAAAAAAGCTCCAATAACCTGGAAGTTTGTACTTCCTGGATCTACTTCATTGAATTAGAGCTCAGTTGCCCTGCAAGGATTTCCCCGTTATTTTCTCACCTAAAGCCAAAATTTGCCAAAAGGATCTCTTTGCTCAAAGGTATTAGTCAGGAGAAATGTACAAACAAAAACAAAAAAACCAAACATTTTTAATATGTATATATGTTATGTCACACACAGAATATAAGAAATAAAATGTCCACTAGACATTTTGTGATCTATTCTTTCACGGTTAGCGCTGCCTAAACCAAACGTGCTAAAATTTGGGAAAGAATGTTGAAACTAAACCAGAACTTTTGGAACTCCATCCCCACTTTAAAACACGGTGTTGGCAGTGTCATGCTATGTGTTTTAATCATCAGTCAGTTTGAGCGAAAACCTGAAGCGGTATTAAATTTGTCAGCCTCTCAGTGAATCGAAGCAAACGACGTGGAAAACTTTTGTAAGCAAAGCGGACGAATATGTCCAATTCCTAATCTCTGAAGGTCCTTTTAGTTTTAGGGTGTGGATTATTGCAGTGTAAAACTTCTAATTTTACTCTGTGTTAAAAAAAAAAAGGGGAGTGTAAATATTTGAGAGCCACTGTGAAGCTGAGGTGTGACATATTTAGAACATTTTCCCCATTAAACTACACTTAAAACGGGATGTGGTTGGTTACTTCTTTTAAGTCTAAAATGGAGGTAAGAAGGGATGCGTGGCTGAAATGAGGGTCTGAATCAGTGAAGGGGTGATCTGACCCGGATCCGTTACAGCGGAACCAAAATATTTTACTATAACGTGGAATCAATGGTTTATTTTCAGTTTGTGAGACAAACATGGACTCTGTGCTCCGAGGAGGAAGGTTCCTCACTGTGGATGGAAGAAACTGCCTCGATCATTTTTTTTTTTTTTTTTTTTTTTTTATCGTCAGTCTATGGTTGCTTTTGTAAAGTGCAAATAAAATGTAAAATGTGACATTCTCGCTGTTAGCCTGTTGGTGCGTTATCATTGATGCTGAAGAAGAATAAAATCTTATAAAGATGCTGAACCACTGATCCTGAGAAGGTTCTTTAAGTCTCAGAGCAACACGACGGGTCCCGGTTCTGTTTACGGTATCAAAAATAAGGCCTACAGTAACGCGTTTCTTTTTAACCCGTAAATTATAGGATGCACCGTTTTGTTACACGCGTTGTGAAACGCGTAAAAAAAAAAAAAAGCTTGATCACGTTACTAACCCGAGGTGGCGTTTTATAAGGCAAGCGACCGAGGCCGAAAACACAGCTTTAAAAAAACACGGTAAAAAGTGGCTGATTGCAGACTTTCAATTATTTTATTTTTTCCGTTACATTTCCTACCAGTATTACGTTTGATTCCTTTATTGATAAATGATTAAAAATATCAGGCCTAATCCTTTTTTAATATCTTTAGTTAGCCAGCTGAAACAGCTTTTGTTTTGTTTTTTTAAATGTTAGTGATTTTTTTTCTTTTATTTTACATCTCTGTAACGAACTTTGAATTTCGTGTGTGTATTGAACACGCTCTACATTAAGCTGTTTTTAAATGTCATTGGCTTCAGACCCTCCTCCCAAAGGCCAGCAGCTAGAACAGTGACGATGGGGGGGCGGGGTCATCACTGATGTTCATGAAATGGCAGGACGTTATGAAAACCTGCTGCTTTATCCACTGGACCACAGACCTAACACAAGCGCTAGGGGGAGGATTTGACTGATTAAAAACAAAAGCAGTTTCAGCTGGCTAAATAAACAGTCAAAAAAGATTGGTCCTGATATTTTAGTCTATCAATAAAGGGTTAAAATGTAACAAAAAAAGAGTAATGAAAAATCTGCCATCATGGGGGTCGAATCTGGGTCACGACATGGCAAGACATGATGAAATCCAGGTGCTCTAGTGTCGAGGGGAGGATTTGACTGGTATAGAAAATACAAACAGGACACACGTTTTATACGAAGGCGACACTTGGCCCAAATAAAAAGCACCGTTTTTCTAAAGATGTGTTTTTTGGCCTTGGTGGCTTGCCATACATCTGCCCTTGCATTGTGCTGATTGGTTAAAATACCCTAATATCTAGTGGCTGAGCACTAAGACAGCTTCTTGACAGTAAAATGTGCATAAAGAAAAATAAATGACGTACCGCGTAATTTACGTGTTAATATATGCCTTATTTTTGATACAGACTGGTTGCCATATATGTTCTGAGCTCAGGCGCACGGTAAGGTGTCCTCTGATCCCTACATGGGTTGAACATGCAATGCCTTTCGAAGGTATTCACACTGTTTCTCATGTTCCAACTATAAACCTTATTGTATTAAATGGGGATTTTATGTGATGGACCAACACTAATAAAAAATGATATGGTTATCAACTTTTTTTCTTTTGTTTTTAATGATTAAAAATGTGAAAAGTGTGACATGCATTTGTATTTGGCTCCCTTTACACCAGTGGTCTGCAACTCCAGTTCTCATAAGCCAGTGTTTAGATGTCTCTGCTTCAACAGACCCGAGTCAAATAATCAGGTCATTAGCAGAACTCTGGAGAACTTGACTGCATGCTGAGGAGCAGAGGTACTAAGAAGTATAGAGCGAGATATTTTTGTTGTCTGTCATTTTGGCCTACAGGGTCCCAAAAAAAAATCAGGTCATAATCTATTTTTACCCATCAGTTTTAAAAATGACTTTCAATAGTATTTCTTTTTTAATTAATATGCAATCCAAACAATTTGAGGTTATAGGTCCAGTTAGAGTTTTTACAAAAGAGGTGTGTTCGCCATCCACACGAGACATTTTTACTGTTTTAAAAAAACAAGAAATCTTTAGGGTTCTCTAAATCGGCATTTCCGTGTAGACGCGGGGCAAAAACGGATAAAAACCAGTCCTGTGTGGATGTGGCCTTTGGATCACAGCGGACAGGTCTGGGTCCTGGAGAGGTTTAAGGCAATTCGGTTATAAATCATCCCAAGCGTTGAGCTCTCTTCAATACATCATCTCAACTTAGAAGGAGGACAGTAGGTACACCTCTAAACCTGTTTGATGATGGGCAGGGAGCACATTGATCAGAGAAGCAACCAAAAGGTCCATGGAGACTCTGGAGGAGCTGCAGAGATCCACAGGGAAAGACCGCCTGGTTGTGTATCATCACAATGAAATGCAATGCAGTTTATGGTTGGAGCCAAAATATGAAAAACTACGAGGGATGTGAATAGTTTTAACTTACACTTTGGTCTGAAAAGTACACCCCCTATTATCCATTAGGGACCAGACCAAGAATCTGAGTCGTCTTGCAGGAAGAGTCGATGAAAGCTCCCCAAATGTTTTTATGTGTGTACATAAAACATTTACAGGCTGTGGTATTCGGCGGACAGGATGTTACCGACCGTGAAACTTTGGTTTTTGTTCTAAAAATGTGGATGAAGGCTGAAAGCACAGGGAGCAGTTGGGCTCAAATATAAGTATAAAAAAAACGCAATGTCTAAATTTATGGGTTTTTTGGGAATCAGCTCATCTTTAGCTCACCTACTTTTTACAGAACTTAAGATCAAATCTTATCCAGTATCTGCTTTGCACCGACGGATGAAGGGGACAGGAGAAACTTCTCAGCATCCCCGGAGAAAGCTTACTCTAGCCCCTTCAGATCCCACGTCCACTGGAATGGACATGATCTTTTTCTGGGTTTAAACCAATAAAAAAAAAAACTGGCAGTGTGTTGTTTAAATCATCCGTATTATCAATTGGTCTCGTATTCACCAAAAACAGAATTCAGACTCTGAACTCGATATTAGTGAGTTTCAAGCAAGGGTCTGAAACTATAGAAGGGGAGGAATGTCTACTGTCCATCAACAAATATAAATTTGTGTTCATGGTAGCCTATAAAATGCTCTCAGTATTTCTAATTATATTATTTGAAGTTATTTTGAAAACATTTTCTATCATTTAATTGTAAGGTTTTTTTTCCAAAGTTAAATGTCCATCCCAATGGACATCAGGAGTTCGGCTAAATTACCCAACCCTTAATTATATTGTTACCATGCAAAGAAAATATGTTTTTGCTTATTTGTAATTTCTCAATTATTTTGTATTTTTTTTTCATAATTGTCTTTTAGAGTATAAACTCCTTGCGCTGCTTGTAAATAGGGAGATATCTGATCTAGGCTGCTTGTTTTTCGGCAATAAGCCACGTGGCAACATGAATGAGATAGAAGGCAAGTTGAGAAGTAAAGCAAGCCGAGTTTTTGAAGGTGTCATCCAGAGGGAAGTTATTCAGTGAAGCAATGGGTGGTGTTGTCCCTGTTAGATCAACTTGTCAGTCTGTACCACAAAAATGTAATCAAAACAGACACACAAAACAAAAACCTGAGAATGAAAATTCAACTGTGCTTTGTGCCACAGCGAAACTGCTTCAAGGCTGCTCATCAAAAATGAAAAAAATTGATGAAAGTACCCAGCAAGCTGATGCTTTTCCACTTTAGTAACAGTGTACATGTTTAGTTTACTGTACACAAAAACATGTCAATGCTTTTGAAAATTCAGTGATACATTGCTGATGGCAAAAAGGATTTTGTGAAGATACATCACCCAAAATAATCCAAGTTCACGTCTATATTCAGACCTGTACACAGGTAGACAAACATCTAGTTTCAAAGGTTGGAGTCATGGCTAATTAGTTATTACATGAAATCGATGTGAAAAGTGTAGTCTATGTGCTTAAGTTTTCATGGCATTGTGTGCATAGACCATACGTTTCACGTCGATTTCATGTAATGACTGGCTTCCATGGCTTCCCAATCCTTGAATGCCCAAAGCACAATCTGTATCCGCATTCCCGGCACAAAGTCAAACTTGTTCCCAATGCGGGTTGGTCTCCACCAGGTCTGCTACTTTGTCACCGATCTCTTTTGCAGTCTTCACGGACAGGAGGTCAAGATGTAGCTGTGGAGAGGAAGGTGTTTGGTTTGGAAAGCTTACGCCAGGGGTCCCGAATCCCAATCCTGGAGAGCTGCTATCCTGCAACTTTTAGGTCCATCCCTTCTCCGACGTCCAAATCGTGGGAATGTCTCGTTACCGGGGCGTCTGCAGAGCCAAATCCGCTGCTGATGAGGGAACTCGGGTGTGTTGGAGAAGGCTTTCATCCGTCCAGTTGTGCCCTCCTGGTTTGGGGTTAATTTGATATCTGTGCTAGATTATGGCCATCTTTTTTTTATATCAATGCTTCTTTTTCTTGTCTTCAAATGCTGTACTTTATTCCTCATGCTTCTTTGAGGTTTATTACTACCTGTAGAGTCATGACGCATCACTGTGATTTGTACTCTCGAGCGGGATGGGCCTCATTGGCCACTAGGAGACAGGGACATTGGTATGTATTTATTTGCAAGGCCATGCTTGGATTACTGCCTCCTTACTTTTGCACTTTAATCACACAGACAAGAGTTGATTCCTTGTCCTTAAGATCCAATGATCATCCCTGATGATCATTGGATCTCTGTCCCCTTTTTTCAGTTCAGGCTGAAAGTCTTTGCTTATGCAGCTCCTTTTGCTTGGAATACGCTGCAGAAAGACTGGAAATTGACTGAGCTATTGTCCTTAAATGGCTTCAAAATCAAGCTGAAAAGGTCAGGGGTTGTCTTAATAATTTGTAATAGTTTTTTATGATCCGTGTTATGTTATTCAAATCTCACTTTTTTCACCCTTTTGAGGGGCCATTTGGGTCTCTGCTGCCTCTATAAACACTCCAAACATGAATAAAAACCGTCCCTTTTATTTCATTTCATTGCAAATTCTTGATATCAGGAATCTTTATTGTGACGTCACAATAAGCGGAATTAGCATGTAAGATCTCAGTGGAGGGACTACACTGCGTGGGTACGCCTAGCGACCCTCCAGAAGTGTCACCATGGAGAGGGATGTCTGGGTTTTCCTGCTAGACCTCTCACATCTGCAACCCGATCATGAATAAAGCCAGTGGATAAATGGATGGACCTGCATCACCTGATCATCTGATGGTGTTGAAGGTTTCAGCTTTCGGACCCTGTGCAGGAAAAAAAGCAGACTGCAGCGTTGGACTTATTTATTTAGATCTCGGTCCTGAAAGCAAAGCTGCAGCTACGAGTTGAGCTGGCAGAGCAGAGCGACTCCTCTTCTGATCCAGTGCTCGGCGGGGATGTCGGAGTTCAGCGTCATGGCGATGACGTAGTTGGTGGAGTGTCCGGTGGTGGACAGAGTTCCTCGTCGCTCGCTCGTCTTGTAGACAGGAGCCAGGTAGGACATCCTCTGAGGAACCTCCTGTCGCTTCATGGGCTTCAGCCACATCTACAGGACAGAAGAAGATGAAGATGTAACGCACAGCATCATTAGGGGCTGCTTTCCTCTTCAGCGAGCCTGAGGAAATGAGTCGCAGGACAAATGACGATGCAGCAGCAGGGACTAACCTGAATCTCTTTGTTATCCAAACACAAACAAATTGGAACTTTGGGGACGTGAACTTGTAAAAGCGAGAACCCCCTGGAGTTATTATGAAGTTCTGCTTATGCAAAAGAGATAAACTGGGCCACTGAAGGAAAAAAAAAACATGATAAACAAAATAAAACAAAAGCGGATTGTTGAGCTGTAGCCTGAGCGGTTCTCTGGTTGCAGAGCGGGGGCCTTTGTGCACATTTACATTTCAAAGCCACTTCTTGTTGTGTTCTTTTTTTTTCACCCACACAAATAAAAAACACATTTTAATGAAGTTCTGTTCTTGTTAAAACCCGATTTTGTTAATAAGCTGCCCTGAAATGCCTGAATATTTAACAAGTCAGCCTGGTGCATTATTCATAGTCAGTGAAAGGAGAGAAGAAAGAAGAAGTTCTCGGCTTCCTTCCATCTTTGTCACTCTGCTCTGATGATCCGAGTGAGGCTGAGCAGCGGAGGAGGACGGGCTTCCTGCACCCAGGGACGCTTCCAAGAGCAGAATAATACACCTCATCCCTGCAGCTTTATGCAACAACATCCAGGATTACACAACAAGGAGGCTTTAGCTGATTTCCTGCAGGGTTTCTGTTTCAAGCTGCAGATTCGGTACTGTACCGCTGCAAAACATTAACACCACACTGATTGGTCAAATCCTGCAGCTACAGCTCAAAGTAGTGCTGTGTTGAAAAAAAACGATTCTTATAAAAAATTCCCAAAGATCGATTCGTACGTCCAAAGATCGATTCAACCCTTTAACGTTGTTTGCCCTTCGTTACAGCCAAAGTAGGGAAATAAAAAGTCCATGCAGGCATTTTGAGGCTTAGCTCCTAAAGGGTTAATACAGTTTCCCTCTGTGAACTTTGACCCCAACCTCTGTTGCGTCATTGAATTCAGGACTACGTTTTGGTGTCTCGCAAACGTCTTCTGAAAAAGTTGTACCAAAAATAAACCAGTCTACCGATTCCAAATTTCCAGAATTAGAACTGAATCGATACCCAGCTTTAAATCAGAGGAGGTGAATATTTATTCCATCACTTGTTTTATGTTAAATATTCTTTATTAAATGGCTTTGTTTAGAAGAAATCAGTCTTCAATTTGAGTTTAAAGGGTTTTCTGTAATTTCTTGGGATCAAAAAAGGCACAGTTTGTTGATCATAACGGATTTGTATGAGGAATAAAAAGGAAAAAAGAAATCCACGGGGGTGAATACTTTTTATAGGCGTAAGCTCAAACATATGACCCACTTATTTAAATGAGCAAATAAGCTGCGCTAAATCTGCTTTTAACCTAAAAAGGCCAGCTGAAAACAGCAAAGAGCTAAAAAAAAATCTAAAAAGAGAGAATTACAGCTGTGCACAAGTTGAGGAAGTCTTTGTCCAAGATTATCTGTTGCTAAAGACTGAGCTGTCTGGTCACAATGACAACATTATGTTTGGAGGAGTCAAGTTGGGGCTTTCAAACCTTAGACAACTGTAACAGCGGTCAAGCATGGTGGTGAAGGCATCATGCTGTGGGGCTACCTCCAGATTCTTCAACGTCACCTTAAATCTACAACTAGAGGGTTGAAACACGCACACACAATGAACCCAAACATGTTTTGCTCCAACATCAAACCCCGGACAAAGATTATGGAAAACGCTTTAAACGGGGTCTTTTCAAGGAAACCAAGAAGCTTTAGATGAACTCTGTCTAATCTGTGCGGTCAAATATCTTCCAGGATGATGCCAGAAGCTCATTCATGGTGACAAAAAAAGCGTGCATGAGGTGAAACTTTCTAAGAGACATTTAGCCAAACATTAGTTGGGCTAGTCGCGCTAGAAATTTCTGTTGTCCGTCATTTTGACCGATGGGATCCAAAAAAATCAGGTCATAATCTATTTTTACTGACAATTTTTAAAATTATAGCATATTCAATCCGACTTGCTGAACAGAGAACTACATATAAAAAATGAAATAAAATGATTTCACTTCAAATGTAAACAGTTTACCAGTCTCATATCATCCTCCTGCTCCACATGGAACTGAAATGATCACCTGCTTGTGTGTAATCAAACAGGATCTCTGGTTATTGTCATGAGGTTTTAGATTTTTGCCATGGACAGATGACTTCTCATGGGGGCTTGGGCGTTGATCTGGAGGCTGAATCCACGCTCCACTGCTACACTGGAGACTGGAATAAGCACTACTTCAGCCAAAGTTTTGAAATCGGGAACAATTCTCCATTTAATGTGATCAGAATTTGGAAAGACTCTGGGAACGAGCCGTTTACTGACCCGCAAGCTATCACTTCAGCGGGAGGAAATCTCGCAGCATGCACCGGTGGTTGGCATGACATCTTTTTCTTACCTGTACTCCGTGTGTGAAGCTGAAAATGTCTGCGTATTTGCATCAAGTGGTCAGAGGTGTGACTATTATTCTGTCAAAATGACGAATGGCCTTCAGATTTTTTCATCACCATAAATAAAAATAAAAAAACGGTCAAATTTGGAAAATATTTGGTAAGGTCCAGTGGTTGGGGATCATGTATGTTTTTGATCCTGTATGTGTAATTTTAAATTCAGATTTATGTGGCTAGTGCTTGGTGTAAAAATAAAAAATAAAATCATTGCAGTTTTATGTTGTATATTCATTCTGGAAATAGAAAGGTTCAAATATTCAGATGATTCCAACGATTTTCCTGTAAATCTGGGGATTTAGTTTGGTGGCTTTAAGAGGAGGAGCTTCACCCTGAAGGCTGAAAGTTAAAGAGGATAGGTTAGATTCATATAAACTAAACTCTCACCCCCACCCGCTCATTTGATCAGATTCGTTAAATGGATGAAAAAATTCAATATCACTTTTTGTTTTTTGCGTAAACAAAAATGAAATCTGATTCATAAAAAAACATTCATATTTTTCTATGTATTCTCAGGTGGATGCTTGGAACTCTGAACACACAAAGTCACAGTTTGTAGTTCCTGTACAATGTTTTTTTTTTTTTTTACTATGTCAGGTTTGTTGATATGTGGCAATATTTTCATAAAGTCCAAAACCAAACTGGGTCAACAAAAAATCTGAAATGTTCTTTTGTCGGCTGAGTGCACCAATTGTGTTTGACTGCAATCGGTGGATCGATTAACACTCATAATGGGAAAGTTCAAAGAACTCAGCAAAGAGCTTGGAAGGGGAAAAACAAGCTGCCTTCTGGAGAAAAGACAGGTGTGTGTGTGTGTGTGTGTGTGTGTGTGTGTGTGTGTGTGTGTGTGTGTGTGTGTGTGTGTGTGTGTGTGTGTGTGTGTGTGTGTGTGTGTGTGTGAGCTCCTTACCACCGGCATGGCGTCGTGCAGCACTTTGGGGAAGGACTCTGCCAGAAGCTTGGTGTTCCTGTCCCAGCGAGCGCCATCGAGGAACAGACCCCTGATGTAAACACCTAACAGCAGATCAGCTCAGAGTTACCTTCACAGGACTAAAAGTAGACCTATCTGAGCGAAGCACCACAGCTCATGCAGTCAGTGCGACTGTCTGCTGGGTGTCAGCGCCACAAATTCACTGTATCGGCTGCGTTAGCACAATCTGGGCCTGCTGATTGAGGATGCTGCAGACACTGAGCTGCATACAACTTCTCACCTCACCCGTTTGCTTATTATAATCCCCTTTAACCTTGTCGATAAATCCTGTTTTTTCATATTTTTCTTTCTCTCGTAGAAACTTTGCTAAAGCTACAAGAGTGCTCCCTTTAACTGCAGCTCAGCCCCCAGCCTACATCTGCTCCTCCCTCGGCAGCGTCCTACCGTCTTCTGGGGGGCGACCGTATTCACCGTCGTCCAGAACCTGGAAGTCAAAGCCCAGCAGGTCGATGGGAATGGTGTGTTTCCTGGCATAGTTCTGCTGGCTGCCTGTGAGGAAGGCCTGGGTGAAGAAGAACCCGGAGATCCAGAACACAGCCGGCGTACCCTCGTCATACCAGTCCTGAACGCACAAGGGGATAAAATGCTATTATACAGAAGCAAAATATAAGAGGATAGGCATTGGCTACCAGTGCTTTGACTAATATGGCAGGGGTCGATGTTATGGAGGTGGAGGTAGGCAGACTGGATGATGTTAATATTTGCTGTTAAAGAGAGGTTGCTGTCGGGGATAAAACCCAGACCTGCGAGGAAGGGAGGACAGCGGAGTAGAAGAAGAAAAATTGCGAGATTGTGGATTTTGTGCCAACAAGAAGCATTTCAGTTTTATTAGTGAGAAGTACGAGAATGTTAAAAGAGAACCTAATGTTAATATCTTGTAAATAGTCAAGGAGGGAGGAGGGGAGAGATGTGGTGTGTTTGGAGGAGGGGAAGGGTTGGGTGTGTCTCATCCGCATGCAGCAGTGATTTTCTAAACATACTGCAGAGAGGGAGCAGGTAAATGAGGAAAAGTTACAGGGCCCCAGGTTAGATCCCTGAGGCACGCCGCTGCCGACTGGGGAGGGTTGGGATTTGAAAGCCTTTAACTGAATAAGGTGAGAGCGACGAGAGCAAAGCAGGGTTGGTGATACCGATAGAAGCTGGACGGTTAAGGAGGAATATATATGATCTAAAGTTCCTATGTGGCGGAGCATTCACCGCTTCTTCTACTTTCCTCCCTCTGGAAGGAGCTATAAAGTAGGGGTGTGCCATCTTGGGTTCTTCACAATTCAATTATTATTAAACTGTTTTTTTTTGTTGCATCTTTTTTCCCCCCATTTAAGGTTTTTTTTCCATTCCTTCCATGGCAACTTTCTTCAGTTTCCATTATTTGAAGTATCCAAACAAATTTCTGTCCTTGGTTTTATTTGTGGTTTCACATAAATAAAAGAAACACATGTCCAAAATATCTTTCATAATCATATCAAGGTCTTGTTTTTTCATGAAAGCTAAAGAAAATGTGTGTTGGCAATAGAAGTAAAAATATAGGGTGACTATGTTCTGATTTCCATCAAAGAGGACACTTGGTCCAAACCATATTCTGTTCATATAAAGAAGACTTTTGATTTTAACATATTTAAAGTATTCCTGCTCTATGTGGTTAGAATTTTTTTTTTTTAAATAAGTCAAGCATTACAGAAATGATTAACATTTCTGAAAATAGAAAAAAAGAAATCATTATTAATCTCCTGTATTAGAAAATTACCCCATAACAATAAGAGCTCACTTTTTAAGTCATTCACAACAAAAATTGCACAAAAATCTGAAATTAAATTTTGAGAAAATAAGTATGATTTTCTTTTGAAAGCAGTGATAAAAAAATAAACAGCAGCATTCTCACACAGACACTTACAGTGTATACACCAGTCTTTAGTTTCTCTCTGTCATTTTAAAAGATGAACTCTGACCTTTCTCTATGGAGGACTACGGGGGTCATTGGAAAAGCAATACAGCATTTTGACGATGAGTGCTCAATTGTGAATTAAAAATATAGATTGCTAAATATAATTTCAAATCCAACAATTAATCCATACAAAAAAAGACAAATTTGAAAAGCATTTTGTAATAACACATTTTAAATTGAAATACGAAAGAGGAATTTCAAATTGTATTTATTATTTGATTATTAAATACTGTGATTTGAAAATGTTTTTCAAATCCTATTTCAAAATGGAGAAATAAATAACACAATTAATAAATGAGATTGTAAATATCTTTCCTTTTCATACATTTAAAAAAGTTATTCCCTTTTCTATATCCGTTTTTTCTTTCCGGCTCTCATTTTGAAATCCTTTTTGGAATTGCATTTCCTAAATGGTTTCCCCTCTCCTTTTAGCATCCGAGTGACCCTCCTGGTCCCTGAGCACACTGAAAACCAAGTTCAACCAATCACAGCTGCTCCTCGAACGTAGCCAGCTCTCTCATTGGTTAGACAGACACATTGGGGTGGACCTTGCCGAGCTGCACAGCTCGTGTATTATACTAAATCAGGTTGTTATCATGAAATATGCTGGAACAAAAACCATAGCTTGTCAGTCCCTTGGACCAATTAAATTTTTTTAACTTCACAGTTTTAATTATTCAGTTAATTAAAAAAAATAAGTTGTTGGACTTTTAGCTTCAGCCGTATTGAGATAGGATCACAGTTTTCATCTGCAAGATCAGGGGTCTGCAACCTGCAACTCTGGGCCCGTATATGGCTCTTTGGCACTTAATAAATTAAACAGTGAAATATAGTCCTTTTTTTGCTTGTGTTTTGTGCCTCCATGAAAAAATACTGGCCCCACCCTGGCCCCCCTGGTAAATTTGGTCTAGAACCGCCACTGACCAACAGGATCGTTGTCTCCTGTCACAGAAACAAATTTGCCAGCTATCAGCAAGCTGCACTCCACCACACATAAGGGGGAACATTAAGTCTCCCAAACTGTGTTCCTAGGCTTTTATCTGCAGGATCTACAGAGCAGAAAGTGGAACAGAAATGGAGCTGATGTGTAAATTCAGAAACATGTGTTTCACCAAAGCACAGGGACACGAAGCAGGAGGGATTCTGTTGCCCAGATCTTTCCCGTTGCTCCTGTCGGCTGTTCTGTCTGAGGTAAGAAACCCGTGACTCTGCAGTTCAGCGGGTCAGGAGTCACGCAGGCGTTCTGCTTGGATAACGCTCACACACAGGAATCCTTTCACTCTAACGAGCTCTGATGGAGACAAGGAGTGTTTCTGCTGCGGGAATGGACCGAACTGCCCGATGAACCGGGTCATTCCCGGTCATGAGGCTCCCTGTAATTGTTCCCAGTTTTCAGAAGAATGCTGTGGGCAGTACAGCACATTCCCCTGCCTGAGGAAACAAAGCCCTTTCATAACGGCTCATCTGGTGCGTCCTGAAGCAGGTTCAGCACAGTTCATGGGACAAAGCATCTTCCCATATACAGAGTATCAGAAGAAGAACTACTGTAAATATGAAACGACGTTCTCAGAGACGGGTACAAACCCCTCACACAGCACCAGGGTTCCTCATTCATTATTAACACGGAGAAAATGCTCCGTCTTAACCGATGCCCTGGGGTCATCTATTTATCTCCAAGATCTCTCTTTTACATATATATATATATATATATATATATATATATATATATATATATATATATATATATATATATATATATATATATATATATATATATATATATATATATATATAAAAAAACAGCCATCATGTTAACAGCTTGGATAAACTTGGTGGGCCTTCAAGCACCTGTAAGAACTTGAGTCGCCGAAGAAAGTCGTTGATGTAGCCTCCTAGCGGTTTCAGGCTGGGGTACGACTTCTTCATCCACATGCCGGGGATACGACCCTTCAAAATGCTGCTGACCACTTCCTCCAGCTCTGCTGACATCACCACCAGGCCCTGCACGAGGACACACAGATATAGGAGCATGTGCAGTTTCTATCCACTCATCAACAGCATATATATATATAAAACATTGTACAAGCGGACATAGCCAGAGTAGGAAACAATATAACCACTTGAACACAGTCAGTGTTGATGTTTAGAAATGTTTAAATAATACTTTGCCCATATTTGAGAATAAAACATGCTTAAATCACTTTGGAGTTGTTTTGATATTTTGACAGCTTAGTTTCTCAGGTGTACTTGAATGCAGCATGGACAGCTGTTGGGAAAATCCCTTCTCATCAATAAGGAATACAGCGACTTTTATCCAAAACAAGGAGTTTGGGCTGATTGGATGCTACTGGTAGCCATCAGGACATCAGCTGGTCTTTCTCTAGTATCAGTGATGTTTCCATTCAGCTTGACATTGTTTCAGGTGAGTCATTCAGTTCTGTGCAGAGCGTGTTATGGACCTTATTGCTGTTAAAAGATGCGTTAGCTGACAAAGTTCTGGTTCAGTCCAAATTACTTTCTCTACTGTAGCTGCATGAGAAACCATTAATGTTCCCAAGTAGCAGAGTTTAGTGATAGCTGGGGGTACTTTCTGATTTGTTTTGGTATCACTTTTTAAAGTTGCGCTGTGGAACGTTGCACTGCACTCTGAGTTCCGCACATAAAAATTCTGGATTTGTTCGGTACATGTGCGTACCGAACAGATAGGGCTGTAGCGAAAAATGTACTGTTTCACCACTGCTGACGATTTTGGACATCAACATGTTGGCTCAGTAAATACAATAAAGAACCTTTTTATACAGTGGGGCAAAAAAGTATTTGGTAGCCACCGATTGTGCAAGTTGTACCACTTAAAAAATGAGAGAGGTCTGTAATTTTCATCACAGGGTCACTTCAACTGTGTAAGACAGAATGTAAAGAGAAAAAATCTAGGAAATTACATTGTATGATTTATTTCTATAATGGTGCAAAAAGTAAGTATTTGGTCAATAACAAAAGTTCATCTCAATACTTTGACCTCTGTCATTGCCAACAAAGGGTATATAACAAACGTTTCTTGTAGGTCTTCACAAGGTTTGCACACACTTTAGCTGATATTTTGGCCCATTCCTCCATGCAGATCTTCTCTAGAGCTGGGATGTTTTGGGGCTGTCGCTGGGCAACACAGACTTCAATGTCCCTTCACAGATTCTCTATTGGAGTGAGGTCTGTAGACTGGCTAGGCCACTCCAGAACCTTGAAATGCTTTTTACGTAGCCACTCCTTCGTTGCCCCGGCGATGTGTTTGGGATCATTGTCATGCTAGAAGATCCAGCCAAGTTTTATCTTCAATGTTCTCACTGATGGAAGGTGGTTTTTGTCCAAAATCTCATGATACATGGGCCCATTTATCCTATCCTTAATACGGATAGGATGACCCCCTTGCAGAAAAACAGCCCAAAGCATAATGTTTCCACCCCCATGCTTCACAGTGGGGATGGTGTTCTTGGGATGCATCTCAGCATTCTTTCTCTTGGGAAAGAATGCTGAGATGCATCCCAACAAACTTGGGAAACCTGCATTAGCCTGATGTCCTAACCGTTACTGTGGTCGCAGCTCTCTTCAGGTCATTGACCAGTTTCCCCCGTGTAGTTCTGGGCTGTCTCTCTGGTCTTGGCCATGGTGGAGATTGGAGTCTGACTGTTCGAAGGTGTGGACAGGTGTCTTTTTTACAGATAATGAGTTCAAACAGGTGCCATTAATACAGGTAACACGTGGAGGGTCAGAATTCTTGCTTGGTTGTAGGTGCTAAATACTTATTTAGTTATTTAACAATTAAGAGAAAGCAATTTTAAAAAGATAGGTCTTTAGCTGGGCTTTAAAAGAGACCAAGGAATCCACTAGTCTCAAATCAAGAGGTAGTGAGTTCCACAATCGTGGAGCCACAGAGGAAAATGCCCTTTCACCCTTTGTTTTTAGTCTTGTAGAAATAACATGTTTAAAAATCCTACAATGTGATTTTCTGGATTTTTTTTCTTGCATTCTGTGTCTCACAGTTAAAATGTACCTATGATAAAAATTACAGACCCCTCTCATCTTTTTACGTGTGAAAACCAGCACAGATCAGTGGCTGCCAAACCCTTGATTGCCCCACTGTATTTAAATGTAGCGTAATTAACACGGCAAAGATAGAAGACAGAAAAACCCACTGATGACTTTCTGTCAGCTCGTTTAATAAAATAACTCTCACGTATTTAATGCTGTTTAATATGTCTTCTGTTGTGGGAGCTTGACATTTTTAATTCGCAGCTTTTGGCTTTCGGAGACATTTTGAAAGCAAACAAAAGGCCTGATTAAAATGACGGATCACATTTAACTAATGAAAGCATATGAGCAGCTGTCAGCTCTGACTGATTTTTGAAAAATATGCTGATTATAATCACAGAAGTTGAAATATTCACACAGCAATGAATGATGCAACTTAACCAAAAATAATCACATAATAAAACGACGAGACAAACAAGCAAACCTGATTGAGATTATTCACCTTCCATTCCCAACAGGACATATGTTGCTTATTATTTGCAGAATGAACAGAAGGCTGACTTTGCTTTCTGTTTATTGGACATTAATAAGCTTTTCATAAAGGTCCCTTTTCTTTGTACGATTTGTTCTTTTCAATCAGAAGCCGAAAACCATACACTGAAAACACTGTCATCATTTTCCTGTTTACACTGCACCAAAATTCTTCCTCTCACTTAGTATCCTGTCCATCCCGGATCCATTAGATCATCGGAATTATTCTGCAGTTACGGCTGTAGTTTCTGTCTGGATCTGTTCGTGCTGCAGGGATTTATGTTGGGGCTGCAAAACATTTAGAAACAAAGTACCACACCTGATCTGTGCATGTAAGGCTGCGGTTTTTCCAGGAGAACCCGGGGGAAGGAGGAGATCTTAACCCTCCTACAGCCCTCCAATCGCAGCATGTTCCATCACTCCCTGTATGAAAATCGTTTCTGTGCCAAAATATTTTGGCTTTTGGAAAACTTGGGAAACCTGCATTAGCCTGAAGTCCTAACCTTAACTTTTCTGGAGCTTTCCCACCTCTTGATGTTCCCCTACTTGGTCTTCATGGGTGACCATGCAAAGTGTGAATAAATCAGTGCTTGGAAGAACCAGAGACTGAGGAATAGAGGGAACTGTGGGAATATATTACTATTCTGTTTGTACTTCATTTCCTACTGCTGTTGTTCATTTAAACCCCTTTTAAGTACTTTGTTTAATTGTTTTGGAACTTTTAAAATCAATGGAAGAAAGTTTTTTGGGGGGTTGCGCTTCCTCCGAGCAAACATCCTATGAAATCCAGGATCTCCGAGACTGACTGACTGTTGTTAGATCACGGAAAATCTGGAAAGCCTCATTTCATTCATATTCAGCTTGACACGCTGGTTCTTCCTGCTGCTTTCCCTGCCATCCTATGGTGTTAAATGAACTTTTTTTTTTCATCTTTGTTTCATATTGTAGGACAAAATGAGACAATGATTAATCACATCTACGTGTTTTTACCTGAAAAACGAACAAATCTCGCCCTAGCTAAATTCCTCTGGTGCCGGGTCTGTGTGCATGTACCTTTATGGCCTTCTGAATGTTGCTGCAGGAGTCTCGGATGGCGCAGAGCAGGTTGTTGAAGCGGCCCATCTCCTGCACCAGAACGGTGTTCATGCTCTGCTCGTAGCTGGTGGGAAAGCGCCTCAGCGCGGCCTCCAAGTCAAAGTCTGCAGGCAGCTTGCTCAGGACGTCAGCTGCCACTTCAAACACCATGTCGTCGGAGGATTTGGCGTCTCCGCCTGCAGCGCGGGACTGATCAGAGATGCAGAGTGGCGATCAGAAGATGGAGGCTTCTTCGTTAAGATGACAGCTCGTCGCTTTTTTGGAAAATGATCATTTGCCGCCTCTCCTGTGTCACATCATGCATGAGTTAGACCTTTTCAGATGTTCCTCTGCATTGATCTTAAGAAGGTCTAACTCTTATTTCATCATGTTGATGACGACTGATGTAAACTTAGACATCTCAAAGGGAAACAGAGTGACAGTAGATACGTGATCAGCTCCTTCATAATTCCAACTTTATCCCCTTTACTTGCAGACAGAGCTGCAGCTCCAGCAGAAATATGAGGTTAGGATCTAATCATACGACAGGAGCTGAACGGCTTCACAACATTTTCCGTCCAATTTCTCCCACACGGCAATTTGAAACACTCTCATCAACGGTTCTGAAGCTCATTCATGCTGATAATCATTCACTCTAATCCTGGGATTCTTCCGCTTTCCTTTCCTCTCGCTCCAACTTGCACCATTCGCCTACATGATGTTGAGCCAGTGGTAATGGGTAATCATCGGCTAATGGTGCCGGGTTACAGTAGGAGAATGATAAATAGCGGCCTCATTCCAGTTTAAGTGTGTCCCTGTTTATCGATCATTGAGACCGATGAGAGCGTATTAGATGCTAATGAAGTCCACACATGACTGACGCCGATATTAATCTTGTTGAATGGAATTAATAGGAATAAATTCCAGACTCTGTGGAGCTCTAAATGTAACTTTAAATGTAGGAGTCACGATGCGTGGGGAGATAATTGTCTATTTATCTGTTCCACCCAAAGTCTGAAGCTTTGGAAATAAGCCGCTACGGGATGTACAGAGCCGAGAAACACACACACGAACACACACACAGCTCTGTGGCTGAAAATACGCGAATGCAGAAATAACGCAGGGGTTAGCAGCACCCTCTTTCATCTTCAAGCAGGCGTAGATGTGAAATTCTTTAGATTTGATTTGCAGCAGCGCTCAAAGGTTTGATCCGCAAGCCGCTAACCCGGAGCAGCTGTTCGGAACTGCGATATCATGATGTGGGATCATACGGATCCAAGCAGAGCCTCCGGGAGCCGGGTCGTCTCTGCACACTCTAAAGAAGGCTACGTAATGGGGAGGGGGATATTTTTAGTTGAAGAAGTCTCAAATATTTATGTTTAATTTATAGTGTGTAGTGTAATAAAAATAAGGTTAAGGAGACCTACCCACAGAACATACTGTTCCAGTCAGAGGTTCCCTTCCATCCACCCATCCATTTTCTATACCCGTACATCCTCATGCAGGGTTGCGGGGGGGCTGGTGCCTATCTCCAGCGGTCAAAGGGGGGAGGGGGGGGGTACACCCTGGACAGTTCGCCAGTCCATCGCAGGACAAACAACCATGCACACACACACTCATACCTAAGGGCAATTCTTTTTTTTTAGAGAAAACCAATTCACCTAACAGTCATGTTTTTGGACTGTGGGAGGAAGCCGGAGTACCCGGAGGGAACCCACGCATGCACAGGGAGAACATCCAAACTCCATGGAGAAAGACCCCAGGCTGGGATTCGAGCCCAGGACATTCTTGCTTCAAGGCAACAGTGCTACCAACTGCGCCACTGTGCAGCTGGGGATGATGATGCAAAGAAGGATTCTTTTAATACAATCAAGAACATTATGGACAACCCTGAGCGTCCTCTTCATTAGACTATCATTCTACAACAGACTGTCTTCAGTCAGAGGCTACTTCAGGTTCGCTGTAAGACAGACTGCTACAGAAGATATTTCCTACCCCAGCCATCAGGATCTACAACAACTCCTTGAAGAATCAAATATTATGAGCTACAACAGCACTTAATTAAATTTACTTCTAATTAAAATATTGTATCGATCCCAGAGGGAAATTGATATCAGAAAAACATGTTGTTGAGAGATACTATTGCTGAATAATGTGATGGCGATACCGATTATGATTGATCCATTTTTGTGGACTCAATTCTTTCTTTTCCTTCATCACAATATGCACACCACAGGCAGAGGTGAGTAGTAACTAGTTACATTTACTTGAATTTCAGTTTATTTATATAGCGACAATTCACAACATGTCATCCCAAGGCTCTTGCAAGTTTCTTGAGTACCATATTTTCCGGAGTATAAGCCGAACTTTTTCTCAGTTTAGCTGGTCCTGCGACATATGTTGAAACATAATTTCACATGTTCGTTATTTTCACACGGACAGTCACGAGAGGGCGCTCTAGGCGTGTGTACCTGCATCTGCTACTTCACTGAAAACTCCAAGTGATTTGGAGTGAGATCGAGATTTTGGGAAACTTATGTTATGTTCTTTATGCTATAGTTATCTGAATAACTTAATATGTTACACTAACATACCAGACACCTTTCAGTTCTTTGTTTATAGTTCATGCAGTTGAGTTAACATACCATACACTTATTCAGCCTGTTGTTTTCTATTCTATTGTTATTATTATAACTTGCCTTTCAAGAGGAAATGTCTGTTCTTGGTCTCATATTCCATAAATTTCCCCCCCCCAAAAATGCGACTTATAGTCCGGAAAATACAGTAACTCTTTGTAAAAAAAAAATACTTGTAGGGTTTTTACTACACCATACTTTTTATTTTTACCCAAGTAATATTATTATGAGGTATTGCTTCTCTTAATTGAGTAGAATGTCTGGATACTTGTACCAACATGAGTAACTTCAGTAAATGAAGAAAAAAATGCATGAGACACAGACTCACACCTACAGTTTATGTTCATCTGGATGGCATTAAATTGGCCCCCAGTAATAACGTAAAGAATCTCGGCGTTATTTTTGACCAAGACTTGACATTTAAATCCCATATTAACAGGTTTCTAGGATTTCTTTCTTTCACCTCCATAATATTGCTACAATTAGAAACATCCTGTCCAGGAGTGATGCTGAGAAACTAGTCCATGCATTTGTTACCTCAAGGCTGGACTACTGTAATTCTTAAATATCAGGTAGTCCACAAAATGCTATTAAAAGCCTTCAGTTGATCCAAAATGCGGCAGCAAGAGTTCTGATGAATATTAAAAAGAGAGATCACATTTCTCCTGTTTTAGCTTTCCTTCATTGGCTCCCTGCTAAATCCAGAATAGAATTTAAGATCCTCCTTCTTACATATAAAGCCCTTAATAATCAGTTCCATCATACATCAGAAATCTGATTGGTCCATATGTTCCTAACAGAGCACTTCGCTCTCAGACTGCAGGTTTACTTGTAGTTCCTAGGATTCCTAAAAGTAGAATGGGAGGCAGATCTTTTAGTTATCAGGCTCCTCTCCTGTGGAACCAGCTCCCAGCTTTAGTCCGTGAGGCAGACACTCTGTTTACTTTTAAGGCCAGGCTTAAAACTTTCCTTTTTGATAAAGCTTATAGTTAGAGTGGCTTAGGTCATCCTGAGCTATCTCTGTAGTTATGCTGCTATAGGCTTAGACTGCTGTAGGATAGACTGACCACTTTTCTTCACTCTGCTACTTCCTTTTCTCCTACTACTCTCCAGTTGTATTACAGTACATTCTGTTATTTCGACTGTTAACTTTGTGTTCTCTCAGTGTTTTTCTCTCCTTAGAAGATATACCTGGTCTGGTATCCTGCTTGGCTGCAATGCCCTGTTGGACGGAGGGCATCGACTGGGATGATGCTCCCAGTAACTGAACCTCCACTGTGTCCTGTTATCAACTTTTTACTTTCTGTAACATAGAAAGTTCTCTTGGCAAGTTGGTAAGTCTGTATCAACGGGGCCCAACCTCACGCCAATGACTGACGCAATCTGCTGGGATTCTTTAAATAGGAAACTTTTTAAATGACTAGAATGTTTGTATAAATGTATTGAAATGACTTCTTGTTAAGTGCCTTGAGATGACATCTGTTGTGAATCGGCGCTATATAAATAAACTGAAATAAATTTAAATTAAAGGGGACATATTATGCAAATCTTACTTTTTTCATCCTTTTGTGTGGCCATTTAGCTCTCTGCTGCCTCTATAAACACTCCAAACATGAACAGAAACCATAAATCCATTAATTTTTCTTTGCAAATTTTTGCTGTAAGAAATCTTGTGCTTCTACAAGCTTTTGGAAAAATTGCTTTATTGTGACATCACAATAAGCATAATATTTTCATATAACCGCTCCTTATCTGTCAAACCCCGCCCACCAGTTCCAATTCCCTGCCATTCTCAAGTGTGGCAAACCCGCAGCCTAGTAACAAGATGGGTGAGAGTGGTCTACAACTGCTAATTTGCATAAACATGACGGGGCCCTCTGAAAGGGACTGAAATTGTCAAGAATTGAGCTGGTAAGATCGTTTTATCTGAGAGTGATATTGTGCAAAGAACTTCATTAACATGTTTTGAACAGACCATTGACATATTATAACTTGTTTAAAAAGAGGCAGAATATGTCCCCTTTAGTTTCTATCTGCTGAGCCTGTTGTGTCATCTGCAGATCTAAAATCATTGGCATCCTCCCAAACATGACTACTGTTCTCTCAGTAAGTGAGGCAGCATCGGAGAGAACTGTAGAACCTCATTTGTGTTTGGACTGTTTTGATTCAGTCAACCTTTTGGAATCATTAAAAACATTAGCCTGATCTAAACCTTTAACTTTTATGTTGGACCCTGTCCCAACCAAATTATTTAAGGAAGTGTTCCCTTTGGTTCCTGGCCCCATTTTAGACATGATGAATCTCTCCCTAGTAAAAGGAACAGCACTAAGCTGGTTTAAATCATATTTGTTAGACAGATTCCAGGTTGTTCATTTAAATGATAAATCTTCTTCACACTCAAGGGTTACCTGTGGAGAACTGCAGGGCTTTGTGCTTGGACCAATTATTTTTTACTATATATATATATATATATATATATATATATATATATATATATATATATATATATATATATATATATATATATATATATATATATATATATATATATATATATATATATATATGCTTCCAATTGGTAAGATCATTAGACTTAGACTTTTAGAGTCTCTTTAAAACCAATAGTGGGTTGAGATGCTGATTGGGGGGGTGGGGAAACGAAACAATTTTACATCACTGTGTAAAGAAACAACATTTAAATCATAGAAGAAGTATAGATTTTCACCTAAATGATACGATTTGCAATTTTAATAAGCTGAATGAGATTGCCTGCCGCCCGCTTATCCTTGCAGGGTCGGAAGGACAGGTCACCAGTTCATCGCAGGGCAACACAGGCACACCCAAGGAAAATTTAGAGAGACCAATGAACCTAACAGTCATGTTTGTTTGACTGTGGGAGGAAGCCGGAGTACCTAGAGGGAACCCACGCATGCACAGGGAGAACATGCAAACTCCATGCATAAAAAGCCCAGGACCTTCTTGTTGCAAGGCAACATGCCTACCAACTGCACCACTGTGCTCAGACGTTGTACTCAAGCAATATTAGAAAAAATAATAAAAAGTTGTACCAGTGGGGGTGTATGGTTCACCTTCGGGTGTGGGGTTACCTACCTGTGTGAGCAGGATGCTGTCAAACAGAAGCTGCGTCTCAGCCTGATCCTTGGTGATGTCTGCGTTCGCGTTCATGCCAAAAATCTCCGGCGACGGGTTGAGAGGAAGCGACTTTGTAAACTCCAAGTAGCTGTTGTACTGCAGCAGACAGGGGTTAACGTTTTAACGTAACATCACAAAACATCCGCAGTAATAACCCTCACGGAAAAACAACTGTGCTCCTAAGATTGCTGACATTTGTTTTAATGAATATGTAAATGTGACTTCATGAATAAAAGATGTGATTGGAGGGGGGTGAAGTACCACAGAACAAAATGCCAAATAAAATGCTGCTCGCCACAGACCGCGCTGTGTTAACAAATCCATCAGCCCTCAGTGACAGAGGCTGCCTGCTGTGTCTTATTACACACATTTTATCTGCTGATGACTTTTTAAAGGTAGCTCATCAACAGTTTGACAGAACTCTGGGTCAGGGACTGTGGCTGCTTGAAAAACTCCGGAGTTTTATTGAGTTTTTAGAGCTCTGCTCCTTTGTTTATCTGATAGTCATTAACTGGTTTCCAAACATGTCTGTAACACTCTCACTAATGCCACAGTGCTTCAACCTGGGTTCAGAGTTAAAACTACGGCAGCTCTAAAAATTCTGCACACCCCCTCATTTTATTGCTGTGAAAAATGACTGTTTGATGAATCATTTAAAAATGTTCTCCAAACTGAACCTGTACTTTAAAGAAAAAACAAGCAGATACATTATAGAAGAAAATAGAACAAAATCTGTTTGCATTGATTAGCACACCCTTAAAAATACTTTATTAAATCATTTATTTCTACAAAACTAATGAAAAATCAGACTAGTTCTTGCCAGGAAGGGTGTGAAGAGGCAAACAGCAACAATGAAGGAGCTGGAGGAATGTTGACCAAGTGCTGGCTGTTTGCTGTAAGGAGATCTCCCAAAACTCAGAGAAAGGGCTGAAGAAGCCAAAATGGAACTTTGGGGACATCGTTCAACGCGGTTTGACACAAAAACATCACTCAAGCACTAAAGCATGAACCAGCACATCCCAGGTCACACTGTCCGTAGTCATCTCGCTGCCCCGGCGACTGTCTCTTCGGTGATCTGACACATCTTTATCAGGAACATTATGCTGGAACAATAAGCTTGCTTCCCCTAACTTGTCATCTTGCCCTAGATTTACATTCACTAGACAGAGAATATGTAACTAAATCCAAATTACCTTGGAACATTCCCGCAACAATCCTTTTTCAGGTTTTGCAAGGACTCATCAATTTAATTTAGGACTGGGCTTTGACTGGACCCTTCTAGGGCTTACATTTTGAAATAACCCAGGGTTTTTTCACTCTACTCCACAATAGCCACCATCATACAATTTTTGAATTAATTCCTGCTCAAACACACTTAAGTCAAATGATCAACGTATGACAACAAGTTCTGCATAGGTGTAATGAGTTACCTATTTGACTCAGGTGTGTTAGACTAGAGATGGATCTAAAAGTTGCAGTTCCTCTTGAGGACCAGAGTTAGCAAACCTATGATCTAAACCATTGTGTTGTAGTAATGGCTGTATGTTTAGGATTAGTCTCCTAATTGAAGCTGGATACCCTAACTCTGTTCTTCTAATAGGTTATGTTCCAGATTGACTTGAATTTAGCTTTATCTATCTTCCCATTGAATCTGAACAACTTCCCTGTCCCTACTAAAAAAGCATCCTTACAGCATGATGCTTCCAACATGATGTTTCGCCATGGAGATTTTGTGTTTAGAGGGAGGCACCCCTTAACCTGAAGACTTGTGGCAAACAAGCAAGGTTTGTTATAAATTTCTTTCAACAATGGTTTTCCTTCTTCCTACCATTCCATAGAGGACTACATAACTAATCCGTGCCATATCAACAGATTGTCTAGTCTGAGCCGTTGATCTCTGCACCTCCTCCAGAGTTGCAAAGTAGAAAGAAAGAAAAAGGAAAAGAGAAAAAAGAGAGAAAGAAAAAAGAAATAGAAAATAAAATAAAGGATACAACATTACTCACCACTAGAACAACCACCCACAGTGAAACATGGTGGTGGCAGCATCATGATCTGGGGTTGCTATTTATAAGTTGGATGAAAATATGAACAGTTCGAAATAAACCAAAACTTTCAAAAGTCTGATAAATAGAAAGTTGTTTTTTCAGAGTTCAAGGATGCATCCAAATCAACAAAAAAATGATTCCATCAGCAGAAAATTTAACTTTTGGAGTCAGAGTCTGGAACTAATTTTGATAGAAAAATGATGCAGTTTCTTAAATAGGACTGTGGGCAAGTGATGCCCTTAATATAAGTATGAATGCTCAAATTGAATCAAAAGTTGCTTAAACAAAACATTAGTTCAGGGTTGTGGTGGCAAACATTTTGCACTGATGGCCAAAATTGTCAAATTGGAAGCACTTAAAGACCAAAAACTGTTGTTTATTATTATTATTTAAAAGCAAAAATACTTTTGTTGTGATTTTTTTGTATTTCTTTTAGTCTTGGCCCGAAATCGCAGCCTGTGTGGTGTACTGCAAGGACAAAGGAGCATGCAGCCTGTTGAATGTGACGTGTAGCCAATCAGAAAGCGAGGTGACAGGCAGCGATACACCTTGGAAACGTCTATTATTTGCAAGTGTCACTTGACCGCAGTCCACAAATGCATAGAAACAGAGATCCTTTTATTGCAGTGTGTAGGGTCTGAAACTTTTCTGAAAATTTTAAAATGTTGCCATCTGAACTAGGCCTAAAAAAGCAACAATGTTGCAATTTTGGTCCCCAATTGAACAGAGTCTACCGGACAGGGTGTGAAAAAGACCTAAGCTGCGATGGTGAGGCTAAATTGCTCAAACAGAAGCCAGCTGCGCAGGAGACTCAACCACACCCTACTTTGACAACAGGGAGGTACTGCGCTCCACATAGGCGGTCTTAACGTAGAGGCATAGGTAGGCGGCTGCCTGGGGCCCCCACCATTGGCTGTAGTAGGGGGGGCCCCCGACCAACCCAAAAATAAAAAAAAGAATAGAAAATAAAACCATCTCATCATGAATGCTTCAAAAGCAATGTCAATTCTATTAATATTCTTGAAAGAAAGTTGAAACGTTCAAGTAGTAGTTACAAAGCCCAATTCATGGTTATCTCTCCCTACACATGCAACCCCCTATTATCAAAATGAAATGGACTAGTTCTCTAGTTCGTAGCAGTGTCCGACAAAAAACATAAGTGACCTACACCCGTCCAGCTGGTGGCGGTAATGCACCATTAAAGCGAGTTGCCAACCGCCATAACACTAATAGAAGAAGAAGAAGAAGAGGAAAGAAGAAGTGACAGGAGAGTGAAAATGAAACAAAACGGACGTACCCAAGCGGATCAAAACAGCGGAAGAAAAGAAAAGATGCTGACAGGTATTTGGTAACACTGCCAAAATTACTTCCACAACTGTTTGGGATGATAATACAGATAGGAACAGTGCCGCCAGGTGAGGAGGACATCAGCCTGTTGCCGCCCGTGATTACCGCCACAGACAGCAGTGTTACCAACCTTGACAATGACCACAATTTAGTGAGTCAACCGCCTAGCTTTGCCACCAACCAAAACACTGAAGGCTTGCTCACAGATGACCCAGCTCTCTGGCATAAGAAGCTCACGGCCGAGGAGCGTTGTGCAATCGTTCGCAAAGGTCCCATACAAGTCAGTATAGTATTTCCCAAAAATTAAGAGGGGCGGAGATTTGCCAGTAATAACTACTGCATCAAATACAGTCTTAAGCCCCTTTCAAACAGGCCATGAAAAACTGTCTTTTTCCGGACTTCGTCTGTTTGGCTTTTGAGTCTGAAAGCAATCTTCAGGACTTCGTCCGGATACCCTTTACCGGTAATTTTACGGATGAGGACCTAGTAACAAGAGCGGACTTTTCGCGGTATGGTATTCGCATTCAGACTACCAGGTAATGTTCAGGGAAAGCTGGAGGGGTGTGGGGCGGTGGGGAAAAGGGGAGGAGGGGAGGAGGGCAGGGAACCATAGACATATATAAAGAATATGTACATTTCTTTAAAATGTATCTTTATATCTTTATATATGTCTATGCAGGGAACTCTGTGAGCGCACACATTGATGACGTATAAATGTCACTATTTTCCTTTCAGCTTCTTCATCGATGTCTCTTAAGCGTTTCCAATGTGTGCAAAATTGCAAACATCCCAAAGACGAGCCCTGCGAGTAGATCTGCTGTTTCGTCGACCATCTTTGCAATAATCCATTTGTTAGGGGAAATGACGTACGCCCGCCGCACTAAGTTTACGTAATATCCACATAGAACCCCACGACCCCACAGACATTCATCAGGATCAGCCGGTACATTTCTTGCTGTGTGAAAGCAGCCGAAAGGCAATATTCTGGGAAAAAGTGATGTGTTTGAAAGCACAACTCCGGTTAAAGACCAGATGGAATTGTCCGCAAATATTCCAGAACTTCTGTCTAAAAATGGCTACAGAGAGCAGGAGAATAACAGAAAAGAGAGGAGAAGAAGATGAAGAAAGAGAGCAAAAGAGTAAACACGGGCATGAGGATGGGAAGAGAGAAAGGAAGGGACAGAGACATAACAGGGAAAAGGTAATCATTTAACAATACAACAAATCACATTATATCATAATCCCAATGATTGACTGCTGTTGTTTTTTTGTTATCTCCCACTTCATAGGAGAAGAAAGAAGCCAATCACCAACCTCTGGATAGCCAGGGTAATTGACTCAACCTTTTATTTGACCAAAAATTGGTCCACAGTCATTTTGTTCATAGACCATATTGTTATTGTGAATGTTTTTTTTCAATTATTATTATTTTATAGGTACAGCTCCTACATCGGCGTTGTGATGTTGGTGTGAAGGCTGTAAGAAGACGTCAACAAGTAGGACTGATTTGGAGGACAATTTTTCTTCAATTTCTCTTCTCTCTCATAGACTCACTCCCTCACTCTCTCACAATCATGTATATGGTATGTTTATAGGATGCTTATAGTTTTGAAACAGTTCAATAAACAGTGCAGGTTTTCCTGGCATTTTGGCAAAGACTTGTTATCTGAAATCTTATTCTCTGATGTTCAACCGTGACTAATACTTTGTGTAGTGCTTCATATCTTCATTTTGGTGTAAAGAGTGTATGTCGCATTTAAAGGGCAAGGTTTTTTCCCCTCTCCAACAACCTTTACTTTTACTTGTATGAGGGGGGGGGGCCCATACATACCTTCGCCTTTGGCCCCCAATTTGCTAAATCCGCCACTGGCGCTCCATCTGGACAGACAGACATTACGACCCGATAACTATTCACGGCTAAAGCTGGGATCACACCGTGCGAATTTGGCCCTGCTAGAGCTTTTCTTTTGTCGTGAAAAGAATCGTGATGAAAAACGGGGCGCATGCGTTTGATCCGTAGCTCCGTAGCTGTGCAGTTTGACGGGTTCCCTGACAGCTTGTTTAGTGCTCGTACGACCAAAACCAGCCATTATGAGTCTTCAGGCACTGCCTGAAATTCTATAACCAATGAATGACTATGAATGACACTGGCTTTTTGCACGTCTTGCTAGAGTGAGACGTCATCAGTTCGACCAACTGGAATCTTGGGCCGTTCAGGGAGACACACCTCTAGAGCTCGGCTCGCACGGTGTGACATGAAGCAGTCCTTAGAGATGGCCGAAAAATGAACACTGTTAACCGGCCTTTAAACAACGAACAGAGCAACCCTCAAGAGAAGGGAGTGGACTTATTCTGATCTCAGCCTATTTTTTGGACTTACATCGCCCTCTGGTGGTGCACAGTAAAGCCCGCTGGCATCAAACATATAGTCGGGGTCCTCGATCATATGTGAAGTGTAGAAGATGGAGAGGATTGTGCGCAGAGTTCGTCTGTCCCAGTCGTCGGTGACACGTCCTCCATAGTTACACTCCCCAGTCATGTAGCGCAGGGCATCGAATGGGACCTCCTGAAAACACAAGACAGCAGCTATACTCAGTAAGCATGGCTGACTCATAACGTTCTAGGCCTACTTTCTGGCGTTTAATATCTCTCATTTTGCACCAACTCTGTTCTGAAGCAGAATCACCTGGCTGAATGTTGAGTTCAGAGTGACGTTACATCCTAATGAAGGGCGAGGCTGTGACCAGTTTGGCATTTCCTACATGCTGAAAATGTCACCAGACAAACAAAAAAAGGGCTCCTCAGCACTCTGCAGCAGCAGGACCGTGAGTGCTGGAGTGTTTGTGGAGAAATGTCAAGAGGGGATTGGAAAAGGGCTTATTAAAGGGAATACTTAAGTAAAGCAGGGCCTGCTTTTTAGCTTTAACTAAGGGCTTAGATAATACAATATCCCCCCACACACATATCTAACTGTAGGTACCTGATAGGTTTCCAGGAACATGTGCAGCTGCTGCACAGAGATCCGCAGGTCGGTCTCATTGAACTCATAAGGGATGTTCCAGCCTAATGGTCCAAACTTCCTTCTTTCCTGGGTCAGGGCGTGGAAGAAACACAAGCCGTACAGCAATTTCTTGAACACAGCCTGGAAGTTGGACAAACACAAACATAATGCCATTTCTGAAAGAAGCACCAAACTTAGGGCGGGCACAGACACGCACACAAACTGACCGGCTTGTTGGAGCTGTTAAAGAACTCTGGGTCAGAGATGGGGTCCATCAAGAAGGAGCGGGCGATGTTGGAGCGGAGGCCCTTCGGAGCCTCGTTGGTCATCTTCACTCCGTTCTGGAGCACGGTCACGGGAAATGTGGGAGACGGGTAGCTGGTCAGCCAGAGCCTGAAGTCTGGGTGGGTGGTGTCTGGACTTAGGCCCTGTTTAGAGTCACCAAACACGGATCAGCTCACGAATGCCTATAGAGGAGTTTGAATAAAATGATGACAGAGGTTTTTTTTACCTCACAAACTCTCTCCAGTGTTGACATCCAGGAAGTGGCTAAGTGGCAGTTCTGCAGAACCACCCATGTGCCCTCATTAATGCCTGTCTGAATCATTTTCATGGCTATAGGACCCTGTCCTTGGCCCAGAGACAGGGAGGTGAGCTTGTTGCCAGAAAAGCCCTGAGAGATCAAACCAGCAACACCTTTCACAGCTTTGTTGCATGGGAAGTGGTCTCCTCATCAATACAAACTGTGCTCATCGAGACTTGTGCCGCGGAAAGCTTTCAAAGCAGCCAAACTTTCCAAGTGTGGTCATACCTTTTCATCACCGAATTTAAGCAGGGCTGCCATGGGGTCTGAGCCAGAGGACAGGATGAAGATGAGGGGAGCACAGCAGTGGCTGTCCGCGAAGGCTGTGCTCAGGTTGAAGGGCGGAGGTTCAATGAAAGGTTGGCCCAAGCTGCCTGAAACAAACTCTTGCACCATTGGGACCATCTGGGGGAGAAATGTGGAGAACATCTTCAGTGTGCTTTAATGTGAAACAATCAGTGTAAACTCATTTTAATCACCATTGCACAGACCTTGTCGGGTCTGAGACAACGGATCACCATCATTTTCTGAAACTGGCTCAGCTTCTCCTGCCACGTGCCCGGGAGAAGCGTCTGATGGGGGTTCTGCAAGCATTCACAGCAAAAAACACTTGTTTCTGATATTTGAAAGGCATCTGCATGCCTCTAAATATCATACATGTCACACAGACACAACACAAACATCATGCTCGCTGCATGTCTTCAGTCTTTTTCACAAACGCATTCCTGTTAGTTGTTTGTGACAGAGGTGACGTTTTTACACTTTTACACTTTTGTTTCTAGAAAATTGAGAATTAGGAGAAAATGTGTGAAAAGCATAATAAATCGGTAAATGTCAAACAGAAATATCAGAAGGTGAGGTGTAGAAAACGGAAAATGTTAGTGCTTTACCATGGGAATAATAGATATTTTTGTTGTCATTTTGACAGATGGGGTCAAAAAACCCAGGCCATAATTTATTTTTAAACATCAATTTTTAAAATTAAAGCGTATTCAATATATATTTTTTAATTTTATTTAAAAACTCATTAAATCTAAACAAACTGAACACAGAGCTACATGTAAAAAATAAAATTAAACAATTGCACTTAAAACACGAATAGTTCACCTGCTGAATGCAAAATCTTCGAACTTCCTCTTGCTCGGCAAAAAACTGAAATGATCACCTGCTTGTGCGTAATCAAATTGTGGGAGTGCTGCAAAGGTTATTGATCATGAGGTTTTGGATCTTTTCCTTGGACAGATGACTTCTAATGGGAGTTTAGATATTCTGGAGGCTGAATACACGCTCTGCTGCCACACTGGAAACTGGAATTGAGCACCACTTCAGCCAAAGTTTTGAAATCAGGGAGCATTTCTCCAATTGAAGCGATCAGAGGTCAGTAAGACTCTGAACGAGCCATTTCCTGACCGTCCAGCTTTCGCTTCAGTGGGAGGAAATCCTGCAGCATGCACCGGTGGTTGGCACGACATGCTCCAATGCCTCAGCAACTCTTCAACGCCCTGTCAGGTCCTGGTTAACTAGATACATCGAGTACGATGTCCAGGTCTGAGATGATGCTCTCATGGGAATCTTTAAAACATTTTTTTTTTATTGATTTGGTTACCTGTACTCAGTGTGTTAAATAGAAAATGACTGCGTGACAGATGACTTCTCATGGGGGTTTAAATGTTGTTCTCGAGGATGAATCCATGCTCCGCTGTTACACTGGAGACTGGTATAAGCACCACTTCAGCCAAAGTTTTGAACTCAGGGAACATTTCTACAATTGAAATGATCAGAAGTCAGAAAGACTTCCTGGACCAGCCGTTTCCTGACCTGAGAGCTATCGCTTTAGCGGGAGGAAATCCTGCAGCATGCACTGCCTCTGCAACGGTGGTCGGCACTATTCCTCTTGGGAGTGTCGCACTCCAAAGCCTCCATAACTTTTCAAGGCGCTGCTGTCAGCTCCCGGTTAGCGAGATGCATTGAGTAAGATGTCCAGGTCTGAGATGATGCTCAGATTCTCCCATGGAAATATTTTTTTTTTCTTGATTGATTTATTTACCATTACTCCGTGCGTAAAGTTGAAAAAGTGGATTTGCACTAAGTGGTAAGTTATTTGGTTAACAGAACCCCTGAATGGTACGCATGGTTTTTATAGTGGGGATGGACATTTTTAATCTGCAAGGATTTCTGTAAAAACATCCCTGTGAGAGTGTGCCGACTCATTTTATTTATTCTATTTAGGACCTTCTCTGGCATATTCACTAACCTCCTAAAGACCGATCAGCCTTATCATGGCCTAACGCAGTTAGGTTAGGTTTAGGGTTAGGTTCAAAGATAGGGTAAAACATTTGTGTTTGAGTTAGGCATAAATGACGTTACTAAAATGAAAGGAAGTCAATACTATGTCCTAATATGGTAGAAATACAAACTTGTGTGGGTGCGTGTGTGTGTTCAATTGAACAGCTGCTCCCACATCCAGATTGAATAAATGTGAATTTTACAACTGGAACAAACTAGAACTAATTAGACAGAAGTGTTGTGGCTGATTGTGTTGATTATACATTAAACTTGGTGTGTGTAAGGACGTGTGTGTGCATGCAACAAAAAGATAAGTTGGTGTGCACATGTTGGTGTGCCCCAAACATTGATTTACCAGCTGTTCCTTCATCTAAACTGCATAGATGTGACTGGCAAAACCAAGCGGAAAACATTTAATGAGATTAAACTTCAATTTTAGCTTCCTTGTATTTCAAAGTATTGTCTATGAGCATCATGTCCTCTGAATCTGACAGGCAGATCCCCCCCCCACTTCTTCTTTTACTGACAACTCAGCCATTTAGAATAAAACATGATGATGAAAAACAGCTTCTCACTTAATTAGTCCTCGTAAACACAGCATTCACAATTAAATTTAGTCACTGAAATAACACTGTAAGAAACAAATATGGCTGAAATTGTGAAGGGTCTGTATGTAGACACACAAGGAGGAGCAGGCAGGTCACAGAGACAAACCAGGCAAGAGAGTTTAGAGCAGGTCAAAACAACAAAGATGTGGGAAAACAGAAATCTGGCAAGAAGTAACAGGTAACCAGCAACCTAAAACACAATGGAGCTGAAGACTAATGAGAACAACTGTAGTGCGTTTGGGTGAAAGAAACAAGGATGGAACGGATGGAAAGTCCACCAGGAAGTAGAACAGTTGGAACACAGAGAGTAGACACTGGACACTAGAGACTGGGCACTAGACTCTAGACACTAGAGGACTAGACACTGGACTATAGAGAGTAGACACCGAACACTAGAGGCTGAACACCAAAGACTAGAAACTGTACACTAGAGACTAGACACTGGACACTAGTGACTGGACAATGGACACTAGTGACTGGACAATGGACACTAGTGACTGGACAATGGACACTAGTGACTAGACAATGGATAGTAAAGACTAGACACTGGACACTAAAGACTAGACACCAAAGACTAGACACTGGACACTAGAGAGTAGAAACTAGAGATCGGACACTAAAGACTGGGTACTAGACACTAGAGATTGAACCTCAAAGACTAGAAACTGTACACTAGAGAGTGGACACTGGGGATTGGACACTAGAGACTAGAGCCTGAACACTAGACACTAGAGATTGGACATTAGAGACTAGGCACTAGAGACTAGACACTAAAGACTGAACACTGGAGACTAGGAACGACCCTAGAGATTGGACACTGGATACTAATGATTGGACAGTAGAGACTAGATACTGGACAATACAGACTGAACACTAGAGACTAGAAAAAGTGGGAGGAGAAAATTATTGTGGCTTTCTAGCCTAAAACACCTCAAATGTTTAATACAACAATAATAACACTTATATCTGGTTTTGGCATTTTGTTTAGACATTTTATATAACTATCAGTAAAGCCGAAAGAGAAGAAGAAGAAGATACAAATATTAGTAGTAATCAAACTTATGTGTTTTAATAATTTCATTACTTCTAAAAAAGAAAATGAAAACATTGTATTCCTAAGGCTGAAATCTATTTTGCAGCTGTGATGTGTCGTTTATGGATTTGGATCGATTACATTTAGCCTTTTTTTAAATTTAAGAATAAAAAAGAAACGTCTACAGAAGGATCAGAGACTGCCTCTGTGACTCATATGGGCAGATGAGGTAATATTTATATAATTCACAATGAGTAAAGAAGAGCTGATGGTGGGTCAGCTTCTTAAAAGATCCTTTCCAGTGTTAGACTTGTCACTCATCCCAGTAATATATCAATGTAACAGTGTAAATCTAAACTTATAACTAAGAAAAATATTTTCCCCCTAGTTATTCTGCGTATTGTTGATTTAAACAGACAATATTTATATTTACATATATTTATTAACTAAGACCACCTGGGACAACGCTGGAACTCACCGGGCTATCGTAAACCTGCTTCCAGTCACTGAGGAGTTCCATCAAATCCTGACGAAAGTTTTTGAAACTTTCCATCTCATCCAGACGACAGATTTCATCCCAAGACTTCTTAGGAAGCCAGGTGCAGGGGTTGGCGTGAGGGTTGTCCAGGCCTACGCCGCCTGTGAGAAAGAAGCGCCACTCCGCCTCATCCACCTGCAACATTAGCATCATGGAGGTTTTGCCAGAACCAGAAAATTCTAGGATTGAAGGATTTGAAGAGTAAAAATATTGGACATTGTGTTTTTTTTTAGCCTGCTTTAAATTAGATTATGCCGTTCATAAACTGAGGCTTACTTGCTCATCTGGTTACCTAATCAATCAGTGAAAAACATGATAGAAAAAGCCATCAAAGACGTTGTGCTTGTGTCACAGATGTATGCACACGTAAATCTGCACCTACCAGCTTGTTGTGCATGAGCAGACTGACACTGAGGCAGAAGGAAAACAGCAGCTTGTCCTTCTCAAACAGGGAGCGGCACACGTTGACATACAGTGCGTAGGTAAAGTGGTCCCTCAGGATCTGTAATCTGAGGAAGAAACGTGTCAGAGTTTAAATCATCACATTTATTCTAGCAGAAACCAAACCAAGCAGAGTTTAAGAGCCATCCTGATTCCAAGTTTTTGATGTTGTGCAGTGATGTTACTGGCCGATTGGGTGGACCGGCTTACCTCTGTTCCAGGTCCTCGGTCTTCTCTGAGCTGTCGATGGAGCTGATGAAGAGGTTTATAAACCAGGTCAGGGAGTACTGGTACATCGGCTCAATATTCGCCAGGTCAGCGATAGAGAAGAACAGGATGGCAGAGTGAACCGCTATGGGTTTGTAGCCCATTCGGGTCTTATCAATCTTCTGCTCGGTCTCCTCAGCCACGGCCTGCTTCTCTGTGATTTCATTGGCTAACACCTTGGAGCAGGACAGGATCTTGATGGCTGTTTCATCCTCCAGAATGTTGCCCTCAGAGGAGGATAGGACCTCCAAGATTTTATCCTCTATCTCCTTCAGTTGTCTGACAAGAAACCACAGTTTAATGTAGCTTCTGTGTTTTCAAGGAACTTTGTTTTGGACAGTTTGGACACCATGGAGGGAAACTGTACCTTTTATTTTCTGCACCCTGGAGGATGAGGGCTTGTTTCTCCTCCTCTAGATCCGGCCTTTCCCGAGCCACCACAATCCCCAGCAGCTGATCCTGGATGCCCTCGGGTGTGATCATGAAGTTCAGCAGTGTGACCTACATCACAATCAGGATATAAACATTTTTACCCAACACTTATAGGCTATAGCAAGTAAGCTCTGATCTGACTGCAGTTGTATGTAGACTTTAAAAAATGGTGAATACCCTTTAAAATCTGACCGAGTTGTAATTTATTGTCTTTTTGTTGGGGTGAGTAGTTTATCATCAGATATTTTTAATACAAGCAAAGCAACATTTATAAGTTCAGGAACCAACTGGGCCATTCAGATGACTATACATTGATCCAATATTGTCATCACAAGAGACTGCTTAGACAAGCTATGTGGTAGACAGTCAATTATGGAAAATATTAGGTCAACATGGCTCCTGCTTATTTTATTTTATTTTTTTTAACGTGTCCTGTCTGGCAGTGTGGCACTCAGAAATGATGTCCGAGTACCAAATAGAAGCCCAGCAGATTTACTTTCACAAGTGGAGCATTACAGCTTTTGCTATAGTACTCCGCTTGATGTGTGTAAGACATTTTTATTAGAAATTGCTGTGTTTTTTCCCCCTGATATTATGAACACGGAGACGGAAAATAAAGGGGAAGAAAGAAAGAAGATGAAGAGAGGTAGGAAAAAGAAGTTAAGAGGGAGAGGGTAAGTTGAAGATACAGGAGAGGAAGGGTACCTGCAGGACGGCAAGGAGAGAAAAAAAAAAAACGACAAAGCAAATCAAACAATGCCAACCAAGAAAACCACAACCCACAAATAGATATATGAATACAATACACTGAAAAGTTCATGGTACCGAATCTGTGACTGCACTGGACATAGACCGGCGGTGACAGATTGGTGCAGTATTTCCTCCTGCTAAAGTGAACAGAAAGCCCTCGCTCAGAGAATTTGCTGAATTCTGATCTCTTCAATCGGAGAAATGTTGCTTGATTTCAAAACTTTGGTTGAAGTTGCGCTTGTAATTCCAACCTCCAGTGTGGCAACAGAATTAGCCGCACACGCAGGAGCGCAGTTCAGCTCCATGCGGAAAATTCAGGCCACATACATGAAATGTTCATAATTAATACACATAGCCTAATTATCTGCTCAATGTGTGATGGCACGATGTGAATTCTCTGTTCGGTTTGTTCAGATCAATTAATTAAAAGGAATTAAAATTAAATACAACTGAATATGACAGTATTATCATTTTAAAAATTGACAAGTAAAAATAAATTGACTGGATATTTTTTGACCCCTATATTTCAGGTCACGTGTCATTTTCCTTCCTCTTCAGTTGGGCACTACTTTCTGTTGGTTTATTAGATGAAATACCCATATGCACTGTGCAAATCTTGACGTGACCTTTTCTATGCAATCACTTAAGTTTGGTGTTTTTCTCCATGCCAAATCAGTTGCAATGATCAGAGGAGCTCTAACAAAGAAGAAGCATAATGCACTTACTGTTTTGGCGTGAAAAGGTGTTGCAGCTCAAAGCGAAGCAGTGTTTCTTTGCACTTTGCCTGGAGGTTCGTGTCTCTAACCTAAATAACAAGTGCGCTTCTCTGGGGTTTAATTCTATTTCCATTGATGCAGTAAGACCCACTCTGCTGGTGGTAACAGCTTGGATCTCATTTACATCTTCAGTTTGTCCTTTTCACACACACCCCCCCTCTTCTTTTTTACTTTCCGATATCCCCGTTGTATCTTAAGAGAAGCTCGGCCCTCTTGTGTTTGGAGTTATTGCATTCCGAAGAGGCTTTAATGGGAGTAATGGAAACCCTAAAAAAGTAATATATTGTAGGCCCAAAAAAAAGATTTGGGCAAAAATGGAAAAGAAAGGGACTGAGACGGTTGTGAAAAATGAGCTGAATCAATCCTAATAGCCGGCCATAAAGAGGCGAGCTCCTACAAATAGATGCTTGAAATGTGATCTTCTGTAATGCTTCTCAACCTCTTCCGTCTCTGTAATGTAATTTTCTTTAATGCTCCTTTTCTTGGAAGGCTTTTTTAGATTGTAGAGGGTGGAGAACAATGATTCACTGTGTGATTGGTGTAAAAATGAGCCGTCTTTTGGGCGGTGTAATCAAATAACAGACATCTGACAAAAAGGGAAACATTACAGTTCTGCAACAAAAACTTGCTGTAAATGAAAGATTCAAACTGTTTGAAAAAGCATGGGGTTTATGATTTAATAACATATCCAAACAGAATTTCAGTTTGCATAGTCTGCTGCTTTACAGTGGGATGAAACTGATATTTTAAATATAGATAAGGGCAGTAGTTCTCAAACTGTCTAGCTTCTGACCCACAAAATAGAAACATAGCAGGGTCATGACCCCGACTCTTGGTTTAGCATTCAAACATTTTGACTGAGTCAGTTAAAAGGTGGTACAATAACAACACAATCAGCATCTTTTATAGCATTTCTACAATGCACTATCTATCATGATTTTTGGTATTTAAGTTAATTTCTTTAGAGGACCTCATGACCCCAGACTTACAAGTGGAGTCCCGACCCCAACTTTGGAAACTACTGGATTAGTCCTCTTTTCACCGGATGTGTCCTCTTTTCATGTTCTGACTGGGGATTTCGGGGGGATTTCATAAATGAATGAAAATGTCTGGGTTTTCATAGTTTTTCAGGGGAACCATAAGCATACACAAACTGTCTGGTGGGATGCATGGGATACAACAACCTTTCTCTCATCTGTCCTCCCCGAGCTGCTGCCTAGTGGCTGGTTCTGATCCCTTCATTGATGGAACAGATAACGGGCAATGCTGCGCTTTGATGCAATGTGCCGCACCGCGTTGCGCAGCTCCTCTTCGCCATGTTGCGTCGCACGCTGCGGCTGTTTACAAGATATCAAAGTGCAAGTGTAACTTTATGGAAAAACATAGCTGGCAAGGCTGACGTATGTTTCTCTGATTCTGACAAAAGAGGCAAAGATCACATGGACACAAACTATAATAATGCTGGGAAAATTGAGAGTTCATCTATCAATTGAGGAGAATAAAGATGAAAACTAAAGGCTGGAGAATGCACTTCTTTATTGTGTTTTTTTTTTAAGACTGCTGCTTTTTACTTTTATTAGTACACCGTAAACAAAATAGTGCTTGATTTCTCAAAATATTCTTTCAGATTGTTGTTTAATTTCTGCCTAGCGTGACTTAAAAAGTGAACTATTATTTTGACTGGTACATTTTCTCATTCGAAAGAGTAAGTATTTCTGTTATTCGTTAATTTCCAGAGATTTTAAAGTTATTTTTGTACTTGGGAAAGCCTATTTGAAGTTTTGTTATTTAACTATTCATTCTAACCACATGGATAATGCATGCTTTAAACATGGTAAAACTGAAAGTCTTCGCCCAGGACTGGGCCAAGTGTCCTCTTTTTGGAAATCAAAATATACATCACCCTAATATAGGTGAATGTTAGGTTTAAACTCAAACATTTCAGCATCTTTTCTTTTTTAGATAAAGGTTTTGTGGTGGAACATACATCCATGGTTACTGCAAGACTGAAGCGAGGCAGTCTGAGTGTGAAAGGGGAGGTTAGAGCAGGAATGAAGGGCTACACAGGGCTCATTACTACAGCACTGACACCTCCTGCAAACACCAACCACGTGTAGCTCCCGTCAGGAAATGCTGCAGTGTTTTTTTTACGGTTTGTGTAGGCTCGTATCTGTCTCACTGGGCATGTTAGGGTGGAAATGTTACAGCAGAGCTTTTAAATCAAACCCCAAATCATTGCGGCTGTGCAGGGGTGTCTTATATGTGCCGTAAATAACAGCAAATACTTTACATTTGTGGGGTCCTACCTTCACAGAGGTCTCAGGTAAGTAGTGAGGGTTGCGTAGCTTTGTGGTGATATAGAAGCGGAAGTCGGGAGCGTACTCGATAGTCGTGTCTCCCAGACGGATGCACAACGCCCCGCCCTGTTTGAAGGTCTGTCTGAGCAGGAGAGGCTCCAGGATGGGGTCCAGCTCCTCACCGATGTTCTCCAGCAGCACTAAAAGACAAACGACCCGATCACGTTCGGAGCAAACAGCCACCTCATCTTTAAGAAACAGTTTCATCTGGGAGCTCTCAGACCGTCAGCTGCTGACAGGGACTGCAACCCCGACAACTGTGAAGCTGCACAATTTAAAATTGTTCCAGTCTGTGCACCCAGACAGCGAGTCGAAGCAAATAGTTTTCTCACAACATCTCAGTGTTATCATTGAACTCGTTTCCAAAAAATGATTTTCAGACAGTTTGAGTCCAGCATCCATGACTCTGCCACCAACGTTTAGATGCTGTTAGGCCAACAGGTACATCTGAAAAAATGTTGTGAAAAGGTTTTTGTGTTTTGTTCCTCATTTCAGAAGGTGAAACTCATATTATAGAGATTCATTACACATAGAGTTAAAATATTCTGAAGATTAAAGCTTACAGAATGAAATCCCAAAATTCAGAATCTCTGAAAATTAGATGAAAAAAAAAGATATTTTAAACAGAAATGTCAGGATTTCTGAAAAGTATGATCATTTCTATGCAGTCAGTACTTGGTTGGGGATCCTTTTGCATTAATCGATGCAGCGTGGCATTCAGCTGGTGGTCCTGCTGAGGTGTTCAGGAAACCCAGATTGCTTCAGATCATTTGCCTCGTTTGGTCTGGTGTCTCTCATCTTCCTCTAGACAATACTCCATAGATTCCCTTTGGGGTTCTGGTCAGGCCAGTTAACCGGCCAATAAAACCCAGTAACGTGATAGTCACTGGACCAGCTGCTGGTAAGTTTTGCACTGTGGGCTGGGGCTAAGTTCTAGAAATCTAGAAATCGGCATCTCTATAAAGCATGTCAGCAGGAGGAAGCATTAAGTGCTTTTAAATGTCCTGGTAGACGGCTGCGTTGACTGTGGACTTCTGAAAATCTATTGGACCACAAGCAGCAGAGTGTGGAAACCTTACGCTGAACTGCAAGCAATTCATGCATTTGTTTGACAAAGATTTATTTTTTATTAAAAAAACAATACAATAACTTCAAAACAGTGAGTGTTACGGTTTAGAAAAGTTTAAATAATACTTTGCCCATATTTGAGAATAAAGCAAGCTTAAATCACTTTGGAGTTGTTTTGATATTTCGAAAGCCTAGTTCCCCAGCTGTATTTGAATGCAGCATGGGCTGCTGTTGGGAAAATACCTTTCTCATTAACGGGGATTCCGTCGACTTGAGTTTCAGGTGAGTCATTCAGTTAACTGACAAAGTTCTGCTTCGGTCCATCTTTTTTTTTTTTTACTGTAGCTGCACTAGAAACCATTAATGTTCCCAAATAACAGAGTTTAGTGATAGCTGGGAGTCCTTTCTGTTTTGTCTTGGTGTCACTTTTTAAAGTTGCGCTGTGGAATGTTGCACCGCGCTCTGGGAGTGGGACTTCTTTTCAATAAATCCCTTAAGATTACTCCAACGGTATCGGCACCCTGGGACTTCTTGTTGATTTGATTGCTGACTTGCCAGTTGACCGATGGACATTAACACCCTCCACAGAAAGGGTAAACCACCAAAGGTAATTGCTATAGAAGGTGGCTTTTCACAGAGTGCTGTATTTTAGTATAACAGAAAGTTGAGTGGAAGGAAAAAGTGTCAGAGAAAAAGTCGCACAAACAATATAAGTAACCACAACCCTGAGAGGATCTAAAAATAATCAAGAATTGAGTTGATGATGCACAGAATTGAAGTTCATAAGCTGCTCAACAGATTGATGATCTGATTTCAACAATCCAGTTGTATTTAAAATGCATTTAAAATGTATAAAAGTTAAATCTACTGCACAGCAAGTCCAAACTAGATACTCCGGAAGCAAATTGGGGAAGTTATGAGTTCAGCTCTGGTTCTAATGGTTGGTACAGCACCATCAGGAATAATCAAACTCTCTCTGTTCCTGCAGGGAGCATCAATTTTAACCCTCTGGCACCTGAACAGAAACTCTCTCTGTGGAGATCACACATGCATGACCAAGAAATCACAGAGGCACACAAAACATTACAAGTTACATCACTGGTAATGCGATTTCACATTAAGTATGATAATGCTGTTCTCGTGTTCACAACACAGGCCAATTTATAATTGATGTTGTTTTGTAAGGAGGTAACTTGGCTCCCAGAGGCAGCAGGAGCTGATGACCTTTCTCCTCACGAGATGGTTTCACTCTTTCCTGAAAGCGTCAGCGCAAACACAAATCAGTAACAACTAGCGCTTTTGCTTTGCACGACAAAACCTGATGACTCCGCGAGAGAAACAACCGTTCAGTCGTGCTAGAGGAGTGAGGAAAAGCACATCGTTACAGACTCCAACACGAAGAGCAAGGAGGTGTAAAAGTGTGAAATAAGAAAAGAGGCCATCAGGGAAGGAACCGTACCCTCCAGGGACAATTTTACAGTCTGCGAGGACAAGCAACGCTCAGAGATGTTGCTCTCACAGTATGCTAGTGAGCAAAGAGATGGTGTCTGGCTGAGTCAGGTCATTATTTAGATGTCTTTTTAATGGCTCGATAACTCTCTCTGTTTCTTACTTTAAATATGTTGCCTCTCATGCACCCTTAGAATCCAATCAAATGCAAGTTTTTTTTGTTTTTGTCTTTTTCTCAGAGCAGCTTGATCTGCTGTGCTTCAGCACGGAAACTGTTTGAATTTGTTGTGAAAGCAGCTGGCGGATCTTAAGGCCACATCCACTAAGAAGGACCGAGGATGGAAAGCCGTTCTACTTCAGCGCTTCAGGGTGAGTAAACTTAAAAAGTCAGCCTACGCATTTCTATCAGATTCCATTACTGTTTAGGACATAAGCAAACATGCCAGATCTATCTCTCTCTGCGGCTTTTACGTGACCCTCTGCCGTTTTAAACATTGTGGTGGTGCAGGAGGCCTAAATCAAAGCTCATCTGAACGACGCCCTCAGTGATGTGACTTATTTTAGTCTTCCACTGGAGAAAACAGAGAAAAAAAAAAAAGAGTGCTCTCAGTGGTAAAGACAGACACCGTGAGGCATTAACCGGAACTGCAGCAACGGGGCTGAGGATCTGACTGATCAGGCAGTAAAAAGAGAGATGAAAACCTGGAGTTCCAAACTGGATGCAGTTTTCCAGCGTTCGCACAAAGTCTGAGTCGCTTAGCTTGATGATATGCAGGCTGTTGGCTTTTTCCATGTTCTTCACCCACTTGTTGGCCTGGCCTTGGGGATCAATCATCAGGGGCCATCGCCTGGCATTGCTACAAGTTACACAGAGGAAGACAGAGATTCATATACAGGACAGTGCCTTGCAAAGATATTCACATGCCTTTTCATAGTAACCAAAAACATTTCTGTTTGTATTAGATTTTAGTAGATCAACACAAAATAGAGTATAGTTGTGAAGTGGAAGAAAAAGAATACAGTTTATGGTATTTGACATTTTGATACATAAAACATCCTTCCATCCATCCATCCATCCATCCATCCATCCATCCATCCATCCATCCATCCATCCATCCAATTCAGTTTATTTATACAGCACCAATTCACAAGATAATTTCTATTCCATCATACATTTATTCCAATTAATCCTTACGTTCATTATTCCAATCAGTTTAAAAGTTTTCTATCTAAGAAAACCCAGCAGATTGCGTCGAGTCATTGACTTGCAGCATTCACTCCTCCAGAACGAACATAACGACAGTAGACAGTCGCCTGCGCTGTGTCGTTGACTTCACAGCAATCCCTCATACTGAGCAAGCATGTAGTGACAGTGGAGAGGAAAAACCTCCAGCAGAACCAGAACCAGAACTGGGCTCAGTACCAGCGGCATGCTTTATTCTAGTACTATCTGCCACGACTGACTGGGGGTTTGAGAAGACAGAGCAGATGCACACAAAAAAAGAACAAAAAAAATGATGTAAGAGTACTTTCTATGTTGTCAATCAAACTTTATTTATAAAGCACTTTTCTAACAAAGATTGCAGCTCAAAGTGCTTTACAGATTAAAAATGACCCCACATAAACCACATTCCCATCCCTCCCTCACAGATTTAAAAGTATAACATTTATCGTTGTTAAAAAAAGTAAAAAAGTTCATAACAGGAGAGGGAGCATCATCCCAGCCAACGCCCCCCTCCAACATGGCATCACAGCTTAACAGAACGGCAAACCAGATTTAGCTTTTATGGAGAGAAAAACAATGAGTAAACATAAAGTTAACAGTTGAAATACCAGCAGGTAAAGTAGTAGAAGAGAAAAGTAGCAGAGTGAAGAAAGGTGGTCAGTCTGTCCTCCAACAGTCTAAGCCTATAGGAGCATAACTACAGAGATAGCTCAGGATGACCTAGCCTGTTAGAATGAGAAATGAGAGAGGCAGCGCCAGGGTGAACAGTCTGTCCGGACTGCTTTCAAATTCAATTAAAATGGAAAATTGCTTCATTAATCCCAAAGAGAATGTAAATGTTGTTGTAACTCATATTATCCAAGTTTCTTCAAAGACCTTTTGTAGATGCTGATGGCCGTGGGGAGGAATGATCTCCTGTAGCTCTCTGCAGATCTGAAGAAGCCTCTGATTGAAGACACTCTGTGTATGACACTCTGATGTAGAGGATGTTCAGGGTTGTCCATAATGTTCATTTTATGAAGAATTCTTTTTTGCATACTAATCTCCAGAGGATCCTCAGCATCCAACCTGTTAGCCGATGATCTCCCATTACCCATAATGATCGATGGAGGAGATGGTTTGAACCTCCTCTTGTTCTCTCTCCTCTTTGCTCCTGCTCTGTATCCATGGTGTCTCCTTTTCAACTCATCAGGGTTTTGTGGCTGCAGTTGAGGTATTACTTTAGCTTTTGTGATGTTAATCAGCTGGTCTCAGTTGTAAACCACCTTGTTGCCATGGTTATGCATCATAACAAATGTCCAAGAGTAAAAAGGTATCAGCAAAAATCCTTCCAGCTGGCCAGCATTCAAAACCAGAGAGAACAGTTATCCCAAACAAAACTTTTCTGCCGGAATTCCCCCCAAACCTGTTTAGACTGTCGGCGACTAACCCCCCCCCCTGCTCCACCACTCATCCTACGACTGGGTACCGTCAATCTGTTTTTAACTATAATCTTTATCAAAAGGGAATGTTTGAAGCCTTAAAAGTAGACAGAGTGTCTTGTCTCACAGACAGAAACTAGGAGCTGGTTCCACAGGAGAGGAGCCCGATAATTAAAAGATCTGCCTCCCATTTCTCTTAAAAATAATATTTAGATTCCAGTGATGGAAACAAGGGTAGGACAGTAGACTGAAGGAGATAGGAAAGACATGGAAAGACAAATTAGGGCCAAGCTTAAGGAAAGGGCGGTCCTAAATGAAGCACTAATCTAAGAAGAGTCCAGCTTTTAATTCCCTGCTGGTTGGTACCTGCCGCACAATCCTCACAAATAACAAGAGGGCCCATCAAAAATGTAGAGAGTGACATACTTAAAACATTAGAACACCGACTGGCTTTGGTCAGAGGGCCGATTAGAACCAGAACATCATTTCATAAAGGAAAAAGCAGACAAGCCTGTTGTCAAACTGCATAACAGAATGTGATGCTTCGTGCAGCATTACATCTGAAGGTGTGCTCGGCGCCTTAATTTACCTTCCCAAGTGTACAAAATATTATAAATATTTGCAAGTTAGACTCAGTTATTTTATTTATTTCATTTTGTATTTTTTGCCACTTTCATTCCCCATCATAACTTGAAGATTGCTAAAACACACGCCGGTGTGTTTTTTTCCCCCCCTTGTTACCACTAAGTGCTGCAGACATTCAGCACGACTTTCAGCCTGAAGGAAAGGCAGCATCTCCCGACAGCTGCAGCTGTATTGTTTTTACCTGTGCACATCAAATCAGGAAGGATGAAGCTACAAGTTTGTTTTTAATGAGTGTCACGAGTTATTTGCTGCTGACAAATCAAATGGTGGAGAAAACAGTATGGAAAATTAGAATTTTCCCTTGTCTCATTATACTTTTTTTCTTTGATGCGAGCATTATGACAGAATACTCTTAGTTATATATTTTTCTGCTTGTGTTTGAGAACAAACACATTTATTTAACGTAGAGTGCCTTGCAACACTATTAACATGCCTTTAAATTATAACAAAATCATATATGATTGTATTAAGATTTAATGGGAAAGATCAACACAGAATAGTGTATGGTGAAAGGAAAAGGATACAGTATATTAGGGGTGTAAGAAAATATCGATACACCGATATGTCGCAATATTTTATTTCTCGATATTGTATCGATATTCAAAAGCAAAGTATCGATTTTTTTGGGATTTTCTTTTTTTTTTAGGATTTGAATGTAATCATTACTGATGACAGTCATTTTTAAAGTATGACTGGTAGTTTGTGGCTGTTTTAACTAGAGATGTCAAATTATCGCGTTGATTGCGATCAATTAATTACAGACATATTTAGCACGCTATGATTTTTAATTGCGTTAATCTAATTTTTTATCTTTAATTTTACAGTTTCTGCATGTGAGTTCCCTTTAAATAAAGCCCATTTTATGCACTGGGCTTCTTGTGCTTGAGTTGTTCGGGGTAACCTGAAGTGGACATCGGTTGGCTATAAACTCATCAGAAGATGACTGGCTTCCAACGTGGTGGGGAGGGTGAGGTGAGGAGGAACGGTGATTTGCCGACAGTGTTGCCAACTTTGCTATATTTGGTGAGTTTTTAGACCTCTCTGGCGATTCTTTCTAAAAAAAAAAAAAAGAAAAAACTAATGGCAAATCTATCAACTTTTTATGGGGTTATTGGAAACTTTTGGGTGAAGCATGTAACGTTGTTCCTCTTCTCACAGAGCAGCGGGCACTCTCCCATCTCTCAGCACACTGCAGCTCGCCTCCACCCGGCCGCCCAGGTCCACCAATTTAGCAAGCCATCGGTATCAAAAAACATGTGCATATTACGTGTTGTTTTAACCCATAACACAGTTGGACTCAGAGAAGATATTTACCCCACTGCTTCCAGAATCCTAATTAATCTTGCATGCTCGAAGCTGAAGGTTGCAGGCACCACTTGGGACTAGTCACAAAAACAGTAGAATGTAAATGGCTGAGACTGCATCTGTTTAAATCTGTTAAATACAATAAATGACTTCATAAAGCTCATTCATCTATCCATTTTCTTCCGCTTATCCGGGGTCGGGTCGCGGGGGCAGCAGCTTAAGCAAGGACACCCAGACTTCCCTCTCCCCAGCCACTTGTTCCAGCTCCTCGAGAGGAATCCCAAGGCGCTCCCAGGCCAGAAGAGAAACATAGTCCCTCCAGCGTGTCCTGGGTCTTCCCCTGGGCCTCCTCCACCCTCCTCTCCAGAACCCCTGAATAGACCTTACCAGGGAGGCTCAGAAGTGTGATCCCTCTGTAGTTCCCAGCAGACCCTCACAACACGTTTGGGCCTTCCAGGTCTGTCCGCCGTCCTCCCCCACCATCGGAGCCGACTCACCACCAGGTAGTGGTCAGTGGACAGCTCAGCCCCTCTCTTCACCCGAGTGTCCAAAACATGCGGCCGCAGATCAGATTAGGTGACAACCAAGTCGATCCTCGAGCTGCGGCCTAGGGTGTCCTGGTGCCAAGTGCACATATGGACACCTTTATGCTTGAACATGGTGTTTGTTATGGACAATCCATGACGAGCACAGAAGTCCAATAACAAGACACCACTCAGGTTCAGATCGGGGGGGCCATTCCGCCCAACCACATCCCTCCAGGTCTCACTGTCATTGCCCACGTGAGCGTTGAAGTCCCCCAGCAGAACAAGGGAGTCCCGGGGAAGAGCACTCTCCAGCACGCCCTCCAAAGACTCCAAAAAGGGTGGGTAATCTGATCTGCCATTTGGCGCTTAAGAACAAACAGTCAGGACCCGTCCCCCCACCACTAGGCGGAGGGAGGCTACCCTCTCATTCACCGGGGTAAACCCCAACATACAGGCGCCGAGATGGGGGGGCAACAAGTATGCCCACCCCAGCTCGGCACCTCTCAGCGGGGGCAACTCCACAGTGGAAGAGAGTCCAAATCCTCTCGAGGAGACTGGTTCCAGAGCCAGAGCCGTGTGTCGAGGTGAGTCAGACGATGTCCAGTCGAAACCTCTCAACCTCGCACACCAGCTCAGGCTCCTTCCCCACCAGAGAGGTGACGTTCCACGTCCCAAGAGCCAGCTTCTGCAGCTGAGGAACGGACCGCCAAGGTCCCCGGCTTCGGCCGCCGCCCATCCTGCATAGCACCCAACCCCTATGGCCCCTCGGACAGGTGGTGAGCTCATGGGAAGGGGACCCATGTTACCTCTTTGGGCTAAGCCCGACCGGGCCCCATGGGTGAAGGCCCCGCCACCAGGCGCTCGCCAACATGCCCCGCCTCCAGGCCTGGCTCCAGAGGGGAGCCCCGGTGACCCGCGTCCGGGCGAGGGAACACTGAATCCATTGTTCATATTCAAATTGAGAACCAAATTGCCATGGGTGACCCTACCAGGAGCAAAAATCTCCCGACAACATAGCTCCTAGGATCATTGGGACACTCAAACTCCGCCACGATAAGGTGGCAGCCCAGGGAGGGGCTGCCACCTTACAATAATGTAATGAATTTAAAAGAAAATATCTTAAGATGAGGGCTTTTCTCAGCAATTATTAGGTGAGATTAAAAAAGAAATTAATTAGATTAATTAATTACAGATCATAATTAATTAATCTCAAAGTTTTTTTAATCTCATGACAGCACTAGTTTTAACCTTCTTTCTTCCAATGGATCAACTAGATCTAGTAATAAAACTGGATGTGTTAAATATGAAACAGGTTGGAGTGTTTAGAATGCTGTGACAGTTTTTCTACACCTAAATTCAGTTTTTAAAATCACAATATATTGTCTTACTCATAGTATCGCAATTTTAACAATATATCGCATCGTCTCCCCTGTATCGCGATACATATCTTATCGCCAGATTCTTACCAATATACATCCGTGCAGAATATAAACTTCAAAATTTTTCCATTCATCCATTTAAATTTTCATTTTCATTTAATTTTTATTGTTGAACCATATGTATAATTTGCTTCCACTTCAGATTTCTGCTCTACTTTGTGTTGACTTAAAATCCCAATAAAACACATTGAAGTAGGAGGTTGGAATCTGACAAAATGACAAAAACCTTGAAAGTTGGGAATAGTTTTTCATACCATTGGATGTTTTAATGTAAGACTGAAGAACATTTGTCTCCTGTACTTACGATATCATGATGCCGTTGTCTATGGAGAAGCTGTCTGAAGGGAGGCCGGCAATGGTCCATGCTTGGATCTTTACCGGATCACCCAGTGAGTTCATGAGGGACATGTTGGAGGAACATGGAATCTCGATGCTCCTACACAGACTGATCCACTTCTCTGTCTGATCCTGGAGTAAAGAGTCAGACACCAACTGTAGCAAATACTAGGCATGTAACGTTACACAAAAAAATCATGGTTCGATACATACGTACTTGGGGTTTTAAAGTCACAGTTCGGTACGTTTTTGGCACACTTAATAAATAAATAAACACAAATGTGCATATGACTTTTTTTTACTTTGATAAGCATTAAATAAGGAAAATTTTTCCTGAATTCCTTGGTTTAAATTCCTGAAATTAACAAGATTTTATTATGTACTAAAACTTAAAAAAGTTGAAAGTATTGAACTGACAGGAAATTTGATTGGCTTTGTTTAAATAAATGAAATAGTACAACCAGACATAGCCAGAGTAGAAAACAATATAACCAATCGGAAACGGTCAATGTTAATGTTTAGAACTGTTAAACTAATATTTTGCTCATATTTGACAATAAAATGTACTTTAATCGCTTTGGAGTTGTTTTGATATTTCGACAGCCTAATTTCCCAGCTGTACTTGAATGCAACATGGGCAACTGCTGGGAAAATCCCTTTTCATCAACAGGGATTGCGCTGACATTCGTTTTATCCAAAATAAGGAGTTTGGGCCAATTGGATGCTACTGGTAGCCATGCTGGACGTCAGCTGGTTTTCCTCTAGTATCAGTGATGTTTCCATTCAGCTTGACATTGTTTCAGGTGAGTCATTCAGTTCAGTGCAGAGCGTGTTATGGACCTTATTGCTGTTGAAAGATGCGTTCGCTGACAAAGTTCTGTAGCTGAATGAGAAACCATTAATGTTCCCAAATAGCAGAGCTTAGTGATAGCTGGGAGTCCTTTCTGTTTTGTTTTGGTGTCACAAGTTGCCCTGTGGAACCTTGCACTGTGTTCTGAGTTCCTCGCATAAACATTCTGCATGTGTTCAGGTAGAAAACAGCTGTATTCGTTCGGTACACGTGCTTACAGAACCGACAGGGCAGTCCTGAAACATACGACTACATGGAGCGTTACACCCCTAATAAATGCTTATAAGAACAGCAACATCATTACATATTTAAGCTGAACACAGAAAGCTTTGATAACATTTAGCAAAAAAAAAGAACCTTAAAGGTCAGACTGAAACCCGCAGGCTAAGTAAAAGGAAAACAAAATGTTTCCTTCTCTAAAATATTGAGCTTTAGGATTTTGCTCCAGCAGAGGGACATGTTAGCTGCCTTTACCTGTCTGTATTTGGAGGTGAAGGCTCCTAGGTAAGCCACGATGCCTGCTGAGATGAGGATGTCCCCAGTCAGATTATTGTAGAGCTTTCCCAGACTGAAGGCCATCTCACTCCAGCGAGTCTTCTCTCCACCCAGGCCTCCAATCAGCTGCTCCGCTCGCTGTAGTTTCTTACTGCACAGATCCACCTTCAGGCCATCAGAGGAAGACACAGAGTCAAAGTTGATTAGTTCCGATAAATTCAGGTCTTCCTGTTACAGCCTTGGTTTGACTCTTTGGTATTCATTGCAACAAGTACGATACTTTCAGGACAGTTCCTCCTTGAATGACGTTCTAACTGCAGAACGCTCTGCCTCCATCAAATGTCTTTTAGTAACTAAACATCACGCTCCGAAAGGAGCTTTCACACCATCAGTTAGTTTAAAGACTGTGACATCACAAACCTGGTCCTCCAGATCAGCTTTCTTGTTCTTATTTGCTTCCAACGTCTCTTGAAGCTTTGCCAGCTTATCTTGGACTTCTTTCAGGGCGGCCTGCTTAATGTGCAGAGCGTCCATGGCCACCTTCAGCTCCCCTTCAGCTTCCAGAAGTTTGGCTTTCTTCGGCGCAACCACCTTGGCCACTCTGTACGTATTTACAAGGCAAAAAAATATTTAGACGGTATTCAAGCCAAGTTGGAAATTACAAAAAAAATACAGGCGAGAATTGAATGTTCCCCTATGATGCCAAACGTATCATATTTGATGTATAAGTTTCTGAGACCTCTACATTTTTAGTGTGAGTTTTTTTTCTTCAAAAGCCTGACGTGTCTAATCAGACACATGTAGTTCATGAAAAATAACCACCAGAGATCAGTAATATCCCCAACAAAGGACCTTCAAATGAGACATCCAAAATGACTGCCTTCAATCAGTGACCCGGACATGTTTAATTTTGCCAGTTTTGAAAAGGTAAATGTGAGGGAGGCATTTAAACTGTTAGTGAAATTTCAGTAAGAATATTCAATCGATTGATGCATTGTAAGATTGCTTAAAATTTCAAAACTGTGTGTATCAAATTTAGTACAGCAGGTATATGAGATGAGTCATTCATTTGCAAATTTGTAAACAGTCATGAAATTACATTTTATGGAATATGCATCCAATGCAGCAACATACATTCTTTGTCTCATTGAAGTAAACCGATACAGAGTTTAACTGCTAAATAACAACAAATCAGATAAATTTAGTCTATAATTGAGCTGCACGGTGGAACAATTGATGGCGCTGCTGCCTTGCATAAAGATGGTACTTGGTATCCATCATGGTAATACCATTCCCAGCTTTTTATATATGGCTTTATTTTCCAAGCTGGTAATAAATAAGCTGAAGTAAAAAAAAACAAACACTTACTTGTCATACTTGTCCATGGCACAGACCCACTTACACATGCCCTCAGCTGCAGTGGAGGCAGTTCTGATCTTCTCTGGTACAAAGTCTGGGTTGGTTATGTACTTCTGGCGGATGACGGCCATTAGGTTCGGTGGAATGTTGTCCTTATTGTATTCATGAAGACTCTGCAGAAACTTTATGTCTCCCAAAAGCTTTTTGGCTGGACCCCAGTAGTCCTCCACCTTTTTAAGAGAACCCGAGGGATCCGGGACTCGGTCTGGTTTGACGCCTTTAAGAATGCAAATGGCCTCCATGACCAGCTTGACAGCCGGAGGAGGGTTTTTCATGGACTTCACCAGGGTGATGTCCTGCAGACGTAAACACACCAATCACTATTCTGTTTTAGCAAAGTTGGCCTTTTGTATATAATCCCTCAGCTCTTTAAACTTTCCTCATTTTGTCATGTTTTTTTGTTTGCAACATTTTTACAATTAAACTCTAAACAATATGTGGCAAGGATTTGTGTTTAGCCTCCTTTACTCTGAGACCCTTAAAAAAGACACAGAAGCAGCCAGGATTTGCATGGTCACTCTGGAGGAGCAGTAGAAATGCTATGCTTAGGTGGGAGCAGAAGTCGCGGTAACCGAATATTTTCAGTTTTTGATCATTTTTGTTTTTAACGGCGATGGAAAAAGCTGAAGGCTATCGGTCATTGTGAAAGATTGCAAGATGCGCAGACACAACTTTACGCACACAGTTCAGGTAACTGAATAGATCAAAAAAAGATTCCCATGAGAGCATCTGGGCATCATCTCAGACCTGGACACCGTGCTCAATGTATCTCACTACTACTGTGCCTTTGGAGCGCATCTGTGTGTGACTGCACCTCCCGCTGTAGCAATCAGAAAAGCCTTCGTTCAAAGAGTCTTGCTGAATTCTGTTTACTTTAATTGGAGAAATGTTCCCTGATTTCAAAAACTCTGGTTGAAGTGGAGCTCGTAATTACAGTCTCCAGTGTGGAAACAGAGTGCAGATTCAGCCTCCATTACATACAAGCGGAAGCGCAGTTCAGCTCCATGCAGAGCGTTCAGGCCACGGCAGGTGAAATTTTCATAATTATTACATGTAGCCTAATCTGCGCGATGTATGATGGCACGATGTGGATTCTCTGTTCAGTTTGTTCGGAATGAAAATTAAATGCTACTGAATACGGTATATCATTATCATTTAAACCATTTTTTGGTAAAACTTGATTAGGAACAGATTTTTTTGACCCCGTCAGTCAAAGAGTCTGACGCTCTCCACAAATCTGGGCTCTATGAGAGAGTGGCAAGAAGAAACCTATAAGAGGTCCTGTTTGCAGTTTGCCACAAACCACGTAGAAGACACAACGAACATCTGGAAGATGGTAGTTTGGTCAGATGAGACCAAAACTAAACTTGTTGGTGCAAATTTAATGTAGACGAGGAAAACTAACTCTACACATCATCCTGAACACATCATCCCCACTTTGAAAAATGGTGGCTGCAGCACCATGCTATGGGGATTATTTCCATTTGCAGGGACAAGGAAGCTGGTCAGAGTTGATGGGAAGATTCATGGAGCTAAACACGTGACAATCCTGGAAGAAAACCTCTAAGAGGTTGCAAAAAACTTGAAACTGGTTCACCCCAGAGCAAAAAAACCTTGTTTAGGCAAACCATATTCATGTTTCAGAACGACCCAATCAAAGTCCAAACCTAAATTTGAAATATCATGCAAAAGTTGAAAGCTGAGCTATTTCGCAAAGAATAGGCGACGTCTATAGACGTGCAAAGCTGATGGTGAAGACTAGTATCAATCAGAACGTCTGTAACATAACGACCAGGGGGTTGCATTATTTGCAAACATGTTAAAAACCATGCACCACTTTCCTTCCACTTCACAACGGTTCACTATTTTGTGTAGGTCTATCACATGCATTTCCAATAAAATACATTGTATTTTGCTGTTGAAACAGGACAAAATGTGAAAAAGTTAAAGGGGAGTGAACACTTTTTCAAGCCTGTCTAAATGTAAAGGCACTGGTATTAAGATTGAATCTCTTCTTGTACCTGAGGGGTGAGAGTATTCAACGCATCCAGAGCTGAATTCAGGATGGGCGTGGCTTCAGCCAGGTCGGCATCACATTCGTCCTTTATGGCCTTGGCAGCCGTGGCTTGCTGGTTGGACACAGCCTCATCCTCCTTCACCACCTTCTCTGTCTCAGCTACCTCCTTGGATTCACGTTTAATCACCACCATCATCTCATCTACCTGTTTGCTGGCCACCAGCAACTGTGGCTGCAGGGCCTCCAGTTCCACCTGCATGGTCGCCACCTGTTCTGCGGCCGACTGCAGCTTTTCCAGACCAACTTCATAGCGAGATTTTAGTTTCGTCACCTCACTGGGTGGAGAAAGACGAATAATAACTGAGGTCCTCGAAGGATTGACATGTGACTGTGAAATTAGTTTATCTTACGCTCTTTTTGTCCTCAGCAGAGCTTTGAAGGTGGAAATGAGCTCCAGGTAGGACGTCGGAGTGACGTAGTTGTGGCGCTGCAGTTCATCCAGAAAACGTGCCGACAGCTCAATAGTGGACGTGTGAAAGCTCTTGCACATGTGGATGCAGCCTTCTCGGGTCTGATTTGTCATCTCAACATCCTCCAGGAAGCGATCAGCCACAGCCTGCAGGGCATCCTCAGGCCAAGTCTAAAAGAGGAAGAAATGTGTCCATTTTCCACTTTATTATCAAGAAAAGTTATTTTTTTAAACCAACTATAAATTATGATATCAGAATGGAAGAATCAGGTCTTTAAAAAATGTTGTCCACGTTGTGTATTATTATTTTTCTGGAGATGAACTATATATGGATATTCAAAAGCTTTAACAATGTTACAATTTAGCTTTCCAGTTCCCTTTGGTCAAGGTACTGTGGGGTGGGGTGGGGTGGGGGCTTGGAACTTGCAGTCTCTGCCTTCATCTCAGTGGACTGTGCCACAGCTGTTCCGTGTTTGAAACTCCCCCGGTGAGGATTGATGCGCCGCGGAGTTCGCAGCCAAACCACGCAGCTGCTGTAATGCGCCCGGTGTAAATTGGGGGTTAGGACATTGGCTCCAGACCCTTTGGAGCTTTCAGGGGTGGGTGGGGTTATGGGGGGATGCAGGCTCTGATGGATGCTGTGAATGTTTAGTTGCACTGAGATCTAGAGATGGTGCAGGTCTGGTCAGTGCTTCAGGCCTTGTTCCATTAAAATGCTGCTGAATGTTTTTGGCAAAACACAAAAACACTTGCATATTGTTTTGGCTTGATGGCTGATGGATTTCGCATCCACAACATTAAAAATGATTAAAAAATATCACTGGACATGTCAAATGTTCCGCTAGAAAATGTTTTGGCCCAACATTGCCTGACATGATGTATAATTAAAACAAAAAACGTCTTCTTTTTTTCATGTGACAAGTTTTTTTAAACTCACCATCCATTCAAATGCATCATTTAAAACGGTGACACGGTGGACATGTCCCTGGCAATATTTATGATTGACAGTTTTGTCATCTCCACATTTAAAAAAATCCTGATGTGGAATTTTTTTACTTGTGCAGATTTAACATTCACCTGTGCTCCCAGGACAATTTCCATATAGTTAGTATCTGAACTGACTAGTAGTTAAATGACTCTATTCCACTACAGTCATTGTTTGTTTTCTGCGTGGATGCTGCAGCATTCTTCGCAGAGGGCGATGTTAAAAAGTTTAATAAAGACTCACAGTGCACTGCAAACACCTTCAGGGCAAGGTGCATGCCTCGTGCATTCATTCAAAAGCGGTAACAGTGGCAACATGTGACCGATTAACTCGCAGACTATCTCTTTAATGCAAGGTGTTTTAAAAATGCTTTGTTACTGCTCAATGCTTGTATGCACAGATCCATGTGCGATTTGTGCGCACGGATCTGTAAAAAGGATGTGTGATGTCATATATAATTATGTGATTTTCCTCTTCCAGGATAAAATATTTATTGTCTATGCTGAAAAAAACCCCAACGATTTCCTCAAAAGATGCAGGGAGCAAACGAGCCATTTGTTCACCGGTAATGACGTAATGTTTACATACACTGAACAAAAATATAATAATAATTTTTGCTCCCATTTTTCAAGAGCTGAACTCAAAGATCTGAATCATTTTCTATATACAGACCCACTACTCTCAAATATTGTTCACAAATCTGTCTAAATCTGTGTTAGTGAGCACTTCTCCTTTGCCAAGATAATCCATCCCACCTTACAGGTGTGGCATGTCAAGGTGCTGATTGGACAGCATGAATATTGCACAGGTGTGCCTTAGACCGGCCACAATAAAAGGCCACGCTGAAATGTGCCATTTGATCACACAGCAGAATGCTACAGATGTCGCAACTTTTGAGGGAGCGTGCAGTTGGCATGTTGCCTGCAGGAATGTCTAACAGAGCTGTTGCCCGTGAAATGAATGTTCATTTCTCTACCATAAGCCGTCTCCATGGGTGTTTCAGAGAATTTGGCAGTACATCCAGCATGTTCAACTCCATGATCGCCTGAGACCAGCCACCTGGACAGCTGCTGGAACAATTGGTTTGCATAACCAAAGAATTTCTGCACAAACTGTCAGAAACCGTCTCAGGGAAGCTCATCTGGAGGCTCGTCGTCCTCATCGGGGTCTGGACCTGACTGCAGTTCGTCCTTGTAACCTACTTGAGTGGGCAGATGCTCACATTCAATGGCGTCTGGCAGAATGGTGAAGCGTTCTGTTCACAGATAAATCGCAGACAGCGTGTGTGGCGTCGTGTGGGTGAGCGATTCGCTGACGTCAATGTTATGGATCGAGTGGCCCATGGTGGCAGTGGAGTTATGGTATGGGCAGACGTACGTTATGGACAACGAACGCAGGTGCATTTTGTTAGTTGCATTTTGAATGCACAGAGATACCGTGGCGAGATCCTGAGTCCAATTGTTGTGCCATTCATCCACGACCATCACCTCGTGTTGCAGCGTGATAAAGCATGGCCCCATGCTGCAAGGATCACAATTCCAGGAAGCTGAAAACATCCAGTCTTTGCATGTCTGTATACCCACCGGACATGTCATCCATTGAGCATGTTTGGGATGCTCTGGATCGGCGTATACGACAGAGCGTTCCAGTTCCTGCCAATATTTAACAACTTCGCACAGCCATCGAAGAGGAGTGGACCAACATTCAATATTTACCGGATGCTTTACACTGATACCGTGAGTGATTTCCTGGTTAGCTCAATGTTAACCGCGGAGCTTGACGCGTTCTGGAAGCTTGTTGAAGCTTGTTGCACAGCAGCATGACAACCCGCTTCAGGGATGCCTCTGAAACACGCTGCTGCGCATCCGGTGTTTGCCGCGGAGAAATTGAGCGTTATGCACCCACCTGAAACCAGTTGATGGTGCAGCAGTTAATGAGAGCAGGGAATCGTCTTAAGCGGTCCCTGAAGGCGTCTCCGATGGGACTCATGGCCAGCACCACGTGCAGCTGCGTGCGGCAGCGCTCTAAGAACATGTTGAACAGGGAGAGAGGGCTGCCGTCCGTCTGTTTGTCTCGATCACGCTGGCGGTCCAGCACGCGCATCCTTTCGCAGATTTCCTGCTTCTCGTCCACAGCGAACAGGTTGGGTACCTGGAAACCACAAGGTGACCACACATGATGCTTGTGTTCTTCATGTCACCACAGATCAGTCATCAATTGAACTAATCAATTCGGATTTTACTCTTATTTTTGCTACCCTCACCTCACCAGTGTTGAGCAGGTTGCCGATGTCCTCCAGGAAGGATTCCATTTTGATCTGAGTGTCGGTGAAGAGGAACACGCCATGAGCTTCGCCCTGGGTGGACTTCCTCAGGATTACCTTAAGGTCATCATGCCATTCATTGCTCCCGTAGGTCTTGGTGATTTCCACCTGAAAAAGCTCTGCCTCTGCCATGTAGGCCGCTAAGCGGGTGAGAGACTGCCGCCCGCTGCCTCCCACCCCCACCAGCAGGGCGTGCCCACTCGGCTGCTTAATGATGCGGGAAATGCGGCAGACGTGCTCGATGGCGAAGCGGAACAGGACCAGGTTCATGGGTGCTTTGCTGACGTTGTTGTACTCGTCCAGGTGCGACTCAACCACCTGACGCAGCTGCTCCAGGTTGTAGACCTCGCGGTAGCTCCGGTCCTCGCCCTTGGGGTCGTGGAAATCGCAGAACATGAGGCTGCGCAGGTCGTCCTCGGTCACCACCCCATCCTGGTCCTGGTCCAGATGCTGGAAGAGCCGGTGGAAGTCGTCCTGCATGTGATCCTGAAACACGACCTGCAGATGGCCAACGAGCCAGGAGCGATCATTGTCATGGACCAAGCGGTCACAGTACACCCGGAGGACCTGAGGAACAACAGACCAAAGGAAGAGTCAAAGTGACGGAGAGACATGGAGTCATATTTTAACAACTAGAAAAGCACTCAGAGACCGCGGACCTCCATCGGGGCCACGCATCCCCCCGATCCCAAATGCTGTTTTCTAATTCTAACTTTCGGTACTTTTCCAATTAAATGTCTGTTAATGAGACGCAGGGCAGTGTTCGTGCTGTCGCTGTGTTCTTCCAGCAGAGAGGGAAGATTTGCGCATGTGTGATTAATTTGCTGTGCATATGCTCCAACCGTAGCGGGGCTGCTGCACGAGCTCAGCCTTTTGTGAGCTCTCTGAGACGGGAGAGGAGTCCCTGATAGCACCGCTGGTTGGTGGGTGGATACGCGCTTCATGTATCAACCCGGATCAACCCCAAAATTTAATCAGTTTTGCCTGGTCCCATTGTGGACATTTCCTCAAAATTTCACCGAAATCCGTGAATAATTTTTTGAGGTATCTTGCCAACAGACAGATAGATGGGCACAAAAACATTGCCTCCTGGTGAAGGTCAATAAAATTCAGCTCCTGCTATCTGCTTGGTGGAGTGTTACCTCATGGACCCAGAGTCTTCTGATGACAGACGGTTCCTCTGCCGTTTCTGGCCTTGACAGGCAGATGCCCTGAATGACCCGGGAGACATCACGCAGATTGAACAAATAATGGGACTTTGCGGGCGTTGGTAGCAGGTTCTTGGTCGCCTCCTGGTACACGGATAGAGTGCTGCTGACGATCTCCGAGGTCAGAGCCGCAAATGGCTTTGGGAAGGAAAACCTGGAGATAAAATAAGTCATTCGTTAGAACTCGCACTGTAAACCCAACAATTTGAATCTACTTAGATCCAGGTAACTCATGGCCCTACATTTTTAAGAAATGAAGAAGTAGTTGAACAAGTGCAGAGGACTACGTTCAATCTACTTGTGCCCCTAATGGAACGGAACAGAATCTTTAAGTTGACTGTAGTGATAAGAGTGCACACCTGATGCAAACAAGAAGCTGGTACTGTTTGTGTGTAACTTCCATGTTTTAACCGATAGTGTTTAAATAGCTGTCCCCACTTCCACTCCATCATCGGCTAGCTAAAGACAAAATACATATACTAAGAAAAAATTAGTTAACAGTCTGAAGCTTCCGAAATGGAGTATTTCAGGACTACCGAGAAAATATTGTAATTGCTCTGGGTTTGGAATTAATAGTGACATAAGAATTTGAGCAGCAGAAACGCAATGTAATGAACCCACCCACGGATACGTCAATTTAACACACTTCAAATGAGGGAAAACTAGATTTTCTTCAGGCGCTAAAGGCAAACTTTATGAGCTTTATGAGCTTTATGAGCTTGAGCACATACAGTGGCTTGCAAAAGTATTCGGCCCCCTTGAACTTTTCCACATTTTGTCACATTACAGCCACAAACATGAATCAATTTTATTGGAATTCAACGTGAAAGACCAATACAAAGTGGTGTACACGTGAGAAGTGGAACAAAAATCATACATGATTCCAAATTTTTTTTACAAATAAATAACTGAAAAGTGGGCTGTGCATAATTATTCAGCCCCCTGAGTCAATACTTTGTAGAACCACCTTTTGCTGCACTTACAGCTACCAGTCTTTTAGGGTATGTCTCTACCAGCTTTGCACATCTACAGACTGAAATTCTTGTCCATTCTTCTTTGCAAAACAGCTCCAGCTCAGTCAGATTAGATGGACAGCGTTTGTGAACAGCAGTTTTCAGATCTTGCCACAGATTCTCGATTGGATTTAGATCTGGACTTTGACTGGGCCATTCTAACACATGGATATGTTTTGTTTTAAACCATTCCATTGTTGCCCTGGCTTTATGTTTAGGGTCGTTGTCCTGCTGGAGGGTGAACCTCCGCCCCAGTCTCAAGTCTTTTGCAGACTCCAAGAGGTTTTCTTCCAAGATTGCCCTGTATTTGGCTCCATCCATCTTCCTATCAACTCTGACCAGCTTCCCTGTCCCTGCTGAAGAGAAGCACCCCCAGAGCATGATGCTGCCACCACCATATTTGACAGTGGGGATGGTGTGTTCAGAGTGATGTGCAGTGTTAGTTTTCTGCCACACATAGCATTTTGGTCCCATCTGACCAGAGCACCTTCTTCCACATGTTTGCTGTGTCCCCCACATGGCTTGTGGCAAACTGCAAATGGGACTTCTTATGGTTTTCTTTTAACAATGGCTTTCTTCTTGCCACTCTTCCATTAAGGCCAACTTTGTGCAGTGCACGACTAATAGTTGTCCTATGGACAGATTCCCCCACCTGAGCTGTAGATCTCTGCAGCTCATCCAGAGTCATCATGGGCCTCTTGGCTGCATTCCTTCCATTTCTGAATGATCACTTGAACAGCGCTCCGTGGGATGTTCAAGGCTTGGGAAATCTTTTTGTAGCCTAAGCCTGCTTTAAATTTCTCAATAACTTTATCCCTGACCTGTCTGGTGTGTTCTTTGGACTTCATGGTGTTGTTGCTCCCAACATTCTCTTAGACAACCTCTGAGGCCGTCACAGGGCAGCTGTATTTGTACTGACATTAGATTACACACAGGTGCACTCTATTTAGTCATTAGCACTCATCAGACAATGTCTATGGGCAACTGACTGCACTCAGACCAAAGGGGGCTGAATAATTACGCACACCCCACTTTTCAGTTATTTATTTGTAAAAAAATTTTGGAATCATGTATGATTTTCATTCCACTTCTCACGTGTACACCACTTTGTATTGGTCTTTCCCGTGGAATTCCAATAAAATTGATTCATGTTTGTGGCTGTAATGTGACAAAATGTGGAAAAGTTCAAGGGGGCCAAATACTTTTACAAGCCACTGTAACTATGATAGTATAGACCATTACAAAGTACAGTTCACTCAGAATTTATAATTAATGTAAAGAAATGACAGATGTTTAATAATATGAACTTGGTTTGTTTCAGAAGACGCAACTGATTGAACTTAAAAACACAATAAAAAATAAAAAAAGAATTAATCAAACAGCTCAGTTTAATTAGAATTAACAAGTAATATTGATCAACACTTTTAATTGCTTCAGTATGTCCGGGCCTTAAAGATAACGAATGAACTGAAGAACTTCAGTCAGATCATAGACAGAGAACATCATACAGTACATTAAGGCAACTCAAACTTATTAAGCCAACTGGCAGACTAGGGCTACTTCAACACTTTTGTTTTGTGCTTTGTAAATTGAACAGAACTGACTCCCAGAATCTTCTAAAGATCCAAATAAATGCTAAAAAAAACTCTTTAGATATTAAATATCTGGGGATTTAGTTGTGGACGTTCCGAGGTTTGGACACATTTCGGAAATGCACATCTTGTACATTCAAACCACAAACCTCAATGCATTTTATTGGAATGGCATGCTATAGACCAACACAAGTTAATGGCATAGTGGAAGAGATGTTCAAGATTTTTTTTTTATAAACAAAATTCTAAGCGGTGTGATGGACATTTGTGTTCATTCACTCATCATCATCTGTTGTTTACAGCAGGTCAATGTTGTGATGCTCTATCTTTTGATTCCGCTTTCTCTGGTATGAGGCGTGGCTTTCAGCTCCTTCCAGATGGGGAGGGGGAGCAGGGGGGAAGCTCTCCTTGATGGCGTCACGCTACGGACCATGGCTCCTAGGTTTGTAAAGGTTGCCGATCCTCTTTGTCTTGCCGGGTCTTGTAGTTTCTGGTGCTTATTTCAAGCGTGAGAGCTAACAAGTGCGCCACAATGCTGCCTTCAGAAGTCCCCCAATTAGTAACCAGTGTCTATTTTTGTGTAATTTATTCTGGGCATAAATCCAGCTGTACTTAAGAATATTTGTTGTGCTCTCCACAAATCTGACCTTTATGGACAATAAGAAAGTCACAAGAAGTCCTGTTAGCAGTTTGAAACAAGCTATGTGGGAACACAGCAAACGTGTGGAAGAAGGTTCTCTGGTCAGACGAGATCAAAACTGAACTTTTTGGCCAACACGTGTCACTCGTGAGAACTTCACATGAGAAGGAAGATAAACTAATATTAAAGATTTACATTACAATTACTTCAGTTTAGCCTGAGACAATAAACCAACACAATTAAGGTGTGCAGTGTGAGCATCAGTAAATCAGTTGTGATTCAGCTGTTTGGGCAAAGCTGATAAATACCTGAAACTGTAACCGCAATGAAAAGTCTTCTTTTTTTATATTGACTGAGGGAGGGGCTGAATACAAATGCACACCACACTTTTCAGATTTTCATTCCCCATCCACTTCCCAGTTATGCCCTGCGTTGTGTTTGTCAGTCACAAAATGTGACGAATTTCATCAGATCCTTTAACAAGGCAGTGTGTGTGTTCATCGGTTACCGTTTGGTGAAGTGCCACTCGCTGATCCTGGAGAAGATCGTAAACATGGTCTTCTCATCAAATTCATTTATGGTGATCACGTTGAAATGGCGCAGGAAACGAGGTGTGACCGGATTCCTTCCGCCACCTAAAGGAAAAACAAAATTTTTATTTTCCAACACGTGTTTAAACTTTTTATTATATTTTTATCATTAATTGAAGATTCCCTTTCAGATGTGTCTGCATTATGTTTTTCCTTTACTGTACAGTAATTATTGTTTTTATTTGGTCAGAGTTACTATCATGTTCACCTTAGATCACTGTGTCAATGTGGTGCATGATGTGCTTGATTGGCTGATGAAACATGAAGCCTTTTCAGCTCCTCGTATAAAGTTAATGATTCCACTGCTGAAGTAAATTTCTTGCCAAACTGGAACTACGAGGAACAGCAGCGGTTTTAGCTGGAGACACGCATCTAGTCGTGAACAGCTTATCTGGCAAAACTACGTGACCGTCACGCCTAACTCCCCGAGTAATTTGAAGGGTTCCCCACAATCATGCAGAGCTCAGATCATCCAAGCAGCAGCCGGCTCAGAGCCCACGAGGTAGAGCGGCTGCCTCAGAGCAGCCTCCGACATCTTCACTGTCGCTGCCAGCTGTAGCAGCAGATAAGGACTGCATCTCTCTTTACTCCAGGTAGATGTAAAGGAAGTGGATCTCTGTAAGAATCACTCTCATCCCAAAACGGCTTCATCCTCTGAAACGGACCTTTCTGTTTTAATGACTGAAGAGCTTTAAAAGCTACTGCTCACCTGGTGGTCCCATGGCACACATGATCTGGATGTCCAGCAGGCTGATCACGGAGCAGTCCTTCATGTCGTACCAGTTCCAGTGGTCTAGCCACTGACGCAGGAGCTCCACGGGGGGCTGAGCACCATAAACCTCCCTGGCTGGCATGTTAACATCATCTACAAACACCACCTGAGAGTATAGGGTGCCGTTTGTAAAGTTGCACAGTCAACAATTCACAGAAATAATTTGGTGTATTTCTGTCATGAGAGAAAAAAAAAAGAGTTAATTTTTCTAAGTCATATTTGCATTCATGTTATTTATTTATAATTGTCAGTTTCAAACTAAATAATTAGTTAGCAAAGTAAATATTTCGGTTTCAAGCTAATCATTTAGCTCCAAACTAAATATTTTGTAAGCAAGCATAATTTTCAGTTCACAAGTTATATATTTAGCTTACAAAATACATATTTAGCTCCAAATTAAATATTTAGTTAGCAAGTTAAATATTTAGGTTACAATCTAATCATTTATCTCCAAACTAAATACTCAGTTAGCAAGCTAACTATTTAGTTTGAATTTATACTAAGCATTTAGCTAAATACTTAGCTAATATGAAAATGTACTTGCCCATAATCAGAAGTGGACTACCAAAATAAAAGCTGAGTCTTGCAGAATTCTATATAAACTGGTGACGACTGACTGTGACCTCTTTATCATTGTTTATTTTCCTCCCAACATGTCCAACATTTCAGCTTAAAACCTAGGATGAGATGTTTTAACGGCTATACAGACGTTTAGCGATGGATTTGCAGCAAGTGACTGCAATAGCAGCAGGAGTTTATATATAGAGGTTCGAGGGACCCAGCTTTTATTTTGATTGTCCACTTTTGCTCATTGGCAAGTGAATTTGCATATTCGGTCAATATTCAGCTCTGAGTTAAAATGTACTACTTAGTTTAGCTAGCTACTAAATATTTAGCTTCAAATTAAATAGGTATAAACTGAGACATTTATAAATTAATGAACAACATGGTGAAAATATGACTTGGAAAAAATGAGCTCCCATTTTCTTTCTCTTATGACTCTTATTGCTGTTTATTTTTGACCACGTAACTTTACAAATTGCACCTTATGTGAGAGGAACCAAACATGTGAGATCATATACTGACCACTAAAAGGTGTTTAAGTATTCAAAGTGTGTGGAGTGAAGGCACAGAGACAGGAGGTTCTACCACAGAGGAGTCGTACCATTTTCTTTCCCAGCGGAGGCCCAAACACTCCTTTGCGTCGCTTATCTAACTTAGAAATGATGAGGTTCTGGGTCTGGGCCGCTGTGGTCTGGGCTGAGAAGCTGATGAATAACGGGCTGTACATGTCCTTCTGCAGTTTATTCAACAGGAAGTCCTTCAGGAACACATGAAACAAAAACACAGATCATCCTTACCTAACCTTTTTTACATTTTGTTATTTTGACAGATTACAATTCCCACCCCTTACCACTGCCCAGATATTTTCAACTTTACACACAGAGTACAGGTAACTAAATCAGTGAACCCATATGGATATGGACCTTGTAGTTTATGCATCTCGGTAGCCAGGAGCTGACAGCGCATTAGAAAGCTATAGAGCGTGTCTATGACCGGTGCAGCTGGTTACAGACGCTCTCCAACGAGCCCGGCATTGTGACAACCACCCGTGCAGAAGGAGTGCATGCTGCATGATTTCCTCCCACTGCAGGGATAGCTTGCAGGTCAGAAAACGATGACGTTCAGATAGTCTTTCTGCCTTCTGAGCACTTCAATTGGGGAAATGTTTCCTGATTTCAAAACACGGGTAGAAGTGAAACTTGTAATTCCAGTCTCCAGTGTTGGCAGCGGAGTTCAGATCAGCCTCCAGAACAACATCTAAACCCCCTTGAGAAGTCATCTGTCCGAGGCAAAAATCTAAAACCTCATGACAACAACCTCTGCAGTGAGCCTACTTGAAACATTTAATTACACTCGAGTGGGTGCGCATTTCAGTTCCATGCAGACCAGAAATAAGTTGTGAGACTATGAGTTCAGGCCACAGCAGGTGAACTGTTCCTTTTTTAAGTGCAATCGTTTAATTTAATTTTCATTTAATCAATCATATGTAGTTCTCTGTTTGGCTTGTTTGGAAAGAATATTAATTAAAATGAATAAGAAAAAGAATACTAATGAATATGTTAGTTTAAAAATTGACGGGTAAAACAGATAATGACCTAATTTATTGACCCCATCGGCTGGTGCGACCTCTGGTACAGAGAGACCTCATATTCTGGAAATAATTACTGACCATTTAGGGTCAGGCCAAATATCCTCATTTCATGCATGCAGACGGGTACCAGCACTTGAAGGAAATGATATATATTCATTCCTGTCCGATCAGGTGATCAGAAACACAATTAAGGAAGCTATGTGAGTGGAATAATCAAAGCATGCAGCCTAAACTGCATCCTGTTGTATAAAAGGTCAACCCACAGTTCAATTCGTCTCTGTCTCACTCTGGATCAGTGCAGAGAAAGTGAAGGTGGTCTATGTGAAGGTAACAGTAAAGATGTTGTGCCTTTCATATTTGCATGCTCTGACTGTTGGTCCTCCTTCATCACTTCAGCCAGATTTGGGATTCTGCCACGGTCTGCTGCCTGCGGCGTGGGATGGAGGCGCTCCACCATGCAGACAGGCAGGGAGAGCCAAGCGGGCTCCCTGGTGAGATGATTTCAGTTTGCCCCCCCTGAGTCCAAAGTTTGAGCCAACTAATGGACGAAGCAAGAAGGGCGGGGGATAAGTCCTCTAGACACATACAGAGAAATACTGTGCCAGAAGTTTTTCATACCCCGTACACACACAGGGTGTATCAGTATGAATTAGGGGGAAAAAAAGGACGTTTCGAGGACTCTTGATGCAGTCATGAAATACTAAGAGAGAAAGTAGCAGCCGGGAGCTGCTAATCAGATGCAATAATTAACTCATCACCATCAGTGTGAGCACCTCAATAAAAGAAAACGTTTTGGCAGTTTACTTCTCTGGATCACACCAAGACGGAAAGACATCAGCAATGACCTCAGACCCGGTGCCAATGGGGGGCCTTAGGGACCCATTTAGGCATCGGGCCCACCTAGACAGATTACAATACCCTTCGGAACCACGCAATGTATTGACCCAAGACAACCAGCAGAGGGTGCTGTAGGCTTTTAATTTGAACTTCTGGAAACAGTTAAGAAGATAGTTTGATATGTTTGTTCGCCAAAATGGATATTAGAGCTTGGCTTAATAAAAACAAGAGCAAAGCTAACACAAGCAGGGACGATGCTAATACATAACCAGTCTTAGACAGGCAAGTGGAACCTTAAGTGACGTTCTGGTCCTCACTCCATGCCAGCTTGTGGCAGTAATGCACCAATTTGTTGGTTGCCAGCCGCCAATAAACATCACAAAGAAGGGGAAAAAGAAGGGCACTGCTGTATTAGTTTTATGCTAATATGAGCATGCTAATGGCAATTATGATGAAAACTTTGTGAGAAATACACACAAGGAAGGAAGGAAGACAGATTACAATACCCTTCGGAACCACGCAATGTATTGACCCAAGACAACCAGCAGAGGGTGCTGTAGGCTTTTAATTTGAACTTCTGAAAACAGTTAAGAAGATAGTTTGATATGTTTGTTCGCCAAAATGGATATTAGAGCTTGGCTTAATAAAAACAAGAGCAAAGCTAACACAAGCAGGGACGATGCTAATACATAACCAGTCTTAGACAGGCAAGTGGAACCTTGAGTGACGTTCTGGTCCTCACTCCATGCCAGCTTGTGGCAGTAATGCACCAATTTGTTGGTTGCCAGCCGCCAATAAACATCACAAAGAAGGGGAAAAAGAAGGGCACTGCTGTATTAGTTTTATGCTAATATGAGCATGCTAATGGCAATTATGATGAAAACTTTGTGAGAAATACACACAAGGAAGGGAATTATCAAGGTTTCTATCTATACGTACATAGTGGCAGATTGGACCCGGCGGTATGTAACGTATCGCCAACGGGACGTTACAACTCGAACGGGTTAAATAGAAAGCCTGTTTACTGGGCCCCTGTTTACAAGCGCAAATCCATAACAGCATGGCAGAAAAATAAAAGGGCTCAAGCTGTTGCAGTGGCCCAGTCAAAGTCCAGCTCTCAGCCTGTGAAATGCTGTCCTGGGACCTTCAGAGAGCCATGCAGAAATGTTAACAAACTGAAGCAATGCTGGAAAGAAGGGTGGGCTAAAATTCTTCCACTGCGATGTGAGAGACTGACCAGGTTGAGAGTTGCTGTAGGTTAATGTTCACATTTTGTTTAACATAATCAACTTAATGCTTTTCAAGCTGATCACAGGGAGAGCAACTCAGTTCGGATGACTCACAGTTATGTAGACACTCTTCCCGGTGCCAGTGGGGCCAATGAAAATAGTCGGCTTCTGGTGAGTAACAAGGAGCTCCATGAGCGCCATGTAGCGTACGGTGTTCTCTGTGGGTACGATGATCTCGTTGAACTCCATGTCTCTGCTTATGGGGGGTGCAGTCTTCAACTGGTCCGTCCAAAGCTCCCACCTGCCTGGGCCCTGAAGAACCAATCAAATTTAGACGGTTGGGTTAGGTCCATGGAGATAGTTAATGAGAAGGAGCCCACAAACACGGCGATCTGCCGGTTTAACCATACAAACAGGACATGTTTGTTAAGCTTTGAGTTCACTTAAACAGATCAGTTTTAGTGGGGGGGGTTATCTTCTCTAATGGGAAACAGAATCAACCATCTGCAGATGCTTGCAATTAACATGTTCCGACTTTTAATACACATAAACAAAGCCATAAACTCAAACAGCCCAATGTTATGACAATCCCTGCCCAAATAGCTACAAAGTGGATTAAGGACAGCAAAGTGGCCATCAGAAATTCCTGATCAGTAAACCAGTGAATTATTGTAAGAAACATGTGGAAGGATAGCCAAAGTCATACAGTTAAAAAAAGCAATTCTACTAAATACTAAGGTACATATGTAAACTTTTGACCTTGAAGAAAGTTTGAAAAAAGCATTTCTCTCTCAATGTACAGGCATTTAGATAATCAAGAACTTTAACTGACCTAAAGCAGGAGACATTTTTGTTAAATTTCAGACAGTGAAAAAATTCTTCTTTCAGCTTGTATAAATATCTGGTATCAGATGTACAGTGCGCCAAAAAAGTATTTGGCAGCCACTGATTTATGCATGTTGTCCCACTTTAAAAAGATGAGGTCTGTAATTTTAATCATAGGTACACTTCAACTATGAGAAACAGAATGTAGAAGAAAAATCCAGAAAATTACATTGTATGATTTTAAGAATTCATTTGCATTTGGTGCAGAAAATAAGTATTTACCACCTACAACCAAGCAAGAATTATGGCCCTCACAGACCTGTTACTTCTTCTTTAAGAAGTTTTTCTATCCTCCACTTGTTACCTGTATTAATGGCACCTGTTTGATCTCGTTATCTGTATAAAAGACACCTGTCCACACCTTCAAACAGTCAGACACCAACCTCCACCATGGCCAAGACCAGAGAACTGTCTAAGGACACCAGAGGTAAGATTATACACCTGCACAAGACTTGGATGAGCCAATCTACAATAGGCAACCATCTTGGTGAAAAGAGATCAACTGTTGGAGCAATTATTAGAAAATTGAATAAATGCAATATCACTGACAATCTCCCTCTACCTGGGGGCTCCATGTAAGATCTCACCTGGTGGGGAACACATGAGCTAGACAACGGTGAGGAAACAGCCCAGAACTCCATGAGGGGAACTGGTCAATGACCTGGAGAGAGCTGGGACCACAGAAACCAAGGTTACTATTGGTAACACACTATGTTGTAATGGATTAAAATCCTGTAGCGCATAGAAAGTCCCCCCGCTTAAGCCAGCACATGTACAGGCTCATCTAAGGTTTGACAGAAACCATCTGGATGATCCAGAGGAGGATTGGGAGAATGTCATGTGGTCAGATGAGACCAAAATAGAACTCTTTGGTATATACGCCACTCGCAGTGTTTGAAGGGGGAAGAATGCTGAGTTGCATTCCAAGGACACAATACCCACTGTGAAGCATGGGGGTGGAAGCATTATGCTTTGGGGCTGCTTTTCTGCAAAGGAGACAGGACGACTGATCCGTATTAAGAATGAATGGGGCAATGTATCGTGAGATTTTGGGCAAAAACTTCTTTCCATCACTGAGAGCATTGAAGATGAAATGTGGGATCATTGTCATACTGGAAGATCCAGCCAAACACATCGCCCGGGCAACAAAGGAGTGGCTACGTAAAAAGCATTTCAAGGTTCTAGAGTGGCCTAGCCAGTCTACAGACCTCAATCCAATAGCGAATCTGTGGAGGGAGTTGAAAGTCTGTGTTGCCCAGGGACAGTCCCAAAACATCCCAGCTCTAGAGAAGATCTGCATGGAAGAATGGGTCGAAATAGCAGCTACAGTGTGTGAAAACCTGGTGAAGACCTGCAGGGAGCGTTTGACCTCTGACATTGCCAACCAAGGTTACATTGCAAAGATTGAAATTAACTTTTGTTATTGTCCAAATACTTATTTTCTGCACCATTATACAAATAAATTCTTTAAAAATCATACAATGTGATTTCCAGGATTTTTTTTAAATTCTGTCTCTCACAGTTGATGTATACCTATGATAAAAACTACAGACCTCTTTCTTCTTTTTAAGTTGTGCAATTTGTACAGTCGGTGGCTACCAAATACTTTTTTGCCCCACTGTAGATACTTTTGATACTTTTAAACTAAAAAATAACTTTAATTTTTATCTCTAAATAATGCAGCCACGACTACAACTTTCACCAATGTTGCTCTAAGAATTGACTGTGAATCATAAACCTGTGTGCCGCCATACCTCTTTAATGAAGCGATACTGGTAGACTGAACCCTCAGTGGGTAAAGGAACTGTCACCGGTTTCGACGGAGCTTCAGCACTGCCCAGAATGCCATGACGGGTCATCGTCTCATTGCTTAAAGGGCCGCTCAGCATCTCTCTCAGCACAGAATCGAATTTGTCCCGACCCAAATCGTCACAGCTTCCACCCACCGACCACACCAGGCAGAACACAAAGATGCCCTTCGAACAAGACAAGCCCCACTATCAGTGTTGATTAAACACAGTGCATATCTTACATTTGACATCAAAATTAAAAGACCTATTCAACAACGATTTCTTTCTGAGATTATAGCATATACTGTAAATCCTTTCTGGGTTTAACCTGTAGCAGTTAAGACATGGTGAGGGACATTGTTTTTGTTTTAATTTTAAACTCTCTTACTGCTGCAGCTACACCTGGGTGGCAGGTTAAACTAAACAGGATTTACTCTCATAAAGAGCGTCTTAATCACCATAGAGCACCAACGCCTGTGGTGGTTAAATCGTGTGGAAGCAGGTATTTATAGTGTGGCAAACAAAGCTGTAACTGTATGTTTGCTGTCCGCATTTTTTAGTTAACTTTCCTGAGGTCCTCATAAAATGTTTTGATAAAAAAAAAACAAGAAGAAGTACAACACAGCTCATACATACAGTTAAACTGCATGCTCTGATGATTCTAAGGTTGAACTAGAAAAAGTTGCATTTCATGCAAAGATGCAGTGTAAATGCTGTAAAAGGAACATTTTTGCTGAAAATTGGTGAAGAATCTGAAGTCAACTGCTGAACACTTGTTCAAATGTAAAGAGCAGCATCAGCAGAAAAATAGGTTGCAAACTTACCTAGCAAAACTGTCAAAATGAGCTGATCTGCAAATGTTGACCAAAATCATTCAGGACCTCAAGTGGGAGCCCGCCATCACCTCCATCATAAAGAAGGCCCAGCAGAGGATGTACTTCCTGAGGCAGCTGAAGAAATTCAACCTGCCAGCACGGACGATGCAATCATCGAGTCCATCCTCATCATCTACACAATCATCGAGTCCATCCTCACCTCCTCCATCACCATGTGGTATGCTGGAGCTACCATCAGGGACAAACAGAGACTGCAGCGTGTTGTGCGCTCTGCTGAGAAGGTGATTGGCTGCAGACTCCCATCTCTACAGGACCTGTACACCTCCAGGAAACTTGGATGTGCAGGTCGGGTCACAGCCGACCCTTCTCACCCTGCACACAGACCTTTTGACCTGCTCCCCTCAGGCAGGATGTTCCGACCCATTCGGACCAGAACCTCTCGACATAAGAACAGTTTCTTCCCTTCTGCTGTTGGACTCTCTCTCTCTCTCTCTCTCTCTCTCTATATATATATATATATATATATATATATATATATATATACTCACAATAACCCTAAGTCTGTTCCCACCACCCACTCCAGTGAAAGCTGCAGATCACGTCCTGATGAAGCCAACAGGACCACATCATCTGCAAAAAGCAGAAACCCAACCTGAGGCCACCGATCCCCTCAACACCTTGGCTGCGCCTAGAAATCCTGTCCATAAAAGTTAAGAACAGAATCGGTGACAAAGGGCAACCTTGGCAGAGTCCAACTCTCACTGGAAACGAGCCCGACTTATTGCCGGCAATACAAACCAAACTCTGACACCGGTCGTACAGGGACCTACCAGCCCATATCAAGGGGCTTGGTACCCCATGCTCCCGGAGTACCCCCCCACAGGACTCCCCGAGCAACAAGGGCGAACGCCTTCTCCAAGTCCACAAAACATATGTAGACCGGTTGGGCAAACTCCGACGCACCCTCCTGGACCTTGCTGAGGGTGTAGAGCTGGTCCAGTGTTTCACGGCCAGGACGACAACGGTGTGGTTCCTCCTGAATCCGAAGTTCGACTATCTGTCGGACCCTCCTCTCCAGAACCCCCAAATAGACCTTACCAGGGAGGCTCAGAAGTGTGATCCCCCTGTAGTTGGAACACACTCTGTGGTCCCCCTTTTTAAATAGGGGGACCACCACCCCGGTCTGCCAATCCAAGGGAACTGCCACCGATGTCCACGCAACATTGCAGGGCCGCGTTAACCAACAGAGCCCCACAACATCCAGAGCCTTAAGGAACTCAGGGCGAATCTCATCCACCCCCGGAGCCTTGCCACCAAGGAGCTTTTTAACCACCTCGGTGACTTCAACACCAGAGATTGGAGAACCCGACCCAAAGTCCCCAGACTCTGCTTCCAGATTGGAAGGCTTGTTGGTAGGATTGAGGAGGTCTTTGAAGTATTCCATCCACCGACCCAAAATGTCCTGCGTCGAGGTCAGAAGCACAACACCAACACCCCCACTGTAAATAGTGTTGGTGGCAGATCGCTCCCCCCCCCCCGAGACGCTGGATATAGTGATATTGGAAAACGCCAATAATCCAAGTTCTGAAAGCTTTTAAAACAGAATCTCTCTCAGAAGAATATTTTACACAAGACAGCACCATGTATGTTACAGAGTCAATTAATAACCAATCTATACCAATTAATTTTAAATTGGCTGCGAGCCCAAAATGCTTCACTCTTAACCTGAATGTCTTAACTTGATTGATTCGGCTGGATGTCCATAGGAGTAATTATTCTGAACTAGAAGTTGTCACTTAAAATTGTCTCCTTTTCCCACTCCTTTTCCCAATGCTGTTGCACAGTTTTTAAAAACACTTATACACTCGCACTTCTCAATACATAGCTTATATTCAAATTCTGCATTTAAACCTGTCAACTGTTTCATTTCCCAAAAGGCCTGAGTGACCATGGATTCACATAAAAATAACTTCACATCCAATCTGCTCTATTCCGTAAAGCTGTGATCCATACCGTGACGTCAATAAGGAGAGGAGGAGGAGATTTTGAAATGTGAACCGGGGAGCCTAAGTCACGCCCATTTACTTCTGGTCCATGGGTCCCCTACTGTCAAACAATATGAATGAGAGTCAATGGAGCAATAAAAGTTATTTTCTAATCCCGTTTGAAATGTTCCATGGATTTAACACATGATGTCCGTGAATTTTATAAGGCACATTTTAATGCAGAGAAAGCGCTAATTTTCGTAAGACGGCAAAAATTACTTCTTTTGGCGGGGGGTGAAAACATGTAGTGGATTACAACTGCACGTCTCACAAAATGTATGTCTCCAACCCACACAAGGAGAAGAAGAAAGATGGCTGTGAGTTTAGCGAGCTTTGTATCCTTCCGGGATGAAGGAAGGAGCATTAAATGTGGAGAAAAACACCATAAATCTGTCAGTGTGTAAAGTGGCAGCTATGCTGGGAGACAACTAGTCGGTTGAGTGAGCTCTACAAGGTCTCGGTGAGTATTTCAAGCGCTAGCTAATGTTAGCTAATGTCATACATGTGACTTCTGATTTGTAGTCATTTCAATTATTAATTTTTTACAAGCAAATAAATCAGAAATCACATTACAAACAGTCAAAAACGCACATCATTAGTTAGCATTTAAATTGAGGTACAGGATATGTGTGATTCAGGGCACAAGCAAAGTGGACCAGATAACTTTTATTGCTCCATGGACTTTCATTCATTTTTTTTTTTCGGCCAGGGGACCCATGGGCCAAGCGGAAGGGGAGGAGACTTAGGCCCTCTATAGCTCCTCCTTCCTTTTCTGGAAGGGGCTGATAGCCATGCCTTATACCAGGGAAAACAGAGAGAGCATCACTGCATTGACCTACTTTTTACAATGGCGTTTTCTGAGGTAAGGATGTTTTTTTTTGCCACAAGCCTCCAGCTTTTATTTCTTCTTCGTTGGTTTGCTAAGCTGACTGAGGCACGTCACCCCACAGTACGTACTGGTGACTGGGGCGAATTCTTGTTGATTGACAGCTCCCTTTTGTGGATACGCAACTCTATTGGTCAATGATGCAGATGATTTGTTTTGCTGTTGAGGCCAGGTGTCAAGAAGTCATCAGACCCAACTCGAAGCAGCTGCTTCTGATGAGATTCTCCTCCTCCCAAACACTCAAAAGCTCCCGTCACTCACCTCTATGGCGCTCAGTCATCAACCTCGTTGTGACGCATAGCTCCTACGACTCCAACCTGAGTAGTATTCCAGACCCGACGATTCCCTACGGCTAATAGCCTTTCCAAGCTCCTCGCATCACGAGTTCCTGGTTCTTCCATCTCCTCCGCTCCGATAAGACCTTCGGCTGCATCCTCACTCTGCACTTGGAACATCCATCTTCCCAGCAGCGATCTTCCATTGATCGCTGCGCTCGTGACAGGATGACTGAGCCCGGAAATGTTCCAGCAGAAGTGGAGGCCCTTCGTGCAGAAGTGGTCCATCTCCGAGGCATGGTCGATCACCTCAACTCCAAGCTTCAGACCATCTCCGACGCCCACATTCGCCTGTCCTGGAGCGACGGTGCGCTGAAATCCATCTTTTTGGAGGGATTGGCCGATTACATCAAGGATGAGATGGTCGGCCGGGAGGCGCATAAGACTCTGGATGCCGCAGTGACCCTGGCTCTCGAGATCGACCGGCGCGTCATGTGCCGCCCGAAACCACCGGCACGCTCTCCGACGCACCGATCCTTTCAGTTCCGCTCCATCGAAGCCAGCTCGGCTCCGCCACGCCCCCGCTCGGAAGATCAAGAGGAGCCGATGCATCTTGGCCATCTGCCCCCGGAGGAGAAAGAGAGACGGCGCCGAGAGAGACTCTGTGCCTATTGTGGATCACCTGCACATCCCCTGCGGCAATGTTCACTCCGGCCGGGAAAAGACCAGGCCAGGTGAAGGTAGGAGGAATTTCACCTGGTATCACGTCTCCTAACCGCTTCCTCCTCTCTGTCCAGCTTCTCCACCCTGATCCGCACCACACATTCTCTGCTCTGCTGGATACTGGTGCAGCGGATAATTTCATCTCCACACAGTTAGCTGAGAGATTGCAACTTTCCCTGCAGCTGCTGCCGCGACCTATACCCGTGATCTCCGTCGATGGACACCCGTTGCAACCTAACCCCATCCGACAACGTACCACAGAGGTTCGGATGTGGGTCGGCGACCACACGGAACTCATCAGCTTCCTGGTCATCGCTTCCAATACTACACCACTCATCTTAGGCTACCCCTGGTTCCGGACACACGACCCTCAACTCTCCTGGTCCACGCAGCAGATTCTCAGCTGGGGTCCGTCCTGTTCACTCCGATGCCTCCGCCCACCCTCCGTCAGGATACCAGAGGTCATCCCGGTCCCGGCCATCGAGGAGATTCTTCCTCCCTACAGAGATCTGGTTCAGGTTTTTAGCAAGAGGAGGGCTTCCCAACTACCACCCCATCGTTCCTACGATATGGCCATCAACCTCTTGCCAGGAGCAGCGCCCCCGCGTAGCCGCCAATTTCCCCTCTCCTTGGAGGAGACGGCACAAATGGAGACCTACATCTCAGAGGCTCTCGACCAGGGGTTCATCCGCCCTTCTACTTCTCCGGCGTCGGCAGGGTTCTTCTTTGTTAAAAAGAAAGAGGGGACCCTCCGTCCCTGTATTGACTACCGAGGTTTGAACAAAATAACCATTAAAGATCGTCATCCACTTCCTCTTGTGAGCACTGTGTTAGACTCTTTGTCCAAAGCCTCCATCTTTACTCGTCTCGACCTGCGGAACGCTTACAACCTGATCCGTATACGGGAGGGCGACGAGTGGAAGACGGCATTCAGTACTCTCACTGGCCACTGGGAGTACCAAGTCATGCCCTTTGGTCTATGCAACAGCCCAGCGGTCTTTCAACGCCTCTTAAACGACGTTCTCCGAGACATGCTGGGACGGTGGGTGTACGTCTACCTGGACGACATTCTGATTTACTCCACGTCGGAGGTAGACCACGTCCGGCATGTCCACGCTGTCCTTGAGCGACTTCTCCAGAACCACCTCTACTGCAAACTGGAGAAGTGTGCCTTCCACAAACGCTCCACCACCTTTCTGGGATACGTCATCTCGGCCGAGGGCATAGCCATGGATCCTCAGAAGGTGTCTGCGGTGACCGCCTGGCCACTTCCCACCACACTCAAACGGCTGCAGTCTTTCCTCGGCTTCGCTAACTTTTATCGGCGGTTCATCCGTAATTACAGCTCTGTAGTGGCTCCACTTACGGACCTCACCAGACCTACTGCACGGCCACACCCATTTCATCTAACCCCAGAGGCCAAATGTACGTTTCACCAATTACTCCGGCTCTTCACTACAGCGCCGATCCTGCTCCATCCTGACCCCACCAAATCGTTTACCGTCGAGGTGGACGCCTCAGAGAACGGTGCTGGTGCCGTCCTGTCTCAGCAGGGTCCAGACCAGAGGCTCCATCCCTGCTGCTTCTTTTCTCGAAAGTTCACACCCGCACAACAGCGCTATGGGGTTGGTGATCGTGAACTTTTGGCCATCAAGTGGGCGCTGGAGGAGTGGCGTCACTGGCTCATGGGTACACCAGAACCGTTCCTGATCTGGACGGACCATCAAAACCTCATCCACATCCGGAACGCTAAGCAACTGAACCCCCGCCAGGCTCGGTGGGCTCATCTTTTCGAGCACTACAACTTCCATATTTCTTATCGACCCGGTTCAAAGAACGGGAAGGCTGACGCTCTCTCTCGGTGCCTCTCTCAAGATCCTGTACCATCCCAACCCGCCCCCATAATTCCCCCGCATCAAGTCCTGGCCCCCCTCCATTGGCCCTTGGAGGATTCCATTCAATCAGCCCTGGCCCTGGAGCCGGCACCACCTGAGACACCGCCCAACCGCCTCTACGTCCCGACCGGCTGTCGTCAGGAGGCTCTTTTGTGGGGCCACTCCTCACCGGTGGCTGGTCATGCAGGCATAACCCGAACTCTTCAGTTCATCCGCCGCTACCTGTGGTGGCCCACCATGGCGAAGGACGTCAGCAGTTTCGTCGGTGCTTGCTCAGTCTGCGCCAGAGCCAAGTCCTCCACTCAACCCGGGACTGGAGTACTTCGTCCTCTGCCAGTTCCAGCGAGACCCTGGTCACACATCGGGGTGGACTTCGTCACCGGCTTGCCCCCTGCTGACGGCATGACCACCATTGCCACCTTTGTCGATCGCTTCTCCAAGGCGGTCCATCTGGTCCCTCTGCCTGGCCTGCCCACGGCCAAGGAGACAGCGGAACTGGTCCTCAAACACGTGGTCCGCCTTCATGGGTTCCCCCAGGATATTGTCTCAGACAGAGGGTCCCAATTCACGGCACGATTCTGGAAGGCCTTCTGTCGTCTCATCGGTGCCACCGCCAGTCTTTCTTCTGGCTACCATCCGGAAACCAACGGACAGACGGAGAGAGCCAATCAGATGGTGGGCAAATACCTCCGTTGCTTTGTCTCCTCGCAGCCTACCTCCTGGCCTCAGGCATTGACTTGGGCCGAGCTATCCCTAAACCTGCAGGTCTCCTCCGCCACGGGGTCATCCCCCTTCGAGGTCTGCAACGGCTACCAACCTCCTTTATTCTCTCAACAGGAACCTGAGGTAGAGGTCCCGGCTGCCCGATCGCTTATCCGCCGAGCCAAGGCCGCGTGGATCCGAGCTCGGGCATCCATCAAGCGTGCCAACGCTGGTTACATGGCTCAACACCACCGACGTCACCGACCCGGTCCCACGTTCCAGCCAGGGGATCTGGTCTGGCTCTCCACACGGCACCTCAGACTGCCTTTGGGGCCCCAGAAGCTAACTCCCCGCTTCGTGGGTCCTTACCCGGTCGTCTGCTGCATCAATTTAGTCACTTATCGCCTCCGACTCCCATCGTCTCTGAGGATTCACCCTGTCTTCCACTGCTCACTCCTCAAGCGTCACCTCACCTCGCCTCTCTCCCCCCCGGAGAATCGTCCCCCGCCTCCTCGCTTGATCGACGGGGGTCCGGTGTACACGGTTCGCCGTATCCTCAATTCCCGACCGCGGGGAAGGGGATTCCAGTACCTGGTGGACTGGCAGGGATACGGTCCGGAGGAGCGCTCCTGGGTTCCATCCCGCCACATTCTGGACTCCACCCTCATCACAGACTTCCACCGTCTTCACCCAGATCGTCTGGGCCCTTCAGGTGCCGGGCCTCGAGGGGGGGGTCCTGTCAAGAAGTCATCAGACCCAACTCGAAGCAGCTGCTTCTGATGAGATTCTCCTCCTCCCAAACACTCAAAAGCTCCCGTCACTCACCTCTATGGCGCTCAGTCATCAACCTCGTTGTGACGCATAGCTCCTACAACTCCAACCTGAGTAGTATTCCAGACCCGACGATTCCCTACGGCTAATAGCCTTTCCAAGCTCCTCGCATCACGAGTTCCTGGTTCTTCCATCTCCTCCGCTCCGATAAGACCTTCGGCTGCATCCTCACTCTGCACTTGGAACATCCATCTTCCCAGCAGCGATCTTCCATTGATCGCTGCGCTCGTGACACCAGGGGAGGGACTTTGGGAAAATTTAAATTCTGATAATTATATACTATATATAGTATAAATCGATAGTCAAATTTAAGCATTTTTAAGTTACTTTAAAAATGTTAAACTATGTACCTCAGCTTTAACCGTGATTTTCTCTGGAGCTGGACATTATTCAGCGCGTTTCCACTATGGGGGACTTCAGAGTAATTATCTTGGCCCGGTCCTCTGAATCATTGTGTCTCCATACGGAATTGGCCCTTTAGAGAATTTGCTAAGACGTCCACATATCACAACCGTTTTTGGCAGTGATTAGCTTCACTTATCAGGGGCAAAAGGCGCCCACATCGGCAGAAATAACATGAGATCAAATGGAAGAAGCAGGGACGGTTGCCGCGTTTCTGTATGCTATGTTGCTATAAACTGCTTCACCAACAACTTCTCTCATTTTACAAAGCAAGTTGTTTGGAGACGCCTGCTCATTTCCGTCTGAGTTACAACCAATCAGCGTGATTTAGCCACAGCTCCGACCCAGCAACTCTACCGGGCCATTACAGAGTACATATATCTGGTACTCCGTTGGATGCTGAAATGGCCCCAAAAACGCCCCCATTGGACCCCCCCCTGGCCTGGTTTAGTGGAGACACATGCATACCATGAAGGTCTGGTAAAATTTCCCTGAAGTTCCGATAGTGGAAAGAGATGACAGCTCCTTCTACCTCTTTCACAACCTGTGTGCTTCAGACACTGGTAGATACACAAATTGTAGTAATCCTAACCATAAAGAGAGCCTTCAGACTCTGCATCAGCAGCTACCCCAGCACTTGCTCCAGTTCTGTCCTAATGAACAGTTTTGTTGGGAACCATACTCTGAACTTGTCCAGGTGATTCAACACAGAAACTCAATGCAACGCCCGGCTGGACCATTAAAACTAATATCTGTGAGAGATGTCAGCTTCATGAGCCCTGACCTTTACTATGAGACCATTCCTTTGGGTTATTAGCTCAAAGAACTGCTGCTTTATGGGTTTGTTAAAAAACACAGATCTAAGCACAGATAATCTTCAACTTTCAGTCAGGGGAAAAGAATACTTTTATTTATAGTTTATAAGTTATGAGCTTTTAAGTTATGAGTACTACTACAAGAAAGAAATAAGCCTAGAATGATCTGCCTTTGCTTTTCTAATAAAATAAAACAAAATAAAGACTGCAAGTTTATTGGGATATCTGTTCATCACAATTTATACAAAGACTAAAAAGCAGAGAGAGAAAAAGGAACTTTTAAACCATCTCTTCCGTTGATCATAACGGGCAAGGATCATATCTCAGACTCCAGCATCTCTCACCATAGGGCCAGACAGAGAGAGATTTAAAGAGAAGCGGCAAAAGCAAATGAGGTGGGTTAGCAGTGCTTGCCAATAGCTGATGGTGTCAACCAGGACATGTTACTATGGAATATCGTCTGTGCTGTCTGGAAATTGAGCTGTTAGTACATCCTAAGACTGTCATACAGCAAGAGTCTTCAGTCAGAGGCCTCTAAAGACCTGTTGCTAGACTGACTGCTATCTTGGTATCCTTCCTGCCCACAGTATCTCCATCCAGACTGACTCTTTGAAAATACTTGGATGATATGAGTTATGACATTGAATTTTCTTTTGGGACCAAAACTATTTTTGATTTGAACTGAAGTGAATGTGTCAATGATTTATCGGATAAATTAAATCAGGGAGTTATGACTTCAATGTTAAAGTCATACAAAATTAAATTAGTTTTAATTTAATTATCTGAAGCAGTACATAAGTAAATCACTGAAACTGTCATGGCTCAAGCAACTAGACTAACACCAAATTAGTTAATATGCACAGTTAGTCACTTACATGTTAACTTAAATCTTCCATTTAAGTTAAGTAATAATAGATTCATAAGAAAATGTACTTCTCTTTAAGATTGGGGGACTTTTGTCCCTAACGTGTAGAGTCTCAACTAGTGGGCGTGACTGTAAATGCTTGGTTGAAGCTGATTCGTCTAAAACTGACATTCTCTCCAGGTTAAGCAATCAAATGACAACAAATTGGGAGAAATAAAACTTTAAAAATGATGAGATAAGGATGCAAAATTATAGAACACATTGGAAGAGTCGGTAGAAATATTTTCTTAAAAGGAGGTCGTGGTTTCAAATTCCAGCATGCATGGACTTTGCATGTTCTCTCCATGCATGTAAGTTCTCTCAGGGAACTCCAGGTTCTTCCCACAGTCCGAACCTAGGATTATCTCTAAGGGCATTTTATTTGATCTGAAAAATGAAAATAAAAGTGTGCTAATCTTGGAATTAATATACAGAGATGTAGGGATGTAACGGTACACAAGAATCCCGTACGTATTTGGGGTTTTAAAGTCACGGTTCGGTACGTTTTCGGTACACTTTAACCAAGAAAAATAAATACAAATGTGCATATCATATATATATTTTTTAACTTTGATCAGGATTTAAAAAACCTTTTTTCATGAATTCTTTTCTTTCAATTCCTGAAATAAATGTTATTGTATTAGGGATGTAAGAAATTATCGATACCCCAATATACAGTTTTGCAATATTTTATGTCATGATATTATATGGATATTCAAAAGCAATGTATATTTTTTTTTTACATTTTTTAGAATTTGAATGGAGCTATTAATAATGAAAGTAATTTTTAAAGTAAAATTAAAAGTATGACTAGTAGTTTTGAGGCTCTTTTTTTACCTTCTTCGTTCAAGTGGATCAACTTGATCTAGTAATAAAACTGGATGTGTTAAAGTATGAAAGAGGTTGGAGTGTGTAGAATGCTGTGACTGTTTTTCTACAATTAAAAATCACAATCCAGTCTTACTCATAGCATCGCAATCATATTGTGATACATATCGTATCGCCAGATTCTTACATACACATCCCTAGATTCTATTATGTTCTATAACATAAAAAGTTGAAAGTATAGATCTGACTGGAGATTCAATTGGATTTAAAAAAATTAAAAATTACAAGCAAACATAGCCAAAGTAGAAAACAATATACCCACTTGAAAAAAGTAAATATTAATGTTGAGAAATGTTTCAATAAATCTTTGTCCATATTTGAGAGTAAAACATGCTTAAATCACATTCGAGTTGTTTGATATTTCGACAGCCTAGTCTCCCAGCTGTACTTGAATGTAGCATGAGCAGCTGTTGGGAAAATCCCTTTTCATCAATGGAGATTCTGCCGACTTAAGTTTTATCCAAAATAAGGAGTTTGGGCTGATTGGATGCTACTGGTAGCCATGTGGACGTCGCCTGGTCTCAGTATCAGTGATGTTTCCATTCAGCTTGAAATTGTTTCAGGTGAGTCATTCAGTTTAGTGCAGAGTGGACTTATTGCTGTTCAAAGATGTGTTCGCTGACAAAGTTCTGGTTCGGTCCATCTTTCTTTTTCTACTGTAGCTGGATAAGAAACCATTAATGTTCCCAAATAGCAGAGTTTAGTGATAGCTGGGAGTTCTTTCCGTTTTGTTTTGGTGTCAATTTAATGTTGCGCTGCAGAACGTTGCACTGCACTGAGTTCAGCACATAATCATTCTGAATGTGTTCAAACAGCTGGATTAGTTCGGTATACGTGCGTACCAAACCAACGGGGCCGTACTGAAAAATCAGAATCCGAAAACATGTACCATTACACCCCTACAGAGATGTATTGAGGATTCAAAAGAAAGCTGTGGTTCTGTGCTTGTCCGGCATGTCGCAAACATTTTATTAGGAACTACAAATTGCACAGCATATTTCTTCTTATTGAGCAGAGGAATAAAAGCTACAATTCCTGGAAATAAAGGTTATTCTGTGAAACATCTCACTGTGTAAAAAAGTTTGTTTTAACTAGTTGGAGTTAAATCTGCAAAAATAAAATGCTTTAGCCAGTGTATTGCATGAGGCATGAAACAAAATCCACAAGAAAGGGATGTCTTTGTTGCAATCAAAAAAGGAAAGCTAAAACAACATAAATCAGCAGGGATTCTGTTGAGATTGTAAATGAGGCTTAGCAGCCTCATGATGGCTCCTGCTGCTAAAAAGCTGATTAATTCAACACTTTGATAATGACTGGCTGAGAAACATAGCAGAGAAGGTTGAAAGGCATTCATCAGTGCAGCGTGCCACACAAAGATAATAGCAGCGTTCTCAAAGAATCCTTGCTGGAGGCAAAAAAACAGGTCTCCCTAAACTTTTTTTTTTTTTCTGTCTGTGGGGAGGCAGGCCTGGTGAGAGGAGGACATTTTAATAATTAAAGCAATCTAATATTTAGATGTTTGGGTAAAAATTCATATCAGAATGAGCCATTTTCCAGAGATAACGTGAACACTCCTAACTATAACAATAAGTCAAGCTGTGGATAGCTAACAGAGTATTTTCATGTTTTCTTGTTGAAATCTCAGTACCACTGTTTATCTTTTTGCTTTTTAATATTTTAGAAATATTTATCTGTGATAAATGAAGTAATTGGAAAATGTTTTCCCACATTAGTCCATAAAACATATGGTTTTAACTGCCCAGCTCACCCATCATGAACACTTTCTTTCTGCTTGTTTTAGGGGTGTTACTCGGTTCAATTTCATGGTTCGGTTGTTTTTCGCTACAGTCAGGGAACAAAGTGAATTTGTTTTGCAGTTTTTGTTTACATTTAAAATCAAACTGTACTTGCAGTAAATTTTCCAACAAATTGTTCTAGGATAACATAAAAATTTATGGAACAAAATATCAAATAAATAACATAACAGTTTAAATATCTGGCTTTCTGCCAAAGTGATGACAATCGGGTATGTGAAATGAATATTTTAGACTGCTCTGCTGTCTGTGTCAACAGATTAATCAGGAGTTGAGATGTTACCTGAGCCAGCATTTAAAAATTGATGGGTAAAAAAAAAAAGACATATACATACACACGTGCTCAAATTTGTTGGTACCCTTACAGCTCATTGAAATAATGCTGGATTACTCCTGAAAAGTGATGAAATTGAAAGCTATTTTATCATGTATACTTGCATGCCTTTGGTATGTCATAGAATAAAGCAAAGAAGCTGTGAAAAGAGTTGAATTATTGCTTATTCTACAAAGATATTCTAAAATGGTCTGGACACATTTGTTGGTACCCCTTAGAAAAGATAATAAATAACTGGATCATAGTGATATTTCAAACTAAATAGTTACTTTAATTAGTATCACACATGTTTCCAATCTTGTAATCAGTCATTCAGCCTATTTAAATGGAGAAAAGTAGTCACTGTGCTGTTTGGTATCATTGTGTGCACCACACTGAACATGGACCAGAGAAAGCAAAGGAGAGAGTTGTCTGAGGAGATCAGAAAGAAAGTAATTGACAAGCATGGTAAAGGTAAAGGCTACAAGACCATCTCCAAGCAGCTTGATGTTCCTGTGACAACAGTTGCAAATATTATTAAGAAGTTTAAGGTCCATGGAACTGTAGCCAACCTCCCTGGGCGCGGCCGCAAGAGGAAAATCGACCCCAGAATGAACAGAAGGATAGTGCGAACGGTAGAAAAAGAACCAAGGATAACTGCCAAAGAGATGCAAGCTGAACTCCGAGGTGAAGGTACGTCTGTTTCTGATCGCACAATCCGTCGCTGTTTAAGCGAAAGTGGGCTCCATGGAAGAAGACCCAGGAGGACTCCACTTTTGAAAGAAAAACATAAAAAAGCCAGACTGGAATTTGCTAAAATGCATATTGACAAGCCACAATCCTTCTGGGAGAATGTCCTTTGGACAGATGAGTCAAAACTGGAGCTTTTTGGCAAGTCACATCAGCTCTATGTTCACAGACGAAAAAATGAAGCTTTCAAAGAAAAGAACACCATACCGACAGTGAAACATGGAGGAGGCTCGGTTATGACTTGGGGCTGCTTTGCTGTGCCTGGCACAGGGTGCTTTGAATCTGTGCAGGGCACAATGAAATCTCAAGACTATCAAGGCATTCTGGAGCGAAACGTACTGCCCAGTGTCAGAAAGCTCGGTCTCAGTCGCAGGTCACGGGTCCTCCAACAGGATAATGACCCAAAACACACAGCTAAAAGCACCCAAGACTGGATACGAACAAAACATTGGACTATTCTGAAGTGGCCTTCTATGAGTCCTGATCTGAATCCTATCGAACATCTATGGAAAGAGCTGAAACTTGCAGTCCGGAGAAGGCACCCATCAAACCTGAGACAGATGGAGCAGTTTGCTCAGGAAGAGTGGGCCAAACTACCTGTTAACAAGTGCAGAAGTCTCATTGAGAGCTACAGAAAACGTTTGATTGCAGTGATTGCCTCTAAAGGTTGTGCAACAAAATATTAGGTTAGGGGTCCCATCATTTTTGTCCATGCCATTTTCATTTGTTTTCTTATTTACAATATTATGTTGAATGAAACATCAAAAGCAAAGTCTGATTTCTATTAAATATGTAATAAACAATGGTGGATGCCAATTACTTTTGTCAGTTTCAAATTATTTCAGAGAAAATTGTGCATTCTTCATTTTTTGTGGAGGGGTACCAACAAATTTGAGCACGTGTGTATATATGTATGTATATATATATATATATATATATATATATATATATATATATATATTCAATATTTTTGACCCTGTCAGTCAAAATGGCCGACAATAAAAGATTGTACTGCAACCTCTAATGTGTAAATGCCCTTACCTTCACTATTTAACACAGTCCTGAGTTCTACTGTTGTTTTTCTGCTATTTGATTTCACCACACGTTTAAGTGATCACTGATCTCGATCATTCAGGATTTTTTTATGATCACATTTCTGCCTCGTAGACAATCGTTTCCCACTTACCTTCCAGTTCTTAATAATGTGTTGGACAGTTCTCATCCTAATCTTAGTAGTTTCTGTAATCTCCTTATAGGTTTTCTCTGCGTGATGCCAGTGCTTTGATCTTTCTTAAACACACTAGCATCTTTTCCATGACCATGGGATGTGTCTATAAATGGGTCCTAGAATTCAAAACCGCATTTAGCTTGTTGTTGTTCAATTTAGGCAGTTTGGGGTGTCAAATGTACCATGTCAAAGCTCTGATAAGGCCTCAAAAGCCATAGGCACACCCCCTAAATTGACATGTCGCCACCCACTTCAACGTCGGCAGTAGTAACTGTTGGTTATAGAACCATTAACCCTATCGTCATAGAGCCATCAGGATAAACCAGTAAACCAATCAGCTTGCAGCTCATTTAATATTCATGAGTGGGCGGGTAAAACCAGTTTTTAAATTGTAGAGCTTTATTATGGGGTTGTATTTGGCCATTTATCTGGGCTCCTGTGCCATTTTCAGACCCAACAAAGTTTCATATACTTTATATTGGCTCAAAGAACAGTTTCTAATAGTCAAAAATGTAGATGTTTAGGAAATGAGAAACTACTCATTTGCACGCAACTATTCTCGATTGACATACAGTGGTGGCTGTATCATGCTCTGGGCTTTTCTTTAAAGGGCAATTTGTTGTTCTGTCGACCTGGGTGAAATTATAATTACTCAGCCTGATCTGACCCAAAACCTGTGGTGTCAGATAGAAAGTGGAGGAAGAAGAGGCAATAAATGATTCAGCATCACAAGGAGTTAAGAATAAATATAAACAGGGTGTTGGTTCTCAGGACGTTTTGGACTGGCCTAGCTTAGGAGTCCAGAATACAGCAAATCTGTGGGACCACCTCAAGAAGGCTGAGGACAAGAGATGTCTTCACAATCTGAGAGATTCTGTGAATTTTGTCAAGACATAGGTAGCAAATACTACCAAGCTGGTGTGTGGGATTTTCTACCGAAGATGACTGAATACTGAAACTGAATGAAAAGGTACTGAAACATAGCAGAGTGCATCACATTAGTGGCAACAGTTTTGAAATTATTCATCATGCGCTAATCTTTTTTGAAACTCAAAAAACTGGCCTAACGTTTTGTAGAACCTCTGCACAAAAACAGCAAGCTGATTAATAGATAAGATATCAGGCTGCATTGTGAATTGTTAAAAAAAAGTTTTTGTAATTGCTATTAAGTGTAGTTTTGTAGCTACAAACCTCCAACCAGGAGCAAATATCATTTTCACTCATGCTCTTAATTTTTGCGCTGTCGTGAAACTCATCCATCATGCAGTCCATCAGATTCATCAGGGACTTAACCAGGTTGGTGTCGGAGGTCGGGGACAGCTCCTGCAAGCCAGACGATGAGAGACGACACGATTAACATCCTCCAACACGCTCCCTGTCTCAACATCCTTTCAGATCCAGATATCATTATAATGTTTGGATATTTGACTAAACTCGGAAGCTGTGACTGAGAATTGAGCGCAGCCGGCAAAAAACATCAGAAAACACGAAACTTGTCATCCAACTGGAGACGTAAACAAATCTGTCATTGACTCAATTCCTCAGTGGGTTGTAAATGCAGCACCTTGGTCGCCTTTCGAATGAGCTGCAGGCAGACAGGGAGTGTGCGGTCAAAGAGGGCGGTGATGAGCGTTTTGTGCGTATCGTTGACTGTAGCTGGCAGAGTGTTGAGCCAAGACAGCATGTGGGGTCTCCAGCCAAGCATGTGGGGCTCCAGGTAGATCATGCCGCAGCGAGACACCTGTCAGCAACAAACATGAGTCAAAACACCTCTGAACCGTTGGTTCTTACCTCCTAAAGATGCATTTGTTTTATAGGACTATCAGAATTAGAGCAAGTAAACATGTCTGCATGGCGGCAGAATAACGCAGAATAACGTGGAGGTTTGAGATAAAGCAAGAGAAATAAAACAGAAGAAAGATGACTGAAGAAAACTGAAGATAGTTTATGGATTAAAATGTTCACCTGCCTCTACAGTCAGCCTGATAAAACGAATAGATTCCAGACTTTAAAGAACCACAAACTAGATATGTCTAATAAAAATCCAGAGAAACAGACTGAAGAGCACAGTTATGTAACCTGTATTGGAAATGGCTGTTATTTCAAAAGGAATGCAGAGCTTGTTCACCCCCCGGGCCTCTGTGGCTCTGACAGCTAGAAGCAGTTTATGAAGGAGGACCGAAGCGTAGACGGGGGAATAGCGAGATTATATTGGAGATGATTTATTGAAAAAAAAAGGTAAAGATTTATAGATATCATAGGACACAAGAAGAGGGAAGACAATGAGTCGAAGTTGGAGCACATTCTCAGAGGACTTGGCTCACAAGTCAGACGCTGAGCATAATAACTCGACACAGAAATCATTCAAATACCAAATCAAAAGGTGGCAAAGAAATTCAAAAACAAGAGTAACATGAAAAAGGGAAGGAAACAGAAAACCCTGCAGAAAGGAAGACAGATCGCCGAAATAAAACCAGAATTATTAAATTAGTTGTCTTCAAAAAATCCCACAAAGTCCTTCACCTAATGTAAAGCCGGAAGGGTTCTCTTTTAAAACACCCCTCCACATCTTTATGTCCTCCCAGTGAAACACCCAGAGAAGAAAAGCAGTATTCCCAGTAAACCCAGTAGATTCTCACCGTGGCTGGAGATGCCACCTCCAGGTCCATGGGCTCAAAGATGAGGCTCATCTGTGGCGACATCTGAATAATCTCCCCACTCATCAGACACAACTTCTTGTTGTCGTCCAGCACCGTGTTCATGTTCTCGATCCACACGGCGTCGACTGGACCGTCAAAGATCAGCCACTTCCTGTCAGGGCTCTGGGAGTTAGAGGGTTTACATTTGAAACAGGGATGTGTCAGAGTCAACCAGAGAGTAACCTGGACTTTATTTTGACCACAAAAGGTCAAAATTATACAAACAAGCTCAAATATATTCATACACTCACCTGAACCTTTGAAGGTTCTATAAAGTAATTTTACTTGATGAAGCCATCTGGTCAGTGTTCATTATTGAGCGCAGCTAGTAAATTTTCTCACAATCATACGGCTACTCAGATCAAATAGAAATTCAAAGGAACCAAGTGAAAATCTGAGAAAAAGGAATACAGATTTACACAAGCAGGGGAAGTGTTTTGGAGCCATTTCTAAACTAATGCAGATTCCAAGATGATCAGACTACTGTTCTGAAGTATCAGTACAGTCAGAGAACTCAAGCCTGACAGCCTGAATACCTCTTTACTAGCCAATATATCAGAACTCGGACTGTGGTAGAACCACAGTACTGGTACTGTTGGACCACAGTGCAGCATTTGACGCGGATCTAGAGCGCTGCTGCTCGTGTCCTCACTAGAACCAGGAAAGTAGAGCACATCCCCCCAGTTCTAGAGTCCTTACACTGGCTCCCTGTAGCTCAGAGAGTAGACTTCTAAATACTTTTACTAGTTTATAAATCACTGAATGGCTTAGCACCAAAATATGTTGAAGATCTGTTGTCATTATACCAAGCACCTTTCAGTTTCTATGCTCCTCTTATCTGGAACCAACTTCCAGACGACAGCAGAGCTGCTGAAACAATGAGTTCATTTAAATCCAAGCTAAAAACTGTAACCAACTGTTTAGAGCTGCCTAAAGATTAATTATTAATAGGAGGAATGTCATAGCAGTAGTATGTTTTAATGTTCTTTATGTCTTCGATGTTGTGTTTTCTGTTTTCATTGTTGTTTTTTTGCTGCTTTGTTGCTGAAAGTTCGCTATACAAAAAATGTGTGGAGCAAATTGCCTTGCCTTAAAGTTTGGCATCTAAGCTTCGATCTCATTACTCAATGGTCCTGTTGCTAGGCATACTAAGGAGTGATGAGCAGCTCTCTACCCCCCTGAACCACGTTTTCATATTTCTGGGAGCAAAGAGTGTGTCTATGACCTTGAAACCTAGGTGGTGTACAGCAGAGGGTTCATTTTATTTGTATGGCACATTTTCAACAGGGCAATTCAAGGTGCTTCACGTGATTAGTGGATAAAATAAAAGCAGCAGTAAAACAACAATAAAAGCATAAAACAACGTTAGAGACACAAATCATATGACACATTCAGACATATGACATTCCAGCTATAATTAAGTTACTCAAAGGCACCTCTAAACAGACTGATTTAAAGGAACTCAGTGTTTCAGCAGCTTTGCAGTGGTCTGGAAGTTTGTTCCAGATTAGAGGAGCATAGAAACTGAAATCTGCCTCTCAATGCTTGGTTCTAACTAGAACAATCACATGTGAAGCACTGGCTTCACCTCTTTATTGTTTTATTTTCCTCTTGACATGTCCAACATTTTAGCTTAAAACGCGGGATAAGCCGTTTTAACGGCTTTACAGACGTTTAGCGATGGATTTAGGGCAACAGGGACTCCACCAGCAGCAGGCGTTTATATAGAGGTTGGCAGGACTTAGCTTTTATTTTGATAGTCCATTTCTCCGCACATGAATTTTAACATTAGTTAAATATTTACTTTTTAAGCTATATATTTATCTGGCCAGTTTAACTAGCTTCAAACTAAATATTTTGCTTGCTAACTAAATATTTTGTATGAATCAAAATATTTAGCCTGGAGCTAAAAATTTATTTTGCAAACTAAATATTTAGCTTGTTACTTAGATATTTAGTTTGGAGCTGAATATTTAATTTGTTAATATACTACTACTAAATATTTAGTTTGAAATTGTGACGTTTGTAAATGAATAAATAGCACTGATACAAATATGAACCCCCATTTTTTTCTCTTATGACAGGCTACATTAACCCAAATTATTGCAGTTAATTTTTGACCGTGTAACATTACAAATGGCACCCTATATGTTGGTGGCTACAAAAAGTTCCTGGTTGATGTGCAGCTAGCTGGAACATTTAATTCAATTTTAGTAGGGATGTCTGGATACATCTGAACTTGCATGTATGCCTCTGACTCTGTGTGAAGAACCAGAACTGGCAAAAAAAAAAAAAAAACATTTAAAGACTGATCTGATATGAAATTCAAATTCTACCCCAATGTTGTTGCTGATATAGGCCCGGTTTTTGAGTTTAGAGTCAAGTTTAAAAGTAGTTATCAGTTTGAGGTGACTTTAAAGGCCCATGAGAGCGATGACTATCCAACAATGTGGTGCCCGACACTTTCATTATCCACGAACTGCATTCACTTCTTTTCTTTTCCTCAAACAGGGAAAGCTGTGCAGACTTTCAAAGACACATCTTAGCTCCTGTGAATTCCAAACAAGGTGGTGGCTGCTTGCTGACGGACAGAAACGCACACCTAATGTGATCTAATAGAAGCCGGCAGAGGTTGTTGATTCTCTGCCCGACAAGAGCGGCACCTTAGAGTAATGGATTATAATACAGACAAATAGGCATGGCAGCACAGGGGCCATCTGGGGCTTGAGAGAGATGTGATTATAGTGTAATATGATAATCGAACAAAAAATTTGTATATAAAGGGATTTAATCGAAGAAGCTGTGTCTGACTCTAATTAGACAGATAAAATAAGTTATGGAAAAGATGAAAGAAAAAGAACATTTCTCCAGGAAGTGGAACATTTAGAAAGATCTTGTTTTATGGTTTTTGTTGCATCGGCATGAGCCGTGGCTCCTCATTCTGCCTAAAACAAAGAGCAGTTTGAAAAAAAAATGACAACTTCATTTAAGAAGTCTCTTCCTAACTGACAAGATCATTTGAAAACAATTCAAGAGCAGAGCAAGGAAACGATTTTCCATCAGCACGTCTCCGCCACAATCTGCACACTGCAGATCTGGCAAATGAAAGAGAGTTATTAAAGATCAAATTTCAACAAGACAGCCAAATGTTTCTGTTGTTCAGCCGTCAGTGCAGCCATTGTTTCAGCTTGCTTTTAATTGAAACGTCAACTCTTTTAAACAATAATCCATTGAGAAGTGCTGCTCTGATACGGAGGAGGCGATGCTGCGTATCAGCCTCCTCTCTCCTTGCGTGGCTGCAGTGGGGACGGCGGCAGGCTTTGGTGGAAGCAGCGAGCATGAGGCAGCAGTGCTCAGGCTCTGTGTGGTTCTGTTCTGAGTTGCTCATTATAAAGGAATCATACTGTGTGCTGCATCGACTGATTCTTCGTCACCGGTGAACTTTGGCTGACAGAGTCGTTGCCTGAACGTTTTTACCGCCAGCAAACATTTCCACGCAGGTTTGAGCAGCCTTCAGGCAGCAACCGAACACAGAAACAGGGAAAAAAATGGTTTCTGAATCCATCTGTGCGGAGACCTACTGCTTCTACAGGGACCATATGTCTGTATGACATAAAAAAAATCATTTTCTGATTGAGTCATAAAACTATTAGCTGCTTTAACAGTAATAAAAACTGAATTCGTTAACAATGAGCACTCAAGAGTTTAACTGTGTAACTCAAATTGTCCAAAAGGCCTCTCTTTGTGTCATTTATATGTGAAAGGTACTACATCAATAAATGTTACTTAGTTATTTATTCACAGATCAAACATAACATTATGACCGCCTGTCTATTAGTGTACTGGTCCTCTCTTTGCAGTCAAAACTGCCCTGTCCTATGGATCAGACTTGTTTGTCCGCAGCATCCAATCGATAGTGGGTTGGATGGAGATCAGGGGAATCTGACTGGTTGCTGTCTTCCTCCAACCATAAAACAGTGGACACTGTCTGCAACAATGACTAGGTGGGTGGTAGGTGTCACAGTAACATCCACATGGATGGGAAGTCCCAGGATTTAACAGCAGAACATCAACCAGACCATACACTGCCTCCTGACTTTTTCCTTTGCTCTTTGGTCCAATTCTGCTACTCACCTGCAGAGGACGCACTACAATTTTTTTAGTTTTCTGTCATTTTGACCGAAGGGGTCAAAAAAATCCTGTCACAATCTATTTTTACTCGCGCAATTTCTAAGTGATAATAATGACATATTTAGTAGTATTACATTTTCATTCACTTTAATATACATTCAATCCGAACTAACAGAACAGAGAATCTGCATCGTGCCATCACACATCGAGCAGATTAAAAGGCCGAATGTAATAATTATGAACATTTTACCAACCGTGGCCTCAACGCTTGTGCTTAATGGAGGCTGAATCAGCGCTCCGCTGCTGCACTAGAGAGTTTTGAAATCAGGGAACATTTCTCCAATTGAAGTGATCAGCATTAGGCAAGATTCTCTGAGCGATGGCTTTTCTGATCGCTTCAGCGGGAGGAAATGCTGCAGCGAGCGCTCCTTCTGCATCAGTGGTTTAGCTGCTGCGATCTGTTACTGCCGGTCTGTGTACGGTACAGTCACAGCGCTCACCAAAGCCTCCGTAGCTCTTCAACTCGCTGTCAGCTCCCGGATAGCAAGATGCATTGACTACGGTGTCCTCTTCTGAGATGATGCTCAGATGCTCTCATGGGGATGTTTTTTTGATTGATTCGACTCTATGCGTAGAGTTGAAAATGTCTTTAAGTGGTCAGGGGTGTGAATTGTAATCTGTCAAAAATGACCAATGGCATTCAGATCGTTCCTTCATTGTAAAAAACAAGAAAATAAAACGGTCAAAAAAGGAAAAGATTTTGTTAACCCCACTCCTGCTCACCTGCCCATTGCCGGGGTCCCTGACTGGTCTGCAGCTCTGCTGCTCCGTGCACAACAAACAGTTTTATTCTGTGTATCTGACACTTTTCTATTAGAACCAGCATTAACCTCTTTGGCAGTCTTAGCTACAGTAGCGCGTTTGTTGGAAAAAACCTTGGATCACTCTTACAGTTAATGATCATTGGACACAAGGAAAAACCAACAGAGATGCAGTTTAGGAGTTCTGACCCAACCATCTAACAAAAACAGTTTGGCGCTTTGTTGTCAGACTTGCTCAAATCCGTCCAAAGCCAATTTCCCCCCGCTTCAAACAAATCAGCTTTTTCGGAAAAAAAAAGCTTACTTTCCACTAACAGGTGCCATGATGAAGACAACTTTATTCGCTTGGTCTGTCAGCAGTCAATGTTTCGCCTGATCAGTGCATGTTTTAGGACTGAATTATCAATGAGTCATATCACAACTGAGAGTAAACATGCTAACTCTAGTTTAGCCCTTCAGCTAACAGCAGTGTATGGGGAGCTGGATGTGTCCTGAAATCTTTAGAAATAATTAAGCGGGGCCACCTTTAGGTGACATAATGTCAGAAGATTACCGCAGCGTTATTACCAGTATTAACTCGTTTTGGAGCAGCAGGTTGAGGCTAGTCTGCAGAACAATCTAGGACAAAATATCTGTGACTAAATATGCCATTAATAAAAGAGACTGTAGACTCTGGAACGTGGTTACGTAAACTGGGACATCGTAGTCCTGATGAAATACAGGTTTTGATTCTAAAGCATGTCTCTGGGATTGATTCTCGGTAGTGGTTTTACCTTAGAGGAGGCGAAGCTTCTGTAGCTGACAGCCAAGATGCCATCGGACCACTCATGAGAGACGGGGTCAAACTGGCCGTACAGCTGGCCCATGGTGATAGATTTGGGGTTGATGACTGTAATCTGGACCTGGTTCTCATCCATCAGACCCTAAAGTAAAAACATATGTTTTTACAGAGATGGAGCATTTAGCCCATAGCTAAATATTTAGCTAATACGCAAATTTACTCGCTGATAAGCTGAAGTGGATTACCAAAATATGAGCTGGGTCATGCAAAACTCCATATAAACTGCTGGCGAGTCTGAATATCATCTCATCATCATTGTTTATTTTCCTCCCAACATGTCCAACATTTCAGCTCCAAACATCTATGAGCCGTTTTAACGGCAAAAAAGACGTTTACCAATGGATTTACATCAGCGGTGATGTACCAGCAGCAGGAGTATATATATAGAGGTTACCAAGACCCAGCTTTTATTTTGATAGTCTACTTCCACTCATTGGCAAATTAATTTGCGTATTTGCTAAATATTTAGCTCTGAGTTGAATGTTTAGTTCGAAGCTAAATATTTAGCTAGCTTAGCTTGCAAACTAAATATTTAACCTCCTAACTAAATATATACTTTGGAGCTAAATATTTAGTTTGTGAGCTAAATATTTAGCTTGCTAATTAAATATTCACATGACCCTTATAAATGAAGGAGAATAACATGGTGTAAATATGACTTAGAAAAATTTATTCCCTTTTTCTTTATCTTATGAGCAGCTAATTAACTGAAATTATCTCTGTGAATTTTTTGACTGTGTAATTTTATAACCTTCACCCCATAACAGACACCCACACAAACAACTGCGAACTCCTGGTGGGATAGAGCTGTGTTGCTGAGTTAAAGCAGCAGAAAGTCTAGAACACAATGAAAGAGCAAACTGCTTTTAAACAATGAGAGATGGAGGAAGGGTGGAGCTGGAAACAGCCACAGTGATGATGATGATGATGATGATGATGAATGTGGTGATTCTCAGCAGGCCTTCATCTGTCTCCTCCTCCTAGCCATGTAAATCCAACGAGACGGTTCTGGTCCTCTCTGTGAGATCAATAACTGCTAACAAAGACTGCAGCTCCGACAAACAGGATGGATGTGTTCATGTGAAAAAAGCACATAGACGCGTCCTCTACATCACATGTGTCAAACTCAAGGCCCACAGGCCAAATTTGGGCCGCCATAACGATTTATTTGAGCCTCTAGATTCTGGAGGACCACAAAAATAGAACCTTTAACATAACATTTGTATGCCTAAATATTATTTTATCAGTCAAATCGTATCAGTGTTTATTTGAAAAGTGCCAAATTACATCATTTTGAAAAGATGTTTAGTATTATATCCAATACAAAGACGGATATTTATGAATATTTTAAAGAGTTTGTTATGGTAAATTTGTCAAAGTTTTCTGCCCTTTGAGGACATTAATGTTCTGGGTGTGGCCCAAAATGGAAATTAGTTTAACACCTGTGTTCTGCATGAAGGTTTGAGAATAAACATGTTCACAATTTATTTATTTTTTTAAGTTTTTGTGGCCACAGTGGCCTTTATTGGCTGAGGATAGTGTGCAGAAACAGGAGAGAAGTGGGGGAAGAGACATTCGACAAATGTCTGTGGGGTGGAATTGAAACCCCGGACAACCGTGTCGAGGACTGAGGCCTCTGAACATGGGGTGCCCGTATTAACCATTCTGCTATGCAACGCCCCAACAAGTTCACAATTTAAAGACTCCGGAACCTTCTTAAAATCTCTGTCTTGTAACTTTTATGAACATGTTACCGCTTCTGTTGTCTTTATATCAAAAAAAGCTGACAGCCTTTCTCCACCCGGGACACAAACAGCATCATACCTTTGTAAAGACGTCATGAAGAGCAGCAGCCAGCACACGGTAGGCGCTGGTTTTTCCTCCAAAGGGTTCACCCACGACCATGAAGCCGTGCCTTACAATCATCATCTCGTAGATCTGCAAGATTTTCTCAGCGAAGAACTTGGTGACTTGAAGGTTCATGAGCCGGCAGTTTTCCTTAATGGCCCCCAGGAGAATGTGGTAGTCTCGTTCTGGGAGTTTAACTCCCGGGAAGAGATCGGAGGTAATGCCCTGCAATAAAAGGGGATATGTTGAACTATTGATTATGATGTGTCGTGAATAAAACAGACCACAATATCAGTAACACAAGGTCCAGGGTGAATATTGGCATTCTTGAAGCAAAATAACGTGGCGACTGAGAAGGTCAATTTAGTGTTCATTTTCGGTGTTGATTAAGTATGCGTTGGATTATCCAGCTATTATCTATACTGCTTATCTTTGCTGGGTTACGGAGGGCTGGTGCCTATCTCCAGCAGTCATTGGATGAGAGGCGGGGTACACCCTGGACAGGTCGCCAGTCCATGACAGCGCAACATAGAAATACACAGGACGGACAATGATGCAGGCACAAACTCACACCCAATGACAATTTGGAGAAACCAGTTAAACTAACAGTCATGTCTTTGACTGGGAGGAAGCCGGAGCCCCTGGAGACAAGCCACGCAGGCGCAGGGAGAACGTGCAAACTCCAAGCAGAAAGACCTCGGGCCAGGATTTGAACACCGGGACCTTCTTGCTGCAAGGCAACATGCCAATAGATATTTATTACAAATGTCCTGGTATTTTAAAGACTTCCTGTTGCTATATACCAGGGGGTCTGCAACCCCAGGCTGGTGTCCTGAAATCTTTAGATGCGTCCCCGCTCCAGCACACAGGACAAGTTCAAACCAAACTTTATTTATAAAGTGCTTTTCATACAAGAAGTTGCATCACAAAGTGCTTTACAGATTAAAATGACCCCACATAAAACCACCTTCCCATCCCTCTTGGAATTAACATGGATTGACATGAGTTACAATGAGCTGGTCCATTGATAAAGAGAAGGAGACCTCAACACACCTCAAAAAGCTTCAGATCATGGGCCAGGAACTTTGGCAGGTTAACATCGATGATGGATCTCAGCAACAGGGTGTCCTCGTTCTCTTCTGGAAAAGCCAGCTGCAGTGGGGAAAACATCCAGAGGAAGAAGGCACCAGGATGAGAAAAACACGGGCGAGAAACCAGAGATGTGAGATAAAACCAAGGAAATAAAAGGAACACCAGGAAAATGTATCACGAAAGAGTAAAAGAGAGGACCCAGTGACATGATGGAGGCGTATAAGTCTGAACTGGAGGGCAATGCGTGTCATACACGTGTCATACGGACCAGACATGATATGAAGACACGTAGCATGAATTGAACCATGTAACATGGAGGACACCAGTAATATGACAGAGACATGTAACATGGAAGAGACATGATATCTCAAGGAAGAGTGTAACAAGGAGAAGGTGTGTGATATAGTCAGGGGTCGCGTTAACCGAATATTTTTCATATTTGACCGATTTTTACAATGTAGAAATGTTTCCAGATTTTTCAACTTTGGCTGAAGTGGTGCTTAATTTTCAGGCCACTTCAGGTGAACGCTTTGTATTTTAAGTGCAATTGTCTAATTTCATTGTTTATATGTAGTTCTCTGTGGAACGTGTGTGTAATAGGAAGGAGTTGCATAACCTAAAGGAGGAGTGTATGATAAAGGAAGCTTTAACATTACAATTTTAGGGGATCATTGAAACTTGAAAGAGACATGTATCAATGACAGATGAGGGTAGAGTAGCCCAACATTGTACTCAACCAAGTGAAAAGTAGCGGCCCAAGAAATGCTCAAGTAAGAGTTAAAAAAGTAATAGGAGCGCAGACATCTACCAAGGCAGCTCAGTTTAGTTGGAACATAGAAGCTTGTATAGGAACAAGAAGTCTATAAACTGGGTATGTCTCTGGTGATTTCTGGGTTAAAACAAGCTTGTTCTCGATTCAGTAGAATTACTTAAGTAAAAAGTACGGCGTTGAGAAAACATGTAGCATGGAGGAGACGTGTAACATGGGGAAAGGGTCTCATATGATACATCAGAATTATTCAGAAGTAAATTTGTTTATACTTGTGTCAGATCTGATTGGTGGATTTTTATGTTCCAGAAAAGAGGACATATATTTACAGCAGTTACTAGGAAACTAAATAATCTCTTTGTGGAAAAAAAGCATAAAAATGAACATCAGAATTGGTGGTTTTGCTCAAATAATACAGAAGCTGCTGAAAAACTGTGGGTTAAAAGTTCTGCAGAACTTCCAGAAAGCAGTGGGCCATCTGATAACAGTTTTTGTCTAATTTCTTAACAAATTCAGATCTTACACTTTGTGTCAATAATTATTACAAATAAGCCCACATAACTATATTCTGACAAAACATGCTAGTTTTTGCAGTTTTTCTCTTTTGTAATGTTTAAACATTTTATTTTAAAAAAATTAAACAAAAACTGTATGATGCATACAATGATGGGGGATATAATGCTTATGCATACCTGTTTTTAATTGTCATGTGAGCAGAAATGAAGTGATAAAGGATAAATCTGGTCAGGTCAGAGTGGAGCTGCTGAACAAACCTTCAGGTTTCCTGCAGCAGTCAGCACAGATTTGACGGCTCTCATGCCGTAGTCGTAGTGACTCTGGGAGGACAGCTGCTCTGAACACAGCCGATAAGTGGCCACGATTTTCACCGAAAGAGGCCGCGCCGTCACAAAACCGCAGGAATACAGCACGATCTCTGCAATCATGGCGTAATCTGGCACCATCATAGCCACAGTCCTGAACAGAGCCTGGAGTAAGGAGGCAGTTTGGGTTACAGTGATGGAACAAAGACATCAACAACAACTTCAACATGGGAATTCAACAGTTCAAATAGGAACGAATAACACTTTCTTACTGCAACAACATCAGAAAGTAAACGTTAGAAATCCTGAACAGTACATGGTATAAAATCTTGACCGGAGTACCTTGAGGTTGTCTGGCAGCTCGGAGCGTCCGGCATAGCCAGGATTCATGGTGATGAAGACGGCACACGAGGGGTCCAGTTTCAGCTCAGTCCCCTCAAATATCAGCATTTCAGAGTGAGCAGCAATCCCTGGACAAACACCCACATTAAGGTTCACAAGGTTTATCTAGCCCACATGATCTCTCTCTCTCTCTCTCTCTCTCTCTCTCTCTCTCTCTCTCTCTCTCTCTCTCTCTCTCTCTCTCTCTATATATATATATATATATATATATATATATATATATATATATATATATATATATATATATATATATAGATATATATATATATATATAGTAACCGTCCTGCTGGTAAACACCATGCAAATAAGTCACACTCATTATCCCGGAATGTACTGGAACAGTTCCATAAAGCTCATGTTCAGTTTGTTGTTGTTGTGACTTCTAAATAAGTTGCCATTAAAGTTTCTGTAGGAGTATTCAATCATGAAATATTGAAAAACCAGAAGTTGACCTCACGTGGGGCACCAAAATGTCATGGGAAAAATGTAACTTTAACAAGGATGAGACGAAGTTCCTTCAGGCGTTTAAGGATTTAATACTGCATGATGATCAACAAGGAGGTTCAAGTGATGCAAACGCTTTTGTGCACACTGTTCCTCTGTGTTGATCAACATGCTGTATTAAATTCTTAAACACCTGAAAGAACTCAGTCTCATCCTTGTTAAAGAGACATTTTTTCCATAACATTTTGGCACCCAATGTTGGTGGTTCAGGTTGTCCATGATGGATGACAATTTCTTAAGTGTGCTCCCCTCCACCACAGAGCCCGCTCTCCTGATCATCTTGTTCAGTCTGTGTCTGACTCTGAGAGCAGCAACCTTTAAGCAGGTATTAAACCTACTTTTTATTGAGTACACATTTCTGTTTTATTTTAGTATTAAATGTTTTTTCTGTGTGTAATTCATCTATAGAATGTGTTCACAAAGGGAATTGAGTTACTGGAAAAAAAGAACTTTGAAATAAACTTTAAAATGAATTAATATTATGCTTTATTCAATATAACTGTATGTTTGTACTTTTATGTTGATTCTGTCAAATCCCCAAAGGGGAAAAAAATTAAGACGTGTTTTTATTAATTTTAAATGGTTGCAAATTTGACTCCTTGAATCTAAAATACAATGCAAAACTGAAATGAGGAATTATTTAAGACTCAGATAACTCATAGGAAGCAAATCTAATTATATTTATTTTTAAAAGAAACTTAAAAAGGAGTTGAGTTCTGGGAGAGCCAAATTTAACGCACATCTTAGATGTTCTGAGAAAATTATTAAAAACCTGAAGCAGACTCGGTTCTCTGCTGGGCGGCTAGAAGTTAAGCTCTGTAGTAAGTTTTCCTGGCCAGACTACACAACCTGCCTTTGCTACCAGTTGGCCTTCTTTGTAGATTAAAACCTCCTTTTTTAATTTCTGAAGGTTTGGCAATCCCTTATTTTCTGGTCCACTGCCAGTTTCCTTCAGCATCAGAGGGAAAGTGAAGCAGAATGTCGAGAACAAACCTCTCTGAATGGTGAGAATCTGCTGGGCCACCACAGACAGCACCTCCAGGTCAATGCGGTTAAACTCATCAAAGCAGGCCCAAGCTCCGCAGGACAAAAGGCCCTGAGCACAAACACAATATTAAGTAAGATATAGCTCAACATAGCAAAAAATAAAACATGAGGTATACATTTTTCATAGCCACTTCTGTCCTTATTTATTTCAGTAATGACAGTAGAGGGCAGCACCGTTGTGTAGTACTTCAAGGTAGGATCAGTGGTTGAGGTATTTTGTTGAAGACTGATTACAGAAGTAATGTGTAAGGCAAGGCAATTTTATTTGTATAGCACACTTTCAACAACAAGGTGATTCAAGGTGCTTTACACGATTAGAGGTAAAATAAAAACAGCATTAAAACACAAAGCATATAAAGTAAAAACAGCAATAAAGGAAGAAGCACACACAGATACTCCAAGGCATTAAACAGCAAGAAACATAAACAAAACATGATACAACAAAGCATTACTCAAATGCAGCTCTAAACAGATACATTTTTAGTTCTGATTTAAAAGAACTCAGTGTTTCAGCAGCTTTGCAGTTTTCTGGAAGTTTGTTCCAGATTAGAGGAGAATAGAAACTAAAAGCTGCTTCTCCATGTTTGGTTCTATTTCTAGGGGTGTTGAGTAGACTGGAATTAGAGGACCTGAGTGGTCTGGTGGGTTGGTATAGTAATAGCATATCTTTAATATACTTTGGTGCTAAGCCATTCACTGATTTATAAACTAGTAAAAGTATTTTGAAATCTATTCTCTGAGCTACAGGGAGCCAGTGTAAGGACTTTAGAACTCGGGTGATGTGTTCTACTTTCCTGGTTCTAGTGAGGAGCACAAGCAGCAGTGTTTCTGGATCAGCTGCAGCTGTCTGATTGACTTTTTAGGCAGACATGCGAAGACGCTGTTGCAGTAGTCAATCCGACTAAAGATAAACGCATGGATGAGTTTTTGGAGGTCCTGTTGTGACATCATACCTTTAATCCTAGAAATGTTCTTCAGGTGATAGAAGGCTGACCTTGTTATTGCCTTTATGTGACCCTGGAGGTTCAGGTCTGACTGCATTACTACACCTAGATTCCGTGCCTGATCAGTAGTTTCTAGCTGTATTAACTGAAGCTGTGTGCTGACTCTTGATCGTTCCTCTTTAGGTCCAAAAGTAATTACTTCAGTTTTGTTTCTATTCAGCTGGAGAAAGTTATGGCACATCCATTCATTGATTTGCTTGATGCATTTACATAGGGTTTGAATTGGTTCAAAGTCACCTGGCGACATCGTAATGTAAAGCTGAGTATCATCTGCATAGTTATGGTAGCTAATCGTGTTGGTTGTTATAATCTGGGCTAGTGGGAGCATGTAGATATTAAATAGGAGGGGCCCCAGAAGGAAGCCCTGGGGCACCCCACATGGGATTTTTGTCTGCTTTGATGAAAAGTTTCCTATTGACATAAAGAAGTTAATGTTCTTTAGGTAGGAGTCAAACCACCCAAGTACTGTACCGGAGAGTCCAACCCAGCTCCCCAGTCGTTCTAATAGTATATGATGATCAACAGTGTCAAATGCTGCACTGAGGTCCAACAGAACCAGCACTGTGGTTCTACCACAGTCTCTATTTATGCGGATGTCATTGAACACTTTGACGAGGGCAGTCTCAGTGCTGTGGTGAGCACGGAAACCAGACTGAAAAATATCAAAGCGGTTGGTCATTGCTATGAAGCTATTTAACTGCTTTACTGATGAATGGAAGATTAGAGATCGGCCTGTAGTTCTGCATTAATGTGTTGTCCAGATTATTTTTCTTTAGCAGTGGGCTAATAACTGCTGTTTTTAAAGCCTGGGGAAAGATACCTGACAGAAGGGATGAGTTCACTATTTTAATCAGATCAGACCCAATGACAGGGAAAACTTTCTTAAGGAAAGCAGTGGGTATGATATCAAGACAGCAAGAGGAGGAGCTTAATTGGTTAATCATTTCTTCTAGGCTTTTTTGGTTTAATTCATGGAATTCTGACAGTTTTTCTACATTTGTGTTAGCTGGGTATAACATTGGTGGTCGGTTGGAGCTGTGGTACATACAGACCTTCTAATTGTTAAAATCTTTTTAGTGAAAAAGCTGGCAAATTCATTGCAGGCCCTGGTAGAATTTAGTCCAGGGGCTACTGTCAATGGAGGATTAGTTACAGTAGTCTTTCCACTGTTGCAAACAGAGTCCTTGCAATATTGTTTCTGCTAATGATTTCAGAAAAGAAACATTCCCTAGCTTCTTTCAAAGTTAACTGATATCTGTTCAGTTCCTCTTTGTAGATCTCACAGTGAACCTGGAGTCGAGTTTTCCACCATTTTCTTTTGGCTCGTCGACACTCCCTTTTTTCGCTACATACCAGTGGATCATTCGTCCACGGAGACTTCTTTCTACCCGAGACTACTTTCACTTTAGTTGGAGCAATAGAATCAATGATGTCTGAGATTTTAACAAGGAAATGATCTACCAGCTTGTTTACTGAGCTGGAGTTGGGAGATGAGGGGGATGTGGTGGAAGGGTAAATACTTTTAAAGGTTTCAACAGAACTGTCCCCTAGAAAACGCTTTTTTACAGTTATCTCACTGTGGCTAGATATTTTAGCAGAGATGGTACCTTTAAAGAAAATACAGAAATGATCAGATAATGCAATATCAATAACTGAGATGTCAGATATAGTTAAACCTTTGCTGATAATTAAGTCCAGAGTGTGTCCTCTATTGTGTGTTGGCTGTTTGACATGCTGGGTCAGGCCGAAGTTGTGAAGAGTGTCACTTAATGTTTTAGTATGAATGTTGAAGTCCCCTACAATGATTAATTGGTCATAATCGACATATATTACGTAGAGAAGGTCACCGAAATCGTTAAAGAAGTTAGAGTTATGTTTAGGAGGCTTATATAAACTCAGGAATAGAGCTTTTTTAGGTTCATTTATCTGGGTGGCTATTCAAAAGAGTCAAATGTGCCCAGGGATATCTTTTTAAAGTTCATTGAATTGTGAAAAATTGTGGCTACACCTCCACCTCGTCTGTGATTCCTGCTCTCTATTAAGAAATTGTAGTTTGGAGGAGTAGATTCTATCAATACAGATGTTTCATTATTTATATCTAGCCATGTTTCTGATAAAAAAGGGCATGTATTTTATGTACAGTGATGAGTTCGTTAATTAGGAGTGACTTTCCTGATAGAGACCTAATATTTAATAAAGCTAACTTAAGTGATTTTATAATCGGTAGCTGAGCTTTCTGACAGGTGATCAACTTGAGATTTGTTTTATTATAAGTGTGTTTGGCTTTAATTTTTTGTTTTCTTTTGCTAATAATGACTTGAATAATTTTTTCGGGGTGGCCGGACAACTTCTGGGAGAAGGTGGGAGTAGGATTACTGTCCGGTTCCCTTGCCCATCAAATATCCGTGATTACTAGTTCTGGCATTGGCAGAGTACATCAAGTGTTAGTCCCAGAGGCCTGATGTAGTCCAAGTTTCGGTGTTAGTTGTGATCCAATTCTAATTTGTGCTTTCAGTCTGTCTGAGAAATCTCTAAAAGGAGAGACATTAGGTGTCGATGAGTCTGAAGACATTGTGATACTTGTACATTGCACTGCAAAGTGTTCATCTTTACTCGCTGCTGGAAAAGTTTGTTCTGTGTCTGTCCTTGCAGGTGTCTGAGAGGGTGGCGTGATCTTGAGTTTTTGTTCTCTGGTAGTGTCAACAGGCTGTGCCATAAGGTCGACTTTTGCGAGCCGTATCAAGTGTTTATTCAGATAACAAAAAATGTTTGAGGTCAACAGTCTCAGTCCAGCTCTATTAAGATAACGTCCATTTGGCTTGAACAAGTGATTGGCACATCCAAATATTTTAAAGTTATTAATAAATGGGATGGATTTTTCAACAGAATTTCTCTTCAACCATTTGTGGAGCGTGCAAAGTCTAGACGGCAGAGCCCAGACGTTTAACATGTAACCAGAGATTATCTGTGGTGAAATGAGACAAACCTGGTGAGGTGAGAGGAAAAACACCATCTGTCCCTGTTTAAGTTAATTATGGAGTATTCAGAATAGTGTGTGTGTGTGTGGGGGGGGGGGGGCATTAAAAGTAGAGGATAAAAAAAACAAAACATTTCATCAAACATCTGACTGCCAAGAGTCACACAGAAAGAGGCAGAATGCTTCTGAATGTAAAAATAAACAGAAACTATGTTCTGTAAAATATAGAAATACTTTATTCCCAACATGATTTGAAAGACTATGAAGCATTCAGCTAAAATTTTACTTGCCCTGAGAAATGAATGTGGATGGGTGAACCACAGCAGGAAAGCAAAGCCATTTCAGTTTACACTAAATAAAGATAGAAATTACTTTACATTATCATAGTACATTTTTAAAAATCCATTTATTGATTCAGTCATTAACCAATAATATGTTTTTGCCATTAAATTTTTTTTATTTATCGTGTCACTTATTGCTGTAAACTAAAAACCTTCTTTATTAGATTTTTTGCAATTAAAGAATTGGGGGGCAGATAGATGTGGGGTAACTGTGGCTCAGGTGGTAGGAATTGGTCCTGTAATCGGTGGGTTGCTGGTTCGAACCCCCGCCCCCTCTGTCTTGGTCGTTGTGTCCTTGGGCAAGACACTTCACCCACCTTGCCTGCTGGTGGTGGTCAAAGGGGGCAGGGGCACCTGTGTCCAGCAGCCTCGCCTCTGTCAGTGTGCCCCATGGAAGCTGTGTGCATGAATGGGTGAACTGAATGAAGTGTAAAGCGCTTTGTGCTATGCAAGTGCAGGGCATTTAATGTTTAAATAATAATTTGCCGAATTTGAAATAAAAGTATCCACATCACTTTGGAGTGTTTTGATAGTATGACAGCCTAGTGTACCAGCTGTACTTGAATGCAGCATGGGCAGATGTTGGGGAAATTCCTACTCATCAACGGGGATTCAGCCGACTTGTGTTTTATCCAGAATAAGGATTTCGGGGTAATTGGATGCTCCTGGTAGACATGTGGATGTCAGCTGGTCTTTCTCTAGTATCAGTGATGTTTACATTCAGCTTGACATTGTTTCAGGTGAGTCATTCAGTTCAGTGCAGAGCGTGTTATGGACCTCATTGTTTTTGAAAGATGCGTTAGCTAACAAAGATCTGGTTCGGTCCATCTTTCTTTTTCTCTGTAGCTGCATGAGAAACCATTATTGTTCCCAAATATCAGAGTTTAGTGAAAGCTGGGAGTCTTTTCTGTCTGGTTTTGGTGTCACTTTTAAAAGTTGGGCTGCGGAACATTGCACTGCGCTGAGTTCAGCACATAAACATTTTGCATGTGTTCAGGTGGAAAACAGGAGGATCAGACTGATCCGTGCAAACCGAACAGACAGAGGTGTGCCTAAAAGAACTCTACACCCCTAATATACACACACACACACACACTGGTGCAAAAAAGTATTTAGTCAGCCACCAATTATGCTAGTTCTCCCACTTAGAGGCCTGATGAGAGAGCCTGTAATTTTCATCATGGGTATACCTCTCAACTGCGAGAAACAAAATGGAAAAAAACAAATCCAGAAAATCACATGGTCTGATTTTTAAAGAATTTATTTGCAAATTATGGTGGAAAATAACTATTTGGTGAATAACAAAAGTTAATCTCAATACTTTGTTATATACCCTTTGTTGGCAATGATAGAGGTCCAACCTTTTCTGTAAGTCTTCACAAGGTTTTCACACACTGTTGCTGGTATTTTGGCCCATTCCTCCATGCAGATCTCCTCTAGATTTGTGATGTTTTGAGGCTGTTGCTGGGCAACACAGACTTTCAACTATCTCCAAAGATTTTCTATGGGGTTGAGATCTGGAGACTGGATAGGCCACTCCAGGAGCTTGAAATGCTTGATACGAAGCCCATCCTTCGTTACCAGGACGATGTGTTTGGGATCATTGTCATGCTGGAAGATCCAGCCATGTTTCATCTTCAATGCCCTCACTGATGGAAGGAGGTTTTCACTCAAAATCTCATGATACATGGCCTCATTCATTCTTTCCTTTACACATATCAGTCATACTGGTCCCTTTGCAGAAAAACAGCCCCAAAGCATGATGTTTCCACCCCCATGCTTCACAGTAGGTATGGTGTTCTTTGGATGCAACTCAGTATTCTTTCTCCTCCAAACACGACAAGTAGAGTTTTTACCAAGAAGTTCTATTTTGGTTTCATCTGATCGTATGACATTCTCCCAATCCTCTTCTGGATCATCCAAATGCTCTCTAGCAAACTTCAGACGGGCCTGGACATGTACTGGCTTAACCAGGGGGACACGTTTGGCACTGCACGATTAGAGTCCCTGGCTGCCCAGGACGCAGAGGACATGTCCCCGGCAATATTTATTATTGATGATTTTGTCCCCACCACTTTTAAAAACTTGATGGGGAATTTCTTACCAATGCTGATCGAACATCCACTTGTTCTCCCAGCGCAGTTTATTCCACTTTCTTATACAGTCATGGCAAATGCTGCAGCATTCTTTGCAGTGGATACGTCAAGGTTATAAAAGACTTGTTGTCCGCTGCAAACACCTTCAGGGCAAAGTCCTGCAATGTTGCGAGTACCCAATTTCCCGATGGAAAAATAGATCACTTAAATTTCATAGGTCTAGCGAAGTTTCTCTACTGCAGGTGGGTTGCAACTTTGCGCTGATAGCAGAATATTCTCACTATCTAGGCCTCCAGCGCTGCCAGCAAGAGAGACTATTCTGCAGCTGAATTTGCAATTCAGGAACGGAGAACACAGGTAAAGCCAGGAACTGTGAACAACATTTTGTTGCTGCACAGCAATCTCCGCATCCAATAAATATCAGCGGTGCAATATTCAAAAATCTAAAGGCCGTCCGTCATTTTGAAAGTTTACAATTCACACCACTGACCAATTGATGCAGGCGCGCAATCTTTTTCAACTTTACGCACAGAGTTTAGGAAACTAAATCAATAAAAAAAAACTGATTCCAATGAGAGCAGTATCTCAGACCTGGACACGGTACACAATGCAACACTATCCGGGAACTAACACCACTGTGGAGATTTATGGAGGCTTTGGAGTGCTTAGCCGCAGCAGACACAGACCGGTGCATCCACTGACTATCCACTGATCCAGGAGCGTATGCTGTGCGAAATATTCCCACATGCTCTTTCCACCAACAAAATATATCAACACAATCATCTTTGGAAGTCTTAAACAAAACATTAAAACAATTATATTTTCCTCACTCGCAATTTCTTCACACCAAGCTGCTTACCTATTGCAGATTCAGTCTTCCCAGCCTGGTGCAGGTCCACAATTTTGTTTCTGGTGTCCTTTGACAGCTCTTTGGTCTTGGCCATAGTGGAGTTTGGAGTGTGACTGTTTGAGATTGTGGACAGTTGTGTCTTTTATACTGATACGTTCAAACAGGTGCCATTAATACAGGTAACGAGTGGAAGGCAGAGGCGCCTCTTACAGAAGAAGTTACAGGTCTGTGAGAGCCAGATATCTTGCTTGGTTGTTATTGACCAAATACTTATTTCCAACAAAATTTTCAAATAAATTCTTTAAAACTCAGACCATGTGATTTTCTGGATTTTTTTTCTCATAGTTGAGATATACCTATGATGAAAATTGCAGGCCACTCTCAGAACTTGCACAATTGGTGGCGGACTAAATACTTTTTTACACCACTGTATGCATGTGTGTGTGCATTTATATATAATATTTGTATTTCATCCACATAAATTTTTCCAGGTTGATTTTTACCCCATGTTTATTTAATGAATTCATATCAGTACCTCAAATATAATGGATATTTTAGTGCAATCAGAGAGAAGAAACATCTGCATAAGAATTTTCTCTGCTGGAGTCATTTTTGCTTGTTGCTATGGCTTCAAGTTCTGTTGCATGACTTCATTGAAAGTATTGCATATTACTAAAACCATCTGTGTGGGTGGTGGTAATACTTGTGATGGTGGGATATTATCAAATCTAAAAATCCATCCAGAACATTCAACAGCATGTGAAAGTCTTCTTTAATGCTCTGTTGGAAGTGAAACATGAAATGTTTGGCTTCAGACGTCTCCTGAGCTTTTCATTTTGAGAGATAATAACAGAATGTACTCACTTTGAAGAATTTGCCCAGTGCGATGTAGTCCAGTCCATCAGAGCAGTTAAAGACCACACACTGCTTTGCCACAGCTTTGGCCAAGTCTTTAGTGGTCTCTGTTTTTCCTGTGCCTGCAGGGCCTTCAGGGGCCCCTCCCAGATGGAGGTGTAGGGCACCAAACAAAGTACTGAATGTAATCGGAGAAGAGTAAACTGATTTAAAGTCACTGGCGGTTTTTATTCACAGGTTTTAACTCTTGAAAAGAATAATAAACAAATAAATAAATTCAACAGCAAAGTGTTTTCAAGTGGTAGTTTTACCGGTAACAGCGGTCAGTGAGCGGGGTAATAACCAGCCTGGGTGTGTTGCCCAGGTATTCATAGCCATAAGGTAAACCTGCATTGATCATCTTGGTTTGAAGATTATTATCCTGCACAGATTGGAAATCAGAAACACTGAGTTGCTACAATGAGCTTCAAAACCTTAAAGCTGCAACAGGTAACTTGAATAAAAGCAACTTTTTGTGATATTTCCTAAAACTGTCCATATGTCCTGAAAGTAGGAAATGAGATTTGTAATCTGTTAAGAAAAAGCAGCTCAATTGGTCACGCCTACAGCCCCTACTGCAATTTGCAAGAATCCACCGCGCCCGGTAGAAAACACCCAATCAGAGCCAGAGCAGCGTCTGAAGGAGTGTCTGACATCTGTCTATCACTCCTCAAACACACACCGCGACCCGCCCCTCGCTCCGCTACGCAACCGGCTGCAACAGCCACCTAAAGAGAAACTGCCCGTACCGCCGCTGCCAACAACAGCATATACGGCTAAGATAACAAAAAAGAAGATGACCGAGGTGGACAAAAAAGCTAAGAAGAAAGAAGTTGACCGAGCCCGAGATAAAACCAGGGTAAATATTGGCATAGCCTTTGAGAGGTGGAGGGAGCTGCGGGACCAGAAAGCGTTTAAAACCGATTCCGAGTTGGCAATGTTTCTGCTTGACAGGTAATTACCCTTGCTTGCTTAATATTTGTTTTGTTTTTTTGGTGGTGGAATTACAGTAAACCTCCGCAGCGCATGCAATCATCCGTGCACTCACAGCTAATGTTATATGTGGTTTACTGTTAGGAAATATTCACAAAAGTTTGTTTTCTAAGTCGCGTCAGCTGATTATCTTTGGCAGTTGTTACGCCAGTAGCGCAGCCGAAGGAGGGAGGAGGGCATTGGAGGCGGGGCTTCAGTGCATCGGAGAGGGAGGGGGAGTGATGTGAAGCTTGTTAGGGTTTAAATTTTCAAGCAAAATCTGGTCTCCTGTCTGAGTTACCTACTGCAGCTTTAAAAGGTGCTGATCATTTAACCTACCACCCAGTAGTACCGCAGCTGGCTCAGCCACTCAAAGTCATTCTCGTTGCTTATTCCTTTTTGCACCAGCGTGGCTAAAACATCCCGGGCGTGGACGTCCAGCACAACAAGAGCTCCGAGTGTCACCCGGTTTTGTTTGGACAGCTTTCCACGAACCAGAGCCACGATGTCATCAATCTGTCTGTTGTTCTGTGCCAGGTAGGCCTCCAGGGCCTGAGACAGAAGGAGCACCAGTAAACATAACACAAGGACTTTAATCAAAACGGATTCACAAAGCTTTCTGTAAATGTTAAATGTGGGCTAGTCAGAGGTTGGACCTCCATCTAAATCAAAAGGGGACATATTATGCCTCTTTTTAAACAAGTTGGTGAGGATATTATTAACGTTAAGGAGACAAGTTTGATTTGACAACTAAACATATCAGCCAGGTAAACTACACCAAACGACACCTAAAACATGGGAACAGATACAAAGCAGAACTGAGCACCTTCGGTCCTTCAGAAAGAGCTTCATGGATATCCTTGGTCCAGTAGACCTGTGACACACACAGCACAGTCTGGCCTGGCCAGGCGCGGACCCAGTTCATCCTCTCCTCACTTGGGTAGGCCTTGATTGCATCTCCAATTACCTGCAACAGAGCACAGCAGCAGCTTTAATTCCTGACGGAGCCTGTTTAAGGCTGTATGATGCAGGTTGTAACATAAAGGCTCCAAATTAACCCAGATAAAAAAAAAATCAATACAGCTGCTGCATGTGCATGATAAAGCTATAAAATCAATGCACCCAGCACCTTTTGTAAGGAGACAGCCATGCCGTTCTCCAGTTGAAGAAGCCATTTCTCCACCTGACCCCTGGTTTTGGAGGTGGAGATGATGTCCAGAAGCTGCACCGTTTCTCCTTCACTGCTCTTCATATGGCTGATGTCCAGTGCATCGGTGAAAACCACACTGGCAATGCCTTCAAAGCACTTCTTCAGATGGGGCTGCACTCTGATCCAGAGACAGAAAAAAATATTGATCTCTCTTTCCACGGTCAACAGATCAGAGGCAGAGTACAACCTGAGCAGATCACCAGTCCATCACAGAGACACACAACCGGCCACACACACTTCAAAGGACAAGTTCTTTAGACAAACCCATCATCCTAACATGCACGTTTTTGAACTGTGAGAGTGGGGTGGAGTAGCCAAAGCAGGGCTCGCGTTAACTGAATATTTTCTGTATTTCAAAGTTGTTGTTTTTAAACGGTGATGGAAAAGAATGAAGGCCATCGGTCATTCTGACAGATTGCAATTCACACCCCTGACCTCTTAGTGAAGACGTGTAGACCTTTTCAACTTTACGCATAGAGTCCACCTATCTGAAAAAATAAATAAGATTCCCCTGAGAGCTTCTGAGCATCATCTCAGACCTGGACATCGTACATAATCCATCTCGCTATCTGGGAGCTGACAACGAGTTCAAGAGTTACGGAAGCATGGAGCACAGATAGGCATTGACACAATCCAGTATTTACCCCGGTGTCTTCTAAAAGCCAATACATACTCCACAAGAACATGGACATTTGTTCTCTCTGCCAGGGCTGCAAGAAGAAGAACACTTTTCTGCCTCGCCAGAACATTGAATACTTTATATGAACTCAAGTGCAGATGGGAAGAAACCACTTCATTTGAAAATGCATAGGAAAAAAAGATCTGCTTAAAATGTGTCAAGAACAACCTGCAAGAATTCCCAAAACAATACAGAATGACGTCATTTTGTTCTTGCAATCCTGGAAGGAAAGAACAATTTCTCTGTTCTTGCAGAGTTTATATTGACCTTAGCTGTGAGGCAGCAGTACTAATAACAACTGCACTACAATTAACTACAAATGTATATGGATCTAATAAATGTATAGAGTCCCTGAAATGGCCAGAGGTGGGTAGAGTAGCCAAAAATTGTACTTGAGTAAAAGTAGCACTACTTCAACACATTTTTACTCAAGTAAAATTACAAAGTACTCGTCTAAAAAAATTACTCAAGTAAGAGTAAAAAGTATTTAGTTAAAAGATTACTCAAGTAGAGTACTTCAGTAGTCTTGTTTTGAGATTGTAACATATAATTTCATATTTAAAAATTATGTATTTGGACAAAAAAATAAAGTTATGTCCAAATTCTGAAAATTCAAAAAAATAGAAATACATGACATAATTGTAAAATAACAAATTTGACAAGAAACATTTTTCCAAATCTTTTTTTTTTTCAATGGTCTGTACCAAGGTAAGGTATCCCCACTCGACCTCCAAATGGCACACCAGCCTCAGCAGATAGAATAATGAAAATAATGTTAAAATTATGGAGCTTGTGTATAAACAAGAGGTCTCACTTCAACATAAACTGTATGTGTGAGTCTCATGCATTTCTGGTTAAAACAAGCATTTAGTTACGCTGTGGGTAGAGTAGCTAGAAACATTACTCAAGTAAGAGTAGTGATTCGTCACAAACTAATACTCAAGTAAAAGTAAAAAGTAAGGTCTAGTAAAACTACTCCAAAAGTACTTTTTTTATGTTACTCAAACAAATGTAACTCAGTAAATGTAACTAGTTACTACCAACCTCTGGAAATGGCATATAATGCATGTTTTCCTAATTTGTCTTCCTGAAGAGAAGAAGACATAAACAGAAAACCTGAAGTTGGCTTCAAAGGAGGGTACCTTGGTACTGTAATCATTTAGAACAGGAGAGCATCAGAAATATTGTACAAAGACCTCTACAGAATTCAGTTAGCTTGTAAAATGAGGTCAGAACAGATCTAATTTAACACATTTCTATCCTTTTTCATATCCTATGTATCCCTGTTTTTGTAGGTCTTTGTAGAACATCCGTGTTTGCTTTCCGTCTGAAAATCAGAGACTAGAGAAAACCCCGTTGGTAGAGAACTGTAGCCTGTGACAAAAATGTCACCCCCCCTAAATAAAAATACAGTCCCTAATATTGACCACCATCTGTGGGTGACACTAACACCAATGGCAGCTCTGCAGAAATCAATTTCTTATGGAATGGACAGCGGGGCTGCTGGCTGTGTGTCTGTACTGATATAATGGAAAATTCCTGCCGGTCACAGAGAGATTGAGGGACAGCAGAGTGAAAAAGAAGCAAAAATTGAAATAGCATAGACAGTTTGAAAGGTTGAAACATCTTTTGTTTGGAATCACAATCTACTAAATGGAATCCCCCTGTGAAATTAGATAAGCGTGAATTATTGTGGGGAATTTATGGAGAACCATTTTGGTGATCGAGGAAGTTTTTTTGCAGTGCTGAGTGTTACAGTTCCAGGAAGAAAACCTCTGCTAAGTAAAAAAAACACAAAGATCCATCTGATATTTGGTAAAAGACATTTAGATGAACCTAAAGATATTTAGAAAAATATTCTGTGGACAAAAATGACAAAACTGTAACTTTTTAGAGGGTGGTTGTCCAAATATTTCTGGTGTAAATCTAACAGAAATTTAGAACATTACACAAACAATCAAACACGGTGGTGGTAGAGTGATGGTCTGGGGCTGCTTTGCTGCACAGGACCTGGACGGCAGACCGTCATTGGTAGCGCTGTAATGGTACATGGCCTAACGGTTCGGTCCGCACCTGTACCGAATTAATACAGCTGTTTTCTACCTGAACACATGCAGAATGTTTATGTGCGGAACTCAGAGCGCAGTGCAACGTTCCGCAGGGCAGCTTTAAAAAGTGACACCAAAACAAAACAGAAAGGACTCCCAGCTATCACTGAACTCTGCTATTTGGGAACATTAATGGTTTCTCATGCAGCTAAAGTAGAAAGAGAAAGATGGACCGAACCAGAACTTTGTCAGTGAACGCATCTTTCAACAGCAATAAGATACATAACACGCTCTGCACTGAACTGAATGAGTCACCTAAAACAATGTCAAGCTGAATGTAAATATCACTGATACTAGAGAAAACCAGCTGACGTCCACATGGCTACCAGTAGCATCCAATCAGCCCAAACTCCTTATTTTGTATAAAACCGGAATCCCTGTTGATGAGAAGGGATTTGCCCAACATCGGCACATACTGCATTCAAGTACAGCTGGGAGATTAAGCTGTCGATATATCCAAACAATTCCAAAGTGATTTAAACATGTTTTGTTCTCAAATATTGGCATTATTCAAACATTTCTAAACATTAACACTGACTGTTTTTAAGTGGTTACAATATATTGTTTTCTACTCTGGTGTTGCGCCACAGCCATGGTGACAGGACAAAAGACAGGTCTCCAGCCGTAAGGACAAATAATCCCGCAGTGCACTTCAGTTTCAACAGGAAAAGGAGGACTTGTGCGTGCGCTTTAAACTTCCGTCACTGGCGAAGTGGCGAGTAAGCTTCTGGAAGAAGCCTTTTGGATCCAAAATACCTGTACAGTCTACTGATCGTTGATCAGGTAACTGTATCTGGCCGATGGAATAAGTCCTGAACCTGACTTGTTCAAAACTCTGCAGATTCCACCACAGGAATTACAGATTCCACCAAAGAAAGAGAGAGCCTCTCTTTGCTGATGCTCTGCCGCCTGCCGCTGAGCCGAGAGCTGCTCACCCGACGCACCTGAGCTGAATTCTGCCCTTGAAAAAGGACCAGTGGCGTGTGAGAAGATAGGATTCTGTTCACGAGAGGACAACCCAAAGTCCGAGCTAATTGTGTCTAGCTGCAGTCCCACTAACCACACACCCATGAGGCCTCGCTGCTAGTTGCAACCAGCTAACCACAGCTGCTTTCCTTTATGGCTGAGTTTCCCTCGCCAATGGATTCACCCTGCTACGGAGATCTAAGAGTCGTTCAAGTAAGGTTGTGTCTGGGCAGAGATACATTTTTAAAAAGTTGTATGAACATTTGTAGTTATTTTTCTTGCTTAAAGTGTATTGGAAACGTAGCGAACCGTGACTTTAAAACCCCAAATAAATGTCGATTTTTGTGTACCGTTACAACCCTAGTCCACCTCTAAATGGCTCAACAAAAACCAAATTAAGTTTTAGAGTGGCCTTCCCAATTCTGCAACTTAAATTTGATTAGGACACCTTAGCATGACCTTAACCAGGTTGTACATGCTGGAAATGATTCCAAATTAAAAGTAATGTAAATGAACATATAAATTTAAAGGACCTACTGACAGTTCTCTGAAACGCCTACAAGTTACTCGCACTAAGGTTTAGTGGTCAGGTTTTTCCACATGTGGCCAGATTGATTTGTTTTGTTTGTAAAAAATTTAATCGTCATTTGAAAACAACGTTTTGTACTTACCCAGGTAATGAGAACAAATAGTTCTGAATAGTTATCAGAACAACAGGACGTAGTAATAATTCCAGAAAAAATTTATTTTATTGCCCACCTACACACCCAAACTGATGTCATTAAATGAAATGCAAGCTACAACAGATTACCTCGTGGGGTCTTTGGTCTCTGAGAGGATCTCCAGAAGTTCTTCATTGGAGAGAAAGAAAAATCGAGGAAAATAGAGACGTTTCTTCTCCAAGTAGTTGTTCAGACCTTTGAGGATACTTTCCAGGAACTCGTTTGACTGTTTCAGCCTCTCCAGCATCTTGTCGATCGCCACCACAGCTAAAACATGTCTGTCCTGCAACAGAAAGAACAACGATCATGGCTTTAGACAATTGGACACTGTAAATTCGTTATAAACAATTTGGGGGGGATTATGGGTTGAATTCAAATATTCTTAAGCTCAAAGACTTTGCAGGTCACCCATTTGAGGTCAGAATAAGCTGAGCATAGTTCAGATGAAGACAAACAAATACAGAGGCTTTTTCACAGTGCAATCTTATAGGAGAGAGCAGTATGAGGCCCTAATGGATAAGGAATCAGCATCCGGAGCTGGGAAGTTTGGGTTAAAGTCCTTCCTGGGTCGTTGTGTGACAGTCACTGTCTTATAAAGGAGTGGTGCAGGGGGATCACCCCCTCAGTACCTCCCTGGCTGGGGACTGATGTAGGGTCAGCCTCAGAGTGTGATAGGTCCAATTTAGTGTGATTCCTCCATCGGCTTCAGTTCCGTCCCACATTCTGAGCACATGCATGTTAACAAAGCTGTGTGTGTGGCCTGTTTGTAGTCATGTAACCTACTGATTGTCCACCTCTCACCCAGAGTTAGATGGGAGGGGCAACATCCCTGCTGATGCTGCAGAGAAGCTATCATACCTTCCTCCCAGAAGGGTAGAGACCAGCGCTGGAGAAGATATGTGCTTGTTTTAAAACTTTTATGTCTTGTAAATGACTGTATTATTTTTTTATTGTAATTTGGTCTAGAAGTGTTATTCTATAGCTAGACAAGTAACGCCTTTATTTTGAAAGAGCACAGAGCGACAAAGGGCCGTAAATCAGCTGTGGCAAACTGCAGCAGCAACGGGAATTGCCCATGTGGAGAAGGAAGGTGTGCTTGGTGGTTGAAACACAGTTAAAAGGATATATAGTCAGTTTAACTTTAAGATATCAACACTTATTTAGCACCTGGTTGATGAGGAACAAGGTTGGTATTTGAGTGTTTTGTTAATGCATTTAGTTAGAAATTTCTTGTAAGGTGTTCTACTAAGTAAAATGTTTTTTTATTACGGTTTTTGTCCACTAAATGGTGCTAATGTGATCTGATAAATTAGACACGGTAGTAATTCAAAGGTTTACAGGCTTCTGTGTTATTTGTCTAGTAAATCATAGAAAATTGCAAAACGTTTATTATTATTTCATGGGTACAGAAAGGTATAAAAGCAGTGCTAAAATGGCTTAAATATACATGGTTAAAGCAGTCAATGTAGAGATTGTCATGGATAAAATGGTTTAATAATTTAAGGCAAGGATATTTCATAGTTAAATAAGGCAAAGGGTTAAAGGTAACATACTGTTTGAGTTACTCATGGTATTATTTTTATTCTGTATATTTTGTAGCTCTTACGGTGTGTTCACATGCAAGGCTCTTAATAAAAGGATTGTGAACCATCAGTTTGAGAGACCATCTTTTCAACCGGGAATGCTACAGTAAGAGCTTGACCCTAGCTGAGCAGAGCTACACCCTAAGCTGAGAAGGAGCTCAAACACGTTCAGCACTGACGTCCCAGTAAAGGCCACTTCAAGGTTTCAGCTGCACGACTCCAACCAACCTCTTCTGGGATCTGATGGTCAGTTTTATCACCACATCCTCAACATGGAAGCTTCTGAAAAGGAACCAGAGAACACAAAGGACCCCCAGCTCAATGAGGAAGAGGAAGGTTCATGCTCTGTTCGTCAAAGGAGGCCTACAGAAAAGATGCAAGCGTATAAGGAGGAGGAGGCACATAAAAAGGAAAAACGGCTTCTCAAAGCTTATGACGAATGGAAAAAACAAGTACGTACAACAAGAGAGCCATTAAAAGCAGACATAACAAACTGTCAAATCACTTCACTAATGGACATCTTAGAGAAGGAAAGAGATGGTGTCATAAAGTTGTATATGGAAATTAGGGGAATTATTACTCCCTCCAGTGGCACAAGGCGAATCATAGATGCCTGTGAAGCAGTCACCAGAGACATTATCAAGGTTGCACTTGAAACAATCTCCGGTATAGATGATTATGATGGTGATAAAGTGAAAATACGTCTCCGTGAGCTTCTTAATCCAGACTATGCTCAATCCATTTATAGTTCCTCAATCACACATTCAAGTAAACACTCTTCTGCCAGTAAATCATGCTCCGCAAGGTCAGTAGTAGCAGGAAAGAGAGCAGAAGCTGCTGCCGAATTAGCAGCCAAAGAAGTGGAGTATGAGGTGTTGTTAGAAGAGGAAAAACAAAAGGAAAAGATTCAACTTTTAGAGGAAAGCCAAAGGAAGGAGCTTGAATCACAGAAACGTGAGCTGGAGAGATTAAATGCTGAAAAGGAGTTAAAAGCTGCACGAGCTAGACTAATGATTTATGATCAGGAGATAAAGAGTGAGAGGAGTGTTTATTCTGTTGACTGTAGCAAAGTAGCTCATAAACCCCCCACAGTTTGTACTCCTATTCAAGTTCCCAACGGTAATATCGTCTCCACTACATCTCCTCCAGCAGATGTTATTTGTTTAGCACAAGCAGTACAGGACAGTGTCTCCATGAATAGGCTGCCAATACCAGAGCCCTCCACATTCACAGGTGATCCAATACAATTCATTGAGTGGAAATCTTCATTCACTGCCCTCATTGATAAAAGGAGCATCCCACCTGCTGACAAACTGCACTACTTGAAGAAATATGTAGGAGGTCCAGCTTGATAAACGCTTGATGGCATCTTCTACAGAAATGACAGCGAAGCTTACAAGGATGCATGGGCACGCCTCAACCAAAGGTATGGACACCCATTTATTGTTCAGAAAGCATTCAGAGAAAAGCTAGCAAAATGGCCAAAGATACAAACAAATGACTCTAAAGGATTTAGGGCATTTGCTGATTTCATTCAAACATGCCTTACATTGAGGCTTAAATTCAGACCAACACAGAACAAGCTGCAACTACCCTGTCTCTAAATGCTGAAACCAATGAGCAAGGTATAAGCACCTCCATGATTGTACCAGTATGGGTTTCTTCAGAGAAAAAATCCAGGTACAAAAAGACTTGTTTATGCACTTTTGGACACCCAGAGTGACACAGTGTTCATAGACCAAGATGTATCCAACAGTCTCAAGGCAAAGTCCACTCCAGTAAAGTTAAAGCTCACTACAATGCTTGGTAAAGATGCTGTTGTCCCTAGCGAGCGTGTCTCAGGTCTCAAGGTGAGAGGCTACAACTCCTCAGAAATAATTGAACTCCCTCCAGCTTACACCAAAGACTGTATACCAGTTAACCATTCTCACATTCCTACATGTGAAACGGCAAGGCGATGGAATCATCTCAAGGTAATAACAAATGAGATTCCCCCACAGCTAGAATGTGAAGTAGGCCTTTTAATTGGCTATAATTGCTCTAAGGCACTGGCTCCACGACAGGTAATCTTAGGAGAGGAGAATGAACCTTATGCAGTCCGCACAACATTGGGCTGGAGTATTGTAGGCTCCTCAGCATCTCAAAATGACTCTTTTAACATGTCTACTGTGTGTCACAGAGTTATAATTAAAGAGCTCCAGCTGATGCACTCAAGGTTCTCGAGTCTGATTTCAAGGATGATACCAAGGAAAACAGGTCAGTGTCTCAAGATGACATTCTCTTTCTGAAGACATTAAAGGAAGGCATTTATAAAAACACAGGAGGACATTAGGAAATGCCACTTCCATTTAAGGAGAGACCGCTCTTACCGGACAACAAGCAAATGGCAATTGTGCGATTTCAAAGCCTCAAGAACAAACTGTTAAAGGATCAAAAGTATAAGGAGCAATATGTGAAGTTCATGAATCAGCCAAGATATCAGGAAGAGCGTTGTGGAGCTGCACCAGTCTGTTTCATCCTTAGGGACAATTTCTAGATGCTGGACGGTTCCGCGTTCATCTGTTCAAACAATCATACGCAAGGAAAGACATGATGGGAATGTCCAACCATGATACCGCTCAGAAAGGAGTCAGGCTCTGAACCGAAATGGGCCAATCGACCCCAGAATAAAAGCCACTGTGAAGATGTTAGCTGAAGCTGATAAGGCAGTGTCATTATCTGCAGTGAAATATGTCCTGTACTAATATGGGCTGAACGGCCATTCAGCGAGGAGAAAGCCATGACTCCAAAAAAAAAACAAAAAAAAAAAACATAAAAAGCCAGATAACAGTTTGCAAACTCACACAGGGACAAAGAATGTCATTTTTGGTGACATGTTCTGTAGTCTGATGAAACAAACGTGGAACTGTTTGGCCATAATGACCATGAGGCGTGTTTCCCCTATAGGAACTTCAGAGTAATTTTACCGTATCTTGATCCGACAGGGTAAATCTGATGGCCCGCTCCTCTCAGCCCCTATGTCCCCATACAAAATTGGCTCTTTAAGGATTTTGCTAAGACGTCAGCACATCACGACCGTTTCAACAGTGAATGGCTTCACTGATCAGTGCCAGAAGGCGCCCACAGCAGCAGAGAATAACAAAATGAGAGAATGAGACAAGCAGGGATGGTTGCTGTGTTTCTGTTGTTTTAAAAAAACTGCTTTGAGCAACTCTTCCAGTTTTACAAATGGCAGCTGTTTAGCGATGTCTGCTCATTTTCCTCTGACTTACAATCAGCATGAGTTAACCAGAGCTCCCGCCCAGTGACTCTACCGGGCCATTTCTAAGTACATAACCCAAGGCTGGGACTCAGTTGGTTCAATAACGGTAAATGGTTATATAGCGCTTTTGTAGTCATACTGTCCACTCAAAGCTCTGTACACCGATACAGAGCTCGGTAGGCAACTTGGGGTTAAGTGCCTTGCCCAGGGGCACATCAACATGTGACAGTAGGAAGCCGGAATTGAATCTACGACCCTCCAATTGCAAGACAACTACTCTACCTACTGAAAACAACCCTTTTCGGGCTGGCCCCGTGATGTGGAGACAAGCGCATAACGGCAATGTCTGGTGAAATTACCCTGAAGTTCAGATAGTGGAAACGCGCCTATAGTCACATTTGGAGGGAAAAGAGGGACGCTTGTAAGCCTGGGGACACCACCCCAAATGTGAAGTATGGGGGTGGCAGCATCATGTTCTGGGGCTGGTGCACTTTATAAAATAGATTATTGAGAGAAAAGAAAATTATCTGGAAATACTGAGGCAACATCGAAGGACGTCAGCCAGGAAATTGAAGCTCGGGTCCAAATGGGTCTTCAAGATAGACAAGAGAGGTTCTAGAGAGGCTTACGGACATAAAGTCAATGTTCTGGTGTGGCCATCACAAAGCCCTGATCCTAGTTCCAGGTGAGAATTTGTTGGCAGATCTGAAAAAGCATGTGGGAGCGAGGCGATTGACAAACCTGACCCAGTTCAGTCAGGGGGAATGGGTCAGAACTCTAGCAAACTACTGGGAGAAGCTTGTGGAAGGAAACCTCAAACATTTGACCCAAGTCAAAGAGTTTAAAAGCAATGCTACCAAATACTGAGGAAATATATGTAAACTTCTGATCTTGATGACATAAATAAATACATCTGATATATTCTGTCGCTCGTTATTGTGACACTTAGCAAATAGAAATAATTTTGTTAATTCTAACTGACCTAAAATAAGAGAAGTTTGGTTTGATTTAACTTCAGCCAGTGAGAAAAATGTGGATGTGTTTTTTATTATATTTTGGTCTATCTAAACTGTTCTTGAGAGTTTAAATGAAGGCAACTGGACTTTTCTTGTTGTCTTGTACATTTTTTCTCTCACCCAAGAGCCTTCTTTAGTTCTGAAAACTGGATTGGGAGTATCAGATTTATAAGTCTAAAGTTAAAGCTCACAAAAGACTCTTTTGAAGACAATAATGTACACATTTTAGATAGAGAAGACAGATGGTTTGAGAGAGGAGTGAAAGAAGCCATCTATGTAAAACATATAAAACCAACCTTGAAAAGAGCAGGTGGTTTGAGATTTCCCCTTTCAAACACCTACAAAGCAGCATTGAGTTGCCTACCCAAGAAGTTTCACCAAAACTCACACAATGAAGCATGTGACCAAAACAGCGCAAAGTTACATAACCGGGGTCGTTTCACTGTTAACGACACTTACATCACCAAGATTACTTAGTCCTTAGAAGCTTACGCAACCCTGGTAGCCTCGTTAGGTATAACATTAGTGAGCCTTAACTTTAGACTTATAAATCTGATACTCCCAATCCAGTTTTCAGAACTGAAGAAGCCTCATGGATGAGAGACGAAACGTATTCAAGACAAGATAAGTTCAGTTGCCTTCATTTAAACTCTCAAGAATATCATGTCTTGGATGACTGAGAATCTACACGAATGTCTATCTAAACTGGTTTCAACTGAATGACAGTGTTATGGCAAAAAAAAGTATCTCAGGGTTTCCATAATAAAGAAGACTTGAGTCCCAGAAGGCGTTTAAGTATTTAATTCAAACATGTCTGGCCAGACCATGGAGGGGACAGAGTTACTCGTGCATCACCCTAACCAACCTTTCTAACTAACCGCTTAAATAGTATTCAGCAATCACTGTTTATCTCTGTAGATGTCTTCTCCAACCTTCACACCCCGCCATTCATGCGAGTCAAAGCAACGCATAAAGCAGCACATCCGAAGGCCAGACTGTTATCTTACTGCCCTGGCGTCTGTCTCTCTGGTGACCTGACACATATATATCATAAACATCAAGTTGGAGCAATAACCTTGTCATTTTACCCTAGATGCATTCACTAAACAGAGAATTTACACTTAATTCCTAATTGCATAACAATTTTCCACCACAACCGATTTCACTGGATCTAAATAATTTAAGAAACAGTGAATCTGATTCTAAAGATTGTGCAAAAACAAGTAAGCTGGTAAGGTGGAGAAGTATAATGCTCTGTTTATAATAAAAATTCTGATATCAGCTCATGGATAGATAGAAATAAAAAGCAGATCTGATGTTGCAGTAATTCTTCCAGCTCAGAAATCTTTGTTTTTCTGTCATCCTGCAGACTGTCAGTAATCCAATAACTCATTTAAATGATCTTAAGTTCCTCTGCAGCAGTTTGGTCATAATTATAGCATGATTGCTCTTGATTCCCTACAGGGACTTGACTGCAGACTGTCTCATACTAAAGTTAAGTTACTGGAGGATTGGCAATCCAGCTCAGTCGCCAACACACAGCAGATGATACACGGACAAAAAGTCTGATTTGATTGGGTTTCAGAGGCCAGACCATTATTCCAGCAAAGTGTGTCTGATTGATGAAGTATGATTCCATCTTTTCATAAATCTCATCATGCTTATGATTTTGCCCCATTCTTTTGAGAGGACAATGTAATAATAGGTCTAATTTTATATTCACTGAGCCAGCGGGAGCTATTCATGAGCACACTGAATGGATAACATGGTATTATGTGTGATAATGTAGTTTTTATGCACAGAACAGATGGCTTTGGTGGAGGACAGAGAGTGTGCAGCTGAAAAGTCTGAGGTAAAACCATTTTAACAGATATGCAAACCGCATATGGAACAAATGTAGCTTATTAATTCAGGATGCATCCTGCAGAGAAACAGTTTCACTAAATATTTCTGTGTTAATATTTTTGCCATGCAGGAATATGTTAGGAAACAATATATTTTTCATTTCCTATAAGCTTAGAGGTAAAAGGAGACAAATTCTGAAAATTGAGCAGAAGTGATCAAATAAACCTTTTAAATCCTATTTTTATGTGAAACTTTGCACACAGGAGATGGCAAGTTAAACTATAGAACAAGCAGCCAATAATGAAATAAATACTATTAACTGAAAGCTCCCGTGTACTTGAAGATCAGTAAATCTTGAGCAACTCCTAGCGGCTGAGCTGATGATAGCAGTCTAGGAAAAATCTCATGTTTTGACGTGCTTCTTCTGCTCGGGCTCCATTTCTGCTTTCACTGCTCTGCTGTTGTATGTAGCTGGGATTATTTTCAATGACATGTTCCGATTATCAGGTATGTGGATGAAAAGCAGGGACATTCGAGGTCAGGGGGACATACTGGCTGTATGGGGGGCATGCTGCTATCAGAGAGACATGCTGCTGTCAGAGGTAAAGCAAGGCAATTTTATTTTTATAGCACACTTTGATTTGGGAGGGGGGGGGCATTAATAAAAACAACTATAAAAACTGAAAACGCAACATCAGAAACATTAAGAACATTAAAACATTCCACCGTTATGACATTTCAGCTATTATTAATCAATTAATCAAAGGGAGCTTTAAACAGATGGTTTTTAGCTTTGATTTAAAGGAAGTCTGTTTCAACAGCTTTACAGTGGTCTGGAAGTTTGTTCCAGATTAAAGGAGCATAGAAACTGAAAGCCTCTTCTCCTCCATGTTTGGTTCTGATTCTAGGGATGATTAGTAGACTAGAGTGGGAAGACCTGAGTGGTCTGGGGGGTTGATATAGTGGCAACAAGTCTTCAACATACTTTGGTGCTAAGCAATTAAAAGATTTATAAACTAGTAAAAGCATTTAGAAGTATTTTCTGAGCTACAGGGAACCAGTGTAAGGACTTTAGAACTGGGGTGATGTGCTCTACTTTCCTGGTTCTAGTGAGGAACACGAGCAGCAGCGTTCTGGATCAGCTGCAGCTGTCTGATTGACTTTTTAGGCAGACCTGTGAAGACACTGTGGCAGTAATTGCTCAGACTAAAGATAAACTCATGGAGGAGTTTTTCGAGGTCCTGTTGCGACATCAGTCCTTTAATCCTAGAAACGTTCTTCAGGTGATAGAAGGCTGACCTTGTTATTGCCTTTATGTGACCCTGGAGGTTCAGTTCTGAGTCCATTACTACACTTGGATTTTGGGCCTGATCAGTGGTTTCTAGATGTATTAACTGAAGCTGTGTGCTGACACTTGATCGTTCTTACTTAGGTCCAAAAATAATTCCTTCAGTTTTGTTTCTATTCGGCTGGAAAAAAGTTATTGCACATCCATGCATTGATTTGCTCAATGCATTCGCTTAGCGTTTGGATGGGTTCAAAGTCACCTGGTGACATTGTAATGTTGAGCTCAGTGTCATCTACATAGTTATGGTAACCAATCTTATTGGTTGTAATAATCTTGGCTGGTGGGAGCATGTAGATACTAAATAGGAGGGGCCCCAGGAGGAAGCCCTGGAGCACCTCACATGGGATTTTTGTCTCCTTTGATGAAAAGTTTCCAATTGACATAAAGAAGTTCATGTTCTTTAGGTTAGACTCAAATCAGCTCAAGTACTGTAGCAGAAAGTCCGACCCAGCTCTCCAGTCATTTTAATAATATATCATGATCAACAGTGTCAAATGCTACGCTGAGGTCCAACAGAACCAGCACTGTGGTTCTACCACAGTCTGTATTTATGTGGATGTCATTGAACACTTTGACGAGGACAGTCTCAGTGCTGTGGGGAGCACAGAAACCACACTGAAAAATATCAAAAACAGTTGGTCATTGTTAGGAAGCTATTTAACTGCTGAAACACAGTTTTTTCAATTATTTTACTGATGAATGGAAGATTAGAGATTGGCCTGTAGTTCTGCATTAACATGTTGTTTAGACTGTTCTTTAGCAGTGGTCTGATAGCTGCTGTTTTTAAAGCCTTTTAGAGGGACATGCCGGCTGCATGGGGGACATGAGGTAATTAAAAATCTTTTAGCCTTCAGTTTGCACGGTCTCCCCGTGCTTGTGTGGGTTCTCTGTGGGTACTCCCGCTACCTCACACAGTCCAAAAACATGACTTAGGTTAAGTGCACCTCTCTGAGTTGCCCCTAGGTATGAGTGTGTGCATGGTTGTCTGTCCTCTGTGTCCCTGTGATGGACCAGCACCCTGTCCAGGATCTTCCCACCAAATGACCGCTGGCGATAGGCACCAGGTCCACCGCAACCTTTCATGGACAAGCGGGTAAAGATGGATGGATGAAAAGATATTTCAAAAACGACAAAAAACACCTGTATAGATTTTCCGAACACCTGAGTTGAAGTCTTTAAACACACTGAAAAGCATCTCAATGTTATTTTAATTTTATTCTTTTCAACATGTAACATGGAAACTGACCAAGACAGACTAAAAAATGTGAGAAAATCCAACAATATGAGTCTGATCAGCATCTGCAGCTGCAAACAGAAAACTGCTCCTTTGATTTGATGATCCTATTAAGTTATACAAGACGATTATGATGGATTCAAATTCTGTAAATCTACAATGATAAAGTCACCCTCTTATACAATATAAAAAGCCTGTGGCAGCATATCAGGGTAATACTGCCGCCACGGTGTGTCCTTTGAATGCGCCGTGGCAGCATGGCAAGAATATTCTGCCATTCGTGCCGCCAAGCTTAATAGTAATATATTACCGCATTCATAACTTGACCACTTAGGAATGACCAAAGGCTCCCTGATGCCAACTCCGCTTTGCGGCAAAGTGGCGCCGTTGTTTTTTGAAACGTCACATTCATTCTGTCCTACACTGCAAAAAGCTTCACATTCACTGTTTCACATTCTTCGATTCACAGACTATTCTAATTTACTCTGGCGTACATTGTAAAAAAAACCCATTTAGATTGATTCTGTTCTACACTGTAAAAATATTCTGATTTATTTTGCCATACAATGTAAAAAATGTACAGATTCATACTGTCTTACACTGTAAAAAACTATTCTGATTTACCCTGTCCTGCACTGCAAAAATATGAATACTCTTCTCTACACTGTAAAAAAATATGCAAATTCATTCTGTCCTGCACTGTAAAAAATTGTTTTACTCTGTTAGACTGTAATAGGACTCTGATTTACTCAAAAATATTAAAAATATTCGGATTTACTCTGTCCTACTTTATGAAATTTTTTTACATACTCTTCCCTACACTGTAAGAAAAAGCTAATTAATTCTGTCCTAAAGGTTTAAAAATAATTGTAAAATACACAGTAAAAATATTCAGACTTACTATGTCCAATACTGTAAAAAAAATTCTGAATTATTCTGCCTTACACAGTAAAAAAATCTAATGTACTCTGCCCTACACTGTAAAACATATTTATATTCATTCTGTCCTACACTGTAAAAAATCATCTTATGCTGTAAAATCTAATTAGAGTCACAGATAAAGAAGAGTGTTATATTTCAGAATCAAGGTGACCACACACTGAGGAGCAGAAAGTTGTGCCTCCGAGCTGAAACAGGAGTGGACACAGTTCACAGCAGGTCTGACAGTATGTTTGGACGTCTCAGTGTAGGCTCTCTGTTCCTCTCTGACCTCATTTTCTTCATGCCTCTCAAGCACCTCTGCCCCATTCAGACAGAATCTATAATTTCTATCAGACGGCGCGGTCAGCCTGGGCTTTCTGGAGGACAGAGCCTTTTAACTGATGCGTCTCATTTACGGTCTACTGACGATACCAATTACCCTTTGGAAACTCTTTGAGGATATCTCTGCAGCACCTCAGACTCTTGTTTTTCTCCCCCTCAACAGGGTCACACTGTTCTTTCTAATTCATCCAAATTCAAGTATTTTTTTCATTTGTGTTCAATGTTGATAATTCTTCCTTTTAAGAAACCGCTGGCTCTCTCACTGTAATAATCAACTATTTAGATCTCAGAAGAATCAGAATCAACGTTATTGGCCCAGATTGTGTGAACAAACAAGGAATTTGGTCTCAGTTTTCAAGCGCTCCCAGTACACAGACATAAAATATTAAAAAAAAATAAACTTCAGAGAAAGAAAAATAAAGGATAAGGGGAAAAGTATCATATGTGCAGCCATTTTTAAAGGAAGGAAAGGCTTGTTGTGGTCGCTCAAAATGCTTATTTCACAGCAGAGCGGCTGACTACTACTGGAAGCTATTCATTGTGTTCATCGGAGAGACGGTCTCTGTGGCACCAGCCTGAAGCTAAAAATAAACAGTTTGTGTCCAGGATGTGTGGGGTCTGCAGAGACGTCAGCTGCCCATTTATAAACCATGAATCTAGCACCATCTGCAGATACTTTTGTTAAAAGAAAATGGACATTAATCTATCCATCTGGCATTCTACTTCTTCTGTGAGGTAGGGTCAATTGGATGACAGCCTTACTCTCCAGCTCCCCCTGGAGGATCCCAGTGTGTTCCTAGTCCAGAAGGAAGAGTTCTGGGTCCGCCTCGGTGTCATTGCCCATGGACACAAGCCAGGGACATCCCCGGATCGACGTCCAGGAGGTGTCAGACATGATCACGTCTGTCTTCATTATCAGCTACCAAAGTGTTTCTCAAACCCTGGTCTTCAAGGCACACTGTCCTGCATGTTTTAGATGCTTCCCTGCTTTAACACTCCTGATTCAGATGACTGCATCAGGTATCGGCCCGCAAAAGACAGATTACAACACCTGTGTAAATCAAGTTGCAACCATGCAATGTACTGATCAGATACAACCAGCAGAGGGCGATGCTAATACATCAACAGTCTTAGAGAGGAAAGTGCAACCTTGAGTGACATTTCTGGTCCACACTCCATACCAGTAGGTGACGGTAATTAGGGATGTGTATTGGCAAGAACCTGGTGATATGATATGTGTCACGATACAGGGGGGACGATACGATATATTGCGATACTATGAGTAAGACTATGTATGGTGATTTTAAAAATTGAATTCAACTGTAGAAAAACTGTCCCAGCATTCTAAACACTCCAACCTGTTTCATACTTTCATCCAGTTTTATTACTAGATCTAGTTGATCCACTGGAACAATGAAGGTGAAAACAGCCTCAAACTACCTCATACTTTTAATTTTACTACAAAAAATTATTGTCATCATTGATGGTTCCATTCAAATAAAAACAAAAATAAAATAAAAATCAATACATTGGTTTTGAATATCAATACAATATTGTGACATATAATATCGCTACATATCGGCGTATTGATATTTTCTTAATCCACCAAAATTTGTTGTCTGTCAGACACCGATAAACATCGCAAAGAAAAAGAAGGGTGCTGCTGTGTTAGGCTATATGAGCATGCTAACGTTACTTATGATGATAACTTTTAGAAATACACAGAGAGAAGCAAATTATCAAGGTTTCCAGCAGCAGATTATGTTGGAGTGTGGACGTAAATTGCACATTATTTTTTCCTTTCCGAGTGGTTTACTGTGTCTACAGTTATGATTGTATCCTTTATTGGCATACATTATTGGAATCACAAGAATCTCAGCTTTCCAATGATTTATAATATGTATATGTACATAGAAAGGGTGTCGCCAAAAAACAGATTTGATCCAGAAGCATGTAGTGTACTGGCAACGAGACGTGAAAACGCTGGGTGAAATGAAAAGACTGCTTACTGACCCCCCCCTCCCCCTCCTCCCAGAATAAGCCACAACTCTAAACATCTAAAACATGCAGGGAAATGTGCCTTAAGGAGCATAGTTGAAAAACACTGGACTTCAGAAGCTCTACCTTCAGTCAACCTTTAACCTTTTCTCAGCTACTTAAAATATTTTTCATTTCTATCTAATCTGTTGTTCATGCATAGACAACATTTGTTCTTTTTTTTTCAAATAAACACAATTTTTTAGCTTGGAAACATAATGAGGTGGATCCTGGTCCAGGTTGGACCTCATCTTTCAGCGTGTGTTCTCCACAGAGCTGTGAGGTGTGAAACAAAGCAAAGGAAGACCTTACCTGGGAAACCTCCATCATGGTCTCCCTCCATGTTTTATCCACAGCTGTGAAGCGGCGCCCCTCCTCCGGCATCTGCACCATGATGTCTGGGGAGCTGAAGATGGGCTCCAGGTACAACCAGGTGAACTGCACCTTTAACCACTCATCCAGGATCTCCTGCAGAAGCAGCAGCTTGGCCTCCCACTCGCTGACATGAAACAGGAAAACAGCAGTTACATCAAACTGTGGCTCTGCATCATCTTCATCCTTCACTCCCTGTCCGGGACCCGGATTTGCAAATCTCAAACCAACAGATATTTCCTTCATTTGAGCTCCAAATGTTTGAAAACTCTGGAGAGGCCCTTTCTCACCGTATCTCTTCCTCAAAGGGCTTGATGAAGGGCGAGCCCCTCATGGTTTGCGTCTTCACAATGTGATCGTCCAGCAGCAGCTGGATCTCCTCCACAGAGGACAGGATGGAGGTGCCGGTTTCTCGATACGCCAGCAGACTGAACTCCATGTCCTGCCACTCGCTGGCCATCTTCTCCAAGGCCTTCTCCAGAGAGTACTCCTTGCTGGCCGCCTCGCTGATGCCCTCGAAGCTGCCCAGATGTTCCTCCAGCCGCATGGACAGGTACTGGGCCACGCATGCCTGCTCGTCGGCTGGGTGCAGGGAGAAGCCGGCCAGATCCGACATGGCGTCCCAGTGGCGGGTGCGCAGGCCCGGGTTGCACAGCACCTACGAACCCCCAGCAGGGAAATGTAAGCACCAAATATCAGAGGACCGGGGTGTTTATTAGACTCCAGATCTTTACCTGCACCATGGGAATGTGATCCTTGAAATTCTCCACTTCAGCCTTTATATTCTTGGCTATTTTCAGGGTATTGGGAACCTCACTGAAGCCTTTCTCCAGCTTGTATAAGGTACGCCAGTAGTTCCCAACATCACCCTCCACCTACAGGAGTGCAGTTTTTATATCTTAAGAAATACAAATATTTAGTAGATAACAGTTCATCATGGCTCAGAATAATTAATGATACTCTTCTCTTTAAAATGTTTTTTACTGAGCTTTTACAGAAGATTCAAAAGATTTTTGAAATGGTCTGAAGGTAGCTTGGGTGCTCATGAGGTAATAAATTGAAAATGCATTACAATCATATTGGCGGAAATAGAAGTCAAAATACAATATAAATGAAGTTATAACCAGAACTAATGCGACAAAGAGAATCTACTGAAAGAACCATAGCAGACAGGAGCTGTTTGTTGATGCCGAGAGTCCGATCTGGGTGTTCTAATGGTGACACTGGTTGCACTGGTAGCACTGACTGGTTTCCATCATGTTACAGCTGACTGTCAGTGCTCAGTGATGCCTGCTGTGCTGTCTGTAATGGTTGCTATGGTGCTGATGCTGGGAGGAATGAGGCACGGTTGCTAAGGTGAGCAGTTTCCTAATGGAAGCCGTTACAAAGAGTGCGACGGACGGAGGGTTCTGTCAGAACCCACTGCAATTCTCTCAGAGGAACCGTAGTCCGTCCGTCCATCAATCTGTCCAATGGGTGGAGCCGGGTACACCCTGGACAGATCACTAGTCCATCACATCGCTTGGGTTATAGCATTTGTTTCTTTGAAGTTTGTTGATGAGGTAAATTAACATTCTTGTGCTGTTCTATTAACTTGTGGAAAAGATTACCCCAGATTCCGAATAAAATTACTCCCTTTTTGATTATTTTGCTTTTTATGTTGTCGGATTGTTTTTGATTATGTTGTGAATATATAGCGAGGTTAACAAAAATAAATCACTTTAAAAATGACTTTTTTTTCACAAATTCATATTTATCTTTGGGGATGGGATAAGAAATAAAATCTGAAAATGTTTCTTTCATCCCGACTTATTTATCTTATTAATTTTAACATAAAAAAAAAAGTTTTGGTATAAAAAAAATAATTCCCTAAATATTTTCAGCATTTGTATAAATAGGACTGAATTTTCATATTTGTCCCCCCAGCACCATCACATCAGTGCTTAATGAATGCCCAACACATATTACTTTACCATAAGCAGCTCTGAGGCTGTAATCATCATAAATATGTGATTTTTATTATTTGCAATCTGATTTGAAATTGTTTTTTAAAATCACTCCTGACTGTTTTCGACACTCTGTACCTTATCTGGGCTGACAGCAGAGAGCGGCCCACGGAGCCACTGCTCATGTCGTTTCTGGAAGTCAGAGGCCGTCTCATAGAGGCGCAGAAATGGGGTGAGCCTGTCCTGGATCTGTTTCCGCTGCGGATACTGGGACACAGGCCAGCTGAAGGCCTCCTCCTCCAGATTAAGATCGTTAATCTTCACGGAACAGGAGGCGGTTGGACAAAGAAAATGGACAAACAAGAATGGAGCAAACTTAAAACATAAAATTAAGTGACAAATAGGGATAAAAGGATTCTGGGATGATAAATGGATAAATGATCTAATGCTGCCCTCTAGAGGTAAAAAATTGAAGTATATGAATCCACTGAGATACAGTGAGATTTTATCCATCTTGGGATGAGCTCCACTAAGAGAAAACTATAAAAACTTCAGCCTTGGCCTACATCATTCTGCACCCAGTTAAACCAGTAGACATAATGAGCTCCTACTGTACCTTCTCACTGGCTAAGTCCAGCCTGGCATTCAGGGCCTGTGCTTTCTTCAGATACTTGCTGAGATCCGACAGCTCACCAAAACCAAGAAACTCCTTCATCTGTGTGCCGTAGCTCACCAGTTCCTCCATGAAACGCTCCCGGTGCAACTGGAACAATTCCAAATGTCTTTTTTATCATTTCGCCTCCAGTCAACCTGCCACATTAACCCTGGGTAGTCCCGCAGCTTTAAACGGTGTGGGATTAAAGCAGAATCACAGACCTTGAGAGCAGACTGGTAAAGCTCTGTCTTCTCGTCGATAATCTGCCGGTGTTCCTCAAATGTGGACGGCATGCGTCGAAACCAGTGAACGGTTCGAGCATTGAGCTCCAGGTCTTCTGGTGACAGGGTGACGAAGTCCATCAGGGAGCTCAGCTGCCTGTTGGAGTCAGCCAATCGCTGTTCCAGAAGAGGCATCTCTGTGGTCAGGACCTTCTGAATGTAGGTCTGCAGAGAGATGTGGGGCAAACATGGGAACATTTAATTAGTGAATCATTAAAAGGTATAGATATTAAAGATGAACAGTGGAATGTTTGATAATGCCCAGTTACTGTTTAGAGGTTGAAAGCAGTCAAATTAGGGGAAATAAATGTATTACTACAGTAGTGAAATAAAGAAAAAACACTCCAAAAACCACACGAAACAAAATAAAATATATTTTAATGAGCTCAATAACTAACATTTTGACCTGAGTGGTGACTATTACCTTAAAGACAAAGTGGAGATAAAACCCTGTAACTCTTCTGGACCTCCTGGGTCATGTTCTCAGTCTCTGAGATCTGAAACTGTAACTGTAGATGCATCTGCCCCCTGCAGGCTGAGGATTGTGTCTGTGCTGCATACTTCTGGTGATCAATGTTATAATCTTATTTGACCAAAAGCCTGTCTGACATTTCACTAGAAAACATCAACAGTGAAATATGCAACCATTCAGCCTTTCATATAACCATCCAGGTGGCTTCAAAACACATGCTTTTATTTATAGACTTTTCTTCAGCTTTTAATACTATCCAGCCGAATATTATATATCCAAAATTGAATTTAAGTGAATTGGAACCTTGATCTCTATGGGGTGCCGTTTGTAAAGTTACACAGTCAAAAATTAACACCAATAATTTGAGCTTTTTAGCCTATCATAAAACAAAGAAAATGGTAGTTCATTTTTCTAAGTCATGTTTTCACCATGTTATTCATTCATTTACAAACTTCACAGTTTATACCTAAATATTTATTTAGCGTGCTAAATATTTAGTTTCAAGATAAATATTTTGTTATAAACTGTGACATTAATAAATTAATTTATGATTTATAACATAATTACCATCCCATGAGCTCACCACCTGTGTGAGTGGCCCTAGGGGTCGGGTGCAATGTAGGATGGGTGGTGGCCAAAGGCGGGGACCTTGGCAGTACGATCCTCGGCTGCAGAAGCTGGCTCTAGGTACGTGGAACGTCACCTCTCTGGTGGGGAAGGAGCCGGAGCTGGTCTGCGAGGTTGAGAATTTCCGACTAGACATCGTCGGACTCACCTCGACACACAGCTCTGGCTCTGAGTGGTGTTTTGTTATTGGACTTCTGTGCTCGCCATGGATTGTCCATAATGAACACCATGTTCAAACATAAGAGTGTCCATATATGCACTTGGCACCAGGACATCCTAGGCCGCAGCTCGATGAATGACTTGGTTGTCATTACATCTGATCTGCAGCTGATGTTTTGGACACTCGGGTGAGAAGAGCGGCAGAGATGTCCACTGACCTCTGACTGGAGCTGTGGCCGCAAGGTGGTGGGTGCCTGTCGTGGCGGCAACCCTCAAACCCGCTGGTGGACACAACGGCGGTGAGGGATGCTGTCATGCTGAAGAAGGAGTCCCACAGGCCACTTTTTGGCCATGGAGAATGACTTCCAAGCGGCTTCGAGGCGATTCCGATCCACCATCCAGCAAGGGGCAGTCTGCCACCAACACCGTTTACAGTGGGGGTGGTGTGCTTCTGACCTCAACGCGGGACATTTTGGGTCAGTGGATGAAATACTTCAAAGACCTCCTCAGTCCTACCAGCACGCCTTCCAATCTGGAAGCAGAGTCTGGGGACTTTGGGCTGGGCTCTCCAATCTCTGGAGCTGAAGTCACAGAGGTGGTTAAAAAGCTCCTCAGTGGCAAGGCTCTGGTGGTGGATAAAATTTGCCCGGATGACCTTAAGGCTCTAGATGTTGTGGGGCCGTTTTTGGTTAACGCGGCTGTGCAATATAGAGTGGACATGGGGGCAGTTCCCTTGGATTGGCAGACCGGGTTGGTGGTCCCCCTATTTAAAAAGGGGGACCACAGGGGGATCACACTCCTGAGCCTCCCTGGTAAGGTCTATTTGGGGGTTCTGGAGAGGGGGGTCCGACGGATAGTCGAACCTTGGATCCAGGAGGAACAATCCAGTTTTCGTCCTGGCCGTGGAACACTGGACCAGCTCTACACCCCAAGCAAGGTCCAGGAGGGTGCGTGGGAGTTCGCCCAACAGGTCAGCATGTATTTTTTGGACTTGGCGTTCAACCGTGTCCCTCGGGGAGTCCTGTGGGTAGTACTCTGGGAGTATGGGGTACCAACCCCCTTGATACGGGCTGTGAGGTCCCTGTACGATCGGTTTAAGAGTTTGGTTCGCATTGCTGGCAGTAAGTCAGGCTCATTTCCAGTGAGAGTTGGACTCCACCAAGGTTGCCCTTGTCACCATTCTGTTCATAACTTTTATGGACAGGATTTCTAGGCACCGCCAAGGTGATGAGGGGATCCATTTTGGTGGCCTCAGGATTGGGTCTCTGCTTTTTGCAGATGATGTGGTCCTGTTGGCTTCATCGGAACCTGATCTACAGCTTTCGCTAGAACGGTTCACAGCTGAGTGTGAATCGGCTGGGATGAGAATCAGCACCTCCAAATCCGAGACCATGGGCTTGAGCCGGAAAAGGGTAGAGTGCCTTCTCCGGATCGGGGATGGGGTCCTTCCTCAAGAGGAGGAGTTTAAGTATCTGGGGGTATTGTTCATGAATGAGGAAAACATGGAGCAGGAGATCGATAGGCGGATTGGTAAGATTGGTAAGGCATCTGCAGTGATGCGGGCGCTGTACCAGTCTATTGTGGTGAAGACAGAGCTGAGTCAAAAGGCGAAGCTCTCGATTTACCACTCGGTCTACGTTCCTACCCTCATTTATGGTCATAAACTCTGGGTAGTGACCGAAAGAACGAGATCATGGATACCAGCGACTAAAATGAGTTTCCTCCGCAGGGTGTCTGGGCTCTCCCTTAGAGATAGGGTGAGAAGCTCGGTCATCCGGAAGGGGCTCAGAGTAGAGCCACTACTCCTCCACATCAAGAGGAGTCAGTTGAGGTGGCTCGGGCATTTGGTCAGGATGCCTCCTAGACGTCTCGTTGATGAGATGTCCCGGACACATCCCACCGGGAGGAGACCCAGGGGAATACCCAGGGCACACAGGAGGGACTATGTCTTTTGGCTGGCCTGGGAGCGCCTTGGGATTCCCCCTGTGGAGCTGGCCCAAGTGGCTGGGGAGAGGGAGGTCTGGGTCTCTCTGCTTTAGCTGCTGCCCCCGCGACCTGACCTTGGATAGCGGAAGAAGATGGATGGATGGATGGATGGATGGATGGATGGATGGATGGATGGATGGATGGATGGATGGATGGATGGATGGATGGATGGATGGATGGATGGATGGATGGATGGATGGATGGATGCCAATGACTGACGCAATCTGCTGGGATTTCTTAAATAGGAAACTTTTTAACTGATTGGAATGTTTGTATAAATGTATTGAAATGACTTCTTGTTAAGTGCCTTGAGATGACATCTGTGCTATATAAATAAACTGAATTGAAATTGAATTTAAATGGATGAATTGATAGTATAATTATGACAGGCTAAAAATAACCCAAATTATTAGTGTTCATTTTTGACTGTGTAAATTTACAAATGGGAATATTGTGCCTGTCTATGTGTAGAAGCCTAGTTTACCCAGTTCGGAGCCGGCAGAGGGGTCCTGCCACGACAACTTTGGTGACGGTATTTCCTGTGTGATATTTTGTTCATCATTGTTACATCTAGCGTTGATGTGCGTCGAGGATCGGTTCAAAACGGGTTAGGGTTAGGGTTAACCTAACCCTAACCCTAACCCTGTGTACCTGGTAGGTAACTACTGAAATCTTTCTGTGGGACCATGTCCTCTGCTGCCCCTTGCTGCTACATATTTTGCAGTTCAAGTAATTTGCACTGTTTTGTGGTTTTAGAGGAGCGAGGTCTCAGATGTTTGTCTGCATTTATGATTACTTGGAGTAAATAACGACTGTAGTATTAAGCTACCTGATAGCCTATAATGAAAAAGCAAGGGAAACCTTTGTTTTTAAGTTTAACTTTTTATTGACCCCTACACAGGTCAATCAATTGATATATATATATATATATATATTGTTTTTGAATTATCGTCCAGCCCTAGGTTAACATTTTTATGCTTACAATAGACTTTTAAAGGGATTTTCCTAATAAAGCTATCTGAATTAGAATTAGAAACAGCTCACAAAATGTGTTTCCTTTAGAAACAGCAATGCAATATTTACTGACTGAACAGTGGAATTAACTATACATTTGATTGTAGTTTAGAAATGCAGCCGTTTAAATACTGGACCAAGCTTGGCCGTGTAACTGGAAATAAAGAAGTCACCTTTAGTTCCACCAGTTTCAGAGTATCAGCGGGAGTGCTCAGGGCCTTTTCTGAAATCTTCTCAAACTCACTGCAGAGGCTGTCGGAGAGAGAAAGGAGGTGAAATATAAGCAGGACGTCAGTGTGTCTGAAACCAAGAATATCACCATTCAAAGACATCCTCTTTGTGAGCACTTCTGAAGGACCATCAAAAAGAGCTGGCTGTTTTCAGATGTTTTATTTTCTTCAAGCCTTTTTGAGTTTATTGTCATAGTTTTACAGCTACCGGAAGGAAAACAGTAAAAGCCAACTAACCTTCTATTGATTTCCTGATGGTTCTGTAACATCTGCAAAGCCAGGGTCTGCTTGAGCTCCTGAGCACGCTTGGCCAGAGAGTGAAGGAGCTGGTGGGACTGGACCTCAAACATACCGAGCTGTACAACCTAAAGTCCAAAATATTATCCATCAGCGCACACCGATCAGACGAAATCTTTCAGAAGAAATATTTGCACCTGTTTAAAAAGTGTTCCTTTAAAGTGACTGTGCTTGGAAAATCCTAATCATGCAGCTTTTACGCCTTTTCAATTTTTAGCAGAGTTTTTAATGGGAACATATTAAAATGATGTCGAACACCATTCTAAATCAGAAAACTCAAAGATTTTCTGCAGAGCACAAGTGTAAAGGTAAAGTGAAGTAAAATTAAATAAATAAATAAAACAACACAAGTGGAACAAATACAATGGTTAATGGTTTCAGTTTGCAAATTTGCAAACTCACTAAATTCAATTCTATAAATAAAACAAAAACAGAAAAGTACCTTTTCTTAATTTCATCACATTGTAGGCTAATATTAAGGCTTTAATTTGCTGTTGGTCCAGCCTTTTGCAGTATCCGGAAGCTTTAAAGGTGAGTTTAAAGGAATATCTGACCATTCTTTTAGGATTTAATTTGTGAGGTCAGACACTGATGGTGGACCAAAAGGCATGGCCCACAGACTCCTCTCTACTTTAACCCAAATGTGTTAATATGTGGTTGAGGTCAGGACTCACTTGCCCAGTAAAGGATAACGACTGAGTAGACACAGAACACGTCAATCTGGGTCATTGAAAGTCTTTCTCTCCATGCGGCTTGTACATAAATGTTTAATAAAAGCTTCGCAACATATGAAATAGTAAGCAAGGAATGCTAATGTCTTCTGTACTCCCCCTTGGAAGTATGACCTGCACATTGCCAAGGCAATGCATTCTGAGATAACATGTCCTATATATATATATATATATAACCAAAATGCTTTGCTCATAATTAGTTCAATGTATATTACTACTGCATGCAGTGAACATATACATTAAGTAAATGTTAATTTAACACATTGGTGGATGAATTGTACAGTTTAGTTAATGCTTTCATGGTTTTCAATCACATTTATTCTCTTTTTTGCAAACAGATAAAATGTTTGTTATTGTTTAAATATTATTTATGTAACCATAATGTTATGATTTACATATTTTTTTGAATGAGGTATAAGATCTTTATTTAAATTTTAATATAGCATTTTATAATCTTTTAAAAATCTCTGTAAATATTTGTTCATTATAAATGAATGAATTACTGTTACTATTGCTTTATAAGCATCTGTTACTCTAAAGTGTTACCAAAGTTCCTGACAGCTTAGAGAAGAAAATTCTATTCCACCCTTAGCAGAAATAAGAGATAAGAGATATATATATATATATAAACCCCAGTAGTAAAAAGACCAATGGGCCTAAGACCAAACCTTGGAGGATACCAAAAGTGAGGGAAGCCATCACCTGACTGGATTTAAAACGTTCAACAAGATAGACAGGATTTAATCCATTAAAGGTTGTACCCGTGATCTTTACATAGGACAACAGATCTACAGTCATATTCCAAATCTTACTTTGCATGGTGTGTACTGAATCTCATCAGCAAGCTGCTGGTAGTGGATGGCCTCTTCCATGATGTCTTGGAAGGATTTCCGTTGACTGATGAACTGCTGGACCTTCTCCTCTGCCTGCCTGGACACCAGCGTGGCGTACTGGTCATACTGGTGGATGTACTGTCTGGGCCTGTCTGTCTCAGCCCAGAACGCCCTGCGAACCTCCTCTTGCTGGGCCTGAATAATCTCTGGAAGGATGATGGGTCTTAAGGTTTGTTCAGGGTGTGATTCTTCCTGAGAGGAGGTGAAATTAGGGAAGAACTCATGCTCGACTCAAACCGTTTTCTTCTGGATTTCAACAACCTTTTTATCAATAGGTTGGTTTTAGAATATAAAAACAAAACAGAGTCAATTTATTTTAAATTTAACCATTAACAGGTCAACATTCGAAATTCCATCAGTGCTGATGTCTTGGCCACATGATTTTATTCTTACCCAATCAGGGAACAGTGTTGTTTCTACCCGTGGTAGACTTCTGGTGGACCTCACCATGAGCTCAAACACACCAACGAGGGTATCCTCATACGTCCTGAAGTCTGGCTCAAACTTGATGTCAGTGTCCTCTAAGATCAGATGCAGAACAAAGCCTGATGTCCCTCTCACCCTGTCTGAATGCTGCACGATGGAGAGGGAAAGGAATCAAATAAAACAAAAATAAAAACAATATTCACCAGTCGGATTTGTTCTATTTTTAGATTAAACTGGTCTAATGCCTTTAAGTCTCCTCCTACCATATCCTTATGAATGAGCCTTTTGTAGTCGCTCAATGAGTTGAGGGTAAGTTTCTGCAGCTGCAGGGTCATCAGAGCTGCTGCAGAGTTGAAGAAAGACTCAAGTTTGCCCTTCTTGCAGAGTGACACCAGCAGGTTTTGCACCCTACCCACGCAGAAAATGTTGTGCACATCAGAAAGCCAGCTGAAACAGAGAACATGCTCATTGTTTAAAATCGTGCATCAAACATACAAACTTTATGCCAAGCAAATTTATTTATACAGCACACTTTCAGCAGCAAGGCAATTCAAGGTGCTTTGGGTGATTACAGGTAATATAGAAGCAGCAATAAAAACAGAAAACACAACATCAGAAACATAAAGAGCATTAAAACATACTAATGTTATGACATCCCGCAGCTATTATTAATCAGGCAGCTCTAAATAGATGGGGTTTTAGCCTTGATTTAAAGGAACTTAGTGTTTCAGCAGCTTTGCAGTGGTCTGGAAGTTTGTTTTCTAGATAAGAGCATAAAAACTGAAAGCTGCTTCTCCTTGTTTAGTTCTGAGTAGACTGGAATTCGAAGACCTAAGTGGACTGGGGGGTTTGTATGATGACAATGGACCTTAACATACTTTTCATTCAACAATTTATAAACTAGTAAAAGTATTTAGAAGTCTATTCTCTGAGCTACAGGGAGCCAGTGTAAGGACTTTAGAACTGGGGTGATGTGCTCTACTTTCCTGGTTCTAGTGAGGAACACGAGCAGCAGCGTTCTGGATCAGCTGCAGCTGTCTGATTGACTATTTAGGCAGACCTGTGAAGACGCTGTTGCAGTAATCAATCCAACTAAAGATAAATGCATGGATGAGTTTTTCAAGGTCCTGTTGCGACATCAGTCCTTTAATCCTAGAAATGTTCTTCAGGTGATAGAAGGCTGACCTTGTTATTGCCTTTATGTGACCCTGGAGGTTCAGGTCTGAGTCCATTACTACACCTAGATTTCAGGCCTGATGAGTAGCTTCTAGTTGTATTAACTGAAGCTGTGTGCTGACTCTTGATCATACCTCTTAAAAAATATGTTCAATACCTCTTTAGGTCCAAAAATGATAACTTCACTTTTGTTTCTATACAACTGGAGAAACTTATGGAACATCTATCCGTTGATTTCTTGATGCATTTGCTTAGCGTTAGGATTGGTTCAGAGTCACCTGGTGACACTGTAATGTAGAGTTGAGTATCATCTGCATAGTTATGGTAACTAATTTTATTGGTTGTAATAATCTTGGCTATGTGATTTCTGTTCCAATAAAAAGTTGCCTATTGACACAAAGAATTGTGTCAATAGGCAACTAGGCAATTAGGCTGAGGCAATGTAAATAATAAACAAATATGCCCAATTTCCTCAAGTTTCAATTAAAGAAACCATTTCAAATGGTGACATGAGCTGTTACACCAGTAAACAGTAGCTTTAAATCCCAAGAGGAACATTTACTCAGTTATGATAGCTACAACAGTATCATGGTACAAGAGGCTTTTACAGGAATAAACATACAGTTTTGGTTTGGCTGTGTTGTTTCAATATAATGTGTTTCCTTGTGTTTGAAATCCTTGTGAAACATTTACAGCTTCTAGATTAGAGTAACAAATCTTCTCAGCCGTTTATTTTTGCCATTATTAAACATCGTGTCAGTGGACGCCATACTTACTTTTTGAGGAGGAGGCTTTTAGAGAGCTCAAGATGTTGAGCGACAATCTGGCGAAACTCAGAGAGCTCCACGAACTTCTTTCTGCTGCAGATCTCTGCCACATCAATCAGACGGACGTCTCTGGATGCAGCAAAGATTGATTACAAAGTGTTTACCTCACCAGAACCACCCTGGTCAGTTTAGGATGTGGCCAGCTGATGGGTAGTGGGGCTGCAGTCTGGAAGGTCTTTGGAATATTAGTTGTGTTATGTCATCCAAGGAAAACTGCGGTTCATTTACAAAAAACCACAGATGTGTGCAAGTGTCCAGAGATAAAAAAAAAAATACTGGTATCATATAAAATATAAAGAACTGTGTATATGAGGAAATATTATACTTGAATATATAAATGCTGTTTGAGCAGTCTGTCTCAAAGCTTGTGTTTTAGAGAGGTGGAAGTTTCACATACTTGTAAAAGTCATGCCACAGAATCATTACTTGCAGCAGACAGCGGTTGACACAGTGAAGGTTTTGACTCATCCTCTTTCTCGCTAGGACAAAGGATCGATTCCACGGCTTCGGAATTACTTCCATTCTGATAGGGAAAGACATTGAATGCATAAATCACAAAATTATAAATGTTTTCAATCCCTTCTTGAAATTTAAATTCAGACCAAGGCAGTCCATTTTTTTAGGTCTAGATCCTCACTATAAATTATACACAATTTTAAGCTACCAGTCAGAGAGAATAAGTCCACTTTCAGATAAAGTGGAGTATCATCGCCATCGGTATGGGAATCCATGCTTGCCAGTGATATGCTCCAAGTGGAGCATATATTCAGTCATATTCAATAAATTTGAATAATTTTGAAAAGTTTATTTATTTCAATAACTTAATTTACTGGATAAAACACCTTATAGAGATCAATTCCACACAGACTGATGTTTTCTGTTGCCTTGCAGCAAGAAGGCCCCGGTTTGAATCCTGGCCTGGGGTCCTTCTGCATGGAGTTTGCATGTTCTTCCTGTGTCTCTCCAGGTACTCCAGCTTCCTCCCACAGTCCAAAAAATGACTGTTAGGTGAATTGGTCTCTCTAAATTGCTCTTAGATAGGAGTGTGTGTGTGCATGATTGTTTGTCCTGTGTGTCTCTGTGTTGGACTGGCGACCAGTCCAGGATGGACCCCGCTTCTCGCCCTGTGATTGCTGGAGATAGGCACCAGCCCCCCGCAACCCTGCATAGGATGGACAGGTACAGATAATGGATGTTTTCAAGCCATGCTCCACATGGATCTGTAACTCTTCAAAGCGCTGTCAGCTCCCGGATAGAGAGATTTGGTCTGAGATGATGCTCGGATGGTGTCGTGGGAAACTTTTTTGATGGATTAATTACCTGAACTCTATGTCTAAAGTTGGAAATGTCTGCGCGTCTGCACCAAGTGGTCAGGGGTGTGAATTGCAATCTGTCAAAATGACTGACAGCCTTCAGATTTTTCCGTCACCGTTTTGAAAAACTGTGAAATACTGAAAATATTCGGTTAACGTGACCCCTGCCAAGTATAGACCTTTAATATATATTTTTTTGGTTTTTTTAAGATATAAAACTGAAAAAGGGATGTACTTTATTTTTTTTTTCATACTTTTATTCCTTTAGTGTTGATTACGTTTCACAGAGCTAACATGAATCTTGTGTTGACTTACTCAAGTCTGTGAGGTGGCAGATCCTTCTCGTTGCCATTTTCATTTCTACCTGGATCTTCGAGTGTATGAGTTACTGCAGTCAAACAAAGCAGACATTAGAATGCTTTCTCCTACTATATTTCAGTGTTAAAAACATGATTCTGATACAATATGATCAATGATTAAAACAAAAATCATTCAGTAACTTAATAAATTTAGTCCACAATGTATTAATCTGAGACTATCAACTAACTTTTGTATATCATTTGTTTCCAACAGAAAAAAAAGAATTCATATGATTTAAGAAAATATTGAATTAATACAGATTGCAGCCCTGATGCTGTGCAGATATTCCTCCTTGATCTCATCATCCAGCAGGTCCAGCTCTGAGCTCAGACGTCGCAGCTTGGAAGGGATCAGTTCATGGATTTTCTCCAAGCAGGAATCTTGCAGAGGAGCCACATTCACCACGCTGATCCCTCTCTGAATGTAGTAGTTATACATCTGATAGGACAGAAACACCTTTAAGCAACTAACATGGTGATACAGAATTCAAATTCAATTCAATTCAAATTCAAAAATACTTTATTGATCCCAGAGGGAAATTAAGTGTTGGTATAGCTCATATAATTAATTCTTAAAGGAGTTGTTGTAGATGATGATGGCTGTGGGCAGGAAGGATTTCCTGTAGCGGTCTGTATTGCAGCGAAACTGAAGAAGCCTCCGACTGAAGACGCTCTGTTGTTGTATGACTGTCTCATGAAGAGGATGCTCAGGGGTATCCATAATTTTTTTGATTTTATGAAGAATCCTTCTTTGCATTATCATCTCCAGATTTTCCACGGTTGTCCCAAGAACAGAACCAGAACCTTCTTTATCAGGTTGTTTAGCCTTTTTAAATCCCTGGCTCTGATGCTGCTACCCCAACAGATGACGGCTGAAGAGATTACACTCTCCACAACAGACTTGTAGAAGATCTGCAGCATATTGCTGCAAACCTTGAAGGACCTAAGCTTCCTCAAGAAGTACAGTCTGCTCTGTCCCTTCTTGTAGACGGCTTCACTGTTGCGCCTCCAGTCCAGTCTGTTGTCAAGGTGAACTCCGAGGTATTTATACTCCTCAACCACCTCCACTTCTTCTCCCATGATGGAAACAGTGTTTGACTTATCCCTGTTTCTTCTGAAATCTACAATCATATCCTTTGTTTTGATTACATTCAAGGTGAGACGATTGTTTCCACACCATGTCACAAAGCGGTCCACCAGCTCTCTGTATTCAGCTTCTTGTCCATCTCTGATACACCCGACAATTGCAGAGTCATCTGAGTATTTCTGCAGATGACAGGTCTCTGATTTGTACTGGAGGTCTGAGGTGTACAGAGTGAAAAGGAATGGTGAGAGTATGGTCCCTTGTGGTGCTCCTGTGCTGCTGACCACCTGGTTTGACACACAATTCTTCAGTCTCACAAATTGTGGTCTGTTGGTCAGGTAATCATTGATCCAGGCGATTGTTGAGGGCTCCACCTGTGTCTTCAGGAGTTTCTGACAAAGCAAATCAGGCTGAATTGTGTTAAATGCACTGGAGAAATCAAAGAACATGATCCTCACAGTGCTGCCTGCTTTGTCCAGATGACAGTGGGTTGGTTGAAGTAGGTGGATGATGGCATCTTCAACTCCAACTCCACGGCGATAAGCAAACTGCAGTGGGTCCTGATATGTTCTTGTTTGCTTACTCAGGGGTACCAACAGGAGTCTCTCCAGGACCTTCATGATGTGGGATGTCAGGGCAACAGGTCTAAAGTCATTGATGACTGATGGGTGAGTTCTTTTGGGTACTGGAACAAGGCAGGATGTCTTCCACAACACTGAATCATGCAAAAGAAATATTTGTAGAGAGATTTTTTTTTCTTTTATGACATCCTTATGTCTTCATGTATAATTACCCCGGCTGAAGAGGTCATATTTTTGCCAGGGTTTGTTTGTTTGTCTGTCTGTCTGTTAGCAACATAACTCAAAACATTATAGGTTGATATTGATGAAATTTTCAGGAAATGTCTGCAATGGGACAAATGATTAGAATTTGGGGGTGATCTGAAAACCGCCATTACTGAAAATGTGATTTTAGTGAATAACTCCTTAACTAATAATGACATCAGTCCTAAAGGTATATTTTCATGGTCAAGGAATCTAAAAAAAATGTGAATTAGATCACAACATGGGGGGGTGTTAGGGTTAGGACCGAGCTGCCGTGGTGGAGGTCTGCGCTTTCCGAGTGCTTTTCTAGTTCACAATATGAAATTTAGAAATTAAACAGTATAAATGCAGGGGTTTTTTAATCATAAACTGCATTGTCTTCATTTTTCTAGAAATACAAAAAGGAAATAGAAAACACAAATATATTTATATATATTTTTTTTTTACTTTTATTTTACTTTTTTAAAACAAGACGTCACTTTTTGTGTCCTGGCAGATCAGCTTTATTGTTTTAAAAATATTCACATATCTGTAATTTTTATAAAAACAGAATGCAAAACCTGCAGTTCTTGTTTCTAGTAAACTTTTTCAGGTAATTAGAATCTGAGATTTGTATTTAATCAGATTTTCATGAATAGCTGGGGTCTACTTTTATTGGTCTCAACTGCTCAACAGTTTATAGCTCTGAACCAGGGACTATGTGCATATAAAGCTATGCTGCTGAATGTCCTGCAGAAGAAGGTCTGCTACAGCCCTAGCAAGCCAGACAGAATGAATTGTCAAGCAGAACTCTCTGGGCCTACTTTAACAGCTCCACACACATGCATGTCAGTCATACCATGCTAAAGCCCACAAAAACCATCAGATATGCTGGTTTGTGTCAGATATTAGCCCAGAAACGTCTTTTTTGTTCTGCACAACTAAGCTTGTTGCTCATGTTCAGACAGAAACCAGTCTGGCTTCTGTGCAGAGATCTTTTGGGGCTTCCAGCGTGTGTCCAGACCGGTTTCAGGTCACGTTTCAGGCTGCAGCAGTGGGCAGAGTGCATCAACAAATTTTCTCTCCAGCTCATGCGGCTATGTCGAATGTGCTGATCCAACAATTCTGAAACTACAAAAACTCTAAACCAACTCTTCTCTTTTTTTTTCTTTTTTTTTTACAATAATCAACAGTTCTACAATTTTTCCTGTGATTTTCATGACACCTAAAGCAAAGTGTGCAGCATCCTTAAATATGAGGGAAGCAGGCAAGCAAAGGATTAAAGAAAAGCTGTTAAGATACATCTATAGCTGACTAAAAGTATTTAAATGTAATGTTCTGATGCAGAGTCAACCCAAGGCAAAAGTAAACTAAGCCGCTTCCAAGGGCCCCCAAACAATCAGGGGGTCTCAGATAAATGCTTGCATTTTTAAACAGACAGCTGATCCAAAAATAGTGTGGAGTGGACCCTGGTGTTTATGGGAGTTAGGGAGCTGCCTGCAAATAGCTGAAATCCACAAATACTTGACAGCTACTCTAAAAACACTTATAACTGCCAATTTTATTAGTTCAAACTCTAAAGACAGCTCATGTATTAATACGAACAGTGGAAACCGTCTTAGCATTACTGCAGGAGTTGATTTTCACAGTCTTCCACATCTCCTCTCTTGGAGGTAGAGCCAATCAGCGAAAAGCAAAATAAATGGGGCTCCTGGATTGGCTGCTTTGCAAATGCCACCCAATAGCATGTCAAATTGCATTGCACTGATGAATTTCACCTTCCCAAACTGTGTTCTTTTTAGATATGCTCGAAGAAAAAGTTATCTTATTTATATCCCTTATTTATTTGACATTTTGCAGAAGTTTTTAAACGAGTATCAGGATACGTTTTACTGCTAATCTGACAAATACAGTAGTGTGAAACGCAGAAAAATAATAAGAATACCGTGGAGTTTTCACAAATCCGACTACAGCACTGGGAACAGATTCGGAGTCTTTGACAGGTAAGAATCTACTGTGTAGACACAACAGTGGTTAATCCCTTATCTTTTGATATGTGCCTGCAACAAAAAATAAAAAATAAACTGAGGGAAGCTTCAGCATCAATGTTGACCACTTTGAGAGATGAACAGATGGTCCAACTGACTGGAAAGGGTAAACGTCCCACAACAAAACACACCTTTGATAAAAACGAGACTACATCCCCGACCACTGTTCAGTATTCGCATCTTTTTCTGTGAAACGTAACGTTAAATTATTTGCGTAGAATCAGGCTATTTGCTGGTTCTGTTTGTAAAGAAAATCTAAAATATGAATCTTGGGAAGCTGAAATACGAAAATATGCAACACTACTTGACACACAATTGGCTGGTGTTGTCAAATCAGTCAATCCAGGAGTGTCGTTCATTTTCCCTGGCGCTGATTGGCTGTGCCTCTAAGAGCGGAGATAAGGAGGACAGAAGATGTTAGCTTATGCTGTAGTGCCAGGATAGTTTCCACAGAGTGTATTAATGCTTATTAGAGTATTTTTGGTGTTTGAAATAGGCAGTTATAAGCATTTTCAGAGGGCGTCTCAAGTATTTGCAGGCAGTTTTTGCCCCTAACCACTGAAAATACCTGGGGTCTACTGTACATCACTGTCATTAAGGGCTGGGAAAAATATAATATAATAATATAATATAACATATTTTATAATATAATATAATATAATATATAAATATAATTATATCAATTTATCTAATTTTCTGTTTATGAGGATTTTTTTTTCGAAAAATCAAGAAAATCTAAAAAAAATAAAAAATAAATTAGCAATGTACCTCTTGGGTTTCCATAGTTCAAAATGATATCAGCCTGCCTTAGGCCTACCATCTAGTTTTACAAGTTTGTTTTACAGATTGTATTTATTTGGACTTTGAATTCAGGTCAACTTTCATTTTCTGTCATTTGTTATTTCTTTCTAAGAATAGAAAGGGAGGTGAAAAAAATCGATTGTCAAAAATCTATTTGGCATGAAATAAATTTGAAGATTTTATTTTTAATCCATATCGCCCAGCCCTAACCTCCTTTAATCTTTCCCGAAACAGTTGTACAATGTCGGATAACATGTTCAACCTTTGAAAATAAATCTTTAAATCAAAAATAACCTTCTGATATCTTCAAATACCACCAGGGAATGTTTTATATTGCCAAAAATAGTGATTTGATTTACATCGCGATATATATCTGCTGATATGAAAAAACATTATTGTGATAGACTTTGTTTTCCATATGGCCTAGCCCTATACTGTAATGATAATAGATCCCAGAATCTGTTGGCACAAACAGAGCAGATACACCAACGCGTTTTACCATTTCACGCCTGGCCTCTTCTGTAAATGTGAAGGGTCCACAATATGAGGAGCTGCAGTCCTCAACTAGTCGCTGACTGAAATCAGACAGACAACATGCAAAACGAATAACTTGCTATTGGCAAGAAATAGCGATGTTTGTTGATAAATAAGCAGGATTTTTATTTTATTTTTCAGAGGAGACAGATGAAAATCAGCACAGCCTCACCTCATGGCTTTAATCACACTTTGATGCAGATTTTTGTTCTTTTCCCTCACATTTGCCCTGCTCGTCCCGGAGTTGTGTTTCAGCACCAGCGGTGTGCTGTGCAAGCGCTCCCGGGCTCTGCCAGAACCTCCGCTGGCTCTGCAGCCAGGACCATCTCCTGCAGCGCAAAGCAAAGAAATAGGCCAACAGTGGAGCTAAATGCACCGGCGTTTTTTCATGCAAGCCGTAAAAATAAACAGATAAGTGCATTGAATTTACTTTCCACAGCTGCTTTAGTACTTTGATCTTCGCTCCCAAACAGAGAAAAGGAAGGTTTTGTCTCCATCCACGGCTGCTGCTTCTTGCGGTCCTGAGCAACAGATGCTGGCCTCATTAACAGGCTCAGTTTATAGTTTAATAACCTGATGGGTCTAATGCAGTAATTAATAACAGAAAATACAGAAACAAATGGGCAGCAAGTGTTCAGCAGAGGTTTGTATTATATATCAGCATAACATTACAGAAAGATAAAACGTCAGGCGGCTGTTTCGCTTGTGAAGCGTCGGAATCGCATGATTTTTTCAATCACGTAAAAAAAAAAAAAAAAAAAAAAACATTTTTCCAAGGTTCGGGATCTCCCGTCTTACTCTCCCTCCTACCTGCTCCAGGTTCGGGCTGTCTGTGAAATGATCGGGCTTCTTCCTTTTAAAACTCATGCCGGTTAAAAACACATACAACTGTCCGCGATCAACGGAAACATGTATATTTCTGTTGCTTGGTTTGGTCGCTAAGCAACGCGGAAACACCTGAGCTCACCAGGGGCTGAGATTGATAGATGGATGGATGAACGGGCGGAACCCGCTCAGTTCTGTCCGACCCAAATGGACTGATTCTAGATCAGCTTTATCATCCCAAAACAGCCAGTTGGTTTTTGTAGCCAATCTAGAGTTCTGATTACAATAAAACGACCTGAGAGAAGCTTCAGTAGATCTACTTTAAACTGTTTCAGCTGTAAACATTACCCCATTTTTAGCTTCATCGCCCCTTTCTATTATTTGGAGAACATCATTAGATAAAATGAGAGCATAGAATAGAATAGAATAGAATATAGAATTATCCTTTTTTGTCTGTCCCACAGTGGGAATATTCAATTCAGTTTATTTATATAGCGCCAATTCACAACAGATGTCATCTCAAGGCATTTAACAAGAAGTCATTTCTATACATTTATACAAACATTCCAATCAGTTAAAAAGTTTCCTATTTAAGGAATCCCAGCAGATTGCGTCAGTCATTGGAGTGAGGCTGGGCAGACTTTCCAACCACAGCAATCCTTCAGCAATCCCTCATACTGAGCAAGCATGTAGCGACGGTGGAGAGGAAAAGCTCCCCTTTAACAGGAAGAAACCTCCAACAGAACCAGGCTCAGTAGGAGCGGCCATCTGCCACGACCGTCTGGGGGTTTGAGAAGACAGAGCAGAACACAGAAGGAACAGAAGATCTGATATAAGAGAACTTTCAACTTTTTACTTTAGCTTCTATGGAGAGAAAAACACAGAGAACACAAAGTTCAGATTCAGATACCAGCAGTGAGTTAAAGGTGACTAAAAGGCATGCATAGTATTATATTCTTTGTGTGAATGAAAAATGATGAACATTTTATATATTTCTGGTCATGATCACAAATCCTTTGGAATAAAAATTAAGCGTAAAATAAAAATATTCAACACAACAAGCTCACCCTTTTCTGCTCTTATCAGGTTAAGCCTCTGCGGACAATATACTTAATTTTAATAAAACAAACAATAAAATATAGAATTGCTATGAAAAAGATATGTATTCATATTCTGTGTTAAATCCAGAATCAATGATGAGCAGCAACCGTAACTGTGGCTCAGGTGTTAGGAGTGGGTTGCTGGTTGCTCCTTTGTGACCCCAGGATGCAGCAGTCTGTCACCGAAGGAGCTCTCCAGTTCAGCAACAGCTTCATGCATTGGATGGGGGACATTGTCCAACAGTGATGTTTTTCTAGTTCTTCTGTCTCCCACCATCTGCACTGGGGCGAAGGGCCGCCCTTATAGGACACTACAAATTCTTGTAAGTAATGGCTTTCACCCGTCAGTAGATAAAAATCACTTGATCTGTAGCAGCTTTGCTGTTCGCTCACAATGTTGGGGAGGAATTTCAGCTAACTCTTTTTTCCGACACTGCTTCACTTCACTGAGATTTCTGCACAGCTCTCTGAAGGTCTCACCACTGCATTTGAATCGGTTTCAGGTATGTACTGTACTTCAACAAGACCATCGCAGTCATTTTGCATCAGAGCTGCTGCTGTGTTTGGGGTCATTGTTGTTTTGCCTACCAAGTTCAGATCAAGCAAGACTGAGCACTTTTCTTCACTCTACTTTTCTCTTCTACTACTCTCCAGTTGTATTATTTACTGTTATTTCGACTGTTAACTTAGCTTTTTTCTCAGTGTTTTTCTCTCCATAGAAGCTACACCTGGTCTGGTATCCAGCTTAGCTCCAATGCCTTGTTGGATGGGGGGCATCCCAGTCACGGAGCATCCCCCGTGTCCTGTTATCAACTTTTTACTATAATATAGAAAGTACTCTTGAACCAGTTCTTTTGTTCTGTCTCTGCTCTGTCTTCTCAAACCCCCAGACGGTCGTGGCAGATGGCCCCTTGTATTGAGCCAGGTTCTGCTCGAGGTTTCTTCCTGTTATAAGGGGAGTTTTTCCATTTTTCCATGCTTGCTCAGTATGAGGGATTGCTGTGGTTGGAGTCTGCATCAACGGGGCGCAACCTCAAGTCAATGACTCCATGCAGTCTGCTAGAGTTTCTTACATAGAAAACCAGCTAAACTTTTAAACTGATTGGAATGTTTGTATTGAAATGACATTTTTGTGAAGTGCCTTGAGATGACATCTGTTGTGAATCGGCGCTATGTACAGTAAATAAACTGAATTGAATTGTTTTGTTCGTCAAACAGATGGCCTCATCCGAGACTCTAGAATACCTATAGGCACAGAGGTTTAAATCCATTCGATGGCTGCAAGTTTCCCAGGTCCCGTGGCTGCAGAACAAGCCCAGATCATCAGCCCTCCACCACAATGCTTGACAGCTGGTGTGAAGTGCTTGTACAGATCTGCGTTTACTTTAATCTAAACCTGGTGCTGTGGACTATGACCAAAGATCTCGACTTTGGTCACATCTGAACATAGTTCCAGAAATGTTGTGTCTGATTCAGATGAAGCGTTGCAAACTTAGGTCCTGTTGCGATATTCTGAGGGAAGAGAAGATGGCCTCTCCTTCCAGACAAGCTACATACATGCTCATAGATTTTCTAACCATCCTGTCATGGACTTTAACATGCTGAGGCAAATAAGCATTCCACTGTGTCTCTTTTGAAGATATTTTTAATAAATATCTGAAAACAAAAAATTCACAAACACAAAATTACCTCAAACAAACTTGGAAACAACTCTCCTTTTGTAACTTATGAACAACAGACAATAGTCACAACCTTTAAAAGAAATTAGTCCATAAACTGATTGGAGTAAATAATCCTAAAATAAGTCATTAACCACAGAGCAGATGTTTTCAAGCCATAAATGTGTCTTTTCCTCTTAAGAAAATATAGTTTTTGAACTTTAAAACGTAAAACCCTGTTAAAGTGAAAAACAGACGACAGAAATTATTTAACAAGAAATGTGCTTTCATGCACAAACAAAAAGAAAGTAAACGGGTATAAGTTGAGTACTTTTCACTCCCTAAAACATTAAGAGCAGCTCCCATTTGGCTCTCAGCACAGCTCTTCATCTGGTTTGCTCGGATAGTTTTCCTCATTGCTTCAGCAAGACGACCCAGCTGCATGGACGCAACTGCTAACATGAGCAGATTTTGGATGCCTTCCTCAGTTTCAAATGGTTCCTCTGACCTTAGTGCAACAAACATTTGAATTCTTAATGTGTTTTCAACACACAGGCAGTTCAACTGAACTCAACCCCCACACACACACACATTTCTTTATCATGTCTCTGTGTAATGAACATTTTTTTAAATAATTTCTTTTTATCCTTTTCCCATGAAAGGAAAAAAATACAAATCGCCTTGTTATTATAACCCACAATGTTCATATTACATAAAATATTTACACTTTTCCTTGGAGCTGTAACATTCGGGGATGAGCCCAACATAGTTTCTAAATTAGAGCCTTGGAAGATACACTCGTCTGGAATATCATTGGAAGCATCAAACTAGAAAGGTTTCACTGTTAGGATTCCTGGAAGTGAGTCACTTCAAATTCCCAAATATCAAAGTCTTCTGGATTCGGAGAGCATCTGTTCACTTCCCTGCAGCTGCTGACAGATGTTTTAAAACTGCTCCTGTCTGATGGATCTCGTCAGTCCAGGCAGTGTAAGTTCATACCTTAAAAGAAAAGAAAAAACAATATACATATGGGTTTATGCTCATCTTATTTCCCTATGGTCAAACAGGTTTCTTTAATGCAATCAAACCACCAACCAGTGCACACCAACACGGAGTATAAAGGTCCCCCAAATTCACTTTGCGAAATAAACCAGGTCTGCTTCAACGGGGAGCTTTGAGGAATTTAGCGGGATTTCCTGGGAATTCATTTTAAGCTCAATATTTCAAATATCCAGCAATTTCATCCACTTTGAAGTAAGCTGTGCCTTGGAGGCCACAGGTCAAACAGAAGATTAAAATTAGGTCCAAACTTTAAAGTCTTTGTTAACAGAAAATAAAAAGTGGTAGTTTCATTTCATTTAGCCTCAACTTCATGCCAAAAAAAATAATAAAAAAATTGGCAATAATATTTCTCGACGTAGAAAATACATTCACTCACCTGGAGCGAGACCGTTTAAACCAGGGGGTCTCCAACCCTGGTCCTCGAGAGCTACTGTCGAAGGTTTTAGATGCATCCCTGCTCCAACACAGCTGAATCAAATAACTGAATTACCTTTGCAGTGTACCATCAAGTTTGGCAAAGGTGTGCTAACAAGCCGTTTGTTTGTTTCCGCTGTGTTATAGCAAGGATGCACCTAAAACCTGCGGCTCTCGAGGACCAGGGTTGGAGACCCCTAGTTTAAACACTAGGTGGTGCTAGAAAAGCTGTGAAACAGCAGGAGAAATGAAGCTGATGTGAATACAGAATAAATACACAATCAGCTTAGAGTAGACGTAATCTTATATGATAATAGGGTTTGTCATATTTTCACCACTTCCAATTACCGTTGCGTTTTTTACAGATAGTTAAAAAATAGGGCTCTACGTGCTTGCGTGCCGGTTGGAGAGCCCTTGCATCTACGGATAATGGCGCTGTGTGTTTCCGCTCCTTCGCAGACGGAGAAGTGTAAACTAGGCTTTACCCTCGGTTGCAGTTTCTGGGTCCTCCTTCTGGATAAAATTTGATTGGTGCTGCTAATGGTGGCAGCATGTTGGAGTAGCTCTGATCTGTTCTTTTTATAAACTTTTGTTCATAATTTATTCGGTTGAGATATTGCATGTTTAGGCAATTATTCCCTCTGGTTCTGGAGCACCTGATTAGCATCTCAAAAGCTCAATTCAATTAAATACAAAATTACTTTATTAATCCCAAAGGGAAATTAAATGTTATCACTCATTATCCAAGTTTCTTCAAAGAAAAACACTACACAAACTTGCAGGTTTCTGATACAACCAATCTTTTCAGAAAGGCATTCCCGATGTGGTGGGTATTCTTTTCATGATGATATCGTATTGAGATGTGCACCGCTAATTCATCCCCCTCCCAGACCCAAGTGCATGATGCTGTGCTGCAGGACACGTTCAGGGTCAGGTAAATTAAGTGGGAGATTACAGATGCCCTCATATTTTATCCCTTTCTGCAGCAAAACAGCACAACAAAAGAGCAGTACATAGACCAGCAAACTTTCCTTATATTTGATATATATGAAAAAAAGTGTTGCCACACCCTCCAGCAGGTGGCACCCTAGGCAGTTGCCTAACCCACCAATGCCAAGGACACCTAAGCATTAATGTGACAGAAATTGGTAATAAAAAAAACCTGGGCCTCGTACCATTCTGAGACGCCTTTGACTAGATCCATCTGTGACAGCTCCAACATAACCTGTTGACGAAAGCATTACATGAAAATGTAACTAGTTGTTCTGAATGCAAAAAAAAGAAACGTTTTTTTTCAAATGTGCCTAATTTTGAACCATTAAGTGATGAGTTATTCATTTGTAGGCTAAATAAATGTTTCAATTTTTTTTACCATGCCAATGTCCTTTCTCTCTCTTGTATGGAACATCTTGTTATTTTTAACGGACACATCCAACTTCCTGGTTTTTGCTTCTTCAAGCGACACCTCAAACTCAAACCTATAAAAAAAAAAAATAAAGCATCTTCACACGATTTCGTCTGTATCAGCGTTTTACAGTGAGCTTCACAGGATTAATGCAGCCGTCGTACTTTTCTTCAAAAGAAGGATTGACTGTTCTTTTCCTGACATGCGTCTTTTTGCGGTGCCTCCAGGAGTGGTCTGGGAGTAAATACATGCGGACGTAGGAGTCTGTGCCGTTCTCACTGCAGGGGAACAGGTTTCTGCAGGGAAGATTTTGATTTTTGTATTTTGTTTAGCACGTCATCGAATCATTAGGTATTTGTATAATATTACTGAATGATGGTGATGCTGGAGAATCATAAAATGATGCATGTTGTAACAAACCTGCAAGTGTGAACCAGGACAATAAGTTTGTTTGTCATGGTACCGTAGCGTACAGAGAGGTTGATCTGTCCAAACGAGCCTCGATGGTTCCTAATAGACCTGGAATAGTAAAATATAAATATTGAAATATGAAATAGAAATATGAAATAGAAATATTGAATTTAGGAAGCTTTTACAGCTTCCTAAATTCAATGTCGTCCTCTAAAGAGGGCAAAGATCAGCATTAAATGTTGCAGAAAAAAAAATATCTCTTCACTCACTGTGGATAGGCGGAACCGTCTGCCAGGTCGAACCGTGACGAGGCGATGGAGTTGTCCGACAGCAGGCTGTGGGAGTCGTACCGACGCATGTTTAACTTTGAGGACTTGCTGGTTTCAGAAGCCAGGAAGGAGTTGCGCCGTGGCTGAGCTGAAGAAGTCCCATTTGTTCCGTCCAGCGGGTCCCCTGGCAAAGCTGTAGGGGAGGCCCCAGGTCTACCGTTGGAGGGAGGAGGTGCAGCAGAGGGAGCGGACGCTGAGATGTTTCCTCCAGCTTCCATCTGCTGTTTAGTGTTCGAAGGAGAAGTAACGGAGATTTTGGGTGGAGGCTTTTCCTCTGTAAGAATCTATTAAAGGGTAAGGAAATTAAGTTTAAATGCACTGCTGTTAAAAAGATCTTCATGCATTTGGCCAAAAGAGCAGCAGCATGAAGTTAGAAGGAACGCCCACCCTCAGAGAGGCCTTCAGTTTGATCTTGCTGTTGGCTCCAGAGTGCTCCAGAGGGAAGCAGTCCTCCACAGACATCGAGGAGGTATTGAAGAGGCGTTTGACAGCAAAGTTGAAAACACCGAGCCGAGTCTTCTTCTCGTGCTCTTTGACCTAAACCAAACAAAGACTGCATTAAAAACCACTGGTTTAGAAAAATTCTGGTCAGACAATCTATCCACTCATCGTGGCCATGAACGTCAGATTATCTGGGGTCTTTGAATTTTTTTTTTGAATAATTCTTCTCTTCAGGGTGGAATGATTACACAACAAACTGCAATGATTTTTACAAACAGAATTTCTTTGATCCAATCAGGGGTTAAAATACCATACATGGGTTATTTTCTGATTACCCCGAGGTCTGGTCACGGGGACAACAGCCTAACCAGAGAGATCCAGACCTCCCTCTCCCCAGCTACTTCACCAGCTCCTCAGGGGGAATCCCAAGGCGTTCCCCAGGCCAGTCGATTCCCTCTAGCGTGTCCTGGGTCTTTTCTTGGGTCTCCTCCCAGTGGGACGTACACCTCATCAGCGAGGCGCCCAGGGGTTTAAACTTACATATATATATAGAACCTATCGAAAGCTATAGAAAGTAGAGCCCATCACCCCAGTTCTAAAGTCCTTACACTGGCTCCCTGTAGCTCAGAGAATAGAATTCAAAATACTCCTACTGGTTTATAAATCATTACATGGCTTAGCACCAAAATATGTTGAAGACCTGTTGTCACGGTACCAACCACCAAAACCACTAAGGTCCTCCAACTCTAGCCTACTAAACATCCCTAGACTCAGAACTAAACATGGAGAAGCAGCTTTCAGTTTCTATGCTCCCCGTATCTGGAACAGACTTCCTGAGGAGTGCAGAGCTGCTGAAACACTGACCGGCTTTAAATTGAGACTAAAAACCCATTTGTTTAGAATTGCCTTCGAGTAAATGTTTGATGTCATATGTATGAAATGTGTTCATGCTCTCTTGCTTTATTGTGTATCATGTGTAATGTGTGTTTCTTTTACTTTTAATTTCCAATGTTATATTCCATGTCTGTTTGTTTTGTTTTTTGTTTTTTAAATTACCAAATCATGTAAAGCACCTTGAATTACCCTGCTGTTGAAAGTGTGCTATACAAATAAAAATGCCTTGCCTATCTGCCATTTGATCAAATGGCTTTAAATAAGTTGTGCCCGCATGCTCCATATGAACTTCAACAAGTATGTGGCATCATTCTGGCTGGATATTTGCTGGTACAGACCCAGTTCCACAGAGCTGAGTTTGGGACTTCAGAAAGCTCCCTCCAGGAGTTTAATGTGGGCCTGCTTTACCCATTTAAAACTAATGCCTTGTCCACACGTAGCAGGGTATCCACACAAAACGAAAATATTTTTCTACGGTTTGGCCTGTCATCCACACAAAAACGCAGATTTACGACACCAAAAACGATTCTTTCTAAAAACTTCGCCCAAAGTGGAGATTTGCGTTTACTCAGTTTTAACAGTTTTCTTGCGGACAGAAATAATCAAAGTTTTAGACTTTGCAACGTCAATATCCGCGACAAAAATGGTCCAACATCACTTGTGCAACCTGTGTTTGCACTCAGAAGCAGCATTTATGCCCTCAGAGCTGTGTTGGCATCAGGGGTTCTCAACCTTTTGCAAGCTGCCCCCCCCCCAAAGCTGGTTCATTGCAGCTTTTTGCTGGCTTGTTTTTAAAAGCTCAATTACTGTTGTACGGGGTTGGTATGGCTATGAATGTGCTTAACAATCCACTTATGCAGTTAGGTGTGAACAGAGTTATTAAAAAATTTTTTTTTTTTTAAATCAAGGTGGTAAGAATGTTTTTAAACCCGGCTTCATGTGTACATGGCCTAATTTGGTGGTGTGTTTGGGGTTCCTTGTCCTGTTTGAGCACCAAACAGCTTCCAAGTTCCACCCATATAGCAGTTCCTTTGAGGTGAAGGATTTGGATGTAGTGTCTGACTGTACAGAAGCCTCTGAGGGTGCTAGGAACATGTTTCAAGAAGTCTTAAACTGTAACTTACTTAATTTCCCTTTGGAATCAATAAAGTATTTTTGAATTGAATTTGAATCAAATAAGGAAAGGTATAGATCCGAGCATGATGTGGACATAGTCGAGGGCATGAAGACCAGATAAGGAAACTGCCCTTGGTAAAGAATCTGTTCAAAGTGGGACCTTTGGGGAATGCCAAATATGGTACAGTATGTGTTGTCTAGAGCCCTATAAAAGAGGCTGTGTCTAAAGCTCAACAGGGATTTCTACAAATGGTCCAAGATTTCCTCATGATTCTTTTTTTTTCTAATGTGGGCAGCAGGTTGAATAAAAACCTTCGCTGTTAAACCTGAGTTCTGTCTCCAGAGCTTTCTTCCTCTACACCATCAACACCTTGAAGACAGTCAATAACAATACACCACAGTAGTCCTCCCTCTTCCTTGTTCCATTCACTTTCTGCATTGAGCCAGTAGCACTGTTGGCATGATGCTGCCACTACCATGCTTAACAGTTTGTACAGTGTTCTTAGGCCTTAGAGCCATAAATTGATTCCTGAACATACTTCTTGCCATTCTGGCCAACTAGCTCAATCTTTATCTTGACTGACTGTCAAACTTTTCTCCAGGAGACATTTGGTTTGTCTATGTCATGTCCAGGTGACATGAAACTGTCTTCACTGACTGGTACCAGTTTGCAAGTTTCCAGTTTGTAGGTGAACATTCTTACAAGTTAGTTTTCTTCTAAAAGTTGAGAGTTCGGATAGTTTGTCAAGACATTGGTAAACCAGTGACATCTGAATAACATGTCCTTCTGTACAATAGAGTGAACTCATCATCTTGGAATCTGCAGTTGTTTAGAAATGGATCCAGAAGTCTTTCTCAGTATGTAAATCTACAACGGAGTACTTGAGACTTTCACATTGCTCTGTCAAACAAATCTCTTCATGCTGTGAAGAGAATCTGCTGGAGTAAATATAAAAGCAGTTTTCAAATGAATATTTCATTTATAATAAGAGAAAAGCTATCAAGACCAACCTGGCATTAAGAAAAAATGTACTGTAATGCCTGCACGCCTTATTGAATCAAACATTAACCCAGATCAAGCACATTTTTTGCTCTTGTTCACCAGCCACACGCAGGCCTGATTGCTGCCTCGCCACTAAAAACAAGTAGTCTCCTAAAAAAATTAACCCATATGATGTCATAAAGAAGGTTAAAAGATATCCAAAATAAAGACATTTAAGCATAAAAAAACGAAGTCATCAACAAATCTCACTCTGGAAAGAGCAACAAAGTATCTTCTAAAGTTTTGAGATTCCAGAGAACTAACATTCAATATCCACAAATGGGGAAAACATGAAACAGGTTTGACATAGCAGGAGTTAAATCTTGTTTTTTACAACTCTGTAGGTTAGCACGTCTAAAAAATATACTCAAAAAACCGCACCTGGAATCAGTCATTCATGCTTTTCTCACTTCTAGACTAGATTATGCAAACTCAATTCTCGTTGGAGTCAACAAATCCTCTCTTCATCGTCTTCAGCGGGTGCAAAATACTGCAGCACGATTTTTAGCAGGCACAGACCGACGCAGGCATACAGTATTTCTCCCGTTCTGGCTGACTTACACTGGCTCCCTGTTTTTTACCGTCTTCAGTTTAAAGTTTTTACTTTTGTTTACAAAGCCCTCCATGACCTGGCCCCTACTTACCTCTCTGAGCTGTTAACCCCTTATGTCCCTCCACGTTCACTTAGGTCTGCTGACCTCCAACATGCAAACCAGACATGTGTTATAAATTTCCAGGGGAGCGGGCTTTCTCATTTACTGCCCCAAAGCTCTGAAATGAGCTCCTGCTGCAGGTGAGACAGGCTTAATCTTTACCGCAGTTTAAATCCCTTTCAAAAACGTATTACTTCCATCTAGCGTTTGACTGTTGATCATGTTATTTTTACGTTTTATAATGTATTCTCTGTTTACTTTCTATTTTATCTTTATCTCTTGTTGTTTTATTACGTCTTACTTGTTCAGCACTTTGGTCAGCTGACATGCTGTTTTAAATGTGCTATACAAATACATATGGTATGGTATGGTACAGTAGGAATGGCAGACCCACTGAAATAATTCCAAAAGTGCATAAACCATTCATCCAGGAGGTTACCATCTCTCATTATCAAAAAAAAAAACATCAGAACTTTTGAGAAAATACTTTGAAGATTGACAAGGCAGAAGTGAACATTTTTTGAAGGCGAGTGTGCCTTTACGATCAATTGTCTTCCACTTATCCAGGTTTGGGGGGCAGCAGTTTAAGCAGAGACCCAAACTTCCCTTTCCCCAGCTACTTGAGCCAGCTCCTCAGGGGGAATACCAAGGCGTCCCCAGGCCAGCCAAGAAACATAGTCCCTCCAACATTTCCTGGGTCTTCCTCTTAGTCTCCTCCAGGTGGGAAATGCCAAGAACACCTCACCAAGGAGGCGTCCAGGAGGCATCCTAACCAGATGCCCGAGCCACCTCAACTGGCTCCTCTCAATGTGGAGGAGCAGCGGCTCTACTCTGAGCCCCTACCGGATGACTGAGCTTCTCACCCTATTTCTAAGGGAGAGCCAAGACACCCTGCAGAGGAAACCCATTTCTCCACATCACTGGAGATGCCACACAGTCTATCAATCTCCTGCTCCATTTTTCCCTCATTCGTGAACAAGACCGCCAGATATTAGAACTCCTCCACTTGGGGAAGGACCTCCTCCCCGACCCAGAGAAGGCACTCTACCCTTTTCCAGGACAATACCATGGTCTCTGATTTGGAGGTGTCGATTCTCATCCCAGCTGCTTCACACTCGGTGGCGAACCGCTCCAGCAAAAGCTGGAGATCACATTCCGATGAAGCCAACAGGACCACATCATCTGCAAAAAGCAGAGACCCGATCCTGAGGCCACCAAAACGGATTCCCTCAACACCTTGGCACTGCCTAGAAATCCTGTCCATAAAAATTATGAACAGAATTGGTGACAAAGGGCAACCTTGGTGAAGTCCAACTCTTACCGGGTTTGAGCCCGACTTACTGCCAGCAATGCAAACCAAGTTCTGACACCGGTCGTACAGGCCTGGTACCCCATACTCCCGGAGTAACCCCCACAGCACTGGCTGAGGAACACGATGAAAACCACATTATTCCTCCTGGATCTGAGGTTCAACTATCTGTCAGATCCTCCTCTCCAGAACCCACCTGTTATTGGGGGGGGCACCACCCCAGTCTGCCAATTCAAGGGAACCTCCACCAATGTCCATGCAATATTGCAGAGCCACGTTAAGCAACTCAGCCCCACAACATCCAAAGCCTTAAGGAGCCCTGTGAATCTCATCCACCCAAGGGACCCTGCCCCGAGGAGCTTTTTAACCACCTCGGTCAACTCAGCACCAAAGATTGGAGAGCCTAACCCAAAAGTCCCCAGACTTCGCTTCCACATTAGAAGGCGGGCCAGCAGGTTTGAGGAGGTCTTCAAAGTACTCCGCCCACCAACCTACGACATTCCCGAGTTGAGGTCAGCAGCAAACCATTCTGTACACAGTGTTGGTGGTGCACTGCTTCCCCCTCATGAGAAGCCGGATGGGGGACCAGAAACCCATCGGAGCCGTATGGAAGTTGTTCTCAGTGGTTTCATGAAACTCCTCCCATGCCCGGGTTTTTGCCCCTGCGACCGTCTGAGCCGTACTCAAAATTCCTTCATAGTGATGTAAAGACAGATTGCCTGTAATCACAAATACGATCTGTACCTTATCCAACAAAGACAGACTGCAACAGTGCAGCTCCAATGTAGAAGCTGATTCTTGTATTTTAAATGTAGAGTTAACATGTTCTTAATTGAGTCGCAGTTAGAATCAAGACGGCGCTCACGTCATTAAACGGGATCCAATAAAATGTCAGACATCCTCCTATGTGTGGGTGTGTGTGTGTGTGTGTGTGTGTGTGTGCGCGTGTGTGTTCGGTGCTGTTTGACTGACCTGGACTGTGAGCTGCTGAGCCTCGATGTTCTGTACGAAGAAGGTGAAGCCCTGCTCCCACACTGGGTCTTTACTCGTAAACACAACCTGTGGGGGGGGGATGAGTTTGACAGATGAAACATGAATAAATGGATACGTTTAGGACAATGTGTGTGGAGGGATTCATACCTTGCTTTTCTGAACATCTTTGTCAACAGAAATTTCCACGAAGGAGCTGGGACCCACACTCTTCTTTGTGAGCTGAAAACAGACCAGAGAAGAAGTCTATGTGTGTGCGCGCATGGTGAGGTAATTTTCTGTCTCTTATTCATTTGTATTAAAATCTCTACCTAAACCTCTCTATCTGTAGGATATACATCTGTGAGAAAAATCCTGAGCACCTGTTTGAGGTGATGATCTCATGTTGGCCTCAAGGCTCTAGCTAAACTGAATTCCCCAGTGCAGACACGCCTCCCAACACAGAGATGTTTACTCTTAGAATCAGCCCTCTGGAATGGTGCTCTTGGTTAAATTTCATTTTGGCATTCCAGACAAAATTTCAACAAGTAAGAAATCTTTTTCTTTTTAAAGACTTTTTTTAAGTTTGTTTCCAGACTATATCCAGCAGAGGGCGCTCAACAGCTTCCACAAGCAAATCAGCTGAGCACACCTTGTACTCAGAAACTTTAAAAAAAACACTTTTCTCTAATACCATTTTACATTTGATCAAATAAATGGAATGAGCACATGAAGCTGCCAGAAGATCTAAAACCTCAATCAAACATCTTGAACACAACTCTGAAAAAATTGGTTTTATATTTGCTTCAAACATGAAATAAATTAACTAGAGAACTGCTGTCAACAGACTGAGCGCTGATCGTACATTCAGATCAGATGGTAAAAACAAATCCTGATTAAACGCTGGACAAACAGGAAAAACCAGCGGTGCACGGCAACAGGAATACTTACACAGAAACTATGTCATCTGACTGAGCCTTTAGTCTAAAGATCAGAGCACCACGGCTGAATTCCATTTCATAGGCTTAACGCTACTACTGCTACTTCCGCTCGTCCCCTAGCACTTAATTCAAATAATCCACTGAGAAGTGTGGCGCTCCTTCAACAACCATGACTAAGTCTCACTTTTCTACTGGGCGTTTGCAATTGAGTCCTTTGAAGCAAACATGTGGGAAGATAAACAATATGCGTAACCACGCCAATACATGCAAAAATATAAGAGAAAGCTAGTGATGAAAACAATTTTCAAAGAAAATGCATTATTTTATCCACAGACTAGACCTGTACTAGATGTTAGAGAGCTTATGTAGTTAAAACTAGAAGTGAATCTCACACATCTATTTAGAGGACTACTTAGTGTTGCCAGGGCTGCAAAAAGAAAGTTTAAGTCTAGTCTGTAAGGCCGCACAATATAGTGCTATATTTTAACAGATCTTCCCTCACCTAAATCCCAGTGCGCTTGATATTTCCTTTGTTTATTTCTCATGATTTGTGATCATGACCAGTAATTTATAATTGTTTTATCCCATTGGTTAGTGTCTGATTGTCATAGTTTGAAGCAGCTCAAAAACTTGAAATAAACTGGCTGATTATTGTTCTAATCTTCAGAACTGCAGACAGGAAGATGGTGATTGGAAACAGCTCAAAACTAACATTTACATGAATACAAATGTAATATTTTCTGTTTGTAATCTTCAACAGTGATATTGGGGATATGATGTGAAAACTCTTCAAATTAGGCACCACAGTGGTTGTTTTGTCACTAAATATATATTTATGATATAATTTACATTTATTAAGGAATGCGCAAGAGCAGCTGCTGCCCTGTTTCCAAGTGTGTCCCTGAGATGTCTCAATTTTTAAAGGATCCAAAACCCATTTCCCTTAGCCCCTCCCCCAATTAACAAAAAAGCAAAAAGGAAATGCAAAACATTAATAACTGATCTAAACTCAACACAGACCTTGTACAGTCGGTGCCACAGGCTGGTCAAGGAATTAGAAAGGGTTTAAATGGGCACTAGCCCAGGGCGCCCGGTTTTGGGAACCACCAAAATATTTTTTTTATTAATACCTATTCTGAAAACATTGATACAAGTCAGATGTTATAACAGCAAGATTCAAGTGCTCACTCTACACCTTCCTGGTGTTGCAAGAAAGCATATTATTATTATTATTATTATCAACTTTTTAGTAACAATATGGAACCCTCTGTTAGGGGGTGGTTTTAAACCAATCATGTTTCAGTTCCGATGTGTTGATACGTAGAACTATTTACTCATCAGCATGTGAATAAAATGGGTTGGGCACCAAAACTGGGGCCCACATCTTCCTAAATCCAGCTCTGGCTACAAGGTTCAAAAGTACAAGAGAAATAGACAAAAGGATGAACTAAAGCTTTTGGCTTACCCGTGCCTCCCTGCCTTGTTTCCCATGTTTATGAGTTTCTAACTCACGGTGGTCTTTCTGCAGACAAGATTTTAAAAAAGCAAAAGTCAGCTTATCTTCATCAACCATTGACAAAATGAAGAGAAACCATTCCCAGGCCACCTACCGGAAGGTTGGAAGCGTTGTCCAGATACACAGAGAGCATAGCACAGGACAGGCCGTTGCTGGACTGGAGGAAAGACAAGACGTTATCCACACCTCTGAGTCTGAATGATCTACAGGCGACTGTTCGGGATGATGATAAACTTGTCCTAATCGAAACAGTAAAAGCCCTGCCAGGCTGCCGTACCTCCTTCAGCAGAGTGGGATCAGAGCTCAGGGCGAGCCACTGCAGCTTCAGATGAATCTCCCCATGAGGAACCCCTTCCAGAGAAAACCACTTCAACAAGACGATTGGTGGAAAATATGAATGTATCAAAACTATTAGCATTGTTCGATTATTGCAAGAAAAATTATTCAGAGCTGTTCATAAAATGCTCACCTCATCCATTTCTTTCTCCCTTTTCACTTCTCCGGAATCCAGGTTAAATCTAAGACAGAGAAATCTTGTGATGTACACAGAAATCTTACATGCATCGTATGATTCTTGTGGAGAGGTGGGACACCAATGGCAGTAATTCTCCTTTTTCTGCCCCCTCTCATTCAAAAAAAAAAGGAAGCGAAGAGGAAACACAAACCATAAATACCTGACAGCAGATTTCTTTTTCTGATCTAAACTCAACACAGACCTCTTTCAGTCACACTAGTTGGTTCAGACTTTGGAAAGCGCTTACATTTTACTAAAATATATATATTTTTTAATTTGTGTGTGCATATTGTTAGATTGGCTCTTACCTTCCGAGAAAATCATCTTTATCTCTGTCCTCATCAAACAGCTCCACCTCCAGCTCCTGTCCAGGCGACTCGTGAAGAACAAACTGCACAAAGAAAAGGTTTTTTCTGTTTGTAATCTTTGTCTTTAGAAAGTTGAAGTCAAAGGATTACACTTACAAATAACAAATATGTCAAGAAAATAAAGTTTTAGATTGTATTTGGGCTCCTTAAATGAGCAGATACTGTCTATGTACACTGATGTAGCTTTCCCGCAATTAGAGACGTCACGTTGTAGTGATTGTGGTCATTTTAGTACAAAAAGCTACTGGCTTCACAAAAAAAACGGCTAACCGTGCCTGATACGCCGTCTTCCTGACATTATATCAGTATCATGTACATCTTTGCACAGATGGCATGTAATAATGGCATCCATTGATTTATTTCTACCTAAGCCCACTTCCTAATGAAAAAATAACTGTCCTTAATGTGTTTCCTGTCTGTTAGTGTTACAGCATATAGTTTAAAAAAAGTAAAAACATCAACCTGCATGCATTTGTGAAGCAATGAGGAAAAAAACCCTTTAATCAAGTTTTGTTACAGACCTCATAAATTTCATTCCATTTGGGGTGCAGATTTTCTTTGATGGTCTTGGTTTTGAAATGTCGGTTACCGACTCTGAGCGTGGCGTAAGGGTCCGACTTGCCTTTCACCAAGCCCATCATGTAGGTGTCCTTGGCCACCAGGTCTCTGGCCTCCAACACGTGGACCCGGACCACGCCCTGTAGAAGAAAGCAGTCAGGACATTTCACATGATTTAATTCTGTATTTCATAGGGATGCACCGATGTGAAAATTTGGGCCGATTCCGATGTCTGATATTAATCCCGCTCTTATGGCCGATGACTGATACGCACCGATATGGTATACGGTATATTTCCCTACACTTTCGACACCATGGAAAATCAACCACACCATCACTATTGCTGTCACATGACCAAACAAACACTACATGGATAACACCCCCCCGAAACACAGACAGAAACATCAAAAAGATGGAAATAAATAAACATCGGTTGTTAATATCGGCCCTCTGTTACTTATCGGACCGATGCCGATATGTTAAAAAACGCCTAACATCAGCCGATACCGATGTTGATGCCGATATATCGTGCATCCCTAGTATTTAATCTATTCACTGACTTTTTCTGCGTATTACGACGGGCTGTTTCAGGCGTTTTTAGAGGGGGTATCAAGTGTTTGTGGATTTTAGCTATTTTAAAGAATAATAATAGTTTTTTTCCTTTTAATTAATTTTAAATATTATTCAATCCAAATAGGCTAAACAGAGAACCACATATAAAAAAAGAACATAAATGATTGCACTTAAAATACGAAATAGTTAACCTGCTGTGGCCTGAACGCACATGGAATTGAAATGCTCACCCACTCGTGCGTAATCAAATAGTGAATATTGCTGCGGCCTGAGGCGGCTATTGTCATGAGTTTTCTGGTTTTTGACTCGGACAGATTACTTCTCATGGGGGTTTTGATGTTTTTCTGGAGGCGGAATCCGCGCTCCGCTGCCACACTGGAAAAGGGAATTAAGCGCCACTTTAACCAAAGTTTTGAAATGAGGGAACATTTCTCCAACTGAAGTGATCAGAAGTTGGAAAGACTCCTGAATGAGTTGTTTTTTGACTGGCAAGCTATCGCTTCAGCGGGAGGAAATCCCACGGCATGTACCTATGGTTGGCACGACACAGGGCTATTGAGAGCGACGCATAACAAAGCCTCCGTAACTCTTTAACGCGCTGTCAGCTCTCTGTTAGCGAGATACATTGGGTACAGTGTCCAGGTCTAAGATGCTCTCATGAGAATATTTTTTTGACTATATTGACTTAGTTACCTGTAGTCTGTGCGTAAGGTGGAAAATGTATGCCCATTTGCACCAAGTGGTCAGAGGTGTGAATACTAATCTGTATAAATGACGGATGGTCTTTGGAGATTTCATTCACTGTTTCAAAAAAAAAAAAAGAAAAAAAAAAAGCCAAATGTGGAAAATATCCCGTTATGTGTTGTCTCATACGTACCCGAGGAGGAGGAAACCTCATATCATCTACTTTGATTTGGTCAATCAGGGGAATGCACATGCGGTTCGGCAAAACCATGAGGGACGCAATGATGTCCATAATGGTCTCCTCGGACAGGGAGCTGGAAAAAGGACAGACCTGATTAGATTAGAAAGGACATCTAAACCTCAACAGGCAGGGGGGAATAAGAAGACTGTCAGTCAAACCTAAATGCAGGAGTGTCCAACAAATTGGTCACGCCGGTCCAGTTGATCTGCAGAGTCTGAGAGGGGGGGGGGAGTTATGCTCTCACAACTGCTGCTTTATCAGTCAAATAAATGTGTGTTTGTGACTTACAGGACGGCGAATGAAAAACAAAGTGACTCCTCCCACCAGTGGTGCCTGACCAATCAGGGGCTCTAAGATGACTCTGAGCATTCCTTGGAACTGGAAGATTCAGGCAGTTTTAACTGGAGCAGTCTACAGAAACAGCAGAGCTCAAGCAGATAGCAGATAAAACCTGAGCCCCCACCTTCAGCCCTTTAACACCAACTGTGATAGCTGCATTCACGACGGCGTCGATGTCCACGTCACTGTCGTAACTGTGGAGGAAACCTCAGCCGGTTAGACATTAATGGGAACAGAGCTCACCTTGAGATCAAAGCACATTCTAGTATGTTTGACTGACTTTATGTTCATGTCCAGAATCACCTCCCTCTGCTCCACTTCATGGGTGTATGCTCTTATCCCGGTGATCATGAGAGGCTGAAAGGTGTTCAAAAGAAGAAGGGTGAGTAAGACAAAACAGGTGGCACAACTTCATCTCCAGTTATATTTCATATGATAAGAAAAGCCCTCGGAGAGCGCAGACCTCCGCAAAGGCAACTCAGTCTCCCAACCCCCAGACGGTATCGGATCGCCCCCAAAATCTAAATCACTTGTTCCTGGTCCCACTGCGGACATTTGCTGAAAGTTTCATCAGAATCCGCCTATAACTTTTTTTTAGTTGCCAACAGACAAACTAACAAACAAACCTTGACAAAAATATAACCTCCATGACAGAGGTAACAAAGTACACCCTCTTTCAGTTCAAGGGTTTATTAATATGTAAGAAAAATCACAAGATAATCTGGTCTTTAACAGGCTCTAAAAGGTTTTAATCTAATCTGAAGTGTACGAAAACAGACTAGATTCTTCCATCTGATTATTTATTATACAAAGATGGAAAATCTCCTTCATTTTATTCTTAAATGTGAACAAAGCAAAGAAGATGATTGTAGATTTCAGTAGAAACCGGAATAGGTCAAGCACTATTTCTATCATGGGAGAAGAAGTGGAGGTGGGTGAGGAATACAAATACCTCGGAGTTCACCTGAAAAAACAGACTGGGCTGGAGGAACAACAGTGAAGCCGTCTACAAGAAAGGACAGAGCAGACTGTACTTCTTGAGGAAGCTTAGCTCCTTCAAGATCTGCAGCAAGATGCTGCAGATCTTCTTTAAGAGCCAGGGACTTAAAAAGGCTCAACAACCTGATAAAGAAGGCTGGTTCTGTTCTGGGGACGACTGTGGAACCTCTAGAGATGATGATGCAAAGAAGAGTTCCTCATAAAATGAAGAACATAACTGAGCATCCTCCTCAACAACAACAAAGTGTCTTCAGTCAGAGGTTTCAACAGAGCCCCTGTAATATAGACTGCTACAGGAGACTCTTTCTGCCCACAGCCATCAGCATCCACAACAACCCTTTGATGAAACGTGGATAATATGAGTTACAATATTTAATTTTCCTTTGGAATTAATTACGTACGTCTGAACTGAATTGAAAACCTAAAAAGCTGTGTAAAAAACAAAGCATCCTTGCCACCTTCGTAGGATCATCATCACTCAGTACGTTTACATGCAGATCTACATTTAGCTTTTGGCTAATTGAGCTAACACCTTAACCAGAATGGGAGCCTTTATCCCACTGAACACTCAAAAAAATCTAATTATTGCATGAAGTGCTTTCGACTCTGCGACAGTGAGTGGAATTCTTCCATTTGGCTACCATCACACAGATCTTAAACAAATGCTGGCGGCAGGGAAGCAGACGGAGTAAAAGCAGGATGTGCACAATGAGCAAAGAAATAGACGACAACAACACTGGAGTGCAGTACATTTCGTAAGTACTGTACTGTTTGATTGTGTTACATGTGTTGTTGCTGAGGTGTTGTTGTCGTTCCGGTGTTGTTATTCCCGCTTCCGAAGTCTTGTAACTTCCGGAAGGCGGAGTGCCCAGGAGGGTAATACCTCGACTAAGCTGCCCCTGATGTTTACATGCAGAGAAATTGGGCTTTCTAACCGTATTATCTGGGTGTGTTAGCTCAATTAGGAGTAGGCCAGTTCGGCTCGACTTCACCCGGAATAAGGTGTATACATGCATTTCAAAAATGTGTATTCAGTTACATTAAGGCAATAATTCGGTTTTCTCTTATTGCATTTAAACCTACTAAGAGTGAGCCCCTCTACAAAACAACACAACGCCAGGAAGGAAAGACATCAGCAATGATCTAAGAAAAGCACATGTTGCTGCCCATTTACAGTGGACCACCTACTCATGATTCAATATTCACTGATTCAACTACTTGTATATTTTTCTGAGAGACGTAACTCCAAATTATTCATAGAAAATTAGTCTATGAACACATTTTTTGTTGAGCATATCAAAAATATTTAAAAGAAAAAGCAGCTAGGCACAATGCTACAAGACACGCTACAAGCAGGCGTTTGCAAAGCACCCAATTTAGGAGCGCCTTTTATATTCCTTGTCCCTGATTGGATGTACCCGCAAGATGGGAGACGAGACAGACTGTGTATGTTAGCGTCTACGGTACTGCTAAGATGGTTTCCACTGTGCATATGAATCCATATTTATCGCGGGGGTTGTGGTTCCCTAACAAATACTGGGGGTCCACCTATTAGGTCCTTTATTTCCCCACACTATTTAAAGTTCATCTTTCTACAGGAAGAGGAAGAGAAACTATAATCAGGTGGAAAATAGTAAAGACACCAGCCAATTTAGCCAGAAGTGGACATCCCCAATTCACGTCATGGTCAGAGCGTGCTATGCTCAGAGAAATGGTGGTGTCCTGCAGAGCTGGATATAAATGAATCGCAAGAGTTCTGGAAGAAATTCCTTGGAGAGCTAACACTAAAGAACAAATCTTTGGCCATGATGCAGAGCATCATTTTTAGAAAGAAACCAAACACGGTGTGTCAGCATAAACATCCCATGCCAACTGTCAAGCACGGTGGTGGAAGGCTGATAACATGGGATTATTTTGCAGCCGCATGAATCCACCAAGAACAAACATCTCCAGACCTCACCCTGACTAAAATACTACGGTGGGACTCTCAGAGCACTGTGGGGAAATAAACCAAAGCAAGGGTGAAACTTCTGGATCAGTTGTTGTACTTCCACTTGGCTTTTGTATTTTACATCAACTTCTGATGGTGTGTTTTGGATACTGAAAAACTTTTATATGTAAAAAACATAGAATCAGAGCTGGTGTACTTTTACATCAAGTTTACGCTTAGTTTATTTTCAGCTGGAGAAGAAAATTGTTATTGAGTACGAATCAGGGCCGACTGTTGACTCACTTTGTGTCCTAAGTGGATCTTGGTAAAAGTGAACGCTTTGAGCGCAGTGTTGGACATCCTGACAGTCTGCTGGATATTTTCCCTCAGAAGTTTCTCCACGTACATCCCAAGGAAGGGCCAAGCCTGCTCCAACACCTGATCACATGACCAAACCCAAAGCACAATGATGAATCAGTACCCAGGTCAAAGACGAGGGTCTTCTAAAACGAGCTCAACTAAAGAACCCAGCACAACACTGAGTTGAGTTAATACAGTGTAAAATAACTTTATTAGGAGAGCACCTTGTTCACCCACTGAACCTTCTCAACATCTGGGAAATGCACCTTTGGAAAAAGCAAACACAGAGTTATAAAATGGTTTATATTCAAAACATGAAAGGAAAAATGTTAAAACAAGAATGCTGCATGCATGATGATGATGAAGTAATGCTGGATTAACCAAATTTAACAATATCATTGTGAGCAAATGGATAAAAAGCAATAATCAAAATCAAAATGAATCCCCCATAAAAAAAAAATGAACTTGTAACGTTCCATTCCCGATATTAAAAATCATTATTTCATATCAAAAGCATAAGCTGGTGGTTTTAGGGCTTACCAATGCTTTTTTGCAGCAGCAACACTGCAAACTGGGAAAAAAAGTTTGGGATCATGTCCTGATGCTTGTAATGGGTCAGAAACCAAAGTGAGTTCTGCAGATGGTATGATTTTAAAAACAGAAACTACTCTGCAAAAATCCACTGATACAATCCAGAATAACACACATTCCTCTGACACTGAAACAAGCTTTGTTCTCTGGTTACATGAGTCACTGCGTGTCTGGGTGTGGTGCAGTTAAATGTGCAGAGGCAGAAAGCCTCCTGCAACACAACGGAGCAGCAATCCGTGCCAGGCTGTGTTGAAAAGTCAGCCTCATTCTGGAGAGCCATGCAAATAAAGAACAAGGCAACATTCATGGAGTCCAAAGCTTGCTTCAGATGGTCTTCCAAACCTTGGTGCACACTTAGCTGTCAGCTTGGAGCATGAGATGGCTGGGACAAACTCCATTCCTGACATTCTGACAATATGTCTGGAATGTTGCTCCCTGTCAGCAAAGTTTAAACTATCTGCTGGCCCACATCACCACAGAACTCTGAGGTTAAGGATATAAGATTCCTCCGCACACACACACATACCCATGAAGCCATCTGTAAGGAGGTCTTCAGCTCAGTGTTGATAACGTCCGTCTCCTTCTCCAATAGATCAATAGCAGATCCGATCCGACCGTCCTTCCACTGCCGGTTCTTCTGCCACCAGGTGAACATGAGCATGCAGAGCAGGACCCAGCTGATGCTGAGGCCCAGGTACCCGGTCAGGTACACCGGGTAGAAGACCACCACGGCCCGGCCGAAGTAAATCAGGAACTCCATCAGAATGTGGTTTACAGCGGAGGGGGTCAGACTCTCTGTGGTGCCGGGGTCCGACCGGTTCTCCTGGCCGCCTGGATGCGTCTGAGCGGCGGATGCCATTTCAGCAAAGATCCAGCAGAGCGGTCCTTGGCTCCAGAGAAAGCGTCTATGCCCTGAGCCTGAACAGATTTATGTGCTGTCTTATTCTGGTGACTGAATGGCAACATGAAGTGTTGCTTCACTCAGCATGAGAAGAACCACCCTCAGCCTAAAAACTTCCGTGTTTCTAACTGACGAAGAGAGCAGGTAAGACACACCTGCGGCCCGACACACCTGCGACCATGGCTGGAAAAACCGGATCCCAGTAAAAGCAACAGAAAAAAACAGCAGCCATTAAAGAGGAATGACCATTTGTTTCGTTCATTATATTAAAAGTCTGTTAGAAACGAAACAGTGTTGAAATGGGGTCTAAGTGTGCGTCTTGGGACGATTTGTTATCAAATAAAATACAATATCAATCCAGTGAAGGGTTTCTGCAGTAACAACATTTCTCCTGCAGGTGGAGCCAAAGAAGCACTTCTAAACTGGATCTGCTGCTGGATCACAGACTTCAGGATGTTTCAGACCAACTAAAGTCATCTGAGGGCTACAAACTCTCTTGGAAACTCTTTTCTGAAAAAAATATTTTCTAAATAGAATAAATTAACATTTCATTCATCCTCATTTTCGCGGAGCAACGTAAACAGTGTATTGTTGTCTGTTAAGATGTAAATAATAAAAACCTACAGCCAACATTGACATTCCAAAACACACAAACAACCTCAAACTCTCACCATGAGTATTGATACAGAAAATACAGTAAACACTATCCTAATCATACTCACTTTTGAAGAAACCGTAACATTTTAAATTGCATCTCTTTCGTGTTATTGGGAAGACACAAATAAGTTATAACATTATGTAGGCTATTACCGCCACCTACTGGTTTGTTTGCTCCTAAAAGAGCTTCCACCGGAGTTTGATGCGCTTTGTTGGTTTTATAGCAATCTGTCTGTGACCCTTGTATACTGTGACTCTAGGAGGCGATGTTTGGTCTTTACAACTTGATCTAAAGTGCTGTTCAAATAGTTCAACCTGTAATTGCCTGAGTGGTTAAACGTAACCATAAACGCAAAGAAAACAGTCTGCTGAGAAGACAGCAATTCATTGGGTAGGTTGTATCCATATCCGTTTATTAATGCACCTTTTACAATCCAGAATCTGACATAGTGTTATTGTAGACCACTGTCTCAATAATTACCTTCTGTGGCAGCCCATATGCATCACAGTAACCTGCCCCCTTCTCCTGTAACTGAATGGCCCCAAATTTGAGTGATAACCGTCTGAACTGATGTCTCCAAGTGACAGGGCAGTATTAACACTGCATTTAAGTTGTATGAGAAGCTCAACCAAAGTGCAGTCAAATATTCTGGTGGCGTTCATCTAAGAAAAATCAGCACATCTGGACATTGAAAAAAAGTTTGAACCTCAAACGGTTTTTGCTGACTTTACCTCTGGTAACCGTAAAATGCAATATTGGTGTAACATTTGAGTGTGGCCTTTGATACAATACCTCACAATGTTCTTGTCAATAGATTATCCTCTTATCGGCATCTGCCAAATCCACTTCCTCTGGTTCAAATCATGTCTCTCTGGCCACTCTGTTAACCCAGCTCAAGTGATTCTCCTCCCATGAGTCTCCTCTCAGTTCTGGTGTTCCTCAGGGCTTAGTCCTGGGCCCCGTTCTTTTTATCATTTACCTCCTTCCGCTGGACAATATTTTCCGAAAATATAATATCCCATTCAATTGCTACGCAGATGACACCCAGCTCTATATTTCCAGTAAGCCCAATTCTTTTTTCCCCACCCCCTTTCCCTTCCAAACTGCCTACATGAATTTAAATCCTGGTTTTCTTCCAACTTCCTCAAACTTAATTATAAAACCGAGTTTATACTCATTAGATTAAAGGACTAATGTTGCAACGGACCTTGAAAAACTGATCTATGCGTTTATCTTTAGTCGGATTGACTACTGCAAGAGTGTCCTCACAGGTCTGCCTAAAAAGTCAATCAGACAGCTGGTTGATCCAGAATGCTGCTGCTCGCTTCCTCACTAGAACCAGGAAAGTAGAGCACATCACAAACATGGAGAAGCAGCTTTCAGTTCCTATGCTCCCCTTATCTGTAACAAACGTCCAGACTTACTGCTAAGCTGCTGAAACAGAGTTCTTTTAAATCAAAGCTAAAAATTCATGTTTAGTGTTAACATTTCAGGTTTAGTTTATTACTGTATTGATACATTGCACTTTTAATGGTTAATAAAATAGTTTTAATCTTCATGATTAGACAGATTCAGGTTTCCTGCTACCTTTTTAGTTGATTTGTGTGAATCTGTTTGTTTGCTTGCCCAACCTTAGCCACCCTGTTGACAAAAGTACCTGGCAGTTCGCGTATTTTGTTATGGTGAACTAACTCTTTTTTTATCTGCCTTGTCTTGTCTGGTTTGTTCACCTCCCAATTTCTGACCACCAGTAAGTAAAAAGCTCCTAAATCTATGAGACTTGACTGTTGTTGGTTTAATTCATGTGTAAACTCTTTGTTCATTCCTGCAGATTTTATGTTGATTGTCTTGGGTCGGATTCAATGGAGAAGGTATGTAAAATTTTGCCCAAGTCTTGCCACGGATTCTCAGTTGGATTTAGGTCTGGATTTTGACTAAATAATTCTAACACAATGTGCTTTGATTTAAGCCATAAATTAGGGACGTTATCCTGCTCTATGACAAACATCCACCATTGTCTCGAGTATTCTTCAGCCTCCAATTGGTTTTCTTCAAGGATTGTTCTGGATTTAGCTCCATCCATCTATCATCAACTTTGACCAGCTTCCCTGTCCCTGCTGAAGACATTTATGGGGTGCACCACCACCAGATTTATGAAGCCCCCCCAAAGTTACCATGGGCCTCTACCATACTTGTTGTAGAAGACCCAAATGTTTGGCTATAGCCAACCAGCAATACATGGAAAGAAGGAACATAGAAATAAAATCCAAAAGCCTTACAGAGACAAACCTCCTAACCTCCTCCCGCCAATAAAAGATCAAGAAAAGGAGACACACTGTTTAAAAGACAGATACACGTTTCTTTAACTGTCTGTCAGTAAATAAGACCAATCTTTCTGTTTTATGTCAGTTAGGTTTAGCAAGATCGATTATGTTCACTAAATGCTAAAATAATGAGAGCAAATAGTTTTTCAAGGAGGTTTTATTACTTTTTTTAAGTATAGAAGTTTACAAAGAGCTTGTACAGTGAAATCACCTGTGTTTGTTCATTAGAGATTCTTGTTTTTGTTTTACTAAGAACACCTGTGAAGTTTTACATTCATTTAAAATTTAGAAATGATTGTTAGTCTGATGAAACACATCACTGAACTTCTACAATTACATGATTTCTAGAACAAAGCAAGCCCTTGTAAGGAGTCATACAGTGCAAACAGTGCATAGGCAACATGTTGAGAAAGCTCTTAATTTTATCTTTCACTGATTCCTGCTTGCAGGACTTGAACTGTATATTTTTGTAAGACACTATGGAATCACTTTAAGGCCTGCATACAAACAAATAACTGTAAACATAATGCAAGTTTAAATAAGTTTTTCAGAGAGAACATTTGGTTTAGCTTGGTTATTAGAGACATTTGTGATTAACATTTTCTGGGTGTATCACTTGAAAGTAATCAGATACTCAGGATAGGCCTGGGTGTCATGAAACACTATAAACATGTTAGGGTTGTTCATGTTGTCAACCACACTGTCGTACAAGTTAATACCCGATTTGGATGGTGGAGCGATCATGTTTTGCTGTCCCAGGGTGTGGTCTCCTGTCAGCACTCTGCAGAGGTACATGAACTTCTCTCCCTTCTGATTGGGCTTGGAGTAGGTGTCATTGGAGGAGTAACTGGCATTAACAGCAAAGTAGGAACCTTTGCCGTAACAGGTAGCTGAAAATTGAATGATAGATGGGTGTGTAAATTTGTGGCATAGTTACAGAGTTATACAGCAAAATAAATGAGCACAGTACTGGCGAACAGTCTTGACGGTTTTTCATTAAAGGATTATCTGCAGTCTCATCTACACCTCAGGGCAATAGCGCTGTGATACCACTATTAAAAAAAAAAACGACCTGAAAAACAAGAATTAAACTGCAGAGATGGTTTTGGTTAAAAGTTGCTGATTTAGGAAACAGATCTCTTAAAAGACAAATAAATCACTGAAAGTCTCACCATTTAATCCTGCATAGCTTCTGTTGAAGCCAGATGAGTTGATGATGGGGACAGTGGCTTCACTGGTGCCATGGAAGAGACGCTTCTCATTGTTCTGATGATTATTTCTCAACTCCATCTCATGTTTTTTGATCTGAAGACTCTTCCACAGTGCAGGGTTCTGGATCCTCTCAATCTACGAGCAGAGATACATGCATTTTAGTGCATTGTCCAATGTTTTCTTGTAATTTTACCTTGCTAGTCTATTTTGCTAAATTTACCAGTTATATTTCTTTTTCTTTTTTTGTAAGAAAAGATCTCTAAATTGCAGGTGATGTCAGAACAACACCAGTTGCTTCATTTAAGCCTGTCCTACACCTCAATTTGTAATGCATTTGAGACATAAAATATTTTGTGTTACAAAGCAATGCATGTTCTTTGGGCTGCTGGTGTGATTTTCAAAACGGTGTAAACTATTTTAGAGTTAAAGGAAATGGTACAGTATAGGGAGAGTTGAATAATTGTGGTCTATTTAGAGTTTTTGAAGATGGGTAAACACAAATACGTTTTTTTGTACTTTATTGATAATTAAAATACTGCATTAACATAATGAGCTTCATAATGACAAGATTTTCAGGTCTGATCCTCAATCAAAAGATTACTCTCCCTCCCCCACCCCCAAGAACGAAATCTAATTGTCTTCCATAACGGACACTTGGGGAGTATACAGTGTATTCTACACAATTTTTGTAGGCGATTATTTAAGAGTTTTTAAACCAACCAATAACAAAATTGTGCACTCTAACATTAACAGCAGATAAAACATTTTCTCACTTATATTTTGTCCTGTTTGCAACCATACCAGCCCTTAATCGCTAGTTTAAAAAGTTTAGGCAAGGCAATTTTATTTGTATAGCACACTTTCAACAACAAGCTAATTCAAGGTGCTAGATCTTATACAATGCTTAAACTATCATGCAGCTGGTACAAAAAGCGGACACTGCCATAAAACAGTACGTTTGCACGACGTACATGCATAAAAAACATGGTAATGTTACGAATATATTTAAAAGCTGCCACATCGTTGATATTTTAATCCGTTTTCTCATCGTTATCGGGGAGTTTTAAACGATGCGCATTCCCACAGCAGGGTGTGCAATTTTCGGCGGGCATGCATTTCTCGGCATTACAGTTGCTGAACCTGTGCTGGGGGAAGTGTCTATGGGCCTGAGTGGGGGTGCTCTGCATCGCTCCCTGTGCATCTTTGGGCTTGGGGCTCCTGTCCCTGTGCTTTGCAGTCAGCCTCCTCCCATGTTGGTCGGATAGCTGCTCTAGGGGGGGGATACCTGGTGGCAGTCTGTCGGGGGCTACTGCGGCTCCCGGTAGCTGAGACTACCTGACCCCTGCTGTTCACGGGTGCTGAGAGCTGTAGTGTTTATATCATTCTCAACATTATATGTTCTTATAAATTCCAGGTGACCAAATGGCACAATTCAAAAATACTTTATTGATCCCTGAGGGATATTAAGTAACACACAATATTGCTAAATTTCCTTTTTGTAGTGCCCTGGCACATGTAGGCAACCAGGTTCTACTGTGCGCCTGGAATGGGCAGGCAGGACAAGTAAAGAATAAGAGGAAGAACTTCTAATGATAATACCTGTGTGACGGTTCGATTACATGTGGCTTTGAAGAGATTGAGGACTTCTGCGTACTCTGGTGACGTAGCCTGGATGGCGACAGCATGACATGTTTTGCCAGCCGGCATGGCATCCCAAAACTCAGGAACATCATCACCTTCAAAAAAGAAAAACATGTAATTGTTGTTTATTTAGACACTTTTGAAAAATGAAAGCTTTCAGAGATTTGAACCAGACAAACCAAAGACCAGTAACATCAGGTAAGAAAAACAACATCCTATCAATGGGCGAAATACCTTTTAGTTTGTCAACACGTCTTATTTGCAGAACGATTCCCTTGCTGTCAGTAGCTGGTCCTTTAGGCATCTGCACAGTAAAGTTTGAGCCCTGGATGGTAACTTTTACAGTGGTTGCTGCCTTCTCCAGCGCATGCTCAAGCTCGTAGTTGGTCAATGGATCAAAACTCTGAAATTGAAGTCCATGTCGCTGATACTGCCAGTCTGCCACAGTGGCTACTAGCTCCAATTTCCTTTTCAGCTCCTGCTCACCTCTCACCTTCTTCAGCATTCTATCTATCTCTCGATTGGCTCGGAGCACATCTCTACTAAGACCTTCAATGATGATTGACGTTTGGCCATTAATGATTTGATTCTTGATGCTTACACCCATGTCCATCTGGATGTCAACAATGCGCTGACAGTCTGCAGAAGAGAGGTTTAAGATGTCATTGTCTGTTATCTCTGCGCTGTCTTGTTCGTCAGATATCAGGTTATTTATCTTCTTCTTGGCTGCATCTACTTTGGCCTGTGAGTCACCACATATGTGGAAGACAGTAGGGTCCACTTTGATGGTCTCAATATCAAACAATTCATCTTCTGGGTTTTTTCCAGCACTTTCAGGTATAAATATTGCTGCAAAAATATAGATAACAAATTAAATTAGAATTTTAGGTAATAAACAGATGACGTTATGTTGGCCAAAACAAAAGTTTTTCCAGTACATGCTTACATTTAATCTTGTGGCCAATGTTTGTCCAGAATCCCACTTTATCTTTTGGATCAGTGGCTTCCCTTTCTTGCATGCTGCTGAGGAAATCTTTTAGCATTGGTTGCTGGAAAATGACTATTCTGATTAAAGTCAGGGAGCTGGAGGTGTTTTGACTCAACACATCAGACACTGCATCCAACATGGAGTCTGCCACGTCTTTCGCCTGTACCTTGCCTTGACCTGAAAAGGGACAACACAAGTGATAGATGGTCCAAATCTGCAAACTTAAAACAGTTATATTCCACCCAAAAGCCTTAACGTTAATTTAATACAAATATGTTCAGCCAAATTTTTTAAATCCAAAGGAATGAAAATAATCAAATCCAGTGTAAGGACTAATCCCTGTAATGGTCACTTAAAGACTAGATCATTATCCAATTAAGCTCCTCCTCCTGCTGTCTTGATATCCTACCCACAGGTTTCCTTCAGAAAGTTTTCCTTGTCATTGTGTCTGATCTTGTTCAAATAGTGAACTCATCCCTCCTGTCAGGTGTCTTCCCTCAGGCTTTAAAAACAGCAGTTATTAAACCACTGCTAAAGAAGAAAAATCTGGACAACACGTTAATGCAGAACTACAGGCCAATCTCTAATCTTCCATTCATCAGTAAGATCATTGGAAAAGCTGTGTTTCAGCAGTTAAATAGCTTCATAACAATGACAAACCGTTTTGATGTTTTTCACTCTGGTTTCCGTGCTCACCACAGCACCGAGACTGTCCTCGTCAAAGTATTCAATGACATCTGCATAAATATAGACTGTGGTAGAACCACAGTGCTGGTTCTGTTGGACCTCAGTGCAGCATTTGACACTGTTGATCATGATATATTATTGGAACGACTGGAGAGCTGGGTCGGACTTTCTAGTACACTACTTGGCTGGTTTGAGTCTTACCTAAAGAACAGGAACTTCTATGTTTCAATATTCATTTCAAATTTTATCAGAACAAACAGAAATCACATGTGGGGTGCCCCAGGGCTCCATCCTGGGGCCCCTCTTATTTAATATCTACATGCTCCCACTAGGCAAGATTATAGCAACCAATAACATTAGCTACCATAACTACGCGGATGACACTCTACACTCTACATTACAATGTCACCAGGTGACTCTGAACCCATTCAAACCCTAAATAAATGCATTGACCAAATAAATGGTTGGATGTGCCATAACTTTCTCCAGCTGAATAGAAACAAAACTGAAGTAATTATTTTTGGACCCAAAGAGGAACGATCAAGAGTCAGCACACAGCTTCAGTTAATACAGCTAGGAACTACTGATCAGGCACGAAACCTAGGTGTAGTAATGGACTCAGACCTGAACCTCCAGGGTCACATAAAGGCAATAACAAGGTCAGCGTTCTATCACCTGAAGAACATTTCTAGAATTAAAGGACTGATGTTGCAACAGGACCTAGAAAAACTCATCCATGTGTTTATCTTTAGTTGGATTGATTACTGCAACAGCATCTTCACAGGTCTGCCTAAAAAGTCAATCAGACAGCTGCAGCTGATCCAGAACGCTGCTGCTCGTGTCCTCACTAGAACCAGGAAAGTAGAGCACATCACCCCAGTTCTAAAGTCCTTACACTGGCTCCCTGTAGCTCAGAGAATAGACTTCAAAATACTTTTACTAGTTTATAAATCATTACATGGCTTAGCACCAAAATATGTTGAAGACCTGTTGTCATGGTACCAACCACCAAGACCACTCAGGTCCTCCAACTCTAGCCTACTAAACATCCCTAGACTCAGAACTAAACATGGAGAAGCAGCTTTCAGTTTCTATGCTCCTCTTACCTGGAACAGACTTCCTGACGAGTGTAGAGCTGCTGAAACTCTGAACTGCTTTAAATCGAGACTAAAAACCCATTTGTTTAGAATTGCCTTCGATTAAAAGATTGATGTCATATGTATGAAATGTGTTCATGCTCTCTTGCTTTATTGATCTTTCTCTTACTTTATTGTGTATCATGTGTAATGTGTGTTTTTTTACTTTGAATTTCCATTGTTTTTTTGTTTTTTAAATCACCAAATCGTGTAAAACACCTTGAATTATCCTGCTGTTGAAAGTGTGCTATACAAATGAAATTGCCTCTCCTTGCCTAGACATCCTTAAAATCATAGTTATCTGGAATTTAAGCATTAAAAATGCAATAAGCCAAATCTACATATGCAGGCAACATACGATGAGCTAATTTTAGTATAGGTAGCAAAAACGAACTTTCCATTAACACATTTCTAGAATCTGTTCATAACCCTCACCTGTACCAATGGCAGGGAAGGAAACAGAAGTGTAGGAGTTCTTCACACACATTTGGAGTGCTTCCTTTACGGTCTTGTGGATTTTCACTGGGTCTGTCTGTCCGACCAGGTGAATAATTTTGGTGCACTTTAGGTTTCCTGGTACAGTCATTATCATGCCCTGATTGGGCTGGGAACCTGGTGGAGTGTTTCAATCACAACCACAATCATAACTTGGCTACAGAACTAAATTAACCAAAACATTAGCATGCAAGAGTTTCCATTCTTACCGAGGTATTGGCATTCTTCTAAAACAGCTACACCTGCTGCTTCCAGAATAGCCTTGGATACTCCTGGGAAGGTAGATCAAAGGAAAGTTTTGAAGGTTTTGACAATGTCAACCAATGTTGACATTTAAAATTAATAAGTGTGCTTCAGTAATAAGGGCGAGGCACTGAGGCGGACATTTAAAATTAATAAATGTAACTAGACTTGATTGTACATTCATATTTACGTCTTTTATTATACAAAACATGTATATCTAACAATAAATGAATACTGGGAAGCTTAAAGCATGCATTTAATGCAATCTGACCATTTATACTTTGCACAATAGATATATCACATAAAGACTGGTTTACCTGACTTGAGAGTGAAGCTATCATTTGAAGAGTTGACGATGACATCAGTGGTCTCCTTAGTTATATCTCCAGTAACTACCTGAATCGTCACATTTCCCAGTTTGGTCTCATGCGTTCCTGAACTGGAGACAACTTTGGAGAATTTGCCTGCTGGTAGACATAAACCAGACAGAAATATCTATTTAACCCCGAAATCATACAAATTATGAAGTCTTGTGTTAGTTAATCGAAAGGCAACTGGAAAACTCAGCCTACCTGTACTTTGTGAAGAATCTGCAGGTGCTGGAGCTGTAGTTACTAAAGGAGCTGTGGCACTGGGGAACTTCTTCTTAAATTCATCGGTGAATGCCTGCAAAATGAATTGGATAGATACTTTCTTATAACAAAACCATTGTTCATCAGACTAAATTACAAATTAATTCCAGTAGAAACACACATGGAAGTGCAATGTGCTAAATCGAGAAGCAAAAGAAAAATCGTCTAACTGTGCGTCTTGGTAGTTTGTGCATTCAGAAAGTTCTAAACAGCTGCTTAGTACTCTAACATTAGACCGATTCTTATTTGTTTGATTACCGTAATAGTCTGTGTATCTCCAGGATAAAGAACAACTGTAATCTTCTTAAGGTGCTTGGATTGTCTCTGGCTGCTAAACTCTAGGAATGTATCCAGCATCAAGGAGGCAGCGAGATTTTTTGGAAAACCCAAGTTTCCTGTGCCAACGGCCGGGAAAGATATAGACGTCAAACGGGTCTTCTCTGCCAGGTCCAAGCAATCTTTAAAGATCCCAGTTAGAGTCTGAAAGACAAGATGTAAACCAGATTATCTAGTAGTTTAACCAAATCATAAAGATACTTAAAACGTTCTACACCTGATGAAAGTAATGTACCTTTTCAGCAGTGCCCTGGCCATTGTCCCAGCTTGGAGCAATCGCATGGAAAACTTGTTTGCTTTTTAGCTTGCAGCTGTCCGTGACAACAATCTCGCCCGGCGCTCCACTGGTTTTCTGGCTATGTACCAGCTGCTGAAGCTTGGCTCCAGCTGCACTGAAGATGGCTGCTGAAATTGCCCCTTTGTTCAATACAAGATCTTCTGCCACTGTGTTCACAATCACTTCTGTCTGAAAATGTGGTACAACACAATGAAGACAAATCATTTCAATATTTTGTATGGATTTCATAAAGGTAGAGAGACAGATTGAGTAGGGTTCTGTGAGGCTCTTATCTTTTACCTAAAGTAGAAAGAACTCACAGTAGAGTGAGTTTACATACAGAAGTAGAAATCTTGACAGGCTAATTCAAAAACAGCAAAAAACTAAACAGTTGTCTCACATGAAAAAAAAAGGTTTCCCATCTATTAAAATGACATTGGATCACACCGGTAAAGAAATTAGCTTTATTAGAGGGCCCCAGCAGAACCAGCAATTAGCCTCATTCTGCTATCAGGATATCCTACTCTATCAATTATAGTTCGAAGGACAGTCCAAGCTAACAAAAGTTTAAGTTTTAAACGTTTTATCTTTAAGTTAAATACTGAAAAACATGCATATTTACCTTGGCAGCTTCAATATTTCCCTTTTTAAGAATGATGTTCAAGCCCTCTTTGGTTAGCACTCGGAACAAGCTGGGGTCAGGTGGAGCTAGCTTGAGTAGTGGAGACTTTGGACTAATTTTAGGGACAGGGTTTTGTGACACAGCACTAACTCCATGATTTCCAAACTCCTGCTTCACAACGGCCTCCATACCAAGAGCAACATTGTCCTCATTGTCCACCAGATGAATGGTCTTCAGGGTGTTGTCATCATACTTCTCATCACAGTACTCCTTCACTGCTTTAACGATGGTAACCAGGCACAGATTGAGGGGGAAGCCGAGGGTTCTGCTGATGGCAGGAAGGGCCACAGAAACACAGCCACACTTTTCAGCAAGTTCTAAGCTTTCTTTAACAGTTCTTCTCAACTGGACCTCAGCCTTTTTTGGCTTACTTTGATCAAAAATGGGTCCAACGGCGTGGATTACTTTTTTGCAACGAAGCGTTCCTCCAGCATCAGTTACAACACAGTCACCAGGTCTGAGATTTCCTTTTCCATAAATTATTTGGTCACATTCAGTCTGAAACTGAGGGCCTGCAGCTTTGGAAAGTGCCAAAGCAAGACCTCCAGTATTTTTCAAGTCATCAGTAGAAGGACTGACAACAGCATCCACAGAGAAACTGCACATGTCTGCCTTGGAGACTACTATTTCCACACCATTAGCTGTCTGGACTTTGTAAACAGGTTTTTGGACATGTACTAAGGCAAAGTCTTTGTCTTCATTAGAGTTATCAACCAGTTGGACCAGGCAGTCAGTATCGTTCTTAATTAAGGAAGCATAAAATGACTCTTTTTCCAGGAAGAACTTCTTGCCTCCAGGTTTTGTGACTTTAAAACTATCAAAGAACAGAGAAGAGAGTAAATCTGTGACTATGGTCTTGCAATTGTTCACAGCAGCTCTAGAGCCTCTTAGGATGATTTCCTCCTTTCCGAACGACACTTCCACCCCACCTTCCAGTTGTTTCAACCAGGGCGTCTGACTTTTAAGGTACTCGATGACGACATTTGCCTCAACAGCAACAAATTCTTCAACATGAGCATTTTCTGTTAAAAAGTCCTCGAGTTCACTGCTGACTTTGTTTACACTGTCCTTGTGACCGGACACTACCACTTGTTGTTGACAAGTTATAATCTGAGTTCTCATTCCTGACCCACTGTTGGCTTTTTCCAGTTGATGGACAAGCTGCTGCCACTCCGGCTTCTTCAAGACTTCACTGTCTTCAATCTCGATGTATTGAGATTTCAGTGTTTGGCTTAGATGGTCTTGAGCACTCATTAGATCCTTGTCAGAAACTGCAACAAGCTGCACCCTCTGTGGACTGATCTCCAAGGCTGCTTTAAAGCCGTCGGCTGTGAGAAGTGCTTCAGTAGCCTCCTCTTGTTGTTCTTCCTTCAGCATGTCAAGCAAAAATTGATCTACTTCTAAATTCTGTCGTTTTAATGCAAACATTGCATTGCTTATCACCTTGGTGGCATCAATAATCTCATCCACAAAGCCAGTTACTTTCAAAGCTTTGTTCTTTTGATCGTATGACATTTTGAGTTCTGGGTACACTTGCAAGAGCTTATCCTGAAGACCATCTTGAGAAAGGATGTGGAACATCGATGGTGACACGTTGATCTCTTGAGTTTTACCTAATTTCTTCCTCCGGACCCTTTCCTTAATCCTGCTAAGAACTTCTGAAACAAGTTTCTCAAGTGTGTTGACATCATTCTCGAGGCCGGCCACCGAAAGGACACCATTGGTTTTATCAGGAACTACAACCACATCTTCCTTCTGGAGTTTCTCTTTAATCTTCTGCTCAGACTCCTCCCATGCCTCTGACTCCAGGGAGAACTTGATGGATCTGAATTTTGACACAGCCTGAGCCAAGGCTGCCTTCACAGTATCGGGCCACTCTTTGATGATGGCTTTGGCATCTTTTTGCTTCAGTAATAAGGGCGAGGCACTGAGGCGGACAGCAGACTGCTCTAGGGTTATGTTGCAGAAATGTTTTTCCAAATCGCGACAAACTGTCTCCAGAGCTGCTTTGTGGTTAGCTAGGTATCTTAGGACAGCGTTGTCAATGGGCTCAGAGATGGCAGCAGGAAGTTTTGGTGATGGCTTATCTTTCCCGTAAAGTGCTACCCCCAAAGATTTGTAAAACGGGTAGACTTTGACTTCTTCCTTTTTTATTTCGTGCTTCTTACTTAAGACTTTCTTAACAGCTGTGAAATAAAATACAAAATACACTTAGCAGTCACTTTTGTGAATCATAGAGCAGACTTTCAGAATAAACTTCAATAATTATAATGTAGTGCAGCACCTTGGTGGTTCTTAAATGTGATGACAGCAGACTGTTCAGCCTCATTCAGTTGAACATCGTCTACATCTCCACCTTTACTCTCAAAGTAGAGGTATAGCATGTCCTCACTGCAGTCGGAAACCCCTTCAACCACAACTTTTTTTGTGGCCTCAAGGGGTCGGATTGATAAGCTCTTCCTTGAAAACATCCGGTTTTGAGGACATCTTTCTACAAACTCAGTGTTATCTGTGAAACATGTAAAATAAAAATATGACATGTCATGCTGGTTCAAATATTATTTTAAATACATAAACTAAGTGGGTACCTTTTCCTCTCTGGAAAGTCAAAACAGCAGATGAGATGTCAGGGATGAGTTCCAGAGTGTAGTCCTGGGAGTCAGATGGTGAGCTTAGATCTTTTAATATGTTTTCCACAAGCATTTCCAGGAATTCTGGGGTTACAGAGTCTGGAATGTTTCCTAAAACAGCCGACTTGGAACACTGCTCCTCATCTGCTGAATCCACATCTTCGCCTTTTGCCCCTGCCTGACCTTCATCCACAGGGTTGGGTTCTGGAACTGTTGACTCTTTGTCGGTCCCTGCATGGTCTGCTGTTATTAAAATATGAAACATGAATGAGTAACAACCTGTTTGCCACTAACAAATAATATGAGTAAATCAGAAGCAAAATATGTATGTGTATTACAATAAGATAATCAGTACATTTTTATACAATATTGAAGTGATGTTTAAATTTCACTCCAGTAGAGGGAGACATAGATTTTCAAACTACAAGGTTACAGCAGTCAGTGATTATCTACTGACCCAAGAAATATTTTCAAAGTACAGAAAGCAAAAAGATGGGTCAGTTAAAAAGTAAATCCCATCATTGTTTAAAATGAATATATTTCAAATATGAAGTACTAAATTAGAGCAAATTTGATGCAGATTAGTAAAATTTAGTAAAACAATATCCAGATTCTTGGTTTGAAGACTAGTTTACAGTTTTACTAATCACTGAATGGCTTAGAACCAAAATATATTAAAGATCTTTTGTCATTCCTTCAACCCCCCCAGACCACTCAGGTCTTCTGGTTCGAGTCTACTCTGCATCCTCAGATTCGAAACCAAACATGGAGAAGCAGAATTCAGGTTTTTTGTTCCTTGTTACAGAGAGATTTCTATGTTATGTCAATAAATTAATTATGTAATTATTAGTGAAGGGATGTGGGGAATATGGCATAATTATTAGAGTCAAGGAAGAGGCCTTTCGCCCACTCTGTTCTAACTGCGTGACTCCTCAGCTGTGAGAAGTGTTTTAGTTAACCTTGCAATGAAGACATAATATTAGAAGACTAAAGGCAGAAGTTGCTTACAGTGAGACATGATCTGGGGAAGGGCTGGGCAATATGGCCTCAAATCGATATTGCAGATTTTACTATAGCATGGGCAGTAACGATATCTATTGCAATATATTCTTTGCTTTTATTTATATATCAAAATGACTTTTTTTTTTTACATTCTCACTTTCCAGATACATTGCAGCAGAACAACAACTTCAATTTTTTTTAGAATGCCATTTAAAGAAAATGTATTATGCAAAATGCATTTTAAATTTTTTTCTTCCAAAAAATGCGACACAAAAATTGTCAAAACATAAGGATGAATTTATTTTAAATAAATTAAAAGCTAAATGTTTTGTTTTTTTAAACACAAAGTTCAAAATTGCCCGCTTTCCTCGTTACACATTTCTAAATTTAATCTCGCACAAAAATAAACCTGCACATATTTGAATTAACCCCCCCCGTTAAATGAAAAACAACATTTTAAACTTGCAATATGTAGTGTAAAGACAAACACTGAACATCAGTATTTATCCTCCTTGATGACAGCTTGATGACATCATCAAAATGCACAATTGCAAGTATGCCGGTATAGTCAAAATATTTACCTTAGGCAAAATTGATATCATTTCTACCTTATACCTTTTATATCGCTCACCACTAATCTGGGGTACGAGAGAGTAAGACGGTTGGCCCAGACGGGCTCATGTACAAGACTGGCCGTAATAAAATATGAAAACGCCAATCCAGACTCACGCCTCATCCATATGGGAGGAAGAAGATATTTTCTTCCCATAACATCTTCTAATCTGGAACAAACTTCTGGAAAACAGCAAAAGTTCTGAAACACTGAGTTCCTTTAAATGACGGCTAAAACCCATTTGTTTGAAGCTGCCTTTGCTTAATATTAACTCAAACATAGATTAATTGTAGTCTGTATTCCAACTTTTGATTACTATTCCTTACTGCAATGCTATTTTTTTGTTTGTTGTGTTATGTTTTCATGATGTAAAACACTCTGAATTATCTTGTTACCAAAATGTGTTTTTATAAATAGTGAATTGTTTACTTGTGTAACATTTTTTTCAGAAGGTTTAAGAATAACATTTTTCATATAAGTGCCAGTGCATCTTTGAAAAAAAGTTATGTGTGCATAATTCATAATAATACCAGTAATTTCAATTCAATTCAGTTTATTTATATAGCGCCAATTCACAACAGATGTAATCTCAAGGTACTTTACAAGAAGTAATTTCTCTACAATCGACAAAACATTCCCATCAGTTTAAAGTTTGATTTTTTTCTTCTATTTAAGGAATCCCAGCAGATTACACTGACTTGAGGTTATGCCACAATTTATGCAGACTCCAACTACAGCAATCCCTCAGTACAATAAATTATTATGTGTTTGTAAACTTATAATTAGGTCCTAATAAACATTTTCTGAGTAAAGAAAGTAAGAAGATGTGGAAATTATAAAGCAAATCCCATAATTTTTAATAATAAACAAATGTCATACCAAGACCAGATATTTCCTCCATGGGTACTTACTCTTTTTGTTGCCTTTATCAGATGATTTCCCCTGTTTAAAATCAATTTTACAAACATTTTAGACATTTTTCTTCTGGACATTAATGATGAATTTTACATTCAGGAACTGGTTCGAAAAAGTCTTCAACGAGGTAATAAACAGATAAGTTTATCATGTAAAAATATCCTCATGCACACAAAGTGAAAGAACATAAGCAAGAACGACATCAGGCTGCACCCTCTTGGATTTCTGATCAGTCATATGACTTCCAGTAAACAATAAAAGCCCTGCAGGACCAGGTCTTCTTTATTAGGGGCTCAGAGTTTCAAACAGAAAGTGTTCAAAGGTCTGGGGCAGATCAGGTCAGCATAATTCCACAAAATTTGGATCAGATAACCAAAGTCGTAAATCACAGCAGGTGTGGAATGGGTTTACTGACCCATAAACAAAAAAGAAATCAAACCTGCAAAGAGAAATATGCCAGCAACATGTTTACAGCAGCCAGGCCTGTTATGGGATTACAGGAACTAACTCGGCTCTTCAATAATTATCCCAACAATAAAAAGCATTGGAATATTCCACTGTTAGAATGCAAACCAGTGTGTAAAACAGATTGTGAACTAACTTCAACTCTTCAGCACTCACTAACCTGCTCCTTTTTCCCCTCTGAAGGAAGGCGAACTGCCATCTTCAACACCCCCTGATCCAGACTGATGTGGTGGGACTCTTTGGCCAGGACATTTTTCTGGTCTGAGACAGAAAACAAGGTGAATCCAGCAGGGTTTTGTTTGTTTTTTTATCATAAAAGTGACATTCTGGAACTCACCCTCCTCTCTGCGGAAGCGCAGCAGCGCGGTTGCGCTCCCGGACTCATAGTCCACCTCACAGTCTCCTCCGTTCGACTTTTTACTCTGAAAATACTTCACCAACTTGTTTTTGAGTCTCGGTGTGTTGGTGTCTTCCAGCTCCACCAGAACAGGGTAGGAATATTCCTCCGCCATGGCGCTATGGCCTCCCAGCCTGTTCGTCTGCTGGTCCGACGGAACACTTTCAGTTTTGTTTCTGGTGAAACGAAGAAGGGAGGCGGACTTCTTACTGACGCAGCCGCACTGCTTTGCGGGATTGGCGCAGAACGAAGTGCAGTAGGAAGAAGGACATGTTTTTTATCGGTTATTTTGAAGAAATATTAACTCGAACCAGCTAAACCAGCTAAACCAGTCCACACCCTGTAGCCTGCCAGTTTACTTTCAGTTTTTCACTCGGGACTTTCCGCGCCAGGCAAGGTGAGCGCTTCGCCTCTGTAATCAGTCTTTTATCCGAAACTAGCCCACTGTTTACATTGTTTATCCATGAAGGTTTTCTTCAATCTTAACGTAAAGTTGCGCTGAACATAGCCTAGTCTTTCATAATTCGCCTCTGGATGTGACTAAAGTGATCGCTGGTGTGAAGATGTGCTTTCAAATAACAGGATGATCGGGAAAATGGCGAGAAGAATCTGAAACCATCAAGTCAACGTTTGCTACGTCAGTTTATTGAGATTAAAATATGATTACTTTGCTTGCAGCTGTGCATAAAGGAGAGCCTAAACATGCAACGCTGGAATGCAAATTGAATTTAAAGCAAAATGATCAAAATATTTGAGCAAAATGATCAAAATAAAGCGTTTTGATTATACCATAAAGTAATCAGATTACTTTAGAATATAGTTGAGGTAGGGAACTGTTTCTAAACAGATTGTTTTAGATCAAATTTCTGATTATTGGTTGCTGAAATATGTTTATTTTAGTCGTCTTTGTCTCCCTCTGCTGGAGCGAAGTTAAAATAACACTTTAGTTTCAGTACTGAACCCCTGAAAATGTGTCTCTGCGCACGAGGTACATATGTACATATGTACATACAACCTTTATCTCACTAATGCATTCGTTCAAACAGTTCTCACTTGTGTGTGCTGTTATAGATTTAGTAGATTTTGTTTAATTGTTCTGTTCAGCACTTTGGTGAACTTTTGGTTAAAGTGCTTGATGAACAAAAGCTGGATTTGGGTATATTGATATCTAGTTTGTCTATTCTAGCTCTTGTGACTTATGAATAAAACAAACTATGAAACAATTTTTTTCCTTTCTATTGTATTGTATTGTAATGATTTTTCTTCATTTAAACTGTGATTATTTTAAACTAACCAACATTCCCATCTCAGCCTTACTTCAAAGAGTTTTTTGTGTTTGAACACTTCTAAATTGTTGGTTCTGGATATTTATTATTTAGATTAGTTTTAAATTAATCTGGCCCTGAGGAAGCACTGATATGTATTTGTTTATGAATCTGAACACTGATCTAAAAACTATTGGATCATTTTTATTACCTAAAGTCAACTGATCAGTGAATGTTTGGTAGACTTGTCAAACATCTTGGCAGATAACTTATTTTGAATTGCATCTTTATTCACAGCTTGGAGCATAAACACTAATAATTCCAATGAGACCATGAAATGACACCGTTTACAGGAAAATGGCTTTATTTTTTTAAACTAAAAATTGATTTCCAAATATGAATTATTCCTAAAATGTTGTCACATATTATCACAATGTAAAATAAAAACTGTAAGATGCCTGAAGTAGATGTATGGTATATCATAGTTGTTTTGTAAGACCGGAAGTGGATTGTGGGATCCAGAGAACTGATTTAGCATCAGAAAATACATCTGATGATTTAAGGATCTCCTGTATACCACCTTCTTCTTTCTAACAGATCTTTAGGAATCTCATTCAACTGCGTCCTCATGATATTAAAGGTACTGGTATCTACAATCTTTCCACAGGTTTGCTAAAAAACCATGGCCAGTAAACTGGATATTCCTCTTCCCCAAGCATCACTTAACATTGTGAAAAGACATGGAGCCGCACTGTGTGATATCATTGAAACTAAATTCGGATGCGTGGCCACCATCGAGGGTGTAGATTTGGAGAGTAAGGGGACTTCATATCTGAGACGGCCACCACCCATTTCTCCAGAGAAGAGATTTGAGTACACGCTACGTTCAGGTGTAAAGGTGTCTGTGTATAAGGCTGATCTCACCAATTTCAAAGTTGATGCTGTTGTGAACGCTGCTAATGAACAGTTAAAGCACTATGGAGGTCTTGCTCTAGCTCTGTCCACTGCTGGCGGTCCTCAAATCCAATTGGAAAGTGATGATTATGTTAAAAGGCGTGGGAATTTAAAAACAGGAGAAGCAGTTGTTTCTGATGCTGGGTCACTACCATGCAAGAAGATAATTCATGCTGTGGGTCCAGACCTGCCAACCAGTCCTTCCAAATATGATGTACAGAAAGCTAAACCTTTTTTGGAGCAAGTCATCTGGAGCATTCTCAACAGAGTTGATGAAAATAATCTTGCGACTGTTGCCATTCCTGCTATAAGCTCTGGATTGTTCCACTACCCACTGCCAGAATGTGCCCACACCATTGTGTCAACTATACAATACTACTATGACAACCTGCCCTATCAGAACCATAAGCCCAAAGAAATTTTCCTTGCCAACTTTGATGATCCCACAGTGTCAGAAATGGAGAGAGCATGCTATCAAATATTCTGTCCTCACCAGCAGCACCAGTCTTACAGCCAGGTAGCAAAAAATACCCGAAGCGCTGCCAATGCCCCATCAGTCCAGATCGGAAATGTCCGTCTGACACTGAAGAAGGGGAAGATTGAAGAACAACACGTAAGAATTCATTCAACATATATTTATTTTCAATTATAAGAAGTGGATTTTAACTACTAGTAGATTTAACACTCGATTATTGAAATTCTACAGGAGCAGGTGTCTCAAAATGTATGTCTGTCTGAATTTAAATTCATCTTTATAATTTTTTTTAATCTTTAATGTTCCCTTTAGACGGATGTCATTGTAAACACTACATCAGAGACACGAGATTTAGGCCAAGGTCTAATTTCCAACGCTATATATAAAAAAGCTGGCAATGATATTCAAAGAGAAATCCGTTCAGCTATTAAGACGGGCAATATCATCTGCACAAAAGCTCATCATCTGAACTGCAAAGAGGTATATCACACGATTTGCACTGGACAGAGAACAAGTCCTGCAGAATGGGCAGGACCAGAACAGGTATAAGTATCTAATTCTTGGGTATTTTATTCTAAATGAAAACTGGATTTGCTGCTTTGTTTTGACAGTTTCTACTCCTACACTACAGACACTTGAACGTTCGGTATTTGAGTGTTTAGCAGAAGCTACAAAAAAACAACGCTACTCAATCTCCTTTCCTGCAATCGGCACCGGAAACCTTGGAATCCCTAAAAAAAAAGCTGCCTCGATCATGTCGAAAGCTGTGGCCCAATTTGCTGAAAGGAGTCAGAGCAAGCTTGAAGTTTACTTTGTCATTTTCCCATCTGATTATGAAACATATCAGGTATTTCTATAAAGCACTTTATTAAGCAACCTGCATAGTATGTGTTATACATTTTTGCATAAAGCATTTATGAAATGTGTTATTAGTAATATGAATAATTTGAAAGCTGTTCCCCTGCTCAAAAAGTAAAGATGCTCAAACTTTCATCCTAAATTTGGTGGATATCTTAAGTATGAATTATTAGTAAGTAACTTGTGAACTATTGGGTCCTCCTTTTCCAGGCTTTTGAAGCTGAAATAAAAGCTCTCCAGGAAAAAGTATCAAACTTCATCTTGGCAACAGGTAATTAAATATACAATTTCACATAGCTTAATTTATGGACATCTGTGTTTGGATTTCTTTACCGTTACCAACATCTGGTAAGACTTTTATGTCATCTGCACCTTCAGAAACATCAATTTAGTAAATTATTTTACGTGCTCAATCTTCCTTTAAATGCTTCCCTAATCTCTATTGGGGGATCTGAATATTTATACAGAACAACCACTAAAGAAAACAAGGGAATGCATAAAATGCCAAACTTGTTAGTAGTTTAAAAGCTTATTGTTGTGAATCTGATTTCATTTTTTTTAACAGATTGATTTTAAGTAATTGTCCTGTGAATTAAAAATCATCAAAATATTAAGGAAAGCAAAAGGGGTGCAAAAAAGTTGTCGTTTTTGTATCAGTATAATTGATCTGTAATTGAAAATTATTCATAAAGTGATTATGTTGTTTGTAATTTTTTTACCAGCATCTGGGCCTACAGATGACTCCCACACCAGCAGAGCTCTAACCCCACAGATCAGCCTGCACAGTCCGTGTGAGGAATCAAAACGTGAGGCTAAGAGGTGGCTCAGTGACTTTCTCTTTGCGTGTCCTTCCACTGTCGACATCTGCAACAACTTCATCTCGCACTTCAGTGAGAGAGACCATCTAAAGCTGGCCCATTTAGCCAAAAAAGAGTTGAATACTGAGGAGTTTTTCTCGCAGGGTCATGCGTGTTTAAAAATAATGGGGAAACCGGACGCCGTCCTTGGTGTATTGCAGGTGGAGGCCATGCTCTGCAGAATCCAAAAAGAGTTCATAGCAGACGAAGAGCATCAACTGAGGATGCTGACAGACATGAAAGGTTCTTTGGCGAAAAATAAAACCGTTGAACAAACAAGCCAAGAGTTTTTGGAACAAATACGCCGTTTCAAACCGCTGAGTCTGTGGGTTGTAAAGGTACAGTATGTAAAATGTCTAAGATATGAAGTTTTATCCGTTTTCTTTGGGCACAAATATTAATATTCATGAAGGATATGACAAACTAAGAACACTGCAGATTTACAATGAAGTATTTGTTGTTAAGGTGGACAAAGTGGAGAATAGTGCTCTGAAGGTAATGTACGAGATGAAGAAACAGCAGCTTCAGGCCTCCTCTTCTAAAACGATGTTTCAACGCATCCCTGCACAGTTCTGTGAGATGATCAGCCGAATTGGATTCCAGGCAGAGTGTGCACCACCTGAAGGTATGATACGGTTAAAATAAATGCTAATGTAAAAATACACAGTTGCTGTCAGAATAGCACAATTATCAGAATTACAAAACAAGTAAAAAAAACATCAACCAAAAAATGATCTAGTAATGGTAAGGGTCTTTTAATTGCACTGGGAAACATGAAACCTTAAAACTATTTTAATTAATTAATTTGTGCAACAGACCTATAGTTTGTCTGTTTTACATGAAATTGCTACCAAGATATTTTGATTTAATATAAGAGCTAATGTAGGTTCTGCGTAATCTAAGCAACTGGAATCATGTTGAAGTGAAGAAACCCCATAACTAAACCCTGCAGAACTCCAGGTTTCTAATTAGCCTGCTCACATGTGATCATCTTGATGCAAAATGCTCCACGGCGTATAGTTTCCACTGATTGCCAATGAAAGACTCTTTATTTTAAGGAGCTAAAGAAACTGACCTCAACAGAGCCATGCATATATCACACCTATGCATCTCCTTCTCCTTACAGATCCACTGTACGGAGAGGGCATCTACTTCACACGCAGCGTAAAGAAGGCCCTGGAGGTGTGGAAGGAGAAAAATGAAGAGTACCTGTACTTTGTGGAGGCTGAAGTTCTGACGGGAAACTCAGCTCCTGGTAAACCAGGACTGATTCTGCCTCCTCCGGTTGCGAAAGATCCCAACATCATCTATGACAGCGTGCATGGTGCAGGGTCTGACGTCTCCGTTATCTTCAGTGGTTATCAAGCTTTACCCAAGTACATTATCATCTGTAGGAAGGACTCGCTTTTTTGATCAATATAAAGTATTTTACTCCTTTTAATCTTGGTTTATCATCAGAAACTGATTTCAGAAAAAGATCAAAATGAACCTTCAGGGGCGGTAACCCTCAGGAAAACAGTGAAGACACCATTTGTGTTGATGATAAACTTTGAAGTTTGTTTAATTCAGAAAAAAATAAACTGATTAAGCTGATGTTGGCCTAATTCGGAGTCTAACAAGTTCTTTATTTTATGTTAGAAAATCAGTAAGAGGAAAAATCCTGATTTTAGGTTGGCTCTTTATTATAAGCAGGAGAAAGATGACGGCACCCTTACTATATATTTGTTCATAACTATTAAACTAATAAGAATGATCATCATAAAATATCTGAGCTACTCTGTAGATTAGTGGATCCTAAAACATATCAGGACTTTTGTAAATGATGTGTGAACGTTTCTTTTTTTTTCTTAATGTACTCAAATCTTCAACAAAATATCTCATTGTATCAAAATCTTGTTTATTCTTTTATGATTTATTTGTTTGATCATTTTGGGGGGGAAGATAACCATATATAGCAACAAAAGTAATGGAATCATCTGTATCCTGATGAAACTAATGAAAATGTTAAAACATATTTTAATCATATACATTATTAAACCTACAAATATGAGTTTATTTGTGTTTATTTTGTAAATCTAGTAGCAATCTTCTTATTCTCTATATAAAAAGCTGCAAGTAGTTATGTTGCAGCACATCTGCATGTGTATTTCTAGGGGATCTTGGTCCAATTTTGTATCTAAAAGTATAAACATGGAACAATGTATCTGAAGACGAAGTTGATCTGCTGTAAGTCACAATAAATCTTAATAGTAAAAGAAGTTTGAAACCAACACAGTGTTGCTAGTTTCGGTGTACATGAACATCTGAAGATCAGGAAAGAATATCAGGAAGAAAATTGTGGAGCTGCACCAGACTGGTTCATCTTTTGGAACAATTTCCAGATTCTTGAAGGCGCCACGTTCATCTGTTCAATTATACACTAATATAGACATGATGGGAATGTCCAGCCATCACACTGCTCAGGAAGGAGACAGGTTCTGATCTGAAATGTGCAAATCGACCCCAAAACAGCTGGTAAGACAGTCATTATTCACAGCGAAACGTGTCCTGTACCGACATGGGCTGAAAGGCCACTCAGCGAGGAGGAAGCCATGTTACTCCAAAAGAAACACAAAGCCAGACTGCAGTTTGCAAACATCCTCAGGGAGAAAGACCTTTATTTCTGCAGACATGTACTTTGGTCTGATGAAACTAAAGTGGAACTGTTTGGACATAAGGACAATCGTTACATGTGGAGGAAAAAGGGTTATAAGCCTGGTAACACCATCCCTACTGTGAAGTATGGTGGTGGCACCATCATGTTGTTGTAGGAGTGTATTGTGCACTACATAAAATAGATGCTATCATGAGGAAAGAATATTAACCATAAATATTGAAAGACCTGAAGACATCAGCCAGGGAGTTAAAGCTCGGGTCTAAATGGTTCATCCAGATGGACAATGACCCTCAGCATCCAGCCAGAGTGGTTCCAAAGTGGCTGAAGGACAACAAAGTTATAACAAAGCCCTGATCTCAATCCTAGGGAGAATTTGTGTGCAAATCTGAAACATTGTGTGCGAGCGAAGCGGCTCTATAAACCATTTCTGTCCAAAGGAATGGGCCAGAACTCAAGCAAACCCAACATATCTGACTCAAGTCAGAGTTTAAAGCACAATTATAACACTAATAAATAAATCGGACCTATTCTTTCATTACTGTGGCATTTAGCAAATAGAAATCATTTAGGTAACTTTAATTTAAGTCAAATCAGACAAAACCTCTCTCGTTTTAGGTCAGACAGTGAGGGGAAAAAAAGGTGGATGTGTCTTTTTATTCCGTGTATGTAAATCTCTGGTTTTAACTGTAAATACAGTTGACTATGTGACAAATTGTGACAAATATATTGAATTGTGACAAATATATCCAGAAGCTTTTCTACAGGAGAAATAATAAAAAAAAGGCAAATTCTGCCCACCGTAGTTTAAATGTGGCATCAAACATCCGACCTCAGAAAACTAAAGGATCTGTCCTTTAACTGGACCTCTTCCATGAGGGAAGGTTCCTACTGGTGCCTCTGCTCCAACAACCACGACTTCAACATCCAGACAGTACCAACAAAAAGAAAAAACGGCTTTGACCGAGTTTTTCTACAAATACAAGGTTTAACTGAAAATCTGTCCAGCCACAACAGAACAGCTCACACAGGTTTCACAGGAAGGCTCCACACAGAGCACAGTTAACAGGAATGTAGATTTCTAGGACTAATTAATCAGCAGGATTGTCTAAAACAGTTGCAGCGATCAGCAGAAGACGGAGTCTCGTTTTCGTCTTCTACAGCAGCTTATTACGTGTGCCTGAAACGACCGATTGGTACGATAAATAGAGACGACTCTGAGCATAAATAATCGACAACATTAAACCACAGAGGATGGAGGGAGAAAGTTCTGGATGTTGGTTGGTTTCCATCAGAATGATGTCAGACGGAAGCTGAAGAATCTCTAACTTATAAATTCCCCTAAAAAACAACAACCCCTAAATGTTCATGTAAACCTTTAGAGACAGACTGCAGCTCCCGTTCTGTCACTACACAGACTCTATGGCTATTACATCTGCCCAGTGTGGTCGTCCACTAATCGCTGCCTCCCAACCAGTTCGGAGGAAATGATTCCAGTCTGCGTAAAAGTCGGGACGCAGCAGCGGTCACTCGGTGCACTCGGCGATCTCTGTGCCGTCTACAAGCAGAGTGTGAATGATGCCGTCCCGTCTCTTCCCGCTGCTCACGGCTTTCACGCAGCAGTTGTGGTCTCCCAGAGTGAAATGTGTCTCCGTGCCGTCGTCCACGAACTCCCCCTGCAGACACGCGTCACATTATCAGAAGATCCGAGTTAAAGCCGTGGCCCTGTTTCACAAAACGTTCAGCTCTATCATCTCTGAGATTATTTAGAAAGACTTACCGCTGTCTCAATCTTGTCTCCGTTACACCAGACATCCATGGTGTCTTTCTCTGTGAAAGTGAAAACAGTGACAGACAGAGTTCAGGAACAGACTGCCTGCAGGGAGGTTAGAGGAACAATTTACCGTTTTTAAATCAGAGAAGAGCTTCAGAAATCTGTTCTGCTACATTTTTTTTATCTTTAAAACTTGATTTATTTACGTTGAAATAGGGTAGCTTGCGAAGTAGAGATCGACCAATAGTGGGTTTTTCTATTGCCGATTTGTGATGCAGATTTTTTTTGGGGCCGATTTTCATGGCCGATATCTAAACCTCTTTTCGCCTTGTTGGCATGCAAAAATGTCCCACTAACAACAACGGATGCACATTTCTGAAGCTAATCGGTTTTTGAATACTGAATTTAAATCTGCAGTGAACTGTTTTAAAAATCACACTTTTAACCAAAGTTAATCAAAGAAATCAATAACCAAGTATTAAAAATACAAAAACAGGTAAAAAAAAAAAAAAGAAATGCTGGATCTGGCTTTTGTTAAGCCACAAGAGAGCAACGACTAAACAGGAGGAATCGGCTCTACTAAAGAGGCATATCGGCCAATGCCGATATATAAAAGAAATATCGGCCAGCTGATATATCGGTCTATCTCTACGGCAAAGGCTGCAGCAGTACGGCCGTCTGTCTCCATCTGGTTTCTCCGTTTCCCTTTTACATTCTTCAAAACATCATTTGAAATGCATCCATCAGAACAGCTCCAGCTGTAATAATCTCAAGAACTTTCTGTGGATTAAGAGATTATTTCAACCCAATGTAAAGTCATAATGAAAGCCTCTGTTTTTATAAAAGCAGAATCCAACAAAATGTATAAAATAAAGAAAACTGGTGAATAAAACATGGTGTAATGAGGACAGTAGAAGTTTGTTTTAGCGCTAATAATAAAAGTAGAGTAATATCATGGAACTGTAACCAGTAGGGGTGTAACGCTACATGTATTCGTATTCAGATTTCTCGGCACGGCCCAGTCGGTTCGGTACGCACATGTACCAAACGATTACAGCTGTTTTCTACCTGAACACATGCAGAATGTTTATGTGCAGAACTGAGAGCGCAGCACAAGGTTTCCGCAGGGCAACTTTAAAAAGTGACACCAAAACAAAACAGAAAGGACTCCCAGCTTTCACTAAACTCTGATATTTGGGAACATACGTGGTTACTGATGCAGCTACAGTAGAAAAAGAAAGATGGACCGAACCAGAACTTTGTCAGCGAACGCATCTTTCAACAGCAATAAGGTCCATAACACTTCCTGCACTGAACTGAATGACTCACCTGAAACAACGTCAAGCTGAATGTAAACGTCAGTGATACTAGAGAAAAGCCTGCTGACGTCCAACATGGCTACCAGTAGCATCCAATCAGCCTAAACTCTTTATTTTGGATAAAACACAAGTCGGAGGAATCCCTGTTGATGAGAAGGGCTTTTTCCTACAGCTGCCCATGCTGCATTCAAGTACAACTCGGAGACTAGGCTGTCGAAATAATAATGGGATTTAAACATGTTTTATGCTCAAACATGGGCAAAGTATTATTTAAACATTTCTAAATATTGACACTGACTGTTTTCAAGTGGTTATATTGTTTTCTGCTCTGGCTATGTCTGCTTGTACTATTTTATTTTATTTTTTCAAAATCCAATCAAACCTCAATTCAGTTCTATACATAACTTTTTTAAGTTATAGAAAATATTAAAATCTAATTAGTTTCAGGTTATTTGTTTAATGCTGAACAAAGTAAAAATAAAGAAGAAAATAAGTCATATCCACATTTGTATTTATTATTCTTGATTAAAGCGTACTGAAAACATACGAATTATGATTTTTTTTAATGTACCATTACACCCCTGGTGACAAGTTAAGATTTCCCTTTCACACTTTGATGACTTTAGAGTTTTAAGGTAGATGATCCCTAAACTATTTTAAAAGCAGGAAACCATCTAACATGTCTAACCAAGATTTAGCATGTGGCAGGTAAAGCGAATAGTAGCTAACTCATTGACATCGCTTAATTTTCCATGTGTTTAACCCTCGAGTTGTGTGACTTAAAACAGCAATGTGTAGCAGTTAGACTTTTTAGGTTTTTGCCAGGGTTTGTTTCTTCGTTTGTCTTTTAGCAACTTTACTCAAAAAGTCATAGACGGATTTTGATGCAGGTCTGCGCTCTCCGAGTGCTTTTCCAGTTTTAAATGTTATGCATGGATTAGGCCGGTACGCCATCTGATCAGCGACAAGCAAGGTGATTATAAAGGGGATTAACCTGTCCAGTTAGGAGAGGTGGCAGTGGATGGCGTGGTGCCTAAGGCCGTTAAAGAGCTTAGCTCCAGCGTTGATACGAGAGCCCGGCTCTGAGGAGCAGAAATCACCCTACATATCCAGTCAATATTAAATGCTCCTCTGCTGCATTAATAGGAGGTTCAAACTGAGCTCACCCAGAACCACTCTGCAGTCAATGCCGTCCAGGTTGAGCAGCCAGGTGCTGGTGATCTTCGATCTGTTCTCCATGTACTGCTTCAGGCTCTTCCCGTTGATCTCCAACGTGTACTCGTAGGCAAAGCCGCTGACCGCGTCGATGTTGATGGTGGCTTTGGTGTCTGACTGGCCCACGTTGAAAGTCTCCTTCCCGACCAGCTTGAACATCCAGTCGCGCCTCAGAACCTCCTGAAAGCCAAACTAAACGTGAATCACCGGCTACCTCCACCGTCGACACACTGGTACACTTATCAGTTCGTTTTAAGAGATGAGCTTGAAGTCTTGGTGGTCGGAAGCCCTCCTTGCCATCGCCCTAATCTTTAGCGCCCTCTTTAGATTCTCTATCAGATTCAAGTCCAGACTTACTCCCCGTATAAAGAAACATGTCAGAAAAATGTAAAGATTTCTCTACAGCTACATCTACCAGCGGTATGAATAATTGCGGGCTGAACATTAAATAAATAGATGCTTCCTTTTCATCTCAATCTATAAGACAGCTCGCTTTCTGTTACTATAATAGTTGCTAACCCCAGTAAAGACGAGGAATAAATATATTTACATTTTGTACAACAAAAACATTTATGCAGTTGAAACTAGATGTTTACATATATCACATACATTTTTTTTTTTACCTAAACCTAAAAATTTAGATATACTTATCTCCAAATTCATAAGTTTAAATACATTTCCTTAGCATTTAGTAGAATTGCCTTTTAAACAGTCTGACTTGGGTCAACTGTTTTTGGTTTCCTTCCAGAGCCTTCTCAACATAGTTTGCTGGAATTCTGACCCATTCCACCTTTTCAACACTTTCCACAATTTTTCTTTCTGGGCCTGACAGCAGGACTTTGTGAAAGCCACACCAAAACATTGACTTCGTTGTCTTAAAGTCTTTGTGTAACCACTTTAGCTGCTCACTTAGGGTCATCGTCCTTTTGGAGGACCCATTTGTACCCAAACTGTAACTTCCTGGTTGATGCCTTGAGATTTTTCTTTAAATATTTCAACACGATGTTATATTCCCGAGATATCATCTATTTTATGACTTGCAGGAGTCTTTCCTAACACAACACAGCTAAAGTTTCAAAACTGTGGTTGAAATGGCGCTCGTAATTCCAGCCTCCAGTGTAGCAACGGAACGCAGACTAGTAGTGGGCAATATAAACGGTTTAAGGTAGAAATAATATGAATTTAGCCAACGGTAGAGACTTTTCAACATAGCGGCCAAATGCGGTTGCGCATGTTAATGACGTTAAATGACATCAAGCTGCGTCTACTTTGTACCAGGTACGCAAGGAGGATGAATACTGATGTTCCGTGTTCGTATTTACACTCAATATTCTACGTTTAAAATTAGTCGTTTTCCATATAACGGAGAAGAAAACATGTTGAACGTGAAGCATTTTTAATGATGTGCAACGTTATTTATGTGCAATATTAAATTTATAAATAAATAATCGGAAAAGTAGGAAGAGATGTTATGTGTCGTTTTACATTTTGCACTCGAGTTCAAACAATTGTGTTTCCATAACATTTAGCATCTGTTTTATTTAAAATGTCTTAATCTTGATTTATGCTATGATCACTTTTCTGTTGGATTGCTTAGAAAAAGGTTTACAACACCTTAAAAATAACTTGAAAGGTTTTGTATTTTAAAAGAAAATACATTTTGCACAATAAATGTTCTTTAAATGGCATTTTATACTTTTTTGAAGTTATGTGAGAATGTTTAAAGATGATGACATGTATAAACAGAACAAAAGAACACATCGCAGTAAATATCGTTATTGCATGTGTTTCAGATTATATCGCAATATAGATATGAGGACATATCACCGGGCGCTAGCCCAGATTCAGCCTCCATTACACAATGCAGGAGCGTTCAGGCCACAGCAGGTGAAATGTTCATAATTAATACATCTAGCTATATAATCTGCTCGTGTGTGATGGCGCGATATGGATTCTTCGATCAGTTTGTTCAGATTGAATGTTAATTAAAATGAAATGAAAATTAAATACTACTGAATATGTCGTTAGCATCATTTAAAAAAAATTTACGGGCAAAAATAGATTGTGACCAGATTTTTTTTGACTCCGTCAGTCAAAATGACCGACAACAACGGTTGGACTTTCCAATGTTTTTATTTATACAGTGGCTTGTAAAAGTATTCGGCCCCCTTGAACTTTTCCACATTTTGTCACATTACAGCCACAAACATGAATCAATTTTATTAAAATTCCAGGTGAAAGACCAATACAAAGTGGTGTACACGTGAGAAGTGGAACGAAAATCATACATGATTCCAAACATGTTTTACAAATAAATAACTGAAAAGTGGGGTGTGCGTAATTATTCAGCCCCCTTTGGTCTGAGTGCAGTCAGTTGCCCATAGACATTGCCTGATGAGTGCTAATGACTAAATAAAGTGCACCTGTGTGTAATCTAATGTCAGTACAAATACAGCTGCCCTGTGACGGCCTCAGAGGTTGTCTAAGAGAATGGTGGAAAAAACAACACCATGAAGTCCAAAGAACACACCAGACAGGTCAGGGATAAAGTTATTGAGAAATTTAAAGCAGGCTTAGGCTACAAAAAGATTTCCCAAGCCTTGAACATCCCACGGAGCGGTGATCAAGCGATCATTCAGAAATGGAAGGAGTATGGCACAACTGTAAACCTACCAAGACAAGGCTGTCCACCTAAACTCACAGGCCGAACAAGGAGAGCGCTGATCAGAAATGCAGCCAAGAGGCCAATGGTGACTCTGGATGAGCTGCAGAGATCTACAGCTCAGGTGGGGGAATCTGTCCATAGGACAACTATTAGTGGTGCACTGCACAAAGTTGGCCTTTATAGAAGAGTGGCAAGAAGAAAGCCCTTGTTAAAAGAAAACCATAAGAAGTCCCGTTTGCAGGGCAATCTTGGAAGAAAACCTCTTGGAGTCTGCAAAAGACTTGAGACTGGGGCGGAGGTTCACCTTCCAGCAGGACAAAGACCCTAAACATAAAGCCAGGGCAACAATGGAATGGTTTAAAACAAAACATATCCATGTGTTAGAATGGCCCAGTCAAAGTCCAGATCTAAATCCAATCGAGAATCTGTGGCAAGATCTGAAAACTGCTGTTCACAAACGCTGTCCATCTAATCTGACTGAGCTGGAGCTGTTTTGCAAAGAAGAATGGGCAAGAATTTCAGTCTGTAGATGTGCAAAGCTGGTAGAGACAAACCCTAAAAGACTGGCAGCTGGAAGTGCAGCAAAAGGTGGTTCTACAAAGTATTGACTCAGGGGGCTGAATAATTACGCACACCCCACTTTTCAGTTATTCATTTGTAAAAAATGTTTGGAATCATGTATGATTTTCGTTCCACTTCTCACGTGTACACCACTTTGTTTTGGTTTTTCACCTGGAATTCAAATAAAACTGATTCATGTTTGTGGCTGTAATGTTACAAAATGTGGAAAAGTTCAAGGGGGCCGAATACTTTTGCAAGCCACTGTACGTAAAAATTATTCTAACACATGACCGTGGTACCTTCAGGACTCTGGAGATTACACCCAAGGATGAACCAGACTTGATGACATCTTGGCTGATTACTTTTGATTTTTCTTTTCCACATGATGTCACACAAGGAAGCAGTGTGCTTGAGGTGTTGCCTCAAAATACATCCACAGGTGTGCCTCCATTTATCTCAAATATTGTGAATAAACCAATCAGACGCCTACAATGTCATGCGCTCATGATCTGGGCTTTTGAAATTCTTTAAAGCCACAGTAATGTAAATGTAGATCAATTCTGAATAGGAAAGAAGTTATAGAAGTTAAGATAGTTTTTTTTAATTATTATTTTGGTTCAGTTTAAATCATGCTTATTATTCCTGTACTTTTGCTTTTTCTGCACCCTGCTGTAATGCTTTTGATGTTTTATGTAAAGCACTTTGAATTGTCCTGTAACATGAATTGTGTTATACAAATAAACTTGCCTTGCCTTATAATAACCAGTATATCCTCCTGAGACCCGGCGCATTCATTTGTGTCCTTTATAGTGGACATTTTGTTCACCTTAATCTTCTTTTACTATTTTATGTTATCCTATTAAGCACTACAGTACTTTTTAGAGGCCATCTTTGGCTTTCCACTGATGTGTCAATTTGATAGGTTTACATGCTGGGAAGTCCCCATTAAAATGTCTGGCTTACCAGGAACCACATTTTATGAAAAGATGAGAGATAAGTGAGATAATCTTCATGTTTTGCCATTTTTACCATAATAATTATATATATGTTCTTGTTAATTACTATGTCAATAACAATATTTTGACTTCTGAAAACAGTTTATTGATTTATCTTTTGAAATAACAGTGCTTTTATGAATGTCTATTGTGAAGGACAACAGGATGATTTTAGTTCATTTAAAGACTTTCATCGTTGTAGGAGAAATACATGAAGCAGAAGAGATTCTTATACAAGATAGTCAAGGGAGGTTCAGATTTGGAACTTTCAGATGGGGAAAAATGATGCCGTTTATTAGTAGTATTAGTTGTTAGTTAGTAGTAGCCTGTGATAGGGGAAGATGGTGAAGACAGAGAGGTAAGACGATGGAGGAGAATCTGATGGGACAGACTCAGTGCCAGGGTTGGAACAGGAAAGCCACTCATGCTTTGTGGGAAAGAAAAAGCTCATGAATATTTTTTTTTTTTAATCAAATTGAATGCATTCTTGGTTTAATGTCATCAGATGACGTTCATTTTTTTGTTTTAAATTTAGTTGTATTCAGACGTTAATCGTCCTGTTGTCCACTGCAGTGGACACGCTGTAAAATTAAAGTAAAAAAAAAATATGTTAAGAAAATTAAATGGTAAGGTGTTCTTTTTTGGCCTAAATAGATAGAAAATCACATTAAAAAAAAAGAAAAGAAAAAGAAAAACAAGTTTTTCTCTTTGGTTCTCAAGAGGATGTAAATGGAGGCAACACCAACCCGGACCAGCCTGAACTGGGACCACTGACCTTCCCGTCCACATAGATGACTCTTTTCCCGGTGGTTGTCCCGTGTTCAAACTCGATCCTGTGGACTCCGTCACTGAGCGCCACGTCCCACACACCAGCGAGGTCACTGGACATCCCGACCGGTTCCCGAACCTGCTGAGGTCCAACAGAAAACGGGTTTAAATGAAAGCTGCTGACACCGACGTTAACCCGCGGGTCGTCATAGAGAACAATCCCCGTTCTGCTGGAACCGAGAAACGTTTACAGCAGAACCTCAATCAGAACAGAACATGACGATGAACGGAGTGATCAACTCCGAGAAAACGCTGCTAAAGATAGCATGCTAAGCTACTTCTGTTTCAGCTGATTAACATCCGGTGTCAGGGATTTAATTTCAAAATAAAAGTTGTTTTTGATCAAAAAGGTTCGCTGGGATTTTGTAGGTTTACCACAGTACACATTTTTACAATGTATATTACAGTATGGGGGGGGGATTTTTATTCTGTAAAGCACTTTGAATTGCATTTGTATGAAAAGCGCTCTATAAATAAAGTTTATTATTATTATTATTATTCTTACAGTTGGCCTTTTCCATAATAATGCTTGTAGTTCTTGGTAAAATTTCATCTTTACACATCTTCAACAGATCTGGTACGTTCCCTGACATAAAAGAAAATAGCCTTCTTTATAGAGAACGCTTTACACATTCTCTGCTGCCCAAAATTAAATTAAATAATAAAAAAAAAAACATGTTATGGTCAGACTAGAAAAATTAACTGATAAATAAGAAGCTTTAGCAGATTTCCACGGAACAATTAGCCAGGCAATTCCAGGAAAAATGAATTTACTTTTGGGATATTGTATTATTACAGAAACAGTTGTGAAATATTACATAAATTAAAAATATATGTAATAAAAAGGTAGCTTCAGTCTGGCTATATGTGTGTGTTTAATTCTGATTGTTTGGACATCGTGTAAGAGGTACCACAAGGATCTGTGCTTGGAGTAAATTATTTATCATGTACGTAATTGATTTATGCGAAATGTTTAGTTTTATTAAATCTGTATTAAATCTGACATACATTTGAAGCATTTTGAATTCTGGGAGAAATTTACAGAAATGTTTAGATTTATTTAACATCTGTAATTATTAATATTAAAACAATGGTCTGACATAAATAAACTTATTTATTGTAGTTGGATATGGAAAGACACAATCTTCAGTTTCAATGAAAATAATAAGTGTGAACATAGAAAGAGCAAAGTATGTAAAAATATCAATATGCATAATTTGCAATATCCAAGCATAAGTGAGATATAAACAAATAGGCTATAAGGTGCTTATTTTTACAAACTAGAAAAATCTATTGTGCTGTATATCTCATTTTAATTATTGTTGTTTGCTGTCTTTATTCCCAGTGTATATATTGGTTTATTTGTGTGTACATTTGTATTTACATATTTAGGTACATTGGTATTGATTGTTACGGTAAAAGTAGTTGATTTTGTAAAATTAAAAACTAAAACTAAATGGGTACAGGATTTAAAAAGTGTCAACTTCATCACAATTAGTTTTGAGCATGTGAAATTGTAGAATAATTATAACTTCATCTTATTTATATATGTTTGAAATTTACGTTCAATTTACAAGCAAGGTAATGAGTAATATTGGTATTTATTTATTTTTATTTAACAAACAGATATACACTTTAACAGCAGTCTTATTTGAAAAAAAAAATTTATTATTGCTCTCAAAACTTGAAAAGCATATTTATGCAAAGTCAGATCCGTTTCAATCCCAGTCACAGAAAGTTACGCTTTTATTTTGAAGCATAAGCGGAAGCAGACCTGGATCAGCTTGTACACTTTGACTATGATTTGAGCCCCTCTGACCGCTAACGTAGCCTTCGGTCTGGTGGAAAAATAAAACCTGTAAGCTGAACTCAGAACTATCATCCATTAGTTTACAGCAGGATTACCTCAGTGATGTTGAAATATCCTCGATAACAAACCTTCAGCGGGACACTTTGGACACAGTTTATCCTTCCGGGAAGCTGCTGAGGTTTAGCCGAGCTGTTTTAATGCTGTTACCGTGGCAACATCGATCAGCCCTACGCACAAGCGTGTCTCCGCCCCCTTTAGTTCGGGTCAAACTCTGCTGAAAATCCGAAGCAATCAAAACAAAAAGTGAAGAGTTCAGAGAATGAAGGGACAAGAGCTTTACTTTACTCCTCCTTTCTACATTTTCTTTTTGTTCTTTGACCTGTGCTGCCTATCTCCTCAAATAACTTAGTAGAAACGTGTTTTTGTTGAATAAAGTTACAAAAATCTTAACAATTCGATTCAAATTCAAAATTACTTTATTGATCTCAAAGGGAAATACATTTTTGTTGGAACTTATTATCCAAGTTTCTTTAAAGATTTCTTGTGGATGATGATGGCCGTGGGGAGGGATGATCCCCTGTAGCTCTCTGCAGATCTACAGGATGCTCAGCGTTGTCCATTATGTTCATTTTATGAAGAATGCTTTTTTGCATACTAATCTCCAGAGGGTCCCCAGCATCCAACCTGTTTGCCAACGATCTCACATTGCCCATTATGATTGATGGAGAGAGTTTGAAATTCCTCCTTTTCTCTCTCTTCTTCGCCCCTGCTCTGGATCCATGGTGTCTCCTTTTCAACTCATTAGGGTTTTGTAGCGGCAGTTGAGGTATTATTTGAGCTTTTGTGATGTTAATCAGCTGCTCCCAGTTGTAAACCACCTTGTTGCCATGGTTATGCTTCAAAACAAATGTCCAAAAGTAAAAGAGAGTAGCAAAAGTCCTTTCAGCTGCACAGCATTCAAAACCAGAGAGAACAATTGTCCACAAAAATAATGTTTCTTCCATAAATGGAGGAATAAAAGTTTGTATAAAGAAATTTTTACACCCTTATTATTTTTTTACTCTTCGTGTTATTTGTGGTCTTCAGCTTTAGTCCTGTTTCAGTTTCCACCAGTTCTTGTTGGGATTAATACATTTTGTGCACAACAAAGGAACTATTTCATCATTTTTATGCATATTTCCCATCTCCAAGGTGTGTAAAACTGAATGCCTATTGGATTCATATCAGACTACACGCTTCATCAATACCCAGACACACATAACCTAAGGGGATCAACACTCACTATCTAGATGCACATAATTAAATAGCTTCTGTTGCTCAGGCGAAAAGAGACGAAGAATAAGATTGACTGACCATGAGAAGTTAAACATTTTAAAATAAATGGACGCAACACTGATAAAATTCACAGAACCATTTAACAATTTGTTGTAAATACTTAAATGGGTCTCAAGAAAGGCAAATACCGAAATTAACTTGATTTGAGAAGAATCAAATGTGAAGCTACCAGGAACCCATCATCTTCTGACGCTGTTGTATTCCAGAACTAAAACCTACCTGGAGGGATCAGAAGGTGTTCAGTCCTTTTTCAGAAGATTTTTTTTTTCAAGCTGTGGTGCAGAAAAGAGTCGAGATCTTTCAACAAGATCATAATTTGACGGAGGAGAGTGCTCCATCACATCCACCAAGGTACACTGTGGGTAGCCAGTAAAGGCCTTGTAGATGAAAGAATATTGATGTGATTCCTTTCCTCACCAGACCTAAACCCTACAGAAAACCTCTTAGTCCTTCTTAAATGGGAGATTTAAGGTGAAGGAAAACTATAAACCTATCTCAAAAAGTTGATAGTCAACAAAGGAATAGGTCAGACTCAATTAATACAAGTGTTTTGACGGGAATTGAAAAGAAAAGTGGATATACTGGAAATCAACCCATAGTTTAGATCTGGTTATCCTTGCAGGGTACTGCGATGGATTGGCGACCTGTCCACGGTGTACCCTACCTCTCGCCAAATGAATGCTGGAGAGAGGCACCAGTTCCCACCCCCGCAACCCTGCAGAGGATGGACGGGTATAGATAATGGATGGATGGTTATCAGAAAATACATTTTACAGTGGCTTGCAAAAGTATTCGGCCCCCTTGAACTTTTCCACATTTTGTCATGTGACAGCCACAAACATAAATCAACTCTATTGGAATTCCAGGTGAAAGACCAATACAAAGTGGTGTACACGTGAGAAGTGGAACGAAAATCATACATGATTCCAAACATTTTTTACTAAAAAATAAGTGAAAAGTGGGCTGTGCGTAATTATTCTGCCCCCTTTGGTCTGAGTGCAGTCAGTTGCCCATAGACATTGCCTGATGAGTGCTAATGACTAAATAGAGTGCACCTGTGTGTAATCTAATGTCAGTACAAATACAGCTGCCCTGTGACGGCCTCAGAGGTTGTCTAAGAGAATGTTGGGAGCAACAACACCATGAAGTCCAAAGAACACACCAGACAGGTCAGGGATAAAGTTATTGAGAAATTTAAAGCAGGCTTAGGCTACAAAAAGATTTCCCAAGCCTTGAACATCCCACGGAGCGCTGTTCAAGTGATCATTCAGAAATAGAAGGAGTATGGCACAACTGTAAACCTACCAAGACAAGGCCGTCCACCTAAACTCACAGGCCGAACAAGGAGAGCGCTGATCAGAAATGCAGCCAAGAGGCCCATGGTGACTCTGGACGAGCTGCAGAGATCTACAGCTCAGGTGGGGGAATCTGTCCATAGGACAACTATTAGTGGTGCACTCCACAAAGTTGGCCTTAATGGAAGAGTGGCAAGAAGAAAGCCATTGTTAAAAGAAAACCATAAGAAGTCCCGTTTGCAGTTTGCCACAAGCCATGTGGGGGACACAGCAAACATGTGGAAGAAGGTGCTCTGGTCAGATGAGACCAAAATGGAACTTTTTGGCCAAAATGAAAACCGCAATGTGTGGCGCAAAACTAACACTGCACATCACTCTGAACACACCATCCCCACTGTCAAATATGGTGGTGGCAGCATCATGCTCTGGGGGTGCTTCTCTTCAGCAGGGACAGGGAAGCTGGTCAGAGTTGATGGGAAGATGGATGGAGCCAAATACAGGGCAATCTTGGAAGAAAACCTCTTGGAGTCTGCAAAAGACTTGAGACTGGGGCGGAGGTTCACCTTCCAGCAGGACAACGACCCTAAACATAAAGCCAGGGCAACAATGGAATGGTTTAAAACAAAACATATCCATGTGTTAGAATGGCCCAGTCAAAGTCCAGATCTAAATCCAATCGAGAATCTGTGGCAAGATCTGAAAACTGCTGTTCACAAACGCTGTCCATCTAATCCGACTGAGCTGGATCTGTTTTGCAAAGAAGAATGGGCAAGAATTTCCGTCTCTAGATGTGCAAAGCTGGTAGAGACAAACCCTAAAAGACTGGCAGCTGGAATTGCAGCAAAAGGTGGTTCTATAAAGTATTGACTTAAGGGGCAGAATAATTACGCACACCCCACTTTTCAGTTATTTATTTGTAAAAAATGTTTGGAATCATTTATGATTTTCGTTCCACTTCTCACGTGTACACCACTTTGTATTGGTCTTTCACCTGGAATTCCAATAAAATTGATTCATGTTTGTGGCTGTAATGTGACAAAATGTGGAAAAGTTCAAGGGGGCCTAATACTTTTGCAAGCCACTGTATATGAAATTGTAGATAAGTAAAGGTTTTATTCCACACAAACACCCCACTAGATGGCGCCAACATAAACAACAGTTCTCTACCTGCATTGATATTGTGACTAAAACTGGAATCAGAGACCTCTTAGGTGCATAGTAAAATCTGTACACATTGGTTATAATTGGTTATTGGGTCCCAGGATAGATACCATGGAGACTTGCTTTAATCGCCTGGATCAACTGAAAAATTGTGTGTCAAACCAGGTGGTCAACAGCACAGGAGCACCACAGGGGACCGTACTCTCACCATTGCTTTTCACTCTGTACCTCAGACTTCCAGCACAGATCAGAGACCTGTCATCTGCAGAAATACTCAGATGACTCTGCAATTGTCGGGTGTATCAGAGATGGACAAGAAGCTGAATACAGAGAGCTGGTGGACCGCTTTGTGACATGGTGTGGAAACAATCGTCTCACCTTGAATGTGAACAAAACAAAGGAGATGATTGTAGATTTCAGAAGAAACAGGGATAAGTCAAACACTGTTTCCATCATGGGAGAAGAAGTGGAGGTGGTTGAAGAATATAAATACATCAGAGTTCACCTTGACAACAGACTGGATTGGAGACTCAACAGTGAAACCGTCTACAAGAAGGGAGAGAGCAGACTGTACTTCTTGAGGAAGCTTAGGTCCTTCAAGGTTTGCAGCAAGATGCTGGAGATCTTCTACAAGTCTGTTGTGGAGAGTGTAATCTCTTCAGCCGTCATCTGTTGGGGTAGCAGCATCAGAGCCAGGGATTTAAAAAGGCTCAACAACCTGATAAAGAAGGTTCTGGTTCTGTTCTGGGGACAACCGTGGAAAATCTGGAGATGATGATGCAAAGAAAGATTCTTCATAAAATCAAAAAAAGTATGGACAACCCTGAGCATCCTCTTCATGAGACTGTCAGACAACAACAGAGTGTCTTCAATCGGAGGCTTATTCAGTTCCGCTGCAATACAGACCGCTACAGGAAATCCTTCCTGCCCACAGCCATCATCATCTACAACAACTCCTTAAAGAATTCATTATATGAGCTATACCAACACTTCATTTCCCTCTGGGATCAATAGAAATATTTTTGAATTTAATTTAAGTCGTATTTGATGGACTTTTCAATAACCCACATTTCTTAACTGGTCTGCTGTAATGTTCTGACATGTCTCATCACTTGGCACCATATAAATAAACTGAACTGAATCTTAAATGTTGTGTTTCCATTGGCTGTAAGTGGAAAAACATCACAGTTAACAGAATTAAAGGCTTGAAAACATCAATCCGTGTAATTAATACACATGATGTGTTTCATTTTATGAATTAAGTTACTGAAATAAATTGACTTTTCAATAATATTCAAATTTGTTGATTATGACTCGACTGCACGGTTCTGCAGTTTGGAGCGTGTGGCTTTGGAGTTTCTGGGTTTGAACAGCATGCAAAAGTTGATTCATTTCCATAATTCCCCTTAAAAGGTGAAACTAATATATGAGACAGACTCAGTACATGCAAAGTGAGATATTTCAAGCTGTTATCTGTTATAATTTTAATGAATATGCATTACAGATTATGAAAACCCCAAATTCAAAATATCAAAAAAAATTGTATTGTGAAAAGGTTCAATATTTTAAACTCAAAGTGTCACTCTAAGCAGCTAATTAATCCAAAACACCAACAAAGGGTTCCTGAGCCGTTAAATGGTGTTTCAGTCTGGTTTAGTAGGGATCACAATCATGGGGAAGACTGCTGACCTGACCTGCAGAAAACCATCATTGACCCCCTCCATAAGGAGGGAAAGCCTCAAAAGGTAACTGCAAAAGAAACTGGATGTTCCCAAAGTACTGTATCACAGCACATTAATAGAAAGTATGTGGAAGGGAAAAGTGTGGAAGAAAAAGGAGCACAAGCAGCAGGGATGACTGCAGCCTGGAGAGGATTGTCAGGAAAAGACAATTAAAAAGTGTTGGGGACTTTCACAAGGAGCGGACTGAGGCTGGAGTTAGTGCATCAAGAGCCACCACACACAGACGGATCATGGACATGGGCTTCAAATGTCCTATTCCTCTGAACAACAAACAACGTCAGAAGAGTCTTACCTGGGCTAAAGAAAAAAAGAACTGCAAATTCTGCATCTCATTTGGAAACCAAGGTCCCAGAGTCTGGAGGAAGAATGGAGAGGAACACAATCCAAGATAGTGGAAGTCCAGTGTGAAGTTTCCACAGTCTGTGTTGATTTTGGGAGCCCTGTCATCTGCTGGTGTTGGTCCACTGAGCTTTATTAAGTCCAGAACCAACGCAGCCATCTACCAGGACATTTTGGAGCACTTCATGCTTCTTTCTGCAGACGAGCTTCATGGAGATGCTGACTTCATTTTCTAGCAGGACTTGGTACCTGCCCACACAGCCAGAAGTACCAAAACCTGGTTGAGTGACCGTGGGATTACTATGCTTGATTGGCCAGAAACTCGTAGTCATCTGACCTGAACTCCATAGAGAATCTATGGGGCATTGCCAAGAGAAAGATGAGACATGAGACGGAACAATGCAGAAGAACTGGAGGCCGATAGTGAAGTATCCTGGTCATCCATAACACCTCAGCAGAGCCACAGGCTGATAGCATCCATGCCACGCCTCAATGAGGCAGTAATGATGTAAAAGGTGCCCAAACCAAGTACTGAGTACATATGTATGATTATAGTTTTCAGAGTTCTGACATTTCTCTATTTAAAATGCTTGTTTTATTGATTATATGTAATATTCAAATTTTCTGAGATTTTGAATTTGTGGTTTTCATAAGCTGTAAATCATAATCATCAAAATTATAACAAATAAAGGCTTGAAATATCTCGCTTTGCATGTAATGACTCTAGATCATGTATTAGTTTCTGTTAGTCACTGTTGCCTTGCAGCAAGAAGGTCCTGGGTTTGAATCCTGGCCTTGGGTCTTTCTGCATGGAGTATCCATGTTCTCCCTGTGCATGCGTGGGTACCCTCCGGGTACTCCGGCTTCCTCCCACAGTCCGAAAACATTACTGTTAGGTTAATTGGTCCCCCAAAAATCCTTTAAGTGTGAGTGTATGCATGCATGATTGTTTGTACTGTGTCTCTCTGTGCTGCACCGTGATGGACTGGCGACCTGTCCAGGGTGTACCCCGCCTTTCGCCCCATGAATGCTAGAGATAGGCACCAGCCCACCACAACCCTGCAGAGGATGGACAGGTTTAGATAATGGATGGATGGACGGATGGATGGATGGATGGATGGATGGATGGATGGATGGATGGATGGATGGATGGATGGATGGACGGACGGACATTCTGAGTTGAATTTCTGAAATAAATGAACTTTTGCAATATATTCAAATTTTTCGTGTTTCACCTGTAGACAACAGACGGACAAACCATGAGGGGATCAAACACATGCTTGGGGAAGACACTCTGATTTTGGTGCTGTAAGGCAAGAACTTCATTAGGTCTTAAGAATAATCAAATTTACACACAAAGCACTATGCAGAATTAACAGAAATATCAACGTAATTATCACAGTAATGAACTCATAGTAATAGAGAATTTATGGTTGCAGGAACAAACAAGGTAAAAGACATCAACAACCCCTGACTAAAACAATGTAATGCAAAATAAATACGTTCAAATATCTAATACATAAAACTTTTGATCCTGTTTTGATTCATTGTTTTAAAATGAACAAAACATTCTGAATTTATTGGGCTAAGTTCATATTTCTGGATGGGAATTTGACCCATTTGTCTTGTAAAGCCTCTTGAGATGTGAGCTGTAGTGCAAAAACTTAATTGCACTCATTATTAAAAATTCAATAAAATCAGCAAAACAGTTCATCTTCTGCAAAGTCTTGCAGATAAATTAATCCATGGGTAAATAATTCTGTTGCATGGAGACAGTGAGAAAGACAGTCAGATCAAGCATGTTATCTGGTACCAAACTGTTGCCTCCCACTGTTTTATTTAAATTCATCCTTCCTCTTAATTTCCCCTGTCACAGGCTGGAGCACAGGTCTAGGTGCGTATGGTGCAAGATTCCCACAAGCTACCTAAAAACACCTCCATTTCACACCAGAAACTATTTGTTCCAGGTAATAGTTGCACATGTTCATGATAAGAAATAGATTTTGTAGAACAGATTTGATTCAAAGCCTGTTGCTCTCAGTGGCTATTTTTTGTCTGAGGATTAACGTGAGGTATGGAGCAGGTCCGACACCTTTGACACCTCCAAACCGCAAACAAAAACAGGAAACTTGGCCAAAACCCAGTGAATGAAGCAGCACTTAACCAAATGTCGGTAACAAGTTGCAACTCATCTTCAGGTCTGCAAAGATACATTGTGCAAGAAAATACTTCGTAACCACTTAGTAGATAAACCAGACTGTGTTACAGAAAAAATATATTTATTGTGCATTATATCTTGATCCGTACAAATTAGATCTCTGAAGCTGCTTTCCATACAATCATATACATGCATTTGATACACAAGAATAAGAAAATAATCCGACATCAGCATCAGGTTTTTTTTTTAACAACAATGAATACCAGAACAATTCTCCTGTACACATGCAGAAACATTGTAACAAAAACGCAACTGCAAAAAAATGTGGAAAAAAAGAAAAGAAAAAGAGACCGAGATCAAAACAGTGATAATAAAGAAGCAGCTGTTTCTAGAGGTGTCGTCTAAATGAAAGTCATTCATCAAAGAGCTCACTCTGTTTCTTGGTTGTGAAAACAGAAACACATTTCACAACCTCTTCGTAGTCAAACGAGATATAATTTTTTTTTTTTACTCTCAGGGAGTTTAAAAAGTCACGATCAGTAGGACACCTTGTAATAGCAAAGAAAAAAAGCCTCAACAGGATACTAAAAATTTCTGCTTTACATTCAGAGCGATTTCAGGGGTTGGAAAGCATGCAACCATAAAATCTTGATAACGGCACCTGTGACCAAAAACCACGCACCAAGATCAAACTCTGTAGTTTGCACATTCCTCAATGACGGTCGTTTTTGTTCCATCGAAGCAGATTGGGTTTTCACCGAATATTAAGAGGTTGAGTCAAAAGTCAAACATGTTTGATGAAAATGAGAATAGCTGCAGAAACCACGTGCTACATTTGGTTTAATACATTAGAGACTAACGTCAAGCCTTCATCAAGGGGCTTTTAGGAGAAATGGTAGGAGTAAAAAAATTTGCAGGATCGACTCTAGATTATACTCATTGTATCATCTGTCAATTTGCAAGCTCTAAGCATTCCAAACTTATCAAAAAAAAAAAAATCTAAAATTGCCCCACTCCACTTTACCACGTGGCTTCAGCTTATTGAGCTCTGTAGACATTCAGCTCCTTCTTCTTTACTTGCAGGACCCAATGTTGGCCAAGCTTCAGCTGTCAGACCCATGGCCTCACATCTGATTCTACAATATTTAAGGCGTCCAGGTAATGTGGCTGCAAAAAACAAAAAGCCCAGACCAACAGCCTCCCACCACCATGCTTTACAGGTGTCTGTGCTATGTGCTTTGTTTGGACACGCATCTCTATTTTGGTCTCATCTGTTCAAAAGATGTTGTACCTGATGTCTTGTGGTTATTTCAGAGTTTTTCTTTTGTCATTGCTCTGAACCTTGCATCCAGGGATAGAGTACTCGAGTCCTGGACTCGAACTAAACTCCTGACTTAAGTCCTTTTTTAGGGACTTGTAAGTTGACTCGAGCAGCACGCCGATGACTTGCACTTGGACTCGGATTAATTGTTTTCAAATGTATTTTAAGCATGTTTTATTATTTCGCACATACTGTGTTAGCTTGGCGATAGCGAGGAGGCATTGAGTAAACCCTGTATGGCTACCATTGTTGTAGTCTTAAAATCTACACACTGCTTTCTTATTTTTAACTTGCTCTCAGGTGATAATGACTTGACTTGGACTGGAAGCTTGTTTTTGATTCTTGGACTCGGACTTGACCTGTAGGACTTAGCGACTTGACTTGAACTTGACTTGGACTAATCCTATGTGACTTGGACTTGTACTGGAACACTAAGGACTCAACTGTGACTTGAACTCCAGAGATGGTGACGTGACTCCAACACTGCAAATTGCACCTTATCACCTTATGTGAATTTTTCTGGGATGTCGATCCCTGGGAAGGCTGTTGTTTTTTTCCTTTGCTTTGAAGGTAAAGATTGAACCTGGATTTCCCTGAAGTTCCCTGACATCTATGTTTTCTTTCTTGAGACAAATAAGGATTAAAAAAACAAACAAAACCAGAATTCAGATTTTCAGCAGGTAACATTCAGTGCCAGGTAAATTAAGTGGGAAATTACAGATGTTATCGTATTTTATCACCTTATGCATTTAATGTTTTCTTTACATTATTGTCAGCATGACAGCAAACAAAAGCGAGCTAGATAGACAAGCAAAAAGCTTGTATGGGATATATGTATATACATACATATATATATATATATATATATATATATATATATATATATATATATATATATATATATATTTATATACACCATTTTTTTGGGGGGGGGGCTTGCCATAGTGCTCCCTCCAGCAGGTGGCACTCTAGGTGGCAGCCTAGCCCGCCTATGCCAAGGATGTCCTGTGAATGTGGCATACCCTGTCAGAATAGCATACCGGAAGTTTATTTTTATATATGTCAATTTAGCCTACTTTATCAAAACGGCAAACCCCTTCAACAACACTGGTATGTTGTTGCGATAGCTTCTTGTTTAAGCGAAAATGCAGTTTATAAAGGAGTAAGCTGTTAGGTAATGTGTTTATAACATGCAATATAAAACACCAAAACGTACTGCTTGCAGTCTGAGGCATGCTGAAATTATAGTCTGAATTTAACACATGCCCATTACGCAAAGGTATGCCATTCTGACGGGTAAGGTGTTCCATCAGAACACCGGCTCTGCTTGCACTTCATCAATGATGATGTTTGTTCACTTTATTGAGGGGAGCGTTTAAGCATCTTGCCATCAAAGTAATTCATTTACATCGATACAGAAGTGTTTCTGGACCTGGCGCTTGCCACGCTGCCCACAGAGCCCTTCCTGTATGACACCCAGAGCTTCTTGCTGATGAGGCCCTGCTTGTAAAGAGCTGTAAGCAGCTCGCTGCGAAACTTCTCACCGATGAAGGCGTACAGCACGGGGTTGACCATGCTGTGCATGAAGGCCAAAACCTTGGTCACCTCCAGCATGGTCTTCAATCTGTTGCGGATATCGCAGGTCTCTTGGAGAGTTCCACCTCGATAGAGAGTGTCGGCCAGCACGGTGACGTTGTAAGGCAGCCAGCAGAAAATGAAGGCAAGCACCACTGCCAGGATGACACGCATGGCCTTGTGCTTCTGTTGACTGCGCGTCTTGACCAGCGTCACCACCGTCCAGCTGTAGCAGAAGGTCATCACCGCCAGGGGCAGGAAAAAGCCCAGAGTGTGCCGCAGAACTCGCATGCCGACCCGCCACTGGTCGCTGCTTTCGTCGGTTATGTTCTCGTAGCAAATGACCTGTTTCAGGTCTGTAGCAACAATTTTCTCTCTTTGAATTACCACAGGTAGAGACAGCAACCCGGATAACAGCCACACAGCGCCGCAGATCACCTTCACCAGCAGGTGACGGGAGGACAGCACTCGTGTAGCTCTCACAATGGCAAAGTAGCGGTCCACGCTGATGCACGCCAGCAGAAAGACCCCACTGTACACAGAGGCCTCCTGAAAGCCTGATAAGAGCTTGCATGGGAAGTTGCCAAAGATCCAACCGTAGTGAGAGTCGACGGCCCAGAAGGGGAGGGTGAGACAGAAGAGGAGGTCAGCCAAGGCAAGGTGCATCAAGTAGATATCTGTGCTGGCTCTGCCTTTACTCATAGAGCAGACCACGTAGACCACCACACTGTTCCCCAAGAGGCTGAACACAAACACGATGATATAGACGACCATCAGGGCGAGGGAGTTAAATCCCTGCACGTCCAATGAGCAGGGAGTAGCTGCTTCGTCATCATCCCCATAATTATAAGTGAAGTTGTCGAGTAAATTAAAATAATCAACTAATTCCCTCTTGTCCTAAAATGAAAACAGAATCATAGCAGTTGGTGAGCAGCAGAAAGATGAAACTTAAGCAGAAAAGGAAATAACACCTCGGAGAAAGTTTCAGTAAGTTCTAAGTTGTCACGGGGAAAAGAAAGTAAACTCTATTTTGCTTAAAAGGACATGGGCAAAACGATCTGGTTTTTAACAGGTTCTAAAATGGTTTCAATCCGACCTCAGGAAAACAAAAAACACAGAAACTTGAGCAGATGAAAGAGTTTGATTAACAGACCAACAACAGTGTGAGCACCTCTATAAAAAACAGGAGTTCTGTTGGTTTGTTCCTGACTCAGTGATGAAAAGAAAGACTATTCCCAAGTGGAAATCTTTAAGACAGCTGCCAGTATTTCCAGGAGTGAATAGCCCAATGATTTTACTCTAAGGTCATAGAAGCATTGATGGTTTGCAAAGCTGCAGCTGATTGATTAGCAAGACTTATGAGAGCCTGTTTATGAAAAGATGAGACTAAAGAATATGTCTTTGGTAATAATGGACTGCCCCATTTCTAGAGAAAACCAAACACAGCATTTCAACTCATACATCCTTACACAGAACAGGACACAATATTGCTCAGAAACGTTAGATCGATCAAATCTGACTGAAAATAACTCCTGAGAACTTTTGCTGCTAAAGGTGTTTTGCAAGCTGATGGATCAGGGGGTGCACTTAGTTTTTAATCCTCAGCATTTTCACTTTGGCGTCCTTTTCATTTTAATAAAAGTGTGGAATCTGTTGTGAGTTTTTGGTTCTCTTGAGGCTGGATTTAAAAACATATTTAGAACCTGGCAAACACCGGATCATGTTGTTATTTCTCTACAGGTAACACCTCGGACTTTAAGGGTGGTTATATTGTTTTCTAACGCTGACTGGATGTCAGCTCTTCTTACTGATAGCAAAATAAATACATGACTAATGATCATTATTCCATGAGGGTTTCTGCGGTAAACGCTGCACTTTCCAAAATGATGAAATGACTCACTGCTAGTTTAAAAGGCTGCAAAAGATAAATATTTCTTTGTGAATAAACAGAAACCTCCCCTGACAATTATATATATATATCTATATGAAAATATGTCTAAAAACACAAGGAGACAAATAAATAAAATTTATTTTTCAAATTCACATTAAGGAAATAAAGCATAATTTAAAAAGAGGGGAAATGCAAATATTCCATACCGATTTATGCTCGTCTTGATTTGTCAGCAGCAAATAACTCATGACACTCATTAAAAAAAGTTGTAGCTTCATCCTTGACTTGATGTGCACAGGTAAAAACAATAAAGCTGCAGCTGTCGAGAGGTGCTGCCTTTCCTTCAGGCTGAAGTCGTGCTGAATGTCTGCAGTACTGAGTGGTGACGCTGGTGCTATTAGCAACCTTTGAGAGCCTCAAGTGTGCAAAAACAAAAAAAAAACACCCTCAGATATTATCTGTGTCTGGGCAAAAGCACAAGTTGTGTCTTAGCAATCTCTAAGTTTGATCAAGCAGTGTGGAACAAATGTGGCAAACACACACACACACACACACACAAAAATGTGCAAAACAAATCTGTATAACTGTATGATTTTTTTATAGTTTGCAGACATTGGAAGGTAAATAACAACAAAACAGAGCACCCCTTCAGATGTAATGCTGCATGATGCATCACATTTTCACTATGCAGTTTGACAACAGGTCCGTCTGCTGCTGAAATGATGTTCTGGTTCTAATCGGCCCCCTGACCAAAGCCGATTGCCCATTGGACCGCCCTTTTCTTTAAAGGGACTATATGTAAGTTTAACCACATATAAATACACGCAAATTTAAAATTCCTTCCTCATACATGCTCCAGCAATGCCCTGGTCAGTAGAATGAGCCCTGGCCTTTTCACAGCGGTTGCCTCTTTATGCCTGTAAATTCACTTAAATTCGCTGAAATGGAGATTGCCTCGGGTCGAACAAGCGGATTTCCCGCTCATGAGATCATGCTCATTCACGCTAATGTGTAGCGTTTCCTGTCGCCATAGTAAATACTGAACGAGAGGTATCTTTCGAAGGATGGATTCAGCTGAGAAAAAGAAGAGACCTGCTTCAGGCACTGGATAAACAAGAGTTTATCCGAGTGCGAGCAACAGGGCGAAAATGGAGTCTGATCGGCGTAGGCAAAGACCGAGAGTAAACCTTGGTTCGGCATTCGAGAAGTGTAAGATGCTTAGAGAATTTCTGGGGATGACAAAAGAAGCGCAGTTGGCGTCATTTTTGCTTGAAAGGTAAGAAGTTATTACTAAATACGTGGGAAAAAAAGTGTTGCAGATGCTTTCAAAGCAGCTGTGTCCGTGCATCTCCAAAAGGAGGAAGATTTTTTTGTATAATTGTCTAGCAAAATGTAATTTCTGTCCACAACTGAGTAGCCTACATTGTTTTGCTAATTTCTTGGAATTGTGAGAAACAACTATGTTGTGTACATCTAAACTTTGTAAAACGATGTCGCTAATCAAATAAAGTGTGAATATTACTGACTCACACTTGCACATTGTGATTGGCGCAGGAACAGTGGCTCTGTTGTTTTAGTTTCGAGAAGCACACTTTATCAAAGGGACCACTCACATCGACACCCCATGGGCCATCAACACCAAAAGTGTTGGGAGGGTCCCATACCCCTAGTTCAGTGACTGGAGGGGAATCGGACAGGTATGTTTACTTGGAAGCAAAATGCAACTCCTGTTTCAGGTTGTTTTCGACCAAACCAAAAGAAAAAAAAGTGTCCTACTTATCTTCAGGGATGACTTCCAGATTGCAGGAGTTGAACCTGCCTGCAAATCTGACTGACTCAGTAGTTTTTTTCTGATTCGTTCATGCTCGTACAGCCTGCGCGCCTCATGCACAAGCTTTCCGATGAGGCTGTAGTTACGCGTTTGGCTTGAGGGGGCAATCGCGAGTACAAAACTGTCAAACTCCACACAGCCCCTTTAACCTGGCCTTAATTTGTGAATCAGCTCACCTACCTGGATATCATTTTTGATCTCTTTCCCTACTAGGTCTACTTTCTTACACACGTTTTCATCACCATGAATTCATGTAAACATTACTCTCTACCTAAGAAATGCAGGAGACATTGTAATGATTTTTCTTATCATATTTAAATTGGGCAGACCCTTTGTGTGTGGTACAGTTGGGACCAGAGGCCATCATTTAGTTGTGCAGCTGCAGGAGGATGTTTGAAGACTTCCTCTAATGTACAAAGCACCTCTCTTCACCTCCTGTTGATCATAAAAGACTTGTAGATAAAGGTTTATTGATGAGATCTACCTGGAGGAAGTTTTGCAGATATGCATGTTATTCTTGAATGCACTGCTGCAGAAAAAAACAGAAGCTTTCACCGGCAAACCTGAGCAAATCCTACTAGTTCCGATGCAAGTGGCTTTCTTGCATTAGAGTGGAGGTTATTCTCCACGCAGCAACTCTCTTTGGTTAAAAACAAAAGAAAGAATGTGAGACTGTGTGAGCGGAGTTGATTCAGCCTGAAACAGCTCAAATGAGAGATTGGCGTTTCCTGCCCTTTAAAAAAAATCTCTGCAAAATTTGAAAAGTTTGTTTTCCAAGAACCAGCCCTCTATTCTCTGAATAAACATTGGGTTGAATTGGTAGCTTTCCTAAAATTATAACTGGATAGTTATAAAAAGGAAAAGAAGCTCCGTCTCAATTCAGATGAAAATCATATTAGCTTCATGAAGCAAAAGTCAGGAAAGTGTAGCTTTCCTGAGCAAAATCCTCCCAATTTTGTTTTCTATTATAAAATTAACCAAAAATGCTGAATAAAAGTATAGTTTCAACATTCAACCTGCCGTTGTTGGCTCATTTTCAGTTACATTTGTGGTTTTACATTCTGCCACAAATATTGTTGTTTCCTCAACCTTGGTTTCGTTTCCTTTTTCATGTTCCTTCTTGAGAGTATTTTTCTAAGTTATGTCAGATTTTGACAGATCTTAAAAAAGAAAGGACAAATATTTTCCATTAAATTTTATTTACATATTCTGGTCGATGCCCTGCATGTCTTTTGGATACTGTTTAGCTTTTCAGCATTTTCGGTCATAATTTTGTCGTAATCTGTTGTTTATATTTCAACTTTCTTCAAAATAAGATCAAAACAAATTAGCACGGCTATAGAAGAAACACAGTTTGCATCGCTGCCAATGCAGTCATGGGGAAAAACTAAGTACAACCCTATGATGCAGCTGCATGTAGAACCTTCATCAGTCCCTCTCTTCTCTCCACTGTTGGTTCAGCTCATTGAGGTTTCTACTTGGCTGTCTGAAGGCCCAATTACAGCTTTTCGGTCAGGCTGTGGTCTAGAGTTTTCTTTAGCTACAGTGTGTCTATTTGCGTGGTTAGGGATCACAATAAACTGCAAATACTTGAGACCCCCTCTAAAAATGCTTAGAACTGCCCATTTTAATAGTTCAAACACCAGATTGACCTTAATATGCATTAATACACACTGTGGATAAAGAAGCTAACATCTACATTCTTCCTTTCTTCCGCTCTTTGGGGTACAGCCAATCAGCAATCAGGAACGTGAAAGAAGCCAAGTTGTATGTAACCCGAGTTGCATTTTCTTTTGAATGTTTTAGATATGCTGTTCAAAAAAAGAAAAAGAAAAAAAGAAAAATCACAAATAGATTAATTTTTTCGTGAAAAATTTTGAGTTACATTCCGGAGAAAAACCAGTAGTATCATTATCCGGTTGATGATCCAGTTTTGGCCAAGCTCCAGCTGGCAGACAGTCATGGAGTCAGAGTTCGCCACTCAATGACTGCAAGGTGCCCAGGTCGTGTGGCTACAAAACAGGCCCAAACCATCATCTCTCCCCCACTGTGCTTGGTGGTTGGTAGGATAAACAAGAAAACAAAAACTATGCTGTGCATCATGTTCAGACATCACTACTTTTGTCTCATTGGTCCAAATAACATTGTTCAAGAAGTCTTGAAGTTAACCTTCGTGCTTTCCGGGCTGTGGAACCAGTGCTCACTGAGCGGAGGTGGAGCCCTCAACAATCCCCTGGATCAATGACTACCTGACAAACAGTTTGTGAGACTGAAGGATTGTGTGTCAAACCAGGTGGTCAGCAGCACAGGAGCACATCAGGGGACTGTACTCACATCATTTTTTTTCACCACAACTCCTTAAAGACACTGGAATAGAATGAACATTAACAACACTTAATTTCCCTCTGGGATAATTTTTGATTGAATTGAACTTCATGGAAATGCTACTTTCTTGCCACATTCTTTCCATAGAAAAGAAGCTTTTTCCTTCAACCTGTCCAAACAAGCCATACTTGTTCAGTCTTTTTCTAATTGTCCCTTTCATAAACTTAAGCATTTGACATGGTAGCTGAGGCTTATAGAAACTGAGGTGGAACTCTTGTGTTTTGTTCTCATTTCTCTAATAAACACCCTTTGATGATGGGGTAAATATGCTGGGTTGTCTGCTCATGGGGAGATTATCAGCCGTCTGGAATTTTTTCCGCTTGTGAATAATCTTTCTATCTGCAGCATGATGGACTTCAGATAGTTACCTCCACCAAGGAGGGTATGTTTTTGCCAGGGTTTGTCCATTTTGTTTGTTAGCAACTTAACTCAAAAAGTTAAAGATGTATTTTGATTGGGGGGGGGGACTGAGCTGCCTTTGGGGAGTTCTGCGCTCTCCGAGTGCTTTTCTAGTTTTCCCTTATAAAAAAGTAGTATGCTTCATTTTATCAAGTACAGTTCTTCATACAAAATTGGAACATTTTTAAGTTTATTGAAATATACTTAAAGTACTTGAAAATGTTCCAAAGAAGTATACTTGATGAAATTAACTTCAAGTATACTATTTTTTGCTACAGGTCAACAGGTGACTGAATACGTTGGTGTAGATTCTCAGTCATCCAGGACATGATATTCTTGAGAGTTTAAATGAAGTCAACTGGACTTTTCTTGTTGTCTTGAATACATTGTCTTGAATACTAATGGGGTATATAGCGTTAGGTATAATGATAGCCCCATTAATGAACCTTAACCTTAGACTTATAAATCTGTTACTCCCAATCCAGTTTTCAGAACTGAAGAAGCCTCTTGATTGAGAGACGAAACGTATTCAAGACAACAAGTCCAGTTGCCTTCATTTAAACTCTCAAGAACAGGTGACTGATTAACTGCTATTTCTTTAATCTAAGGTGTTCTAAACATGCAGCGTCACTTGCTCCATGCATGCATGCGTGCAAGCAATATAACATTGTTATAAATAAATTCTTATGACTGGAAAGTAGACATTTCAGTAAAAAGGACAGAAATTTGGATAGGCCTATTGGACTATGTGAACTTCAGATTCCTTCAAAGCCGCATAAAAAAACATATTGTTTCCCCAAGATTTTCTCCTTGTATGGGTTCGTTCATCTCTCTCACATATGGTGTGAATACAAAACAACTGCAGTCAAAGTAATGTAGCAGGATGAATAAACCTGCTCCTGATTATAATTGAAAGCAGCCTGGCTCCATCGGTCACCAGTAGGGGAGCTGTGGGGATATAAACGGGTCAGAGCAGTGTTTCCCTCATGCTCACAAGAAGCGGCTGCTGTCATTGCTCTGGCTGGTGTAGCAGCGTAAACTGGACGCGTTTGTTTGTTGCGCATTCTTCTCCGGCGAGCGTCTCCTCGCTTCAGGGATTTTCTTCATCTTTGTAGTTCCAAATTCAAGACTACGATCTGCCGCGAACGCACATGACCTACAGTGTGAGCAGTCTGGTCTCATCCAAGCATTGGGTCGTAGATTGTGAGAATAATACTATTAACAGAATTGTTCTTTGTGCTACAATGTGAATTTTAATGATTCTTCTTAGCCCATAACCTGTTGGCTTTCAGTGGCGTTTGAAAAACTAGACAAAACAGTCTGGCTTTCAACGATTATTGATTAAAGACGCTATACAGCCTACGGATGAATTCAGCACTTGTATATGAATAAGTAATGTCCTCAGCATTCTTCAAACCACTCAAGTGTATGGTTATTGTCCCTAGTAATTAAAAAAACAACAACCTGACACCCTTGTTTACGCAAAACAATGTATCTGGTGCGCAGGAGTTAATAAGTGGTGCTCATGAGAAACCAACTTTTTTTTTTTTTTTTTTTTTTTCCCATGTCCCCTTAGGGGTTCCGCAAAAAATAAATAAGTCTGTTGTTGAAACCCAGTAATGTAACAGAAATTGCAAACTTCCTTCACAATGCCCTGCGAAATCAACATCATAAATGAACACCATAAAACCCTAACCCATAAAAATACAGGAACCAAACTGCTTTGTGAAGTAACTCAAATTAAAATGTTTTCACCTAGGAGTTTTCAGACAAATGTCCACTAGAGGGCAGCACCTGTCTTGAGTTCCATTAACACCGGTTTTGAACAATTTTGACAGTGTGAAACCAATACGTTTAAACTTGAAAAGGGGAATATATAAAGGGAGTTAGATTATGGTAAGCCATATTAATTACATGTTGCAAATATGTTTAATGTGAGAGATTCAGAATGTGGGCTCATCTTGTGTCTACATTATTTAATGCACTGTCACTGGCAACCCTATATCTTCAGGTAAGGAGATTATCCATCGTATGGAAACACAGCTTTTTAATCTATAATCATATTTATCGATTCGAGCTGCACCATGAATTATTTGCACCTATCGCCAGCATTAACAAAAATCATTATTGCTGTGTGTGAGCTATCATGTCTGTAGCCTAATGACTTCGCCTCTCTGAACGAGTCTACTCCGCCCGGGTTTGTTTACATCTGACAGCCCCGTACGTGCGGCCGCCGGGGCGGAGGTCTCGCAATGATTCACCGTGAGAGTTGGAAAGTCGTTCCTGTGTCTGCTGCTCCTGTGTTCTCCTCCTTTGAGTACTCTGCCTCCCTTCTCCCTGGACCTACTCCTACAGTTATTGCCATCATCTACCGCCCACCAAAACAGAACAAGGACTTTATGAATAACTTTTCTCAGCTGCTGACACATCTTTCATCTCTGGCCCATAATGCTATTCTCCTTGGTGACTTTAATATCCATATGGACAACACCAATAATACTCTCTCTAAAGAGTTTTTATCCTGCTTAGACAGTTTTGATTTGCAACAATTTATACATTTTCCAACTCACTGTAAAAATCACATTTTGGACTTGGTTTGTTGCTCTGGTATCACTCCCACGGTCTGTAAACCTCATTCACTTCCTTATTCCGACCATGTTATCATTACTTTTGACATTAATCTCACCCTCTCTAAAATCATCCTCCCCCGAACTATTTCTTTTCGCAAAATAAAAGACATTAACATTTCCACCTTCTCCTCAGACATCAATAACCTCCTCAGTATTTATCCCAACAGCTCTCCGGATGCTCTCGTTCTCCACTATAACAGCACGCTCCATAACCTCTTGGACACCCATGCTCCACTGAAGTTCAGATCTGTCTCCTTCACTCGCTCTGCACCCTGGTTCACCCCTGCCCTCCGTCAACTAAAATCCAAAGGACGACAACTTGAACGACTCTACAATAGAACTGGTCTCACTATACATAAAGAAATGCACAATAACCATGTCATTCAATACAAGAACCACCTCTCCTCTGCCAAATCTGCCTACTACTCTGGTTTAATTCACTCCAATCAACATAGTTCCAAAACCCTTTTCTCACTCCTCACCACTATTACGAAACCCCCTGATTCTCTTCCCCATCACATACAATCCCCTGACTTCTGCAACTCGCTCATGTCCTTTTTTGTCTCCAAAATCTTTGATATCCACCTAAACCTGACCTCATGTGGAGCAGCATCCTCTGGAGTGGACTTTTCCCTCCCTTATTTACCAATAGCAGCCATATTTTCCAGCTTCACCCTCCCCTCCATCCAAGATGTTTCAGAACTCATCTGCAAATCTAAACCCTCAACCTGTCAGCTTGATCCCCTGCCCACTACTCTGGTTAAATCCTGTCTTCCTTCTCTAGCTCCCCTCATCACCAACATTATTCATTCATCCCTCATCTCTGGTATTGTCCCTCAGTCATTCAAAACAGCGATAATCACACCCATCCTGAAAAAACCTGGTTTGGATCCCACTAATTTCAATAACCATCGTCCTATTTCAAACCTTCCACTTTGTTTCCAAAATTCTAGAAAAATCTGTGGCTATTCAACTCCATACCCATCTCACTTCAAATAATATTTATGAACATTTTCAATCCGGTTTCCGCCCCCTCCACAGCACTGAAACAGCCCTCCTTAAAATAACCAACGACCTGCTTGTAGCTTGCGATTCTGGTTTGCTCTCCATCCTCATTCTCCTTGATCTCATAGCAGCGTTCGATACCATTTCTCACTCCATCCTCCTTGACAGACTCTCCTCCATCGGCTTAACCAACACCCCCCTCGCCTGGTTCACTTCATATTTATCTGGTCGCACACAGCTTATCCAACTCAAATCCCATAGGTCTGACCCCTCCCCCGTGTTTGCCGGTGTCCCTCAGGGCTCTGTCCTGGGACCCCTCCTCTTCATCATTTACATTCTCCCACTCGGTTACATATTCCGTAAATACAAAATCCATTTTCACTGCTATGCCGATGACACCCAGCTCTACCTATCCACTAAACCACTCGAGTATCTCCCTCCATCCTCCCTTACCCTCTGCTTACAAGAAATTAATTCCTGGTTCTCCGCCAATGTTCTCAAACTTAACAGTTCTAAAACAGAAGTCCTTCTCATAGGTACCCCCTCAATTCTCTCCAAATCCAAGTTCTCTTCAATAGTCTTTAATAACTCATCTGTTTCTCCTTCCCCTCAAGTCAAGAGCCTGGGCGTCATCCTCGACAGTACATTATCTTTCCGGTCACACATCAACAGCATCACTCGATCTGCATACTTCCACTTACGCAATATCTCTCGTCTCCGTCCCTCACTCCCCCCCCACACCACTGCTATCCTCGTGCACAGCCTCGTCACCTCCTGCATTGACTACTGCAACTCACTTCTCTTCGGCCTTCCCAATAAATCCCTCCAGAAACTGCAGCTCCTCCATAACTCTGCAGCACGGATCATAACCCAGACTCCGAGCTTTCACCATATCACCCCTACTTTGCAACAACTTCACTGGCTTCCCATAATACAAAGAATCAACTTTAAAATACTCCTCATTACATTTAAAGCACTTCATAGCCTGGCCCCTTCCTACATTTCTGACCTTCTTCATGTTTCCACTCCAGCACGCACTCTCCGCTCCTCCTCTACTCTACAGCTCTCTGTTCCACCCGTTAAACTTGTGACCATGGGCCACAGAGCATTCAGCCACTCTGCCCCCCAGCTCTGGAATTCTCTCTCCCCTGACCTCCGTGCCATAGACTCTCTCCCACTGTTCAAATCCAGACTCAAAACTCATCTGTTCCGTTTATCTTACATCAATTAGTCATGCACTTACCTTGTCTTGTTGTAACCTTGTTTTAACTGGTACCTGTTTTGATGTTTTATCTGTATTTTGTATTTTTTATGTGCTTTCTGATTTGTACAGTGTCCTTGGGTGTCCTGAAAGGCACTTTTAAATAAAATGTATTATTATTATTATTATTATGGCATTGACCCGCTCAAGGTGGCATCATGTTGGAGTAGCTCTGTTACTTTCATTCTGTTTCTTTTTATAAACTTTTATTCCTCCATTTCTGGCAGAAACATTGTTCTCTCTGGTTTTGAATACTGTGCAGCTGAGAGGATTTTTTTTTTTCTTTTTACTTTTGGACATTTATTATGCATAACCATGGTAACAAGGTGGTTTAGAACTGGGAGCGGCTGATTAACATCACAAAAGCTGAAATAATACCTCAACTGCAGCCACAAAAACCCTGATCAGTTGAAAAGGAGATGCCATGGATCCAAAGCAGGAGCAAAGTGGAGAGAGAAAAGGAGGAAGTTCAAACTCTCTCCATCAATCATAATGAGCAATGTGAGATCGAAACAGGTTTGATGCTTAGAACCCTCTGGAGATTAGTGTGCAAAAAGGATTTTTCATAAAATGAACATTATGGACAACCCTGAGCATCCTGTACATCAGACTGTCATACAACTACAGAGCGGTTTCAGTCAGAGGCTTCTTCAGATCTGCGCAGCGCCACAGGAGATCATCCCTCCCCACAGCCATCGGCATCTAAAAACAAATCTTTAAAGAAAATTGAATAATGAGGTACAGCAACATTTAATTTCCCTTTGGGATGAATAAAGTAATTATGAATTGAATTTGAATGTGGGCTACTGGGTATTCCATGTTACTCTTTCAAGCCAGAGCAGGAACACATTGTGCCGATCCACATCAAATGTCAAAGGTTTTTTACAAGTCACTCATAAACATCCTAGTTAAGTCACACACTTTGATTTCATAATTAGATTTGATCAAATGTAGAGAGACCAAAAAGGTCATATGGAGAAGCTTAAATAAAACAATATGGCCAAAAGTATAAGGTCAGTCACTGCTGTGGTCACAGGTGTATAAAGTCTTCTAAAGGCTTCTATAGACATTTTTGTAAGGATTGGTTGCTCTTTGGAGGTCAGTAAATTCCACTGCCCCGCCGTGAAAACATTGCCCCTGCATTTTAAGTCCTGTCACAAGATTTCCATGCCTTCAGATACACAATTAACTGTTTGTGGTATTAGAAAGAAGGTGGAAGTGAATGGGAACTACAGCAACTCATCTACAAGTGGTTGACCACAATTAAGCAAATGCATGCTGAGGCTGATTACAGAGGTCTCTAACTTTCTGCAGATTAGCTCAAAAATAATCTGCAGAGAGCTTCATAGAATAGGTTTCCATGGCCAAGCAGCTCCATGCAAGCCTTACATCAACTTGTGAAATGCAAAAAGCAAAGGTTTGCTGGAATGACGAATCACGCCTGGTAACACAGTGAACAAGTCAGTTGCCAGAAGAACCTTGCTTGACTGAACTCTGGGTGGGGAGATCATGGTGTGGGGAGGATTTCAGGCCCTTTAGGTCCAGTGAAAGGAACTCTTAGTGCTGCAGCAAAACAAGACATCTGGACAGTTTCACGCTCGTGACTCGGTTAGAACAGCTTGGAGATGTACATGACCGTGCACAAAGCAAGATCCTCGAGGACATGAAGAGCGTGACTGGCCTGCACAAATCCCAAACAGCAACACAATAACACAGAGTTAACAGTCTGAGCTGGGCATTCTCCTACAACATCAGTGTCTGACCTCACAAATGATCTTCCTAAAGATCATTTTATATTTATATAAAATATTTATATTGATATATTCCCATAAACACACTTCTAAACCTAAATCCTTTTAATTTTAAAAAGGAGGCCATTAAACTTCATGTGTGTGTAAAGACAAGTGGTCCAGTGGCAGTATAGTACACCAGGCGTGTCATATAAGTCTCTCAGTCAATAGATGGGCTTTTGAGTTTTCCCAAAACAGGCTCCATCAGGTTCATTCACTGGTGATTACTTGTGATCAATGAGCAAACTCCTGGCTCCTCTGAACACTAACCGAATGGACACATTTCTTAATACAACTAGATGAGGTCCTTTTTAAAGACTGCAGTCTTTGTCCATCGTTGGACTGCTTGCTGCTTTCCTCAGCAGATTGTAACATGAAGGTTTGGCAAGAAACCAAATGTGCTCTTTAGTCTCATTACTCATTGTGCTCCAACTGCAAGCTACTCAAACTGTGGTACAGGTACTGGACAAATGATGGCTTTAGGGTTTCCCTTTGCTGGTACTGAATTAAAATGTAGGTTTCAAATACTGACGCTGGCTACCTGCGATGTAGAGCTAATAGACACAAAGAGCCGAAAAAGGGGAGTTAATAAACAACAAATAAAACCTTCAATTCAAACAGAAACTTCTCAAAAGTGAACAAAGACTCAGTAAATTCAAGTTTAGACAGAAGCAGATGAAAGTTCACAGATAAATCATGAATGTAGTTGAATGCATTGAATGCATGAATGCAGGAATGCAATGCATGCATTAAACAGTTTATTACCACAGCTAGCACTATATGTTTCAAACAGCCATGTTGGATTTTGAGGTCAGGGTTCGTGAGAAACTCAGAATTTCTTTTGGGACTTTCCTGTGAATTGTTTCAAGTCAAACCTTTTAAATTTCTGCTTCTGAGGAAAAAATGGAATGTAAAGCGAAACTGCATCCATCAGCCAAACATGCAGGATAAATGGATGAGAAAGCACATTTTCTGTTAATGTTTTAAAGGTCTGTGAGTGTGATGGAGCTGGACACAGCATTTACTGAACAAATGATATTCAGTTTAGCTTTGTATACACTGTAATTCTACATCATTACTAATGGATTCTGTACTGAAACATTAAGAAAAAGAGCCTGAAGCTTAAATTTGTGATGCAGTTTGAACGTGTGCCATTTAAAGCTACATGAAAACAAACAATTATCGAACACCCAACAAGACAGGACAAGACACTCCAGTAAGGAGGAGACAAACTCTTGTGTAACAATATCTGTCTAGAAAGTTCCAAGAAAACACATTCATTGAGTTCAAGACAATTCCTGTTCAGTGTTCAATTCCTTCTGTCCTACCATTATAAATGTAAACATGTGGAGTTAGATCAACTCTACAAGGACTTTAACTAGAACTGTAACATTTGGTCAAATGAGACTGAGATTAGGCTTTCAGTAATAAACACTCAGGGTGGGTATGCAGTGAAAATGTGGAAAAGCACCTAATGCCCACTGTTAGGCACAGCGGAGGATGTGTGATGCTGTGGGCCTTTTTCGCTTCTAAAGGCCCTGGGAACCTTGTCTGAGTTGAAATACCACCCTTATGGAAAAGTCACATGGGTTGAACATGCTCTTCAAATGGGGATCCCATGTGGTACCTGGTACATGGTTTTACATGGGTTTTTACATGTTTTTCCCATGTAATCACATAGGCTTCACATGTAGTACCACATGGTTTTACATGGGTTTTTCCCATTTTTTTCCACATGCTCTGCATTCATCTCACATGTTTTTACATGTGATTTTTCCCATGTGAAATCCACGTGTTTTTTCTGTAAGGCCAGGACATTCGAGATAAAAATCTGGTTGAGTATAAAAGAGAACTGAAAACAGATCTTTACCCTTCTACCAGGATAATGATCTAAGTCAAATGGCCACATCGACATAGAAGTGGTTCAGCAGACACGAAATCAACCTTCATGAATGCATATAGGAAAACCTTTAGGCTGATATGAAGAGAAAACAGCGTCTCAGAGGACAGAGAGACTGTGCATAAGGAATGGTCCAAGAATATGCTGCAATCTTGGGAAATGTTAAAGGAGAAGAGGGTTAGGATTGGCAGGGAGTGTAGTAGTGTAACAGTTCTCCACCCCTGATCTAGTGAACTGAATTTATAACACGCTCATCACTGACTTTTCATACAGCAGCATAATCTTGCTCTGAATTAGGTAAGAATGCATACTTTAGGGAAAAGGTTGCTAAAGGCAAAAGCTCCCATGTTGCCTCATCCCCACCTAGTGGAAGGCAGAAGGCATGAATGTTCAAAATGTCTAAATAAAAAGGGGAAAAACAACTCATTAGCTTTACACATACCACCAGATAGGTTTCCATTATGTTGATGAGTTAACTGAGTGAGTTTAGTTCCAAAATGAAGATTATTTAATATCCTGTCACTAAAAACACCTCTGTGGGGTATAAGTAGATGAGTTTATGGATTAAGCTACACCTGAAACTGTGTTTACATGACAAAAAGAAAATCCATGGCACACAAACACCCTGTTTGAGCTATGATCTGTCAGCCTGTAAGAGGAGGACGGTCCTCCCTTTTCTGCCCTGTTTGCTTTGGTTTAGTCTGTTTAAGGAGGCAGGAGATTAAGCTGTGGACACACCAGTAAAAGGTCCTGTCTCTTTAAACTGGGGTTAGGGTGGATTTAAAAACAGAACCATGTGTACTCTACGAATCAGTGGAGATCTGTATTGTTCTGACAGCGACAGCTCCCTTTGAAATGGTGCTGCTTGAGGTTTTCCAGACCAGGTAGTTCAAGTAGATTGGATCTTACTTTGCTGTGAGTTACCCCCCCCCCCCAGATAATGTCTTTTTAGAGGAGCTACAGGTCATAGTTCATGGAATAGGCAGTAATTTACCTGCAGCTTTTGAAGATTTGGTGTGTGGTGAGAAATAAAGTTGAGAATGGCTGCAAGTCAAAAAATAGGAAATTAATCAGTTTATATTTAGTATACCATGAAACTGTCACATAAACACCATCAAGCAGACAAACCAATAGCTGGTTTCTACTGGAACTGATCCGTGATTTGTTGGGATGGTACGAGCTCTGACATGTAGCCTCATTTGAAGGGTTGCTTGGAGCCTGGTTTGGAGCTTTTGTTCAGGTATCCCACCACCAGCAACAACACTCACCTGGAAATCTCTTACCATGACCAGCGTCTTTCTCAGCTCCTTTGGATCTGGTCAGCCTCGTTGAATTCACCGGGACATCATTAACCGCACCCACCCTGGGTACACTCTCCTCACACTGAAAGGACTTCTAGGTCCTGTAAATAAATCATTTTTACTGACTGTGCAATAAACCCCATTTCTTGCCTCAACCAGTCTCTGTTTATTCCTTTGAGTCACATTTAAATTCTTAAACATCAGAATATGGGTGTGAGAGCCACTTTGAGAGGATTATAAACTGTAGGTTTTGACATTTTCTTAAGGCTGGTTCACACGGCAAGATTTTTAAATGGTTGTGCGGTTTCCAAACCTCGTATGTAAGAAATCTTTATTAGAAATTGCTGTGTTTTTTTTTTCCTGATATAACGGACACGGAGACGGAAAATAAAGGGAAGAAAGAAAGAAAGAAGATAAAGAGAGGTAGGAAAAAAGTTAAGAAGGAGAGGGTAAGTTCAAGATGCAAGAGAGGAAGGGGGAACAAAGAAAACACAAGAAAACATCCCAGTCTCCCTCCACACCCGCAGGATGGCAGGGGGAGGAAAAAACTACAACAAAACAAATCAAGCAATGCGAACCAAGAACTATGCAACCACAACCCACAAATAGATATATAAATACAATAACAGCGTCACTGAAAAGCTCATGGTACCCATTATTACAAGATTTAGTAATGTCAACCTAAGCCCAAGATTGCATTTGTAAACACCGGAATCCCCCCACCTGTGTGTGTGTGTATGAGCATGCTGGTGCATTTAAGGTTTCTCCATACGAGTGTTCAATAGCTGGAGGGAGAAGCCATTGATCCGCCTTCCAGGAATCGACGCAGACACGAAGGAGATCGGAACCATAAACATCCAAATGACCCCCAGAGCACAGGAGCCCCAGGCAGACCAATGCAGGACTGACCGTACCCCCCAAAAGAGGAGCAGAGGAGCAGCTACATTCAGCAGCCACAATGCAGGGCCCAGGGGGCAGCAGCGACGAGCCCACGGGCCCTGCCGGCAGCCGGCTATTCAGGCAGCCGGCTATGCCAGCACGGATTCAGCCATGGGCCCAGAGACCCGGAGACCCTGAGACCCGACGGCGCCTCACCCCCCAGCAGGGACCCGACCAGGTACCTGCCACTTGTCCCCCCGCCACTGCCAGGTCGTGGGGGTCACAGCCAGCTAATGGCCGACATGCGTCACCACCACCCTGGGCCAATCCCCAGAGCCGACTTCCCTGTGCACCCCCCTCCCCGCCCCATGTTGGCACTACACGAATAGCCCCAGCGGACAGATGGCATCCCCAGGGCAAGACCAGCCAGCACCCGGACACCGAGCTCAACCAGCTCCCGAATCTCAATCCCGCACACCGCAGAGCACCAATACCAAAGAACAGAGAAGAATTTAGAGAATAGCATGAGCTACATGTTGGCGGTTTCAGTCTGTAAAAGTACGGCAGTGACATATTCCATCAACCCCACCAGGGAGGTGGAGTTTCATTATTTTTCTTTAACCAGGGCTTCTTTTGATATATTCTGGCCCACATCTCCCATCAATAAAGTCATCTTTACTGCTGTAATCAAAGATTTTGACTGATGTTTATCCGAAGGGGGGGAGGGGGTTGCAGAACAAGAATAATGGTGTAAAAAAGGATGCATGACCCGCATGTAGTTTCATTTTGGATTTGGAAGGCAGCTTCTACATGAAAAGTTATTTGCGCCATGATACGCACATCTCCAGATTGCTCAAAGACTCTGCTGCTACCTCACTGGAAGAATAAAGGAAGATTTTCAGAGTTTGAATACAACTTATGTCATTCAGGCTGTCAAAGAAAGGCTCTGATGTGACATTTATAATATTGCTGTTCAAAGAGTCTAAGGCTGTTCTAAACCTTATCCTGAGCAGCGACCGTTTCTACTTTACAATAGAGAGAAATGTGAGCGCCTGTTAGTGATGTAGAGCTTGGTGTTGTTGCATTCTTCATCTTGGAGTAATAGAGGAAGATCGGTTCCATGGGTCCAGGACACAATTGGTGAAGGAATGAAAAGCATCTCTCTGGATCCAACTCGTTGCTGACAAATCACTGCAGTACTCATCTGGGAAAAGGCTCCTATCTACTCGCTGATTTAAATCCAGGTATTGACTATTTTTCTGTCAGGCTTCAGCGTTTAACTTTCTCTCTCTCACATCCCAGAAGCTCACAAATATTCCAGCCGACGTATCAAACAGTGGCAGATTTACATCCACAAGGCTTTGTTTTTCCTGAGCTGGAGCCTTTTAAAAGAACAGAAGCTGCATGTAAAATATATTCAGTAGTTGAAAAGATGAATCACTCAGGGACATTTTCAATTCAGGCCCAAAATAGTCGCTTTCTTAGGAGATAAAAACAAAAAATTTGTATTTGTTTCACTTTCAACACATCAGATCTTTTCAGCTACTTTTCATTCAAGAGCTTTAGGGAAAACCCAGTGGTGCAGTTTTTAAGGTTGTTGACTTTATTCTGTGGGACAGATCTGCAGATTGCTGGAAGTCATCAGTCATTCTCAATGAAGATGACCTGTGGGATACCTCAGGGGTATGGTCTTAGGCCTCTCCTGTTTTTCGTTGGTAGATGTCATCCGCAGATGATTTGCAACCGTTTTATCTCAGGGGTCTCCAACTCCAGTCCTTGAGAGTTATTGACCCACAACTTTTAGATGCATCCCTGGAACACAGATGAATCAAATGATTGAATTACATCTATAGCATTACATCAAGTTTGGCAAAGCCCTGGTAATGAGCCATTCATTCGATTCAGGTGCGTTGGAGCAGGGATGTATCTAAAAGCTGCAGGACAGTAGCTTTCGAGGTCTGGAGTTATAGACCCCTGGTTTGTCTCTTTTTTAATCAGAGTGACGCTTTTAGACTACAAACACTCTAAGTCACAGTATCCAATATATCAAATGCTGGATGGCAGAGTTTGTCCTGCAGCTAAATATTAAGAAAGCTGAGGTAATTTTTATTTGGCTTCGAGAATGGCTCACTAACAAGCACACACATGACCTCCTCGCCTGTGAAGTTGGGCCAGCCAGCATTGAAAAAATCTCGGCATCACCGTTAACGATCTTCACCTTAACCAAGCCTATCAGCTCAGTTGTTCAGACACGTTTCATGTGGCTTAGCGAAATCAGCAATTACAGATTGTACAAAATGCTACGGATTTTAAACAAACAAAAAACAGAATATATTATCTCCATTTCATCATCTCTTACCATGTTCATTAATCAACTCTCCAGCTTAAAAATCTCTCAGGGAGCTCTTGGTCAAATAATCCTGTTATTGCCACCAGCATGGTCTCTTCTCTTGTGTATTATGGATCCCCCTCCATAGTTTTTGAATTTCCTTTTTACAAGTATGTTTATTTTCACCTGTCTGCCTCCTGCCGGCATTTGTGACCTGCTCTGTTCCTCATTACATGAAGAACTGCAACAACACTATCAAAAGACAGAGAGAGCTCTGTGCTTTTCTCTGGCTGAGAAAGGTTCAGGAGATTTTTCACAAAAAACGGAACTTCTCTCAACATTTCTTACCCTCTGTACTTTAAACAATACATTGGGGGGGATCTCCTGAAAATAAAGCGTGTTCTCTTATTTAAAGCAGTAATCAGGCTGTTCTTTAGGGACAAACTTTGCAGAGGAAGGGTGGATATCAGCTGAGAACAACAAGCACGTTATGAGTACTAAACACAAGACAGGCCAATCAGATCAGTGCTGTCACACACCCAAACTCACACATGAACACTGGCTGGAGATTTGCAGGAAAGCAAACCTCTGATCTTTAGTTTTAATCAGTTTAATCAGCTCCCACTTCTGTGCTGCATTAAATACAATATTCATTCACATCAAATAAAAACATCAAATTTTTGCATTTTGTTACCTTAATGAGAGGAGATTTTTAAGTGAAAGCCTGCGCCTCGCGCTGCTATGCTACCAGTCCCTGACCAGCCTGCTGTGTGCTAACTCCTCTCTCCCAGTTCGTTTATCCTGTGGCAGAGTATAAAAAAGAATTACACATTCACTCAATATATATGTTTGGGCATGCATGGGGAGAGATTCTCACCAGATCATCTCCAAAGAACTCTTCCTGATAAATGCCTTTTATTACTTTACAAAGTTATTACAAAACATTCTGAGAGACAGCCTCTCTTACAGGATCCAATCAGCTCAATAATACATATTCATATAGATGCAAAGTGTGCTTGTAGTCCGTCCCTAATAGGTTAAGCCCCTTTTAATATATTTTCTTTTGGTTACTAAGCAGAAAACCTTCCTTCTCCCAACAGACCATTTGCACAATCAAATCAACAGACGTTTCCTGTTTTTTTCAGAGAATCGTGACCCATTGTCTAACTCATATCCTGTTCTTAACAGTTTTGTCCATTTAATCGTGACCGTTCCCTTCTGACCCGTGGGTCACATCCTGTGCCAACACTTTTTTGCATTTAGTTAATTATTTTAGCACACAACCCCTTCACCTTTTGGCCTGTGTATTCATTCAATGCTTGTTTAAAAGTTTTTATTTACATTAACATCCTATTTCACTTTTCTTTTATGTTTTTTTTCTGGGGGTTGCCTGTCATATCGCCATTTGGTTGTTTAATTACAAACTTTTTTGCAGGGATCCAAAGTAAACCCTCTGGGGCAGCAGTTCCCAAAGGTGGGGTCGGGATCCCGCTTGAGGACACAGATATATAAGTGTGGGGTCTTGAGATCTTCTTGAGAGAAGGAGCTAAAAACCAAAAATGGCAATGAGAACGCATTTGAATTTTATAAATAGTGATAAAAAATTATAAAACAAGACACAAATAAATAAAAGCAATATGTTGGCTGAAAGATTGACTCTTGATGCTAAATGTGTATCACTATATCACTTTTTAGCCGACTCACTAACAACTGCTGGCAAGCTCATCAGGGAGTCGGGTTCATGAGCCTCCTACGCTTTTATTTTTGGGGTTAGAAGCTGGAAAGTTTGGGAACCACTGGTCTAGGGTTTCCTTTAGACCTCTTCTGGAAATGTTTCGAACCCACTTAGGTGTGGGTTTACAAGTAAGCACATGGGAATTCAGTTATTTGTTTTCAGGCACAAAAATGGAAGTAGGAAGAGATGAAATGGCTAGCATGCCAAGAAGGGGGGAGAAGGTAATAATTTTAAAGTGTAACAGAATATACATCTATTAAAAAAACAGCAACTGTCTGCACATTTTAGTATGCTCTACAGATGAAATCCATGTAAACTGATGTTGAAATTTCTACATTAAACCTCAGTATTTTAATTCCTAGAATATATAAGAGTAAATTGTATTGATGCACAATGAGCAATCCAAGAAGCACAGAGCACCGTGACTTACTGTATATAAAACCAATATAGAGTTAGTTAAAGTCCGTATTATTAGTATAAGTACATAATCAGCAGATAAAATATCAGCAAAATGGGGGGCTCGGATTCCAGCTTAGGAGTTTCTTGCTGCAAGTCAACAGTGCTACCAACTGTGCCACTGTGCCACCAGCAGTCTGGAGAAAATGGCTTGGCACTCTTAATGTGTAGAAGGCCAGCAAGATGTTTTACTGTAACTTCCTATGGAAGAAGATTCTTCGATGGCATTTCCTCAGGATTCTGTTGCTGTTGGATGTGAACCTTGGGCTAGATGTTTTCTAGGCCTGTGCAAAAATAAATAGCTGAGACTCGTACATCAACAAGGAGCATGGCTAAGAATCTGTCACTCCTTTTAAACTTCTTCCTGATGAACAACAGCTGGTTAACTCCACCTTCCAGTCAGTCCCTGCAGCAGTGGGAAAGGCACAAACATAAAGGAGACCACACGGCATCACCAGATGTGACAGAAGCTTACTGAAGGTCAAGATCCATTCATTGATTACCAGAATGTATTTTTATCATTACCTTTTCAGCAAAACCACACAAACATGACCCGTGAGCAGTATTTAGGGCTGCAGTAGTGAACGTAGATCACAATTCAGTTTGAACGTTAATGTTAAGTCATGGTTTGGTACGAGTATGATGAAAAAAAAAAATAAGACTCAAGTGTTGAGTTTCTTTTCATGTGTTTGCTTCGACACTCACCCCCTTGCTTGAGGGGCTGGGTTCAGTGTCCGAATAAAGGAAGGCAGGATTTGTGTATTGATAAATTCACTTTAAAATTAAAAACATGCCAACATTTCCGCACAGTAAAACCAAATGGTGTCCTATAGGCTGTAAAACAAGTGCCCCACATTGTGTATGCGTGTGTGTGTATATATATATATATATATATATATATATATATATATATATATATATATATATATATATATATATATATATATATATATATATATGTACAGTGGGGCAAAAAAGTATTTGCCAGCCAACAATTGTGCAAGTTGTCCCACTTAAAAAGATGTGAGAGGTCTGTAATTTTTATCATAGGTACACTTTAACTGTAAGAAACCGAACGTAAAAAAAATAATAAAAATCCAGGAAGTCACATTGCATGATTTTTAAAGAACTTATTTGTATAATGATGCAAAAAATAAGTATTTGGACAATAACAAAAGTTCACCTAAATACTTTATAATGTATCCTTGGTTGGTAATGTCACAGACTTTCAACTCCCTCCACAGATTCTTTATTGGATTGAGGTCTGGAGACTGGCTAGGCCACTCCAGAACCTTGAAATGCTTTTTACTTAGGCACTCCTTTGTTGCCCGGGCGATGTGTTAGGGATCATTGTCATGCTGGAAGATACAAATACGTTTCATCTTCAATACTCTCAGTCATGGAAGGAGGTTTTTGTCTAAAATCTTGCAACACATGGCCTCATTTATCCTTTTTTCAATATAGATCAGTCGTTCTGTCCCCTTTGCAGAAAAACAGCCCCAAAGCATAATGTTTCCACCCCCATGCTTTACAGTGGGGATGGTGTTCCTGGGATGAAACCCAGGATTCTTCCCCCTACAATCACGGCGAATGGCGTTTATACCAAAGAGTTCTATATTGGTCTCATCTGACCACATGACATTCTCCCAATCCTCCTCTGGATCATTCAGATGGTCTCTGGCAAACTAGACAGGCCTGAACATGTGCTGGCTTAAGCAGGGGGACTTTTTGTACGCTGGAGGATTTTAATCCATGACAACGTGGTATGTTACTAATAGTAGTCTTTGCTACTGTGGTCCCAGCTTTCATCAGGTCATTGACCAGTTTCCCCCATGTAGTTCTGGGCTGTTTCCTCACCGTTCTTAAGATCATATGTACCGCATGAGGTGAGATCTTGCATGAAGCCCCGGGTCGAGGGAGATTGTCAGTGATCCATTTTCTAATTCTTCCTCCAACAGTTGATCTCTTCTTGCAAAACTGCTTGTCTATTGTAGATTGGCTCATCCCAGTCTTGTGCTGATCCAATCTTGTCTCTGGTGTCCTTGGACAACTCTCTGGTCTTGGCCATGGTGGAGGTTGGAGTCTGACTGTTTGAAGGTGTGGACAGGTGTCTTTTATACAGATAACGAGTTAAAACAGGTAATACAGGTAACGAGTGGAGGATAGAAGAGCTTCTTAAAAAGAAGTAACAGGTCTGTGAGGGCCAGAATTCTTGCTTGTTTTCTAGGTGCTAAATACTTATTTTCTGCACCATTACACAAATACATTCTTTAAAAATCATACAATGTGATTTCCTGGACTATTGTTTTTACATTTACTCTCTCACAGTTGAAGTGAAAATTGCAGACCTCTCTTTCTCCATAAATATATATAACAATTACAATGACAATGCAGGTCGACACAGGATTCACAGGATTTTCTCATGAAAATACAAAGTAAATACAAAATTCACCTGGAGGGACAGGGAGTGCTTGTTAAGAACACTATGGTATGTGTTTAGTATCTGGTGTCATAAATCCAATCAGCTGTAGGACAATACCTATATGGCAAACGGCAAACTACGCTTGATATGAACAACATGTAAATACACATTTTCTTCTTTTTTATTTATTCATGGACTTGCCCTATATCTATGCCTCTCTCTTCACTCCTGTCCAGAAACCCCATCTCTGTGTCTTCTGGGTTAAAGAATGTGCAGCCTGCTGTGTTTAAATTTTTCTTGTATTAATTTGGTGTGCAGTGCTTTAAAAAGAAGTTTCACTCTCTTTCATTTTTCAAAGAGGTGCTTGTTATGGGGTGCCGTTTGTAAAGTTACACAGTCAGAAATTAACCTGTTATAACAGAAAAAAAATGGCCAAGGTCATATTTTAACCTTGCCATTCATGTACTTAACTAAATATTTAGCTCATATATAAATATTTAGTTAGCAATCAAAATATTTAGTTTGAAACTAAAAATTTAGTTTGTAAAATAAAATGTAGTGTGTAAACTAAGTTCGTTTTAGTTTATACATTGAAAAAAATCAAGCCCCATTTTTTGGCATTCTACAAACGGCACCCCATAGTTTGTACCATGCTTCTTTGAGGAAGCTTTTACAGAGACAAGATGAACAACAGGATAAAAAGTTTAACATAAAATCTGGTGTTTCTATCCACTGTTAAGGCCTTTTGAGCTCTGAAACACATTGATTAAGCCCAACATATTTTTCTCACCAGCATATCAGCAGTTGGTGACTCCGTGTTTTTGCACAATGCACAGTGGACACTGTTTGTCAATAACAGGAATTTTAGGCGGTACATTTACCTCTGGCTCATTGTTGCTTCTCATTGTTGGGATAAGAATGAGGAAGTAACACGATATAATACTAATCTCTGTCTTTCCTCGCTAAAACCTTACCAAACAAGATGGTATAACTCTTTTTCGCAGCTCTTGTAGAGTTATGTTGACAAAACCCATTTAGTTGATGCTAAATATTACAACTAAATTCATTAAGAAAGCCCCTTTTAGTTCTAATTTTCTTATATCACCTAACAAAAAACCCCTGAACATTTAAGACCCACTTACACAAACAGCAGCTGGTTCTGCCTAAGCTTGTGGTTTTTCTTATGTAACTCACAATCCTCGAGGCAACATAATGGGACTAAACAGACCACAATGATCCTGCCTGATTACCTGACAAGGTGATACAGGGTGTTATCACGCCATCCAACTCTTGAGAAATGTTTTCTGGTTCCCCTGCTAATGTTCAAATTCCATTCAGGTTTTGGAAAAGGCAGAACGTATCTTCTACGAGGAAGACCAAGAGAAAAACCTTGAGTCTTCTATGGATCAGAGATACTGGAGATCACTTTGAATTGCATTTCTCTCTATATCACCATCCTACCAGATTCAGGCACCCCACTGACATACATTTTAATGCAAGTTATTACGATGCTGTCGTGGCTGACACCGGTGTGCGCTCCAGAGCTGGAAAGTTTAAAGAGACACGAAGCACGATCTTATCAAACTGGAGTGGAACCAACATGTCTACGATAGGAGGGCTGTGATGAAAGAAAGAAGATAAAGTTGCTTCTGGAATTTAAAGAAAGGAGGAAAAAAATGCTTCCAGTAGAGGGGAGGGGTTGTAGATGTAGAGCCACAACCTTTTACATTCACAATATTGCAAAAATGAATACACTGATGCTTTTAATTATCATAATTTGCTGAGCTTGATTGCATAACATTTCTCTGGCTCTTTATTAGATACTGAAAAGTTAAATAAAAACCATCTCGTTTGTCTTAAAAAGACATATTTAAGGTACCGCCGGACTATATGCCAGCGGTCATTAGGCGAGAGGTGGGCTTCATCCTGAACAAGTAGGCAGTCACAGGGCAACAAAGAGAAATACTCAACACACAACCACAGACACTTACCCCTGAAAGCCATTTAGAGACATCAGTGAACCTAACAAATGTTTCATACATTTGGAGAGAGCCCGTGCATGCAGAGGGAGAATGTGCACACTCAATGCAAAAGACCCTGGGCTGGATATCAACCCCTTACCTTCTGAGGAGCTGAATTGGAACCCAGTGGGCGGATCCCACCACCGCCATCTTGGCCGCGTCACGTGTCTCGTCACTACCAGAAAATAGAAAAATGGGCAAAGAGATGGAGCTGAGAGTGAGGCTGTGAGGGTGTATGATTGACATTCATCAAACGCTTAGCTGATGTAGCTAAGGACATGCCCCTTCTTATTAATCATTTCACCTTAAATTACATCTAAATGGACGAGTTTTAACATGGGAGTCAATGGGAACTTGCTCCTTTCTAGAGCCACCCCTTAGCGGATGAGGGGGGAACTGCAAGCTTTGTCACTTTCGCATTGGGTTCACTTTTGGCAGGCGGAGTTTGCCCCTTGGTTGTTACAGAGAAAAAAGTTTGGTTGGTACAACTTTATGGAGATGCTTTTTGTAGACATATACCAGTCTTTGACATGAGTCCTAATCCCTTCATTTGTGAGATGTTTGAGGGTTGTATTTCTTGCGTGTACGTAAAGCCCATTACGAGTCACGCCGCAGCATCTTGACGAGATCAAGATATGGGCTTTGACTAGACCCCGGATTTTCCATTCTTTAATTCACAGCCAGTCCTGGGTGAATTTACCTTGTTTTTTTGGCTGATTGTCATGTTGCAGGTTCCAGTTCTGCTGCAGCTTAAATGTTTATACAGTTGTACTCACATTTTCCTCCTCTACCTGATACACGGTGGAAGTTATCTTTGGTTATTTAAAAGTGAGATGGCCAGACCTTGGTACAGCAAAGTATCCCCAAACCATGACACGTCTAGCTCTATACTTCTGTACTACAGTGGGTATGAGGCAAGGCAAATTTATTTGTATAGCACATTTTCAGCAACAAGGTAATTCAAGATGCTTTTGGTAATTAAGGGAAAATAAAAGCAACAATAAAACAACAACAAAAACATAAAACACAATATCAAAAGCATGAAGAACATGTAAATACTTTTATGATATTCCAACTTTTATTAATGGATTAATCACAAGCAGCTCTAAACAGATGCGTTTTTAGCCTTTATTTAAAGGAACTCAGTGTTTCAGCAGTTCTGCAGTCGTCTGGAAGTTTGTTCCAGATAAGAGGAGCATAGAAACTGTAATCTGCTTCTCCATGTTTGGTTCTGATTCTAGAGATGCTGAGTAGACTGGAATTAGAGAACCTTAGTGGTCTGGATGATTTATAAACTAGTAAAAATATTTTGAAGTCTATACTTCCCTGGTTCTAATGAGGACATGAGGTTCTCTTTCTGGGGTACACTTTTTGGTTTGGTCCAAACACTTTCCCTCTTCTGGTGAGTAAATAATTCAAGTTTGGACGTACAAGGTTCAAGGTTCAAGGGTCTTTATTAGGCCATTTGTGCATAAAACCAACGGTCCAGGCACATTGGAATTCTTGTGCAGAGCTCTCACAGAGTCAAGTATAAAAATAAATATAGAAATCACTATACACTTATATAAATTATATACAGTGGCTTGCAAAAGTATTCGGCCCCCTTGAACTTTTCCACATTTTGTCACATTACAGCCACAAACATGAATCAATTTTATTGGAATTCCAGGTGAAAGACCAATACAAAGTGGTGTACACGTGAGAAGTGGAACGAAAATCATACATGATTCCAAACATGTTTTACAAATAAATAACTGAAAAGTGGGGTGTGCATAATTATTCAGCCCCCTTTGGTCTGAGTGCAGTCAGTTGCCCATAGACATCGTCTGATGAGTGCTAATGACTAAATAGAGTGCACCTGTGTGTAATCTAATGTCAGTACAAATACAGCTGCCCTGTGACGGCCTCAGAGGTTGTCTAAGAGAATGTTGGGAGCAACAACACCATGAAGTCCAAAGAACACACCAGACAGGTCAGGGATAAAGTTATTGAGAAATTTAAAGCAGGCTTAGGCTACAAAAAGATTTCCCAAGCCTTGAACATCCCACGGAGCGCTGTTCAGGTGATCATTCAGAAATGGAAGGAGTATGGCACAACTGTAAACCTACCAAGACAAGGCCGTCCACCTAAACTCACAGGCCGAACAAGGAGAGCGCTGATCAGAAATGCAGCCAAGAGGCCCATGGTGACTCTGAACGAGCTGCAGAGATCTACAGCTCAGGTGGGGGAATCTGTCTATAGGACAACTATCAGTCATGCACTGCACAAAGTTGGCCTTTATGGAAGAGTGGCAAGAAGAAAGCCATTGTTAAAAGAAAACCATAAGAAGTCCCGTTTGCAGTTTGCCACAAGCCATGTGGGGGACACAGCAAACATGTGGAAGAAGGTGCTCTGGTCAGATGAGACCAAAATGGAACTTTTTGGCCAAAATGCAAAACGCTATGTGTGGCGGAAAACTAATACTGCACATCACTCTGAACACACCATCCCCACTGTCAAATATGGTGGTGGCAGCATCATGCTCTGGGGGTGCTTCTCTTCAGCAGGGACAGGGAAGCTGGTCAGAGTTGATGGGAAGATGGATGGAGCCAAATACAGGGCAATCTTGGAAGAAAACCCCTTGGAGTCTGCAAAAGACTTGAGACTGGGGCGGAGGTTCACCTTCCAGCAGGACAACGACCCTAAACATAAAGCCAGGGCAACAATGGAATGGTTTAAAACAAAACATATCCATGTGTTAGAATGGCCCAGTCAAAGTCCAGATCTAAATCCAATCGAGAATCTGTGGCAATATCTGAAAACTGCTGTTCACAAACGCTGTCGATCTAATCTGACTGAGCTGGAGCTGTTTTGCAAAGAAGAATGGACAAGAATTTCAATCTCTAGATGTGCAAAGCTGGTAGAGACATACCCTAAAAGACTGGCAGCTGGAAGTGCAGCAGACGGTGGTTCTACAAAGTATTGACTCAGGGGGCTGAATAATTACGCACACCCCACTTTTAAGTTATTCATCTGCAAAAAAATGTTTGGAATCATGTATGATTTTCGTTCCACTTCTCACGTGTACACCACTTTGTATTGGTCTTTCACCTGGAATTCCAATAAAACGGATTCATGTTTGTGGCTGTAATGTGACAAAATGTGGAAAAGTTCTAGGGGGCCGAATACTTTTGCAAGCCACTGTATACACACCTAAATATAAATAAAAAATAATAAAACATAAAAAATAGAACAAATAAAACACTATGCAAATACAATATTACTCAAATCCCTTGTGGGGTGGGGTTGAGGAAGAGAGAGAGAGAGAGAGAGAGAGAGAGAGAGAGAGAGAAAGAAAGAAAGAAAGAAAGAAAGAAAGAAAGAAAGAAAGAAAGAAAGAAAGAAAGAAAGAAAGAAAGAAAGAAAGAAAGAAAGAAAGAGAGACTGTTGGGAAAATTGGACTGATGGACAATTGCACATTTATCAAGGGGAAAAGAAACTACAGAGCAGATTACACAAGTGGTATTAAACATACAAATCCGCTATTGCACATGTACTTAGGTGAGGTAGTGTTTGGTTATTTGTTTGTTTTACAGATTCAGGAATTATTGTTGTGCCATCAGTCTAACTGTGGCAGGGAAAAAACTCATAAGATGCCACAGTCTTCTTTCTGACAGCATTTTCTGTCTTTTCACCTTCACTTCAGCATTCGGGAGAGCACCAAAGTAAATCTCTCAGGTTGATACAGGGGAACCATCTTTTAAAATGTTTTAATCATGTGCACCAGATGTGCCCCTGTGTGTCATTTGAGCCACTTTAGGTGAGAAAAATGTATTTATCTGTATGTTACATTTTTGAACACAGTGACTTTCATGGTATTCTACTTTTTTTTTAACTGTATATTATATATAAGTGTGAAAACTTTGCTTTAGGGAGCTCGGTTTGGTTGGAAAAACAAAGTCAAAGCTGTGAATCATGTTTTTATGGGTTGTTGTGCAACAAGGGTTTGGATCTTACTGCAGTAAACCTGGCAGCTGTTCTTTTTCCTGGCTGGAAGGATGAGGGAAAAATAAGTCTTGAGGAAAACGATGCAGCTGTTACTACAAATCCATTAGGAAGTTTATCTAAACAACCCTTTGTATTCAGAGTTACATAAAACCTCTGCAAACGTATGGAGGAATACCTCAGCTAACAGTAAGCCTCTGTGTGAGGAAGTTAGCTCAAACAGCTCCGACACTGACCATCAGAACACGAACTGTTACAAAACCGGTGCTTAGGAATGTTCTAGTGGGATTACCCTTAAGATGATGACCCTGCAATTCATTAACCATCACAGTAAAGAATTATGCCACATAAATAAACAATTAGAACAAAGTGCTGCAGTTTGCCAACACTTTTACTTTGTAACGCCAAAGAGAAATGCAGTGCCCTCTTCTTAAAAGGGGGAAAACATCTGGATCACATCCAGCCCGGGCTCAACAGGAAAAAAAAAAACACGAAACAGGAACATTTGTACTCCTTATCACAGCCGTGTTGACGTACACGCCTGTTTTCTGTTGGGCAGTATCCACATAAGACGATAGAAAGCTAACCAATGGATTTATTATTTTTCTTTTCAATATATATTTGTTGGAATATGTTTTCCAATCCTAGCTCCAATGATTAAGTGGAGCAAATTAGCAACAAAAGGCACTGCCATCTGGAAAATAAGTAGAAAAATGAAAGAAATGCAGAAAACCTTTCCGCTGATGCATCTGCTGTACACAACGGTTTCAGCGAACAGCTGAAATGACCTCGCTGGTGCTATAATGTTATTTCTCATGTCAAGATGTGTTTTGCGGTGTGCAGATAGGAGGACAGCAGTCTTAGATTGAAAGATTTGATCCATCAAATTAGGAACTTACAGCAGCAGACACAAGGAACGGGAGGCCAGCGACAAGGAACAGCAAAAGATGGACTAAAAAAAACGGTCCCTCCAGAATTTCGCGATGTTGCGATCGCAACTATTAAGACAAATTCAGCCAATCTTCTCGACTTCTGCACCTCGGAGGGCTGCACAGTGGCGCAGTTGGTAGCACTGTTGCCTTGCAGAGTTTGCATGTTCTCCCTGTGCATGCGTTGGTTCTCTCTGGGTACTCCGGCTTCCTCCCACAGTCCAAAAACATGACTGTTTGGTGAATTGGTCTCTCTAAATTGCCCTTAGGTGTGAGTGTGTGCGTGTATGGTTGTTTGTTCTGTATGGTTGTTTGTCCTGTGTCTCTCTGTCGTGCCCTGCGATGGACTGGCGACCTGTCCAGCATGTACCCCGTCTCTCGCCCCTTGACCGCTGGAGATAGGCCCCCCCGCAACCCTGCATTAGGATGGACGTGTACAGAAAATGGAAAGATGGATTTTGCGGAAATAAATAAAACATTAAGTGGTTAAGCGTTTGTCATGGCTCGGTGCAGAACCAACAACTGGACCATCCGGTTGTCTGTCTCACCGAACAAGTACACTTCCACATTTACCTGGGTCCTCCACTCATTACGCTCCCACATTTTGCAACAGAACACCACTGGTGTGAGCAGTTCTCCGCTCAATAATGTCAGAGAAGGAGAAACAGCCGGCTGCTACCACTTCAACGTTAGGACAAACTACCAGAGACCCAAAAGGGAAAATGACATTTGAAGTCGTGTGGAAAAAAACAAGACGTTTCCACCATATTACTTCATGAAAACTGTGACTGGTGTTTTGCACTCTCTCGTTTTGTGGCAATCCGATATCAGGGCGCGTGGCCTAGAGATGATAGCTGAGCAGAGGGGTGAGAGTTCTGTGACTGTGTTTATGTTGAAAAGCTAGCTTGTTCTGCGGATTTGGTATAGCAGCTTTAACACAAGGGAAATCAAAAATAAAAACATTGCTACTTTAACGAAAGCTGATGCAAAATCAGGCATTTTGAGCCATGACAATAAAAAAGTGCCAGAAAATCCTGGATCTGACAAGGAGAGAAGGTAAATATTTATATATTTTGTGTTTGAACTATTAAAAAGTTGCAATTATAAGCTTTTTTTTAGAAGGCTTCTCAAGTGTTTTCAGAGTTTAACTATTCACAGGTTGCTGTGTTCACAACCCCCATGAAAACCGGAGGTCCTCTGTATTATAATGTGACCTAGGATTACCTTTTGTTCAAAGCATTGAATAAATAGAAGCCCCAAGTGTCCCAGAGCTGATCAGAGCATGAGAGTCGCATTATAAAAAGCTTCTCCTTTCAACTCTGTTTACTTGTGATCAGATCTCGCAGGATGCAGGTCAGAAAAGCCTCATTCGCTAATCCGTTACTATGAATTGTTAATCAGATGCTTGACCTCAACTTTTGGAATGACAATGACACATTTAAATTCACTCAGGTTTGCATTTAAAGACCTTTCTGTCTTAATTCCAGTCATTTTAGCTTCAGTGAGGCGATAACGATGAGCCGTCATTTTCAGAGCTCTACTAAACCTGATAGTTTTTTATTTAGTGAGCCCCCCCAACCAGGGGGCAGCTCAATCTGACTCCAAGCAGCATGTGTTTTATTTCCGCCAGGAGACATAACTTTAAATAAATCTGCAGCCTGTAATTGTAGGGGTGGTTTTTATGGTCCAGAATAACTCTGAGCATGAGGACAGTTTGTGTAATCCGTCCCACCCAGACCGCACATACGTAAAAGTCTCCCGAAAGACTAACTTTGGCCTAGTGGTGTAGTGCAGCGAGAAGGAGATTTGAAAAACCTGTTTTTCTGACATCACCGCTCAGACAAGAGAGGACAGGACCCGATGGAGCGGACACGTGCATTACGAAAGCAGCGTAAAAGCACTTCCTCACCGAACGCCTCACGTTACTCCATCCGTTATGTGGGCAGGATTTAGTTCATTGAACACTCTTCTGTTGCATACTGCTGCAGCAAGCCCTGGCTGTAATACATTTAAACTGGATTAAATCCAATCCGTGCTGATGCTAAGGTTCATTCTTCATATTACATTCTCGTGGCTTAGAAAGAAACAAATCACACCCTCCTCCGGAGTCTCCTCCTGCGCTCTGATTTATGGGCTCATTTTCCCGTCACCCAGCAGAGCGGCGCTGTACAGCCTGAATCAGTGGTGATGCTTGCAGTTTTACACAGCCAGTAATTCTTCCTTGTCAAGTCTTATTCAAAAAGCTGAGGCTTGGTTGCCAACTCCTTATGAATGTTTGGCACAGTCATGCTGACATCACTAGAAGAACAACAGGTTCAGGAGTTTAACAGGATGAATGAGGCGGTTAGAGTTTCTGCATTGTGGGATTAATTTATTGCTGACTGTTCAGGGAGGTCAAAAAAGAGAAGTAGTCCTGGTCAAAGGCAAAGGAACGAAACGTGATGGTGTAAGTTTTATGGATGCTTAAAGGGCCTGGTTACTGACTGGCTCTCTATAATACAAGAACACAGAGATGACTAAAGCCTCGTTTATACTTCTCTGTCTGCGGAGGTATGGAGACACGCAGCGCCATTATCCGTGGACGCACGGGTTCTCCTTCACTCACGCAACGACAGATGGAGTAGAGCCCAATTTTACAACTATCAGTCGAACTCAACGGAGAGCGCACGTCTGTGATTGGTCAGTCCAACATCAGCCCAAGATCATTTCACCAGAACAGTGCTCTATAGTCGATGTCATTAGTAGTCAATGCAGCTTTTGGGCACTAGATGCTTTATATTGCAAGGCCAGTTTATCTAATATGGTCTTTTGGCGATTTTGAACACCAGGATGTGTAGAGAACAACAAAACAGACGCTGCATTTGTTTGTTTACATGCGTTTTTAAATAATTCAATGAGCTGCACTTCCAGTAAAAAGCTTTCCAGTTCAATCAAAACTCGTTCTCTGTCGGCCATTGCTCCTTGAGTGGAAATGCGTTAACAAGCTGAAGTAAATAAACCGTCGTCGACCAGAGACGTCAATGCAATGGTAGGCAGACCCTCCAGAAAAGGTGTGCACCCCCTGCTCTCCTGGTGGGGAATTGCTTTGCAACACCGACACACCAACGGAGAAGTACAAACGGAAAACGTGTCCGTCAACACGTGGGCGTGTGGGTGCAAACTGCTGACGGAGAAGTATAAACTAGGCTTAAGGGTTTATTCTCCCTGCAATTCAGAAGTATTCAATGTGGTTATTTTCCCACGACCTGTCGGGGTCCCACAATGAGAAACTGAACCTGAAAGAGTTTTCTACGTTGATTAACTTTTAAAAAAACAGTTATAGACCTTAATCGGTTATTCTACACTGCATTGTGATTCGCTAAAGCAGTTAGTCAAGTCAAGTTTAGTTGTATAGCACATTTCAGCACCAAGGCAGTTCAAACTGAAGTACATGATAAAAATATAACACAATAAGCAAACAAAAAAGGACATTATTAGGACAAACTAAAGAGAAGTAATGAATAACTGCGATCCAGACTAGAATTAACGATGTTCCAGTGATTATAAGGCACCTCTAAACAGATGGGTTTTTACCCTTGATTTAAAGGAACATGGTGTTTCAGCAGTTTTACAGTGTTCTGAAATTTTTCTCCAGATTAGAAGGGCATAGAAACAGAATTCTGCTTCTCCACGTTTGGTTCTGACTCTGGGGATGCAGAGTGGACTTGGACCAGATGGCCTGATTGGTCTGGAAGGTCGATACGACGACAACTGATCTTTAATGTATTTTGGTGCTAAGCCGTTCAATGATTTGTGAACAAATAAAAATATATTAATGGTTAGAGAACCTTTACAGTATTTGTAAATGTTTTGGGTCTTTCTGTGTGATGTTGGCATGTTCTCTCTATGCATCTCTGGTTTCTCTCCAGGTAATAGAGCTTCCTCCCACAGTCCAAAAACATCACTGTTAGGTCAATTGGTTACTCCAAAATTGCCCTTAGGTATGAGTCCGGTGCATGGTCATTTGTCCTGTGAAAGACTGGCAACCTGTCCAGGGTGTCCTTTGCCTCTTGCAAAATGACCACTGGAGAAAGGCACCAGCACGATCTGCAAATTCATATTCATCCATTAGTTTCGGATAAATATTTTTAGATCTGAAGGTTTTTATTACTAGTTTCTGTTGGGCTGTCTTTGGTTGTGTGCAGATCAGCAGAAGCAGAGTGTAGTTCCTGACCTGTTGAACATGACATATACTCATTTGTGCTCATAAATTCTAAGAAATCCTCTTAGATTTGCAATTAATGAAGGATTATTTGACAGCTTTCTCTTTTTTCGTAAAAAGCCTGTTTTATGGGAGCTGCGTCTGGAAATGGGCGGACATTTTTTTTCCTCAACATGGAGCAAAAAAAAAAGTGCAGGGCATCGGAGCTCATTTCCTGTCCTGTGAAGAGCTCCTTTCTTCCTCTTTCAAAGGACTGGCCTTTCGGCCCTTAAGCATGTTCCCTCTGAGGCATCAGATTCCTTCCTTTTACTCCGGGGAATGTTTCTCCAAGCATTGGGGCGAAAGACCTGAAAAAAAGACCTGATTGTGTAAAAGTTAAATAAGTGAAAGCGCTAATAAAATATGATTGCATAAAACGGGGGTGAATTATTATCAAGGAAACCTTATTGATAAGATACAAATAATGAGCTGAATTTATTTCCCTATTGGCTAAATGTAATATCTGGGTTTCATGTTTGCAAGAACCAAAAGCAAAAAGAAAGTAACACTCTTCAATCAGGAATTTGTTTACTTATAGCATGTCATTTCGTTATCGCCACATTCACTTGTATTATGTCATGTTTTTAGAATACCATGTACGTACTCTTAAAATCTTTTAGCTATCTTTTTTTCAAAGGGTGGTGTAGATTTTGCGGCTCCAAACAAAATGTACTTAGGAGGAGTGAGAAAAATAGCTGTTGGGATTGTAAAGTTTGCAGACCCCTGCACGAGCTCCATTTGTCCCCCTATTAAACCGATCATCTCGAATGGTTGAAGGGATGTTATATCTGAACAGAGAAGATTACGAATTTAGACACTTTAGCAACACATTTTCTAGCAGGATGAGAGGTTTTTATAACTTTCAGCAGCCACCAGCTTTTATGTGCCTTTTGGATTCATATTTCATGTTAAAAACTCTAAAATGGTGTAGGAATGTAGCAAAAAAAAAAAAAAACCAATTAAAAAAATGTAAACCAGGCAGCAAGCGAATTAAATTCAATATTTGATTTGAATAAAACAGTTTTCTTCACTCTAGCACACAGAACGAAGCCCGCCTCTCACACAAACCCTTCAACACAGAACAAAGCCACCTGTTTTGTGAAGAAGACGTAATAAAAGCTGCAACAAACAGGGATCTCCGGAGGGTCCCGCCATCCTGACACCCAGCCCCCGTTATCCTAACATTCACCATCTGCCCAGGGGGTCGGGGCTGTCTGTTTCTATGGTAACAGAGTACCCCTCCTCCCCATATAAGATGTGGGCGTCTTTTGTGTGGCCCCATGTGCATTATGCTCTAACTGTAAACCCAAGCAAGGGGTTAGTTGCATCGCTTATATGACAGAAGCAAGTTTCTTGTCTTATCTTCAGCTTTCTAGGCCCTGACCTTTAAGACCAGGGGTTGTTTTGCAAAAACCGAACCAACAAAACTGCTGATCGGCAGTGAAAAAAAGCCCAGGGAAATCCTCTGTAGGATTCAGAAGATCAGAACCCCTCCCCCAAAACACAAGAAGGGGACCTTGCGAATTAGCCCCAGCTACCCCCGTTCACACAATGCCTAGTCACCCTGCTTCCCTGATGGAAGTGTCCAGAGGTGAGGTGACGGGGGAGGAAATGCCAGCAGTAAACTTACAAGCAAAGAAACATTCAACACAAAGACAATGAATAACTGTTTTCTTGGAGTTGACAGATGACTTAAAACTAAACGTTATATCTTATACAAATAAGGCATCATGTGTGCTAAAACTAATCATGTTGCTCTTATAACAAATTATTAAAAGTATCCAATTCCTTTTTTTTCAAATCCTAAAAGCGTGTTTTAATTACGCTGACTTTCACTCACTAACTTGTCCTGTACTAACATTTGGAAGAGAGGCATGTTGATCTGCTAATAAAACTTTATCTTTTTTTTTTTTTTTTTTTTTACAGAGCTGACGTGTGAGACATTTGAAAACTCTCTGCGATGGATAACCAGCCTAATCGGCCTGTTTTTCATATATTGTAGGGTCACATTAAAGTGAGTCCCTTTGATCCGAGGCAGAGCCTTATTAGGCAGACCGACTCCACAGATGGAAAGTATTAGCCTTGCTGGCAAGAAACTCCAGCTCTGTTTTACTGTCAATGAATAACTTGCAGTAGGAAAGAGGTTTATTGCTAAATTTAGATAATTTGTACTCAAAGTAAATAAATTGCCCATGACTGCACATGTGCAGGTAGATTTTCTACACGAACATTACAGTTTCATGCATTTACAGTTGAAACCAGATGTTTAGAGAAACTGTTTAAAGAAGCACAACACGTGTTTTTCCTTATGATCTCACGATAGTATTACTTAAATGGTTTCTATTTACCAAATCACGAGACTGAGAGATTTTTGTTGACATGCACTTTCATAGAATTTCCTTTGAAGCCATTTGACTTGGGTCATATATTTTGGATTTCCTTCCACAAGCTTCTCACAAGAGTTTTGGCCAATTCCTCCAGACAAAACCAGCCTAACTGAGTCGGGTTTGAACGGAAGTGTATTACATTCACTTGAGGGGAAAATAATAAAAAGTTCAGTTTTTCTGAATTAATGAGATAATTGGGAAAAAAAAGTTGTTTGTTCTGAATGAGATAATATTTCAGAAAAATATATAAAGTAACACTTCAGCAATAATCGTCTTTGTCGATCATTGTTCTTTTTGCAAGACCCGTTTGTACACAAACTTTAACTTGCTGGCTGATTTCTTAAAAAATGTTACGCCACTTTTTCCACATATTTCACAACTGGGATGGCGTTCTCAGGGTTGCAAGCTTCCTCCTTTTTTCTGCAGATATAGTGACTAAATTAGGGTATTTTTGACCAAACAGTTTAAGTTTAGCTTCATCAAACAGTAGGATGTGTCTCCAAAAATAAGTTTATTGGTTGTGAGTGCATTTGCAAACTTTAATCTGCTTTTCTGTTAATGGCGTCTTCTGGGACTGGAACACAGATCTCATCTTCTTCCCCATGCTTTTCATACTTGTGTTTAAAGGAGTCATAACCTAGTATTACCTTGAATACCCACGCTCTATTATAGTCTTTCAGGCCCTTCTAAAAAAGAAAAGTTGAAAAAAAGTGAAAAAAATAAACACAGAGCTCCTCTGACCCTTATTTCTGAAGGCATTATTGTCTCGCGAGATCTGATGCGATACTTTGGCTGTCGTGGACGGGCATTGCAATAATGCAAATTGATTGGTGGCAGGAAGGAGGGGGGTTGACACCGCAGGTCTTCAGCATATCTAACCCATATCTACTACTCCCGCTAGCATACAATAGCCACATTAGCAGTTAGCTGCTGTTTGTTACACGCAGCAGAGCAATAAAAACACAGCCTCACCGTTTCAATTGCAGGCAAGTCGCTGATTGTTGGAATGGCCCCTTTTTCCAAACGGAGCTTCGATGCCAACTTCGCCTGATATTGTCCCAAATTTGTAAAGGAATAGAAAAATATTTCCATGTTGATTCTGGCAGTCAACAACAGAGCAACTCACGTGTGCACTACGTTTCTGGCAAAAATGGTTTTAGCTGATTTAGCTGATTAAAATAAAAGGCTGACACGAATATGTCTTCTTCATGCATCATTGCGTGAAGAAACTTTCTGCATTTTTCACGGTGGAGTTCGTACTTCGAATCGGTGATGTGTCGGTCACGAACGAACCAGCTCTAAGAGCTAACTCTTTGAAGTGAACGATGGGAGCCGGCTCGTCATTGGGAGACATTTTTTTTGTTTTTTTTTCATTCCCCCCCGCTTGTTTTGGTACATTTGGTACACAACGTTTTGCATTAATTTTGGTAATAAATACACTTTAAGCAACAGAAAATCTGAGGAGCCGAAAGAGCCGGCTCTTTATGGTGAGTCAAGCCAAAATAACTGGCTGTCTAAAAAGAGCTGGAATTCCCATCACTAGAATTCAGTAATGGCGGCGCTTGACTGAATATGAAGGGGGAGAGGAGCGAGAGAGAGAGGGCGGGCTTCCTGCAGCATAGGTAGGTCTGCAACGTCTATATATGGTATATCCTGCGCCGACTTGACGTCAAGTCGGCCAGAAATGAAAACCTCGTATTTGAGTGCGCGTGCACGTGGGCTGGTTGACGAACCCAGGGGTAAACAAACGCCCCACTTTTAAATATCGGCTTCCCGGGCAGTGTATAATCGTTAGGTAATCATAACATACATTTCTTCTCATGGAAAAGTGAAAATTACAGGTCATGACTCCTTTAATAGTTTGAAAAGATGAACTTTTCCCTAAGCACAAACCAGACATTTCTGTTTCTGATTCGTTGGCTGATTTCTTTGGAATTTTCCATGAAGTCACTCAAGGAAGCAGTTTGTTTGAGGTCTTGCTTCAGTTATCTTCTCCATTTATGTGGTGTTCCCTTCGTAGAAACACAAGATATTTCAGAGAGAAACTTACTATGATTTCAGATTGGTTGGCAATGTAAAAATGCTTTATTTAAATTAAATAGACATTCTACTGTAACCCCAGACTGGGATCAGCTTTTTATAACACTGCTCCTATCAGACGAGAAGTCCCCCTACTGTACAGAGTGATGACCCTGACATCAGTGATGGAGGGGCTGTCACTGAAAATGTACAGATATACTCCTCCACATTTTAATCAGCAGTATGTGATAAGCAGACAAACAAATCACAATCTAACTGGAGAGGAAGATAAATATTTTTATTCAGTTAGTAGTTTTATTTCCTGCACATGTGATCACATTTGTCCTTTCAGGTTACGTCACATCGGAGCGCATGGAGGTAATCCAAGTTTACCAAACCACCTTACTGAAATATCCCCGTTGGATAAGAGCGATTGCTTTAATTTCATACTATCTAGCCAGACCTCTATGAGTTTTAAGAGATCTTTATGCATGCAAACTCAGCAAATCCCAGCAGTTTCCACTTGCAATATAAATTCTACAAACATTTAAACACCAGATTTCACAGACTGATTTGGGATTGGTTTGTAGTTACTGCTACTCATGAATAATTGCAAAGTGATTCTGCACTGGATCTAACTCATATTTTAGTTATTTCAGGTTCATTATAAGACTTTAAACAGAGATCCAGTGTCAAGTCTTGTATTAGTGGTATTTTTAGGGTTCTGTCATCAAGGCAATAATTAACTTAGCCAATTTGCACACCTATTTCCTACCGAGCTGTTGCAATTTGGCTTCAGCCTACCAGAAGAACCTAAATGACTTTAGGTTTTCTTGATTTGTCATTGCTAGTTTTGTTTTCTAAAGAATTAAGGAGATAAATGATCTAAGAAATGGGTCTTGATCTCTGTTAAGCCCAAATGACTTTTGAGGACTATGACAAAACACTTGCTTGTAGACATTATAGAGATTGTATCAATTCATAATTTCCTTACAGTAGACATTAAGTAGATTGTAGGAAATTACAAGGAAATCAGATCGTCACTTGTCAAAGTGGGGACAAAATCAACCCAAGGTGAAAACAAGTTGACAAATTTATTAGTAGTAAATAAAAGTGCGGTGTGAGAAACCAGGGTTTAATAGAGCAAACACCATCCCATCATGCAAATGCACCTTTTCCTATCAGAAATATACAGAGGACCCTCACCTATTTGGGGACTTTTGTTCACAGAAAATTTGCCTATTTGCTGATTTTTTTCATAGAGCATATCTAAAATATTCTAAAGAAAATGCAGCTTGGGAAGCTGAAATATCTAGACGCAAGGCTACATAACAAGCTCTTGGCTGGCGTTTGCAAAGCAGCTAATGCATGAAAGCCATTTATTTTCCTTGGTGCCAATTGGCTGTAAACACAAGAGTGGAAATAAGGAAGGACGGTTTCTCTTGTGTGTATTAAAGCATATTAAAATGGCGCCATTGTTTTTTGAAAAAGGTTTTAGAGACTTAAGCTTGCTCTAAAGCCATTTAATGAAAAGAGTTGCACCCTTTAGCATTTTTCTGGTCATGATGGCATAAAGACTGCTTCAACAGTGTGAGAAAAGCTTGAACTAGTAGCTACAGCTTCTACTACCATAAAGACCTTGGAATGCCTGTAGCTTTGCACTTGTAATCTACAATAGTGACGCTATACAGAAGATAAATGGATTCCGCTGTCAGTAGTTATATTTGAAAGAAAGGATACTTGAGGAAAAACAATGTGGTTACATCCTAGATCTTTTTTTAGTTTCATGGTCCTTTCTCTTCCTTTGTTGTCAAAGAGCTGACCAAAAAGGAATATTTCCAAAAGGAAATGTTCTGATTATTCTTGCTGACAGTTGCTCCAACGTTCAGCCTCAAAAACAGGTCTAGGGTGACTCCTTCCTCACGAGACTGTTTAGCAAGAAAAATATCAATAGGTTGATTCACTGTGGGTTGGGATTGGAATGCAAACAGGCAGCTCTCTTCCAGTGCCCTTTCACTTCCACTGGACATGATTTTGCAATATCAAATCGGGGTGGCAGATATTTTTTTTATCTGTCTGGGGAGAGAGGCCAGGGTAAGACACTTAAGTATGGAACAAAAATGGTGGCAAACAACTGGTGTGAGAACATGTCCTCACTGTTGGGGATGACTCATAAGATCCAGCTCTAGGAGACATGGAAGTCTTCACTGTAACACCAACACAAGACTGCAGAGCTTTTCCTGTTGCAATATCACACGTCTTACTGAGCAAGCAGTTGAGCCAAAACTGGATCCATGTTCGAGGGCACAAAACCATTGGGGACCTTAAGGGGGACATATTATGCAAATTTCACTTTTTCCATCCTTTTGTGTTACAATTTGGGTATCTACTGCCTCTATAAAAACACTCCTAACATGATTAAAAACCATCCATTTCTTTACTAATTATTGCTGTCAGAAATCTTGTGCTCCAACAAGCCGTTTGAAAAAGTGACCTATTCAAAATCGCTCATTCTTAAAGGGACTGAAATTGTGAAATTAAGCGGGTGAGATTGCTTTATGTGAGAGTGAATTTGTGCAAAGAACTTCATTATCATGTTTTATACATACCATAGACGTATTATAACTTTAATTTAAAAAAGAGGCATATATAATATGTCCACTTTAACTTTCATGGACATGCTCCAATTTTTTTGTATGCCAGTTCCCAACTTGATCTCTTGATGCTCCCCTCTTATTCAATGTCAGGTTATGAGGGCAAAAGGTCAACCAAGAAAATAAACCAAGCATCACTCTCCAGTTGATTCTGTAGGATCCCAATACAACTAGAAGGGATATGAGGTCTGACCTTGGTCTTCCCCGGTATCTCTTCTGAGTGGGAGGACATGACAACCCCCCACCCCAAATGTTGGCACCCATTGGCATCTGGATCAGATGCCCAGGTCACCTCAATGTGGAGGAGTAGCAGTTCTACCTCCAGATCCCCTCTGGATAATGGTGGGGAGCTTCTAACTGTATCTTTAAGGATGAACCAGCTGCTGGTATTTGAGAACTTGTTTTTTTAGCAATGAGGGTTACGTTTTGATTGACCTAACCCCAACAGTTTTACTGGAGGTAACGTTTCCACAGTCTATGCAGTCAATCCGTCATATTTATATCTGAATGCAAAAAAGTTTGAGAGGTTTATTATCATGAATTCAGGGCAGTGATTGTTAATGTGTACAAATTTTGGGGAAAATGCAGTTCGATGAATCTACAAAGTGGGTTGCAGGGATCATTCTTGTTCACTGTTTTGGCAGCTTGATATGTTTGACAACGACATTTCCTGGTTTTGTGAAATGTCCAACAGCTCCAATCATTTTCTGAGCAAAAAATGATTGGTTACCTGGGAACAGGAAGGAAACGATCGTCTAAGGGGTGTTTTTAAACTTGAAAACTGTTAATTTGCATGCCATTAGAAAAAGTGTGTCTGTTACTGTTTGTGGAGCCAAACTGTGGACCAATCTAAAGGTGGAGTTAAAGGAAAATCCACACATAAATCAGTTCAAAAGGAAGTACAAATATCTTTTTTTTTAATGAAATACAATTTTGTGAATGTTTTTATTACTTAGTTGATACACCTTGATCAACTGGAACTGGTAAATGATTAAATATTATAACTGCTGACTTGTACTGAAGGGATACATTTACACTTCTTTCCATTCTCTTTCAGATATGTAAACTAAATAAAAAAAAAAGAAGGGATTCAATTTTGCATGTGTTGTCACATTTGATTTACTTTAGCTATGTGACTTTGTGTGTGTTTGGGAATTAGATCAGTATGTGTTTAGGATCCCTGCTTTGGATGTTTTTCTGAGCATGTCCCAATCAAAGGAGAAGCCAGGACAAAAGCTTGCTGGAGGGAAACCTGTGAACACCTTGGGATCACAGAAGGAGCGAAAGGTAGAAACTGGATGGATAGTTTTTATCCATAAAGTTGAATTCTATACGGTTCATCTGAGGTTTAAGAAGACCCAAAGAGGAGTTCTGCAAAACATAAATGATCACATAGGAAGTGCTGTCAAGGATAAATGCCTCAAAATATGATCTCCTTTGTTCACAGTAAAACGATGTGAAGGTCTAACTTCAGACTCAAGTTAAACTCCACCTATAGGAAAAGTCTGCGGCAGCACAACAACAACAAGCCCTCCATTCTTGTGTAATGTGTGCTGATTCAGGAAGTCCATGCAGGGCAGAGAATGCTCCTCTGCATCCCTGAACATGTGGTTTGTAGATGAATTAAATGGCTTCTCTACTAAGTATTTGGATGGAGTACACACTGAACCTGTGTGCTTGAACATTTTCCAGACTTCATCGGTGTTTTCATCAGCATGTCACCTCTGGGAGCTGCTTCCATATGAAAAGGCTCCAGCTCCGCTATGTGTGTTATCATTAAATAGTGTCTAACATGTCGGATTGGGAATGTAGAATATCAGTTTGGTGGGTGTTACAGCACATGGTGTGTGAAATCAAGTATGGATTAAATAGGCATTAACAATGGGAGCAATGTCGCCTCGATATGCATGATCAAACTCTGCTTACAGAACGGATTGTTGATGAAAAATCCAACAAAACATCTTTTTTCAGGTCCTAGTCTGCAGGAACCACACGGCTGGGCCACTCAGTCCCGGCCGGCATCATATTTCTCTGTCACTCAGACAGTGGTTTACACGGACACCCCAGATTACATCCCATGAATGAAAGCATGCTTGGGCTTCACAATGGAGCTGTGGCTGCACCCTGAGGAGGGGGAAGGGCGATGCATTCCTCCACTGACCTCCTGTTTGCAGCAGATATTAAACAATAACTGCTCCCCTTTGTGTGCTTTCACCAAAAACAGCCAGTCATCAGGAAGGTGAGACGGAGCCATGATTTAGCAGGCAATCTGTGGATGATAAACCGATGGGTGTTGTAGGTGGGTTTTTTGTCCACGGGGGTGATGAAGCGATGACGAATTGTCATTCAAGGCGATCTGGGAGGGAAAATGTGATTGTTCGTTCTGAGCGATTCCCAAGAGACAAGGATGCCGACTGCACGCTTGCAATATTGTTAATCTTTGTGACCGTGTGTGCCTCATTTTGAGTCACCTTCAGGGAAAGTGCTGCATCAGCTGGCTTCAAAATCAGCTTCCTGAAGGAAGTCTCACTTTGGTTTGATGCAAGAGTAAATATCATTTCAAAGACTGTATACAGTGGCCTCCAGGAGTATTCATATCCCTCCTACCTGTTTATATTCTGTTACATTATAACCTCAAACTTCATGACTTTATTTGGGTTTCATGTGATAGACCAACTCAAATGAGACCAGAAGTGTAGAAGGAAATTGATATGTGGTTTTCAAGAGTCGTTTCTACAAATAAATTCCATTGTGTGTGTTTGTATTCAGCCCCCTGAGGCGATACTTTGTAGAAGCACCTTTGTCTGCAGATACAGATACACGATTCGATCTGCTTCACATCTAGACACATCTTTGACAATTTTCCTTTGCAAATTAGCTCAAGTTCAATCAGATTGGATGGAGAGCGTCGCTCAACATCAGTTTTCAAGTACATGAATATGCTTTGATCTAAATCTTTCCCTTGCAGTTCTTGCTCTGTCTTTGCTGTCCTGCTGGAAGGTGAACCTCTACCCTCGTCTCAAGTCTTCTGCACCCTAGAACAGGTTTTCCTCAAGGATCATTCTGTTTCTTGCTCCATAAATCCTTCCATCAACTCTGACCTATTCCCCAGTTTAACAGTATCCCCACACCATCATCCTGCCACCATCTTGTTGCACGTTGTGCTATTCTCTTTCCATCTTCAGATGATGGATTGAACCGAGCTCTGTGAGATGTTTAAACCTAGCGATATTGTTCCAGAACCCAACCCTGCTTTAAACTTCTCCACAACGGTCTCCCTGACCCGTCTGTTATGTTCCTTGGTCTTCATGGTGCGTATTCTTCTCTAATCTTCTCTAACAAACCTCTCAAGCCTGCATGGATCAGAAAGATTTGAACAAAGATGAAATTATGCACACCTTGACTCAATTTAAAAATCATGTGACATTTGAATGCGGCTGGTTGCTCTGGACCAGGGATGTTCTCAAGAGCTACCGTCCTCCAGATTTTAGATGCATCCCTTCTCCAACACTTGCATTTAATGAATGTCTTGTTCCCAGGCCTCTGCAGATTTGAATGATCCCTGATGAGGGAACTGAACCGTTAAGCCTAGTTTATACTTCTCTGTCTGCAGAGGTACGGCGACATGCTGCGCCATTATGCGTCAGATTATTTCACCAGAACGATGCTTTATAGTCGATGTAATTAGTAGTCAATGTAGCTTTTGGCCACTAGATAGGCATTAATATGGTCTTTTAACGATTTTGAACACCAGGAGATGTAGAGAACAACAAAACAGACCACTGTCCTTGTTTGTTTACATGCGTTTTTTGAATATTCCATGAGCTGCACTTCTGGTAAAAAGCTTTCCAGCTCACTCAAAACTCGCTCTGTCAGCCATTGCTCCTTGAGTGGAAATGCCTTTACAAGCTGAAGTGAATAAATCCGAGACATCACTGCAAGGAAAACGTGTCTGTCAATACGTGTGGTTGCAAACGTGTTGATGGAGAAGCATAAACTAGGCTTTAGGTTCATGTGTGTTTGAGCTGAGACACATCTAAAAGTTACAGGACAGGACTTCAGAGGACTGGAGTTTGACACATTTGGTTTAGAAGGTAAACAAAGTTTAAAAGTTGCTATAAAAACTGCATATTATCCCGATAACAGTGAAGTGATTTCATTAAATTGCATAGAGAGAAAGCACACAAAAAATGGAGCCAAGGACAAAACCATGTGGGATGCCATGACTATAGACACTGACTAAAATGTTGCTAGATCGTAGCTCTCGACTTGGGCATCCCTGGGACTGAATACAAACACTTCAACAGTAGGTCCCCACATTATGGCCCAGCAAAATGTAGGTACAAAGAGTCTTACAGAGCAGGGGTTTCCCAGGAAGTCCATGTGTTCCTTTCCCCATGGAAAGTGGGACACAGGTTTGGGGATCTAGCGACTACTTCCGAATATTGTGGTGAACAGGAAGAGGAGCAGACTTTTATGAGTCTGCTCCTCTTTACAATCCCAGAACAAAGATTTTAAGACCTGATAGCAGCTTTTGTTCTCTGGATGCTTTTATTCTGAGTGAAGGTGCCAGGTAGAGATCACTTCTCAGATTACAGCCTGCAGCAAGTTTAATTTATTGTCACAGAAATTTTCATTCAAAAAAATCACTTTATGCACCAAGCATGCAGTTTATTCAGCAATCAGTGCTCTCGGATGAGTTTTGTAAGCAATGAATATCAAGGCGGTCCTTCCAGCCGAGGAAAGCTGCAGCCTCCTTGCTGGCAGTTGATCGTTTGCGTAGACAAGGGGGTGGGGAGCAAAACTGGGAGGAGAAAAGGGGGATTTGGGAATATTCTTTGTCCTCGCCCAGCAGTTCAAGCAGCACCACTGGAGAAGCAGCTGTCTCCTCGAAGCTGAAGGAGAGAAAAAAAGATACAACTTGAAGCTGACGCGAAGGGCTTAATATCCAGAGATACAACGGAGGACAACTTTCGGGATACCAGAAGACATCTTGAAGGTAAAAGAAAGGAGAGAAAAAACCCCCACAAACAAAGCAAGGCGGCATCATCATCACCGGTTGGTTCTTTTTTTAAAAGAAACAAAACGCTTCTGTAAATTTTTGTTATATTGTTGCTTCAGATTCTGTTTGTAAATCAGTTTTCTTTTACTATAAAAACTGTAAAAGTGAACAGAAGCGGGTTAATGAGTCGTTTGAGTTTAGGCGCACAAGCTGATGGGAGGTAGCGCTATAATTAAAAGCTAAAATCAGCCGGAATACATGAAACCACCGCTGTTTAGCGCCTTATTTGCTACAATTTGTGCTCAATTAGATCACCGTGTGGTGGTTTATAATCCATTATGCTTGTTTATGGTACTTAATGTTGATATAGCGGAATGTACAGGAATTGTTGTTGGAGTTTTTTCGGAATTGGCTATATTAACCCCTCGCGGTTTGATCTACTTCTTTAGGCCACTAATTGGTGCGTAAAGTTCCTCAGTGGGTCAATCAGACGGTTTGATGACCCGGTTCGATCCTGCGAGGCTCCGCCGTGACGTCGTTTGCCACGAGGAGGAATTTTTCTCTTTCGCCCGCATTCCCAGCAAATGGGATTAGTTTCCAATTCACGTTGTGCTGCTTCATGACGCGAAATTCTTGGATTTATTAAAACCAAACCTGCGTCTAATGCTGTTAGTTTTCTGCTTCAGTCGCATATCTGAGAACGACCTTGTCTTTTTTTTTTTTTTCAGGGCTTCTTTTGGGTTCAGCCGCACATTCCTCAAACTTTCCTGCTGTCTCTAGTTTTTAATTATAATTTTTTTTTAGTTTTCCCTCCCCTCCTTTAGGCTAAAGGGGTGGGTTATATGAGGATCAACTTTAACCCTTCTCCCAGATGTTGGGGCCACAAAGCGCCTCTGTTCTGCAGACCTCTGCTGATTGGAAACGGACTAAAACCTGCCAAACATCCCATATTTGCCCGCACCAGCTACCTCAGTGCAGAGGAATTCTGATTTTAGAGTGATTTTTAAGACAGATAAGATGTTCCTGATAGACATGGAGGTGTGCAAAATGTCTCAATCCTGCTGAAACATGGTGCAAAAATGTAATCGGTGAAGTCAAGTTCAAGCTAAAATGTTTCCCTGCTGGCACACGCATAAGTCAGATGAATGAACAAAAACTCTAGCATTGGCATCCATGTTAAATAAAAAAAAGACTTTATAACCAGATTAGAAATAAGTGAAAGTACAGGAGAGTTAAATAAGAACAGAGCTAACAAAATGTAACACGAAGGCCAATTCAGAAAAACAAATGTATAAAAATTTCTGCAGATCAAGGGCCAAAGACTTCATCTGTAAAGGTTCCGTCACTTCTACCTTGGAACAGGCTGCAGCCCCTGATCAGCTGACCCTTACTCCTTATGACAGATGGATATAAGAAGTTTGGAGTTTTATGATGGCAGAACTTTTAATTGGGTTCTGTATTGAACTGGTTGCCAACGTGGCAAGATCAGTGAAGGTTCAACACGGGAATGCCAGAAGGACCGGGTGAAACGTTTTTAGCAGCTGTGTTTTGGACCGGCTGGGCGAGCCCAAACAGAGTTACAGTAGTCAATGCTGGAGGAGAAAAATAATGAGCTATGTCTCCCAATGTCCTTTGATTTAAAAAAAAAAAGAAAAAAGCAAGAAAAAGAAACCTTGTTCACATATGGTTGAAACATTAGACCACAATCTGATGTCATTGGCAGCTTTTTCAGTTTGAGCTACATGTATGAGGCGATGGGTAACCCAGTGGTCCAGTAATCTAAGCCGCCGAGGGACCTGGGGTACAGTTGAAGGCCTTTTCGCCCCTCATTCAGATGGAGAAAAACCTTCATCCAACAAGATTATCGCAGATACCTCATGTAGAACAGTCAGTTTAGACCAGTGGTCTCTAACCCTGGTCCTCAAGATCTACTGTCCTGCAAGTTTGACATGAATCCCTGCTCCAACAGCTGAATCAAATGATTGAATTACCGCTTCAGCGCGCCAACTACTCATCCAATTTAGCTGTGTTGAAGGAAGGCCTACATCTAAAACCTGCAGGACAGTTGATCTTGAGAACCAGGGTTGGAGACCACTGGTTTAGAACAAGGTTGTCTAATTCCAGTCCTCAAAGGCCGGTATCCTGCATCTTTTTAGTTCTTTTACCTGCTTCAACACACCTGAATCAAGTGATTGCTTGTTAGCCGGCCTCTGCACAGCTTTGCCGTGCTGAGGAGGTAGTTGGCGCAGAGACTCATCTAAACATCACATTAATTGATCCTCCTCTAACTGTACAATGTGTTATGTGCAATTTATAAGAATGGTGAACGCCAAAAATATCAGCTTTTAATAAAAATGACGCTACAACATAAATCCTTTTTTTGTTTTTAAAATTTAAAGATTTTTATTTTAGGAAGGATCTCAGCATTGAGAGCAGAATATCTGGCATTACCTGCAGATCAGTAGGCCTATAGGTGCCTCTTCTAGTTGAAGGAACCTGCTGGATCAGCAGTGTAATTGAAAAATAATAAAATAAAAAATCCTATCATATGCAATTAGTTGTAAATATTTGGATTACTAATTGACTAATGGTCTTAATGAAATGTTCTGTGATGGAAGACACCATTTTCTTGCTTGTAAGGTATGAAAGGTTTAGGTGAAGCAACAAGGACAGAATAAACCCCCAACCCTAAACAGAGAAAGCAACTCTATAGCAGGGAACACACAAAGAACAATCAGGGACGGTTCTTAGCTCTTTGTCATTTTTATGTCGCATTTAAATCTTTGTCTGCTTTTTGTACCTAAACATGAGTGTTCATGCACTTGGTTTAGAAAAACCTCTATAACCTTGATCACTAACCAAGTGTAGCCTACCTACATTTTGTCTTTTATACTTCTCACTTTACAGGGAAAACAAAATGTCTGACTTTTTAGATGTAGCAAGTAAGGTTGTCAAAATCTTATTCTTATTCAGAGATGTTCCTTTGCCTAAATTGTGGCGTTTCTTCCAACAGCAGCATGGCAATATTACACTCAGCCCCTTCCCTCCTGCTAAGTCTGCTAACATGGTGCTTATGGTGCGTTCCATTTACCTCGGAACTCGGACCTGGGTTTGACGTCACACCTGAGTAAACTGCGTTACAGTTAACGTAGTCTGATGAGGAAAAAATCCAATATGGCGAGGCCCGGGTAGCCATAGTTGGTAGTACCTCTTATAAACATAGTTTAAGCTGTGCTTACCATATGCAAACACCACTTTTATTTTTTTGAGTTGCAGGCTCTACATGTAGGCTTAGTTTTAGACACATTCTTACAAGTGTGTCTTGTAAAATAAACATGTTTTCACCACAGCTTCTATTATTGAAAGTCAAAGCCTGAAAAAATCTTTGTGGGGCATTCCAGTTGATTTTTCCCATTTGAGTGTCGGATTTTCCGAGTTCCGACTACAAAAAGGACGCACCATTACACTCAGAAAAAAAATATGTGGCCCTCTGTAGCCGACAAAGCGTTTTTCAAAGGTATTTCCCCTATAAAGCAGGCAGAAAGGGAAATGCCAAAGAATGCTATGCTAGCTGTGCTAAGGCTAAAAGGCTAACACTATGACACTGATGTTTGAGAATAGGGCTGGGCAATAGGGAAAAAATTATATCACTATAAAGTTTTTCATATCAGTCAATATTGATATATATCACGATATAAATCAAATCTTTTTTTTCCTTCTATTTTTGTCAATATTTAACATTCCCTGGTAGTATTTGCAGATATTGGAGAGTTAAGGCTGGGCGATGTAGATAAAAAAATTAAATAAAAAATCTTTTTTTCATGTCAAATTAAACTCATCATTCGAATGTGTTTCTCTCCATTTCTATTCCTAAAAAGAAATTAGAAATTGCAGAAAATTTTTTTTTTAAATGGCTTTTATTCCAAGTGTCCCTTCTTGGAGTTGACCTGAATTCAAAGTCCAAATACACTCTGTAAAACATGCTTGTGAAACAAGATAGAAGGCCTTGGGCGGGCTGACATCACGTTGAACTAAGGAAACCCAAGAGGTGCATTGGTAAAAAATAAAAATAAACAACAATTAAATCTTCATAAATAGAAGATTAGATGAATCGATATATTGCCCAGCCCTATTTGAGGGCAAATTAAAAGGGTGATTACAGGTCCTGTATGTGCAGCAATAAAGCAGTAAACCTCCTGGATGACAAATAGACTAATAGCTGTTTAAATAATAGCCTCATGGACACGGACAGCTCTATGACAGGGCTGTGATTATCAGGTGCGTAGTTCGCAAGAAAATGTTAATTCGCTGACGTCTCAGTCGGCTTACTAAACAGTGAGCCGATGAACTCAACCAGTTGGCCCACCCTCCATTATTCATTTGTTTAGCTGTGAAGGTATGGGAGGCTAATGTGGCGAATAACGCAGTTAAATGTTCGTCTGGTGGAGCCAGACTGAAGCAAACAACTGTAACAACCTACGCTGCTGCTGTAGTTTATCACTAAAGAAAACGTCAGCAAAATCACCAGAAATACAGAAATTGTACAGAGATGTGGCTGAATAAATCTACATGCACCCTATTTTATACTTGAATAGGTTTTGTATTTGTCATAACATTTTTGTTTTGAAACAACTTATTTCAGTATAGAACGATCATTTTACTGTCCGCCAGTGGCTACAGTTTTTTGTATTAACAGAAACAAGGAAGCAGACCGTGACACACTTAAGATAAGCAATTATAGTCAAATAAAGACATTGTGTGACTGAATTAAAATTACATACACTCATAAAGACCTCTAATGATATATTAAGTGTAATCTTGTCTAATGTTTTGCCACATGGGGAAGTGACATATATTTTTTTCTAAATGAGGGGTGACTTGTTCCCTATTTATCAGTTTAGCCCTAATTAAGGAATTGAAAATATTATATTGTAATTCATATTTTTTGTTACCTAGAAAAATCCCTGTGCCTTCAATTAAAAAAAATGTCACGGTATCGAAAATGGTCAAATAGTTTTCTGAACATCGGCATTGAGTTTGAAATGTTAGTGCCGTGACATCCCCAGTCGTAAGGCGAGGGTTATCAATATCTCTTTATGATTTATGTTTCTCAACACGTAAATCTAAGACTCTTCAGTAGGGTAGCGTCTGTTAGGATGTGTAAACATCAACCTGTTTGAGGCGTAACCTTCGGTATGCAGGGTGTAGGGAGCTTAACTGTTACAGTGATGGTTTCTTGAAAGCCCAGAAACAGTTGGGTGACGTGTTCAGTACGTTTAGCTTTGTTTGTACGTGCAGTGGATCAACAGGTCTGCAGAGGTTTGCTTTCCTTTGTATCCAAGGGGACAAAGTTCATGTGGTAAAACACCTATTGGACGTTAAGAAGCTCATTATTCATCAGATGAAGTCTGTTTTATGTTGGTTTCTAGTATACGTCAGTAGCTTAACAGGCGGTGGAACTGGACGACATTAAGTCAAGCTGGACCTTTTTTATGTTCAATCTAATCTAAAGCAAGGGTCCAGCATTAGGATCGGGGTCCAATCCAAGATGTCTGCCTGTACCGGCTCCAATCTTTGGGTGAAATATAATTTGCATGGATGCACAGTTTTGTTGGCGTGTTACTGGTATCAGGATAGCTGCTTTAAAAATGTAGCTTTGACTCATGTTAATTTCTGCCTTGATGTGGCAAATATGCATATTAAAGCTGGAGAAGGAGCTGTTGTATTAACATTTTGGCAAACGGGTAAAAAAAAAAAGAGAACCCAGGTGACTGTCTGCTGTCACAGTTCAAGTAGAGAAATCTAATTTAAATGGCTCACAAAGTTGACGTTCATCTGTGTAAGATTTTGGGGTCAAATTTAGTAAAACAACATATTAGAACTTTAGCCAGAAGGCAACATAAATTCATAGACTTGATATTTAATTTTATTATTTAATACAAGCATTGTTTAAGGTAGAACATCACTTCTAAACATTTTTAAATGCTGGAAGAGCTGAAAAACAACCCCCGAAACGTTTTGTAGACAAAAATTAAACATAATTTAGAATATTTTTATCTAAATTGCTCAGAAATGACAAAACTATTTCAAAAAGTAAAAACAAAACCTAACTAGGTAAGAACAATGAAACAAAAGTCGAAGACTTGCAGAAACGTAAGGGAATTTGGTTCTGAAATATTTCGCCTTCACAGAAGTCCTTCACGCTTTTTGAGCTTCTGTATCTCTTTTTAAAGAACTAGTTCCCCTTTTTTGAATGAAGTTCTCTGAAATTATGTGTAATACATGAACTGTATTAGGAAAAACAAGCTAATCAGATGTCTGCTGTCTCTTAAAGCTTCTTCTAGTAATTGAACATAACTCAATTCGATTAAATTAGAATAGAAACCTAGAATTAGCTAGTTTTTATGTTCTGTGCTGTTTTCTTATCCTAATAACATCTGTGAAGATGTTGGCAGGCCGAAGCAGATCTGGTGGATTAAGACAGGGAAAATGTAATAAATCATGTTGCTACTGAAACTGTTTAACAAAAAAGCTTTGCCTGCTTGGGCTAAATTAGTTTGGTTTCCACAAGGGAGATGGAGACTCAACAGAAGTTGAGGTTAGTTAGATGCTGTGAAACCACAGCAGCAATTTTATTCATTGTGCGAGACTATTAAACTTCGACCGACAGCATCTGGATGTGACTCAGTGTGTATGTCCTGAAGAACTGACTGACTATAAAGTAAGACACAGACACTGGAAAACTACCCAACAAACGACTCTCAAATATGGGTACATGACTAAGCTCTTTACTTTCCTTGGATATAAAACCAGAAACGCCCTGGAAAACGAGAAGTCTGACCTTTCAAGGCAAGTTTATTTGTTTAGCACAATTCATGTTACAAGACAATTCAAAGTGCTTTACATAAAACATTAAAAGCATTACAGCAGGGTGCAGAAAAAGCAAAAGTAAAGGAATAACCATGATTTAAAATCAACAAAAAAAAAAATCTTAAAAGAAGCCGTGCAGATTTCAAACTTAGAATAAAAACCTAATCAAAAGCAGCTGAGAACAGGTGGGTCTTTAACCTGGATTTAAACAAACTGAGTGTTTCAGCTGATCTGAGGCCTTCAGCCAGTTCAGTTTATTCATATAGTGCCAATGCACAACACGTCAATTCAGTTCAATCGTAAATGTATTCCAAACGTTAAACGTGCATTAGGTTCAGTTCGTTATTCCAGTTTAAAAGTTTTCTTTCTAAGGAAACCCAGCAGATTGCATAGTCGTCTTGAAGCATTCACTCCTCCTATCCGAGTGTGTAGTCGACGGCTTGTGTGCTGCAAGGCTGGAAGGTTGGCTGATATTTAGGCTTTTTCTGGGATCTTTGTCTGAACATGTTTTAATCATAGCAACAGGGGATCTTTAGTTGTGGTTTACCTCCTCCCTGTGGCTGTTAGCTGTAATGCAGGTGGGGTTTAAATTGATGCGAAAGCTAAATATTAACTTTAAATATTAAAAAGGTTTTTCTGCTTACGGTAGGTGTTTGAAAATGACGTTATTATTTAGGCCAAGTTCTTGTTAGAGGCATCCAAAAAGTTTATTTTCCTCTTTCTCTTCTCTCTTTGCAGGATTGATAACTTCCTTCATCTGGCAGCAAAATGAGCTGGAGCTTCCTCACTCGTCTGCTGGATGAGATTTCCAATCACTCGACCTTCGTGGGCAAGATCTGGCTCACCCTCCTCATCGTCTTCAGGATCGTGCTGACTGCGGTTGGCGGCGAGTCCATCTACTACGATGAACAGAGTAAATTTGTGTGCAACACGCAGCAGCCCGGTTGTGAGAACGTTTGCTACGATGCGTTTGCGCCTCTTTCGCACATTCGCTTCTGGGTGTTCCAGGTGATCATGATCACCACGCCCACCATCATGTACCTTGGGTTCGCCATGCACAAGATCGCCCGCATGGAGGACGTGGACTACAGGCCACAGGGCAGGAAGAGGATGCCAATAGTGAGCCGGGGAGCCAACAGGGACTACGAAGAGGCTGAGGACAACGGGGAGGAGGATCCCATGATCCTGGAGGAGATCGAGCCAGATAAGGAGAAGGAAGTTCCTGAGAAGCCCAAAAACAAGCATGACGGCCGGCGTCGCATCAAGAGAGATGGACTGATGAAGGTCTACGTCTTTCAGCTGCTATTGCGCGCCATTTTCGAGGTGTTGTTTCTCTTCGGGCAGTATGTCCTGTACGGTATAGAGGTGGCGCCGTCCTATGTGTGCACACGGTCTCCTTGCCCACACACGGTGGATTGCTTTGTGTCGCGTCCCACTGAGAAAACCATCTTCCTGCTCATCATGTATGCCGTCAGTGCTCTGTGCCTCCTCTTCACCATGCTGGAGATCCTCCATCTTGGCATCAGCGGGATTCGGGACTGCTTCTGCAGGCCGCGACGTCGCTCTCCTGCCCCTCGCCACCCAGCCCTGGCCAGCCAGAGATCCTCGATCTCCCGCCAGCCCTCGGCGCCTCCAGGGTATCACACTGCCCTGAAGAAGGACCCGTCTGGGAAGATGGGCTTCAGGGATAACTTGGCAGACTCTGGCCGCGAGTCCTTTGGTGATGAGGCGTCGTCTCGGGAGCTGGAGAGGCTTCGCAGACACCTGAAACTAGCTCAGCAGCACCTGGATTTGGCATACCAGAACGAGGAGAACAGCCCGCCCCGCAGCAGCAGCCCAGAGTCCAACGGCACTGCGGTGGAGCAGAACAGACTAAACTTTGCCCAGGAGAAGCAGAGCAGCACCCGTGACAAAGGTAAGCTGTTTTATCTCACCTATTTTCTTAAACTGTGGCTTTCATCCAAGCAAGATGACCAATAAATGTCTTCACAGGTCTGCGTGCATAAACTCTAATTGACGAGAACAAAAACTGACTTGCTTGAGGTGGATGAAGAGCCCAAGCCTCCCAGTGTTACATCCTGCTTTGGCGTCATCCCAACGCAGCAGAACTCCACATGGCAGACCCAAAGTGCTCATTACCTGCCATCATGCAACAAAAGTGGTAAAGGTTGACATGTACATCTCCCTCAGGGCAGCTAACTTTTAGATACTATATGGATATTTTATTATGAAACTTGGAGCTTCTTGTCATTTCCATCTTTTTTTTTTGTGTAAATATTATTGTTTTGGTCGGTGTGTAAATTTCAAGTTTGCCTTTAGACTTGAACTGGAATTTTGTTACGGAAAAGCCAAGCCAGTCGTTTTGTAACTTTTGTACTTGGTGAGAGTGAGTCGGGTGATTGTAGAAGCGAACAAAAGGTTGAACAGGGCGTCTCGAATCAAAGACAGGTACTGGGAGTTCCGATCTTATGAAGACTGTACACGATGTTGATCATCACACAAGGGCTTCTCTCGAGTGTCTCCTCTTTCTTTCTCTTTGTCTCTAAATGTCAGTGTTGGTCCAGAACCGGTCGACATTATCCAATCCTAGAGGCGGTGGCCTGTACTGCAAAGCTGTGGTTCATAGCCAGAGTCAAGACTCTTCTCATTTGCCGTTTATTTTTTAAGAGATCAAAGTGAAGCTTGTGAGGAAACGATCAAACTCTTTCGGACGTTGGTGTTGTGCCTCGTAGCGTAGATTATCTGGGTTCCGGGGATGGGTTTTCTGTACTTTCCATGTCAGTGAATGAAATCCTATTTTATTTTTTCCATACTAATCCTGTCTGATATTCCTTGTGTCCTTGCTCCCTCTTATCCTATCCTTTCTTTCCTGTGGTTGTTAACTTAACCTCATCATTTCCACTTTTCTATCATTATCCCTTCTCTCTGTTCTTGCTTCCTTCAGTCGTTCAAGGCTTCATATCTCCATGTCTCGCCTATATGGTTTTACAACCTTTTGTCCTTCCTTTCTTTTTCGCTTCCAAGTTTCCTTCCTTCCCAGACCGACTGTTTTGAACATGAAAAACTGAAAACTCCTTAAACCGACGATTGGGACGGATCCCTGGATATGGGCGTTTCCTTTTAGAATTTGAGTTTTTCTGTATGAGGATCCACTGTACATCCATATCTGTATGTGTTCCTCCGCTTTATTTATTTATTTTTCCTTGTGCTCTCCTCGTTAGCGCTGAGCCATTTCCGTTTTGTTGGTCTATAATCTCAGGCAGGGTAGAGGAAACTTCTTTGCAGTACAGGCTTCTCTCATAGGTAACTGGAACACTTGAGGTGCCTTTGTCCAAAGGAATAAACAAACCTGGGTAATGCTTGAAATAAAACCATGTAACTCTTAATATTGCCATGTATTGTTTTAAATGTTTAATGCTGTTCTTTATTTTTGTATTGAGTATTGTTGCTAGAACTCTTTGTGTTAAAGAACGACAGTCACTACTGTCATTCCCATGCGTTCCGAAAGCCCTTCGGTACGGTTTAAAAAGATCCAAGTTTTCTTTTTCAACCTGTTGCTTCTTTTCTTCGGTACATGTTTTATGCGACCACGAAATGTTTACTTCATGTTCATCTGTTAGTTTAATAATAGAAGAAGCTGTGTGCCATGTTCACCTTCTGCTAAGTGCTGATTTTTCTGGAGCTTGACGTTCCAGACCCGAGATGATGGTTGCAAACAAAACTACAATGTGAATTTATTCTTTGATTGCACCAACTTTTGTATTCAGATTCATAACCGCAGTGCCATTAGTACACTTTAAATATTGTCATCTCAGATATTTTTTGACCAACTTTTTTTGTACTTTTTTATATGTTTTGTATTGATTAGTACTTTGTGTTTTTTTTAAATAAATTGTTTTTTTTGACAATCAGTTTTCTAAGTTTGCTCAATTGGGGGGGTTGGGAGTTGGCAGCAGTTGGAACTTTAGTAACCATCGGGGCCTTTTACAGCTGGGAGATATTTAAAGCGGGCTGCACCGTTGCCTTGCAGCAAAAAGGTCCTGAGTTTGAATCCCAACCTTGGGTGTTTCTGCATGGAGTTCACGTGTTCTTCCCTGTGCTTGCGTTGATTCTCTCTGGGTACTCTGGCTTTCTCCTACATTCCAAAAGCAGAACTATTAGGTTAATTAACCCGTTGCACAGCCCTGCCCCATGAACGCAAACTAACCAATAGCATTCAACTGCCAGTGTCCTGGAAACAAAAGACTGAGATTCTCGCAGTCTCGCTCCATGGAGAAGCATTAGGACATGCGACACTTTCAACGGAGAGTATTTATTCCATTTCCCAGGCCGACCAAAAAAATGGACAAATTGTCTGACTTGCATAAAACGGTGTGGCAGACCAGTCAACTCAATGTGGCAACTATAAACAAGGATGTTTGTTCGAGGGTAAGACAATGGTCTTGTATGAGCTTAGCAATCTGGTCATAAGTTAATATCAATCACATAAAGCTTTCTTAAGCTAGCCACTTAGCAGGCTATTATGTTAACTGATGGTAAATTAGTTTAACACATTACTCGGCTGTGCATGAACAATGCTGGTCTTCAATAAGAAAAAAATGTCAGAGCACTGATGACAGATGAGGCTTTTCCTTCTTTCTCTAAGATCTGAAAAAACATATCTCTAATTTCAGTTTCTTTTCATATAATTCCAGTTTGAAATTTTGTTCTTGGCTCTCCATGGCCGAATGCAGACCTTTCTGAAGGCTCCTCGGGAACAGCTGTTCTGCATGGTTTAGTTTTCCCCAATCCAGCACAACTGATTCAAATGATTGCATTGCCTCCTTTTGCTGCCAAAGCCTGTTTAACCCATTCATTTAAATCTGCTGTGCAGCAACAGGAAAACCGCTAAAACCTGCAGGGTTGGGGATATCTTGACTAGTTAACCTACAGTCAGCTAGTACTGTCAATGAGCTGTATAGTCCACTTGAATTAAATGATTAAATTGCCTCTTCAGCATGCCATCAAGTTTGACAAAAACCTGGTAATGAGCTATTAATTTGATTCAGCTGTGTTGGAGCAGGGATGCATCAAAAACCTGCAGGACAGTAGATCTCCAGGACCAGGGTTGGAGACTGTATTTGACTGAAGCATCATGTCGCTTATTAAAATTGATGTATTTGGTCATCTGAAAATATTGAGTTTACCTGGTTCTCTCTCTCAAGCCAATATACAATGAGCAAATCAACGCTTTACCTTTTTTATTTATTGCCATTTAAGCATCCAGAGTCAAAATCCTACTGATAAGATTTTCTTTTAACCTACCAATCCCTCAGTTTCTCTGGAAAAAAGGTTGATTGTTGGAAATCATAGTACGAATTACCTTGGATTGGTAAAATCATTTTATTCCTCAACTCTGGAACTACCTCAACGAACTGAAAGCAGCAAAGTGTTGATTTCACCTCAAAGAGAAAGAGAGTATTTGCCCTTCAGTTAAGGCTCGTGTGATCATATTCACAAGTCAAAAAAACACCTGCAAGATTTGGGTCAGGAAAGGATGACTACGAAGAGAGATTCAAGCCCACTGTTGTATAAGGTGGAGGACCTGGCAGCTCAATGACTGCTATTGAGGGATTTCAGTCGTTTATTCAGGTGTGGAGAAGCAGGGATGCCTCTGTCTACACGCTGCAGGATAGTAGCTCTTAACGACTAGACTTGGCCATCTCTATTATAGAGAATCTAAGAGCTATTATCAAAAGCAGGGGTCACAAACTCTGGCTTTCAAAGACTGAGGTCCTGCAACTTTAAGGTGTGTTCCAGGCAGAGGTCACTTCTAACACGAATATTGTTTCTGTAATTCACTTTTTTTTTTAATAGTGACGGATAAATCTGAATGCCGTCCGTCATTTTCACAGATTAGTATTCGCACCTCCGACCACTTGCTGTGGATGCTCAAACATTTTCAACTTTACGCACGGAGTACAGGTAACTGAATCAAGAATTTAAAAAGAGATTCCCATGACAGCATCTTAGACCAAGTCACCGTACTCGATGCGTCTTTCTTACAGGGAGCTGACAGCTCCCAAGAGGCCGGTGTAGTGCCAACTGCTGGTGGACGCTGCGCGACTTCCTCCCGCCGTAAGCGATGGTTTGAAGGGTCAGGAAAAGGCTCGTTCAGAGAATCTTTCCAACTTCTAATCACTTCAATTGGAGAAATGTTCCCTGATTTCAAAATTTTAGCTCAAGTGAGAACATTTAAACTCCAGTCTCCAGTGAGGCAGCGGAGCGCGGATTCAGCCTTCAGAACAACATCTGAAACCCAGTGAGAACTCATCTGTCAGAGGCAAAAATCCAAAACCTCATGACAAAAACCTCTGCAGAGTCTGTGCGTTCAGGCCACAGCAGCTGAACTATTTGTATTTTCAAGTGCAATCGTTGAATTAAATTTTTTATATGTAGTTTATTGTTTTGTGCTTGTTCAGATTGATTATTTAAAAGGAATTAGAAGAAATAAATACTACTGAATGTTATTTTAGAAACCGACAGGTAAAAATAGATTGTGACCAGATTCTTTTTGACAAAAAAAAAAAAAATATCTAGCGCTATCTCTGGTACCAGATCTTGTGGACTGGAGGGTTAGCATTAACCTCAAATGAGTGTGATTTGCGCATATTGAGCTCTGGCGCCCCCTTTTGGACACCCACCATGATCACATTTCCTCTCGACCAGGTTTTCGGTTCTCCACAATGAGTGACATTTTCTCAAGGTTACAGAACAGAATTGAACAGTATTTAATCTACACACAGTATGTCCAAAGATTCTGCTTTAGGTGCGTTTTAAATTGGCCAGTGTTCCACATAATGTTTTCTTCTAAGCTTAAACCAGAAGTCTGTGTCCTTCTAATACTTCACCATGTTTTGCAGTTCTTTTAGATTTTTTTTAAATTTATGAGGGAATTCACAGAAAAAAACCCTGATTAAAAAAAAACTGTTTGATAAACTTTCTTATGTACAAGTTGTCAGAAAGAGTGGTGAACAGAGGGGAGGGGATTAGTGTAACACTGATTAATTGTCAGTAAACATTTAATGTCTGCCTGTTAGGGGTCAGTCAGGGTCATACTCCAGAGGGAGATGGGACTCTGTCTGCTGTAAGGTCTTCCTCCCAGAACCAGGAGCGTGTCCGGCAGGTTCTTTAGGATATCACCGTCTCCCTGGTCGAGCAGCAGCTCTTCTGAGTGGCTCCACTGCTTCCTGAAACAGTTCTCCGTCAGCTGGGGGTCATTCTTAGTCTCAATGTGGGTGTCCACCTCTGAAGGAGGAAGACTTTTGCTGAACGTCTTCATTTCAATGTCTGAGTTGAAAACGGGGAAGCACTTGTTTTTAAAGGGCCTGGGTTTAGCGTCCTGCAGCGTCGGCTGGAGGGCCGGGCTGGATCCGCCGGGGCCGTAGCTGTGACCGAGTCCGGCGCAGCAGTGGTGAATCCTGTCTGGAGCGTCGGAGCCTGGGAGCGATGCCACCCGGCTCCAGCTCTGAGAGGAGAAGCTGTACCTCCACAGGCTCTTGCTCGGAGAGTTCTGACTCTCGCCGCCCCCAAAAAGGAGCATGCTGTCCCTGTAGGTAACAGCGGCGTGGCCCATCAGGCGAGGGGGGCCCGACCTACAGAACACAAGCAGAGGAGCCAGGTGTCAGGTGGTGGCAAAATACAAAACAGATCTCTGTGCAGCTGAATCGCTGTTAACAATATTCGTACACTTGTTTAAATTATGCTACAAGTATTATTACAGCCAGAGGTGTCTGCAGTGGATCCAGCAGCAAGGCAAACTTTATTTGTATAGCACCCTTTCAACAACAGGGCAATTCAAGGTGATTTGGGTGATTTAGGGATAAAATGAAAGCAGCAATAAAGCCATGAAACAAAACATTAGAAACACATGACATATGACACAGTTAAAACATGACATTCCAGCTATCACTTAATCAAAGGATGAATTTTTAGCTTTGATTTAAAGGAACTCAGTGTTTGGGTAGCTTCGCAGTGGTCTGGAAGTGTGTTCCAGATAAGGGGAGCATAGAAACTGAAATGTTTGGTTCTAATTCTAGGGATGATCAGTAGAATTGGAAAACCTGAGTAGGGACTGTAATTCCAGTAAAATAAACTTTGGCCATCCACAAAACATCTTCACTGATCTACCAGGAAGTCTAACAACAGCGCAACACAAAACTAACAAATATGTAACTCTCAAATGTCTTGTCAGCCAAGTATTACCCATTATGCACCCAGAATGAATATTAATTTTGTTTTAATAAACAATAATAAATAAAATTAACAAATTGGACAACTGGCCTTTACTAAATGATGATAAAGATAAATTACGCTCTGCAGCCCAAACACACAACATTCACTATTTCTAAGAGCGAAGACGATGCGGTAAAAGTTTTGTTAAATTCATTACATTTTCATTTACAGTGGCTTGCAAAAGTATTCGGCCCCCTTGAACTTTTCCACATTTTGTCACATTACAGCCACAAACATGAATCAATTTGATTGGAATTCCAGGTGAAAGACCAAAACAAAGTGGTGTACACGTGAGAAGTGGAACGAAAATCATACATGATTCCAAACAATTTTTACAAATAAATAACTGAAAAGTGGGGTGTGCGTAATTATTCAGCCCCCTTTGGTCTGAGTGCAGTCAGTTGCCCATAGACATTGTCTGATGAGTGCTAATGACTAAATAGAGTGCACCTGTGTGTAATCTAATGTCAGTACAAATACAGCTGCCCTGTGACGGCCTCAGAGGTTGTCTAAGAGAATGTTGGGAGCAACAACACCATGAAGTCCAAAGAACACACCAGACAGGTCAGGGATAAAGTTACTGACAAATTTAAAGCAGGCTTAGGCTACAAAAAGATTTCCCAAGCCTTGAACATCCCACGGAGCGCTGTTCAAGGGATCATTCAGAAATGGAAGGAGTATGGCACAACTGTAAACCTACCAAGACAAGGCTGTCCACCTAAACTCACAGGCCGAACAAGGAGAGCGCTGATCAGAAATGCAGCCAAGAGGCCCATGGTGACTCTGGATGAGCTGCAGAGATCTACAGCTCAGGTGGGGGAATCTGTCCATAGGACAACTATTAGTGGTGCACTGCACAAAGTTGGCCTTTATAGAAGAGTGGCAAGAAGAAAGCCATTGTTAAAAGAAAACCATAAGAAGTCCCATTTGCAGTTTACCACAAGCCATGTGGGGGACACAGCAAACATGTGGAAGAAGGTGCTCTGGTCAGATGAGACCAAAATGGAACTTTTTGGCCAAAATGCAAAACACTATGTATGGCGGAAAACTAACACCGCACATCACTCTGAACACACCATCCCCACTGTCAAATATGGTGGTGGCAGCATCATGCTCTGGGGGTGCTTCTCTTCAGCAGGGACAGGGAAGCTGGTCAGAGTTGATGGGAAGATGGATGGAGCCAAATACAGGGCAATCTTGGAAGAAAACCTCTTGGAGTCTGCAAAAGACTTGAGACTGGGGCGGAGGTTCACCTTCCAGCAGGACAACGACCCTAAACATAAAGCCAGGGCAACAATGGAATGGTTTAAAACAAAACATATCCATGTGTTAGAATGGCCCAGTCAAAGTCCAGATCTAAATCCAATCGAGAATCTGTGGCAAGATCTGAAAACTGCTGTTCACAAATGCTGTCCATCTAATCTGACTGAGCTGGAGCTGTTTTGCAAAGAAGAATGGGCAAGAATTTCAGTCTGTAGATGTGCAAAGCTGGTAGAGACATACCCTAAAAGACTGGCAGCTGGAATTGCAGCAAAAGGTGGTTCTATAAAGTATTGACTCAGGGGGCTGAATAATTATGCACACCCCACTTTTCAGTTATTCATTTGTAAAAAATGTTTGGAATCATGTATGATTTTCGTTCCACTTCTCACGTGTACACCACTTTGTATTGGTCTTTCACCTGGAATTCCAATAAAATTGATTCATGTTTGTGGCTGTAATGTGACAAAATGTGGAAAAGTTCTAGGGGGCCGAATACTTTGGCAAGCCACTGTAGGTCAAGAGTCTTGATTTATTATACATGCTGGGATTAGAGTATAATCCAACCTTTGGCTACTATACTGTTGGTCCAAGAATGTTATAATAAAAATAAAAAGGAGCAGTCTCACAAACACACTAAAATAAAAGTGTCAACTCCAGTCTTTAGTTTTCCTCTCTCAATCTAATAGATGAACTCTCACTTTGCACAGCTTTTTTTATAGCGTTTATGTCGTGTGACCAACGGATTCTCTAGGCCAAAAGGGCGAATGTCGCCCCCTAGTGTCGCAGAGTCGAACACACTTCATTCAATATTATGATTTTCGGAGTGACATGTAAACTGGGATAAAGGCTCCTATTCTGGTTAAGGTATTAGCTCGATTTTTGCCATAGCTTGATTTAGATGTGCATGTGAACGCATTCAGTGAAACAGAACGTCCGCTGAATGAGACCAGACTGATGGTGGTTTCTTCTCTTTCAGTTAACAGAAGAAGTCCTAAACCAATCAGCCAGTCTGGTTTTTAGCAACAGGAAGACTTGGTGCTCACTTGAGGCAGGTCCACGTCTGATTGGTGGAATTCCACCTCCAGAAGTCTTTCTGCTCCCGTAGACCCTTCAGTCCTCCAAACAGGAACATGGAGTTCTGGTAGGCCACGGCGGAGTGGTTGTGTCTGGGTCCAGGAGCTGACGCTCCCTGCTCACGACTGCCCAGAAGAGACCAAGCCGTGGTATCTGTCAGAGGCAAATACAGATGGAGCAAATCACCAGGTTTAACTCCACAGACTCCAAATCTCAGTTTCACATCAGCCGAACTCTAATACAACGTCTAAAAAAATCAGTGTTCAAACCAGCTTTTGTTCTAACGTGTTAAATCTGCAGCCTTGACATGGAGTTAATCAGAAAATATTGGAAATAAACAAAACAAAAAACAACTGAACAACCCTTAATCCCCATTTTTCTGTTTTATTTTCTAATAAAGCAAATTTCGTAGATTTCTTTCTCACTGGTTCTTCTTTTTTCTCATACCTGCTAATAAAAGCTGGAATAAACTCACTGAGATTGAAACTCCAAAACTCTTGCAAGGGTCCATTTATGTCGATGAAGCCTCCGTAGACGAGCATGGCAGATCCGAGCACCACGGCGCTGTGTCCTTTCCGGTTGCTCGGCCTTTGGCTCTGCAAACAAAAACACCAGGAGGACATTAAAACACGACTTATTGATGAAAATCTGTAGATTCAATATCTACCACTGCTACCTTTCACTGTTCTGCTGATAAAATATGCCCCTTAAACCTGAATATAAATCCTTGTATTATTCTAGCATCGTCTGGAAACTGACAGGTTAGAAAAGATAGAAAAATAATAAATAAATTAAACTCCAACCTTTAATTTGAACATTTAATCAGTAGGACTGTTTGTCACAGTTCAAGGTGTTTGAGCTTTTTAATTACGGTCCTGGCTGTAGATATGTATGGAGGGCTAATCCTGCCAAAATAGAAAATAGATATATATACATAAATGTGGAAATAAATACATAAATGTATAAATATGAAAATATATAGTTAAAAAATTTTGTATTTATTTCCACATATATTTATTTATGTATTTTACATTTTATTTATTTTCCACATTTATTTATTTACCCATTTATTTATTTATTTCCAATATATTTATTTCCACATTTAGGCCTTTAGTTATTTTCTTGTTGCCATTTTCTGACAATTGAGGATCTACCTTTCTTAGTCAAACAGCATGTTCTCGCCTTTTTCACATTTTGGAAAGCAGTTAAAGGAAATCAGTCTCTGTGTCATGCTCTATTCATACTCCAGGAAAACAGCATGTGTATGAGGAAATGTGGCACCGCTCATTTTATTAAAAACATTTCTCAAAGTGATTTTTCCCCCCACTGGATAAATATGGGCAGATTTATTTTATTATATGTTTATTTAATTTTTTGTGCTCGAGGTTGTTATTTATGCGGTTTGAGAAAACAGGAGCTAATTTTACAGCTGTTGTCAGAAAGAGGTCTGATGAAGAAAGCTGAGAGGTGGTTTTACTGTTGTTGTCTGATTTACCTGAGGGGAGCTGGTCTTTCCCTGGCAGGGAACCCACTTCTGATTTACTGAAACAAACGCAGAAAATACAGCAAAACATGTAAGGGAAGAGAAAAAAGCTGCAGAACTAGTTATAAAAATTATACAGCTTTATTTGAGGATAACAGGGAATAGAGTCAGTCTGTCTGATCAAATAAGAGATTTTCAGAGAGTTACTCCCTAAAAGTAAAGGACAATACAGACTGTTTATGAAGAACTTATCTTTAGAACCATAGAATGTGTTGCAATAAGGAACGTTTTCAGGTCTTTCAAGGCTGGAATCAACATGCACAGACAGCTGCCAGGGTAAAAAAAACGGCAAGCGTGCTCCACCTGAGTAAAACTCACCGACATCAAACACCCAGAGGGGACATCTCGGCCGGCTGTACGCAGAATCCCACAAGCCTCCGAACACATAGAGGAAACCCTGAAGAGGCCCCAAACATCCAGCAGCATCATGTTAGCAGAGACAGAACACACAGGACAGCCCATCTGCTTTACACTGTCATGTCTTAAACAGGGGGGGTAAGGTTTGTACCTCATGAGCCACCATAGAATGTTGCTCCAGCTCCTCTGGTGCAGCTTCACCGGTGCAGTTCAGCTTGGTCCATTCATCTAGCACTGAAATTAACACCAGTTTGACCACATGAGTCACAGCTGCATGCTCTTCATGTTTTCTTGCTCAGTTTTTCTTTAATATCTTTGTAGTACCGCTCTTCTGTCAACTGGAGGGGCTGCGGTTAAGATTTAAAATCTACTATTTACTCAGTGTTAATTGGTTCAAAATGTGTAGCTCATATGTAAATAATTCCACAAAGAGCAACTATAGTTTAAGCATTTATTTCTTGAATTTTGATTATTACAGTTTGCAGCTGATCCATCCATCCATCTACTGGATATCCCCACTTATACTCGCAGGGTCAAAGGGGGGCTGGTACCTATCTCCAGGGGTCACTGGGCAAGAGGCAGATGCACAGAGACACACAACTATGCACACACTACCACCAACGGAAAATTTAGAGACAAATCATTGGTTTCGATCCGAGCCATGAGGTTTTTAAACAAATGCAACAGCCCCACTTAATTGTTTCTTTACGCTTTTAACGCTTTTCACTATGTTATATGAGAGGTTTTACTATGTTATATGAGAGGTTTTACTATGTTATATGAGAGGTTTAACTATGTTATATGAGAGGTTTTCACTATGTTATATGAGAGGTTTTACTATGTTATATGAGAGGTTTTACTATGTTATATGAGAGGTTTTACTATGTTATATGAGAGGTTTTACTATGTTATATGAGAGGTTTTACAATGTTATATGAGAGGGTTTACTATGTTATATGAGGGGTTTTACTATGTTATATGAGAGGGTTTACTATGTTATATGAGAGGTTTTACTATGTTATATGAGAGGTTTTACTATGTTATATGAGAGGGTTTACTATGTTATATGAGAGGTTTTACTATGTTATATGAGAGGGTTTACTATGTTATATGAGAGGCTTACTATGTTATGAGAGGTTTTACTATTTTATATGAGAGGTTTTACTATGTTATGAGAGGTTTTACTATGTTATATGAGAGGTTTAACTATGTTATATGAGAGGTTTTCACTATGTTATATGAGAGGTTTTACTATGTTATATGAGAGGTTTTACTATGTTATATGAGAGGTTTTACTATGTTATATGAGAGGTTTTACTATGTTATATGAGAGGTTTTACAATGTTATATGAGAGGGTTTACTATGTTATATGAGGGGTTTTACTATGTTATATGAGAGGGTTTACTATGTTATATGAGAGGTTTTACTATGTTATATGAGAGGTTTTACTATGTTATATGAGAGGGTTTACTATGTTATATGAGAGGTTTTACTATGTTATATGAGAGGGTTTACTATGTTATATGAGAGGCTTACTATGTTATGAGAGGTTTTACTATTTTATATGAGAGGTTTTACTATGTTATGAGAGGTTTTACTATGTTATATGAGAGGGTTTACTATGTTATATGAGAGGGTTTACTATGTTATATGAGGGGTTTTACTATGTTATATGAGAGGGTTTACTATGTTATATGAGAGGTTTTACTATGTTATATGAGAGGTTTTACTATGTTATATGAGAGGGTTTACTATGTTATATGAGAGGTTTTACTATTTTATATGAGAGGTTTTACTATGTTATGAGAGGTTTTACTATTTTATATGAGAGGTTTTACTATGTTATGAGAGGTTTTACTATTTTATATGAGAGGTTTTACTATGTTATGAGAGGTTTTACTATGTTATATGAGAGGGTTTACTATGTTATATGAGAGGGTTTACTATGTTATATGAGAGGTTTTACTATGTTATATGAGAGGCTTTACTATGTTATATGAGAGGTTTTACTATGTTATATGAGAGGTTTTCACTATGTTATATGAGAGGCTTTACTATGTTATATGAGAGGTTTTACTATGTTATATGAGAGGTTTTCACTATGTTATATGAGAGGTTTTACTATGTTATGAGAGGTTTTACTATTTTATATGAGAGGTTTTACTATGTTATGAGAGGTTTTACTATGTTATATGAGAGGGTTTACTATGTTATATGAGAGGGTTTACTATGTTATATGAGAGGTTTTACTATGTTATATGAGAGGCTTTACTATGTTATATGAGAGGTTTTACTATGTTATATGAGAGGTTTTCACTATGTTATATGAGAGGGTTTACTATGTTATATGAGAGGGTTTACTATGTTATATGAGAGGTTTTCACTATGATATATGAGAGGTTTTACTATGTTATATGAGAGGTTTTACTATGTTATATGAGAGGTTTTACTATGTTATATGAGAGGTTTTACTATGTTATATGAGAGGTTTTACTATGTTATGAGAGGTTTTACTATGTTATATGAGAGGTTTTCACTATGTTATATGAGAGGTTTTCACTATGTTATATGAGAGGTTTTACTATGTTATATGAGAGGTTTTACTATGTTATATGACAGGTTTTACTATGTTATATGAGAGGTTTAACTATGTTATATGAGAGGTTTTCACTATGTTATATGAGAGGGTTTACTATGTTATATGAGAGGTTTTACTATGTTATATGAGAGGTTTTACAATGTTATATGAGAGGGTTTACTATGTTATATGAGAGGTTTTACTATGTTATATGAGAGGGTTTACTATGTTATATGAGAGGCTTACTATGTTATGAGAGGTTTTACTATTTTATATGAGAGGTTTTACTATGTTATGAGAGGTTTTACTATGTTATATGAGAGGGTTTACTATGTTATATGAGAGGGTTTACTATGTTATATGAGGGGTTTTACTATGTTATATGAGAGGGTTTACTATGTTATATGAGAGGTTTTACTATGTTATATGAGAGGTTTTACTATGTTATATGAGAGGGTTTACTATGTTATATGAGAGGTTTTCACTATGATATATGAGAGGTTTTACTATGTTATATGAGAGGTTTTACTATGTTATATGAGAGGTTTTACTATGTTATATGAGAGGTTTTACTATGTTATGAGAGGTTTTACTATGTTATATGAGAGGTTTTCACTATGTTATATGAGAGGTTTTCACTATGTTATATGAGAGGTTTTACTATGTTATATGAGAGGTTTTACTATGTTATATGACAGGTTTTACTATGTTATATGAGAGGTTTAACTATGTTATATGAGAGGTTTTCACTATGTTATATGAGAGGTTTTACTATGTTATATGAGAGGTTTTACTATGTTATATGAGAGGTTTTACAATGTTATATGAGAGGTTTTACTATGTTATATGAGAGGTTTTACTATGTTATATGAGAGGGTTTACTATGTTATATGAGAGGCTTTACTATGTTATGAGAGGTTTTACTATTTTATATGAGAGGTTTTACTATGTTATGAGAGGTTTTACTATGTTATATGAGAGGGTTTACTATGTTATATGAGAGGGTTTACTATGTTATATGAGAGGCTTTACTATGTTATGAGAGGTTTTACTATGTTATATGAGAGGTTTTACTATGTTATATGAGAGGCTTTACTATGTTATGAGAGGTTTTACTATTTTATATGAGAGGTTTTACTATGTTATATGAGAGGTTTTACTATGTTATATGAGAGGTTTTACTATGTTATATGAGAGGTTTTCACTATGTTATATGAGAGGTTTTACTATGTTATATGAGAGGTTTTACTATGTTATATGAGAGGTTTTACTATGTTATATGAGAGGGTTTACTATGTTATATGAGAGGGTTTACTATGTTATATGAGAGGCTTTACTATGTTATGAGAGGTTTTACTATTTTATATGAGAGGTTTTACTATGTTATATGAGAGGTTTTACTATGTTATATGAGAGGTTTTACTATGTTATATGAGAGGTTTTACTATGTTATATGAGAGGCTTTACTATGTTATGAGAGGTTTTACTATGTTATATGAGAGGTTTTACTATGTTATATGAGAGGCTTTACTATGTTATGAGAGGTTTTACTATTTTATATGAGAGGTTTTACTATGTTATATGAGAGGTTTTACTATGTTATATGAGAGGTTTTACTATGTTATATGAGAGGTTTTCACTATGTTATATGAGAGGTTTTACTATGTTATATGAGAGGTTTTACTATGTTATATGAGAGGTTTTACTATGTTATATGAGAGGGTTTACTATGTTATATGAGAGGGTTTACTATGTTATATGAGAGGGTTTACTATGTTATATGAGAGGCTTTACTATGTTATGAGAGGTTTTACTATTTTATATGAGAGGTTTTACTATGTTATATGAGAGGGTTTACTATGTTATATGAGAGGCTTTACTATGTTATGAGAGGTTTTACTATTTTATATGAGAGGTTTTACAATGTTATATGAGAGGTTTTACTATGTTATATGAGAGGTTTTACTATGTTATATGAGAGGTTTTACTATGTTATGAGAGGTTTTACTATGTTATATGAGAGGCTTTACTATGTTATGAGAGGTTTTCACTATGTTATATGAGAGGGTTTACTATGTTATATGAGAGGTTTTACTATGTTATATGAGAGGCTTTACTATGTTATGAGAGGTTTTACTATGTTATATGAGAGGTTTTACTATGTTATATGAGAGGCTTTACTATGTTATGAGAGGTTTTACTATTTTATATGAGAGGTTTTACTATGTTATATGAGAGGTTTTACTATGTTATATGAGAGGTTTTACTATGTTATATGAGAGGTTTTCACTATGTTATATGAGAGGTTTTACTATGTTATATGAGAGGTTTTACTATGTTATATGAGAGGTTTTACTATGTTATATGAGAGGGTTTACTATGTTATATGAGAGGGTTTACTATGTTATATGAGAGGCTTTACTATGTTATGAGAGGTTTTACTATTTTATATGAGAGGTTTTAATATGTTATATGAGAGGTTTTACTACGTTATATGAGAGGTTTTTCTATGTTATATGAGAGGTTTTACTATGTTATGAGAGGTTTTACTATGTTATATGAGAGGGTTTACTATGTTAAATGAGAGGCTTTACTATGTTATGAGAGGTTTTACTATTTTATATGAGAGGTTTTACTATGTTATGAGAGGTTTTACTATGTTATATGAGAGGGTTTACTATGTTATATGAGAGGGTTTACTATGTTATATGAGAGGTTTTACAATGTTATATGAGAGGTTTTACTATGTTATATGAGAGGTTTTACAATGTTATATCAGAGGTTTTACTATGTTATATGAGAGGTTTTACTATGTTATATGAGAGGTTTTACTATGTTATATGAGAGGCTTTACTATGTTATATGAGAGGCTTTACTATGTTATGAGAGGTTTTCACTATGTTATATGAGAGGGTTTACTATGTTATATGAGAGGGTTTACTATGTTAAATGAGAGCCTTTACTATGTTATGAGAGGTTTTACTATTTTATATGAGAGGTTTTACTATGTTATGAGAGGTTTTACTATGTTATGAGAGGTTTTACTATTTTATATGAGAGGTTTTACTATGTTATGAGAGGTTTTACTATGTTATATGAGAGGTTTTACTATGTTATATGACAGGTTTTACTATGTTATATGAGAGGTTTAACTATGTTATATGAGAGGTTTTCACTATGTTATATGAGAGGTTTTACTATGTTATATGAGAGGTTTTACTATGTTATATGAGAGGTTTTACAATGTTATATGAGAGGTTTTACTATGTTATATGAGAGGTTTTACTATGTTATATGAGAGGGTTTACTATGTTATATGAGAGGCTTTACTATGTTATGAGAGGTTTTACTATGTTATATGAGAGGCTTTACTATGTTATGAGAGGTTTTCACTATGTTATATGAGAGGGTTTACTATGTTATATGAGAGGTTTTACTATGTTATATGAGAGGCTTTACTATGTTATGAGAGGTTTTACTATGTTATATGAGAGGTTTTACTATGTTATATGAGAGGCTTTACTATGTTATGAGAGGTTTTACTATTTTATATGAGAGGTTTTACTATGTTATATGAGAGGTTTTACTATGTTATATGAGAGGTTTTACTATGTTATATGAGAGGTTTTCACTATGTTATATGAGAGGTTTTACTATGTTATATGAGAGGTTTTACTATGTTATATGAGAGGTTTTACTATGTTATATGAGAGGGTTTACTATGTTATATGAGAGGGTTTACTATGTTATATGAGAGGCTTTACTATGTTATGAGAGGTTTTACTATTTTATATGAGAGGTTTTACTATGTTATGAGAGGTTTTACTATGTTATATGAGAGGTTTTACTATGTTATGAGAGGTTTTACTATGTTATATGAGAGGGTTTACTATGTTATATGAGAGGTTTTCACTATGTTATATGATAAGTTTTGCTATGTTATATGAGAGGTTTTAATATGTTATATGAGAGGTTTTACTACGTTATATGAGAGGTTTTTCTATGTTATATGAGAGGTTTTACTATGTTATGAGAGGTTTTACTATGTTATATGAGAGGGTTTACTATGTTAAATGAGAGGCTTTACTATGTTATGAGAGGTTTTACTATTTTATATGAGAGGTTTTACTATGTTATGAGAGGTTTTACTATGTTATATGAGAGGGTTTACTATGTTATATGAGAGGGTTTACTATGTTATATGAGAGGTTTTACAATGTTATATGAGAGGTTTTACTATGTTATATGAGAGGTTTTACAATGTTATATCAGAGGTTTTACTATGTTATATGAGAGGTTTTACTATGTTATATGAGAGGTTTTACTATGTTATATGAGAGGCTTTACTATGTTATATGACAGGTTTTACTATGTTATATGAGAGGTTTAACTATGTTATTTGAGAGGCTTTACTATGTTATTTGAGAGGCTTTACTATGTTATGAGAGGTTTTACTATTTTGTATGAGAGGTTTTACTATGTTATATGAGAGGTTTTACTATGTTATTTGAGAGGCTTTACTATGTTATGAGAGGTTTTACTATTTTATATGAGAGGTTTTACTATGTTATATGAGAGGTTTTACTATGTTATATGAGAGGTTTTACTATGTTATATGAGAGGCTTTACTATGTTATGAGAGGTTTTACTATGTTATATGAGAGGTTTTACTATGTTATATGAGAGGCTTTACTATGTTATGAGAGGTTTTACTATGTTATATGAGAGGGTTTACTATGTTAAATGAGAGCCTTTACTATGTTATGAGAGGTTTTACTATTTTATATGAGAGGTTTTACTATGTTATGAGAGGTTTTACTATGTTATATGAGAGGTTTTACTATGTTATGAGAGGTTTTACTATGTTATATGAGAGGGTTTACTATGTTATATGAGAGGTTTTCACTATGTTATATGATAAGTTTTGCTATGTTATATGAGAGGTTTTAATATGTTATATGAGAGGTTTTACTACGTTATATGAGAGGTTTTTCTATGTTATATGAGAGGTTTTACTATGTTATGAGAGGTTTTACTATGTTATATGAGAGGGTTTACTATGTTATATGAGAGGGTTTACTATGTTATATGAGAGGTTTTACAATGTTATATGAGAGGTTTTACTATGTTATATGAGAGGTTTTACAATGTTATATGAGAGGTTTTACTATGTTATATGAGAGGTTTTACTATGTTATATGAGAGGTTTTCACTATGTTATATGAGAGGCTTACTATGTTATGAGAGGTTTTACTATTTTATATGAGAGGTTTTACTATGTTATGAGAGGTTTTACTATGTTATATGAGAGGCTTTACTATGTTATGAGAGGTTTTCACTATGTTATATGAGAGGGTTTACTATGTTATATGAGAGGTTTTACTATGTTATATGAGAGGCTTTACTATGTTATGAGAGGTTTTACTATGTTATATGAGAGGTTTTACTATGTTATATGAGAGGCTTTAATATGTTATGAGAGGTTTTACTATTTTATATGAGAGGTTTTACTATGTTATATGAGAGGTTTTACTATGTTATATGAGAGGTTTTACTATGTTATATGAGAGGTTTTCACTATGTTATATGAGAGGTTTTACTATGTTATATGAGAGGTTTTACTATGTTATATGAGAGGTTTTACTATGTTATATGAGAGGGTTTACTATGTTATATGAGAGGGTTTACTATGTTATATGAGAGGCTTTACTATGTTATGAGAGGTTTTACTATTTTATATGAGAGGTTTTACTATGTTATGAGAGGTTTTACTATGTTATATGAGAGGTTTTACTATGTTATGAGAGGTTTTACTATGTTATATGAGAGGGTTTACTATGTTATATGAGAGGTTTTCACTATGTTATATGATAAGTTTTGCTATGTTATATGAGAGGTTTTAATATGTTATATGAGAGGTTTTACTACGTTATATGAGAGGTTTTTCTATGTTATATGAGAGGTTTTACTATGTTATGAGAGGTTTTACTATGTTATATGAGAGGGTTTACTATGTTAAATGAGAGGCTTTACTATGTTATGAGAGGTTTTACTATTTTATATGAGAGGTTTTACTATGTTATGAGAGGTTTTACTATGTTATATGAGAGGGTTTACTATGTTATATGAGAGGGTTTACAATGTTATATGAGAGGTTTTACAATGTTATATGAGAGGTTTTACTATGTTATATGAGAGGTTTTACAATGTTATATGAGAGGTTTTACTATGTTATATGAGAGGTTTTACTATGTTATATGAGAGGTTTTACTATGTTATATGAGAGGCTTTACTATGTTATATGACAGGTTTTACTATGTTATATGAGAGGTTTAACTATGTATGAGAGGTTTTACTATGTTATATGAGAGGTTTTACTATGTTATTTGAGAGGCTTTACTATGTTATGAGAGGTTTTACTATTTTATATGAGAGGTTTTACTATGTTATATGAGAGGTTTTACTATGTTATATGAGAGGTTTTACTATGTTATATGAGAGGTTTTCACTATGTTATATGAGAGGTTTTACTATGTTATATGAGAGGTTTTACTATGTTATATGAGAGGTTTTACTAAGTGATATGAGAGGGTTTACTATGTTATATGAGAGGGTTTACTATGTTATATGAGAGGCTTTACTATGTTATGAGAGGTTTTACTATTTTATATGAGAGGTTTTACTATGTTATGAGAGGTTTTACTATGTTATATGAGAGGTTTTACTATGTTATGAGAGGTTTTACTATGTTATATGAGAGGGTTTACTATGTTATATGAGAGGTTTTCACTATGTTATATGATAAGTTTTGCTATGTTATATGAGAGGTTTTAATATGTTATATGAGAGGTTTTACTACGTTATATGAGAGGTTTTTCTATGTTATATGAGAGGTTTTACTATGTTATGAGAGGTTTTACTATGTTATATGAGAGGGTTTACTATGTTATATGAGAGGGTTTACTATGTTATATGAGAGGTTTTACAATGTTATATGAGAGGTTTTACTATGTTATATGAGAGGTTTTACAATGTTATATGAGAGGTTTTACTATGTTATATGAGAGGTTTTACTATGTTATATGAGAGGTTTTCACTATGTTATATGAGAGGCTTACTATGTTATGAGAGGTTTTACTATTTTATATGAGAGGTTTTACTATGTTATGAGAGGTTTTACTATGTTATATGAGAGGTTTTACTATGTTATGAGAGGTTTTACTATGTTATATGAGAGGGTTTACTATGTTATATGAGAGGTTTTCACTATGTTATATGATAAGTTTTGCTATGTTATATGAGAGGTTTTAATATGTTATATGAGAGGTTTTACTACGTTATATGAGAGGTTTTTCTGTTATATGAGAGGTTTTACTATGTTATGAGAGGTTTTACTATGTTATATGAGAGGGTTTACTATGTTATATGAGAGGTTTTCACTATGTTATATGATAAGTTTTACTATGTTATATGAGAGGTTTTACTATGTTATATGAGAGGTTTTACTATGTTATATAAGAGGTTTTACTATGTTATATGAGAGGTTTTACTATGTTATATGAGAGGTTTTCACTATGTTATATGAGAAGTTTTACTATGTTATATGAGAAGTTTTACTATGTTATATGAGAGGTTTTACTATGTTATATGAGAGGTTTTCACTATGTTATATGAGAAGTTTTACTATGTTATGTGAGAGGTTTCACTATAGTGTGTGAATGATTTCAATTTCACATGTGTGTGTGAGAAGCTAATTCTGAATAATGTCTCAAACGGTCCCTCATACTCATCCTTCATGATATGCAAACATCTTGACTCTGATTGGCTAACAGCAATGCGACTCTTATGCTGCCTTCAAACAAATGATTAACTTAACTCACCTCGCTGGCAGTGTTCCAAGAGAAATTCCAGTCTGAACGTGTTCCGCCATGTTGTGGATTGGCTAACGGTTAGCTTCTACTACCAGAGACGTGCTCTGCTCTTTCCTGGCCGCAAAATCAATACAGCTTTCCCGTTGGCGATCCCAAGCCAACAAAACTAATTTTCTTTGTGACATAGAAGGGACTGGCTTTTTCTGACTTGCTTGTTTTTTGTTTCTGACCACCTGTTTCCTTTCTGCAGCTAATGCACGCAATGGAGATTGGAGAAAATATGGGGGACTGATCCTGCCAACATTGGAACTGTAGAAATAAATACATACATTTAGAAATAAAAAAATTAATGTGGAAATAAAATTGGAAGGATGTAAATAAAAATATATAATGAAATAAAACACAAAGGAATACATAAATATATGTTGAAATAAATTATGTATTTCCACATGTATTTATTTATTCCCATATTTATTTTTGATTAATACATGTACTGTAACTTTTCCCTCAAGTGTATGGCAATGAGATGGGCGTTTCTACCAATGGCCTAAAACCATTATTGGCCAGCTACGCGAATCAGTGTCAACCAATCAGCTCCCCGGATATTCAACCTTTCGAGCCTTCTCACGAGTTAAGTACTGCCCACCCGTTAGCTCGTGTGAAACTGGCTTCCCTCCATGATTAGCCGGTGAACTAAGGCAAATTTCTAACTTCATTCAGAATAATTCAGTCAGTGATGACTATAGACAATTTCTAGCTGTGACTAACAGGATGGTAACACCTAGCTGCACACACAGACAATCCTGTCGATCTTTTTATCTTCTAATTTATGGAGGAAGCTGCTCGAGCACCACTCAATCGTGATTTAGAAAAGCGTTTGGAAAAGTAAAAGTAAATGCATCAATGATAAATAAATATGGTAGTAAATAATTATTTTTTCCCCCCACATATATTTATTTATTTTCAATTTTATTTCCTCATATTTTATTTATTTACTTCCAATTTTAGTTTCAAATTTATTTATTTTGTTCTACATTTATTTATTTATTTCCAATTGTATTTCCAAATTTATTTATTTCTATATTTATTTCCACATTTACATTTTGGCAGGATCAGTCTTTCATAATACTGAGCAGTAACAAGGTAAAAACTTTATGTTGTAGTTCTGGTTGTGTATTGGAATCATTGGGTCATAGAGGGTATTTACCAACGCTGTACTTCCAGAAGTCTCCCAGGCAGCTGTTGTCCCTTCCTCCCAGGACGTAGACGTTCCCGTTGCAGCTGCAGCAGGCGTGTTTGTGGCGGTCACTTGGACACGGGCTGCTCTGAGGGAGCGCCGTCCACAGACAGGGATTACTCTGACTCGTCGCTGGCATCTTTCAGCCCAGCTGGGACATCTCCTGCAGAAAGCTGGAACGACACACATCCAAGTTGGATTTAGATAGGAGTGTAACACTACACAAAAAACACAGTTCGGTACATTTTTGGAACACTTTAATCAAGAAAAATAAATATAAATGTGCATATTCCTTTTTACATTGATCACCATTACATAAAGAATTTATTTTTCCTGAATTCCTTCCATTCTTCTTCTTCTCTTTCGGCAGCGAATCATCTGTCTCCATTTAGTTTTGTCCTCTGCATTCTCTGCCCTCACAATATGCAAATGCTTTACTTTCAATCCCTTAAATTAATTTGACTTTATTATGTGCTATAACTTAAAAAAAGTTGATAATATAGAACTGACTGGAGATTTGATTGGGTTTTTTAAAAAAACAAATAAAATAGTACAAGCAAACATAGCCAGACTAGAAAACACTATAACCACTTGAAAACAGTCAGTGTTACTGTTTAGGCAAGGCAAGGCAAGGCAATTTTATTTGTATAGCACACTTTCAACAGCAGGGCAGTTCAAGGGATGTTTAAATCATACTTTGCCCATAATTGAGAATAAAACATGCTTAAATCACTTTGGAGTTCTTTTGATATTTTGACAGCTTAGTCTCCCAGCTGTACTTTAATGCAGCATGGGCAGCGGTTGGGAAAAGCCCTATTCATCTACGGGGATTCCGCTAACGTATGTTTTATGTCAAATAAAGAGTTTAGGCTGATTGAATGCTACTGGTAGCCATGTTGGACGTCAGCTGGTTTTTCTCTAGTATCAGGGATGTTTCCATTCAGCTTGACATTGTTGCAGGTGAGTCATTCAGTTCAATGCAGAGCGTGTTATGGACCTTATTGCTGTTGAAAGATGCGTTCGCTGACAAAGTTCTGGTTCGGTCTATTTATCTTTTTCTACTGTAGCTGCATGACATCATTAATGTTCCCAAATAGCAGCGTTTAATGATAGCTGGGAGTTTTTTCTGTTTTGTTTTACTCTCACTTTTTAAAGTTTTCCTGCAGAAACGTTGCACTGCGCTCTGAGTTCTGCACATAAACATTCTGCATGTGTTCAGGTAGAAAACAGCTGGATTTGATCGCTACACGTGCGTACAGAAACCCGACAGGGCCGTACCGAAAAATCGGAATACGAATCCATGTAGCGTTACACCTCCAGTTTTAGAGTGGATAAAGCGAGCTAATGGGGGCCCCACAGGGAACTGTGCTGCCATCTTTCCTTCTTCACCCTCTACACAGCGGACTTCTCCATCAAATCCCCATGCTGCCACCTCCGGAAAAGAAAACCTCTTTAACTTTTCTTAGTTAGTGTTAGTTAAGTTATGTGCAGCTTTATTTTTGTGCAATAAATAAGTAATCAGGAAAGCAGGGAGAAATTTTATTTCTCTCTTGAGATTTTGCACTTCAGTTCAAACAATTTTGAATTTAGAGAGCCATATTTGGGTGGACCTTGCCGAGCTGCACAGCTCCTGTCTAACCAATGAGAGAGCTGGTTACGTTCGAGGAGCAGCTGTGATTGGTTGAACTTGGTTTTCAGTGTGCTCAGGGACCAGGAGGGTCACTCGAATGCTAAAAGGAGAGGGGAAACCATTTAGAAAATGCAATTGCAAAAAGGATTTGAAAATGAGAGCTGGAAAGAGAAAACGGATGTAGAAAAGGGAATAACTTTTTTAAATGTATGAAAAGGAAAGATATTTACAATCTCATTTATTAATTGTGTTATTTAATTCTCCATTTTGAAATAGGATTTGAAAAACATTTTCAAATCACAGTATTTAATAATCAAATAATAAATACAATTTGCAATTCCTCTTTAGTATTTCAATTTTAAATGTGTAATTACAAAATGCTTTTCAAATTAGTCTTTTAAAAAAAATAATAATTTTTGAATTTGAAATTATATTTAGCAATCTATATTTTTAATTCACAATTAAGCACTCCTCGTCAAAATGCTGTATTGCTTTTCCAATGACCCCCGTAGTCCTCCATAGGCTTTGGCCAGACCTGACCCTGTGAACTGGGTCATAGCATTACATGATTACCACGTCACCAGGCTGCTTATTGGTTGACGCTGGAGTTCAGATTTTTCATCTTCAGCGGCAGACGCAAAAACGCTCGTGACACTAGAATGCACAAAATGCACCACATAAAATGACGCGCATAGTTTCTGACGCGTGTGAAACGCCTCATTCGCAGGAATCTGACGCACGAATGAGGCAGAAATGCTTTTTTCGCAACGCAGACACCCTGACACACGTCTGCATTGCCTTTACATGTAAACCCGACCCCCATGGCACTTCAAACGCGTTTAGTGTGAACGCACCTTAATATTGGCAGGCGAGAGCTTTGGAAGATCGGTAATCAGAGATCGGCCACAAAACCTCAGATTGGTGCATTTCTATTTTAAGTCCCATTTAAGTTTCTATACTGATTGTGATGAAGAAAAAAGGAGAGGGGGATGTTGCTTAAAAAAGAGATAAAGGTGCAAGTAAAGGAAGATTCACCTCCCTTAGATTTCCATCATATCACATTACTTTCATTTTTATCACAAACGCAGCTGAACTGTTTTAACAATGATAAATAAGTCCTAATGCGACTCAAGAGATGTTTCGTCACATTTTGAAGATAAAGTCTGTTATATTGAGGGTTAAATGTGCTTTTAGCGAACAAACAACTGTATCTGACTCACAACAAAGCCAGTTACAGTAACTACAGTCATAAAATAAACCCGTTTAGAGGCATTTAGCAGCTGTCGTAGTTCGGATAACAGTTTTGTTAGTAAAAGCTCATCTGTAGCGCCCCGAGGAGGCAGGACAACGCTCCGTAAATTCACAAAAAGAAAAACCATCCAACATTCGTGTTATCAGGCTGAACATACACAAAAAACTTTCCAAGCTCAATAAATACTTTCATTTCTGTTCATTTAACATACTGCCTATAGGAGGAAATGGGACTTTTTTTGGAGGGGGGAGAGGGGGGGGGGGGGGCGCGATCCTCTGCGACCGTTAATCTATTTTTTTTACGCAAATAAAACTTTTTGAACATCGTATTTTCTTACAAAAACAGTTTCACACAGTACGTACAAAAATATCGGTTTGCGTAGCTATAAAGATTTTATATTTTGCTCTTACGTCAACATTCCAGGGCCTCTTCTTCTCGTCTTCGACTCTTCTGAACGTGAACATCTGCTGCATTCACTGACCGCTCGGAAAGTTTCCACCTCAAAACACGGATATAACTTTAAGCCTACAGCTATTGACACACTTTTTTAAAACTGGATGCGCCGAAGTAAAATTAACACCACAAAGGCACTATGTGTACTTTCCATGAACCATTTTCAACCAACTTGCTACCAAGCAATCTTTAAACATGTTTATAAATGTGATAGGCTTGGCTCTGTACCAGCACATAACTATAAAAGTAGTCCTATAACAATGTCATAGCTTATCATAGTTAGGTATTTAGCCTGTGTCAAGCAACTTTAAAAAATAAAAATAAAATAAAAAATCACGGAGTCAGCGTTTTGTTTTGAAATTCCACATTTTACAGCGACATTGAAGACAGCTTCAGTGGGAGGGGCGTTTATGGAACAGAACCAGGCATGGCATGTTGTCATGTTAATTCACAACATGTCACCCTCACAACTCTTGTTAAAACATGTTTGGACTTGGGGTGGGGACGTGGTATTACTGACACACTGTGAACTTTGAGCCCCATTAGGATTTTATGTGTGTTGATTTTACTTTAAAGACGTTTGTCCATGGAGAAGTTATGAGATTTGCCATATAATTTTTTTTACCATGTTTTGTTGTGTTTGAACAATTGCAACATGCATGCAATAAACTGCATGCGGATGTAATTATGGGAATAAATATTAAAATGTAATATTTGATCATCTGCAGTGCTTATTTTGTAGGCCTAAATTGTCTCTTATCGGCTATCAAGTATCGTAGTGGGTGGCTGTGATAATATGCACAGCTTTGCAAAATTTTTCATGCTTCTATTTTGATCCTTATGTTTTACACTTTTGTTTTTTTGTTTTTAGTTGTTTTTTTTTTTAAATCTTATTAGGTATTTTCTTATGATTTTTCCTCTGTGTTAGTTGTGTTTTACTTTATTTCTCTCATTAGGATTATTGTTTGCTGATTTGAGTTTCCTTCCATCTAGTGTTTATACTTAAATTTTTATTTCTGTTTGTTTGCCTCATTTCCTTCCTTCTTTATCCATTAGTGCTTTGCTTTGAGTTTCTTCTTTATTCTTCTTTATTTCATTATTCTTAGTTATCCTTCTGTGTTGGCCTTACCTTATTCATTTAGGATTATTTTCTATCTAGTCTTCACCTCTGTTTTTTCCCTGCCATTCTGCTTCCCTCCAATCTTCCCCTGCTCTCTCTCTCTATTTCTATCTCACCTGCATCCCCATCTCTAATTGGTTCTCAGGTTTTTAGTGTCACTCCCATTCCTCCTCAGTATATCTGAGCTTTCTGGTTTTCTTTGTTCCTCGCTGGTCATGTCCTTCTGCAATACTTTGTAAGTTCCTTTGTTAATTCATTTATTAAAACACTCTAATCTGTGCTGCTTGCTGCATTTGGAGTCCTCCTTCAAACAAACCACGACAGCTTCTTACATTGTTTCACATTTTGTTGCAATTAATTTGATGAGTAATATATCTGCAAGTCTTTTGGACTATCCCTTTGTGTATTCAGTCGGAGGCTTCTTCAGTTTTGCTGCAATACAGACCACTACAGGAAATCCTTCCTGCCCACAGCCATCACTATCTACAACAACTCCTTAAAGAATTAAATATATGAGCTACAACACTTAATTTCCCTTTTGGGATCAATAAATTATATTTGAATTGAATTGAATTTGAATTGAATTGAATTTACCAGGTAACCACACAAAGAGACTGACATTCGTGCACATTCTAGCATCTGTGAAATGTCTTCAAGTCTTGCCCCTGATTCTTAATTTGATTTATTTCTGAACTTAAAGTCATTCTGACAGCTATATACAAATATGCTAAACCATTCAAGTGTACCAGCGGCTGTATGTTTAATGTCACTCCCAAAGTCTAAAGTCTTTTGAAGCTTCTGATTGGTGTTCCCACCCCTGATGGCAACATTTCCAGTCTGTTTAAAAAAACAAACACATTAGGGGTTCCCTAAAATTTAGTTTCCGTGTGGACGCAGGGCAAAAATTGTAAAAAAAAAACGTTCCTGTTTTAGAAAAAACGTCCTCTTGGTGACAGGGCCTTAGTGCAGTCATAATTTCCTTCACACATAGAATGTTGCAAGCAAAAAGCTTAATTTTGGCCAAATGCACCAAAAGCACCCTTTTCCTCCCGGTGTACGTTGTCCCTGACATAACATGTGGCAAACTTTAAACGTGATTTTTTTTATGGCTTTCTTTCAACACTGGCTCTCTCGCCTTGTGTCATTCATCCATAAAGGGTAGAATTATGGGGTGCATGACTGATAGTTTTCCTGTCAACATTATACCACCTGAGCTGTAAATCTCTAAATCAGTTTAGCTGGACGGCCACCCTAGCTGATTTAAAGTTAACCAATATTTTATAGCAGTAAATAAAAAAGCAACATGAATTCTGGGAACAATTATTCAGTTGACAGAAAAAAAACACATTTTAGTCTTGGTAATCATATGAATCTCTTTTTAGTGATGAAAGCATTTTAGTGAGGAAAAGCCAGATGTTTTCTATGATGGATTCATTTGAAAATCCGAATTTAAGAAAAACAGGAAGATGATGCTGACTCATACTGAAGGGGAACTGAAAAAAACTTCTAAGAATCCACAACCAGCAAGACAGCAATAAATTAAGCTGAAGATAGATATTTTTCAGTTCACTTGATAAATCCAACTATGTTAGTATAAACAGATACATTTTTTTTACCAGGCTAATTTTTGGAAAGAAATGAGCTGATCTTTGATTCTTGAAAAATTTTCCCACTGTAACCTGAACTGTGACCTTACAGTGTTTTCCTATAAGCAGCCTTTTCTGTTTACACTCCCACAGAAAAAGTATTTTTGCAGTAATCTAAACTCTTCTAGATTAAAACAATTTTTTCCCCCTTGGCTTACACATTCTCACATTGCTGCTGAGGCTCTCAGCAGCTTTATTGGGCATTTTTGACTAGTTATTTCTTGTATCCATTCCTGACATAAGAAGACCAGCACACATCTGCCTGTCTTTAATCCCATTCTAATTGTCTTTCCCATTTTGAAGAGCGAAAAGAAATTATTCTATATTTCACATCACATTTATATCCCAGTAAAATAGGCTAACATTGATTTAAAAGTTTCTGGACCATCTGATCAACTTTTAAAAGTATGCATTTGAAAAATGCTTTTATATTTTTTGTTTTTTAATAAAATGTATTGCTAAAAAACAAAACAGTTTGAGATTATCGTATAGTAATAACAGCTGAATTTATTTAAAGGTTTTTAGATTGTTCAGTTAATGTCAAAATAGACATGCTTTCGAAATAAAAAGTAAAGATTGATTGCATTTGTTGAACTGCTTGGGATGATATCAAAACATCAAATGGATTTAAAATTAATTCTGCATTCTGAACATTTGCCTATAAGGGAGAACATCTTATCACAGTTTATCTAAATAAGTTTAATGAGATGTCAATAGTATTTACATTCACATCAAAACAGAACCATTTCAACAAAATAAGTATTTTATTACTACAAATACATAACCTCCCTGACTGAACAGCTGATACAATGTATTTTACAAAAGCATTTTATTTCTATACACTGGTTTATGTTTAATAAACATGTTTGTTGCATTAAAGTTAATGTACTGTGTAAGCTTGATGAAAAATAATTAATATTGCACAAATATTGTTTTATTACAAAATAGAGACTCAACTTAATTTGTTAAAAACAAAGTAGAACATGAGAAATGTTCTGAAGCAATTTGCATGAGGCTTTCAGTAAGTTCTAACCAAAGTTCAAATATATTAATTCTGACTTAATAAAAACCTCAAATTGAACTTCTTATTAACTTTAACCTTGTCTAAAGCCCATTTTTCTCATTAGTGATTCGATCATTCCGCAGCTCTGCTAAGTGATAATATTTCAAAGTAAATCTTCTGAAACTGCCCCAGATATTTAGTTACTAAAAATAAAAAGAAATAGTGAAGCTGATGACGAAAGTTAGCTAATGCTGCTTTTAAATATCATGAATAACATAAATACATTACAATTATGCTCAAACACTTTCAGAAATAACCATGGGTCATTCAGGGGCGCCCCTCTTCATGTGACTTCTGACTATACACAGAAAGCTTTCCAGACTCTGTCCAACGGTTGCATGGTTTGCATTACACATTTCGGCCTGTAGACAGCGGTGTTTTTTCACAGTTCAATGATGCTACTGCCTTCAGGAGATCAAAAACAGTCAAAACAAAAGAATTTTTTGGAATCTCACAGCTTTATGTTTGAGTAGGTGCCTTTCAGTTCGTCTGAGTCGAACGCTTTGTTTTCCAGACCGTAGCCCTTCTGTTTTACTGCATCGTCTGCTGCTCTGGCCTCATTGTCTTGGTCATTGTCATTTCCACTGTCATTTCCACACATCCTTTTGTAGCCTTTGTAGGCTGTGGAGGGAAGCGGTGAGAAACATCATTATTCTGAAATACATCTCCAGGATAAGAACATTTTCCGCTAGCTCATTTCCCGGTGAAACTCTTACCGCCCACGGCACAGATTGCCGCAGCAAGCTGGAAGATGCTGTAGATGAGAGGAAAAGCAAACATGACCTCGAGCTCTTCAGGGCTGAAGGACAGCTGGACAATGGTGCTGCACAGCTGGGAGTTCTGGAAACCGGTTTCTAGTGCAATTGTTCGACATCTGAATAGAGGAAGAAATAATGAGCAACGTCATAAGACAGCGAGATCTGTCATTTTGGTGGTTTTATGGTTAAGTTGGGTTAAGCACGAGTAGTTCTCTTTCTCACCCACCTGTGCCAGGGCTGACCCACAAATCGGGCCAAAAGGAAACCCAGGCTAAATCCAATGAAGGGATAGATGGATCCAATTATCCATAAGGACGGAGAAATAACCCAGGAGGATTGGTAGAGGACACCTCCAACCACGGCGATGATGACGATGAGAGCAAAGCCGGCGATGGAACCGATCTGTGGAAAACCGGCACAAAAATACTTCCTTTACAATCTGTCTGGGACTTTTCATTGATCAACAGTAGGTAAAGTAAAAGCTACAACATTCCTACCTTGAGGATCTTTTTCGCCAATAGAGGCCACTTGCTTTTCACCCAAATCCCAACTGCAATGGGTATAAGAAGGGCTGCGAGTGTGATTCCTGAGCAAACACATAAAATGTCATAATAACTGTAAGAAATTCATTGAAATTTAAAAAGCAGACACAAATAAACAAGGCATGGCAGGAATGATTTCAGAATTTCAACAATAACTCCTAACATATCCGTTTGCTCACCGATGCTGTCAAAAGGAATCTTTATGGTGTTACTGGACGTCCAGATGCTGGTGTAAACAAACAGACAGAGCGGCATCATGCCCAAGGCCAAGATGGAGGAGCAGGCCGTCATACTGATGCTGTGGTGAAGGAAAGATCACATTTCAACTTACATTACCGGACCCGATGAAGGGATTCGAGGAGGTCGAGTCACACAAAAACTGATCAATCGAGAATCAAAACATTTAGATTTCACTCATGTTGGCATTGGATCTAAATGCCTCAAGAACAAAAGAGTATCAACTGCTTGAGTGGTCTTGCTCATAATCAAGGGTTTTGGGCCAGGAAAATGGAAGCAAGGCTTCGACCCCAACCGTTTTCCACATTTAGAACAAGACGTACAGTCAGACAATGACTGAAGAAGAGCCGGGTGTGGCACCGGACCGGCCAGACTCCTGTCCTGACCCGTCCCCCATTGGAAAGATTTGGAGAATTTAAACATAAGAAATTTGACAAGAAACTTTGAAAGTCAGGTTGCCTGAAAAAATAGATTTGGTTTTTACTCATGCACTGAATATAAGTGCATTAACAGAGATGTTTATTAATGAGCTTAGGGAGTTAGCTGACTCAGTAGCTCCAGTTAAGGTGCCTGGAGGGCCGATGAAGTGCAATACTCCTTGGATAAATGAGGCTTGATAATCCATCCTTCCATCCATCTTCTTCCGATTATCCGGGGTCGGGTCGCGGGGGCAGCAGCTTAAGCAAGGACACCCAGACTTCCCTCTCCCCAGCCAATTGTTCCAGCTCCTCGGGAGGAATCCCAAGGCGCTCCCAGGCCAGCCGAGAAACATAGTCCCTCCAGCGTGTCCTGGGCCTTCCCCATGGCCTTCTCAAGATAGGATGTGCCTGAAACACCTCACCAGGGAGGCGTCCAGGTGGCATCCTGACCAGATGCCCGAGCCACCTCAACTGACTCCTCTCAATGTGGAGGAGCAGCGGCTCTACTCTGAGCCCCCTCCGGATGACTGAGCTTCTCACCCTATCTCTAAGCGAGGGCCCAGACACCCTACGGAGAAAACTCATTTCGGCCGCTTGTATCCGTGATCTCGTTCTTTCGGTCACCAACCAGAGTTTGTGACCATAGATGAGGGTAAGAACGTAGAAATGAAAGTTATGAACAGGATCGGTGACACAGGGCAACCATGGCGGAGTCCAACTCTTACCGGAAACAAGCCCGACTTACTGCCGGCAATGCGAACCAAACTCTGGCACCGGTTGTACAGGGACCTAACAGCCCGTATCAAGGGGCCCGGTACCCCATACTCTCGGAGCACCCCCCACAGGGCCCCCCGAGGTACATGGTCGAACGCCTTCTCCAAGACCATAAAACACATGTAGACCGGTTGGGCGAACTCCCACGCACCCTCCAGGACCCTGCTGAGGGTGTAGAGCTGGTCCAGTGTTCCACGGCCAGGACAAAAACCGCATTGTTCCTCCTGGATCCGGGGTTCGACTATCCGTCGGACCCTCCTCTCCAGAACCCCTGAATAGACATTACCAGGGAGGCTCAGAAGTGTGATCCCCCTTTAGTTGGAACACACTCTGTTCTCCCCCTTTTTAAACAGGGGGACCACCACCCCGGTCTGCCAATCCAAGGGAACTGCCCCCGATGTCCACGCAATATTGCAGAGTTAACCAACACGGCCCCACAACATCCAGGGCCCTGAGGAACTCCGGCCGAATCTCATCCACCCCCGGAGCCTTGCCACCAAGGAGCTTTTTAACGACCTCGGTGACCTCAGCACCAGAGATTGGAGAGCCCGACCCCAAGTCCCCAAACCCTGCTTCCAGATTGGAAGGCGTGCTGGTGGGATTGAGGAGGTCTTCGAAGTATTCCATCCACCGACCCAAAACGTCCCACGTCGAGGTCAGCAGCACACCATCCCCACTGTAAACAGTGTCGGTGGCAGACTGCTTCCCACCCCTGAGACGCCTGATGGTGGACCAGAATTGCTTCGAAGCGGTACGGAAGTCGTTCTCCATGGCCTTTTCAAACTCCTTCCACGCCCGAGTTTTTGCCTCCACGACCAACCGAGCCGCACTCCGCTTGGCCTGCCGGTACCTATCAGCTGCTTCAGGGGTCCCACAAGCCAAAAAAGCCCGATAGGACTCCTTCTTCAGCCTGACAGCATCCCTTACCGCTGGTGTCCACCAGCGAGTTCGGGGGTTGCCGCCGCGACAGGCACCGACCACCTTGCGGCCACAGCTCCGGTCAGCCGCCTCGACAATGGAGGCGCGGAACATGGCCCACTCGAACTCAATGTCCCCCGCCTCCCCCGGGACATGTTCGAAGTTCTGCCAGAGGTGTGAGTTGAAGCTCCTTCTGATAGGAGACTCTGCCAGATGTCACCAGCAGACCCTCACAACATGTTTGGGCCTTCCAGGTCTGTCCGGTGTCCTCCCCCACCATCGAAGCCAACTCATCACCAACTAGTGGTCAGTGGACAGCTCAGCCCCTCTCTTCACCCGAGTGTCCAGAACATGCGGTCGCAGATCAGATGAGACGACAACCAAGTCGATTATCAAGCTGCGGCCTAGGGTGTCCTGGTGCCAAGTGCACATATGGACACCCTTATGCCTGAACATGGTGTTCGTTATGGACAATCCATGACGACCACAGAAGTCCAATAACAAGACACCACTCGGGTTCAGATCGGTGGGGGCCATTCCGCCCAACCACACCCCTCCAGGTCTCACTGTCATTGCCCACGTGAGCGTTGAATTCCCCCAGCAGAACAAGGGAGTCCCCGGGAGGAGCACTCTCCAGCACCTCCTCAAACAAACAACAGTCAGGACCCGTCCCCCCACCTGTAGGCGGAGGGAGGCTGCCCTCTCGTTCACCGGGGTAAACCCCAACGTACAGGCGCCGAGATGGGGGGCAACAAGTATGCCCACCCCAGCTCGGCGCCTCTCAGCGGGGGCAACTCCAGAGTGGAAGAGAGTCCAGCCCCTCTCAAGGAGACGGGTTCCAGAGCCAGAGCCGTGCGTCAAGGTGAGTCAGACGATCTCCAGTCGAAACCTCTCAACCTCGCACACCAGCTCCGGCTCCTTCCCCACCAGAGAGGTGACGTTCCACGTCCCGAGAGCCAGCTTCTGCAGCCGAGGATCGGGCCGCCAAGGTCCCCACTTTCGGCAGCCGGCCATTCTACACAGCACCTGACCCCTATGGCCCCTCCCACAGGTGGTGAGCTCATGGGAAGGTTTGATAATACAAAGGAAAAAATGTAGGAAGTTGGAGCGGCAGTGGCGTCAGTCCAGGCATGAGGTTTTTTACCAAGCATGGAGGGATAGCTTAAAGGACTTTCAAAAATGATGTCAGCACCAAAATCAGATTACTTCTCCACATTGATTAATGCAAATAGACACAATACCAGGCTGCTGTTTGACACTGTTAATAGATTAACACAGCAGAAAATTGGTGAGTCTAATAATTCCAGCTTGACAGGACAGGAGTTTTTGAAGTTTTTTAACTAAAAGATCGATGCTATTAAAGCAGAAATTATTACAATTCCTGGTAATCTATTAGAGTACCCGGATGTAGTAAGTAGAACTTTGCAACAAAGCCTGGAACAATTTAATCAAGTGTCTTTGAGAGCCCTTACTAAGATTGTTATGACAGTCCATGGCACAACATGTAGTCTAGATCCTTTGCCATCATGGTTCATGAAAGAATTGTGGCCAATGTTAGGACCATATATATTAAGTCTGTTGAATATGTCACTATTGTCAGGAGTTTTCCCAATTTGCTTTACGGATACAGTGATCCAGCCTTTATTGAAGAAGCCAGGCCTAGATACAGCTACATTATCAAACTATAGGCCAGTTTCAAACATTGCTTTTTTATTTAAGGTTTTAGAGCAAGTGGTCTCTGAACAGCTGTTGCAGTATCTTTCAGCAAATACACTTTTTGAGCCATTTCAATCTGCTTTTAGAAAACACCATTCAACTAAAAGAGCATTGATTAAGGTAGTGAATGACTTGTTATTGGCTGCTGATGCTGATACATCATCTGCACTTGTATTATTAGACTTGAGTGCTGCTTTTGATACAGGGGATCATAACATTTTGTTTGACAGATTAGAACATTTCTTTGTTATATCAGGAACAGCCCTTCAGTGGATAAGGTCCTACTTATCAGAAAGAAGGTTGTACAGCACTTTGATGTTGTACAACCTTTGATGTAAAGCGCTCTATAAATAAATGTATTATTATTATTATTATTATACCCATAAAACTGCAAAGAAAATGGGATTACATTTCAATAAACTGGTTCTATCTTGAAATCAGACAACTAATTTGGAATATGTCGAGAGCTTTTGGCAACACAACCAAACAATGTACCTTCCAACCAGCTTACCTCAGATCCATGTCTCCATCCAGCCAGTAGCATATGATGTTTGAGCTGGATCCTCCTGGACAGCAGCCCATAATGATGATGACGATGGCCTGCACGGGAAGGACCCCAAAAGCTAAAGACAGCGCAAAGGCCGTGAAGGGCATGATGCCGAACTGGCAGAGGAAGCCGATGACAATGCCCCAGGGTCTCTTGACATGGCCCCACAGCTTCGAGGCCTCCACGGTGCAGCCCATAGCGAACATGACCATGGCCAGCATCACCGTGAGCACCGTGCTCAACACAACGCTCAGGATGGCGTTGAAGTTACTGGGAGGAACAAGGCAGTTTTCACCCGAACAGATTGTGGCGAGAGAATCGCAGGTGGGCGTCACCACAGATGATTGCTTCATTGAGAATAACATGATGGAAAGAGGAGGATTCCTGTCTTAGATACCACAGGATGATCCCAGAGTGTCCCTCCCTCCCAGTCCAGAGGATGATGGCAACAGTGGGAGTAACTGTCCTGCTATCTGCTCTTTATACCCACACGGCTGCACTGAAATAAAGTTGGGAGGTATGATCAAGTTAGAAAAAATAAAAAATTAACCAATACTTTTATGTATAGTTTTATGGGGTCAGTGTTCAGAGGATGGTGCAAATAAAAAAGAAAATCCAGCTGAAAGATGGAATGGGATTGCTCTGGCTGAAACTTTTTATTGCCTCTGGGTAATTAAAACTTTATTGGGCAGCATCATCATCCAACGGGAAAAGATGCTTGCACACTTTAACCACCAGAAATAACACGTCTTTGCACATTTTCTATAAAGTCACCTCATCCAGCTTCATTTTACTTAATTTTTTTAAATTATATCTTTTTACAGTGGGTGTGGAGAGCAGTTAAGTTATTTTCTTATGTAGAAATTATTCACATTAACTTTTACAAGAACTGGTGAGAAAAAAGTTTAAAGTCCATCAAAATATAAAGAGCAGACTCAGCTTGATTAATTTTGGGATTTTCTACTCAAGCATTGGGGATTTGGTCCATTTCTCCTGCATTAAAAAGTCAAAAGCTATAGTCTTGATTCAGTCAAAGACATTTTAACACCTGAACAGAGTAATTGGATACTTAAGCCGACCAATAGATAATTAATATTCAGCAGCTTTTTTTTTTAAAGTTCCCTACCCTCAGTTTAGGAAAATCAAATACACACAATCCATTAACACATGTGTCTTCATCACTAATAACTGTTCTTTGTGATACCACACTGTTTACAGCATTCATGAAAAAAGCATAACCCCCCCCCCCCCGTAGATGACACCCAGTCGTCTAAGGCAAAGCTCAGCCATGATTTACAACATGAAAAACATATAATGTTAAACATGTCATGCATGGACGATTGGACTGAGCTGTAATTTTATCACCTTTTACAGTTTTTACATAATCAAAATTAAGTTTCTGGGCTGTTTTTAGATTTTACCACAAAACCTTCAGCCCGGACTATTCTGATGCTGCACACTCTAGATTTGCTCATGTCAAAAATTTGGAAAATCTTTGGCTTTAAATTTCTTTCATGCCCACAGTTTTATCTCCATGCAAGCAGTTTACATCTCCCTATATAGGCAATTATGTCTGGATTTACACAGTGTGTCTTCTTCTACTGACATAGGACTAAAGATTTATGTGAAAACATCTTAGAGTGCACCCAAATAAACTGTAATGCACTCCTATTTACAATACATTGTCTATACTGCTTATCCTTGCAGGGTCACGGAGAACTGCAAAGATAAGCTCCAGTGGTTATAAGGTGAAACGCGGGGGTACACCCAGGACAGGTCGCCAGTCCATCGCAGGACAACTCAAAGATACACAGGACAAACAACCATGCACGCACCTACAGCTAAGGACAATTTAGTGAAACCAATTAACCTAGTAATCATGCTTTTGGATTGTGTGAGGAAGCTGGAGGGAACACACACATGCACAGGGAGAACATACAAACTCCATGCAGAAAGACTCCAGGCCGGGATTCAAACTCCAGACTTTCTTTCTGCAAGGCAACAGTGCTATCAACTGCGCCACTGTGACCGGCTTTCTTTTATTTATTTAACAATTGCAACTCAAAGTGCTTCACAGAATTAAAATGACCCCACAAAGACCACATTCCCGTCCCTCCCCCACATAATTAAAAGCATGATCATAGTTACACCCCCCTCCCCCAGACCCAACCTTAATGCACACACTTAAGAGCAGCAATAAAAAGGAAATTGGGCTGAGTACAGATGGGCCAGGTAAAGTATCGCCATCAAAGGAGCCATCTGCACCGGCAGCAGCACATCAACTGCAGCAGCCAAGGCACTGACCCAGGGCGCCCAAAGGAGGCAAGGCCGAGACCCCCACCTCCACCCAAGCTCTACCTGGTGAGCACTCAGGCAGCCACAGCTGACCACCACTCCCGAGGCAGAGGGCTCCCATAAAAGGAAACACTGGAAGGAAGATTAAAATAACAGGTTAAAATATAAAAATTAAACTGTGGATAATATAAGACTAAATAGTAAAACACTGATTAACTAAGTAAAACATGCAGAGTAAATAAACAGACTATAATAAGTAATAATCAGTTCAAAGCAAGGCTAAAAAGATAAGTCTTGAGCCTGGACTTAAAAACATGGATGTTCTCTGCAGCCCTGAGGTCCTCCGATAGCCTATATCAGAGGTGAGGGCCATAATAATAGAAAGACGCCTCGCTGAGTGTGTGTCCTGACTTTAGGGATGACAAGGAAACGGCTGCCAGAGGAGCGCAGAGACTGCAAAGGTTCATATAGTAAAAGCAGTTCTGAAATATAAGAAGGCCCAAGACCATTAATACACCATTAAAAGAACCCCCAATGCAACTTGAATTTAAGACAGGTGTAATGTGTTCCCTCCTCCTGGTCTTCGTCAGGACACATGCTGCTGAATTTAAAATAAACCTGAAATACTATTTTTGGAAAGACCAGAAAGCAGGGCACTACAGTAATCAATTCTACTGGTGTTAAAAGCATGGATCAGTGTCTCCGTGTTGGCCCGAGAGAGAATGGGGCGGACTCTGGTTAAGTTCTTTAGATGATAAAAACCTATTTTAGTAATACTTTTAAGGGAAAAATGTCAGCTCAGAATAAAAAATGACGCCCAAGTTCTTCATTTGTAAAGAAGGATTGTAGTGGTAGCAGTGATTGTAGTTTTGGTAAAAGTTTCTCTCTCTGAGCCTCAGGACCGATGACTAAAACTTTGTCCTGGTTGAGCTGGAGAAGGTGTTCTGTCATCCAAGATTTAATGTCTAAAATGCAGTTAAAAAGTGCATCCATTGGCCGTGTGTCATCAGGAGACACGGAGATGTACAACTGTGTATTGTCAGGATAAACAGGTGAAAATGACGTGCAACCACTAAAGGCTCTGTTTATGATCTCTTTTGCTGAATGTCTCGTTTCTCAGCTCCCCCTTTTTTGTTTTTATATTATTCCTTTGTCAAATAATTCCCCAATTTAGTTTTTAAAACACTTCCAAAGCAGTGAACACAAATATTTTTTTTTATCTTTAAAACAATAAAAATATTCTTTATTCTGAAAGAAGTGAGATTTTAAAATGTCACTCCCCAAATCAAGAAAGGTTGAAGGGCAGGAATAATAAATTAGAGCCAGAAAATCTTAAACTACTCACAATAATTGGTTGCTATGGCGGCGCACAGTGTTGCAGCGGCTTCTCCAGCTCCCTGAATTAAGCTTCATTTGTTTCCCTTTGTGGGTACTTTTAGCACTAATTTAGTGCTAAATTCACAGCTGAAGTACAGCTCAACCGACATCAGGGATAGTTCGGTTATTATTATTTCACAAAAACTTAAATCTGCTCTCGGACACCAATGGCCCCTGAGGACAACGGAGTGGCACAGCAGCATTCGGGGAGCAACGGGCAAGAGGAAACGCTGTGCCCGAAAACAGAAGAGAGGAAAGCGGGCGGGTGCACTGGCACAGTTAAAGGCTAGGAGACCGCCGATACCAACTCTCTTCCTGGCCAACGTCCGCTCACTGGATAACATACTGGACTTGTTACGTATGAGGCTGAGTGTTTCTACAGAGATGAGGAATTGTGCTGTTTTTTGCCTAACGGAAACCTGGCTCAACAACAACATGGCAAACTCAACCTTCCAGATCGAAGGGCTTCAGTTTTTCCGAGCGGACCGCGACCACCAGTCGGGTAAAACATGGGGAGGAGGACTCTGTGTGTACGTGAAGGAAGGTTGGTGTACGAACTGTGGACTGGTGAAAAGCTCCTGCTCTGAGGCGATAGAGCTTATGACTGTGAAATGTCGGCCGTTTTATCTGCCACGAGAGTTAACTGCAGAGTTTGTCACCATTGTTTACATTCGACCGGGTGCAAATGCCAACAAAGCATCAAAGGAGCTATTTGACACCATTAGCTCGCTGCAAACAAAGCACCTGGAGGTGTTTTACGTTGTTGCGGAGGACTTTAATCACGTAAAACTGACAGACACTCTGCCAAGTTTTTACCAGCATGTCACCTTTCCTACACGCGGAGAAAATACTCTGGACTGTGTGTACAGCAACATCCGCGGTCCATACAGAGCTTTTCCTCGCCCCCATCTTGGCCTCTCCGACCACATCTCCATCCTGCTGGCACCAGCATACTGCCCCCTGCTGAGACGTATCAGGCCAACGAAGAAGACGATCACTGTGTGGCCCAGAAATGCGGCCTGTGTGCTCCAGGACTGTTTTCAGTGCACAGAATGGCAGGTCTTCAAAGAGGCAGCTACATATGAGGGAGAGGTGGACCTGGAGGAATATACATCATCTGTCCTTGGTTTCATCTCCAAATGTGCTGATGATGTCACCACCACCAGGATAATAACCTGCTATCCGAACCAGAAACCCCGGCTGAACTCAGACGTCGGAGCTCCGCTAAAAGCTAGGGATGCTGTGTTCAAGGCAGGTGAGGCATCAGCACTCAGAGAGGCCCGAAAAGGACTGACTCCGGGCATTACGAGGGCCAAAGCCACATACGCCCAGGAAATCCAGGGTCACTTCACCACCATTGACCCTCGGCGCATGTGGAGGTGCATGAAATACATCACGGACTTCAACACCAAGGATGCACTATGCCTGAGAGACCCCTCCTTGCCAGATGCACTCAACCATTTCTATGCCTGCTTTGAGTTCCCTGATGTCTCCCTCAGCACCAAACTTACACCACCACCTGGTGACATGCCCATCAGTGTGACCACAGCAGATGTAAGGAAGACCCTTCAGTGTATCAACCCTCACAAAGCAGCAGGGCCCGACAACATCCCAGGGTGGGTACTGAGGGACACCAGCTGGCTGAGGTGCTGGCAGACATCTTTAACACCTCACTGTCACTGTCATCTCTCCCCACCTGCTTAAAGGCTGCCACGATTGTCCCCGTCCCCAAGTGCTCCACAGTGACAAACCTGAATGACTGGCTCATAGCTTTAACCCCGGTAGTCATGAAGTGTCTCAAGAGGTTGGTCATGACCCACATCAAAGACGCCATAGATATCACTGTGGACCCCCACCAGTATGCCTACAGGAAAAATCACTGCACTGACGACGCCATTTCATTGGTGGTCCACACAGCCCTGACCCATCTGGAGAGTAGAAACTCCTACATCCGTCTGCTCTTTCTGGATTTCTCCTCAGCCTTCAACACCATCATCCCACAGACGCTGGTGCAGATGCTCTCCTCCCTTGGACTGAGTCCCACGCTGGGGAACTGGGTCCTGGACTTCCTGACCAATAGACCTCAGACTGTTAAGATCCACAACACCATCTCCTCCTCTATCACCCTCAGGACAGGCTCATCACAGGGCTGCTTGTTGAGCCCCCTCCTGTTCACTCTGCTGACGTATGACTCCTCAGCGAAACACCCCAGCTGTCATATAGTTAAGTTTGCGGATGACAAAGCAGTAGTGGGACGCATCACCAAAAATGATGAGTCCAAATACAGAGAGGAAGTGGAAAACCTGGTGCAGTGGTGCAGAGAAAACAACCTCTGCATCAATGTGAAGACCAAGGAGATGGTGGTGGATTTCAGAAGGGACAAGCGTCCTCTCCCTCCCCTGTACATCGGAGGAGCAGCTGTGGAAGTGGTCTCCAGCTTCAGGTACCTGGGTGTGCACATATCCAACAACCTCACCTGGAATGCCAACACTTCACGTCTGGTCAAGAAGGTCCACCAGCGTCTCTACTTCCTGAGGAAGCTGCGGAGAGCTGGACTTGGGAGCTCCGTCCTGAGGAGTTTCTATCACTGTGCCGTGGAGAGCGTCATCTGCACCTGCATCCCCGTGTGGCACGGCAGCTGTACTGCTGCTGAGAGGAAGGCTCTGCAGCGGGTGGTGAAAGCTGCGCAAAGGACTGTAGGGAGCAGGCTTCCCACCACCTCAGACCTCTACACGTCCCGATGCAGGGGACAGGCCCTCCGCATCCTGAAGGACTCCACCCATAGCCTGTTCCACTCATAGCCTGTTGCAGGCCCTGCCCTCAGGCAGGCGGCTGAGGAGCATACAGAGCAAGACCACCAGGCTCAATAACAGCTTCTTCCCTGCAGCTGTTAGACTGCTGAACTCCAGCTGTGTCCTGTAGAGCACATTTATATATATATATATATATTTTTACTAATTTAATTTAAATAGGCTATAATTCCAGACCTGAGTCCTAATTTCATACCATTACATGTAATGTGACATTGTATGACAATAAAAGTTCCTTGAATCCTTGAATAAGTTAGGGATATTGATATTTACATGCGTGCAATTCCTGTTTTGGTCGGAATTTTAACGAAATAAGTAAAAGTATCCTTTAATATTACTACTACTACTAATAATAATAATCTTTATTTGTTATAGCGGGAGGGTACATTCATTAACAATTTGCACATCAAATGTAAATATACCCGATTGTAGCCTGAAAGCTAATTTCCATCTGTAGTCCCCCTGCCCGGAGGCACATACAAAACATAAACCAACCAACATTAAGCAAATGCATTTGTTTATCATAAAAGCATAAAAAACTTTATTAAATAATTTACATAAATATTCAGCTAAATTCCCCACCCATTACATTCACCCTAATAATTAAAATCTACACCAAGAAACTGGTCAGTTGGTGAGAATATACTAAATGAATGAGAAGAAACACAATTTTCATTAGTGTAATATTTATTACCCCACAAATGTAGACAATAACAAGGGTAGCCCCAAATATCAAAAATTGACAATGTCAGTAGCGGGTGTTTCCACCATTTGCCACAATGACAGCGACGTCTCATGTTCCTCACTAGCCTCATGATGTTGTCCTGAGGCAATGCATTCCATTCTTCCACAAGTGCTACACACAGTTCTGCCAGTTCACGTGGGGGTGGGGTACGATCATCCAGTCTCTGCTTCAGTTGATCCCAAACTTGCTCTATGGGGTTCAGGTCAGGGGACATTGCTGGGCATACCATATGAGGCACTCTGACTTCCTGAAGTCGAGCTGTGACAATTCTGGCACGATGTGGTGGAGCATTATCATCCATGAACAGAAAGTTGGGGGTGTGCTGGCGGAATTGGGGGATGATGATGGGTCTCTGGGATAAGAACGTGCAGTGACTGAGCCATCTACAATAACCAAATCAGTTTTGCGCTGATTAGTGATGCCTACTAGACCTCCTCCACCAAAGCTAACCCTGGGGACCATGTTGACCTCGGCGTATTGCTCACCTCACTTCACCATCTCTAGCAACGCTGCAGACCATCATTTCTGTGCAAGGTGACCCGGCACTCGTCAGTGAACAGGATGGTAGACCACTGCTGCATTGTCCAGGTCACATGGTCTTGTGCCCACTGCAAACGTTCACAGCGGTGTCTTGGTGTCAGTGGAGTCACCTGCAACAGTCGTCTGGCATTCAACCCAAAGCGGTGGAGTCAGTTGCGAATGGTTTGTCTGTAAACCCTAGTACCCCTCACATCTCGTAAACAGGCCTGTAGCTGTGTGGCAGTTGCATGACAATGTCTGAGTGCATAGGCCCTTAGGTACTGGTCATCGTTGCGGTCTGTCACTCGTGGGGCTCCCCTCCTGGGTCTGTCACGAACTCTGCCAGTAGTTCTGTGTCTTGATGCAAGTCTGTTGATGACACTTTGAGACACACCAAGTTCACGTCCAACATCTGACTGCCTGCCACCGACCCGAAGTCGCACTATGGCCAGGTGGTGCTGCTCGTCTGTTAAGTGACATTGTGTGTTCATGCCTGTTTGAAGGATGAAGTTGGAATGACTTACTGACAATACCAGCTTTTTAAACCTACAGAATGTTGAAATTAATCATTGAAAAGGGTTGTCTTTAGTATTTTTTTACGTTGGCCCCAATATGTAAGGCACACTGTACACAGTGAAACCATTATGTGGAAAACACAAAACGAGGTGTGTCTTTCACCACAATACAATTGCCTCACTATCCCAAAAATCTCTGAAGTGAAACAAACACCATATGTATGACATCCACTGAGTCTCTCACGATATCCCTAACTTATTGTGAGTAGTGTAGTTATATGAATCAAAATGAAACACAGCCAAATTCTGCCTTTTGATTGTTTTTCAAAGTGGATATGTCATTTTATTTTTATTTTTTTTATCAGGCCCATCAAAACAGGAAGATCACATAATATCTGTATCTGCACCATCCGGAAATCTCTCACAAAACAGATTTTCTTGACAAAAAATGAACATTTTAAACAGCGTTGGAGGAGTCGCTGTTGTGACGGTGTAAGCCGTATTGCGTCATTTCCTGTTGTCGCTGTTGCACTCCTTGTAAGCTGTTTTGTGTTCAGACTCTCTTCAATTGATCTTATTTTCTCTGTGCTGAGGCCTCTCTAAGTTATTTTAACACACAAGGACACTAAAAAACACGTTTTGTGGTGGTGTACTTTAGGTTTTGGGAACTCCTTGTGTTTCACACAGTTTTTGTTGGGGTGGTAAGGTCTCGCTAGCTCAGTTAGCTTAGCTTCATTGTGGCTATGGCTACTCTTCTTTCTCCTGTCTCTAAGTCTTCTGTCTTGCTCTCTGTGTCAGATGTTTAGTTACTTCCCTGCCTCCTTTATTGATAATGGTAACTGTAATAAATGTAATATTTTTGTAGCTTTGGAGGCGAGGGTATCAGAATTAGAAGCACGGCTCCGCGCTGTTGATAAACCAGCAGATAGCCGAAGCCCATTAGTCAGCGCGGAGCCAACAAGGGTCGAACCCCCTAGCCGTCCACCGGTAGAGCCCCCGCAGCTGGGACCTCAGGCCGGCTGGGTGACTGTACGTTGGAAGCATAGTTCTAGGAACCAGCCCACCGGCCACCACCAACCGGTCCGCGTTTCTAACAGATTTTCCCCGCTCAGCGACACACCCGCTGAGAAGCCGACCCTGGTAATTGGCAGCTCCATAGTCAGAAACGTGGCATTAGAGACATCACTGACCACAGTCAAATGCTTGCCAGGGGCCAGAACGGGCAACATCAAATCCTACCTGAAACCGCTGGCTAAAGATAAGCGTAAATACAGTAAGGTTGTTATTCACGCTGGCGGTAATGACACCCGATTACGCCAATCGGAGGTCACTAAAATTAGTGTTGCTTCGGTGTGTAAGTTTGCTAAAACAATGTCAGACTCGGTAATCTTTTCTGGTCCCCTGCCTGATTGGACCAGTGACGACATGTTTGGCCGCATGCTGTCATTCCATTAATGGTTGTCTAGGTGGTGTCCTGCAAACGATGTGGGCTACATTGATAACTGGCAAACATTTTGGGGAAAACCTGGTCTGATCCGGAGAGACGGCATCCACCCCACTTTGGATGTAGCAGCTCTTCTATCTAGGAATATGGCCGAATTTATTAGTCCTCCAAAACACTGACAACCCAGGGTCCAGAAAGGAAGCAGAGTCGTAGTTTAATCCACCTCTCTGCTGCTTCTGTACTGTTACCCACCCATTACCCTATAGAAACAGTGTCTTGCCCATGGCCAAAATTAAATGGATTAAAAGTTAAGCCAACAAAAGCAAATTATGGAAATCTCATAAAGATAAATACGACTTTGAACAGAAAAATAAATCTATTAAATGTGGTTTATTAAACATAAGATCTCTCTCCTCAAAAACTTAGTTAGTAAATGACTTGATTTGTGATAATCACATTGATTTCCTTTGTCTCACAGAAACCTGGTTGAAGCAGGAGGATCATGTCAGTATAAATTAGTCAACTCCTTCCAGTTATTAAAATTTTCACATTCCTAGAAGTACTGGGCGAGGAGGAGGAGTTGCAACCATTTTTCGTTCTGATTTACTAATTAGTCCAAGATCAATTTATAGCTACAGTTCTTTTGAACATCTAACCCTTAATTTTCCTCATCCAAGTTACAAAACATTAAGACCATTTTTGTTTGTGGTTTTGTATCGTCCACCAGGCCCTTACTCTCAATTCTTGGATCAGATCTAACATTTTTTATCTGATTTAGTATTAAATACTGATAGGGTCATTATAGTGGGGGACTTCAATATTCATGTGGATACTGAAAGTGATAGCCTAAATGCAGCCTTTAATGCTATTTTAGACTCAATTGGCTTTACTCAAAAAGTACAGGGATCGACACACTCGGGTAAACACTCTTTGGACCTTGTACTGACATACGGTATTGAGTGTGAAGAAATAAAAGTCCACCCACATAACCCGGTCCTGTCTGACCACTTCTTGATAACTTTTGAATTTACTTTAACTGACCATCTTAAATCTGAAAGAAAATTTCATTATAGTAGAGCTTCATCAGACAATGCTGTAACAATTTTTTAGGAATCTGTTCCATTCTTACTTTCCTCACTGTCTCAGGGTAACACAGTGGATGGCAGCAATTCTATCTCTAACCCTTCAGAAATTGATGGTCTGGTTCACAGTGTTACTTCCTCATTGCGTTTGGCATTAGATAGTGTAGCCCCCTTAAAAAAGAAAGTGGCTAGCCATAGGAGGCGGACTCCTTGGTTTAACGCAGAGTTGCGTACTTTAAAGCAGAATACTAGGAAGTTGGAGAGAAAATGCCTCTCTACACGCCTAGAGGATTCCTATTTAACCTGGAATAACAGTCTATTGCTGTATAAAAAGACCCTTCGACAAACTAGAACAGCATATTTTTCATCATTAATAGAGGCGAATAAAAACAATCCTAGGTTTCTTTTTAGTACAGTTGCCAAACTTACACAGAGTCATAGCTCTGTTGAGCCAACTATTCCCCCAGCTCTTAGCAGTGATAATTTTATGGGATTCTTCATAAATAAAATTAATTATATTAAAAATAAAATCATTGGCATCCTCCCAAACATGATTACTTCTTCCTCAGTAAATGACGCAGCATCGGAAAGAACTGTAGAACCTCATTTGTGGTTAGGCTGTTTTGATTCACTCAAAATTATCAAATTTCCAAAAATTATCAAAAATATTAGCCTCATCTAAACCTTCAACTTGTATGTTGGACCCAATTCCAACCAAATTATTTAAGGAAGTGTTCCATTTGGTTCCTGGCCCCATTTTGGATATGATGAATCTATCCTTAGTAAATGGATACGTACCACAGGAATTTAAAATAGCTGTAATTAAACCTTTACTCAAGAAACCTTCCCTTGATCAAGATGACTTAGTGAATTACAGACCTATATCTAACCTTCCTTTCTTACCCAAAGTCCTTGAGAAAATTGTTGCTAATCAAGTCTGTGAGCATCTAAACAGTAACGAGCTGTTTGAAGAGTTTCAGTCAGGTTTTAGAGCTCATCATAGCACTGAAACAGCACTGGTGAAGGTTACTAATGATATTCTCATGGCCTCAGATGATGGACTTGTGTCTGTTCTGGTTTTGTTAGATCTCAGTGCTGCTTTTGACACAGTCGATCCTAATATTCTCTTAGAAAGGCTTGAACATGTTGCAGGGATCAAAGGAACAGCACTAGGCTGGTTTAAATCATATTTGTCTGATAGACTCCAGTTTGTTCATCTAAATGATAAATCTTCTTCACTGTCAAGGGTTACTTGTGGAGTTCCACAGGGTTCTGTGCTTGGACCAATTATTTTCACTATATATATGCTCCCAATTGGTAGAATCATTAGACAGCATGAGATATATTTCCACAGCTATCCTGATGATACACAACTATATTTATTCATAAATCCTGATGAACCCAGTCAGTTAGGTAGATTACAGGCATGTCTGGAAGACATAAGAACAAGGATGACCCTAAACTTTTTGCTTTAAAATTCTGACAAAACGGATGTTGCTGTCTTTGGACCAGAAGTTCTTTAACAGAAACTGATTAGTCAATCACTTCATCTGGATGGCATTAAATTGGCCCCCAGTAATAACGTAAAGAACCATGGCGTTATTTTTGACCAAGACTTGACATTTAAATCCCATATTAAACAGGTTTCCAGGATTTCTTTCTTTCACCTCCGGAATATTGCTAAAATTAGAAACATCCTGTCCAGGAGTGATGCTGAGAAACTAGTCCATGCATTTGTTACCTCAAGGCTGGACTACTGTAATTCTTAACTATCAGGTAGTCCACAAAATGCCATTAAAAGCCTTCAGTTGATCCAAAATGCGGCAGCAAGAGTTCTGATGAATATTAAAAAGAGAGATCATATTTCTCCTGTTTTAGCTTCCCTTCATTGGCTCCCTGTTAAATCCAGAATAGAATTTAAGATCCTTCTTCTTACATACAAAGCCCTTAATAATCAAGCTCCATCATACATCAGAGATCTAATTGTTCCTTATGTTCCCAACAGAGCACTTCACTCTCAGACTGCAGGTTTACTTGTAGTTCCTAGGATTTCTAAAAGTAGAATGGGAGGCAGATCTTTTAGTTATCAGGCTCCTCTCCTGTGGAACCAGCTCCCAGCTTTAGTCCGTGAGGCAGACACTCTGTTTACTTTTAAGGCCAGGCTTAAAACTTTCCTTTTTGACAAAGCTTATAGTTAGAGTGGCTTAGGTCATCCTGAGCTATCTCTGTAGTTATGCTGCTATAGGCTTAGACTGCTGGAGGACAGACTTACCACTTTTCTTCACTCTGCTACTTCCTTTTCTCCTACGACTCTCCAGTTGTATTACAGTACATTCTGTTATTTCGACTGTTAACTTTGTGTTCTCTCAGTGTTTTTCTCTCCATAGAAGCTACACCTGGTCTGGTATCCTGCTTGGCTGCAATGCCCTGTTGGACGGGGGCATCGACTGGGATGATGCTCCCAGTAACTGAACATCCACCATGTCCTGTTATCAACTTTTTACTTTCTGTAACATAGAAAGTACTTTTATATCAGATCTTCTGTTCCTTCTGTGTCTCTGCTCTGTCTTCTCAAACCCCCAGACGGTCGTGGCAGATGGCCGCTCCTACTGAGCCTGGTTCTGTTGGAGGTTTCTTCCTGTTAAAGGGGAGTTTTTCCTCTCCACCGTCGCTACATGCTTGCTCAGTATGAGGGATTGCTGTGGTTGGAAAGTCTGCATCAACGGGGCCCAACCTCACGCCAATGACTGACGCAATCTGCTGGGATTCCTTAACTAGGAAACCTTTTAACTGATTGGAATGTTTGTATAAATGTATTGAAATGACTTCTTGTTAAGTGCCTTGAAATGACATCTGTTGTGAATTGGCGCTATATAAATGAACTGAATTGAATTGAAATTGAATTGAATTGAACATTTTAATGGTAATGTGTCAATTTCTTTTGTGGCAACAAAAAATTAGATCTACATAGTCAGCACTTAAGTTGCAAAGATCAGGTTTGCATTTTCAGAAAACATGACATATTAACCATGAAAAAAGAAAAGTTTCACCCAAAGAACTTGTTTAGGATTCTGCTGCAGCCCGAAGTGCATAAATTAACAGCTTAAAAATCTGTTATTAAATGTTTGTTTTTCATCCTCTCATAACTTTTTCCCAGTAAGGGTGTAGTTATACACATCACAAGGTTGTAAAACAATAAGAAAATATAAAGGAGTTTTATAGATGTTCAATAAGCTGCACATACCAGGTGTGGAAACAACAGAAAACTTCAATATGAAAAACAAAAACGGGAAACTTTTTTTAATACAAGTGCAGCCAAGCTTTTAGCAAGATGTTTAAAGCAAATCAGGTCTGGTCTTAGCAATAATTCTAATAAATCTATTGAATGGTCTTACCTTCTTTATTGTTGAAGGCCAGAGTCACTGGTCTGAAGGAGGTATGCCTAACTTTGTAGTTAAAGGACAACCAGTGACGCAATAACTGTGTAATAAGTTATTTAAATTAATTAAGAATAACATGTAGCTCCATACACTGAACAGAATCTCTCATTTACATTTAATAAATCAGAGTATTAATTATTTCAGTAACTTAAATAAATTACACACAGATGTCTGTTTATAATTATTTCTTTAATTGCAATGATGTTCTGCTTACAGCTACAGAAAACATGACATTTAAGATCAGAATAATACATAAGACCAATAAATAAAAACATTTTAATACAGAAATGTGGCCTTTATATATAAAAAATTATGCTTAATACCTGCTGAAAGGTTATTTTAAAAAGGAAATTTTAATCTCACAAACGATCCTAATTGCACCGCAGATCCTAAATAATTAAACACGACTGTATATCAAAATTGGAAAAGGATTTTTACTTAATAAGGATGAAGTTTGTTGTCTTAAAAGGCGCTTAGTCAGAGTTAAAAAATCTTTTTAGATGCTATGTAAAATACGTTTCTGACTGAGAATGTGCGTCTTCAAACTTTTGTTTTACTTCATCCAACATTTTACTTAGCCTTGATGATGCCATTTAAAAAAAGCCATCCATCTCAAAGGACTTCCTGGTCAGCTGATGATGGCACCTCGCTCTGGAGGGAAGACATTATGGTCACATTGTTTAACCGACCGGCGTTACAAGCTAACTTGTAATGTAATTCAAAATGTGCTGCTCTAACTTGCACTTTGATCGCAGTTGTTAAAAAGTCAGTGACAGGGGCAGTCGTTTCCGTGGTTACCCAGTGTTTTAAATGGATACACCATTAAAATTTGTGACAGGAATATAAAATCCAGAGGGTTATTGCTGGAGAGGTGGGGGGGGGGGGACTGCTTTACTGACTGGCACATGACTTTAAAGAGAATGTGATGATGGCTTCTCTAATTTCACAATCACACCTGTTAGTTTGTCATAAGAACTATAACAATTAAAAGGGCAATTCCAAAACTTTATGTGGTCGATCTGTCAGTTTAACAAACTGTTGCTCAGCATCCAGTAAGGTAATGCAGAAGGAAGAAGTTCCTGCTTCTTGATGAAGGTACAACTGGCCTGCAGTTGATCAGGGGAATGCAAGGAGGCGTGTCTGTGAACAACCTTAAAGCACTATAGTATTTTTTTGGGCAAATTAAATCTTTAAGATGAATGATGTAGTTTGTTGGACTCTTGTGAAAGATATTTGTAACTGGAGCACAAACTTGAAAAATCTGAAAGTCTGACATGGGTTGAATGTAAATTGGATGGTGCCAAAATTATTATATTCAGTCATATAAAATAATATTTTATAGTTTTTAATCTTGAACATGTCAGGTTAAGTTTATTACATTTCATCCGTCTGTTAGCTTCCGCTGAACCAGGGGTCGGGTTGTGGGACTTCCCTCTCTCCAGCCACTTTGTCCAGCTCCTCGGGGGGAGTCCCAAGGGGTTCCTAGGCCAGCAGAGAAACATAGTCCCTCCAGCGTGTCCTGGGTGTTCCCCTGGATCTCCCCCTGGATCTCCCCCTGGGTCTCCTCCAGGTGGAACGTGCCCAGAACACCTCACCAGGGTGGCGTCCAGGAGGCATCCTGACCAGATGTCTGAGCCACCTCACAGGCTTGTCTCGATGTGGACGAGCAGCGGCCCTCCTGGATAATTGAGCTTCTCACCCTATCTATAAATGAGAGCCCAGACAGTAGGGCTGCAATATATCAAGATTATATCATTATTGCATTATCAGTGTGTGCAATATTCATATCGCAAATGACTGGAGTACCCCAGGACTGACCGCCGAAGTGTCGCACCAATGGCCACAGCAGATGGACAACATCCCCAAACCAAGCCCAACCAGCACCCAAACAAGGAACTCAACCAACTCCAGTCCTAAATCTAAATCCAGCGCACTGCAGAGCACCAAGACCAAGTGTCCAACCAAAGTCAATCAAATCCACCAATAAACTGACCAAGCAGTAAACACACAAAACAGGTTGACGAAAGTAGACACCAGACCCAACCACCGCTGAGCCACCCGATAGCTACCACCAAACAATAAACAGCCAGCATCCCCACAGTGCATCTGTCCGTACCCCAGTCCACAATAAACATAATGAATACCCAAGAAACACCTGAACTACCACACGCATGTACGCAGCATAGAAGTGCACCAACACCACCCTCCAGTGCATCCTCCCAGGGTCCTCCCTTGTCAACAATTTGCTCACATATCACAAACCAAACCATCATAATCAGACCACAAAACAAAAACCAAACAACCCCCCATGCTTCATACGCAAACATGTTAGGGCTTTTCCACTGAAAAAAATAGTTGCTAGTTTGTTGCTGGTGCCAGAGCCAGTGCTTAAAAGAACCGGTTGCTTTTCTGACCCGGGGTATACTCGTTGCTGCTTCATAACATAATCTAAAGTCTAGTTAATGCTTCTCAGTCAGCGGCCGTGGAGAGACCATTATCCGTCGACACAAGGGCTCTCCAACAGGCATGCAAGGACATGCCTGTCCATTGTAGGCAATAGAGAGCACACGTCCGTGATTGGTCAGCTCATTCGGTGCTCTATAATTGATGTAATTAGTAGTCATTGCAGCTTTTGGGCACTAGATGCTTTATATTGCAAGCTCAATTTATCTAATATGATCTTCTGGCGATTTTGAACACCAGGAGGTGTAGAGAACAACAAAACACACGCTGTGTTTGCTTGTTTAAATTAATTTTTAGAGTATTCAACAAGCTACAATTCTAGTAACAATTTTTATATCTTTAATGCTTGTACGCTTTGCAAAAATGTGTCCATAACATGTTCTTGGTGCACCGTCAACATCTGATTATAAGGCGCAGAGAGCGTCGACTACATTTGCAGAGAAAGGTAAATATGAAACATCACCGGACAAATGTTTTTAGCCGTTGTTTAGCCGCAACCTCAAGTCAATGACTCGATGCAATCTGCTGGGATTCCTCAAATAGGAAACTAACTAAAACCTATTGGAATGTTTGTATGATTGCAATGAAATTACTTTTCTTGTAAAGTGCCTTGAGATGACATCTGTTGTGAATCGACGCTATAGAAATAAACTGAATTGAAATTGTTAGCACTGGCTGTATTTGTTTCCAATTTAACAACAGCTTCAGAAATTTAATACTATTTGTGACAATTATTTCTGTTTTATTAGATGCTATTAAGGCGGGTAACAATACGGGGTTCATCTATAATTTAGACCCACCTGCGATCCATATACTGATGGGATTCCATTGTTCCGGATTTTACTGCACAACAGTTTCTGTAAAACTTCCATTTCTCCCGAGAGTCCTTTTTGTTAATCTGTGATTGGACCAAAGGAATCCTTTGATAAGAACTGGCTGCATGTTTTTGCTGGTGGATTTTGTATTTCTGGGAGTTGTCTCAGATGATCTAAAATCTCATGAAATTGATTTTGTTTTGCAAGGTTTCTGTTTCATTATTGCCTCATTGAGACATGTTTTGAGTGGCCATTAAATCTCCCTTCGTTCTGAGTAATCTGAGTACTTTTGCACTCACTCTATGCTGTCATGGCATTCATATCTGCAGAGGAAAAACACAGTAAGTATTTTTAGGAGTAGCTTTGCTGCACCATAGATGTTGCTTTTACTTGAGTTATATAATTATTAAGTATCTTCACTCTTACTCTTACTTGAGTAACATTTCTGGATCCTCTACCCACTGAGAGTAACTTCACTGAATGAAGGACCAACTTTTTTTTACCACAAATCCACTCAGACACACAGCTTATGTTACAGTGGGACCTCCTTTTTTACACAAATTTATTTTCATGTTATTCTATCTGAGGAACCTGGTTCTGCTGTGAGACTGATCTTACAGAGCCGTCGATGAAACTTCAACCCTGAAACAGCAAGGCCTTAACATTTTTCATATTTGAACTATTCATAAACTGTTCTTGTGTTTATTGTAAGCAAAACCGTGGGCGTGACCGTCTGTCACTTTCAGCAGACTTTTCTATCACTGCAAACACAACTGGGATTTAACTAAACATCACTTTGGGTGGCTCAGTGGCTCCACTCTGTCGGGTTGCAGACAGACTGCCTCATTAATGTGCCTGTGACACACCAGTGCGGATAGAAGGAAGCAGAAAGTGTTTGATGCAGGGCCGTAACGTAGCTTTTCAGAGACCTAAAATTATATTTACAATCATAGATTTTTGGTTAAATTAATATTTCAATGCAAAAATGACGCTCCTGATCAAACAAGCAATTTGCTTTTATACTTATGATTTTAGGGACATAAAATTTAGGAGGGCAGCTGGGGGGGCAAGGTTATACAGCAGGAAGACAGTCGACCCCCCCTATTGTGCTGGTCTGGCCCTGGTGCAGCATAACTTAAGGTGCTATTCATCTAATGAAAATTCCTGTATTTTTTCCATATTGCAATCAAAGGTTGCGCTAGATCTTCTTGTCGTTCGTCATTTTGACCCGCAGGGTTAAAAAAATGCGGTCATAATCAATTTTAATCTGTCAATTCTTAAAATCAAAATATATTCAATTTTATAAGAAACATTTATTCATTTTAAATAATCAATCCAAACAAATTAAATAAAGAACTACATATAAAATCTGAAATGCATGGAATTGAAATGCTTACCCATTTCAAATAGTAGGAATGCTGCAGAGGTTATTGTCATGAAGTTTTGGAATTTTGCCTCGGACAGATGACTTCTCCTGGGGGTTTAGATGTTCTGGAGGCTGAATCTGCACTCTGCTGCCACACTAGAGACTGGAATTGAGCGCCACTTCAGTCAAAGTTTTGAAATCACGTAACATTTCTCCAATTGAAGTGATCAGAAGTCGGAAAGACTCTCTGATCGAGCCGTTTCCTGACCACAAACTTAGACTTCAGCAGGAGGAAATCCAGCAGCATGCACCGGTGGTTGGCACAACACCAGCCTATTGGGAGCGACGCGCTTCAAAGCCTCAGTAACTCTTTAACTCGCTATCAGCTTCCGGTTAGCGAGATGTATTGAGTATGGTGTACATGTCTAAGATGATCCTCAGATGCTCTCATGGGAATCTTTATTTATTGGATTGATTTAGTTACCTGTACGCAGCGCACAAAGTTGAAAATGTGCATTTATACCAAGTGGTCAGAGGTGTGAATACTAATCTGTCAAAATGACTGACAGACTTCGGATTGTTCTTTCATCGTTTGAAAAAACGGTTATTTGGTTAACACAACCCCTGACTGCAATATATCTTGCGGGGTTAGAAAAAGTTTGCAAGACCTACCAGACACCCTCCGGAGAACACAAATTTCAGCCCCTTGATTTCTATTTCGGGTCGCTACCCAAAGCTCGTCACCATAGATGAGGGTAGGAACCTTGATCGACTAGTAAATTGAAAGCTTCACCTTTCGGCTCAGCTTTCTCTTCACCTTGACAGACCAATACAGTGCTGGCATCACTGTAGAAGCCGCACCAATCTGCCTGTGGCAAGGTGCACGATGAGGGCCCGGGTGGGATTTGATCTCCAGAGTCCTGGGTGAGAGTCATGCGTGCTTACCAGTCAGCCAAAGGGATATCCCTGTGGCCAAGTATCAAGGGCGCATGATCAATCGGAGACACAGTGACAGGACACCACACTGTCACATGCCTATCAATCTGTCGCTCCACTTTTCCCTAATTCGCGAATAAAACCCTAAGATACTTAAACTCCTTCACCTGTGGTAGGACCCAGTCGCCGACCCAGAGAGGGAAATCTACTTTTTTCTGGCTCAATTCCATGGTTGATTTAGAGGTAATGATTTCAATCCCTCATTAATGAGTAATTTGTAAAGTAAAACTTATCACATAGACATTGGATTTTACAGTGTTTAGGTTACTCAAGAAATTTTATCCAGGGTTTGTTTGTACATATTATTAAAACATTTTGATGTCTAATCTATGTCGTTTTGTTTAAATCAGCCACATTTAAAACAGAGACTATAAAACCTATTCTCATTGTTTTATAATCTGACTCATAACTTTATATAAATGAACCTGCACAGGGGTTCAAGGTCCTTTAGTGAAAAGTCTCCATATCTTTCCCTTTACTTTGTCCAGTCTTCCTGTTACATGAGAGATGATCCAGCTGGTCGGATAAATTCCCAAAATGTTTTATCTTCTTTTCCTTGTTTTATTGTAGATCTCTAACAGTGGAAGATGTGGGTGTATCAGATCAGATCGTTATCTGAGGGCAGATCTCCAAAGATAACGGCCAAGCCAACACACAAACCTTTGCACGCTTTGTTGCTCAACAAAAGCCCCAGATACTTAACGTTTACTGCAAACTGAACGAAGGACAGGTTAGATGGAGACGAAAAGATAAAAGCTGATTGGTCACATAAAATCTGATAAGGCTCCCTTTGAGGGACGCTGAAGATCCCCTTCCTCATATCACTGGCAGTGACACACCAACCACACCTTTATGTTTCATCAGATTCAGTTACGCAAGTCATTGCAGAGTGTCTTGAAGATCTTTTCCAAGACTCAAGCCTTCTGAAAATCTGTTCTTTACTAATTTACAAGAAGTTCATTTAGTGCATTGTTCATAAAAACTGTTGCCACATTTTTACTAGGCTTTTAAATGTGAAGATAGTCTAGATCAAAGGTAAAATAAACACATTTCGGATTAAAGGTCAATAACAGTTTAGCACCTAGAATAAATATCCTGATTTGACATAATTTGGCCCAAATGCAGTAATGGGTATGTAGATGATTTAATCTACAAGGAGTTGGTGTTTAAAACAGGCAATGAGGGAATAAGTAGTGGTACCATAAAGAAGAGCAGCAATGTTCTCAGGCAGATACCACAGCATCCAACAGTAGGTCAGAACAATAAGCGCATTTCCACTATTGGAACATCAGGGTAATCTTACTGGATCTTCATGGTATGCGAGTGTCTCCACTTGACCGTGCCGGTCCAACAAGGTTTTTTTCAAGGCCATTTTAGTAACCAACCAGTACCTGTCTTGGGGTATGTTCTCAGAAATGGCCCGGTGGAGTCACTAGGTGGGAGCTGTGGTTAAGTCACGCTGATTGGTTGTAATTCAGAGGGAAATTATATCAGCAGACGTTGCCAAACAAGCGGCTTTGTAAAATAAGAGTTGCCGGTGAAGCAGTTTATAACAACAAAGCAAACAGAAATGCAGCAACCATCCCTGCTTCTTTATTGTCAATATCTTGGTATTCTCTGCCAGTGTGGACGCGTTTTGGCGCTGATCAGTAACATCACGCACTGCCGAAACGGTTGTGATCTGAGGATCTCCTAGCAAATTCCAAAGAGATGAGAGAGATTCCTTCAGATATTTGGAGGTTTTAATACAAACTTGGTTGATCAAGCAAGGAGGTACAGTGTCAACAAAGAATGTGCAATACTGACCTGCCTTCCAAAACAAAACACAGAATTATAGAGGTTCAGTAATCCTGACTCCTATCAACATGACACCAGAAAACATTTCTTCAGTATGAGAACATTAGACTCGCAGGCATCAGGACCTTTGATAGTGGAAGCGCAATCAAAGTATGTCAAGACGTCCTTAGATGTAAAAGAGAGTTGCTATGCCAACCCAGGACGTAAGAGCCTAAATCAGTATAACTTGTCCTGACCCAAATTCATAGTGTCAAATAATCAGATTGGTCACCATACCACAAGAAACTGGCACACAGTAACTATCGGTACATGAAATACACAGAACAGATCATTCTTAATAATTAATTCCATGACAAGCCACAATGGTTGAGAAGAGTGGGCCAACAGATTTACCCCATCAGATAAGAGCCGGTACAATTAAACTGAAGTTCCGATAGTGGAAATGTGCGTGATGATTGAAGGCCACCACACAGAAGATTTTGGGTTGGGGTGAAGCCATATTGTGCAGTAACCAGTCAAAAAGGTTGTAAAGAAAAATATTGTAGCCAGATTGTGAAACCAGTAGATTCATGACTTCTCCATGTTAAGAGTATTGATGCGTTCCATTTGTACAATAGAATAAGAGTTTCTGAGTTCCAAGTTGCATAAATCAAATGGAAAAGCCTCTCTAATGGACAAGAAGCTGGACAAGAATTTAATACAGAGAGCTGGTGGACCGCTTTGTGACATGGTGTGGAAACAATCGTCTCACCTTGAATGTGAACAAAACAAAGGAGATGATTGTAGATTTCAGAAGAAACAGGGACAAGTCAAACACGGTTTCCATCATGGGAGAAGAAGTGGAGGTGGTTGAGGAGTATAAATACCTTGACAACAGACTAGACTGGAGGCGCAACAGTGAAGCCGTCTACAAGAAGGGACAGAGCAGACTTTACTTCTTGAGGAAGCTTAGGTCCTTCAAGGTTTGCAGCAAGATGCTGCAGATCTTCTACAAGTCTGTTGTGGAGAGTGTAATCTCTTCAGCCGTCATCTGTTGGGGTAGCAGCATCAGAGCCAGGGATTTAAAAAGGCTAAACAACCTGATAAAGAAGGCTGGTTCTGTTCTTGGGACAAATGTGGAACATCTGGAGATGACGATGCAAAGAAGGATTCTTCACAAAATAAAAAAAATTATGGACAACCCTGAGCATCCTCTTCATGAGACACTCATACAACAACAGAGCGTCTTCAGTCGGAGGCTTCTTCAGTTTCGCTGCAATACAGACCGCTACAGGAAATCCTTCCTGCCCACAGCCATCATCATCTACAACAACTCCTTAAAAAATTAATTATATGAGCTATACCAACACTTAATTTCCCTCTGGGATCAATAAAGGGATTTTGAATTGAATTGAATTAAAGTCAGGACTCTGATGTGAGAAGTTGAAGGTTTCTCACCACCTTAAAAATCAGATATATGCCATGTTGTAACTGTAGTAAAAAAAACTTCTCATTTGCAATTTATTTTTTTAGAACTCTATAAGTTTCACATTAAACACACACACGCACAAAACAGACAAACTAAACAAGACAAAACAGACTGGTTGCAAGTGTGGCACATACAATTATATGCTTAATTGCATATTAAGCATCAAAAGCGGAACGTTTTTACAGTCCATAAAAACATTCCAAGTATCAGAGTTTTTGCTGTGATGCCATTAATCTGTACCTTAGCTTTTCTACAGGTAGAAAGAGAGCACTTCCTTAAACCACTGTGAGAAGGATGGAGTTTTATCTGACTTCCAGTAGAAAATAATGAGCCTACCGGCAGTCAGTGAAGTGAATGGAATGGTATTTACTTGAGCTCATTTGCATTTCTGTTGGTTTTTAAATCAATGAATGAAGTTAAATTATTGGACATGTTCGATGCAGAGGTACAGTGGCTTGCAAAAGTATTCGGCCCCCTTGAACTTTTCATCATTTTGTCACATTACAGCCACAAACATGAATCAATTTTATTGGAATTCCACGTGAAAGACCAATACAAAGTGGTGTACACGTGAGAAGTGGAAAGAAAATCATACATGATTCCGAACATTTTTTACAAATAAATAACTGAAAAGTGGGGTGTGCGTAATTATTCAGCCCCCTTTGGTCTGAGTGCAGTCAGTTGCCCATAGACATTGTCCGATGATGCTAATGACTAAGTAGAGTGCACGTGTGTGTAATCTAATGTCAGTACAAATACAGCTGCCCTGTGACGGCCTCAGAGGTTGTCTAAGAGAATGTTGGGAGCAACAACACCATGAAGTCCAAAGAACACACCAGACAGGTCAGGGATAAAGTTATTGAGAAATTTAAAGCAGGTTTAGGCTACAAAAAGATTTCCCAAGCCTTGAACATCACAAGAAGAAAGCCATTGTTAAAAGAAAACCATGTCGTTGTATTGTGAACAAAGCTTTTCACAACCCTGTGAAATTGTGCTTGCCATCCAAGATGAGACAGCTGCCATAATCAGGAGACGCGGACTAAAGAACTCAGACAATGTATCTTCTTCTCTTTTGGCTTTTCCCCTCAAGGGTTCACCTCAGCGAATCATCTGTCTCCATTTAGTCCTATCGTCTGTATCTCTCACACCAACTAACTTCATGTCCTTTTTCACCACATCCATTTCCTTTTTGGTCCTCCTCTCTGCCTCCTGCCTGGTGGCTCCAACCTCAGCATCCTTCTACCAATATAAACGTCATCTTTCCTTTGAAAATGTCCAAACCATCTCAGTCTGGCCTCTGGACTTGATCTCCAAAACATCTTGGGTCTGCATCTGAGTCTGCAACCTCCAGTTCTCCCTCCAGTCTTTTCCTCATTGGTAAAGTCTCTAAACCATAGAACATCACTGTCTCCACACTGTCTTGTACACCTTTCCTTTCAACCTTGATGAAACCCTTTTATCACACCTGACACTTTTCTCCACCCATTCCAACCAGCTAACTAGACAGTCTACCATGTTCTATAATGAATCATAGTTCTCCATTATCACAATTGACTGTGGTGTCAGGATACAGCAGCAGGTGAGGCCCAATCCTACATTTCCATTTGGCAAATCTACTGGGCTGATATCAAAGTGTGGGGAGCTGTAGGGTCTGACTTCTGTTCACTGTTGGTAGAGACTTCGGAGATCAAAAAAGCGATGTCATCATCTTCCTTCTACCGTATTTCATATGCCTGCTGAGAAAGCAACCTGCTGCAGTCTTTCAATAAGATACCTGTCTACACATAACATTTCTGTTAAGGACTGCCTGTATCATAAAATTTGTGTCTATTGACTGCCTGTGTCAAGTTGAGATCTTCCTGTGACCAGTATACTCATCTTTTCCACGATGAAAATGAAGAAGAGCTCAAATGCTAGCTTGGGCCAAAATGTTACAAGAGAAGATACAGTATGGGCGCATTTCCATATATCGGAACCTCAGGTTATTTTAACCAGATCTTTTTTTGGTGGGGTAAATCAGTCCGCCCGGGTCCTTGTCTTTCTTGTAAGTAATTGTCAGTCAGTTTACGATTAGCTTGTAATTAAGTTGGTTTCCCTGCACATTTGAATCTGCAAGTGTGGAGTATTAAATGATAAACAGTACTAAGAACAAACAGCGAAAAAGGGGAGAACATTCTGGAAAAATTCACTAGCCAGATAGTTGACAGTTTAGATAGTTAGAATTTAGAGACTACAATTCATCCACGACACAACAACTAAGCATGTACTCTTAAAAGGTAGAGCTGCCGGACGTTGAGTGGTTGCAGCTGAAAGACAAGAAAACCGGACAGACTGAGGATACTGAAAATTCTTCAACAGCCGTGAACAAACATGTAGGTGGTGTGAAAGAACAAAAAGGAAAACTTTTAGGCTGATTGAAAGAAGTCAAACAACTAGAAGAGTACAGGTGTGAGAGCTCAATTTATGTTTAATTCCATTTGTTTACTACTGTTGTATAATGAGTTGCCTACACTATCTAGGTTTTATGTAATCCTATAAAACTTATGAAACATATCATAATAGGTCCATGACAGAATCCATGGTAGGTTTTTATTCAACACAAAGGATCAAAGATCTGATTTAGCACATTTCTAGTCTTTAAAACAGACTGATTTTGTAGGTTATGATTTAATCCTCTTTTCTTTTAAATAAATTAGTTATCTTTCAATCAGTAAACAGCATTTTAATATTAGCTTAATGAACATTTATGTGTTTAAATGTCCCATCCATCCATCCATTTTCTTCCGCTTATCCGGAGTCGGGTCGCGGGGGCAGCAGCCTAAGCAAAGAGACCCAGACTTCCCTCTCCCCTGCCACTTGTTCCAGCTCCTCGGGAGGAACCCCAAGGGGCTCCCAGGCCAGCCGAGAAACATAGTCCCTCCAGCGTGTCCTGGGTCTTCCCTTGGGCCTCCTCCCGGTGAGACGTGCCTGAAACACCTCACCAGGGAGGCGTCCAGGAGGCATCCTGACCAGATGCCCGAGCCACCTCAACTGACTCCTCTCAATGTGGAGAAGCAGCGGCTCTACTCTGAGCCCCCTCCGGATGACTGAGCTTCTCACCCTATCTCTAAGGGAGAGCCCAGACACTCTGCGGAGGAAACTCATTTCAGCCGCTTGTATCCGTGATCTCGTTCTTTCGGTCACCACCCAGAGTTCGTGACCATAGATGAGGGTAGGAACGTAGATCGACCGGTAAACCGTCCGCATAACTGCAGATGCCCCACCAATCCGTCTATCGATCTCTCGCTCCATTTTTCCCTCATTCGTGAACAAGACCCCCAGATACTTAAACTCGTCCACTTGGGGAAGGACCCCATCCCCGACCCGGAGAAGGCACCTCCACCCTTTTCCGGCTCAAGACCATGGCCTCGGATTTGGAGGTGCTGATTCTCATCCCAGCCGCTTCCCACTCGGCTGCGAACCGCTCCAGCGAAAGCTGTAGATCACGTTCCGATGAACAGGACCACGTCATCTGCAAAAAGCAGAGACCCGATCCTGAGGCCACCAAAATGGATCCCCTCAACGCCTTGGCTGCGCCTAGAGATACTGTCCATTAAAGTTAGGAACAGGATCGGTGACAAAGGGCAACCTTGGCGGAGTCCAACTCTCACCGGAAACAAGCCCGACTTACTGCCGGCAATGCGAACCAAACTCTGGCACCGATTGTACAGGGACCTAACAGCCCGTATCAAGGGGCCCGGTACCCCATACTCCCGGAGCACCCCCCACAGGCCCCCCCGAGGGACACGGTCGAACGCCTTCTCCAAGTCCACAAAACACATGTAGACCGGTTGGGCGAACTCCCACGCACCCTCCAGGACCCTGCTGAGGGTGTAGAGCTGGTCCAGTGTATCACGGCCAGGACGAAAACCGCATTGTTCCTCCTGGATCCGAGGTTTGACTATCCGTCAGACCCTCCTCTCCAGAACCCCTGAATAGACCTTACCAGGGAGGCTCAGAAGTGTGATCCCCCTGTAGTTGGAACACACCCTGTGGTCCCCCTTTTTAAACAGGGGGACCACCACCCCGGTCTGCCAATCCAAGGGAACTGCCCCCGATGTCCACGCAATATTGCAGAGCCGCGTTAACCAACACAGCCCCACAACATCCAGAGCCTTGAGGAACTCCGGTCGAATCTCATCCACCCCCGGAGCCCTGCCACCGAGGAGCTTTTTAACGACCTCGGTGACCTCAGCACCAGAGATTGGAGAGACCGACCCCAAGTCCCCAAACCCTGCTTCCAGATTGGAAGGCGTGCTGGTGGGATTGAGGAGGTCTTAGAAGTATTTGGGTCTAAACTTTGGCTAACACAGGGATTTGCTTTGATTCAGCATCTTCACAGCATGATGCTGCCAATACCATGCTTCATTGTGGAGATTGTTGAGTTCAGGAAGGTGTGCACTCTTAGATTTAGACGATAAAGCACATTTTCACAGGAAAATGTGCTACATTTTGGCTTTCTGATCACCAATTAACCTAATAGTCACTGAGATTTATCATAAAACCACAATATTATAGCTAACAGGACATAAATATTAATTTTAATTCAAGAAAATGCAATGTATGAATAAAAAAACTTGAAAGAAAATCCATCAAACACCAAAAAAAGATTTAAAGATTTTATTAGAAATAAAACCAAAGCAGCAGTCGACATATCGTCGTATAATTTAGTTTTCACTTTTCGAGGTGTCCTTCAGTCGGATGCTCCCTGTCACATGTGCAATGAAGCATCTCAGTAGATGGATACCCCAATAATTAACAGAGCTGTAGCAGAAAGAAAGAAGGGAGGAAAAGTTATACTTAGAGACAGGTTCTCAGGTCATTTGCACATACTAGTGAAGGAGATGTAAATCATGATTTGCATTTTTTTTCTCGCCGATGCGGACACGGACTCTTCTCAGTTGATTAACTAAAACTAATCTCTATTATCTTAAAGGTAATTTATGACCTTATTTTGAGGAATTCAGACGGCGGAACCCTGAAGCGGGTAAGTGCAGCACCAGGACAGGTTATAGTGAAGAACCACATGCAGTCAGAAAATCTCCTCTAGAATGTAGGACGTGTGAAATCAAAGGGACATTTTTCAAAACACAACAAAAAGCAGAAGCTAGATTACACGTTCCGACATGGGGGGGGATTTAAAAGCGATTATGACTGGGCAGCAAACAATAAAACAACAATCAAAACACAAATCGAAGACATTAAGAACATTAAAATGTACTACTGTTAAGACAGTCCAGCTATTAGTAATCAATTAATCAAAGGCAGCTCTACACAGATGGGTTTTAGCCTTGATTTAAAGGAACTCAAGTGTTTCAGCAGCTTTGCAGTCATCTGGAAGTTTGTTCCAGATAAGAGGAGCATATAACTGAAAGCTGCCTCTCCCTGTTTGGTTCTTATTTTAGGAATGCAGAGTAAACTAGATTTAGAGGACCTGTGTGGTCTGGGGGAGATTGGTATAATGACAACATATTCAACATACTTTGGTGCTAAGTCCTTAAATGATTTATAAACCTTTGTAACAACTTCAGAACTGGGTTGATGTGCTTTACTTTCCTAGTTACTAGCATCACCAGCACTTGATTAGAGAGCCTTAGGGGTCATACTGCGGGTTTTTGGTGGTTGTATTATAATACACAGAGTGAAAAGATCTGGTAATTGTGGGCGCCCTCCTGTGACCAAATACTGGAATGGACCAGTTCTAACCACTACCAGGCAACAGGCCACCTACCCTTTCATCAACATCGGAATATGGGAATTTTGTAAAATCACAATCTATTGATGATTTAGGTATTTACATCACCACCCTAAAATATATTTGCTATAAGTCATTGAACTGTGTTACACTGTATGTTTCAGGGACAAGCAATGCATCACAATAAATAACTAAGGTGAGCCAAAACAAACCTATTATCGCACAACATATACAAATCTGAAAAACATTTTTATTTAAAATCATATCAATTGATTCAAACAGAAATCTCCTGACCTCACACCCTTAACAGTTCCACCATCTTACCACCTCCCTCATTCAAACCCAAACTGTGACCTCCATCAAACCCTCTCTAGCGCCGCTAATGCAGTCTGAGCCATCTATGAGGCATTATCCGTGACCTTTGACCTTCTCACTGACTGTCAAATGCTTCAGTAACCGCCATATTGACAGAGCAGGCCTGAATCCCCATCGCTGGTCTGAATGTGGACCAAATTACATTCAGATTGTGTTACCAGTTTACTATGAAGGTAAATCTAAATCTAAATGCAAAGTTTGCAGAATTGATGTGCATCATTAGTAGTTTAACTCTTCGGCCTGAGCTCTTGCAGCAGCTAAACAATGTGTGTGTGTGTGCGTGTGTGTGAGAGAGGAAGTAAAACCTTTACCTGATCAGAAAGGGCTGCGGGAAGCAGCTCGTGGTCTGAGTTTTAACCACATGCTGGAGGTTCAGCAGGTTCGTCAGCACAGTTCCCTGTCCACACTTATCGAGCTTCGTCACCACCATCTGAACCACAGAGTGTTTGGCACCTTTCAGTTTTAACAGCATGCATAAACATTCTAAGATAAACAACGTTCTTTTAATCATCTGTCCTAGCGGCAATCGGTGCCCAGCTTAGAAAATTGTCAGGCAGTAAAACTTATCAAAGAAAATCATTTTTCATCCTGCTTCAACGACAGCTTCACGTCTAAAGTAGTCCCAACGTCACAGGTGGGTCCATAAAATAAAACCACGTTTGGAGGATGAGACTTATTTACGATAAACCAGGAAAGGCACAGAGGAATCTATCAGGACCTGTTGGAAAATGGTTTTAACGTTTTCGTGTACTGTTTAAAATCATCAAATCATTTGTTAAATATGGACTCCTGAAAGAGTTTGTCACATGCCCAATCAGGAGGACATCATTGACATTTTGGCCCACTCCTCCACACAGATCTTCTATAGATCTGTCAGGTTTCAGGGCTATCGTTGAGCAGCACACAGTTTCAGCTCCCTCCAATGATCTAGGTCTGAAGACTGGCTAGGCCACTCCAGAACTTTGATATGCTTCTTAAGGAGCCACTCCTTGGTTATGCTGGCTGTGTGCTTCGGGTCATTGTCATATTGGAAGACGCAGCCACGACCCATCTTCAATGCTCTGACTGAGGGAAGGAGGTTGTTGCTCAAAATCTCACAATAAATGGCCCCATTCATCCTCATCTTAATACAGTGCAGTCGTCCTGTCCCTTTCACAGAAAATCACCCCCAAAGCATGATGTTTCCACCCCCATGCTTCACAGTAGGGATGGCGTCTTGGGATGCAACTCATTCTTTTTCCTCCAAACACGGCGAGTGAAGTTTAGACCAAAACGTTCTATTTTGGTCTCATCTGACCACATGACCTTCTCCCATGCCTCCTCTGGATCATCCAGATGGTGATTGGCAAACTTTAGACGGGCCTGGATATGTGCCGACATGAGCAGGGAAACCTTCCCTGCAATGCATGATTTTAAACCATGACGGCGTCGTGTTCTACCGACAGCAACCTTTGAAACTGTGGTTCTAGCTCCATTCATGTCATTGACCAGCTCCTCCCGTGTAGTTTTGGGTTGATTCCTCACCTTTCTTATCGTCAGTGATACCCCACCAGGTGAGGTCTTGCATGGAGCCCCAGTCCAAGGGAGACTGACAGTCATCTTTAGCCTCTTCCATTTTCTAACAATTGCTCCAACAGTTGATCTATTTTCACCATGCCACTTGGCAATTGCCCTGTAGCCCTTTCCAGCCTTGTGGAGGTCTACAATTTTGTCTCTGGTGTCTTTTGACAGCTCTTTGCTCTTGCCCAAGGTAGTATTTGGAGTCTGACTGACTGTGGGTGGACAGGTGTCTTTAACAAGCTCAGACAGGTGCTACTAATTTAGATTAATAAGTGGAGTAGAGGTGGACTTTTTAAAGGGAGCGTAACAGGTCTTTGAGAGCCAGAAATCTTGCTGATTGCCAGGTGTTCAAATACTTATGTGCAGCAATAAAATATAAATAAATTCTTTAAAAATCAGACAATGTGATTTCCTGAATAAATAAAAGGAACACTGTCTCTCACAGTGGAAATGCACCTACAACATGAATTTCAGACCCCTCCATAATTTCTAAGTGGGAGAACTTACAAAATCGCAGGGTGTTCAAATACTTATGTTCCTCACTGTATTCCAATTCTTCCTGTTCTGAGAGACACTCATAAGCATTACCTTGATCTGAATTAGGTTATGATTAGCTTTAATACCCTACCTGTAGGTCTGTACTGTGCCCCAGTCTAATAACATGAAAAAATACTGAAAGAATTATAAATTTTAATTGCTGTCTAAAGCAAAAAATACATTTTAAAGAAACAATATCATCACAGTAATGGTCAGAAGGTTGAGTAAAGCACAGCCAGGGATGCATGATGTCCACTTGCTGATTAATTACAATTTCCTTCCAATTCTATTACTAGTTTTTTGATACCAATATTTTTATGCACCCAGACTAACTGCCCACTAGGTGGCAGTGTATGCAGCGACAGACAAGAGTCCAGTGAAGTGACCTATATATAAGAAAACCATCTACACCCAGATTCAGCCTGCCAGGAAAACGTTTAATTATTATCGATTATGATTAATCCACAGGTTTGGGTGTTAAGGCTAGTTGGAGTCCATCTAACTCACCAAATGTATTATTAATATGCAGAGCCTGAAGGGCAGACTCTTGAAATACATGAATCGACTAAATACAGCCCCCTAGCAGTCCTTTATTGGTGCGATATCGCATGCAGTTATTACAACGACAACTGCAATTCCATATATTGTGCAGCTTATGCGTAACAAAATGCCTTTTGAAAAGCTGACATAAGAGATTGGTGGAGTGAATCTGCAGCAATGATGTTAAAACTTGGTGGTGTCCACATTCTCCATCACTGCTTCCTCTAACTGCTTTCTCCCTTCAGCTCGGCTGATCTGTCACAGAGCTTAATAACCCCGACAGCATGAATAATTGAATGCCGACTCCCTTCAGACTGCCGGTGCTTCGTTATTACGTCGCGGCGGGGCACTTCTGGATGTTTTTAAATAGCTGAGTGGGAACGTTCAGCATTAATTCACTGTGGACACATTGAGCATCTGGAGGAAGGATGAGTCGAAGCCAAAAAGGGGGGATGAAATGGGTTGAAGCCCAGGATTTCTATCATACAGTGGAAACACTGCGATTTTAACACTGGACAGTTCAAAATCTGACGTTTCTGGAGCTGCTTTATAAATTTCTAAGGACATAAAGTTACATTTTAAAGGTCTTAATGAGACTCTAGAATTCGGTGAGTTGAAAACAACCTTCATCAGTTATCTACGGAAGCGTATTGCATTCACTTGAGAAAAAAAAGAAATCTTTTCTGTATTAACGAGATAAGTTTTACAAATCAAAGCTCTGTTTTTCTAAATTAACAACATAGTTTAAGAAAAATAAATAAAAAAGCTCTGTGTTTTTTAAATTAACAAGATAAACTGTGGGGGCCATTCCAATGCATTATCCTGCGAAAGTCTGGCGACCTGTTCACGGTGTGGATGGATGGATATTCTGTGCCTGTAGGCTTTATTAACTGGCTAAGTAAGAGGACAGGAAAATACTCTCGTCTCTAAACAATGTAGATAGGGTTATTAGGCCTATTAGTTGGTCAACTTTGCACAGATGCCTCAGGAATTTGTGCCTGGTCTGGTGCAATGCCCCATTGGATTTTCTCTCCTGCAAAGTTTATCTAATTAATTCAGAAAAACAAGAGCTTTTTATTTTTTATTTTCAAATGAATGCAATTCCGTATAAATTGACGAGAAAAAAAAGTTCTATTTTTAATTTAATTGAATTAATAAATTAAATGAATGAGTTAAGTTTGACAAAAAATAAATAAAGCTCTGTTTTCTGAATTAACAATATTTTTTACAACAAAAAAGCATAGTTTTTCTGAATTAATGAGATAGGTTTCACAAAAATAATATTAAAATAAATAAAGCTTCGGTTTTCTGAATCAACAAGATAATTTAAGAAAAAAAAGGGGGGTAAAAAAAAATCAATTGACAATTTTTTGCCTGAACGGCCTCAAATTCCTCAGGTATCTGCGGAAAGTCGACCAGCTAATAATAATCCTATCAACAATAGTTTAGAGACAAGACCATTTCCCAGTTTCTCATTTCCAAAACAAAGTAAACGTAAATTAAACTCAACATACGGGGCGTGCCAGTCCGTCGCATTGCCCTGCGATAGACTGGCGACTTCCAGGTTGTACCCCGCCTCTTGCTGACGCTGCAGATAGGCACCAGCCCCCCCCGTTTATGATCTTGTTTATGCAGAAAAACAGAGCTTTTTAATTTTTTCAAGTAAATACAAAACACTTCCGTAGTTATCTTACAGTAGCTTAAAAAAGAATTTCAGTCTTTCATGATCTCTGTATCAGACTGAAATAGAGCTAAATGTGTGACATTTATTTCATTTAACTTCAAAAGACGAAAACATGTGAGATTTTAATTTTATTTTACCACATATGGACATCTGGTCTCCTCACACATCTCCAGGGCGATCAGGTCAGCCTTCTGAAGACCAACGCTGCCGTCCACCAACAGGAACGTCCTCACCAGACTGGAAGAAACCAAACATCAGGCACAGAGTGACTCCCAGGAACTTAAATAGGAATCCAGGTCCTTACCAATGAATATTTACAGCACCTCTTTCAGGAAACTAAAAAGCAAACCCAAATAAATTCTCACAACAAAAGCAACAACGAGCTGCGGCTGAAATGGAGAAGTTCCACACCACACCTGGTGGATAAAGCTACGAATATCCAGTGATGTAATCAGAAGAAACGGTTTCAGTGGCCACCGCGTCTCACTTTATCAACACAGTGAACAAAAGCAAAAGATAAAATACCTTCTGCAAATTCAGCAGTATAATAAGACACTCACACGCCCCCTGCTGGACTAACTGCTCATAGTGCCAGGCTTCACCTGCCAGTGTGTCATCAGCTTCCTGGCTGACCGGCAACAGCTTCTCTCCTGCACAAGAACCATCGTTGCTTGCATGCTCCCCAGGGGTGTGTCCTCGCCCCTCTCCTCTTCTCCCTTCTGATCCTTAAGGGTCATGATATTCTGGATACAAGAAGCTGAAATGAGCTTCCTCTGTAAGACGAGGAGCTCAGAGTAAAGCTGTTGAGGTGGCTTATCTAATCCCGATGCCTCCTGAGGCCTCACATCCTCACTAGAACCAGGAAAGTATAGCACATCACCCCAGTTCTGTCCTTAAACTAGCTCTCTGTAGATCAGAGAATAGATTTCAAAATACTTTTACTAGTTTATAAATCATTGAATGGCTTAGGACCAAAGTATGTTGAAGATATACTGTTACTATACCAACCCTCCAGACCACTCAGGTCCTCTAATTCCAGTCTACACAACATCTCTAGAATTAGAACCAAACATGGAGAAGCAGCTTTCAGTTTCTATGCTCCCCTTATCTGGAACAGACTTCCTGGCAACTGCAGACCAGCTGAAACACTGAGTTCTTTTAAATCACAGCTAAAAACCCATCTGTTTAGAGGTGCCTTTGAGTAATGTTTTCATGTATCATGTTTTGTGTACGCTTCGTGCTTTATTGCTCTTTTTACTTTATCAACTAATATTTTTTACCCCAAAAATGTAGACAACAAGGGCAGCCCCAAATAACACAAATTGACAATGTGAGTAGCGGGTGTTTCCACCATTTGCGCAATGACAGCTTGACAACGACGTCTCATGCTCCTCACTAGCCTCATGATGTTGTCCTGAGGCAATGCGTTCCACTCTTCCCCAAAAGCTACATGCAGTTCTGCCAGGTCACGTGGGGGTGGGGTACGATCATCCAGTCTCTGCTTCAGCTGGTCCCAAACATGCTCTATGGGGTTCAGGTCAGAGGACATTGCTGGGCATACCATATGAGGCACTCTGACCTCCTGAAGTCGAGCGGTGTCAATTCTGGAACGATGTGGTGGAGCATTATCATCCATGAACAGAAAGTTGGGGGTGTACTGGCGGAATTGGGGGATGATGACGGGTTCTAAGATGTCTCTGAGGTAAGAACGTGCAGTGACTCAGCCATCTACAATAACCAATTCAGTTTTGCACTGACTGGTGATGCCTGCCCAGACTGTTACACCTCCTCCACCAAAGCTAACCCTGGGGACCATGTTGACCTCGGCGTATCACTCATCTTGCCTTCTCCAGCAACGCCGTCGACCATCATTTCTGTGCAAGGTGACCCGACACTTGTCAGTGAACAGGACGGTAGACCACTGCTGCATCGTCCAGGTCACATGGTCTTGTGCCCACTGAAAATGTTCATGGCAGTGTCATGGTGTCAGTGGAGTCACCTGCAACGGTCGTCTGGCATTAAACCCAAAGCGGTGGAGTCGGTTGCGAATGGTTTGTCTGTAAACCCTAGTACCCCTCACATCTCGTAAACGGGCCTGCAGCTGTGTGGCAGTTGCATGACGATGTCTGAGTGCATAGGCCCTTAGGTACTGGTCATCGTTGCGGTCTGTCATTCGTAGGGCTCCACTCTTGGGTCTGTCACAAACTCTGCCAGTAGTTCTGTGTCTTGATGCAAGTCTGCTGATGACACTTTGAGACACACCAAGTTCACACGCAACATCTGACTGCCTGCCCCGATCCGAAGGCACGCTATGGCCAGGTGGCGCTGCTTGTCCGTTAAGTGACGTCATGTGTTCATGGCTGTTTGAAGGATGAAGTTGAAATGACTTACTGACAATACCAGCTTTCTAAACCAAAAGAATGTTGAAAGTGATGCCACATTGAAAAGGGTTGTCTTTAGACTTTTTTGGTGTTGGCCCCAATATGTAAGGAACAATGTACACAGTGAGACCACTACGTGGAAAACACAAAATAAGGTGTGTCTATCACTCCAATCCAATTGCCTCCCTATCCCAAAAATCTCTGAAATGAAACAAACTCTATATGTATGACATCCACTGAGTCTCTCACGATATTCCTAACTTATTGTGAGTAGTGTATGGTGAATAATAACCTGCTAAATTCTTTCCAAAGCCTGTGTGTGTGAAAGAGCAGATACTTCCATTATGGCCTGGGAACACATGGGATCAACCAGGACTGAGATCTGGGATCAAGCTGGACTGAGGGATGTCTGGATTTCCCCCCTGAACTGGTTCCTCCACTACCTGATCTCGGATATGCAGAATGACAATCCATGGATTTTATCTTCTTTTCCAGTTTGTTGCTTAAATGTTAAGTTTCTGTGAAACTAAGAATTGGCATCACATGTTAAAACATATTAATGCTGTCACTACAAGTCATTTTAAAGCATTTATGTCTGATGATTTCTCAAAACATGCTGGCGAGTTGCACACAAATGGTTTGAGTTGGTAATGTCCTCTTAGTGACTCGCCAACCTTTCACCTCTTCATGGTCCAGAATCTGTCCCAGTTGCCCCTCTGCACTGTTGCTAAGTGACTAATTTGTTCCTTAAATGTCCCACAGCTTTAAAACACACCTGAAAACCACCACTTACTTTTTTCTGGTGTAAAGATAAGGCTCCACCATGTCAACAAAGTCTCTGGGAGCTCTGTGTCCGTAACCCGGCATGTCCACAACGGTGAAGGCATTGCCCACTCTGAAGAAGTTCATCTTCTTGGTGTGACCCTGCAGGGGAGACAACAAAATGCTTGAAAGATCTCTACGAGACTGATGAGAAGTAATCTACATCTGGCCTTTGTTGGATTTTAGTATTCTGTCGTCATAGCAGCAGATTCTTTTCATATCCTCCTCACTCAGCAACAATTCTCAATCTTTCAGCTAACAGCGATCAGATGAAGACAAGGCAAAGAGTGTTTATTAACGCTCTGTTTGAACTCCTCTGCTTCAGTCAGGACCTTCAAGAAAAACGTAGCTGCATCCTGTGAGACGCACTGATCGGAATCACTGATTCTCACTTTTCTTTGAGATCTGAGCTGTTGTTTCCCGTTTCTGAGAAAAAATGTGCCCCAACTTCTTATTTAGTTTTGAATCCAAAAATAAAAAACTAATGCTTGGCTTTATTAGTCATGTAACACTGGTCAGATAACAGTTGTTTTATCAGTCAATTATAATGTAATGTTAGCACAGCTCTGTAAAGTTGTTCACATTACTCAATGTGGGCGGGGCCAGGGCTAAGCACTGGGATACTGGCTCTTTTTTCTTTTCTCATCTTCACATGTCTATCACCAAATGTCTTTGTCACTCCTTTTTCCTTCTTTTATCACTCACACACACACACAGAATTTTTTCATAATATAACTATTTCTTTCTCTCTCACCCTCACCCTTCACAGCTTTCTTCTATTTCTCTCTTTCTTATATCTCGGCTTTTGGATTTTCAATCAGGCAATCCCAAGCACAAACTAATAATACACCTGTGTTTATCAGTTTCTATGGTGATATGGAATTTACAACTTTTATCTCAAAACTATGACTCCTCTAAGGTTTGTCACGTGGACTGTTCATGGAGCTGGCACCAGAGAGAAAAGAGTTAAGATTTTTAACCAGCTTAAAAGATTGAAGGCAGATGTCGTCTTATTAGAGACGGCCTCTGGCTCCATATCTGATCAATCTCTCTGGGCTCCTTTGATCGGCTCCATCACCTAGTGGGGGTGGGGGGAACTTGGTTTTGTCGTTTGGGACACTGTTGCTTATGTGGGGGTTTTGGGGTTGGAGGCATCTGGGGGGGACCCCAGGGGGTGGGATCACTGGGCGGATGGGGTGCTGGACGTCGTGCCCGGCCTGGGGTTGGGCTTTGGGTGGTAACTCCTGATGGCTGCATGCGGTGCCTTGGGGGGGTTGCACTGGCGGACATGGGTTACTGGCCTGGTGGCCGTGCTGTGCCTGGGTAGGGTCTGGGGTGGGCCTGGGGATTCGGGGCTCAGGGGCGCCGCACCCCCTAGCTGTGGTCCTGGCTGGGGATCGGCCGGCATGGGGTCTCTGTTGCCTGTGGGGGTCGGGGCCGGCAGGCGGCCGGCATGTGCAGCCGCCTCTCTCTTTTTCTTTTTGCTGGCGGGGAGGCTGTTGCTGTGTAGCGACAGGTGCTCTCCCCCTACGAGAGCACTTGGTCGAACGTGCCATGGCCTCCCTCCACTGGTGGATCCCAGTGAACAGCTGTGCCTATTGGGGTCAGTGGGGGAGCTGGCTCCCTAGGAAGACATTTTGTCTCCCAGTCCTTCCCTCCCCATCCCTGGACACCTCTGTCCACCCGCTCCATCACTTTACCACTCATATAGGGTCTTGGGGCATGGGCACATCACTGGGGTGCGAGGAGGGGCTTCACTCCTCGCTATCCCGTGGTGTCCTGGGTCCCAATTTTAATATACAACATTATAACAACACGCATCAACACCATACTCGAGCGGGAGGATGGAGGCTAGGGGTCTTTTCACACCCCTGTTCGCTACGGGCCATCAGGGGTTGGGGTCTGGAGGAGGACAGGCGGTCTGGTTGGGGT